>OY755216.1:26870961-28296849 GCA_963576765.1 Draba incana
AACGATTCTTATTAACCGTCCAAACAAACTTATAATTGTATAAACAAAGAGTAAAACTGGAACTTACTGAACATTTTTTATCTTCTACAGTAATTTCCTAAATTTCGAACTGTACTCATCAACAATTCCCTCAAATCCTGGAGCAAAAAGGGATTCCCTGGCTCTCTGTAGCATTCGCTTATCACATTGGTAATCCTCAAGAGGAGAAGTAATAACTATTTTCTGCCTCTTACTGAACCGTTGGTCATGAAGTCTACCACCTTCTTCTTGTGATAGTCCAAAGGAGAATGCAGGACACTGAAATAAATAATGGAGTAATTGTAAACACATAAATACAGAATATTGTTGTGCAAAACCACCGAAATGATAAAAATGAGATAGCTTACACTATTATCTGTTGCTATCTGACATCGAACATGAGTTAGCTCATGTCTAACAACATTAACATATCAACATTGTCCTACGGTTGTATAAATTAATTAACTACAAATACCAAAGGTATGTAAATAAACATGTGAACAGACTTGGCAACTTCTTACATTTGCAACAACATGTAAAGGAATTGTATTGTCTCCAACTTCAGAGCAGTTACCAACATTAGGGTAACCTCCTCCCTCATCTCCCACATCCTATAAACAAAAATAACATTGTCATTTTGCACAAAAAACCACCACATACTGAAGTGAAATAGTTAATACAAGTACATACAAAATGAAGACATTTCCTGAGTATGATATCTCTAAGTACTCTAGCAATGATAATGTGAACTTCCTGAGTATAAAATATTTTTACCTGGTTTTGACGGATATTATCGGCTGAGCCCTCAACATGACCTTCTTTGTTGCATGGAATGTTGATCTTGCTTCTTTGGTTGTGACTCTTTTGGTGAACATTGGGATTAGCAGATATCTCAAAACAGTTTCTCATACAACAGATTTCATCTTCAGGATTTGCTGTGTGACCTCAAGTGTAATATCAGTTTCCATCAACAACATCGCAGGCTTAACCTCTTATAGTTTATGGAAATTGTCATTTACTTTGACCTCCAATCTATCTAATTTATGACAATTGTCATTTAACTTGGCCTCCAACCTATGGATGTGTAGCTTTAGTTTCCCAGCCACAATATCAGCAAACTTTTCATAATCAATCACCTGAGAGGCCACACCTACAACACCATCAATTCTCTTACCAACCTTAGTATTTCGTTGCCCTTTCTTTTCTTTGCCTTTAAGGTTTTTATCTTTCGCCTCTTTGATCATACAGTCAACATCAGCAGCAGTGGCTCCACCAACAAACATTGAACTACAAAAGGAGTAGTCTTCATTAATAAGTCCAACCATTCTAACCACCTTTTCATCATCTTCATCTTCTGACAATCCAAGTTCCCTCTCATCTAACTCTGTTTCGCCATCTTCTGGAATTATGCAGTCAACAATAGTCTGCAAAAAATATTTGCGTTCATAATACAAATTTTTCAAAATATTAGAAAACTTTTGCCTGCTAATTAAGATAAAACCGGCCAAATAAAATTATTACCATCCAATATCATTTACCTTTTCTTCTTCATGTAGATCCCTCGCATGGCCCGGGATAAGAGATATTGTCTTGTTTTGATCATCTTTATCACCCTCCCCCTCTGACTCAGATGCTGAAGTAGAATTAACTTGCACAATCTCTAACAACGCCGACACAACCTCTACCATAACAAGTTGGAGAGCGTGTACAAAGCCTTTTAGGGCAATTGTATTTTGAGAAAGAGTGATCTCATTTTTCTCCTTAATGCTACCAATGAGCATCTGAAAAGCTAATCTTTCCCAAAGATACATAAAAAACGAGTTAAGATCTTCAATTTCTTCAACATGTTCCTTCACTATTTTGGGATGGTGTGTCGTCGGCATCAGAACAGATGCAAGAAGTGCCAAACATGCATATTTAATCCTCGTTTCCTGATCTTTCACCGTCTTCCGCTTTAGCGTTTTTATTAATGCCGCGACAGAAATAGAATCCACTTTACCAAATAGCTTAGGCCAATACGGCGTCGAATTGATGTTGTTAATCAACCGAGTCTTCGATTTTTTGGGATACTTTCCATACGGTAAACCAGTAACTATCGCAAACTCCCTCAGAGAAAATCTAACAGGTTTCCCAGCAAACAACACCCAAATCTCATGCTTTTTCCTAACCTTCAGTAATCGAGAAATAATAAACCTCCCAAAACGTCCTGAATAACCAGGTTGTTCTGTGATTGAAATAAACTTCCCAAATGACGATCTCTGAATTATAGCCTTCTCCTCATCTCTAAGAACAGCCAGTAGAGCCCAAATTCCACTTGACGGTCCGTATGAAGTAACCCTAATCCCGACAGGTTCTTCGCCGATAGCAAACATCCTCCTCGGTAACTCCGGCGGAAAATCCATGTCTCCTTACCCTGAAAACAATAATACAAATCAGAGCAAATGAACTTTAGCTTAAAAGAGATAAGCAAGTGAACACCAGATTTACTTCGTATACTTACTTGTCCAACTTGCAGCTACAATACAAAAATTTCGCCGGCAGAGAACAACAAAAAACCCATAAACGCTCACACCCAATTTCAGAACTCCAAATTTCTCTCTCCTGGCCAATCACCTCCGACAACACTTTCTTCATAAAACAACTGTCAATACCTCTCTCTCTCTCCATTTGAGTCATTTTAATTTTATTTTCCTATTTTTTATGTGAAACATATAGATACATGTTACAAATATGAATAGATCATATTCGATAAAGATTTTGCAATCTTTTAGTCTGACAGACCATAATAACCTACATGAACGCAAATGTAGGGTTACATTCGGATTTCCAAAAAAAAAACAGTACCAGCGTCATATAGCTAATTAGCCTATCTTCTGTTGTTATGAGATGCAAATTCTCTATATTTTAAAAAAATTATTCAAACAAAACTATAACATAAGTTTATATACTTTTAAAGCACTAGAATGTTATCTAGTAAAAATTACACAAAAATGAATTGGTCCGAATTTAAATCAATTTTGCCGCATGCGTTCAGACTTGGGAGGGTGGAAACGGTTTTCTCTTACGGCAGCGACATGGTTATTCGCCGTCGCTCGCCGGTAGCAATTCCGGCCAATCGAATCTCCATTGTACCGGTAAGATATCCTGTTTCTGACATTTTCATCTTTCTCGCATTTGCAATTTTTCAAATTTGTTTTGGTAGCTTTGGTTTTGAGGTGAATTTGATATTACTGTTGAATCAATGTCTATTAGAAGCTTGAACTACTCATTCATCAAATTGCTCCATGTGAATGGTGTTTTGTCAACTTGCTTAGACAAATGTAGAGAAAATTGAAAGAAAAACTTAGGTTGTAACATCTTTAGGTATCATGGAAGTTTCTATATGTGAAACACCAGGAACAGATGAGGAAATAACCGAGGTTCAAAACGCTCCGATGACTAAATTCCAATAGACATTGTTCACTCTAATATCGTCTGGTAACCACACGGTAGTCCTCTGTATAAAAAGAGATTCCCATTGCTACCGAGGTCGCTGTGTTCCTCAGTGACTCGGGGAATTCTCCATAGAACACAGCGATATTCGCAAGATAATGGAATTTTGAATTGAGAGCCGAGTCCTTGGCCTGTGACCAGAGCTAGCATTGTCCTGCGTATAGACAATTGCTGTTGCGCTTATAATCGTGAGGAAGTACCATGTGAAGTAGCTTTCTTTATCTTTAGGTTTCTCGTATTGGTTTGCACCCCCGGATTACTTTGTTATATCATGGAGGCCTGTTAAAATTTAAGACACTAGTTTGCTAGGACTAATTTCTGAAAGACGATCAATAAACAAAAACACACTTGATATGGTAAGCACTGCAAATCCAAACACTAGTACAGAAGTTATCAGGAGCAGGAAACAAATGAGAGAAAACTAAAGCGACCATGTTGTGTGTCTTATTAGGTTGAAACATCTTTAGGAACTTGCTCATTATCACCTTGGAGGTTTCTGTATCTGTAAAACCAAGAGCAGACAAGGAAATAACTTAAATTCACCACTCCTATAATGACTAAAACCCAGTAAACATTATCAACTCTTCCGTGGTTAATGTCATCTGGTAACCACACGGTAGTCCTTTGGATCAGATCAATCAGAGCTGTGCCCACATAGAAAGAGAGTCCAATCACCACTGAGGTCAATGAAGTCGCGGTGTTTCTCAGAGATTCAGGGAATTCTCCATAGAATAATTCAATATTAGCCGGAAACTGAAAAGCCTCTCCTATTCCTAGTATCACGAGAGGAGGAAACAGCCAAAGCACTGACATGAGATGCTCAGTTTCAACTGTTTTCAGCCTCTTTGCTTCCACAACGGCAGAGACCGCCATGCTTACGATGGTGAGAACCTGGCCTACACCGACTTTTTGAAGCGGCGTTAGTGTCTTATGTGTTAGCTTCTGGTACATTGGATAGACAAGCCAGTTGTTCATCATGATAACGACACTTGCGGAAATGAGTACTATGACTTGCAGAGACCCTGCTGGGACTTTGAAGTGAGGGCCGAGCTTACGGTCTGTGACTAATGCTTGGAGTACCATCAAGCTTGTTTGCATCACCATGGGAGTACTAACGAAGATTATCGCTACCCACAGGGGAAGAACTCGGAGAATGGCTTTCAAATCTTCTACTTCCTGAACAGAACATAGCCTCCAGATGTTATTAACTGAGCCGTCTTTCTGAATTAAGTCATCATCGGTCTTCAACGCTGCACGATTCAAGAACATGAAGCTCTTGGAGGGCATTGTAGCAGAACTCTGGTGATGATAGTCTTCTTCTTTGTTTGAAATCAAAGCCTTTCTTTTCGTAGTAGCAGCAACTACAACACGGATCAGACTTGTGAAGGGACTTCCCTTGGGTTTGTCGTGCTTGTAGACTCTCTTCCCGGAGACGAAAACAATGAAACTGACCAAATTAACAGCAGCACAGAGACCAAACCCAAGTTTCCAACTAACGTTGTCCTGTGTGTATATAATTGCTGTAGCGCCAGTAATCGCTCCAGCATATAGTGCGAGGAAGTACCAGTTGAAGAAGCTTCCTTTATCTTTAGGCTTCTCGTATTGGTTTGCACCCGCTGATGCCAAGCTGAATCGTGTTCCACCTGATCCAGTGGTCATTAGAGCTAAGGCTGTGTACAAGATCCCGAGCTGAAGTTTCGACGGAGACTGGCATAAAACTGAACCACCCGTTTCACACCGTTGGGGTCTCAGGTAGTCCAAAGATGAGATCAGAGTCAAGAGAACAATGCCCTGAAAATGTTTTTATTTGAGCTGTGTATGAGAGAACATAAAAGAGAATCAAGTCATGAGTCTTGGACTTACTGTGAGAGAAATGAAAGCAGAGGCGGATATAACGGGAATGTTACCGAAGAAAGAATCAGCTAAAATGGCTGCAACAAAAGGCAACATGCCGATGCAACCATTGACAACATTTGAAATCTGAGCAGCAGCGATGTTCTTGATGTTGAACTCCTCGATCAAGAAGACGATCAAGTTCATTACCCATCCAAAAGAAGTTATGTACAGACCTAACATGGTAGCTGCACCACACAAAACCAACCCCACAATCATTAACATGACAACATTTGTAGTTTCACAAACATAGACAAAAAAAAAAAAAAAACCGAAAACACCAACCGATCATAAACGGAAAAGTGATCCAGCCACCGCGCTCGCTTCTTGGAGGATCGTCAGAGCGCTGCGCTTCTGTGTCATTCGAGACTGAATCAGCCATGATGGTGAACAAGAGGAAGGAGTTACTTTCTGACTTGTGCTTCTATGTGATGTTACACTCATCTAAAAGACTTGAACTATATATAACCGCTAATACAGAACAATTATGTTGGTGCAACGATTTGCTAATACAAACAATTATGTTTGGTCCAAAAACTACCTAATCATATTCTGACTTTCTATCTACTGTTGTCGTATTCCCAATATCTGGTTGGTGAATTCAATAAACAACTAAAAAAGAATTTTGGTGAGATCTTTAATGGTAGTATTCGCTACTCCACTCCATCAGAATATTGGAATCCAGCCTCAATAATTGTATATAAATTAATTAAAATATTACACATTGTGTTCAAGATCCTTTGAGTCACAAGGACTGACCCAGCCATAACAGAACACTGAGGAAAGAGTGACTTTCACATGTGTATGATAGAAACACTTAGAGAATGAATTGTGCTATTGAAATGGTTTTCAATAAAACACCTAACCCACCTTTATCCTCTTTTGTCGTTTTCAAGCATTAGGTTCTTGCCTCTGAAAGTAGTATGATTCTTGCAAATGTGAATCAGAAGGAAAGGGTAAATGGAATGTACTGTAAGTATAAGTAACCTAATACAGTTGACACATAATTTTGATAAATGGAATGTTTATAAAAAAACTGACTCTAAATTAAATAACTAAGTTAATATAATTAAATTTAAATATTAAACTAAATAAATCAAAATTAAAAAATATTAAAATTAAATTATTCTCAATTATATATAACTTGGAAGAAAGTGGAATAAACAACTCAAAACATGTGCAAAAGCAGAGTAGCATATTTAATTATTTTATTCATCAATGATATATATATATATTTTTTCAACTGAAATATTATATTAAGTATGGTGAAATGCGAAGCTGAAATACGACGGTAGGATGCGAGGGTGGAATACGAGGGTGAAATACCAAAGCCGATGTCAACATTGAAATACATCAATGATATATTTATTCATCAATAATTTTCTTAAAATTAAATATAAATAGGTTAAACTAAAAATTTATACTAAATTAAAGTAACATTTAAGTTCAATTTATTTAACTTAGAGTATAAATCTAAAACTATATTTTAAAAAAAATAAAGTAAAATTTAGTAGAAATATAATTTGTGTTTATTTATTTATCAATTATCTCCTATATATTATTTGAAAGTTCCGACAAAAAAAAAAGAGTTGATTTCTCCTAAAAAGCTTTTATGTCTTCTCTATAATCACTCTCACAAATTTAATATAACATGACAAGCCATAAAATGTGACATGACAAATCTTTAATGGCCCAAATAACAAAATTTATTTATCTATAAATATTTTATTAATGGACTAATGATATTTTCTTCAAATTCATTTGATTAGACCAATTAAACACATTTATATGTATTTGTTTAAATTTATGTTCAAAAATTTCATTTTCCTAAATCATCCCTAATATTCAGCCGAAATTATCAATAAATGAAGCAAAAGAAATTTTGAGCAATGTTTTATAACATTTTCGTTTTTATTCAAAAAATATCTAAAAATTAACTTAAATTTTTTTTTTTTTTTGCATGTTTGCATTACTTATCTCAAATCTATTTTTTAATGGTAAAAAATCATTATTCTATTTCTGAATTCATTTAAAAAGGATTAACTGTTCGAATTAATCCAAAATCTACAACAAAAGATTTAAATTTCAAAAATAAATTCAACATTACAATATCTTTCTTAAAAGTTAAAACACAATTCCAATCAAATTGTAAGAAAAAACGAGATTATGAAGTAAAACTAAAAGGATTAACTGTTTCCAGAAGGATTAAATTATTATGTTTCCAAATTCAACTAAAAAAGATTAACTGTTCAAATTAATCCAAAATCTATAAAAAAAGATTTAAATTTCAAAAAGAAATTCAAGATTACAATACCTTTCTTAAAATACAATTCCAATCAAAAACATTTGTAAAACAAAAAACGAGATTATGAAGTAAAACCAAAAGAAAAAAAATGATAGAAAGTAGAAAATTTTGGAGATGAAAGTGAAAAATCTATATTAAATAACCTGCTTTGAACGTTTAAGACACAAATAATGTTATTTATAATAAGACATGATGCAGATAAGTATTTTTTTTAAAAGATAGTAAATACGTATCTAAGAATGATTTTAATAAATATAAAAAATAGACTCATACAATCAAATTTTTTAAAAATTGGTTATAAATCTTTATCAACGCGTATAACGTGGGAAGTCGCCTACTTTATGATTACTAACGAACTTTAAGTTCTAAAAATTAAACTTTAATATAACATAGTTTACCTTAACATAAATGATATTAAAACTTTTGAATAGTAGAATTTTTGAAAAATGAAATGTCAAAAGTAACATACCTTGAAATTTATTTTTAATTATTTTTCGGTTGATTACTATTTATCTTTACAAGTTATTTTGTTAATAAAAAGAAAAAAAATCTTATTGATGAATAAATTTACATATCATTGAGAAAAACATATTCTTAATAAATTATCGAAAAAAATAGTGACTAGTCGCTTACACTAGCCAAACGAACAACTCACTAACAAGTCGCATCAACCATTCTCATTGTAATTAGGGGAATTTATGCTATATACCACTTTTTTTTCCAATCCTTACGAAATGTACCACAAACCCAATGGGTTTGCATTTGTCTACCACATGACTGTGTAAAATGACCAATTACCCCCTACGATGACGTCTCACCATATTCCATAGAACGTGACTGTTCATTTTCTTCTCTCTGACCGTCTTTCTCTATTCTCAATAACCGTCTCTCTCTCTCTTCTCAGTAACCTTCTCTCTACAACTTCCACCGGCAACTTAACGGCATAACTACTCCGTCGGTCTGCTGTCCATCGAATCTCGTTTTACTTCTGGTAATTTCACTTTCCATATTTGTTATAGATTCATCTTTGTTATATGTATGGCATTCCAGGGAAATTTATCAGTAAGGATTCGGGACATGCATGTCGTAATCGAGTTAACCAAAAAACATAAATTAGGTTTATAATTTTTATTTGTCGTCCACCGTTTGAACGTTGTCTTTCTCTCTGCTTCTAGGATCTAGGGAAAAGATGTCTACGAAACGAAAGGAGAAAAAGTCGTCCACCAAAAAAGACCAATTACATCCACCCGCTGATTTCTCAGGACCCGAGGGACCAGATCTTGACTTGCTACCAAAAAGGATATTCGCAACAGACCACTACCCGCCTGAGGGACGCCTGAACGCTTACTCAAGACCCGATTATTTGGTGGATATTGTGCAAGCACTGGAAGGAACTTCTGATTTGCAGTACATCCTCGATTCGTGTTTCAAACCGTTGTTCAGGTTACCGTGCCGCAAGTCGTCCCTCTCCGGAAAATTGGTCCACCAACTGTTGTGTCGTGCGCTAGACACGAAAAAGAAATATGAGATGTGGTTCCTTTTCGGGGGCCAACCCATCCGCTTCTCAATCAGGGAGTTTGCTGTCCTGACTGGCCTCAACTGCAGTGCGTACCCAGATGCAAGAAGAACCAGGGCTTTGTAGACTCCAGAAGACCCGGACGACCCGTATTGGGTCACGTTATTTGAGACAAAGAATCGTGTTGTGTATATCAAAGACATTGTGGAGTTGTTGCAAAGGGACAAAAAGAAGTCAGAAGAACAGAAGATGGAGAGTCGGAGAAGAATTCGCCTAGCAATGGTCGTCATCGTAGAGGGGGTTCTCCTTGCTGGTACACAACCTGTTAAGGTGACAACCGAGGTGGTTGAAATGGTAAAGGACTTAGAGGCTTTTGAGGCATATCCCTGGGGCCGGAAGTCTTTCGAGCAAACAATCAGGATGGTTAAGGTGGGTACCAGGATTAAGACAACTGAACAATTGGTCGTCAAGCTAGAGCAAACACACACTGCTGCACACGGCTTTCCTTTGGCCTTCCAGCTACTAATCCTACGTGCCGTTCCAGAGCTAGATTCAATCATACCACCCGGCCTTGGGGACTCCGATTTCACTGACCCATCCATAGTCAACCTGCCACTTGTCAAAGCTTTCCATAATGAAAACATCATGGAAATAGAGAACAAACCAAATGTGAGTAATCTAGAAAACTGTACACATTGTATGCTACATGTTATCGTTTTCCCTAATTGATACTTGCTATATATCGTTTTCAATATATAGGTGAACAATATGGTGCCACATTCATACCGTTCTTTTCCCAACAAATCTTATTCGTTAAAATTTAACATGGCGACTTCCAATGTGGACGATTTTTCTTTGCTATTTTCCCTCCTAACCAGTCTCCAAATTTTAATATGCGTCTTGGTGGCCAAAGGGCTTGCAACAGATCTTGGCCCTCTCTTGACTTCGAGCAAACACGGGATGGAGCTTGCGCTCAGCCTGACTATACTGAAAGCGGCGTCCCTTGATTATCTTGCTGTAATTCCAATCAGTATTAATGAAGGATCACCATATCAGGCATTCCTTGTTCGTTGTGCCATTGCCGGCAATGAATAAGCTTGCTACCTCGAGGCTTTTAGGATTGCAATTCAAGACGGTGCGGTTGACCGGAGTATCAACTTACTTGCTGACAAAGACTCAACATGCTCGAAATTTTGTTTTTTACACGCCCTGATCCTGTCATCTAGTGGACGACATAATCAAGCTACGATGGCCATAAAGAAGTTTAAGTCCATGATATCCTGCTTCGATGTAGCGGTAAACGTGACTCAACGGGTGTTTTGGGACATAAACACCATTGGCCCCAGGAACAGGATTCTTTTTAGTTCCACATGGCAACATTTGCTGCTGTATCCCCCAACAACTTCGAATAGTTGTTCATTATGCAAGAGTGGTGAATCTTGTCCACGATGATGTTCATGGTGGCGTTGCCCACTGTGGCCGCCAAATCTAGCCAGACCACCTTCCCGGTTGCGCAATTGTCGCTTTCATTTCACTGAATAAGTTTGCGACAACTATATGAGGTGGTGGAATTGCATCCACTAATGTGGTTATTCTCATTTTGTGTAATATATCTTACATTCCCATGTATTGTGTATTATTCTCATTTTGTTTATCGGGTCTCATCTTTCTGCATGTTATGTTAAATGTTGGTAATTAAGTGGACTTACTGTAATAGCTATGGTCGTCTGGTCATTGAGGGACATATTGTTATTTACTATTGTCCACAAAAAGGAAACGTCAACATATTTTTGGTTACCCCATAAAAGGGGGACTTGCATGTGGCGAATTGTTATTGAGGGACATATTGTTATTTATTATTGTCCACAAAAAGTAACAAACAAGTTGTCCATAACGCGAATTAATTCCTTAGCTTAATAATTTACACAAGTCAAGACAACCACGGAAACATATCAACTTTCTATGATATGATGTTACTTCCAAAGCATAAACATTAAAAACATTGATAACCAGTTGGTATTATAAGATGGATAAAAGCATAATGGTTTACACAACATAAGGGGAACTAAACAAAAAATAAAAGAGAACGAACTACGACAACAGTAAAACAAGCGCAAACAACCATCATGGCACCCTTGGACAATAATGTCCCCCTTAGTCGTATCATGTCCACCCTTTTCTCTAAACTGTGGACAACTTCTTGGAGTTGGACAAGCTGAGCATCATAGCCAGTTACGATAGCATCGAGAGGGTCATCCTGCTGCATCTTCTGACGATTTAAGGACTGAACCTCATCAAACAGAGCCTCGTCGCACCATTTGAAAAGATGGTAAGGGGATGGGTCAGGATCTTCCTATGTTGCAGGAAAGAAAATAGGAAACATATGAGACATCCCATACGACAAACAGCTAGCAAACATTAAAAAAAGTCCAAATACACTCACATCATCTAACAGAGTGCAAGTGTAGAACCTCCGCCCCCTGTCTCTGTCCAATTTGGAAGATCTAACGCAGACGCCACCCCCGCAAAAGCAAGCGCTCGGAATCCTGCAAGTTTGGTGTCAAGCATAGCAATCAAAACTCTCGATAAGATCATCTGAAGATAACGACGGCTGGCTGTAGCTATAGCGTCCCATGCTAATATAAAGATGTCCCTGGAGCAAACTATTTAGGTGTCCATATTATAAAAACTCTAGAAACATTATAAATTAGATATGCAATTCAAAGCCAATTACAAAAGGTTTACAAGAAGACATGTAATGTCCAAAAAGGGTACCCCATGGTAAAGGTTAATAATACTTAGGAGCCTACATACCATAATGTTTCAAAAGGGGTACATATATTTATGTAAATACAACACCCACAATAGACATTTGAAGACATCTTCGCCTATATGGGGTTTTTGCAAGTGGCATGGTTGTGTCCAATCTTTCCACATGTGGTGCACTTCCCTTTCTTCCCCCCATTTTTCTACAAAATGAAATAAAATTCACAATGGCATTAGGACAAATTTAAAAATGGCACCATTAATGACAAGGCATACCATTTTCAAATTGTTACTTACGTTATAATCACCGTTAAAGGCCACCCTAATCGCTCTAGGACGACTTGCACCCCGCCTTGTTTTAGGAGGTCCGGTGTCATTGCCCGAAACAGAAGTTGGGACGTCGATGTCCCTCTCATTGGGGGGAGGTAACACAATTTCCTCCCACAAGTTTTGCCAAACCCTTGTCTTTAAAGGTTCACCTATGAGAGTGTAGAAGTCTATATTCCTTATGCCTATGACAGCAAGAACATGACAACAAGGGACCATCAAAACATCGAAGACACGACAAGTGCATTTCTTCTTTTTGAGGTCCATAGTAAACAACATTCCTTCCCCGTCGTTCACCTGGTAGATCCAGTCGTCCGCCGCAACAACAACACACTCAACTGCCTCTTTCAAATGGTCTATGAGAATCTGTTCAATCTCCGGTGGACATCTCGTAAGACATTTTCGCGCTTTCTCCCTCCTCCGACAAAATCACCTCATCAACATTGTTTGAATGAATTCAACCATTGCAACAATGGGAAAATTCATAGCTTTTTGTAGAGCTGAATTCAAATATTTGGATATGTTACTAATCATGAGGTTATAGCGCATCCCCGGGAAATATGTCAATGCCCAATGAGGTAACCCAATGTCAAGGAGGTAATCAACACACTCCGGGCTACGTGCATGAATCTCTTCAAACCAATAACGAAAATCACCAACTGTATATGCTCGGGCCGCATTAGAAACCATTTGGGCCAACCCCTCACATTTGAAAATGTGGACAACATTCCTGTATAGATGTACCGCACAACAAACATGATGAGCTAGTGGATACTCTGTTTCCAAACCGTTGTATATCGCAACGTGTCTATTCGAGACAAACACAAGATCTTTGTGGTCGGGGACAACTTTTTTGAGATTCCTAAAAAACTAAGACCAGGAGGCAGTGTTCTCGCTATCCACGATACCAAATGCCAGCGGGAAGACTTGGTAGTTCCCGTCCTGTCCACTGGCTGCTACTAAACAACCTTTGTATTTGCCTCTAGTTGCTGTCCCATCTATGACAACTACTTTCCGTAAATACTTGTAACCAGCTAAGGATGCGCCGAATGCAAAGAAAAGATACTTGAATAAAATCTTACTGCCCACCGTGACTGTATGGATGTCTGATATAGTCCCCGGGTTGGTTATCTCGATGAGGTGGAAGTGGGTAGCCAACGAGTTGTAACTATCATCCACATTTCCGCGGGCCAATCCCATTGCAACTTCCTTTGCATACCAAGCTTTCATATATGATATTGTGACGTTCAATTCAGCCAATAAAATCTCAGGAAGTTCAAATGCCCTTGGTCCAGTCTTCCCATGTGCATATTTTGCTTGTATCAGCTCACCAAGGAGAGAAGCTGTTGCCTTTTTTCTCTCTTTTTGATCTAGCGCCGGCATCACATGTGTGACGAAGCGTAGCTGTACGAATCTCAACATTCTCAGAGCCTTTGTGAGTGGTTGCGTAAATCCTCCAATGACAATTCTTATCATGACAAACAGCTATCACCCTCTTCTTGTCCGAATCTTCAATCTTAAAATGATATAACCTCTTCAAAGAGTACACAGACAACGCTCTGTAAAGATCTAACTTGTTTTTATACACACGTCCAACATAAATAGCGTCCCCAGCTGTCCGCAAGTCCATGTTTGCCTTATCCTTTGCAATTCCCCCTGCGTTGTCACGAAATGGAACATAATCCATCAATAACAGTGGGTTGTCTTCAATAACCAATGGGTATTCAGTGGGGACATTGTGGCCCTGGTTTGGTTGTGTGGATGATCCTTTATTGGGAGGTGTGCCATCCCCACCACACGCCCAAAAATTAGCAGCCGGAAAAGATCGTAATGGTGCAGGTGATGGACAAGTTATGTCCTCGCTGACAGCTTGTCCCCCGTTGGGTTGGTGGTCCCTTGTTGGATTACCATCGTGGTTGAATATGACAGAGTTAACCACATCTTGTCCCCTATTTAGAAGATTGTCCCTGGCCACGCTATAACCTCGGTTAAGAATCTCCGAGTTGTCATGTATGTCAAAGTTGTCCTCCGACCAATGTCTCCCCGTACCCTGCCTCGCTGTAGTTCCAGTCAAATTCCCCAGTGGGTCAACTCCATTGAAAGTACCAATTGAAACATCGTTACTTGTGCTCGCACCATTTACAGGGTTATCGGATACTCCCGATCAATAAGGTCCGTCATACCATCAAAATCATAATCTTGAGACTCAGAAAGATCAACAATGCATTCCCGTGATCTTCTCTGTCGGAGGACAGAATCCTCTTGTATCTTGTCCACCTTGCAGATGAACTCTGAATCCTCAAATGATAGAGGGATGTCCACAAGACCGTCATCTGGAGGAAGAATGTGCGTCGGAGATAGACCATCTCCTCCATTGTGACCCACCGCTAATGGTTGTAGAGACAGAGGCAGCGACTGCCCGATTGCATTTATAACATCTTTATCCTTAATACTCAAGAACAAATTGAGGTCACGTTGTTGAAACCTTTTCTTCCTGAACAGAGCAAGCCCGCAGTCTCCATCAATAACCACTGGTGGCATTTTCACCTGCGTGAATGCGAGGCTGTCTCCCTCACTCCAGAATGATAAAAATGCATCTTTCTTACAACTATCTACCCCAAATTGTTGAATAACCTCCCTGTGGACAATGTCGTAACTGTCGCTGCGACGCAAGCCAACACACTTCGCAAAAACATCTTGGGACACCCTAAAGTGCCAGAACCCTGTATCTTTACATTCCCACTCTCCAACAATGACGAGAACATCTTCAGCGAAGTTTGTCTCCTGATTTGATACCATTTCTGTTCCACCTACAATAGTTGAACATTAAATTTTGTTATTACGTACGACTCAAGAATGCTTAAACTGGTAATAAATTCCTTGATTTACTTGTAACTAGGGCTGGGAATAAAACCATACCCGATACCCGAACCCGAATCCGACTCGAAAATTAGGGTATGGGTAGGGTACGGGTATCGTAAATTACCCGATCGGGTTTCATTTTATTAACATTAGGGTATCCAAACCCGATAGGGTAAAACCCGATACCCGATCGGGTACCCGAATCTATACATACACATACATGATTATGTATTTTAATCACTAAACCTGAGTCTAAAACACTCATTTCATCTTTTTTTTTGCCTATAGCTTACATGATCAAGATCCTTGTGCTTTCGGATTGAAAATTATTATTATTATTTTTTTTTTGGTGAAAGAGAGGGAGACTAGTCTCCCATTTTATTATAAAAACGAAACAAATTACACTCTAACATGTCTTGGGTGTTATTATTCTTTTGTTTCCTTTACTTATTGTGTGTGTTTATATAGTAGTAAATTTACTACATTTGGGTTGTGTTTTGAATTTCTTTTCCGTTTTTTTACTATCATATCTTGGTGTTTCGTCAACTTTGGCATTTTTAAACTCAATTTGTGTTTAAGACTTCATTTTTTGAATATTTTTTTTTACCTTTTGATTAATTTTTTTTTTTTAGTATAATCATAAAATACGGGTACCCGAACCAATACCCGATACCCGCTACAATCCGACCCGTACCCGACCTAATTATACGTACTACCCGTATGGGTTTTATATTTTTTAAAACGGGTACCCGTCGAACATAACTACCCGCCTCGAACCCGAACGGGTACCCGAACGCCCAACCCTACTTGTAACCTGTGTCTTGAATCAATAAACTCTGCCAAGAACATAAAGCTAAGTTAGGTTCTCTCACTTAAAATTTATGAGATTAAGCTGAATATGTATTGCCCCCTTAATTGCTTTGAGTTTAATGCAAAATGTGATCATTACTTTCCAAGACGTCCCATATCAGCATTTATTACTATGACATAGCAAACTCCCGCGCCATCCATTACGTCACATTCTCGAAAAGCTGGTCCCACTAACTTGAACCAAGTGACACTTACAACGAAGGTTATTTCCGTAAAACCAACTACGCAAGAATCCAATAATATGGTACAAAATGCGAAGCACGTGTAGTTGTAGTACATTTCGTAAGGGATCCCGCAAAAAGTGGTATATTTTATAATTATTCCTTGTAATTAACAATTAAAAAGGATCTACAAAAGTAGTAGTATCCAAAGCAAAACATAAATTAGGACAAACTTTGAATAATTTCTATGTTTTTTGTCAACATACTAATTTCTACGTATATTTCACAATCTGCATAAGTATTATGACTAATTTGATTTGAAAATGTCGGTTATCTAACTATCATCAGTGGTGAAGCATCCTTGATGGTTCTTTATCTGTTGACCCAGAGAGTAAATTTTGACCATCAACGTGGTCACAAATGTCTACAAAAATGCGCAGTACATCAAAAAGATTCTTTTACATATTCCATTCCATTGATCAGAGTAGGCCTGGGCATTCGGTTTCCCGTTCGGGTTTCGGATCGGATTATTCGGTATTCGGGTTTTCGGTTTGATGAATACGAAACCTATTCGGATTTTTAAAATTATCGGTTCGGTTTTGGTTCGGGTACACTCGGGTTTGGTTCAGTTTTCGTGTTGGAGGTCAAAACCCATAAAAACCCACGGGATATTTGGGTTCGGTTTAAGGTTATCGGGTTACGGGTATTTTCGGGTTTTTAAACCAAAAAACCCGAAATACCCGAAAAAACTGTAAATTTTCGGGTTCGGGTTCGGGTAAACCCGCATTACCCGCGGTTACCCAAATTTTTTTTTTTCTTTTTTTTTGAAAATGCATGTTTATGTAAAAAACAAGGTTTTTTGTGAATAACATTTAACATTCATTTTAAACATGCATTTTTGTTTTAAAAAACATGATTCGGGAAATCTATTTTTTTTTAAAACATGCATTTTTTTACATAAACACAAAATTCAAAATCAAATAAAGAAACAAAATCAAATCGACCATAAATTATGGAAATCAAAATCAAATTTACAAACAAATCAAAATGGAGCAAATTAGAAACAAAATCAAGATCGAGTCAAAATCCAATTCCAAATTAACCACAAATTATCTCCAAAACAAACCGAAAGGGAAGCATAGACCCGAACCCGCGGTTACCAGAATTACCCGAAATCTTTTTTTTTTTTGAAAATGCATGTTTATGTAAAAAAATGGTTTTTTTGTGTGAATAAAATTTAACATTCGTTTTAAACATGCATTTTTGTTTTAAAAACTTGATTCGGGAAATCTTTTTTTGTAAAAACATGCATATCATAAAAAAAAAAAAAAAATTCGGGTACCCGTGAATAACGCGGGTTTACCCGAACCCGAAACCGAAACCGAAACATGAGGACTATAGAATAGATTCGTGTAATAGGCTAAACCCGAACCCGACCCGAACCCGATTTTTTCGGTTTGGTTTCGGGTTCGGTTTTCGGGTTCGTATAATATGCCCAGGCCTAGATCAGAGTGAAGAAGCATATTAATTATTTTAATCTGCTTATCCTCAATGGAAGATTCTTCATCTTTCAGTAAGCATGACTATTAACTATTTCTGTTAAGTGGAATAAAGTTGAGCTTTAGTTTTTATTTTGGTGTAATTAATTACGATAGTTTGCCTCCTTTATTCCTCTATATGAATTGCCATAAACAATTATCCATTTGACTTTGAGTTTGATGAGTATTATGTTGTTTGAGCCGTTAGTATCGCTATTTAGCAAGGCGAACAAAACCAATTGAGACCGTTAGGCGCTAAGCCGGCCGTCACCCAACAAACTCAAAAACCAATTGAGTGGCTGGTTACAGTTACCAGTTAGTCAGTTGATTTTTGAGTCTGTTGGACCGCTAGAAACAGATTGGTAATTAGTCTCTCTTCGATAAAAGACAGCTCAGAGGAAGAAGCAGGTAGAAATTGTACTGAAAATCTCTCTCTCTTTCTCCCAAAGGTTTATCAGATTAATACATTGTGTTCATGATACTTTTGCATAACAAGAGACTAGAAATTCAGTTATACAATTAATTGCAAACACAAACACAAAACTTAACATGAACATGTAAGAAAGTTCTTCAATACATAAAGACAATTAATGTAGAGAAAACTGAAGCAAAGATATTGTCTTAAGTTGAAACATCTTTAGGATCTTGTTCATTATCACCTTGGAGGTTTCTGTATCTGTAAAACGAAGAGCAGACAAGGAAATAGCCTAAATTCAAGACTCCTCCTATGACTAAAACCCAATAAACATTATCAACTCTTCCATGGTTGATGTCATCTGGTAACCACGCGGTAGTCCTCTGGATCAGATCGATCAGAGCGGTGCTCAAATAGAAAGAGATTCCAATCACCATTGGGTTCAACGAAGTCGCAGTGTTTCTCAGAGACTCAGGGACTTCCCCATAAAATATTTCAACATTTGCCGGTAATTGGAAGGCCTCAGCTATTCCTACAATAAATAGAGGAAGAAATAGCCATAACACTGACATGGGATGCTCATTTTCAATTGTTTTCAGCCTCTTTGCTTCCACCACCGCAGAGACCGCCATGCTTATAATGGTGAGAATTTGGCCTATACCGACTTTTTGAAGCGGTGTAAGCGGCTTATGGAATAGCTTCTGGTACATGGGATAGACAAGCCAGCTGTTCATCATGATAACAATGTTTGAGGAGATGAGTACTATTACTTGCACAGACCCGGCCGGGACTTTGAAGTGAGGGCCGATCCCACGGTCCGTAACTAGAGCTTGGAGTACCACTAAGCTTGATTGCATCACAATGGGAATATAAACGAAGATCATAGCTAGCAACAGAGGAAGAAGTCGAAGAATGGCTTTGAAATCTTCTACTTCCTGAACAGAACATAGCCTCCAGATGTTGTTTATGAAGTCTCCTTCGGTCTTCAATGCTGCACGGTTCAAGAACCTACATTATGGTTTAAAGAAAGCTATTTCAGTTATGGTTTAAATTTTATGAGTTAGACAAGCTTTTTGTTTTCACCTGAAGCTCTTGGAGGGCATTGCAAGAGAAGTCTTGGCCTCTTTTCCAAGTTCTTGGTGATGATAGTCTTCTTCTTTGTTTGAAATCAAAGTCTTTCTTTTCGTCGTAGCAGCGACTAAGACGCGGATCAGACTTTTGAAGGGACTTCCCATGGGTTTGTCATGTTTGTAAAATTTTTTCCCAGAGACAAAAGCAACGAAACTGATCAAATTAGTAGCGGCACAAAGACCGAACCCGAGTTTCCAGCTAGCATTGTCCTCTATATATACAATTGCTGTTGCGCTAATAATCGCACCTGCATTTACTGTGAGAAAGTACCAGTTGAAGAATCTTCCTTGATCTTTAGGCTTCTCATATTGGTTTGCACCCGCGGATGCTAAAGTCACACGTGTCCCAGCTGTTCCAGTAATCAGTAGTGCTAAGGCTGCATACAAGATCCCGAGCTGGAGATTTGATGAGGATCGGCATAGGATGGAGCCTGTTTCACAAGGTTGGGGTCTTAAGTTGTCAAAAAATGCAATCAGAGTCAAGAGAACAATCCCCTGAAAGAAAAAAAGCATTTTAAAACTTGTCAGTTTTGCACTGGTGGTAATATATAAAATGCTTTAGTCCTCGGTCTGAGGGGATGCACGGGCCTAGGCCTAAAATATAAGAACATAAGTGATGTTCTTGGACTTACGAGTAGAGAAATGAAATTAGAAGCCGAGATGATGGGAATGTTTCCAAAGAAAGAATCGGCTAGAATGGCTGCAACGAAAGGCAACATGCTGAGGCAACCATTGACAATGTTTGAAATCTGAGCAGCAGCAAGGTTCTTAATGTTATACTCTTTGATCAAGAAGACGATCAAGTTCACTGTCCATCCGAAAGAAGTCACCGAAAAGCCTAACAACGTAACTGCACGACATAGAACCCCAAAAATAATCAATATTTGTATGTGTTTGAGATTCAAAACATAGACTTCGTTCTTTCTTACCCATAATGAATGGAAAAGTGATCCAGCCACCATGCTTGTTGCTTTGTGCTTCTGTGTCACGAGAGACTGAACATAGACTTCGTTCTTTCGTACCCATTATCAAGAGTTACTCTGACTTGTGTTTGTTTGTTAATAGTTAATACAGATTATGAAATGATTTGGTGCATTTATACCCAACCGAATTTTGACATTTTATCGACTCTTGTCGTTTTCCAAAATCACGTTGATCACATATAAAAAAATATTAGTTATTCAATTTGATTTTTTTTAACACTTTCTTTTTTTGAAAAAGATTTAAAATCGATTACAACATACAAATAAAAACTAACGGTCTTTCCACACCGGAAAGAAAGTGAGGACAATCATCTTGAATGACACATTAGTAATCCCAAGAAGGTCTTGTTTCGAGTCGAAAGTAGACAATGAGGTGTTCCCGAATCTACAATAGTAACCGGACTTCTAAAATCTGATACGATAACACGACAACAATTCTCTTAATTAAGATAAATCTCCTTCTTTGATTGCCTTTGTCAATTTTGTTCCGAGTTACCTTCAGTGAAGCCGCCACTGAAAAAATTTGAACTGCAAAACTTAAATCAGATAGATAGCCAGAATTGACTAGAAACTAAAGAGGTAAAGCAAACGAAAGATCTTATACTTCACCCTTGAAGAAAAACTGAACCCAAACAAGGGAATAATAAAAACACATAAAAATCAGACGACAAAAATCATTGCATCGTTTTTGACAAAAAAAATTCATTACACCCTCTAGACTCTATGCTCATCGTCGAATCTACAAGTTTATAATCCTCTCATTATGCCGGCAAAAAGCACCGGACATTGGAGAAGCTGTAAACGAAAACCATATTTTCTCTCTTTCTCTCTCTACGGCTAGGGTGTTTTGAAATCACATTTAAATCTGCTTATGATTGATTTACTAGACGACCAGTTATTTCAATTTGATTAATCTCAGATTCGTTTGAAGTGTTTATTTCTCTAAAGGGAGCATCAATATTAAATGGAATAAAGTTGATATCTAATATTTTAGCACCATTAATTACATGCACCTTTTTTTTTTCTTGTTTTGTGTGATTCACGGGAGAAACCTCCCAATGATGTTTATTATGAAAAAAATACAACTACATGCGCACTTGTCTTGGCGGAGGCTGTCCAACTAATAAAGACTTTTGTGAGATCTTTTAATAGTAGTATCCACTACTCCACTCCATCAGAAAAGTGGAATCCAGTCTCAATAATATTATATAAATTAATTAAAATGTCACACATTGTGTTCAAGATCCTTCGAGTCACAAGGACTGACCCAGCCATTACAGAGCACTGAGCAAAGAGTGACTTTCACGTGTTTGATATAAACACTTGGAGAATGAATTGTGCTATTGAAATAGCTTTCAATAAAACACCTAACCCACCTTTATCCTCTTTTGTCGTTTTCAAGCATTAGGTTCTTACCTCTAAAAGTAGTTTGATTCTTGCAAATGTGAATCAGAAAGAAAGGATAAATGGAGTGGACTGTAAATATAAGTAACCTAATACAGTTGACACATTATTTTGATAAAAATTCAGCTTACTACTATTTTGTTTAGTTGAATTCAGTTGCATGGGGTTCAAAATTCACAAATAGGCTCAAAGATAGCAAAACAAAATCCTGGTTCCAATTCAATATTTGGAATATGAACACTAATTACGTACATTTTGTTTTAATTATTATAGAACCTTAAGTACACCAAATTTTTCTATTGGGTTATCAAGGTCCATCTGAAAATATAGAAATTTTAACAGGAGCATGTAAGATCCTTAACTTGTAACATCTAATTCTTTGGGATCTTGTTCTTGATCATCTTTCTTGAGGTTTCTGTATCTGTAAAACCAACAACACACAAGAAAATAGCCAAAATTCAAGACTCCTACAATGACTAAAAACCAATACACATTATCAACTCTTCCGTTGTTTATGTCATCCGGTAACCACACGGTCGTCCTCTGGATCAGATCAATCAGAGCTGTACTTATATGAAAAGAGATTCCAATCACCAATGAGGTCAATGAAGTCGCAGTGTTCCTCAGAGACTCAGGGAATTCTCCATAGAATAATTCAATACTCACGGGAAATTGGAAGGCTTCGCCTATTCCTACTATCACGAGAGGAGGAAACAGGCATAGCACTGACATGAGATGCCCATTTTTGAATGTTTTCAGCCTCTTTGCTTCCACAACCGCAGCTATTGTCATGCTTAGGATAACGAAAACTTGGCCTATACCGACTTTTTGAAGTGGTGTTAGTGCATTATGTGTTAGCTTTTGGTACATTGGAAAGACAAGCCAGTTGTTCATTACAATGACGATGCATCCAGAGATAAGTACTATGACTAGGAGGGAACCAGCCGGGACTTTAAAGTGAGGACTAACCCCACGGTCCGTGAACAGAGCTTGGAGTACCACCAAGGTTCCTTGTGTCACCATGGGAGTAGAAACGAAGATTATGGATAGCCACAAAGGAAGAAGCTGGATAATGGCTTTGTAATCTTCCACTTCCTGAACAGAACATAGCCTCCATATGTTATTAGCTGAGCCGTCTTTCTGATTTAAGTCATCATCGGTCTTGAACGCTGCACGATTGAAGAACTTGAGGCCCTTGGAGGGCATTATAGCAGAAGTCGTGGTCGGTTTTGCAAGTCCATGGTAATAATCGTCTTCTTTGAAAGACATCACAGCCTTTCTTTTCGCGGTAGCAGCAACTACTACGCGGCTCAGGCCTGTAAAGGGACTTCCCATTGGTTTTTTATGCTTGTAAAATCTCTTTCCGGAGATGAAAACAATGAAACTGATCAAATTAGTAACAAGCTAGAAGAATGCTCTGTTTCTCTTATATTATTAAGGGTTTAGTACAATGGTATTTATACAAAGCTAAGGTCGGTTCTAGATCTTACAAAGAAAGGAAACAAATATATACAATACTTATTCTCCAAGTATATTGTATTCCCCACGTATAACTTATTCTCCAAGTATATATTTATCGTAATACTCCCCCTCAAGATGGAGCGTGTAGATCACGAACGCCCATCTTGTCAAGTAAATATCGCATTTGTTGTCGTCCAAGAGGCTTCGTAAATATATCCGCAAGCTGTTCCATAGTGCCAATATGTTGAGTGGCAATAGTTCCATACAAGACTGCATCTCTAACAAAATGACAATCAACCTCTATATGCTTTGTTCGTTCATGGAAAACCGGATTAGCCGCAATATGCAAAGCTGCCTTGTTATCACAATGAAATGGTACTGGATAAAGACGATGAATTCCCAAAGACTCTAACAACTCTATCGTCCATTTAAGCTCACTATAAGTCATCGCCATGGCTCTATATTCAGCTTCTGCTGATGAACGAGAGACCGTCGGTTGTTTCTTCATTTTCCATGAGACTATAGAATCTCCAAGCATGATAACATATCCGGTGAGTGACCATCGCGTGAGAGGACACGCTGCCCAATCTGCATCACAATATGCAGACAAAGAAAGGTCATTTTTTGAACTGAGAAGGACACCTTGGCCTGGTGAACCTTTTAAATATCGAACCACCCAAATGGCTGCTTCCCAATGCTTTTGTCATGGCTGCTGCAAAAACTGCGCAAGTATGTGCACCGCATAACTTAATTCAGGTCCTGTGACAACTAGATAAACCAGACGACCAACTAAGCGTCTATACTTGGCTTGTTCCGTAATAGAACGCTCCGTCGTCTCGAGCTAAGCTATGATATTGTTCAATAGGAGAATCCACCGGTTTTGAGCCAAGAAGACCACATTCAGATATTATATCTAATGCATATTTACGTTGTGATAGATAGAGACCTTCCTTTCCACGTGAAACTTCAAGACCCAAAAAATACTTCAAATCACCTAAGTATTTCATATGGAAGCATCGGTTAAGATATGACTTGAAACTTGAAATAAGCTTCGAGTTATCACCACCAATAATCAAATCATCAACATAGACAAGAACAAACATGGTTGATCCACCTCTATTCAATGTAAACAGGGAGTAATCATGCCGATTTTGTTTAAAACCAAATTGAAGCAACGATGTAGACAAACGAGCAAACCAACATCGGGGAGCTTGCTTAAGTCCATAAAGCGTTTTCTTCAACTTACAAACTCGATTCGGTTGAGAGGATGAATAACCAGGTGGGAGTTTCATATAAACTTCTTCCTCTAATTCTCCATGTAGGAAAGCGTTGTGAACATCCATTTGATGGAGTTCCCAACCTCGTGCAGAAGCAATTCCCAGCACAATTCGCACAGTATTCATCTTCACTACTGGTGCGAAGGTTTCATTATAACCAACTCCTTCTTCTTGTCGATTTCCAAGTGCTACCAATCTTGCTTTATAGCGTTCAACGGTGCCATCAGAATGAAACTTTATTGTAAATACCCATTTACTACCAATGACTTGTTTACCAGGAGGCAAAGTCGTAATGGTCCATGTCTCATTTCGTTCAAGTGCATTCATCTCACCACTCACTGCAAACCTCCAACGCTCATCTTCAAAGGTCTCTTTATAAGAAGTTGGTACAACATGTGTTTGAACCGCAACCATAAATGCTTGTATATGAGGTGAAAATCGATGACAAGAGACATAATGAGATAAGGGATAAGAGCACTGACCTGAAGACTCTGATGGAGGAGAAGAAGTGACATGAGTGGGTTTTTCATTAAGACTTGCAGTATAAGTAACATAAGGACGTAGAAAAACAGATTGTTGTTTACTCCGCTGTCCTCTACCAAGAATTTCTTCATCAACATTTTCAGTTTCAGTTGCAGATTCAATTGGTGCGGTCTGAGGTTGTGTCTCCGTGTTTTGTTCCGGAGATACCATCGACTCTTCCCCTGCTTCAATTACTTCTGGATCCGGTGAAGGAGCTGCAACCAGCGGAATATCATCATCAAAATCAGTTGGACGGCGAGCTAACGTAGACGGTTGGAGCTCAAACGATTGCTCCATATTATCCATATGTGCAAAGGGAAAATTTTCTTCTTGAAACACAACATCCCTAGATACGAATATGTTGTTTGTATCAAGATCACAAACCAACCAACCTTTCTTCCCCATTGGATATCCTAGGAACACACACCGAATGCTCCTCTCATCAAATTTATCTTTTCCTCGAGATAATCTCCGAGCATAGCATAAAGAGCCAAAGATCCTGAGATTATCATAGGCTGGTGGTACTCCATATAGAAGCTCATAAGGTGTTTTATTCTGCAACAAGCTCGTCGGAGTTCTATTAATTAAATAAGTTGCCGCCAGTACACTTTCTCCCCAAAACCGTTTCGGCAAATTTGCTTGAAACAACAAAGCTCGAGCAACATTTAGTATATGACGATGTTTTCTTTCTACACGTCCATTTTGTTGAGGAGTTTCAACGTAAGAGGTCTGATGGATGATACCTTTTTCTACAAAAAATTGCTTCAAACAAATAAATTCGGATCCATTATCACTTCGAACCGTTTTAACTTGCTTCTTGAATTGTCTCTCTGTATAAGCACAAAATGTTTTCAAAGCATTGGGTGCTTCTTTCTTTTCCAATAATAGAATGGTCCATACTGCTCTTGAAAAATCATCGACTATGGTTAAAAAATATCTTGCACCGGAAGTAGACGGTTCCCGATAAGGTCCCCATAAATCGCAATGTATTAAAGAAAAACACTCATCCACTTTATTAGAACTAACTGAAAACGAATCTCGAGTTTGTTTAGCTCGAAGACAAATCCCATAAGAATGCTCAAAATTTCCTAAATTACTAGAAAAACCACCAACACTTGATAAAACCGAAAGAACTTTAGATGACGGATGACCCATACGGCAATGCCACAAGTGTAAGTTTAACCTTATGATTACATACTTGTAATCCATCCCATAATCGCCACTAGAACAAATGAATCAACAATTTCATATTGATGGAGTTTTCGGTTATGAGAAGGAAGAGTGCCTAACCTTGATCCATTGCATTGTTAGGCATGATGATGACTCCTTTGATGATTGTTTGATCTTCTCCTTCCCTTCCTTACTGCGATCTCCCCTTCGACGGAGCCGGGGTGTTCCGATTCCGATCACAATCTCTAATCTCCCTTTAGTGTTTCTATGTTATGTCATTGTCTCAAATCTGGAAATGAGACCTCTTGTCTCTGCAATAACTTCCTCCTTCCCTTATATGTGAGGGCCCACGAAATTAGAGAGAAGGGGGAGGGAAATATGTCTCTTAATGAGACACCCATTCATTAAGACATAACATATAAACTATACCTTAATACATATACATTCATATAAGTTAATCCATTATATATAAATGTATATGAACCTTTAGATTAAATTCTTTATTGGGTGGAGTAAGAGGGTTGACATCAAACCCATTCCGGTATCTTTTATTTGATTCGGTCCATCACCGTATCCCGTTACATACCGGAAACCTTAAACCTTACATTAAACTTAAACTATAATAGTTGGACCGTTAATACTCCGGCCACACTAATGGAAGTATTCTTACATTCTCCCACTTGGCCGTGTATTAATTTAATGGTACAACTTCCTTTAATGCGCATCTTTTCATTAAGTTTAATTATACTTTAAGTATCATAAAATCAGAACTCATTGAATGAGGCGGTCCCCTATCTTTTACAGCGATAAGTTCCCTTCCATCATCACAAACAAATTCCAACTTTATTACTTCTTTAATATTTGAGAGATTGCCTAATTCTCAAAGTCCATTATGTTGAGATATAACTTTATTCTCAACTCATATGTTATCCAAACCTTACATGTACATATCATAATGATAACATATTAATTTGCAAGAAACACATAAACTTTATTGAATTCAAATTACTTAAGATAGCATCTTTACATTAGCATAATATCAATACAGCAAGGTCTTATCAATTATTCCCATCCTCTCTACTCGGCTAGCGAATATACCAGGAGGGAGTCCTTTCATTAACGGATCCGCAATCATCATATCCGTTCTTATATGCTCAATTGCTACTCTGCGTTTCCGCACTTCTTCCTTTACAGTCAAGTATTTTATCTCCATGTGCTTAACACCTTTCGAATACTAGTCATTCTTTGAGAAGAAGACTGCTGCGGAATTATCACAATACATTCTCAGCGGCTTGGAAATGCTGTCAATAAGTCCAAGTCCTGAGACAAAGTTCCGCAGCCACAATGCTTGAATTGTAGCCTCATAGCAAGCCACAAATTCTGCCTCCATGGTGGAAGTAGCAATGACGGACTGCTTTCCACTCTTCCATGATACTGCTCCCCCAGCTAATAGGAACAGATAACCAAACGTCGATTTTTGAGTATCGACGCACCCGGCATAGTCTGAATCTGAGTATCCGATTACTTCAAGATTATCGGATCTCCTGTACGTAAGCATAAACTCTTTGGTGCCTTGCAAGTACCTGAGAACTTTCTTTGCAGCCTTCCAGTGGTCCATTCCAGGATTACTTTGGTACCGACCCAAGACACCAACCGCGAAACTGATGTCTGGTCGAGTACATGTTTGAATGTAATTCAAACTCCCAACCACTGATAAGTAAGGTATCATCTCCATTTCTTTTTTCTCTAGTTCATTCTTTGGACATTGACCTTTATTAAACTTGTCCCCTTTCTGAACTGGAGCTTTGCTTAACTTCCACTTTTCCATCCCATATCTCTTCAAGACTTTATCTATGTATCCTTTCTGAGACAAACTTAACAATCCTTGTGATCTATCCCTGATTATTTCAATCTCTATCACATAGTTTGCCTCACCCATATCCTTCATTTCGAAGTTCTTGGAGAGATATTTCTTTACATCACTCAACATACTCATATCATTTGTAGCCAACAATATATCATCAACATACAATACTAGAATGATAAACTTGCTCCCACTGACTTTCATATAAATACATCGATCAACGATGACCTCTATGAAACTGTATGATAAAATGGTATCATTAAACTTTAAGTAGCATTGTCGGGAAGCCTGTTTCAATCCGTATATTGACTTCCTCAACTTACACACAAGATTTTCTTTTCGTGCAGCCACATAACCTTCTGGTTGGTCCATGTAAACTTCTTCCTCAAGCTCTCCATTGAGAAAGGCGGTTTTAACATCCATTTGGTGAAGCTCCAAATTATAATGAGCTACCAATCCCATGACAATTCTTAAGGAATCCTTCTTTGAAACTGGAGAGAAGGTATCCGTATAGTCAATGCCTTCCTTTTGAGTGAACTCTTTAGCAACAAGGCGAGCCTTGTACCTTTCTATGCTACCAATAGAGTTCTGTTTGGTCGTAAAGACCCATTTACACCCAACGGTTTTGAAACCATCAGGTAACTCTACTAGGTCCCACACTCGGTTCACGTCCATAGATGACATTTCTTCATCTGAAGCATTTGACCACTTTTCAGAATTTTCACTTTCCATGGCTTTCCTGAATGTTTTCGGTTCTTCATCAAGACTAAGGTCACATTCATTCTCAACATCATAAACCACATAGTCATCTGTAATGGCGGATTTTCTTTGCCTTCCAGATCGCCTTAATTGTTCTTGTGGTATAACGTTCTATTCTTGAATGACGACTTGTTCATTTTCGGTTTCCTCCTGAACTAGTGGGTCCGTATGTTCATCATTTTGTTGTTCTATTTTGATAGTGGGCTGTACACCGATAATAGGAACAACAACTTGGGTTGGAACTACGGGTGAAGAATCTTCTACCCGAATTTCTTTAATGTTCACTCCCCTAGATTCTGAACTCCCACTAGATTCACCATTTTCAATGAACCTAGCATTTCCAGTCTCGACAATTCGCGTACTGTGGTTAGGACAGTAAAACACCAACCCCTTTGACTTTGCTGGATAGCCAATGAAGAATCCACTGACCGTCCTAGAGTCCAATTTCTTTTCATGCGGATTATACGACTTTACTTCAGCTGGACATCCCCAGACACGTAAGTGTCTTAAACTGGGTTTCCTTCCCATGAATAGTTCAAATGGAGTCATTGGAACCACTTTACTAGGAACCCGATTTAAAATATATGTCGTAGTCCTTAATGCGTATGTCCACATTGACATTGGTAGTTTGCAATTACTTAACATGCTTCTAACCATTTCCATTAAAGTACGGTTACGCCTTTCAGCTATACCGTTCTGCTGAGGTGTTCCGAGCATTGTGTACTGAGCACAAATGCCCTTACTTTCCAGAAATTTAGCAAATGGCCTTGGACATTGTCCCTTTTCGGTGAATCAACCATAATATTCACCACCTCTATCATATCTCACAACTTTTACTTTCTTTTCAAGTTGCCTTTCTACTTCATCAATGAACACTTTCAGTACGTCCACCGATTGAGCCTTTTCATGCAAGAAATAAGTATATCCATACCGTGAGTAATCATCAATAAAAGTGATAAAATACCTCTCACCACTCCATGACGGAGCATCTATAGGGCCACAAATATCTGTGTGAATTAACTCTAAGAGTTCATTACTTCTTGTGGCTTGTTTCTTTGTGATGTGTTTGGTTTGCTTTCCCTTAATGCATTCTATACACACATCTAAGTCACTAAAATCCAATGGAGGTAATAATTCTTTCTTTATTAACCTCATCATCCGTTCTTTGGATATGTGACCCAATCTTTTATGCCACAAAAATGCTGAGTTTTCACTAGTTGCACTACGTTTAATTCCTTGATACTCAATATTAAACAAAGATGCAGAGAAGGCTTTATCAAGATTGAACTTATAAAGTGAATCACACAATGTACCATTACCATAAAAGTATCTGTTACGGTACAACGAAAACACACCATTACCAATCTCAAAGTTAAAACCTACATCATCCAACCTACTTACTGAAACAAGGTTTCTAGCACACTCAGGTACAAAGAGACAATTTTCAAGATCTACAAAACATCCAGTGTTGAAGATCAATCTATACGTCTCAATGCCTTCTATTTGCGCCTTCATCCTGTTTCCCATGAACAAGTACCTTTCAGTTCCTTTTAAAGGATGGATCGAACTGAATCCCTGTTCAATATGAGATGCATGAGTAGAAGCTCCAGAATCAAGCCACCAAGTATTTCTAGGCACTTCTACAAGATTCATTTCAGAACAAACATATAAATGTTTGGTACCTTTCTTGTCGAACCATGCCTTCCTTTTAGGACAGTCTTTCTTTATGTGTCCCTCCTTCTTGCAGAAGAAACACTTGACAGCCTTACGGATTTTGCTTTCAGGAGTCTTGAAGACAGCCTTATCGTTCTTTTTGCCCTTGCTTGATTTCTTGGAGTTTCCCATGGCACTATCATGTCCAGCAAACAGTGCAATGTCTCCCTTCTGTTTCTTTAATCTTGCTTCCTCCTGAACAAGCATGGCCTTTAATTCCTGAAGGTTCCACTTATCCTTAATGGTGTTGTAATTCACCTGGAACTGACCATACTCCATAGGTAGAGAGTTCATAATAAACTGAACTAAGAAGGACTCATGCACTTCCATTCCCATGGACGATAACCTTGATGCCAAGTTTGACATGTGAGTGACATGATCATGGATTGTCTGAGACCAATCGAATCTTTTCGTAGTTAGCTCACTCATGAGACTACCTACAATCGATTTGTCAGCGACATCCGATTGGGATTGTTCTTTGATTTTCAAGATGAATTCCCTTGCTTTCTCTGTCTTAGGCATGGATGGCTTAACACTGTCCGCCATCGACATCCTAAGAAAATTCAGGCAAAGCCGGTTAGAGCGCTCCCAAGTCTCATAATGAGACTTTTCCACTTCGGTGCTCTCAGCCATAATGGCTGCTGGCTCCTCATTTGTGAGTATAGCCTGGTCAAGAGACATTACACCCAAAGAGAACCTTATCTGTTCAGACCTTTCCTCATAGTTGAGCCCATTGAACTTCACGACAGAGTTTGCTGAAGCAAACGGAGCTGCAAAATATTTTATATATGCTTACCATTAGTTCTATGAGACTTTAATAGATTCATCGACAACAAATAATCTAAACACTTTCATTTGTATGTATTCAAACAACCTTTGGGCAATACTTTAAACACATACACTTAAATTGATGCTTGTTTAGATTTTCTTTAATAATTAATCAATCCATAGTTGCAGTGGATAGCAATGCTACCTTTGGGTATACACACCATCAACCGCAATATGGGTGATTAATACTTTAGTTGTTACTCAATACACCCAATGATCCACCTTTGGGTGATCTCCTAGGATATACTAAGTAAGCAATTGATCAATCAATAAACTTTTCATGTCATTTAGCATCCTTTAATCATGATCAATTATGAATCTTTACTTTACCGTCACATTATATATAACCAGACCACTTTGGTGATTAACAAGTTATACGTAATGTGAACTCTTTATTATAGACTTTATTAAAAGTTTTATATTTATTAACATTTTATAATAGATTAGCCTTTCACATTTCAGAAAGGGGCGGAAACGGTTTACGGTTTAAAATTTTTTTTATTTTTATTTTTTTATTCAGGGCATGGACCGACCGGTCCGATTTACAGAGGCCATTGTGCCTTTCATGGACCGACCGGTCCCAACCATGGACCGACCGGTCCGGTTTACAGAGACCCCATCGCATCTCATGGACCGACCGGTCCAACACATGGACCGACCGGTCCATTACAGAGATCCTTATGCATTATATGGACCGACCGGTCCGGTCTCTAGGTCCCTTTACGCACCTTGTGGACCGACCGGTCCGGTCCCTAACGGTTACCTTCATCTTCAACGATGAACAGTCGCGATTTAAATTTTTCAAAACTTTAAAATCCCATAACTTTTGATTTACTTGATGGATTTTAATGAATTTTATACCGATGGATAGATAATTTCATCCTCTACACATTGATATAACTTTTAGATCATTTTCAGATTCAATGCGTTGATGAATTTCTTAGAAAAACAAGAAAAAGTGAGTTTTTCGGTTTTATCCATCAATATGCTTTATAGTGAAACAAATGATTCTAGGGTGTCTCTGATACCACATGTAAGTTTAAACTTATGATTACATACTTGTAATCCATCCCATAATCGCCACTAGAACAAATGAATCAACAATTTCATATTGATGGAGTTTTCGGTTATGAGAAGGAAGAGTGCCTAACCTTGATCCATTGCATTGTTAGGTATGATGATGACTCCTTTGATGATTGTTTGATCTTCTCCTTCCCTTCCTTACTGCGATCTCCCCTTCGACGGAGCCGGGGTGTTCCGATTCCGATCACAATCTCTAATCTCCCTTTAGTGTTTCTATGTTATGTCATTGTCTCAAATCTGGAAATGAGACCTCTTGTCTCTGCAATAACTTCCTCCTTCCCTTATATGTGAGGGCCCACGAAATTAGAGAGAAGGGGGAGGGAAATATGTCTCTTAATGAGACACCCATTCATTAAGACATAACATATAAACTATACCTTAATACATATACATTCATATAAGTTAATCCATTATATATAAATGTATATGAACCTTTAGATTAAATTCTTTATTGGGTGGAGTAAGAGGGTTGACATCAAACCCATTCCGGTATCTTTTATTTGATTCGGTCCATCACCGTATCCCGTTACATACCGAAAACCTTAAACCTTACATTAAACTTAAACTATAATAGTTGGACCGTTAATACTCCGACCACACTAATGGAAGTATTCTTACAACAAGTCTCTAGTTTGCAGCTTTCCCATATGTCCAGCTTGAACTGAAACTGGTCCCGTATAATGAAAAACCCCGTCACGTTCTTCACCCGCTCCAATGAAAAACCTCGGTTTGTCTACTCAACAAATTTGATCGAGTTGTTCCAAATCGAGAGTTGTCAAGACCCATTAGAAATTGATGAACCCTCATTTTTTCTTCATTCTCCTCATACTTCACGATTGAAGCACATTATGGATTTCCACAACAACATGAGAAACCCTTTTCGAAATCAGCTAAATCATCCCACATAACTTTCAACTTTCCAAAATACACTTCAACCGATTCACCATTCTATTTGCAAGATGCAATATCTGCATGAAGCTGATGAATTCTCGTATCATCACTCACAGAGAACCTCCTTTGGAGACTTCGCCACATCGCCTTTGCGCTGTCCACAAGAGAAATAGACGGTCGTAACTTTGGTTCCACGCTACTGTAGATCCAACCAATGATCATTGAATTGACCATATCCCACTTTTCTTCATCTTCAGGATTATTGACTGGTCGTTTTAGAGTTCCATCAACAAACCCTAACTTTTGCTTTGTTCGAAGCGAATTTAACATCAGCTTCGCCCATCGTTCATAATTTGCTCCATTCAAAAGAATGGGTGTCTGCACTTGTCCGGTACTATCATAGGGATGAAGATAGTACGGAGACATAAGTGTATTCTTCTCGGCAACTGCAGTAGTCATTGCGCCACCGGTTTCTTTTTCAGTCATTGTACAAAAGAGTATGAAAGAAATTAAGAGAAGAGAAACTCTTAATATTGATCGATAACAAGAAAGAATTTTAGTACGGCTCTGATACCATAACAAGCTAGAATAATGCTCTGTTTCTCTTATATTATTAAGGGTTTAGTACAATGGTATTTATACAAAGCTAAGGTCAGTTCTAGATCTTACAAAGAAAGGAAACAAATATATACAATACTTATTCTCCAAGTATATTGTATTCCCCACGTATAACTTATTCTCCAAGTATATATTTATCGTAATAATTAGCAACGACGCAAAAGACCGAACCCAAGTTTTCAGCTAACATTGTCCTCCGTATAAACAATTGCTGTTGTGCTAATAATCGCGCCTATTTTTAGCGTGAGGAAGTACCATGTAAAGAATGTTCCTTGATCTTTCGGTTTCTCATATTGGTTTGCACCGGCCGATGCCAAGGTAAATCGCGTTCCACCTGATCCAATGGTCACTAAAGCTAAAGCCGCGTACAAGATCCCAAGATGAAGTTTCAAGGGTGACTGACATAGGATTGAACCCGTTTCACATGGTCGGGGTCTCAGATAGTCCAACAAAGCGATCAGAATCGAGAGAACAATGCCCTGAAGATCTTCAAAACTGTTAAGAAGATTTTGGTATAAAAGAGAATAAAGTCATGAGTCTTGTATTAAGGGAAGATATGATTACCACACATCAAGGAAGATTAGCAAATCACTACACGTCAAAGGAAGATATAACTTGCTCAAATCTCTCAATTACATAATTCTCATTTATTGTAAATATATACTGTTGCCTTTTGCTTTGTATTCTCTTGTGTATAAATGTATATCTCATATGATCAATACAAATCATTCATTCTCATAAACTCATATGGTATCAGAGCTTCTGAGCAAAACCTAAAACTTGTCTCCTCTTCTTTGTCTCCTTTAAGTTCTCTCTCTGTCTTATTTTCCTTCGCATCACGATGGCTTCCTCAAACACCTCTCCTGTTGTCTCTGCATCCACATAAACCGTAACCACAACTACGGGATCGCTGCTCAACATCAATACCTCCAACATCACTAAGCTTAATGCTTCCAATTACCTTATGTGGAGTCGTCAAGTTCACGCTCTTCTTGATGGCTATGACTTAGCCTCCTTTCTTGATGATTCTAAGCCGGCGCCATCGCAAGTGATTACCACCAACGGTACTGACTCGTCAAATCCAGCTTATCTTCTTCACAAACGTCAAGATAAGCTCATCTTCAGCGCAATCCTTGGAGCTATCTCGCAACCGTATTCGGTGAGTGCTAATGTTGCCACAAATGGGTATCATTCGCAACAAAGACACAATTCACGCAATCAACAGTGGCAATCAGGACAACATTCCAATAATGCAGCTTCTCGTGCCCCTCGTCCCTACCTTGGTCGCTGCCAAATATGTGGGATTCAGGGCCACAACGCTCGACGATGCAACCAACTGGCTTAACACACCAATACCGGTATTCTCCCAACTCCAAAGCAGTGACAGTCTCGTGCAAATTTTGTTGCGGCTTCTCAACCTGCTAACCCATGGCTTGTGGATTCTGGAGCGACTCATCACATTGCCTCTGATTTGGCTACCCTAGCGCTTCATCAACCATACACAGGAGGTGAAGAAGTTGTTGTTGGAAATGGCGCTACCCTTCCTATAACACACACCAGTTTCACTCTTTTACCTTCTTCATCTCGACCTTTACATCTTAATAATGTTCTTTATGTTCCTACTATCCATAAGAACCTTATATCGGTCTACAAACTGTGTAATGCTAACAAAGGTCTCGGTACAATTTTTTCCTTCATGCTTTCAGGTGAAGGATCTCAGAACGGGGGTCCCGTTACTCCAAGGCAATACCAAGAATGAGCTTTATGAGTGGCCTCTTCCACAACCATTCGCGTCAACCTTTCTCACCGCCACCAATAATCTCAAAACCACCTCTTTCAATTGGCACTCTCGATTAGGCCATCCATCTTTACCTATTCTCAAAACAATAATATCTCTGTTTTCTTTACCGCTTTCCAATTCCTTGTCTCAATTACTCACGTGCAGTGAATGTTGCATTAATAAAACACATAAGCTTCCCTTTTCTGAAACGTCTATCTCTTCATCTCGTCCTCTTGAGTATTTATTTTCTGATGTTTGGACCTCTCCAATAATCTCTGTCGACAATTTTAAATATTATCTAATAATTATCGATCATTATACCCATTATCTTTGGTTCTATCCACTCAAACTCAAGTCACAAGTTCGAGATGTTTTTACTCGCTTCACTGCTTTAGTTGAAAATAAATTTCAACAAAAAGTGGGTACCTTATTCTCGGATAACGGTGGAGAATTCATCGCTCTTCGTGAATTTCTAGCTTCCAAAGGAATTTCACATCTCACTTCTCCTCCTCATACACCTGAACATAATGGTCTAGCTGAACGGCGGCATCGACATATTGTCGAGACCGGTCTTACTCTTCTCACCAAACCCAAACTTCCAAATACCTATTGGACCTATGCTTTCTCAACTGCCGTGTTTCTTATAAACCGAATGCCAACTCAAGTTTTAAACCTTCTTTCACCCTATCAAATGCTATTTCAAACAGCCCCAAACTATACCAAACTCAAAATCTTTGGGTGTTTATGTTAACCATGGCTTCGGCCATATTCCTCCACTAAACTAGACCCAAGATCTGTCCTGTGTGTTTTTATAGGGTACTCTCTCACTCAAAGTGCCTATCTCTGCTTAAATCTTGTCCAAAATCGTGTTTACGTCTCCCATCATGTGCAGTTTGAAGGCCACAACGATTCGGACTGTTCTGGATATTGCCGCAAGTCGTGATTGGTGTCTTCGTCAGATTGATATCAACAATGCCTTTTTACAGGGTAATCTCACCGAAGAGGTTTATATGCGGCAATCTCCAGGCTTTGTTGATCCTGACAGACCCTCACATGTTTGTCGTCTCCACAAAGCGATCTACATACTTAAACAAGCCCCTCGAGCATGGTACATTGAACTCAAAAACTATCTTCTCACGCTTGGTTTCAAAAATAGTCTTGCAGAGACGGCTTTATTCGTCTTGAATCATGGTACTACACTGGTTTATCTCTTAGTGTATTGATATAATGCGTTTTTGGCGCATTCTAAACTTTGTTTTGTAGGTTTTTATCGAGTCTTTCTTTCTCTTTTGAGTCATTCTAGGTATAAAGAGGCTTTGGAGCATGGATTGGAGTCATTGGGGGTCATTGGAGCAAAAGGGACCAATCTGGAGAAAATATGACGTTTTTCATAACCGAGCACCTGCTCGGTTTGGAGCGAGCACCTGCTCGCCCGAGGACTCAAAGATTTGAAGGTCCCTGGAAACCGGACAGGTCGATCCAACCACAGGACCGACCGGTCCTGATGAGAAGATACCGAGTTCGAAACAAGACCGACCGGTTGATCCGATCTAGTGGACCGACCGGTCCACACCCGAAGTCCCGAAGCCAAAGCCCCCTGGAATCGAGACCGACCGGTCCAAGGTGGAGACCGATCGGTCCAAGGTGGAGACCGACCGGTCCGACCCTTGAAGAATCAAAGCCAAGGTCCCTGGAAACGGGACCGACCGGTCCCATTACCAGACCGACCGGTCCCGTGCCCAGATCCGATTTTAACCTACTTTTAAGAATAAATAAGAGGCAGCCACCTCTGAAAAAAGGACATTCTGAAACATTTTGAAACACTTCCCTTTTCTCTTTTTACCCAGACACGTTTTGTTCTAAGTTTTTGGAGACTTTTTCCATTGTTCTACACTTTGCTTTTGGATTGCTTTTAAGATTTGGAGGATCATTCTACATTTCTATTGAGAAGAATTCTAATCCCTTATCTCTTTTATATTATGAATTCTCTTTATACTTTTGTTGTGTTTGATTCTATCATGCTTGAGTAGTCCATTAGCTAGATTAGGAGATTTCAATGGTGATTTAGGATTGATTAGTGACTAAGCCAAATAGGATAGATTATCATATGTCTTCATCAATTGGGAATCGTAATGCTTAGGGTAGCGTGGCCGCCTAGTCTATGATTTCAAGTTAACTTATTCACGACAGTGCTCTAGGTTGCTAGATAAACCATTGGTGAGCAATTGGTGTGTAACCAACGACAGTTGATTGTTACCATCAATTGTGAACAAATTGAACCCATTCGATAATACTTATCAACATCTCTGAATTCAAACGACAGTTTAGGCATTTAGGTTGTTAGACAAAGATATTGATGCATCACGACAGTGGGGCAATATTACTTTTATGTTTGAGTTCTAGACCGCGCTTAAATTGAATCCTGAATAGTTGCTCAGTCTTTAATCTGAAATCACCGGCGAATGACCCTGATCTAGTGCCTTTCTCTTATTGAGTTTATTGTCGTTTATTTGCTGTTTCGTTTCATTGTTTAATTACAACCAATCCTCATTTTATCTTAGCTTTAAATTTAAAATCTATAATTTCAAAGTGTAACCTTAGTCTCTGTGGATTCGATACCCTTTATACTACTCCGATTGTCTGTGCACTTCCAGCTTTATTTCGTGTTAAAACTTAGCACATCAAGTTTTTGGCGCCGTTGTCGGGGACCAATTACGTTGCCTTTGAAATTTGGTTTTATTTATAGTCTAAGAATTTTTGCTAATTTTATTTTTTTTATTTGTTTTTGGTATGTGTCAGGAAGCGATGAATACTCAGTTGCAGTTGTTGAGGGATAAGATTGCTCAGTTGCAAAGGAATCATACACAAGCTCCACCGTTACAGCCGGGTATAGAGGATTCGGATAATCCCCATGCATACTATCGAAACCGTTCGGCTATTGTTTCTCCAACAATTCAGAGGCATGATTGTGAGATCAAGCCTCAGATGATCTCATTGGTGAAACAACATCCATTCCATGGATTACCGGCTGAGATACCGATGGATCACATCGAGAATTTCGAAGAAATTTGCAGCACTACGGGGTCTAATGGAGTAACGAATGAGTTCTTGAAGTGCAAGCTGTTCCCGTTCTCACTCTCGGACAAGGCTCTTAGATGGTTGAAGTCCTTACCCGCTGGTTCTTTGAAGACATGGGATGAGGTTAGAGCTGCGTTCTTGGACCATTTCTACACTAAGTCCAAGACAGCATCTTTGAGGAACAAGATCTCATCTTTTCAACAACATTTTGGAGAAGCTTTCTATGAAGCTTGGGAGAGATTGAAGGAGTACCGTAGAGAGTGTACTCATCATGGTTTCAAAGATGAACACATTCTGGGGATTTTCTATGATGGAGTTGAATGGGATTATCGGAATGCCCTAAATGCTGCGAGTAATGGGAATTTTATGACCAAGACTAGAGATGGTGCTTTTGAGCTGATTGAGAACATGGCTGCAATCTCTAACAACAAGGCTCCTGAGTATGATAGGTCCATGACAGTGAATAGTGTAGACACTCGGAAGATTGATGAGCTGACGGCGAAGGTGAATTTGCTTCTACGCGAGAGTCGAAGACCGGTAAGGTTTGTGGAAGAAATGGGGCTGCTCCTATTTCTCAAGAGTTTGAAGGTTATGAAGTTGCTGAAGTACAAGAGGTTAACTTCGTGAGTGGTCAAGGATACCAAAACCATGGGTCAACCCCAATTATCAGAGCCCACACGGTCAAGGATTTCAGAAGTTCTACTCCAGCAACGCTCAAAGGAATCAGTTCATCCCTAGTCCTGACCAGAATCAGACTCGTTTCCAAGGAGGGAACCAACAACAATTCGCCGCGCCATAACAAGCTACTTCCGCGCCTACATCTCAGGATGAGTTGAAAAGTCTCATGCGGCAACTGATGGTTAACCAGCAGCAGGCGTCCACTGAGATTAGTGCCAAGGTAGATCACATGTACAATGATCTGAATGCGAAGTACGAGGATGTTACCGCGCATGTGAAGAAATTGGATACACAAGTCGCTCAAACGGCCGAAGTTATTAAGAGACCAGCTGGAACTCTTCCTGGACGTGGTGAGGTGAATCCCAAAGTGGAGTATCCAGTAAATGCTATTGAGTTGAGGAGTGGACAGTCGATGGTACCGCCTACAATCACAAGCTTCCACGTGAAAGCTAAGGAGAAGATCACCGAGCACAAGGCTCAGGAGAATGATTTTTCTGAGAGAGATAGGCATAAGGAGACTGGTTCAAGCTCAAAGACACCTCATGATTCTGTTCCAACCGATTATGGAAAAAAAATTTCCGAGCACCGGCTCTCTGCCAGCGAGCACCTGCTCGCACAGGGTGCTCCCACGAAAATTTCAGAAACTTCGCCTGAGCGAGTTTATGTACCAAGGATGCCTTACCCTGAGCGAGTTTATGTACCAAGGGTGCCTTACCCAGCACCCCCTAAGAAATCTATGAAGGATTTGGAGGTCGTTGAGTGTAAGGAGGTGCTAGAAGATTTGCCGGTGAAGCTCCCTTTGGTTGATGCCGTGCAAATGATACCATCACCCAAGAGGTTCACGAAGGAATTGGTTGCTGGTAAGATTGTTGAAGATGAGAGTGTGATGATGGTTTCTAAGGAGTGTTGATAGGCTCAAATTATCCCTAGAACTAGACTCTCTCAAATTAAGAGGTCAATTGCAGTATTTAGGGTTATCGATCCACAAGAAGTCTAAGAAAACACAATAGATTATAAATTTCAGATTAAGCTAGGCAAAATGAGATGAATGCAATAAATCAAAGCAATTAAAAACGGTTTTAAAATCAATGAAAGAAAGCGCTAGGTATAGGGATATCTCCGGTGAATCAAAGATGCAGATAAATCAGATAATAGGAATATTAAGCACAATTCTTGAACATGAACACGAAGATAAAATCGACCAACTGTCGTTGCAAAGATTATCTATGAATAAATCCTAGAAAACCAAATTCCTTTGCGAATCCTATGGATCTAATCAAGCATTAAAGTTCAAGTTCAATTGCTCACAAAACCCTAAACCAAATCCCTTTGCGAATAGGTATTTTGCTCATCTAACACTAGTTCAGGTGATTAATAATGCTGTCGCATCTACTAAACAACCTAATATCAGATTCTAGTTCGCGAGGCTAGAATCAGCAATAAACACAAGTCTAGATGAAGAATGTTCTAATGATTTTATCCTAATAATCAGATAAGATCATGCAACTCATCAAACACCTTTGAAAACCCTAAACCTAACAGGGAAACTACTCAGACATATCGAATTATGAAAACATGGTTTTATTAAAAGATAAATCAAAGAGTTCAGTAAAATAATGCGTTCGTCTAAACAATGACTCTAAAAACGTATTTATAAGGTTACAAAGTCGGCCAGAACATAAAAGTAAACATCTGGAAACTTCGGGCTTCAAACGGACTTCTGCGATTAAGAACTGGGCTTCTGCGAACAGGGTGTCGATCGACACTGATAGGTGGTATCGATCGACACCAATCTTCAAAATCGGATTCTTTGCTTCTCATGTCGTAGTGTCGAGCGATTCTCAGTGGTGGTGTCGCTCGACACAGACTCCAAAACTTCATTCCATGATTGCATCTTTGCCGCTTCATTCCGTGATACTCCAAAACTCCCAGTAAACATCTTTTAAGCTCCAATCGTCCTTGTACCTGAAAAGACTCTAAAACCAACACAAAAAATAACAAAGACTCTAGATATAAGACTTATATCATGGCTTAAACAGGGTAAAAACCATGATATATCAACTCCCCCAGACTTAGCTTTTTGCTTGTCCCTAAGCAAAACAGTGTATCACTCCTTTAGGAACCACATACCTTTGCAAAGCTAATCCGGTGATACTTCGATGTTTCCCTAGAAGCTTAGCAGTCCTCCAGATTGAATCCAAACCCCTTAGAGAAACTCAGACTTTCAGTCGCAGGCCCCTTAAGTTCAATTTGGTGCGGTCTCATCGAGGAAATATCGATCGCTGGACCTTCTAGATTCTTTCGCTTCCTTTAACACTTTTCCCGCGTTTCACCCTCTCTCTTCCCTCTGAAACTGTTTATCCAATTAAGGATATCATAGAGATGCAATGCCTTTCTGTTGAACTTTTTTTTTCTTGTGATGGCGGGTACCTCAGCAGAGGGTCCTTTACCACCAAATGCCTATATGAATTCGGGCTTGCACTTTTCTGCAGATTTTTTATTTCCTTGGCATCTCTATGATTTCACTAGATCAGCGTTCACTACTGTTGTTCTATGAGGCTTTTATGATGGCGGGTACCTCAGCAGAGGATCCTTCACCACCAGATCTAGGACAGTTGTACCCATCATACGGGAAGAAGTTTCAAGAGCGGTCCTTCCTCGCTTTCAAGTGTTTAGAAGCTGAATCAAGTCTTGCAATTAGCCAACGCCCTTGACAAGAAGATTAAGATTCATTAGGGCGGGGTCTTTGACATCCTTTCTGGCGTTCTCCAGAAATTTGAACTCGCTCCGTTAAACCGATCCACTTCCAGTTACCCACCTCAGTAAAACCAACCAACTTGCATTGGAATGGTCCATGAGTGATGTTCAAAGCAAGTCTAAATGAGAGGTTTTGACTCTAAAAATTTTAAAAATGACTCAAAAACACCAAAAGAAAACACAAAAGTTAGCGACTACCTCCCCCAGACTTAAACGACACTGTCCCCAGTGTTATTAAGCCGAAGATCAGTGAAACAAGATAAACAGGAATCGAAACGAATGAAAAATCAAGTAAGAATTCGTACCTGAGGGCCGTGTCGATCGACACTCACGTTTCTGTCCCGATTCTGACTATGGATTTTCATGGTGTCGATCGATTCTCCTGTTGGTGTCGATCGACACCTTCAATTGAAGTTCATTCTCACTTTCAATTCGAACGTTTATTTTCCTGAAAATCGACACCAAAAACAAAACCAAAGCGTAAAACTGAAAAAGAAACATAAAAAGAAAACATAAATATTAATCTTACAAATGGGTTGCCTCCCATTAAGCGCTTGTTTTCAGTCTTTAGCTTGACTGTGATGGAACTCGGAACTATGGTGGATCTTTAGGAAGTATCGGACTTCCTCTATCCTGAACGGAACCGGCAACTTGTTTCAAACGGACCTTCTGGACAGCTCCCCCAGACGTATCAGAAACAGTCTCAGGAAAAAGTCTCATCGTTCTCTCCATCATTTCCTGAAGAACTGCTTCTCCTTGATCTTTAAGCTCCGAAGGAATGATGATTCACATCTTTGCGAAAGGCTTTGAACTCCTCTTAGGTTTCATCTCTTCTTTTCTCTTTCCTGCAAATCCATCAGAAAAATCAAGCTTTCGAGGAACTCGAAGCTTGCATGAGCGCGTAACAGGCTTTTCATCTTTAATGAATGTAGAAGAGACAGAATTAAGTACAAGGGGTTCATACCTGGGCTCTTCATGAGGTATCTCAGGAGATGGTTCTGAAACGACCACTTCTTCAATGATCTCAGCAGGAATATCTTTTGAAGGCTTCTTGATTGGTTCGTCATCCAGCGATGTATCCACAGAGAAAGCTTGACTATCAATGGTTGATTTCCTTCTTGTTGTCTCCATGTCAAAGTCCATGACAATATCACCAAGATCAAGCTTTATCTTCCCTTTCCCCACGTCGATTTGAGCGCCAGCAGTAGCTAAGAATGACCGTCCTAGGATCAAAGGATCTTCAGGCTCATCTTCGTACTCCAAAACTACAAAATCCGCTGGAATAATGCAGTCTTAAATCCTGATTGGCACATCCTCTAGAATTCCTTTTGGGAATCTCCTCGACCGATCGGCTAGAGTAAGAAACATCCTAGTAGTCCTGAAATTAGTCATACCAAGATCAATAGCAACAGATAATGGCATTAAGTTAATTCCTGATCCTAAATCACAAAGAGAGTGAGGAAACTGCCCTGTCGAGATGGAGCAATTAAGCACGAAGTTTCCTGGATCTGACAGCTTGACAGGAACTTTGAATCATTGCGGTTACTTCTTCTGAGACTACTATGTCCTTCTTCTTCTTCCTAGGTACTTGAGGAGTATTCAAGAGAATCGCTCTGATATCTCTAGTCAGCAGTGCTCCCTCCTCAGGACTAATACCATTAGCTGCAAGCCGCTTGACGTATCTCCTAAGCGTAGGAGAAAGTTTAACTGCATCGATCAAAGGCATCTCAACCATGACCTTATCAATGATCCGCCTGCAAAATGCTTCTTCAATCTCCTGCTTGGACCTTTTAACTCTGGGGAAAGGAACCTTGGCCTTGTGGACGTTCTCCTCAGAAGCAATCGCGATAACCGCAAAATCAGGCTCTGTCTGGACGGGGTGTCGATCGACACTCTTTGTAGTGTCGATCGACACTAGATCTTCTGTCTCGATCTCAGATAACTCCACAAGTGGTGTCGATCGATGCTTTGGACCGGTGTTGATCGACACCTGCTCTGCTGTACCAAAAATCTCATCCAATTCTGCGAAATAATCCTTCGTCTCAGTGTGAATAGCATTGCAAGCGCTCCTTGGGTTTACATCGGTCTTCGCAGGAAGGAAACCATCTTGTCTCCTAACAGATTCAGCAGTCTGCGCAACTTGTGTATCCAATTGGTTCATATGAGCGCTCAATGACTCGAATTTCCCATTAAGGTCTTGGTAGACTGAGTCCAACTTCCCATTGAAAGTAACTTCCAACTTCTGTTGTCCATCTAGGAGTCGCGCAAGCATAGTTTTCACCTCGTTGTCTTGCTAAGGAGGTTTCTGGTAGGACGAGGAACCATAGCTTCTGTTGAAATTGTTGCTCTGAAAGGGTTTCTGATAGCCTTGCTGACTTCCATACTTCTGAAATCCTGAGCCATTGATGTAATTCACATCCTCTCCTGCTGTCTCAACTTCCTGGGCAAACTGAATAGACTTCTTGCCCACAAGGATACTTTTCATAGAATCCAGCTTCGCGTTCATCTCAGACAAGTGCTTCCCGCCATCTTTGTTTTCGCTCAACTGTTTCCTCTCAAAGTCAGCGTTCTTCGTGTTGTTGCTAGAAGCCAAGTTCTCGATGAGAGTGATTGCATATGCTGGGTAGTTGGTATTGAAGTTACCACTACTCGCTGCATCCAGTGCCATCTGATACCGCCAGTCTACTCCCCTGTAGAAGATGCCTAACAATTGAACGTATGTGAAGCCGTGGTGAGGACAATCCCTCTGATAGGACTTAAGTCGCGTCCGTGCAGCCTTAAAAGCTGCTTGAAAGAAGTAATCTTTGTCCTCAGCTCTTCTGATCTCGCATCATCAAAGAAGTTGTTCAGGAACGCGTTCTTTGTGTCCTCCCAAGTAGTAAGCGATCCAGGCTCAAGCTGCTTCAGCCAGTAAGAAGCATCCCCACTAAGAGAGTATGGGAATAGCTTGCAGAAAAGATAATCGCTAGACACTCCATGAGCCTTGATGCTGGAGGCTAAATCCTCGAAGTTCTCGATGTGATCCATCGGATGCTCATGTGGAAGGCCATGGAAAGGATGTTGAGCTACTAGTGAGTAGTACGCAGGCTTCAGCTCAAAATCATTCCTCTAGAAAGCTGGAGGACGAATCGCAGCTCGATTCGCGTAGACCTGATCAGGCCTGTTGAAATTAGCTAGAGTGCGGTTCTGGACAGGGCGTCGATCGACACCTGGCTGTCTGTTGCGTCCAGCGATCTGATTCCTTTGTTGCTCGGCGTGAATCCCATGCGGGTGTCGAGCGACACCGTTACGGTGTCGAGCGACACCAGCTTGATTTTCGAACACTGCTCCTTCGTCAACTGGCTCGACAATCTCCTCGACGATCACAATACCATCGTCGTTAATCCTCTGCCCTTCGGCGTTGTATCTGAGACCTGCCGGATCACGCAGAACTCCATCCTCTCCAGGAATCAGTATAATACGTTCTTGAGCAGCCATTCTAGCTGTTCTTCTGTTCTCACGTTCCAAACGCGAAAGTTCCTCGAGATTGTAACCAACTAGTTCCTCGTGTCGATTGCTCCTGGTATTGCGGTTTCGCATGTACCTGAAACGCAAAACAAAAAGAAACTAGCAAAACAAAAATAAAAACAAAAACCTAGACAAAATCCTAATAAAATAAATCTAATGGTCTACACTCCCCGGCAACGGCGCCAAAATTTGATAGGCTCAAATTATCCATAGAGCTAGACTCTCTCAAATTAAGAGGTCAATTGCAGTATTTAGGGTTATCGATCCACAAGAAGTCTAAGAAAACACAATAGATTATAAATTTCAGATTAAGCTAGGCAAAATGAGATGAATGCAATAAATCAAAGCAATTAAAAATAGTTTTAAAATCAATGAAAGAAAGCGCTAGGTATAGGGATATCTCCGGTGAATCAAAGATGCAGATAAATCAGATAATAGGAATATTAAGCACAATTCTTGAACATGAACACGAAGATAAAATCGACCAACTGTCGTTGCAAAGATTATCTATGAATAAATCCTAGAAAACCAAATTCCTTTGCGAATCCTATGGATCTAATCAAGCATTAAAGTTCAAGTTCAATTGCTCACAAAACCCTAAACCAAATCCCTTTGCGAATAGGTATTTTGCTCATCTAACACTAGTTCAGGTGATTAATAATGCTGTCGCATCTACTAAACAACCTAATATCAGATTCTAGTTCGCGAGGCTAGAATCAGCAATAAACACAAGTCTAGATGAAGAATGTTCTAATGATTTTATCCTAATAATCAGATAAGATCATGCAACTCATCAAACACCTTTGAAAACCCTAAACCTAACAGGGAAACTACTCAGACATATCGAATTATGAAAACATGGTTTTATTAAAAGATAAATCAAAGAGTTCAGTAAAATAATGCGTTCGTCTAAACAATGACTCTAAAAACGTATTTATAAGGTTACAAAGTCGGCCAGAACATAAAAGTAAACATCTGGAAACTTCGGGCTTCAAACGGACTTCTGCGATTAAGAACTGGGCTTCTGCGAACAGGGTGTTGATCGACACTGATAGGTGGTATCGATCGACACCAATCTTCAAAATCGGATTCTTTGCTTCTCATGTCGTAGTGTCGAGCGATTCTCAGTGGTGGTGTCGCTCGACACAGACTCCAAAACTTCATTCCATGATTGCATCTTTGCCGCTTCATTCCGTGATACTCTAAAACTCCCAGTAAACATTTTTTAAGCTCCAATCGTCCTTGTACCTGAAAAGACTCTAAAACCAACACAAAACATAACAAAGACTCTAGATATAGGAATTATATCATGGCTTAAACAGGGTAAAAACCATGATATATCAAGTGTAGTGCCGTACTTCGGAATAAGGTGTTAACAAAGAAAGGTGATCCGGGAAGATTTGTGATCTCCGTGAAGATAGGGTCTTCCACATTTGCTTGTTCATTGTGTGACTTGGGAAGCAGCGTCAATTTGATGCCATATTCTGTGGCTAAGCGTTTAGGCTTCACCAAGTTCAAACCCACCAAGATTTCATTGGGTTTTGCGGATGGGTCTACAAAGCTTCCGGTGGGTATTATTGAAGATTTGCACGTCCGTATTGGGGATACTTTAATCCCAGCTGATTTTGTGGTTATAGAGCTTGATGAAGAACCAAAGGATTCATTGATTTTGGGCAGAGCTTTCCTACACACCGGACGTGCTATCATTGACGTCGAAGAAGGCATAGTGGATCTCCGTTTAGGAGACATGGTAGTCCGGTTTGAGACGAGCAAGCTTCTCAAGAAACCGATGATAGATGGGCACACGTTTATTATCCACGACGGATCAGATTTGTTAGAGGATGAGGTTGAAGAGATTTTAGAAAGTGATCCGCTTGAAATTGCGTTGACAAAAGCCTAGGGTGAACACGGTTTTCTGAGTGAAGACAACCAAGGATTCGCTAAGTTTCTGGATTCTAACATCCGAGTGGATAAGGGGGATGATTTTCTGAGTCTGGGAGAAGGCACAAAAATCGAGGGTCAGCCAGCACTCCAGCGAGCACCTGCTCCCGAAAAATCTACTGTTCATGGTTCTTGGAGTGAGCTGAAAGCTCCAAAGCTTGAGTTGAAGACGCTCCCAGCATGGCTCAGATGGTTATTCAGGTTCCGAAAGATCAAAGATAAGAAAGGGTCCGGTCCATTCACAATCAAACATCCCTATCTACCCGACCGAGCATCCGACCGAGCATCCGACCGAGCACCTGCTCCGGATGCGCGACCACATGGAGACATAGTGTTGCTGGACACTAAAGGAGGTGAGTTTGACCCTCCTTGAGCTGAACGGTCTACAAAGTTGAGCTAACGACTTAAAACAAGCGCTTGGTGGGAGGCAACCCACCGGTACGTTTTCTAACTATTTCAATTTACTTTCTTTTATTACTAACTTTGAATTTCAGTTTAAGTTTTCAGCAGTTTTCTAAAAAAAAAAAAAAAAAAATCGCAAACCCGGATTACATGTGGAAAGGAGCACCTGCTCCCTAATCCAGAGCACCTGCTCTCGAGGGTAAAAATCAAAAGCATTTTCATTTTATGCTTTTCCTTATGATTTATTTTCTTTCACTCTCTCTTTTCTTATTCTCACACCGAGACGGTGTGAAGTAAGTCTGGGGGGAGTTGCTACTAATGACGTTTATTTTGGTAGTTTTCTATTTTCTTATGTCTTATTGAGTCTAGTTTTTATTTTGTTTTGTTGAGTCAAAACTTTGTAGGGAATAAGGACTTTATCTTCTGATGATATTTGAACTATCTATGTTTAATCTTCTCTCTAGTGACCATTTTTACAGAGCATGGGTACAAGGAACAGCTGGAACACTTCGACACACTATCTTCCAGGTTTCAGATTGACCAAAATTTCCTCTCGTTACTGGCAGTAGATTAGGGAAACGAACCATATTCATGACTCCTTATTCTTTCTATTACTCTTGTTGTTCCTGAATAGCTAGCTCATTTTTAGCTAGTACCCTCCTTAACCATTACCTCTTTTCAAACTCCATGCATTATTGTTACTTCACTGTCAAATGTGCAGCATATGCGCAAAAGGGCCGGAGAGAATCGAGTCGACACTGCCCCTAAATCACTCTTTCTGAAGAACCGAGCACCTGCTCCCTTGAATCGAGCACCTACTCGCAATTTCAAAAGATGATTCTATAAAGAGGAAGGAATAGCAATGATGAGCTCCACTTGGGTACGTACAACACTTCTATTTATCTTCGTGTTTGAGAGACACATACCTGAAATGTAAACCCTCTTCATCATAATTCTAATTAAAAAAAAAAAAAAAAAAAAGAAGAAAATCGATGATGAAGAGTGGTAAGTTGTAAAATAGAGAAAAAGTGTCTCTCTGCACAGTGAGTATACCCAAGGTGGATGATTAGCCGAATGAGACGTTAGAGAGTTTTGGAGAAGAAAGAGTGGTTTAGAGAATGTGGATATCAACGTACTTATTTTCTCCTGCAATTTTGTGCGATATCTTGTATCCTCTACGAAACATCGGGTAACCCTTAAACACTCTAAACACCTTGAACTCCACCTCTAAATGGCCTTAAACCCTTAGCGCCGTCTTTAAAAGGTGCCTTTAGCGAGATCCTCACACATACTTTGAGTGCGTTGAGTTTGTGTTTGGAAAATGGCTTTGGTTGAGAAATGTGTTGAGGATGTTTTGGTAAAGCTTTGTTATTCGTAATCTGAATTATGTGGTCTGCAGATTGAGCATAAAAGAGTTCCCGCGTTTTCAAACCTTTCTCCTTTACTTACTTTTGGATTTGTTTGAGGATCTAAGTCTGGGGGAATTGATATAATGCGTTTTTGGCGCATTCTAACCTTTGTTTTGTAGGTTTTTATCGAGTCTTTCTTTCTCTTTTGAGTCATTCTAGGTATAAAAGAGGCTTTGGAGCATGTATTGGAGTCATTGGGGGTCATTGGAGCAAAAGGGACGAATCTGGAGAAAAGATGGCGTTTTTTATAACCGAGCACCTGCTCGGGCTGGAGCGAGCACCTGCTCGCCCGAGGACTCAAAGATTTGAAGCTTCCTGGAAACTGGACTGGTTGATCCAACCACAGGACCGACCGTTCCTGATGAGAAGAAGCCGAGTTCAGAACAAGACCGACCGGCCGATCCGATCTAGTGGACCGACCGGTCCACACCCAAAGTCCCAAAGCCGAAGCCCCTTGGAATCGAGACCGACCGGTCCGGCCTTGAAGAATCGAAGCCAAGGTCCCTGGAAACAGGACCGACCGGTCCCATTACCAGACCGACCGGTCCCGTGCCGAGATCCGATTTTAACCTACTTTTAAGTATAAATAAGAGGCAACCACCTCTAAAAAAAAGGACGTTCTGAAACATTCTGAAACACTTCCCTTTTCTCTTTTTACCCAGACACGTTTTGTTCTAAGTTTTTGGAGACTTTTTCCATTGTTCTACACTTTGCTTTTGGATTGCTTTTAAGATTTTGAGGATCATTCTACATTTCTATTGAGAAGAATTCTAATCCCTTATCTCTTTTATATTATGAATTCTCTTTATACTTTTGTTGTGTTTGATTCTATCATGTGATATGCTCAAATTAACCTAGAGCTAAACTCTCTCAAATTAAGAGATCAGTTATAGTACTTTACGATCGAATCGACAGGGAATCAGGAAAAACACAATAGATTATCAGGTTCAGATTATGCTTGGCAAGAATAGTATTAAAGCAGTAAATAAGCAATTAAAAACGGTTGTGAATCAATAAGATAAAGACGCTAGGCACCGGGAAATCTCAGGTGAATCAGATATGCAGATGATCAATTAGTGATAGGATTATGAAGCTCAGTTCCTAAACAGGAACACGAATGTAAAACAAACCAGCTTCCGCTGCGAATATTATCTATGAATAAATTCAAGCAAACCAAATTCCTTTGCGAATCCTATGAATCTAAACAAGCATTAATGATCAAGCCCAATTGTTCACAAAACCCTAAGCCAAATTCCTTTGCGAATAGAAATTTTGCTCATCAAAAACTAGTTCAGGTTATCAATAAAACTGTCGTTTCTATTAATTACCCTAAGATCAGATTCAAGGTAGCTAATCAAGAATCAGCAATAAGAACAAGTTAAGATGAAGAACTTCTAATGATATTAATCCTAAGCAATTATGATCAGATCTAGCAAATCATCAACAACCTTTGAAAATCCCTAAACCTAACAGGGAAACTACTCAGACATATCCAATGATGAAAACATGGTTTTATTAAAGATATATCAAAGAGTTAAATAAAATAAAGCGTGATTGCTAAACAATGGCCTAAAAACGTATTTATAAAGGTCCCAAACCGACTAGAAAAGAAAAGTAAACATCTGGAATTCCTTCGCAAAAATGGAAATCTTCAATTTGGGCTTTTTGGCTCGTCAGACCTGTCTGTCGATCGACACAGAATTCCTGTCGATCGACACGACACTCTCTGAAAAAATTTCTTGTCTCGTCAGACCTCCTGTCGATTGACGCAAATCTCTGTCGATCGACGCTGGCTCTGCTGGCAGATTTAGACCTTTTGACGCTCCATTCCGCAATGCTCCAAAACTTCCAGTAAACATCTTTTCTGCTCCAATCGGTCTAGTTCTTGTAAAGACTCTAAAAACACATAAAAAACACCAAAAGACTCTAAAACATAGACTTATATCATGGCTAAAAACCGGTAAAAACCATGATATATCAACTCCCCCAGACTTAGCTTTTTGCTTGTCTCTAAGCAAAACAGATGTTATCACTCCTTTAGGAACCACATACCTTTGCAAAGCTAATCCGGTGATACTTCGATGTTTCCCTAGAAGCTTAGCAGTCCTCCAGATTGAATCCAAACCCCTTAGAAAATCTCAGACTTTCAGTCGCAGACCCCTTTAGTTATTTAGGTGCGGTCTCATCGAGGGAATATCGATCGCTGGACCTTCTAGATTCTTTCAATTCCTTTAACACTTTTCTGCGTTTCACCCTCTCTCTTCCCTCTAAAACTGTATCCAATTAAGGATATCATAGAGATGCAATGCCTTTTGATGATTGATTTTTTTTTTTGTGATGGCGGGTACCTCAGCAGAGGGTCCTTTACCACCAGAGCTTGAGCGTTTTATTCTGGCATGCTTGCACTTTTCTGTAGACTTTTTTTTTTTTTTTAATTTCCTTGGCATCTCTATGATCACTAGATCAGCTCTCATTACTGGTGTTCTTGTGGAGACAGGATCATGAGGCTTTTTCTTTTTTTTTTTCCGATCTAGGACAGTTGTACTCGTCATTCGGGAAGAAGTTTCAAGAGCGGTCTGTCCTCGCTTTCAAAAGTTTGGAAGCTGAATCAAGTCTTGCGATTACCAACGCCCTTGACAAGAGATTATAGATTCATTAGGGGCGGGGTCTTTGACATTCTTTCTGGCGTTCTCCAGAAATCTGAACTCGCTCCGTTAAACCGATCCACTTCCAGTTACCCACCTTGTAAAACCAACCAACTTGCATCGGAAATGGTCCTTGAGTGCTGTTCAAAGTAAGTTGGAAAGGGGAGTTTCGACCCGAATAAAACAAAATTTTTTGAAAAACACCATAAAAACTCAGATGAAAACACAATAATTAGCAACTACCTCGGTGAATAAAATAGATAGAAAACCGTAGGAATCAAAATTTTGAAAAGGAAAACGTAACCTGGAGGGGGTGTCGATTGACATTGTCAATGGTGTCGATCGACACCATTGAATTTTTGCAAGTGTCGAGCGATTCGACCACTGCGTCGCTCGACAGAAGCTCTTGAAGTTCATCCATACGTTTTTATCTCCTAAAAATCAAAACCAAAAACACACCAAACATAAAATTGTAAAAGAAAATAAAAAGAAAACATAAATATTAAACTCACAAATGGGTTGCCTCCCATTAAGCGCTTGTTTTTAGTTTGTTAGCTTGACTATGATGGAACTCGGAACTATGGTGGATCTTTAGGAAGTATTGGACTTCCTCTATCCTGAATGGAACTCGCAGCGGCCGGCTTGAATCGAACCTTCTTTGCATCTCCCCCAGACTTATCAGAAACAGTCTCAGGGAAAAGTCTCATCGTTTTAGCCATCATCTCCTGGATAACTGCTTCTCCTTTATCCTTAAGCTCTTGGGGAAGAAGAATTCGCATCTTAGCGAAAGGCCTTGAGGTCCTTTTTGGTTTCTCCTCTTCTTTCTTTCTTCCTGCAAATTCATTAGCAAAACCAAGCCTTCGAGGAACTCGATGCTTGCGTGAACGCGACACAGCTTTTTCAACTTTAATGAAATCCGAAGAAACAAAATTAAGTAAAGGAGGTTCACACCTGGGCTCTTCAAGAGGTAACTGAGGAGATGGCTCAGAAACGACTAAATCTTTGTCAATCTTAGGAGGAATGTCTTCTGAAAGCTCCTTGATCAGCTCTTCTTCCTCGGAAGTATCCACAGAAAAAGCTTGGCCATCTATGGTGGGTTTTCTTCGCATCTTATCCATGTCAAAGTCCAGGACCACATCACCTAGATCAAGCTTAATCTTCCCTTTTCTCACATCGATTTGAGCGCCAGCTGTTGCTAAAAATGGCCTCCCTAGTAGAATAGGATCCTGAGGTTCTTCGTCGTACTCCAAAACCACAAAGTCTGTAGGGATTAAGCAGTCATGAATCCGGATAGGCACATCTTCAAGTATTCCTTTTGGGAATCTCCTGGATCGATCAACTAGTAGGATAGACATCCTTGTTGACCTGAAATCAGTCAGATCAAGCTTAAAAGCAACAGAAAGTGGCATCAAATTAATACTAGACCCCAAATCACAAAAGGGAATGAGGAAACTGCCATGTTGAAATAGAGCAATTAAGCACGAAGTTGCCTGGATCTGGAAGCTTTACTGGTATCCTGCTCTGGATCATGGCGCTTACTTCCTCTGAAACCACTATATCCTTCTTCTGCTTCTTAGGTACGGGAGTAGTATTCAAGAGAACGCTCTGATGTCTCTGGTCAGCAGTGCTCCTTCCTCAGGACTAATACCATTCGCTGCAAGCCGCTTGACATATCTTCGAAGCGCAGGTGAAAGCTTGATAGCATCCACTAGGGGCATCTCAACCATGATCTTTTCAATCATTCTCTTGCAAATTGCTTCCTCGTCTTCTTGCTTGGACTTCCTAGCTCTGGGAAAGGGCTGCTTGGGCTTATAGACCGTTTCTTCGATGATCGGAGAGGCTTCTAGAAGAGATGGTTTGGATTGGGCAACGTGTCGATCGACAGCCACGGGGGTGTCGATCGACAGAAAAGCCTCTGGAAGAATTTTTTGTTCTACGGCGAGATGAGCGTCAAGCGATTCGGTCCTTTCTTCACGTGTCGATCGATTCTCAGTAACAGTGTCGATCGACACTGTCTCCTCTGTTCCAAAAATTTCATCGAACTCCGCGAAATAATCCTCCGTTTCAGTTTGAATGGCATTGCAGGTGTTCCTTGGGTTTGCATCGGTCTTTGCAGGTAGAAATCCCTCTTATCGCATGACGGAACTAGCAGTTTGGGCGACCTGAACATCCAACTTCTTAACGTGTGTGTTTAACGACTCGAATTTCCCATTAAGATCTTGGTAGACGGAGTCCAGCTTTCCATTGAAAGTAACTTCCAACTTCTGCTGTCCCTCTAGGAGTTGCGCAAGCATAGCTTTCACTTCATTGTCCTGCTCAGGGGGTTTCTGATAAGATGATGAACCATAGCTTCTGTTGAAGTTGTTGCCCTGGAAGGGCTTCTGATAGCCCTGCTGATTCTCATACTTCTGAAACCCGGCTTGGTTGATGTAGTTCACATCTTCTTCTGCTGTCTCAACTCCCTGGACCGATTTCTTTCCCATAAGAATACTTTTCATGGAATCCAGCTTTGCGTTCATCTTAACTAGGTGCTTCCCACCATCCTTGTTCTCACTCATCTGCTTCCTCTCAAAATCAGTATTCTTCGTACTGTTGCTAAAGGCCAAGTTCTCGATGAGAGTGATCGCGTCTGCTGGGTAGTTGGTATTGAAGTTACCACTACTCGCTGCATCCAGTGCCATCTGATACCTCCAGTCCACTCCTCTGTAGAAAATGCCTAGTAACTGAACATCTGTGAAGCCATGGTGAGGACAATCTCTCTGATAGGACTTAAGTCGCGTCCACGCATCCTTGAAAGCTTATGTAGGACCTTGCTTGAATGAAGTAATCTTCGTCCTGAGCTCTTCTCACCTCGCATCATCAAAGAAGTTGTTCAGGAACGCTTTCTTTGTGTCCTCCCAAGTAGTTAGCGATCCAGGCTCAAGCTGCTTCAACCAGTAAGAAGCATCCCCACCAAGAGAGTATGGGAATAGCTTGCAGAAGAGATAATCGCTAGACACTCCTTGAGCCTTGATGCTAGAAGCTAAATCTTCAAAATTCTCGATGTGATCCATCGGATGCTCATGTGGAAGGCCATGGAAAGGATGTTGAGCTACTAGTGAGAAGAAAGCAGGCTTCAGCTCAAAATCATTCCTCTGGAAAGCAGGAGGACGAATCGCAGCTCGATTTGCATAGAACTAGTCAGGCCTGTTGAAGTCTGCTAAAGTGCGGCCTCGCGCAGCGTTCATCTCGTTCCACAAAACGTTTTGGCGATTCTGTACGTGGTGTCGATCGACACCAGGTGGTTGGTGTCGATCGACACGGGCTTCGTCATGCTCAACAATTTCGTCCTGAATCGCTTGATTCTCTTCAACGATCAGATTGCCATCGTCATCGATCCTCTTTCCTTCTCTGTTGTATCTCAGCCCTGCCGGATCACACAGAACTCCATCTTCTCCAGGAATCAGTATAAGCTGTTCTTGAGCAGCCATCCTTGATACTCTCCTATTCTCACGTTCCAAATGCGCAAGTTCCTGAAGATTGTATTCCACTAGTTCCTCGTCCTGATTGCTCCTGGTATTGCAGTTTCGCATGTACCTGAAACACAAAACAAAAAGAAACTAGCAAAGCAAAAACAAAAATAAAAACCTAGATAAAATCCTAATAAAATAAATCTAATGGTTATGAGTCCCCGGCAACGGTGCCAAAATTTGATATGCTCAAATTAACCTAGAGCTAAACTCTCTCAAATTAAGAGATCAGTTATAGTACTTTAGGATCGAATCCACAGAGAATCAGGAAAAACACAATAGATTATGATGTTCAGATTATGCTAGGCAAGAATAGTATTAAAGCAGTAAATAAGCAATTAAAAACGGTTGTGAATCAATAAGATAAAGACGCTAGGCACAGGGAAATCTCAGGTGAATATTATCTATGAATAAATTCAAGCAAACCAAATTCCTTTGAGAATCCTATGAATCTAAACAAGCATTAATGATCAAGCCCAATTGTTCACAAAACCCTAAGCCAAATTCCTTTGCGAATAGGAATTTTGCTCATCAAAAACTAGTTCAGATTATCAATAAAACTGTCGTTTCTATTAATTACCCTAAGATCAGATTCAAGGTAGCTAATCAAGAATCAGCAATAAGAACAAGTTAAGATGAAAAACTTCTAATGATATTAATCCTAAGCAATTATGATCAGATCTAGCAAATCATCAACAACCTTTGAAAATCCCTAAACCTAACAGGGAAACTACTCAGACATATCCAATGATGAAAACATGGTTTTATTAAAGATATATCAAAGAGTTAAATAAAATAAAGCGTGATTGCTAAACAATAGCCTAAAAACGTATTTATAAAGGTCCCAAACCGACTAGAAAAGAAAAGTAAACATCTGGAATTCCTTCGTAAAAACGGAAATCTTCAATTTGGGCTTTTTGGCTCGTCAGACCTGTCTGTCGATCGACACGACACTCTCTGAAAAATCTTCTTGTCTCGTCAGACCTCCTGTCGATCGACGCAAATCTCTGTCGATCGACGCTGGCTCTGCTGGCAGATTTTGACCTTTTGACGCTCCATTCCGCAATGCTCCAAAACTTCCAGTAAACATCTTTTCTGCTCCAATCGGTCTAGTTCCTGTAAAGACTCTAAAAACACATAGAAAACACCAAAAGACTCTAAAACATAGACTTATATCATGGTTGAAAACCGGTAAAAACCATGATATATCATCATGCTTGGGTAGTCCATTAGCTAGATTAGGGGATTTCAATGGTGATTTAGGATTGATTAGTGACTGAGCCAAATAGGATAGATTATCATATGTCTTCATCAATTGGGAATCGTAATGCTTAGGGTAGCGTGGCCGCCTAGTCTATGATTTCAAGTTAACTTATTCATGACAGTGCTCTAGGTTGCTAGATAAACCATTGGTGAGCAATTGGTGTGTAACCAACGACAGTTGATTGTTACCATCAATTGTGAACAAATTGAACCCATTCGATAATGCTTGTCAACATCTCTGAATTCAAACGACAGTTTAGGCATTTAGGTTGTTAGACAAAGATATTGATGCATCACGACAGTGGGGCAATATTACTTTTATGTTTGAGTTCTTGACCGCGCTTAAATTAAATCCTGAATAGTTGCTCAGTCTTTAATCTGAAATCACCGGCGAATGACCCTGATCTAGTGCCTTTCTCTGATTGAGTTTATCGTCGTTTATTTGTTGTTTCGTTTCATTGTTTAATTACAACCAATCCCCATTTTATCTTAGCTTTAAATTTAAAATCTATAATTTCAAAGTGTAACATTTGTCTTTGTGGATTCGGTACCTTTTATACTACTGCGATTGACTGTGCACTTGCAGCTTTATTTTGGGTTAAAACTTAGCACATCATGTATGTTGACGACATTGTCGTCACTGGCAACAATACATCGGCTGTTGAAGATATTTTGCAGAAACTAGCGAATCGGTTTTCTCTAAAAGACATGGGTGAACTCTCATACTTTCTTGGCATTGAGGTCATTCGATCATCACAAGGTATTCGTCTCAATCAACGAAAATATATTCTGGATTTACTACAAAAGATGAAGATGCAAGATGCCAAACCCGTAGCAACACCGATGGCCACCGTACCCAAGCTTGTTCTCTCTGGTGAAAAATATAACAATCCGAAGGAGTATCGAACACTTGTTGGCAGCCTTCAGTATCTCGCCTTTACACGTCCTGACATCGCTTACGCAGTTAATAAACTCTCGCAATTCATGCATTCTCCGACCATGGATCACTGGCAAGCCGCAAAACGAGTTCTACGATACCTTGCGGGAACTCCGACTCATGGTATATTCTTCACCAAAAACAATCCTCTTACTTTACATGCATTCTCTGATGCTGATTGGGCTGGTGACTCGGACGATTATGTGTCCACAAACGCATACATTGTCTACCTTGGTAAGCATGCTATCTCCTGGTCCGCTAAGAAGCAACAAGGAGTTGCTCGATCGTCTACAGAGGCAGAATATCGTTCTGTTGCAACCACTGCCGCTGAGCTCAACTGGATTTGTTCTCTTCTTCAAGAACTTGAGATTAAACAACTCGCACCTCCGGCTATCTACTGCGACAACATAGGAGCTACTTATCTATGTGCCAATCCTGTTTTCCACTCCAGGATGAAGCATTTGGCGCTAGACTATCATTTCATTCGAGAGCTTGTTCAGAGTGGCAAGTTACAGGTGTCACATGTCTCAACACATGATCAACTCGCAGACTGTCTTACCAAGCCGCTAAGTCGCACACGGTACATTCTTTTACGTGACAAGATTGGCGTCTCCAAGGGTCCTTGATCTTAAGGGAGGATATTAAGGGAAGATATGATTACCACACATCAAGGAAGATTAGCAAATCACTACACGTCAAAGGAAGATATAATTTGCTCAAATCTCTCAATTACATTATTCACATTTATTGTAAATATATACAGTTGCCTTTTGTTGTGTATTCTCTTGTCTATAAATGTATATCTCATATGATCAATACAAATCATTCATTCTCATAAACTCATATCTTGGTCTTACTGTTAGAGAAATGAAAGCCGAGGCGACAATGACATGAATGTCTCCAAAGAAAGAATCTGCGAAAATGGCTGCAACAACGGGCAGCATGTTGACGCAACCATTGACAATGTTTGAAATCTGAGCAGCAGCTATGTTCTTGATGTTGAATTCTTCGATCAAGAAGACGATCAAGTTCATTCCCATCCGAAAGAAGTTATGGACAAACCTAACATCGTAGCTGCGCCATATAGAACCAAGTTACATTGTGTCTATTATGTTATTATATGGGTTCAAAAACATAAACATGAAAACCCAAAAAACACAAACCGATCATGAACGGAAATGTGATCCAGCCACCACGCTTGTGGTTTGGTTGATCGCTAGAGCGCTGCGCTTCTGTCATCTGAGATTGAACCAGCCATAATAAAGAACAAGAAGAAGCAGGAGTAACTCTGACTTGTGCTTGTGTGTGATGATGCACTAGGATAAAAGCCTTAAATAACCGCAAATACAGAACAACCATTATCAAAAATTGACTCTAAACTAAATAACTAAGTTAATATAATTAAATTTAAATATTAAACTAACTTAATCAAAATTAAAACATATTAAAATTAAACTAAGTAACTTATATAAAGTGGAATACACAACTAAAAAGATCTGCAAAAGTATAGTACATTTATGTTATTCATCAATGATATATTTATTCATCAATTTTTTAAGTTAATTAAAAATAGATTAACCCAAAAATTTATACTAAATTAAAATAAAATTAAGCTAAATTAATTTAGTTTAATGAGCTTAAATCTAAGAGGAAATTTGGAAAAATACCCCTTTTGTGTGTTTTAAATTTGAAAAATACACCTTTATTTTTAGTTTTTGAAAAATACACTTTTGGAATATTCTAAAATAACATTAATAACCTGAACAATAATTTATATGCGAAAATAGATAATACTATAGATATGTTTAGTCTCCATTTTATCATAAAACAAATCTATTAATCTAAGAAGTCAATGCTATGAAAAATTATGTAAATAGTTTTAGTTGAACCTAGAAGCTATGATCAAGCTACTTTTTATGGTTAAAACAAAGAGATTGTGCAAAGAAGAAAATTAAACGATTAATTATACTAATCCAACAAAAAAACGATTGGTTTGAAAATTATTTTGCAATTATTAATCATGGTCTTATGTTTTCAACAAAAAACTATCATGAATGTTGTTTTCTCTTTTCTTCCTAAATTGCCAATCAATTTTTCCCAATCCAGATTTTCACCATCGTACTTACTGTAATTTATATACGTTGTATTTTTTTTTATCATCATCGTATCCAGCATAATGTTCACTCTTTATTATTGTATATATCTAAATTTCTCATATGTTTTTTATTTATTTCACATTCATGTCTACACTTACGTGGTGATTTAGTTTTTTTTTTTTAAGATCAAACAATGTCAACTATTCTCTTTGTTTACATAAACAACATAATTTTGCTTTTTTTTTTTGAAAGAAATTACTTGATATATTTTAATATAATTGTCATATATATGATGGTAAAATTAAATTTAAAATTAATTACAAATAATTATCCTAAATAAAAAGAACATAAAATATTGATAATAATAATTATCGATTTTTTTTAGGGGCATTTACAAAAATGCCACCTTTACCATGCCATTTTCAAATATGCCACTCTTCTTACCAACATGCCACTAAAAAATATGTTCAAAAAATTTATATCTCAAAATTTTCAATTTTGAAAAAAGTTTTGATCCCTCACAAACCTTAAACCCAAAAAACTAAACTCTAATATAACATAGTTAACCCAAACATAAATGATTTAAAAATTGGAAAAAAAATGATTGTGGCATTTTTGAAAAGTGGCATCTTAAAAGTGGCATATCTTAAAATTTCTCTTTTTATTATGATAATTTTTAATTTTTAATTAAAATCAAGCTAAAAAAATATTTTCACATAGGAAAAGAGTTTGTGTTCAAAAAAGAAAAAAGAAAGTGTATTTTTCAAAATTTAAAACTTAATTAGGGTATTTTTCAAAATCTCCCTTAATCTAAACTATATTTTTAAGAAAGTACAGTAAAATTTGTAGAAAAATATAGTTTATGTTTATTTATTTCTCAATTGTATATTCAATAACCAATAATTTTAATCTTTGGGTTGAATACTATTTTCCTTTACAAGTTCTTTTGTTAATAAAACTAAAAAATCTTATTGATGTATCAAATATACATATCATTGAGAAAAATATAATCTTATAAATTTTTGAAATTCAGTGATTAGTTGCCTACAATAACAAAACGAACAACTCAGTAACAAGTCGCATCAACCATTATCGTTGTGATATACAACTAAAAAGGATTTGCTAAAGTAGTGGTATCCAAAGCAAAACATAAATTAGGACAAACTTTGACTAATCTCTATGAATATTTCAGAACATAAATATTATATATGAGACTGATTTGATCTAAAAATGTTGTGGTTATGTAATTATCATCATTGGTAAAGCATCCTTGATGGTTCTGTTTCTGTTAACCCAGGGAGTACACTTTTGATCATCAATGTGCTCACAACTCATACACATTCATGTCTACAAAAATGTGCATAACATCAAAAATTTCCTTTTACATATTCCATTCCATTTAGGGGTGTCAAAATGGGTCAAAACTTATGGTTTGACCCAACCCAATCCAAACCATTAATCATAATTGATTGAATATTTGGATCCTAGTGGATAAATGGATCTAATGGTCTATGAGTTAAATGGGTTGATGAGTTGAAATGGGTTAAAATTAAATGAGTTAGTGGGTTAAAATGGGTTAACTCATAAACATTCTCTTCAACTAAAAACAACGATTTCACAATTTTCTCGCCAAAAACATGATTTCCCAATTTTCCCGCCAAAACACCATTTCGTTACAAAATTCCCACCAAAAACTCGATTCCGTAAAATTTTTCCGCCATAAACGTCATTCCGTAAAAAATTCCCGCCAAAATACATGACACCATAAGTTTTCCCGCCAAAAATGTGATTCCGTAAAAAATTCCCGCCAAAACTCGAGACCGTAAAATTTCTCGCCAAAAAAGTAATTCTGTAAAAGTTTCCCGTCAAAAAACATGATTCCGTAGAATTTTACCGCAAAAAACGTGATTCCGTAAAAAATTCCCACCAAAAACTTGAGAGTTGAGACCGTAAAATTTTCCCGACAAACAACCCGAGACCGTAAAATTTCTCGCAAAAACGTGATTCCGTAAAAGTTTCCCGTCAAAAAACATGATTCCGTAAAAATTTCCCGCAAAAAAACAAGATTCCGTAAAATTTTCTGCCAAAAAAATTGAGACCGTAAAATTTTTCCGCCAAAAAACTCGAGACTGTAAAATTTTTCACACGAAAACGTAGTTCTGTAAAAGTTTTCTGCCTAAAAACGTGATTCCGTAAAAAATTCCCACCAAAAATATGACTTGCATTTTTTATAAAAACATAATTTCACAATTTATTGCTAAATATACTTCTTTAATTATTTGATTTATTAAAATAAACGGATTGGATCAAATTCAATCCGACTCATTTAAATTTGATGAGTTCATGGGTTGATCCAATCCATAGTCCATTAACATTCAACCCATTATAGTTATGAGTTGGACTGGATCGGATTATTCATTTTGAGAACCCCCTAATTCCATTGATCAGAGTAAAGAAGCATATTAATTATTTGGGAATTTAATCTTTTAGTAAGTGATTGTGCGAGCTTTTCGGGGCTCGGCACGTCAATTACCCTCAACGTGCAACAACACCGCAATCATGACGGCATGTCGTTTGCAGCACTTCAAGGTATCGATCCACAGGGAGTAGAGCTTTAGAACATCCGAAGAAGGCTAACGACTGCGGCAACGGAGCTGCGAGACTCGGGCTAAGCTAGAGCCAAACTCTTTTGAGAGAGTTTGGATTTTGTATTCCAAAAATAAGATATTTTACAACTTTCCTCCTTCACACATATTTATACTACTTAATCCCTAAACAAGTGGCATCAAAATATCTAGATATTTATAGGTTACTTCATAAGAAGGAAACCTCAAAAATAAATATCTAAAGTTTACTTAAGTGTGAAGAAATCTCTAACTAATCCAAAACTCTTTATTCTGCTGAGTCTGTCGATCGACGGAGGAGCAGTGTCGATCGACGGGGGAGCCTCTGTGGAAATCTTCTGCGTCTTTAAAATTGTTGTCGATCGACAACACATATACTATGTCGATCGACAGGAGTGTTTTAAAGATCTTCTCTGCTTCGTTGCTTCAGGTGTCGATCGACACAAGTGTCTTGTCGATCGACAGATGAGCTTCTGCCTCGATTCCACTTTGATCTTTAAGCTCCAAAATGATCCAAAATTGCTCCAAATCTTCCCTTTGAGCTCCAATGACCATTTCCAACAAAAACAACATAAAAGATACAAAATACAAAAAATACTAATACAAAACCAAATTATATCATGGTTAAAATGGGTAAAAACCGTGATATATCAGTAAGCATCACTATTAAGTGGAATAAAGTTGAGCTTTAGCTTTTTTTTTTTGGTCTCATTAATAATGTTAGTTTGCCTCCTTTATTCCTCTATATGAACTGCCATAAACAATTATCTATTTGATGCTTTGCATAACGAAAGGATTATCTGATTAATACATTGTGTTCATGATGCTTTGCATAACAAGAGACTATAAGTTTATTTTTACATTTATAATTGCAAACACAAACACAGAACTTAACATGAACATGTAAGATAGTTCATTCAATACATGGAGACAGTTAATGTAGAGAAACCTGAAGCAGACATATTGTGTTTCTTATTAGATTGAAACATCTTTAGGATCTTGTTCATTATCACCTCGGAGATTTCTGTATCTGTAAAACCAAGAGCAGACAAGGAAATAGCCTAAATTCAAGACTCCTCCTATGACTAAAACCCAATACACATTATCAACTCTTCCATGGTTAATGTCATCTGGTAACCACGCAGTAGTCCTCTGGATCAGATCGATCAGAGCGGTGCTCAAATAGAAAGAGATTCCAATCACCATTGGGTTCAACGAAGTCGCGGTGTTTCTCAGAGACTCAGGGAATTCTCCATAAAATATTTCAACATTTGCCGGTAATTGGAAGGCCTCAGCTATTCCTACAATAAATAGAGGAAGAAATAGCCATAACACTGACATGGGATGCTCATTTTCAATTGTTTTCAGCCTCTTTGCTTCCACCACCGCAGAGACCGCCATGCTTATAATGGTGAGAATTTGGCCTATACCGACTTTTTGAAGCGGTGTAAGCGGCTTATGGAATAGCTTCTGGTACATGGGATAGACAAGCCAGCTGTTCATCATGATAACAATGCTTGAGGAGATGAGTACTGTTACTTGCACAGACCCCGCCGGGACTTTGAAGTGAGGGCCGATCCCACGGTCCGTAACTAGAGCTTGGAGTACCACTAAGCTTGATTGCATCACAATGGGAATACAAACGAAGATCATAGCTAGCAACAGAGGAAGAAGTCGAACAATGGCTTTGAAATCTTCTACTTCCTGAACAGAACATAGCCTCCAGATGTTGTTTATGAAGTCTCCTTCGGTCTTCAACGCTGCACGGTTCAAGAACTTACACATGTAAAGAAAGCTATTTCAGTTATGGCTTAAATTTTATGAGTTAGGCAAGCTTTTTGTTTTCACCTGAAGCTCTTGGAGGGCATTGCAAGAGAAGTCTTGGCCTCTTCTCCAAGTTCTTGGTGATGATAGTCTTCTTCTTTGTTTGAAATCATAGTCTTTCTTTTCGTCGTAGCAGCGACTAAAACGCGGATCAGACTTTTGAAGGGACTTCCCATGGGCTTGTCATGTTTGTAAATTTTTTTCCCAGAGACAAAAACAATGAAACTGATCAAATTAGTAGCGGCACAGAGACCGAACCCGAGTTTCCAGCTAGCATTGTCCTCTATATATACAATTGCTGTTGCGCCAATAATCGCGCCTGCATTTACTGTGAGAAAGTACCAGTTGAAGAATCTTCCTTGATCTTTAGGCTTCTCATATTGGTTTGCACCCGCGGATGCTAAAGTCACACGTGTTCCAGCTGTTCCAGTGGTCAGTAGTGCTAAGGCTGCATACAAGATCCCGAGCTGGAGATTTGATGAGGATCGGCATAGGATCGAGCCTGTTTCACAAGGTTGGGGTCTCAAGTTGTCAAAAAAGGCGATCAGAGTCAAGAGAACAATCCCCTGAAAGAAAAAAGTATTTGTACAATATAAAATGCTTTAGTCCACGGCCTAGGGGATGTACGGGCCTAGGCCGAAAACCTCTTAATATTCAAAAAAATAAGAATCATATAAGAAATATAAGTGATGTTCTTGGACTTACGAGCAGAGAAATGAAAGCAGAAGCCGAGATGATGGGAATGTTTCCAAAGAAAGAATCGGCTAGAATGGCTGCAACGAAAGGCAACATGCTGAGGCAATCATTCACAATGTTTGAAATCTGAGCAGCAGCAATGTTCTTGATGTTATATTCTTTGATCAAGAAGACGATCAAGTTCATTGTCCATCCGAAAGAAGTCACCGAAGTGCCTAACAACGTAACTGCGCCATATAGAACCCCCAAAATAATCAATATTTGTATGTGTTTTAGATTCAAAACATAGACTTCTTTCTTTCTTACCCATAATGAATGGAAAAGTGATCCAGCCACCATGCTTGTTCCTTTGTGCTTCTGTGTCACCAGAGACTGAACTAGCCATTACAGAGGATTAGCAAGAGTTACTTTGACTTGTGTTTGTGTGTTATTACAGATTATGAAATGATTTGGTCCATTTATATAATACCCAACCAAATTTCCTCTTAAGAAGTATATTAATTATTTCAATTTGATTAATCTCAGATTCTTCTAAAGTGCTCTAAAGTGAGCATCAAATATTAAATGGAATAAAGTTGATCGCTAAATATATTTGCACCACTAATTTCATGCACCGCTCTTTAGAAGGCATGATGTAATATTCCCCTATATAAATAATACAATTTCCCTTTAAACTACTATGAGTAAAGGTTATGCGGTTTGAGCTGTTCTTATCGCGGTTTAGCAAGCCAAGCGAAACAGAAGCCGATTATAGAGAAATCTAAGATTGCTTCTGGTTAAAAGAAAATAAACCAGGCAATCAATTGATTTTGGGTTTGTTGGACCGTTAAGGGCAGATTGGTAACTAGTTCGTCTTCGGTAACTCGGAAGAAGTTGCACTGAAAATTTGTATCTGTCATTATCTGAGTGTTTATGATCACATGAGTCACATGAGACTAATCTAGACATGACTTAGCAGTTAGCATATATGAAGATCGTCTAATTTTGTAGTTAACAACCGAATTTTAACTGCTAAGTCATGTCTAGACTAATAAAAACAACCGTATTTTTTTTTTTTTTTTGAAAATCGTCTAATTTTGTAATTTACACGATCATGACACGTGTCAATCAATCAGATTTTGATCAATACATGTTTTGAGAGTCCTTAATTATAAGGAGATACAGTAATCATTACTCCATTTGCTATGAATCCAACTGTTAAAGATTATAAAACTATCAGTCATCCATACAAGTTGTCAACCATTGAATATTGACAATATGTCCAATTGCAAACGTTGAGTTGATAACAAACAGAGGACATGTTCTTTAAGATCATGAGGGAGAGACAGCAGCATCTTGCTCATGATCATCATCCTTGAGGTTTCTGTAATTGTAAAGCCAAGAACATGCAAGAAAGTAGCCAAGATTCAAGACTCCTCCTATGACAAACCCAATACACATTGTCAACTCTTCCATGGTTTATGTCATCTGGTAACCAAGCAGTAGTCCTCTGGATCAGATCGATCAGAGCGGTGCTTGTGTAGAAACATATCCCAATCACTACCGAGGTAATGGATGTTGCGGTGCTTCGCATAGACTCTGGAAATTCTTGGTAGCACAAAGCTACATTTCCTGGAAAATGGAAGGCCTCCTGCAAGCAAAAAGACAAAACCAAGAACATGATCGGTTTGATCTCGAACCAAGTCAAATGAATTATCTAGAATCAATGACTTACCGATCTCGACTATGACTAGAGGAGGGAAGAGCCACAAGGCTGACATGTCAGCAACGGATGATGATCCGAGAAAGTGACCATTCTGTACTATTTTCAATCGCCTTGCTTCAACTATGGCAGTCAAAGCCATGCTTAGAATGTTGAAAACATGGCCTGTCCCGACTCGTTGGAGCGGTGTAGGGAACTTTCCAGTTAGCTTTTGGTAAAATGGGTAGAGGAACCGATCGTTAACTATGATAAATAGGCATGTAGAGAGGAGTGTTATGACTTGGAGAGAGCCTGCAGGGATTTTGAAGTTAGGACCAAGACTCCGGTCCCTACCAGACCTTGAAGAACTGTTAAACTTAGCTGTGTCATGATTGGAGTGCTCAAGAATATCGTGGCTAACGCAAGAGGGATGATTTTAACAACTGCTTTGAAATCTTCCACTTGTTGAACGCTGCATAATCTCCATGGGTTGCGAATTGTGCCATCTGCTTTAACCTCATCTTTCTGTTTCAATGCAGCACGGTTAAAAAACCTGCATATGCAAGGATTCCTTAGAGAAATGTCGGACTCAACTACAGTTGTCAAACTATTTTTTACCTGAAACTCTTTGTGGGTGTTGCTGTTGATTCATTGTGGTAGTCTTTCTCGTCGGTGGAAACAAGAGCTTTTCGTTTGAGTACCGAGGCGAAAATGACACGAAGTAGACTTATGAAGGGACTTCCTAGGGGCTTGTCATGCTTGTAGAATCTTTTACCAGAGTGGAAAACCATCAAGCCTAACAGATTAGCAGCTAGGCAGAGACCAAACCCAAAGGTCCAGCTGATGTTTTCTTCTGAGTAGATAATCGCCGTGGTACTTATAGAGGCGGCTAAATACCAAGGGAAGAAAAACCAGTTGAAGAAGCTTCCTTGTTCTTTAGTATTTTCAAACTGATTCGCACCGGCGCTGGCTAAGGTGAACCTGCTACCACCTGCACCCACAGAGGCTAGAGTAATAATTGTGTAAAGGACGCCAAGCTGGACTTTGGAGGGGGATTGGCATAGACTTGACGCTGTTTCGCAGGGTTTGGGTCTTAAAGAGTCAAGCGATACAATTAGACTCAGCAGAACAAGACCCTGAACAAGGAATGGAATTAGTGAGTTTATTATGTTCCAGAGAGGAACAAATGTATAATGAGTTTTCTGTTTTTAACTTTTACCATTAGATAAATGAAAGCAGAAAGTGAGATAACGGGGATGGTTCCGAAGAAAGAGTCAGCTAAAATAGCTCCAATGGCAGGAAAGATAGAGATACAACCACCGACAATGTTGGTAATTTGAGCCGCTGCGATGCTCTTCATGTTAAATTCCTCAATCAGGAAGACAATCAAGTTAAATAACCATCCTAATGCAGCTATTGACACGCAGAACAACGTAGCTGCAACATACATACAAAGTAGCTTCATTATGAACTCTCTTCTTCTATGGTTATATGAAGTTATGCAGCCATGATTAAAAATCTCTTACCTATCAAAAACCGAAAGGTGATCTAACCTCCACTGCGGCGTTTGGTGGTGGAATCTGCTGACATTGGTGCTTCTGCATCACCGGAAACTGAAACAGTCATTCCTAAAATGCAACAAGAGATCTTTCACTAAGTTGTCAACAATGGCCAGAATTAACTTAAGTATATATAAGCAAATGATTCGGACAACACGACAATGATTAAAGATGATAATGACTTTCTAACGTCCAAGAGATTCTGTTCTCCATGAGCAGCCATCTAAAGAACTCAAAACATGCATTGCTGTGAGTTAAGCCATCTCTGTCAGCTTCTAACTAAAGTGATCAAAGAACAAACTTAGCTATAAAGAAATCCTTCTCTTTATTAATGCTTAGGAAAATTACTCAAAACCTAAACAAGCTCTATTGCTCTCTCATGATCATCACAAACACAATGATCACATATTTATATAGATTAGAAGTTCCTTTTCCTAATCCTACTGGAAATAGACAATTTCCTTTTCCTATTGAGATTCCTAATTCCTTTAAGGATATCTTCTTCTAGAATCTTCTTGGAGCTTATCCAACATTCACCCCCTTAAGCTTCAAGTCTATCTTCTTGAGGTCTTGAACTCCGATTAGATCTATCATCTTCTTAAACCTGATTCTTGCTAGGGTTTTTGTTAGAACATCTGCACACTGCTCTTCTCCTGGTACATGCTCCACTTCTATTTGCTCTCCTTCAACACATTCACGTATAAAATGGTACCTTTTATGAATGTGCTTGCTGCGTCGATGAAACACCGGATTCTTTGTCAATGCAATGGCTGACTTGTTGTCGATTCGAATGACTATCCTTTCACCATTCTTTCCCGTGATCTCACTCAACAAGTCTTGTAACCAAATTGCTTGTTTTGCTGCTTCCGTTGCAGCCATGAATTTGGCCTCACATGAAGAAAGTGCTACCGTTTCTTGCTTCTGTGAACACCATGTTATTGGTGTTTCTCCATAGTAGAAAACATGACCAGTGGTGCTTCTTCCATCATCTTCATCTACATTGTGACTGCTATCACTGTATCCAATGAGCTTCTTTGATACTTCATGCTTAAATGTCAACAATGTCCCTTGTAGATATCTTAGAACTTGTTTTAATGCGTTTCCATGCGATTCTCTTGGAGACTGCATGTATCTACTCATGATTCCAACCGAAAAAGCCAAGTCTGGTCTCGTGTGCAAGAGGTATCTCAAGCAGCCAATCCTCCTTCTATACAACGTCGCATCTATCTCGGGTTCGTGTTCAGCTTTAGACAGCTTCAAACCAAACTCCATTGGTATACATGTCGGATTACATGTATCCATCTCTGCTTCCTTCAGAATCCGACGTGCATAAGCTTCCTGTTTTATCTCAACTCCTTCCTTTCTCTGTTTCACCTCAATCCCAAGATAATATGTGAGCTTACCAAGATCAGACATCTCAAAGTTTGTTGACATATCCCTTTTGAAGTCCTTGATGACTTGAATTGAGTTTCCCGTTACAAACAAGTCATCTACATATATTGCAACAACAAGAAACTGACCTTTTTCTTCCCTTCGATAAATAGAGCTTTCCTTTGAACACTTCTTGAACCTCAAACCTTTCAAAATCTGATCAAGGTTTGTGTTCCAAGCTCTAGGGGCTTGTCTTAAACCGTATAACGCCTTAGAGAGTTTGAAAACCTTATGCTCTTCTCCCTTCTTTTCAAACCCTTCGGGTTGAGACACATATACTTCTTCATTCAATTCACCATGTAAAAAAAGGCGGTTTTGACGTCTAGATGGTGAATCTCCCATCCATGTGAGGTAGCCAAACCAATCAAAAGCCTAATGGTCTCAATTCTCGCAACCGGAGCAAAAGCTTCATCGAAATCAATCCCTGCTTGCTGCATATATCCTTTTGCAACAAGTCTAGCTTTATGCTTGTTTATAGTTCCACTTGCATTCCTTTTAATCTTAAAGACCCACTTGAGACCAATAACTTTAACTCCAGCCGGTTTGTCTACTAAACACCAAGTCTCGTTCTTGTTGATTGAGTCTATCTCCTCTAAAACCCGCATTTGTCCATACTATCATGTCCTTTGCTTCTTGGTAATCGAACAGCTCATCGTTGAGTGAAAGAAGTAGCATCTCACATTCTACATTAGCTAGAAGCACATAATCATCCAGGTAGCTTGGGCGAGATGTTTGAAGATTCGATCTTTGAGGTCCTTCTTGAAGATCGTCTTGCGTCTCATATGTATCATAGGGATCGACGGGGGATGGACCGGTCAGTCCGGATTCCAGAACCTCCGTTATGTTTCCAGAGGCTTGAGGATCGACCGGTCTTGGAGGTGGATCGGTCGGTCCGGATTCCAGAGCCTTCGCTCTGTTTCTGGAGTTTGAAGGAACGACCGGTCTTGGAGGGGGACCGGTCGGTCTTGTTTCCGATTCTCCTACATTCTCTTCCGTTTGAGTTCCGATCGTGACCGGTCCAGCTCCATCATCAACTACACTTCCCCATGTCAACTGAAACATCCCAGGCTCTCGACTATCTTCCTCTGCTCCCTTCCAATTCCCAGCAGATTTTTCATCAAAAAACACATCCCTACTTACAATCACCTTTCTTGTTGTCGGATTGTAAAGCCTATAAGCCTTGGATCCAGGCTCGATTCCAAGGTGTACGAGAGCTTGTGACCTATCATCTAACTTCCTTTGATGATCGCTATGGGTCTTGGCATAGGCTAGGCAACCGAACACTCTAAGATGAACAACATTCGGTTTCTTGTTTCTCAAGCTTTCATATGGAGTTTGATTGTTAAGTGCTCTTGTAGGAATATGATTGATCACATACGTTGAATGTCGTATTGCTTCTCCCCACAAGAAATTTGGTACTCTCATCGCCTTGAGGATACACCGAGTCATCTCCAATAAGGTTCGATTTCTCCTTTCTCCCACTCCGTTTTGTTGAGGAGTATACGGAGCCGTCAAGTGGCGCTTGATTCCTTGTTGATTACAAAAATCTTGAAACTCCAATGATGTAAATTCTCCTCCTCGATATGTACGTAGTGTTAAGATCCTCTTGTCAAACTCCCTCTCAACAAGAGCCTTAAATTCTTTGAACTTTCCGAAAGCATCACTTTCTCCTTTAGCAAAATCGACCACATGTATCTTGTGTGATCATCAATTATCACAAAGATGTATTTGTTTCTTGCAAGTGTGGATGGAACGATAGGACCACACAAGTCAGCGTGCAACAACTCTAGAGGCCTAGATGATCGATATTGTGATGCCATTGCAAAAGAATGTCTTGCTTGTTTTCCAACCAAACACGACTCACAAACCTGTTTTTCATCACTTATTTTGGACAGACCATGAACCATCTCATGTGTCTCCATAGATTTTATGGTTCAAAAACTCACATGACCAAGCCTTGCATGCCACTTGATATGTCATGGTTTTTACCCGTTTTTAACCATGATATAAGTCGGTTTTGTATAGTATTTTTGGTATTTGTGTGTCTTTTATAGTGTTTTGCAGGAAAATGGTCTTTTGGAGCTTAATGGAAACATTTGGAGGATTTTGGAGCTGAAAAGATCGAAGTGGAATCGAACAGCATTACTTGTCGATCGACATGGATTTAAAAGAGAATCATGTCGATCGACAGGGTATTTTAAAAAGCAGAGGATGTTAAGGCAGAGAGTCTCGTGTCGATCGACAGGCTACTACTATGTCGATCGACACGAGGTCTGCAGAAGCAAAATATCTGTTTTAGACCTAATTTTGGCACTTGTATAAATAGGTTACTTTAGTTGTCCCCACAGAAAAGCTGGTTTTTCGTGGAGACTTAGAGAAAAAGAGATTTTGAAGAGCTTTTGAGGGAGACCCACATGTTCTTGACATCTAGTGACTATAAACCCTTTTGTATCTTCTACTCTTACTCTTTTATGCAATTCTATTCAGTTATTATGATTTCATCATCTATTTCTGAGTAAATCACTTTTTAGGTTTTGGGAATTTCTTGGGTTTTGATGAGAAATCTTTAAGATCGCAGATCTGTTGAGGTTTATCCGTTAGTTCTTCATTTAAACTGTTTCTAATGCTAGAATCTAGCTTGATCACCTAGAATCTTGATCTTATATTGACTCAATATACATGGAAGTGTTATTGACAATTTGAACTAGTCTAGATGAGCAAAATTACCTATTTGCAAAGGAATTTGGCTTAGGGATTTTGTGAACAAATCGAACTTGTACTAATTGCTTGTTTAGATTCGATAAATTCGCAAAGGAATTTGGAATTTGAGGATTTAAAGATAGATAGCCTTTGTAACGGAAGTTAATTGGCTATACTCTCGTGTTTGAGTTCTAGAACGGTGCTTAATTGAACCTCGACAGTTGTTATATCTTTTATTTCGATTCATTACCTGAATAAATCTCCATGGCCTAGTTTTCGTCTCTTTGAGAACTTGAAATTAAACCATCCTTTGTTTACTCGTTTTATAAATTGCGATTACGTTTACATCTTTCTACTTAGCATAATTTGAATACTGAGATTGACTGTGTATTCAATTCCCTGTGGATTCGATCCCTAAATACTACTATGATCTCTTAATTTGAGAGAGTGTATCGAGGGTGAATTTGACCCGTATCAAATTTTGGCGCCGTTGCCGGGGAGTTGAATTTACCATTTAATTCAAGTTACTAAGATTTTGTCTAAGTATTTATTTTTGTTTTAATACTAACTTGCTCTTTTCTCTTGGTATTTGTGTGTTTCAGGTTTATGCCTAATCGCTCAACCATAAGCAATCGAAACGAAGAGCTAGTCGATCTCAATCCTGAGATTGGAAAGTTAGAGCGAGCAAACCGAGCAGCAACGAGAGCAGCTAATATGGCCAACAATAGAGTAATCTTACTTCGCGGTGCAGATGGAATCATCACGAACCACCAAGGACGGAAGTACAACGCTCAAGATCAGCGTATTGAAGACGATGGAACTGTGATACCAGAGGAACACGACGAGCCAGCTGAGCATGTGCGTACTTTAAGAGAGCACTACTGGCCTCATGAGTTCTACTCCAACAGGGCTGTTATTAGACCTCCTTCCTTTCCTAGGAATGACTTTGAGCTGAAGCCCGCTTACTTCTCTTTGGTGGCTCAGCACCCTTTCCATGGCCTTCCTTTAGAACATCCCATGGACCACATCGAGATGTTTGAGGACTTAGCGTCCAGCATCAAAGCCAATGGAGTTCCTGAAGATTACCTTTTCTGTAAGCTCTTCCCATATTCTCTCAGCGGAGAAGCAGCTTACTGGCTGAAGCAGTTAGCATCTGGTTCTTTAACTACTTGGGAGGACACGAAAAATGCATTCCTCATCAACTTCTTCGATGAGACAAGGTCTGAGGATCTAAGGATGAAGATTTCGACATTCAGGCAAGGACCAACTGAAGCGTTCAAGGATGTCTGGGTAAGATTCAAATCCTACCAGAGAGATTTTCCTCATCATGGTTTTAGTGATGTGCAGCTGTTGGGAATCTTCTTCAGAGGAATCGATTGGAGACACCAGATGTCTTTGGATTCAGCAAGTAGGGGGAACTTCAACACCAATGTTCCAAGTGATGCGTTGGCGCTCATTAAGAACATGTCTTTAAGTAGTAGCACCAAGAACATAGACTTCGAGAGGAAGCAGCTTGGCAAGAGCGCAGATGGAGGTAATATGGCTAAGATGGAAGCTAAGCTAGACTCGGTGCACAACTTGTTAGTCGGAAAGAAGCAAGTGCAGTTTGCTCAGGAGGTAGAAACCTTCATTCCAAAGGAAGAAAAGGATGAAGAGGACTGCAACTACGTTGGTGGTAATGCTTTTCAGGGACAGAGGTTTGGTAATCAGCAGGGTAACAGAAATTACAGTGGAAACAACTACAGTGGAAACAATCAGAGATCTATGTTCCCTGGGAATCAAGGTCAATCTACATTCACTGGAAATCTAGCCACACCTAGCTACACCAAACCGCAATTCCAGAATATAGACTATCAGAAGCCCTATCAGAGCAGCTTCACTAGGAACTATGGTTCTTCTTCTTACCAAACTCCTCCTCCTAAGACGTCAGATAACAAGACAGATTCGATGCTAGAGCAAATTTTAGAAGGCCAGCAGAAGATGACGGTGAATTTCAATGGCAAAATCGATGCCTTGTACACCGACCTGAATGGAAAGATTGAGTCTATCAATCTTCACGTAAAGAAGCTAGACACTCAAGTTGCTCAAACCGCCGAGAACTCTGGGAGACAAGAAGGATTTCTTCCATCTAGAACGGATGCTAATCTGAAGCATACCGTTGCTTCCATCCCAACGAGGAGTGGAAAGGTAATCCAAGGGCCTGTGTTGAAGAAAGAACTTGGTACAGAAAAAATTTGATAAATTTGGAGAGTTTGATGAAGATGAAATTCAGACAGAGGCTCCTCTGTCGATCGACACGCCTGCCTGTCGATCGACACAAACAGAGAAAGTTTTGGCAGAGACTCCTGTGACGATCGACAGAGGGAAGAAAGAGGTCGATACGTTGAAACCAGAGACCTGTCGATCGACAGGACCTATCGCTATCGATCGACAGAAGGCCCCCAGTCCGACTTCTCCTTCAAAACCGTCAGATAGTACAGTCGAGAGAGTGTACAAACCCAAAGTACCTTATCCAAAGAGTCAGAAGAAGTCTAAGCAAGAGCTTGAAGATGCAAGATGCAAGACCATCATAGACAAGCTAGTGGTAGAACTTCCTTTTGTTAATGCCGTTAGACTTAGTCCTGTGATACGACGGTATGTAAAGAAGATGGTCACCAAGAGTTTGGGCATTGACGAAGGAGTGGCTATGATTTCTGAACAAGTAAGTGCAGTGATTCAGAACAGGATTCCAGAGAAGCTAACAGATCCAGGAAGCTTTGTTTTGGATTGTTTGATCTTCAAGGATAGATTTCCGAGGTCTCTCTGTGATCTAGGTTCTGGCGACAACCTCATGCCACATTCAGTTGCCATTAGTCTTGGGATGACAGATTACCAATCCACTAGGATTTCTGTTATCCTAGCAGATAGGTCAGTAAGGATTCCAGAAGGAGTATTGGAAGATGTCCCAATCAAGGTTGGGAACTGTTTGATTCCTACTGACTTTGTTGTTTTGCATTATAACAAGGAACCCAAGGATCCTCTTATCCTGGGTAGACCTTTCTTGGCCACAGCAGGTGCTATGATTGACTGTCAAGGAGGCAGTATGACTTTGAGAGTAGGAGGTCTCGAGATGAAGTTCGAAATGGACAAGATTATTAAGAGACCTACCATAGATGGACACGCCCTCTACGTTGACACACTCACCGACCTTGCGCAGGAAGTTTTCAATGAGATACATCCCATTGATCCCTTGGAAAGGACTTTGGTGAACTCTGTGCAAGAGGAAGGACAATTTGATGATGATGCAAGGGTTTATGCTAGGATGATGGATGCTAGCAAGGAATGGAAGCAATTGGTTACTAGTGCAAGTTTGGGGAAAACTTCAGCAAAAGCTCCACAAGTAAGTGATTAGAGTGAACAAAAAGCTCCAAAGCTTGAGCTCAAACAACTTCCCGCATGACTAAGGTACGCCTTTCTTGGTCAAAATTCTACTTACCCTGTGATTGTTAATTCTTCTTTGAATTATCCAGAGCTCGCCTTACTGCTGAGCAAGCTGCGGAAATTTCGCCCAGCTCTTGGCTATTCTCTTGATGATATTGCAGGTATCTCTCCGGACTTGTGTATGCATAGGATCCACCTTGAGGATTAGAGCAAATCATCAGTTGAACATCAAAGGAAGCTTAATCCAAATTTGCAGGAAGTTGTCAAGAAGGAGATCTTGAAACTCCTAGAGGTTGGGATCATCTATCCCATTTCTGACAGTATTTGGATCAGTCCTGTTCACGTGGTACCAAAGAAAGGAGGCGTCACAGTGGTAAAGAATGAGAAGAACGAGCTAATTCCGATGAGAACTGTGACTGGACATCGGATGTGCATAGATTATAGGAAGTTAAACGCAGCCACAAGGAAAAACCACTTCCCGTTGCCCTTCATTGACCAAATGCTTGAGCGTTTAGCAAAGCACCCCTACTACTGTTTCCTCGATGGGTATTCTGGGTTCTTCCAAATCCCCATCCATCCAGATGACCAGGAGAAGACAACATTTACTTGTCCTTATGGCACTTTTGCATACCGCAGAATGCCCTTTGAACTTTGTAATGCTCCAGCGACATTCCAACGGTGTATGATTTCCATCTTCACAGACATGATTGAGAATTATATGGAGGTCTTCATGGATGACTTCTCAGTCCACGGTGATTCGTTCAAGGACTGCCTTGACAACTTAGAGAAAGTGCTTGCTCGATGCGTGGAGAAGCACTTGGTTCTTAATTGGGAGAAATGCCACTTCATGGTGCAAGATGGGATTGTGCTTGGCCATAGAGTTTCAGCTGATGGAATTGAGGTGGACCGTGCCAAGATTGAAGTAATGATGAGCCTTCAACCGCCAACTACAGTCAGGGAGATTCGTAGTTTCCTTGGGCATGCGGGTTTTTACCGGCGATTCATCAAGGACTTCTCAAAAATTGCTCGACCACTCACCACGTTGCTCTGTAAGGACATCAAATTTGATTTTGATGCTAATTGTCTAACCGCTTTTGTGCAGATCAAACAGGCTTTGGTGAGTGCTCCGATAGTGCAACCTCCTGACTGGGATTTACCTTTTGAGGTGATGTGCGATGCTAGTGACTATACAGTTGGGGCGGTGTTAGGACAAAAGAAGGATAGGAAACTTCATGCCATCTACTACGCTAGTAAAACGCTAGACGAAGCTCAAAAGAACTACGGAACTACTGAAAAAGAGTTGTTAGCCGCCGTTTTCGCCTTCGAGAAGTTTTGTTCTTACTTGATTGGAGCCAAGGTGAAAGTGCACACGGATCATTCAGCACTAAAGTACTTGATGCAGAAGAAGGACGCTAAACCGAGTTTGTTAAGATGGATCCTCCTTCTACAAGAGTTTGACATTGAGGTGAAGGACAAAAAGGGAGTAGAGAATGGTGTAGCGGATCATCTCTCGCGCATTCGGATAGAGGATAGTGTACCAATCGATGATTACTTCCCAGAGGAAAGTGTACACTTCATAGAGATTAGATCCCAAGCGACCAAAGAGGGAAATCGGCTAAGTGTCAGGACAGAGACTTCTCCGTCGATCGACACTGCTTTATGTCGATCGACAGGGAGCTCACTGTCCGAATTTCAGAATAATGAACATCTTCCGTCGATCGACACAAACCAACTATGTCGATCGACAGTGGATGCTCAGATGGAACTTCACGTGTCAAACGCGGTTTCAGAGAGCGATAGACCTTGGTTCAGCGACATAGCCATTTACCTTGCTGCAGAGACTACACCGGATGATCTCAAGGGCTATGAGAAGAAGAAATTCATGAGAGAACTCTGGAGGTACTATTGGGACGAGCCTTATCTATACCGATATTGTTCAGATGGGCTCTATAGAAGATGCATTGCGGAAAGCGAAGCTCGAGATGTGCTTTATCACTGTCACGAGTCTGATTATGCAGGGCACTTTGCCACATTCAAGACAGTGTCCAAGGTTCTTCAGGCGGGTTTCTGGTGGCCCTCGATGTTTAAAGATGCTAATGCGTTTATTTTGAAGTGTGATGCTTGCCAGTGGAGAGGAAAGATCAGCAAGCGACATGAGATGCCGCAAAACTTCATCCTAGAGGTAGAAGTCTTTGATTGTTGGGGCATCGATTTCATGGGGTCCATTCCCATCTTCTTATGGGAATGAGTATATACTAGTCGCTGTGGACTATGTCTCCAAATGGGTGGAGGCGATTGTTAGTCTGAAGAATGATGCTGCGGTGGTCATTAAGTTGTTTAAGACCATCATCTTCCCACGATTTGGAGTACCACGAGTAGTCATCAGTGATGGTGGAACACACTTCATCAACAAGATATTCTCTAAACTCTTAGAGAAGTACGGTGTTCATCATCGCGTGGCGAGTCCTTATCACCCACAAACAAGTGGTCAAGTGGAAGTTTCAAATAGGCAAATCAAAGAAATCCTTGAGAAGACGGTAAGTGTCACGAGGAAGGATTGGTCTACGAAGCTGGACGATGCACTCTGGGCTTATAGGACTGCTTAAAAGACTCCTCTGGGAACCACTCCCTTCCATCTGCTTTATGGGAAAGCATGTCATCTTCCGGTGGAACTTGAGCACAAGGCAACATGGGCGGTGAAGCGTTTCAATTTTGACATCAAACCTGCTGCAGAAAGGAGATTGATTCAGATGAATGAACTGGATGAGATCAGACTTCATGCCTACGAAAACTCCAAGTTGTACAAGGAGAGGACAAAGGCATACCATGATAAGAAGATAATCTCTAGGAACTTCAAACCCAACGACCAGGTATTGCTCTATAACTCGCGTTTACAACTTTTTCCTGGTAAATTGCGTTCTCGTTGGTCAGGTCCTTTCACAATCAAGGAGGTTAGACCACATGGATCTGTTGTGTTAATCACAAAGGACGGAAGGGAATGGTCAGAGGGTGAAACATTACTGGGCGGAAGCCAAGATTCCGGAGGGACACATGGTACCCTTGGATGATGCACCCGAAGCCTGAGCTTCAACACAGTCAAGCTAACGACTAAAAACAAGCGCTTAATGGGAGGCAACCCATTAGTAAGTATGTATATAATTTTCTTTTTCACTAACTTTGGTTTTTAGTTGTAGTTTATAGATTTGGCATCTGTCGATCGACAGAAATTTTTAATAGTCATCTGTCGATCGACACGAACAGAACAAGTTTTGGCAGAGAGTCTTGTGTCGATCGACATGATATCCTGTGATCGACATGATATCTTGTCGATCGACCCGGGCATCAAACCCACGAGGTAAGTGGATTTAACCTGATTTTTCCACTTTTTCACTTTTTCACTTCTTCTTCTCCATCGATCGACAAAATCCTCCCCAAACACTAGATTTTCGAAAACTTTACCAAATCAATCGATTTTTGAGCCTAATCCACTCGTATTTTCCTCCTCTATTCGATTCTCACACACGTTTTCACAATCAAACAAGGTATGATTCCCTTTTCTCAATTTTTCATTCCGATTTTGTGAAGAAAAGTGATGAGATTTGCGGTTGAATTGGTTCGATTCTTGTGTTGTTAATACTTCCTTTACACTTTTAGAGTGATTTCGAACCGATTTTGTGCCTGAATTGTGTTGTTCTTGATTATTAGGGTTTGAACTTTAGAATTTGGGGGTTTTGGAATGTGGTTTGAATTGGTGTAAATTGTGTTTGATTTGTCGAATTTCGGACTTAATAGAGATGCTAGGAGTTGTGATAAGTATGATTTGGTCGAGATTTTGTGTTGGATTTGGTCGAATGAAAAATTGCGACAGAGCCCTCTCTGTCGATCGACAGAGAATTATGTCGATCGACAGGAAAGGCTCTGCCCATGTTTTTGCTTCTTTTCTGATTTCCTCTTCTTGTTTTTGCTTGTGATTCTATTTTGCAGATGGCACCAAAGCAAACTCAGGGCACAAAGAGACGTGAGCGATCTGATGAAGGCTCGAGTTCTCAACCTCCACCACCTACTTACAATATCCATCGTGGTGTCACGCCGAGGTGGCCAAGAGAGGAGAACATAAGGATGCATGCTGAGTTTGAGTCTCTGAAGATGGGAGTGACGTTGAAGACGGTGCTCACAAGTGACAAGATTGATAAGAGGGAGGGTCGACCCACTTGGGACGATTATGACTCCCTCCTCTACAACGAGTGGCTCAAAGTCCCGATAGCGACCACCAAGTTCATCCATGGACTGTCACTGGCTCAGCTGAAAATCAAGGATGAGGTGATGCAATTGGTAGAGGAGATGGGTTTGGCACAATTGGTGGACGGAAAACACGAAATGTATCCCGACCTTGTCCGCCAATTCTTTGCCACCTTGAAGTTATCCAGTAGTGCAACTACTCTAGAGGAGAAGCTAGATCCGAAGCATTTCTCCATGAGCTTCATGAGTAGCGGGAAGCGATACAAAATGAATGCTGCAACTGTTTGCAGGACTTTTGAATTTCCTGAGGTTCCACTTGTTGGTTTACCGAGGGAAATTGCTGGCGGCGTGCATACGCTGTGGAGTAAGATTGGTATTGGTCCTTATCAGGTGAGGGTTCTGCATAGGCTGATGTGCGTCATCCTATTGCCCGCTACCTGCTTCGATTGATTACCACTACCATTATATGCAAGATGGAACTGGTGAAGGTTAGGAGTCACGAGTTGGTCCTGTTATCTTACGCTTTGAGAGGCATCATTCATAATGCCACTTGGGACACTACAACACCAAACATGGGAATGGTGTTGATGGAGTACCTTTATTCGCTCAAGCACACTCCGTTTTCCCTTACTAACCCAGGTAAGAAGCAATTACCTGTGGGAAGCATCCTCACTCTGATTTTCGAGCGATGCAAAGTTTCCAAGAGCGGATATACGGTAGAGAGTAAGAGTGCATATGTGGACATGGAGCACATGAAGAATGCTCATTGGATCACGACTGACCATCCTATCCACTGGATTTTCCCGATTGCGAGAAACCAAAAGAGAAGGGTGGAAATTAGGAGTGTGATAGAGTTTCTGCGGGTCACTAATGACCATTCGCTTATCTTCTTCGATCCACCTGCAGAATTGCTTAAGCCGGTGGAGCCTACAAGGAAGCTCACAAAACGGAGAGCTAGCACCTCTCAAGCACCGCCAGAGCAGGAGCCACAGCATGAGCATCGTTTCCCGAGACTCCCCGATGAACCATTGGATGACGACCAGCGTTTCTCCTGGATTGTTAAGGCTCTGAAGGCAACATGGGATGCGATGTCGTGCAAATCCAGCTGTATTCGCCCCCGCACACCGTCTCCACGGAGCTCACCTTCACCACAAGCTTCTCAAGCACCATCAGAGCACCATCCCGATGAGGAGGAGGACTAGTTCCCTTCCTCCATTCTGCTTTATCTCTATTTTATTTATTTTTCCCCCTTTTCAGACATTTTTATGTGTGTTTTAGTTACTTTGCATTTGTGGAATTTCAAAAGTTTGTACTTTGATTTCGGATTTTTAGTTGGAATTTCAAACGATTAGTGAACTTGCCTTTATATTTAAGGATTGCAGTATGTTTCTTCCCGTTGATCGTTTGTTGCATATCTGTAGATGCAGGTTTAGAACATTGAACCAAACACTTTGCGAAAAATCAACAAAAATGCATTTTGGGCAGACCCTCACCTGTCGATCGACATGGACTTATGTCGACCGACACGGGCACAAAATTTTAAATTTTTCAACAACACAACGGACTGAAACAGAACATGAAATGTCGATCGACAAGAGGTTTATGTCGATCGATAGTATCTCCAAAGTGGTATATTCTGTCCTTTTTAGATCAAGTTCACGTTTCGTTTGATTTCTTTTGCCAATTTCACGCTTGATAGTACTGGGGACAGTGTTGTTTAAGTTTGGGGGAGGTCGTTGCTAACTTAGTTTTGTCATAAAAATTAAAATTTTTAGCAACGTTTAGGAACAACCTGTTGGGGTCGGATTTCACCCGCTCAACGTTAACACTCAAAGTCAGTCGAGGCTTGACTAATGGAGGCGTGTGTGGCCGACCATGGCCTCTCCAAGCCAAGAGGCCGACCGTGGCCTCTCCAAACAAGGAGGCCGACCGTGGCCTCGGCAAGGCAAGGAGGCCAACCGATCGCGGGCTTCGTCCCGCCTAAGCCGACCGTGCGATCGGTCAAGAGACCGATCGCGTGCTCACCCATCACCTACCGATCGACCGCTCGCCCGTCACCTGCCGAGCGACCGTGGCTTCGGTGAACAGTGTTCGGTGAACAGTACGACCGTGGCTTCGGTGAACAATACTCGGTGAACAGTGTTCGGTGAACAGTACTCGGTGAACAGTACCTCGGTGAACAGTGCCGACCACTCGGTGAACAGTGCCGACCGCTCGGTGAACAGTGCCGACCGTTCGGTGAACAGTGCTGACCGCTCGGTGAACAGTGCCGACCGCTCCTTCGGTGAACAGTGCTCGGTGAACAGTACCTCAGTGAACAGTGCCGAGGTGAACACTGCCGACCTCGTCTTCGGTGAACAGTGACCGAGCACAGGCTCTCCACCATGAGCCGAGCACAGGCTCTCCGCCATGGGCCGACCACGTGCTCTCCATGCTGTGAGTGAGCACATGCTCTCCATGCTGTGAGTGAGCACAGGCTCTCCATGCTGTGAGCGAGCACAGGTTCTCCACGCTGTGAGCGAGCACAGGCTCTCCACACTGTGAGCGAGCACAGGCTCTCCATGCTGTGAGCGACAGCAGCTTCGGCCTCGCAAGCGACAGCAGCTTCGGCCTCGCGAGCGACAGCAGCTTCGGCCTCGCGAGCGACAGCAGCTTCGGCCTCGCGAGCGACAGCAGCTTCGGCCCAGCCAGTGACACCGCCTTCGGCCCAACAGCACCAAGATGGCCTGGTCAAGATACGAAGCCCGCATTAGCGCAACCGACTCTGCGAAGACCTAGGAGGCAGGGCCGACTTAGCATAGACTATAAATACTTGTAAACATCTCTTGTAAAGGGGATCCGAATTCTTACACAGAAAAACCTTGTACTCAATTTTTTCATCAATAACAACATCTCTTTCTCAAACCCTTAGCAATCCTAGCTTACCATAGAAATCTCCGAATTCCCTCACGAACTCTTACAAATTCTAATTGTGTTGGTTTCGACCCCCACAATTTGGCGCCGACTAAGGGGACAGACTGCAGATTTCTGACACTCAAGAGTTAGGGTTTTCATCACACGATCACGATGTCAAGCAACACCATGAGAAACGAAGGATCTTCGTCTCACCAGCACGACGAAGACAGAAGCAACTCCACGGAGAACACGGTGCCTCCCGCTCCTAACGCCGCAATTGACCTCACACAGATCAAGCAGATGCTTGAGACTCTGGTGAAGAAGACTGACGATACGGCCAGCGAGCTGCAATCGCTCAAGAAGAGGAAGCGCAGAAGGTCCCGTGTCCGTCCGACGTGCCTCAGATTCAATACACCGCGAGCTACTCGGAGGGGTCAACACGAGGAGCTGCCACCTCGGACCGATCGCTCGGATCCGGAGGATCTGCCTCCACCACCGCCTCGTCGAGATTTCGATCCGACTCCTGAGCGTGTGATCGAGGAGTCAGACGAAGATCACCCCCCTCGGAGGCGAGTTCGAACCGATACAGCTACTGGCGACGCTGAGGCTGGGGAAGAAGTGGCCCGGACTGCAGCAGGTTACTACAGAAGGGAGCAGGAGCGCAGGACTCCTCGAGGCTCCCGTGACGAAGAGGTCGCCGCCCTGAAGGCCCAGCTGGATCATGTCGTTTTAGATCTGAGGACGACTAAACTGCAGATGTATCGGAGCACCGGGAAGGCTCTCGGGGTCGCTTACGTGTTGGAGAAGGCACGAAACACCCCCTTTGCAGAAAACATCTCAGGGGCTAGGATTTCCGACCCGGGAAGGATTAGGCTTCCGACTTAATGGAAACATTTGGAGGATTTTGAAGCTGAAAAGATCGAAGTGGAATCGAACAGCATTACCTGTCGATCGACATGGATTTAAAAGAGAATCATGTCGATCGACAGGGTATTTTAAAAAGCAGAGGATGTTAAGGCAGAGAGTCTCGTGTCGATCGACAGGCTACTACTATGTCGATCGACACGAGGTCTGCAGAAGCAAAATATCTGTTTTTAGACCTAATTTTGGCACTTGTATAAATAGGTTACTTTAGTTGTCCCCACAGAAAAGCTGGTTTTTCGTGGAGACTTAGAGAAAAAGAGATTTTGAAGAGCTTTTGAGGGAGACCCACATGTTCTTGACATCTAGTGACTACAAACCCTTTTGTATCTTCTACTCTTACTCTTTTATGCAATTCTATTCAGTTATTATGATTTCATCATCTATTTCTGAGTAAATCACTTGTTAGGTTTTGGGGATTTCTTGGGTTTTGATAAGAAATCTTTAAGATCGCATATCTGTTGAGGTTTATCCGTTAGTTCTTCATTTAAACTGTTTCTAATGCTAGAATCTAGCTCGATCACCTAGAATCTTGATCTTATATTGACTCAATATACATGGAAGTGTTATTGACAATTTTAACTAGTCTAGATGAGCAAAATTACCTATTTGCAAAGGAATTTGGCTTAGGGATTTTGTGAACAAATCGAACTTGTACTAATTGCTTGTTTAGATTCGATAAATTTGCAAAGGAATTTGGAATTTGAGGATTTAAAGATAGATAGCCTTTGTAACAGAAGTTAATTAGCTATACTCTCGTGTTTGAGTTCTAGAACGGTGCTTAATTGAACCTCGACAGGTTTTATATCTTTGATTTCGATTCATTACCTGAATAAATCTCCATGGCCTAGCTTTCGTCTCTTTGAGAACTTGAAATTAAACCATCCTTTGTTTACTCGTTTTATAAATTGCGATTACGTTTACATCTTTCTACTTAGCATAATTTGAATACTGAGATTGACTGTGTATTCAATTCCCTGTGGATTTGATCCCTAAATATTACTATGATCTCTTAATTTGAGAGAGTGGTTCGAGGGTGAATTTGACTCGTATCACCACTTCCACGTCTCTTCTTCAATCTTTGAGAGCAAGCAAGCTGGTTTCCCTATCTTGAGATTGATCTTGTAAAGACGGTTTGGTGATCGTGTTACTCTAACTAGAAGTCGACCGAGAGGGTCTCGTAGAGTGAGATAATCTGACTTCATTCTCACATCGCACCCATACTCCGTCGCTTGTCCAAGGCTAAGAATGTTACTCTTCAACTCAGGAATGAAATAGATATATGTTACAACTCTTTGTTCACCAGTCTTCCCTTCAAAGAGAATTGAACCCTTTCCTCCGATACTAACACATGATCCATCCCCAAACCGAACCGTTCCTTTGATTCTTTTGTTTAGCTCAGAAAAATATGACCTTTCTCATGTCATATGATTGCTCGCTCCGTTATCTAAGTATCAGACTCCATCCTCCTTTGTGGTTGTCTCATACTTCTTGGGCATTACCCTTTCTTCGTTTAGACACACAACTTCATGCATATATAATGCAATATCAGCCTCCTCTGTTTCGGTCTTATTGAGATTCTCTTCCTTCTGATCTCTACTCAGAGAAACAGAGGCGAAGTGACCCGGCTTATCACACTTGAAACAGATTATGTGAGATCTGTCCTTTCTCTCTTTGTATCTATCTTGTAAGTTAAACCTTCCTCGACCTCTTCCCCCGAAACCTCTGCCTTTCCACGGAATCCTCTGCCTCTTCCACGTCCCCTTGAGTTATCGAACCGATTTTGAGAGTTTGAATACGTGAACAACAAGTTTCCTTGTGTTTCTTGAGTATCTTCCTCTTGTATTCGTTCTTCATACGCTTTGAGTCTCCCAATAATATCTTTGAATCCGGTATTGTTAAGATCGAGTACTTGTTCTAGAGAAGCTATGATTTGAATGTACTTACTTCTAGGGAGAATATTCAGGAATTTCTTTACTAATTTCGGTTCTTCAAGGCTTTGACCTAAAGATGCAGATTTAGAGGCTAGCTCCGATATCTTCCCGGCGAAGGCATCGATTGTGTCTGAGTCTTTCATCCTTAACCTCTCAAATTCAGACATTAGGGTTTGAAGCCGTGCTTCCTTAACTCGTTCTGCACCAAGATGTCTTGATTTAATCGCATCCCAAATCTCCTTTGGTGAGTCTTGATCTCCTACGTGCAGTATGAGGCTCTCGGGTATTGACTGAAACAGAAGAGTTGTAGCTAGGTCATTCTTATCGTCCTCTTTTGATTCGGGTTCAATTGTGTCCCACACCTTATGAACACGGAGCAATACTTTCATTCTCATTGACCACACAGTGTAATTAGTTGAGCTTAACATCGGACATTGTACCGTTGAAGGTACGGACTCTCTCGTCTTTGCCGGTGCTTTAGTATCACCCATGGCTTGGGTATACTTTCGTGTCACGAACCTTTAACCTAGGCTCTGATACCAAATAAAGTGATCACAGAACAAACTTAGCTATAAAGAAATCCTTCTCTTTATTAATGCTTAGGAAAATTACTCAAAACCTAAACAAGCTCTATTGCTCTCTCATGATCATCACAAACACAATGATCACATATTTATATAGATTAGAAGTTCTTTTTCCTAATCCTATTGGAAATAGACAATTTCCTTTTCCTATTGAGATTCCTAATTCCTTTAAGGATATCTTCTTCTAGAATCTTCGTGGAGCTTATCCAACACTAACAGCCTGTGAGAAGCTAACATACAAGAAGTCAACTTAACATGTAGAGGAAATTAAATACTAAAGAATGACCTACTTGTCTATTATTGCTAAATGTTTGATCAAACATCAATAATACAAGTACCTACCTAGATCCAAGGCATTGAATGATAAATAGACAGACTCACCTCGACAAGCTTTATGCTACCAAAGCAGAATCTGAAGAAGTGATTTTTGTAATGGCAAAGTGTTTAATAATCATCAAAGTTGAGACTGTTAAAGAGAGAGCGTTTTCTGAGGAAGTAGAAACAAATAAACAAAACACTTATCAATGACTACAAAGTGAAGATACTCTCAGACAAAGCTCTCTCTTTACATAACAGCAAATAATAATGACTACAACGGAGATCATGAGGACAAAGAAGGAATGTGAGAGAACAATATCTTTCTCAAGATCATCGTCCTTGAGGTTTCTGTATTTGTAAAGAAAACAACACACAAGGAAATATCCAAGATTCAAGACTCCTCCAATGACTAAAACCCAGTAAACATTATCAACTCTTCCATGGTTAATGTCGTCTGGTAACCACGCGGTTGTCCTTTGAATCACATCAATCAAAGCTGTGCTTGTGTAGAAACATATCCCAATCACCACCGAAGTTATCGAAGTTGCGGTGCTCTTCATAGACTCTGGAAACTCTTGGTAGCACAAAGCTACATTCCCTGGGAAATGGAACGCCTCGCCTGCAAAGCAAAAAAGACAAAACCAAGAACATGATCATTTTGATCATCAATTCGGGTCGGATGAATTATTCGGAAACAATTCCTTACCAAGTCCTACTATAACTAGAGGAGGGAATAGCCACAAGACTGACATGTCAGCAACAGATGATGATTCGAGTAGACGACCGTCCTGTATTATCTTCAACCTCTTAGCTTCAACTAAGGCAGTCACAGCCATGCTTAGAATGTTAAAAACATGGCCTATTCCCACCCTTAGAAGCGGTGTGGGGAACTTTCCGGTTAGCTTTTGGTAAAATGGGTAGAGAATTCGGTCATTGAGTAATAGAAAAATGCAAGTGGAGAGGAGTGTTACGACTTGGAGAGAGCCTGCAGGGAGTTTGAAGTTAGGACCAAGACTCCGGTCCATGACAAGACCTTGAAGTATAGTTAAGCCAATCTGAGTCGCGATTGGAGTGCTCAAGAATATAATGGATAACGCAAGAGGGATTATTCTGATAACTGCTTTGAAATCTTCCACTTGTTGAACGCTACATAGTCTCCATGGATTGCGGATTTTACCATCTGGTTTAACCTCATCTTCATGTATCAACGCTGCACGGTTAAAGAACCTGCATATGTGAAGAAGACTCGTTAGAATGGCTTTACGGTTATTGTTTCTTGAGAAACTTTTTTTACCTGAAACTCTTTGTGGGTGTAGCCGTTGATTCACCACGGTGGTAGTGTTTCTCATCGGTGGAAACTACGGCTTTTCGTTTGAGTATTGCGGCGAAAATGACACGAAGTAGAGTTGTGAAGGGACTTCCCAACGGCTTGTCATACTTGTAGAATCTTTTACCAAAGAGGAAAACCATCAAGCCTAACAGATTAGCAGCTAGGCAGAGACCAAAACCGAAGGTCCAGCTAATGTTTTCTTCGGTATAGACAATAACAGTTGCACTTATGGAGGCGGCTAGATACCAAGCGAAGAAAAACCAGTTGAAAAAGCTTCCTTGGTCTTTAGTTTTCTCAAACTGGTTCGCACCAGCGGTTGCTAAAGTGAACCGCATCCCACCTGCTCCCACAGAGGCTAGAGTAATGGTTGTGTAAAGAACGCCGAGCTGGACTGCCGAAGGTGATTGGCATAGGGTTGACCCTGTTTCGCACGGTTTGGGTCTTAAAGAGTCAACGAAAGCGGTTAGAGTCAGCAGTACAACCCCCTGATCAAATAGTAGAATTAGTGAGTTTCTATGTCACAAAGTCAAAAATGTAGAAGAGCCATTCTCAAAAATGTCACCATTTTAAAAAAAATTCCAAAAATACCACAAAATTAAAATGAAGTTTCAATATTTAACATTCAACCATAAACTACAAACTCAAACTCTATCCCCTAAAACTATACCGGTATACCCTACTTTGGGAATGTTTAACCCAAACAAAAAAATTTAATTTACAAATCTATTGAAAATCAATTTGTGTATTCGTTGAAACTCTTGAAAAAGTGATATTTTTGGAATTTTTAGAAAATGGTGGCTTATTAGGGAATTTCTCAATGTGGATGTAGAACGAGTTTTCGGTTAAGTTTACCATTAGAGAAATTAAAGCTGAGACTGAAATAACAGGAATGGTTCCGAAGAAAGAGTCAGCTGCAATGGCTCCAATGGCTGGAAACATAAAGATAAAACCACTAACAATATTGGCAATCTTCGCGGCTGCGATTCTCTTCACGTTGAATTCCTCGATCAGGAAGACAATCAAGTTAATTAACCAACCCCACGTAGCTATTGTCAGGCAGAACAACGTAGCTGCATTACACATAGAAGCATTACACATAGAAAGTTAGCTTTAACATGAACTCTCTTCTTCTATCGTTAAATGATTAAAAAAAAAAAAATCTCTTACCTATCAAAAACGGAAAGGTGATCCAACCTCCACTACGACGTTTAGCGGTAGAATCTGCTGACATGGGTGCTTCTGCATCACCGGAAACCGAAACAGCCATTTCTAAAACACAAGAAGATATTTTCCACTAAGTTGTCAATATAATAATGACCAGAAATACAGAAGTTTATATAACCAAATAATACGACGACAAGGAGAATTATTGAATGAAGACTTTCTAAGGTCCATGAGGAGCCTCTTACCAATAGAAGACTTTGGAAAGTAAAAAACTCAAAGAGTCAGTTGCTGTGAGTTAAGCTATCTCTTTCAGATTTCATAGTCAACTTAAACTTGTTTGTCATGTAGAGGACGAACTAAATAAAGACCCATTTGTCTATTATTTCTAAGAATTTGAATCATAAATGAATAATACAAACCCACGAAAACGTGCAGGTCATTAAATGATAATAGGAGACTAACCTGGACGAAACTTGGATAGTCCAGTATCATGTACATTTCCCCAATATGGTTTTGTTCTGCATAATCAGATTCACTGTCTTCTTCAAACATGAATCTGTTAGAAAACAAGATTAAGAAGCATGCTAAGTATCATTTGACATCAATTTTGCGTTATTGGTTTCTATCGACCATTAGAGAAACAAAATCGATTTTATAAATACCGGATATTTCGAAATTATTTCCACATACCTCAAAACACAGTCGCGTATCTGAATCTGATATTCTACGTTCCGTATCCGCACTTATTGGATTTGGATTTGGGGTTTTAGGATGTTAACGGAAACGAAACGCCTTTGAGATTGGTTTTTTTCTTTTCTCTGTTTTGTCTTTTGTGGGTCAAACAAAACAAAGATTATAAAATGTTTTTGTAAATGACAATGAAACGCCGTTACGATTGTTTTACTCCATAATTCTTGGGCAAAAGAATAAAAAATTCTTCCTTTTGTAACGACAAAGAATATGTTATGCTAAGTGAGATGATTTGGCGATGACAGGGAAATCTTTTCGGTCTGAATAGTAAATCATATTTCTGATACCTTTATAAATTATGTAGACTCTTTCAAACCGTTGTCTAGATCAAGCAAACATTAAACAAATTTTTTTTTTTTATAACCTTAAACAAGATTATTATAAACCTCTTTGACGAATTCTCGGTGGTCATAAGAACACCGTCTTGAAGCAATCCTTTGTAAACCTAGCTGAATCTTAACACTCAGTTGGAGAATTTAGGTTGGTTATATTTTTGGTATAGGCCCTGGAAATTTCAGATCAGGCTCTGGTGGGATCTGTTATCTTAAAGAGATCAGATAAGAGACAAAATGTGAAACAAACATGTCATCTATGTTTGGTGATGAGCCAATGTGGTTAAGGTATGAGACCGGTTTCCCCCAAACATTGTTCTTGGTGTAGGCTCATGAATAAGTGTAATCTCTAACCGCCTAGTCCATGAGAATCATATTGATTGTCTTTGTCTATATCTCTTAACTTGAATAGTTGTAGTATAAGCACTTATACAAATGCCCATCAATATTGTTGGTTAAGAAAAAACATTTTTTCACCAAAAAAGACTAAAATTTTTGGAAAATTGGCAAATATAACCAAGAAAATATATAAACTTAGTAACTAACCAAAACCCTCTATGTGGCAAAATTATAGCCATTGGATTTAGGGGTTCTTGTTAGTTATTAAGTTTATATTTTTTTCTTGGTTAGTCAAAAATTAACCAAAACTTTTTAAGGAAATTAGTATCAATAATACCCTTTTCACTAATAATTAAGGATCTAACATAACCTAAATTATATTTAGGTAAATAACATGCATCATATCTAGAATGACCGTTTTGCCCTTATTTTATTTTTCAGTTACAATAGTAACTATGTTTTGTTGGTTATTCGCAGATTGGATAACTGACTATGTATGCATAAGTAATTAACTATAATCATACTGAATTAATCAAAAAATAAACTATATTATACTTCGAATAATAAACACTTGTTTACATAGAAAATGTGTTACATAGTCAACTATAATAGTTGGTTATTCGCTGATAAATGTAAAAAAAAAAAACGAATAACTGACTATGCATGCATAAATAGTCAACTATAATCATTGTGAATTAAGCACAAAGTAAACTATATTATAACTTAAATAAGAAACCCTTTATATAGACAATGTTTTACATAGTCAACTATTTTAATTAATATATAATCAACTATTTTAATTAACATATAGTCAACTATCTATAACTAATAAAATCATTAAGGGTATTTTAGTCATTTTTTTAATGGGTGTTACACACCTAATTTTTAATTAGGGCATGTTATACACCTAATTAAGGACTCACAACCTATTATACACCTAATTAACTCAAATTTTTATTCACTACTATTGTCATCGTACAAAAAATAATATAGTGAGATTTTTTAGAAACAAATAATAATAGAAACACGCATATCTTAGAAACAAACACAATATGGTGTAAGATTTTTAAATAAGTACCATACTCATTTAAAAATCTTACACCATATTGCGTCTTCTCGAATTAAAGAAGTGATTTACAAATTTTTTTTGGAATTTAATTCTCACACCATTTACTACAAGTGAGTTTTGATTGAGAAAGCATTCTAAAAATTACCAATTCTTAAGAGCGATTTGCGGGGATAAATGATGTTAATGTTTAATAACCATTAAAATTGCGACCGTTGGAGAGAGATAGTTTAAGGAACAAGTGACAAAAACAAACTTTTCAATGACTAGAAATTGGAGATACTCTAGGAAAAAGTTCTCTCCTTTACATAACATGAGATAATAACAACAAAGGGCATTTCTCTAGGACAAAGGAGAGTGAGAGATATCAGCATCTTGCTCATGAACCTTATCCTTGAGGTTTCTGTATTTGTAAAGCCATGAACACACAAGAAAATAGCCAAGATTCAAGACTCCTCCTATGACTAAAATCCAGTACACATTGTCGACTCTTCCATGGTTTATGTCATCTGGTAACCACGCAGTGGTCCTCTGAATCAGATCGATTAGAGCGGTGCTTGTGTAGAAACATATCCCAATCACTACTGAGGTTATCGAAGTTGCGGTGCTTCGCATAGACTCTGGGAATTCTTGATAACACAAACCTACATTCCCTGGGAAATGAAAGGCCTCTCCTGCAAACCAAAAACAGAATATGATCGGTTTGATCTCGAGTCAAGTCAAATGAATTATTTCGAAATCAATTCCTTACCGATTCCGACTATCACTAGAGGAGGGAAGAGCCATAAGACTGACATGTCAGCAACAGATGATGATGATTCGAGAAGACGACCGTCCTGTACTATCTTCAATCTCTTTGCTTCAACTAGGGCAGTCACAGCCATGCTTAAAATGTTGAAAACATGGCCTATCCCGACACGTTGGAGAGGGGTAAGGAATTTTCCGGTTAGCTTTTGGTAAAACGGGTACAGAAACCGATCGTTGACTACGATAAATAGGCAAGTGGAGAGGAGTGTTATGACTTGGAGAGAGCCTGCAGGGATTTTGAAGTTAGGACCAAGACTCCGGTCCATGACAAGACCTTGAAGAACCGTTAAGCTTAGCTGCATCGCAATTGGAGTGCTCAAGAATATAGTGGCTAACGCAAGAGGGATGATTCTAATGACTGCTTTGAAATCTTCCACTTGTTGAACGCTGCATAGTCTCCATCGATTGCGAATTGTGCCGTCTGGTTTCACTTCGTCTTCTTGTTTCAGCGCTGCACGGTTAAAGAACCTGCATATGCAAGGATTCGTTAGAATGGCCTCTCAATGCAACAATGAAACTAGCTGTTTTTAATTACCTGAAACTATTAGTGGGCATTGCTGTGGAATCGTTGTGGTAGTCTTTCTCGTTGGTGGAAACAACAGCTTTCCTTTTGAATACCGAGGCGAATATGACACAAAGTAGACTTGTGAAGGGACTTCCTAACGGCTTGTCATGCTTGTAGAATCTTTTCCCCAAGAAAAAAACCAGAAAGCTCAAGAGATTAGCGGCTACACACAGAGCAAACCCAAAGGTCCAGCTGATGTTGTCTTCGGTGTAGACAATGGCGGTTGCACTGATAGCACCGGCTAGATATGATGTGAAGAAAAACCAGTTGAAAAAGCTTCCTTGGTCTTTAGTTTTTTCAAATTGGTTCGCACCGGCCGTTGCTATAGTGAACCGTGTCCCACCTGTTCCTATAGAGGCTAGAGTAATGGCCGTGTAAAGGACCCCGAGCTGGATCTTCGAAGGTGATTGGCATAGAACTGAAGCTGTTTCACAGGGTTTAGGTCTTAAAGAGTCAAGTGAAGCGGTTAGGGTCAGCAGACCTATGCCCTGATCAAGAAGTAGAGTTGGTGAATATCTTGTTTCAGAGAGGATTGATTAAAAACAAATAGTAAGTCTTTTTTTTTTTAACTCTTACCAAAAGTGAAATGAAAGCTGAAAGAGAGATAACAGGGATGGTTCCAAAGAAAGAGTCAGCAGCAATGGCTCCAATAGCTGGAACCATACAGATACAACCACTAACAATGTTGGCAATCTGAGCGGCTGCGATGCTCTTCACGTTGAATTCCTCGATCAGGTAGACGATCAAATTAAGTAACCAACCCCACGCAGCTATTGTCAGGCCTAACAACGTAGCTGCACCATATAATGATAGTTTTCAGTTTCTTCTTCTTCTTCTAACCTCTAATGTTTATGTAAGTTATGAAACAAAGAAGAAAACAGAGAAATAGAGTCTCTTACCTATCATAAACGGGAAGGTGATCCAACCTCCACGGCTACGTTTCGTCCTTGAATCTGCTGATATCGACATTTCTGCATCTCCGGCCATATCTCAAAATCAAGCAGAGATATTTCACTAATTTGTTTTGTCAATAATGGCCTGTGATTCTGAATTATATAGAAGCAATGATACAACAAGGAGGTCTTTACTGGTTCCAAGATATTTTATTCTCCATGCGCAACAGCTTCAAACAAGAAACATTAACAAAGTAAAAAAAAAACTCAAAGCCTTCCGTTCATGCGTGGTGAGCCATCACTGTCAGCTTCGAACAGCCTGTGTGAAGGCAACATTTTGTTTTTTCCATCCAACGTTTTAAAAAGTCAACTATAAACTGTTCTGTAAAGGATAACATTACAAAAAGACCCATAAAGTAGCCTAATTATTGCCAATGATTTGACCATTTCTGATTTCATAATGCAAGTAGCTACCTAGAGACAAGCCCACAAGAAATCTCATGAAAGTCAATAAGAATAGACTAGCTCACTAAGTTTTTTAAATCACAGTAGGTGAAGAAAAGTCTGAAGAAGTGCTTTCATTACTGGAGTACTTTACATTATAGTTATTTCAATCACTAGCATAGATAGAACATGAACAAACAAATAGTATTACAAAGATCATATATGTAGAAGTACATGAATAAAAGAACAGGCAAAGATACTAAACAGCTATTCGGAAGGATATTATTGGGTAATAATAATACCGCACGTTCACGGGGTAGCTGCTCGTCTAAGCATATGTAGGATTGAGTGCTAGGGCTTCCTGGTAGATCATCTCTTTGATCTGTTCCTCGTCTAGAGGCTGTTGTTCAAACTCAAAAGAGAATGGCTTTAAACAGATTGGCTCGTCACTTGGGTCGTGTAATTTGGCGAGGTACTGGTGATTCAGAGCTTCTTCAACTGCACAACAGCAAAATAAAGGAAAGGGATGTTTCAGGTTTGAATCAAGCCATAGTGATGATAAGAAACTAACATTGTACATGTAACTTACCAGTGATTCTTCTGTTGGGGTCAAACGTCAACATTCTATCAACAAGATCAATGGCTAATGGGTTAACATGAGAGAAAAGTTTCGCTAACGGTTGGCGTGGGAAGTTGGGAAGTTGCCGGATGTATCTTTTCGCATCCTCGTTATGTGTAAACCCGAGATCAGATTCTGTCGGTGTGCCAAGTAACTGCAAGATTCACACATTCATCACATATTCCCAAAAAGGCGGTATTATTTCGGAGTATAGTTTTCTAATCTCTTTACCTCAGTCAACAAGCGCATTTGATGGACATGGTCTTTACCAGGGAACAAAGGCTTTCTATTCATGAGCTCCATAAAGATACAACCAACAGACCAAACATCTATAGCAGCTGTGTAATCTGAAGAGTTCAACAAAAGCTCAGGTGCTCTATACCATCTCGTGACAACATACTCCGTCATAAACTCATTCTCTGAAGTCGGTCTAGCAAGACCGAAATCACATATCTTTAAATCGCAATTCGCGTTCAGAAGAAGATTGCTCGGCTTTAAGTCCCTATGAATAACGTTAGCCGAATGGATATACTTGAGCCCTCGAAGAAGCTGGTATAGGAAATACTAAAAAAACACCAAATCAAGAAGATTCATGATTCTTTTTCTATCTTTTAAACCATCTAATCATAGAAATCAAAGAACAGTTTATAATACCTGACAGTGTTCCTCTGATAAACCCTGATTGGATCTGATGATTTGATGAAGATCAGTGTCCATTAATTCAGTAGCAATATAAACATCGTTGAATTGTCTTCGTAGTGGTGGAGGAACTACATCTCTTATAGCTATAATCTGTTCAAAATACCAAATACCAAAAAAAACCCTGATCATCTAATTGTTCATCTAATTTCTGCAGATTTATCAAAAATTCGAAAGAAGAACACTAACGTTTTCATGCTCCAAATGGCGAAGAAGCTTGATCTCGCGAAGTGTACGCTTCGCATCCATATGATTATCGAAAGCGTTCGCTATCTTCTTCATCGCAACTAACTCGTTCGTCTCCGAATCCAACACAGAGCTTCACGAAACCACCCCAAAAAAAATTCAAATCTCCGATCTCCAGAAATCGAAATTATAAACACAAACGGAAAAAAAAAGAGAACATACCAAACGATTCCGTAAGCGCCTCTTCCGATTGGTATAATCGGAGGACGATACTTGGATGTGATTTCGAATAAACTACCGAAGATATCGTAGCTTATAAACTGACCGCCGTGAGTTTGCACCGCCGGAAAATCCGTGAACTGGCCACTGGCGTTCATATCTCTCTCTCAATCGATCGATGAATGAAAAGCAAGTGAAGCTTTGACTTGTTGTTGGTTTGAGGATTTTAGTGAATCTGAGAATCGTTTATATAATATATACAGTAGTCAACTTTGGGACTGAGATGAGTTTTCGCGGTAATTGCGAGGAAGAAGAAGAAGGGAGAAGAAGGGAAACACTGAGAGAGAGATGGGGAAGATCGTGTGGATGAGATTAGAGCCGCCTTCGAATCGACGGTTGTTGTTTCGTTACTGACTTGGTCAACGGTCTTCTTCCAACGTCCTTTACAGGTTCTATCTCTCTCTTCCAAAGTTTTTTTTTCTGATATTTTTCGTTTGCGGTAAAGCTTTTTTGTCTCCTCCTATATATATTAAAGCCCTGGCACGAAGCAAATATCCAAAAAAAATGCAGGTATCCGTGATCCGATCCGTGTTAAACGGATATTTGATTTTCCGATCCGATCCGATTCGTGAATTTTTGGATATCCAGAAATTCGGATATCCGTATTTTTTTTTGATATCCGCGGATATCCGATTCGATCCGTGAAAAATCAAATATCCGAAATTTTTTAAAAATATCCGCGATTATCCGATCCGATCCGTTATTTTTTTAAATATTATTTAAATTTTTTTTATTTTTTGTAATTTAATCATCATAAATATTAAATATTTAGTGAAAATAAATAGGTTAACAATAAAATCTAATCATACACATTAGACTTACATGTTACTTTATATAAATGACATATGTATTTGTATATATATACGGATCGGATCGGATAATGGTCTTTTTAAAAACAATATTTGTGATTTGCTTTGTGTTTGACGGATCGCCTATTTTAGTATTTGCTTTGCTTTGAAACTTTACGGATAATTTTTCGGTTCGGATCAAAACGAATCGCGGATCGAATCGGTTTTAACGGATTTTTTGCCCAGCCCTATTAAAGGAAAAGCTCTCATTTCTTTTCAGTTTTTCAATTAATAAATTAATTATATTACTAGTAAAACATCTAAAAAAATGAAACAGATAAAAATTTTTTAAAAAATATAATGTAATAGAATGGAGGGTAGGTTTTTTTTTCTCTCAAGATTATCGAAAAAATAAGTGCCGCTTGTGATTCATGATGATTAATCATTATTATAGCCCCATATTTACGTGTTTTAATTTAACACTAGGTTCAAATTTATTTTAAGAAAAATGTACTAGCTAGCGATAAACTTTCTCTATATTATGTTAGGCAGTATGATATGACTATTTTTTACAATGGAAAAAATACGAGTCAACTTGAGATCATCCCTAACATCATTCTCAAACAAACAAAAAATGATCTTAAACGTTTTATATATATATGAAAGTTTCGGACCTATATGTTAATATCCGAAATTTTGCGGTTTTAACAAAAAAATATCTTACAGCACTGTGTTAGAGTTGACTATGAATATGAATATTTTGACTATTGGTGATTTACGACGTATTTGTTGCGTCCAACCTCTATTTCAAGTGCATCCAATTGTTTTTAATGGATTTATGCATTTTATTGTGTATCCGAATGTTTCTCTTTATTTTGATTTTGAAAACGAATATTATCTAGCTAATGTGTCTTAATATTGCAGCTCGATAATGAAACAAACAATTCCACTATAATTTTTTTAACTTTTGGTTTAATTTTCATTGATATTTAAGATTAATCGTTGACAATCGAGTTTAAAACATAAATTATTATTAAAATGAAATTAAACAAAGGTAATCGACATGAGTATCTAAGGGGATCAGTGAAAAGATAATTGAATTAAACAAAGTTCTTATTAACTAGGGAGAAAAAAATGTCATCATCAAAGGCATGTTTTTTAGTAATGCAGCACGGCAGCGGCTAGTAAATTAATAAGAGAAAAATAAAAATATTAATTGCTTGGAGTCCAAGCATGAGGAAACTTCACTACCGATTTTGTTTCCGAGAAGCAGAGGCGCTTGTTGACGCTAAAAATTCAGCGGAGCAGTAAGTCTTAATTTCTTGTACCATGACTTTCTGTCGATGCCGCTGCTCTAGCTTAATCGTCGTTGTTTTTGTTATCTCCTGCCTCTGCCGCTCCCGCAGCGACAAGTCAAAAAACAGACCCCAACTTAGCCGCTTTTGTTACACCAACTCCATTGAGAAAGGCCTTTAATAACAAGGATGCAAAGATTGCTTATCGATCAATTGTAAGGTTCGAACCCGGAACTCCAGTGACCGTGGGTAGTAGACATAGTGACTTTGAAAAAGTACATGATTGGGATCTCTAAATATATTTTGCTGGATGAGTTGAGATTTCAACAATGAATTTCTCGATGTGGTGAATCTACCAATGAATTACAAAAAATATTATTTGATAGGAATTGACCATTTAGAAAGTATTATTCGAAATTTTACTATCTTTACCCTGCGTTTAAACCATAATTCATTTGTGATAGGTTTTATGCAATATATATTTGATATGAAGCCATTTATAGTATGATTTCGCTTGCTTGATATGAACTTTATTGAGTTTGGTCTAATGATATATTTTTGTTTTAATGATAAAATTATTCTATTATTCATATTTGATTGTCACGAAGTAGTTAGATGTACATTGTGATTACAAGTAGGGGTGGGCGTTTCGGTTTAATTTCGGGTTCGGTTTGGGTTCGGTTCGGTTCGGCTTATTTGGTTTTAGTACAACTCTAACCAAAGCCAACCAAACTTTGTTCGGTTCGATTTTAATTTGGTTCGGTTTAGTTCGGTTTGGGTTAAGTTTGGTTCAGTTTTATTTAAACATAAATCATTAGTATTGTATTGTATCTAAAAAAAAATCAACATAAATCATACATATTGTATGTTAGCTTTAATACGTATTGTAGGTTAGCTTTTAATACATAAATTTACTAAAAAAATCAACATAAATCATACGTATTGTTTCTATATTACAATTAAACATAATTAACTAATAAGTGAAATAAACATATTGGGTTTTCGGTTCGGTTCGGTTCAAACCGAACCATTTGGGTTGAGGGAAAACTCATCCAAACGGTTTGTGTGTAGACTTTGGTTCGGGCTGGGTCGGTTTGAGTTTGTTGGGTCGGGTCAGTTCGGTTCGGTTCGGTTAAAATGCCCACCCCTAATTACAAGTTCTAAATATTTTTTTTATATCAACTTTCTGATTTTATTCTGATTTCATTAACTTGAGGAAATGTGATCACAATGTAAGTAGGGTACAATAAATCGATGAACATAAGGATAAGTAAAATAATGTGAAGAATGATCTAATTCCTTCGTGATTCGGTCCGCTACTTGATTACTTTGGCGATGAACCCAAGTGACATGTGCTTCTTGAAACTTTGCTTGTCATTGTTGTATATCGAAGATCCAATTGTAAAAAGTATAGTGTTGTTCCATACAATTAACCAACCGTGTTACTGTCAAATTATCTCCTTCAAAAATGATTCGCTGATGTTCTTTACTCCATGCATATTGGATAGCCATGAGTAGAGCTTGCAATTCAGCTTCAAGTGAAGATCCACAAATACATCCAACACTATATCCCGATTCAATATCGAAGCCTTAGAATCACGTATAATCCAAGCCATACTTGATTGTGTTCCATCTTGTTGAAAGCGGCAATCATAATTAAATTTAACAAAACCTGAAGGTGGTCTCTTTCATTGTGTTACATCTAATCGTTGTTGTCGAATTCCTCGTTTGCTCATCGGATTTGTTGCCAACCATTCTCTTGTTTCTCCCACAGCATAACTAACATCTTTGCTCCAAGTGTTATGTTTTCGTTCATATAATAATGTATTTTGCCTCTTCCAAATCCTCCAAATAATCCGCAAAGGGAGTTGTCGTTGAAAATCTGCGAGATGAATGTTCTTGCTGTTTTCCAAAATAGCCTGAAATTTGTCTTCAAAAGATGAATGTAAATCCAGAAGAATCGGGTTTGTAAGTTGATAGCTTCTCCAAATTGCTTGTGAATAAGATCAATCAGAGGTTACCAACGTTGAAGGATCAGCATACGATCAGCAAAGGCCCAAGGACCACGATGGAGGACCGTTTCCATCGCTTCTTCGGTCGGAAAAATGAATTGAAATCTGCGACCTTCCACAATGCGGCCATGAACAAAGCCCGCTTGACCCCAACTTCGTGGCAGGGATGCCGCAATCGATCGAAGATTCTAATGGCGTGGCATCGTTGGATGACCCATGATAACAAATCGATTTTCTGCTACGGCATGATTCACCACATTGATCAGTAATTGAATTGGTTCGTCGTCTGTACCCAAATTGATTCCTTGCATCGCTCGGCGGATATTATCAGCCATGTCTTTGAGAATGAGATAATATCTGAATGGGAATTCAAGAATTGAGAGAAATTGGAGATGAAATTGATGAGTGATGAGAAATATCTCCAATCTCCTTTTATAATTAAAGGAATATCGATTAACCGCTGGAAGTTGTGCATCACGAATTCCACTACAGGAGAACGTGGGGATGTCTTCCGGAGAGAGATCATGGAGAAAATAAATGAGCCCAACCGCCGGGGAGGAATTCTGAAACCGTCGGGAGGACGGTAAGTAACTGTAGACGAAACTGGCCGATAATCGCCATTTTTTACTCTTGTTTTTTTTACTGTGTTTACAGGTTCTAAATATTAGGTTGGAGACTTACGCATGAAATCCTCTTTAGTGCCAAAACAGAAGAAAAGATCACAACAAATGTCATGCAGCAAAGCAATTTGGTTCAAGGAAGTTGTGCCTAAGCTTGCTAGCTTTTCTGCATTGCTTGGTTAGTATTAAAAAGCATTCTACCTTCTACGGATAGGCTTAGGTCTTGGGGCATCAATGTTCTAGAGACTTGTGTTCTTTGTAACTCAGGTATGGAGACACATGACCATCTCTTCTTCGAATGTTCTCTCTCAGCTAGGATTTAGCTTCCTTTTTCTTCTAGAGTACGGTCTTCCCCGCCACTTCTATTTCACTATGTTGCATCTTGGATTCTACTACCTCAACAAGCACCATCACCAAAGACATATCTCATCCTAAAGCTTATAATGCGGGAATGGAACTCACGTATCTTCACCAACACAATCTTGTCTATCTTAGTTAGTCAATCGTCAGTAGACCGGCTTCTAAGAGATAGGTTACTGTCCTTCCTGGGGACTTATTCTTCTCCCTCTCTTTTCCGGTTGTAGTCAACAATGAAAAAATCGAAAATGGTATAAATCTTAACAATTAAAAAAAAAGAAAAAAAAACAATTCGGTTAAACATTAACCATTAAATCAACCCCAAACCAAAAAAGCTCTCAACCGACGCCAATCGGACTAAACTGATTGAACCGGGTCTAGTGGTAGAATCGTAATAAAGGTAGAATCTAAGGGTATACTTATTCCCAATATCCCTTGGTATTATTTAACAAGACATGAACGTGGATCTGGCACAAATTAAGGGTTAAAAAAAGCCAGCGGCCAAAATCACAACCATCCGTTCTCTCTCTCTCGAAATCTTCAGTTCCTCTCCTCATCCCGAATCCCCCCATCTCCAAATCCCCCGATCGATCTTTCCTCACTCCGTACGTTTCACAGTCTGTTCGTGATTCTCATCTTCGGAATTTTTAGTTGCCGAATCTTAAAACCCTAATTCTGTGTGTTTTCTGCTCTGATTCTCGTCTTAACTTTGGGCTATTTCGGATTTCAAATTCTCATGGAATCGGGGATTGAATATTGATTGTCCGATGTGTTTTCCGATTGTCTATCCGTTGACGCGACGGTTGTTGAACCGTCGCCATCGCATGCACGGATTAATTTATGGAGAGCTCTTGACCATAGATGCATTTAGGTTTTCTGAGTGTTAGATTCTCGATATTGATCTGAAAATTTGAGTTTTTGGAAAAAAATTTATTGATTAGATTAGTGAACAGAATGATAAGGTTATTGATTGGGAACTGTGATTAGTTAAATTTGCCACTGTTAAGCCTGAGGAAATAGTTGATTAGTCTTGACTGGTGTTAGAGATGAGGATTTTAGTATGGTTGCCTTTGCTTGTTTATGTTTTGATGAGCCATGATTCTAGTTTTTTTCTCTGTATATATCTGATTAGCTCTCTTTTTTTTGGGTACAGGAAACAATGAGTGACTACAGTGAGAAGACTTGCCCGTTGTGTGCAGAGGAGATGGATCCTACTGACCAGCAATTGAAGCCTTGCAAATGTGGCTATCAGGTACAGGCAATCCGTTCTGAGTAACATGTCCATGCATTGAGTGTTTAGTAGCTATTTTCCTTGTTTGTTGCGATCAGTATAATCAACTAGGTTAGGTTATGCGCTTAATGGTTTCCTTTGAAAGCTGTATTGTGGTACATATCAAATAGATGACAGATTTGCTAGAAACCATAACTGGATGCTGTTTTATACCCTTATTGTGGCGGCCTCAGAGATAATTGACCTTTGTTGTGTTGATAATTTTCTGATCTGATTTGTATTTACCTCCAATCGTACAGATTTGTGTTTGGTGCTGGCATCATATTATGGACATGGCAGAGAAAGATCATACAGAAGGGCGTTGTCCAGCTTGCCGCACTCCATATGACAAAGAAAAAGTTGTTGGGATGACTGTTGATCAGGAGAGGTGATGTGATCGTTTTGGTTATTTTTGTTTTTGTTACGTGTCGGTCTTTCAGTTTTGGTTTGCTGATGTTTCTTATCTATGTCCTCTCAGACTGGCCTCTGAAGGCAACATGGAGCGCAAAAAGACACAAAAGTCAAAACTGAAATCTTCTGAAGCGAGAAAAGAATTAACCAGTGTTCGAGTGGTTCGAAGAAATCTTGTTTATATTGTTGGGTTGCCCCTTAATCTGGCAGATGAAGATGTACTGGATTTTACCTTTAAAACCTACTAATTTTATCATAGTGGTCTTCTTAGTTTGATGGGAAGTTTTTTCTTGTTTTTTCAGGTTCTCCAGCGTAAAGAATATTTTGGTCGATATGGAAAGGTTCTAAAGGTTTCTATGTCCCGAACATCAACGGGTCTCATTCAACAATTCCCTAACAACACATGCAGTGTGTGAGTTTTGTTTTTACTAGTGTTAACCAACCAAATCTCCATTTTAGCATGACTAGACTCCTTCGATGTTTGTTTTGCATTATTGCTTCTTCTGATTATAAATGGGTATGGCTTCAGATATATTACTTATGGTAAAGAGGAAGAGGCGGCTCGATGCATTCAGTCTGTTCATGGGTTTATCTTGGATGGTAAACCACTGAAGTAAGTCATGCTGATTGTCCTTATGGTTGAAACTGGTTGTGTACAATGGTAAACTATCTCATTGACTTACTGATCAATTTTTTTCCTTACATCGCAGGGCATGTTTTGGGACAACCAAGTATTGTCATGCATGGTTAAGAAATGCGGTATGTTCTATATGCACCCTTGTTCTTCTCTCTGTATCTCATAATTTTTCTTTTGCTTTTCCTCTATGCTGTTGTAATTTGCTATATTATTATTGAGAGATTGTTTTTTTTTTTTTCATTTTCCAGGCATGCAACAATCCTGACTGCCTCTATTTGCATGAGGTTGGCTCTCAAGAAGATAGTTTTACAAAAGATGAGATCATATCAGCCTATACAAGGTAGTGTGAATTTTAATGACTTTTAGAATTCTTAGAATCCACTGTAAATTCTAACAATCTTAATAAAATCCATTGTTATTCAAAGGTTTGATTTTTAACGTTTTTGTTTAGCAAATCCGGTGTTATTGGGAAATGGATTTTTTTTAAATTTACTCATTAAATACAACTTTCACAATCTTATGTACATGAGATTCTGAAAATTCTTACAGTACAATTGTTTGATAATTTAATTTAATTCACAAAACTCTCTATACTTAACAAGTCTCTCTACAAAATTAACAAATCTCTCTACAAGATTAACAAATCAACAAATCTTAAATGATCATTGTAACAAATTCTTTTGTCAATAACCCCGTAGTTTAATGGGCGCTTTGGTATATCGGACGATTAGTTAAATCTTTTAGTAATGTTGAATGAGCAGAGTTCAGCAAATTACTGGAGCAACAAATACTATGCAATACCGTTCGGGGAGCATGCTACCTCCACCTCTAGATGCTTATAACACCGACAGTTCTACTGCAAACCCAATCGCAAAAGTTCCTACTACTGTAAGCTTCTCTAAAGTTTCTACCTTCTGTATAGGGTTTTATCTGGCTTGCATCATTCATATCTTCTGTATAGGGTTTTATCTGACTTGCATCATTCATATCTTCTGTATAGGGCTCTGCCTGATAAATTGCATTCATATCTCCTGTGACCATTGGTCATAATGGGGTAAATTCATCCTGATATTGCTCACTGTTAAAATGAGTGGCATTCCGGAGAAACTTATCTCTGCTATGGCTATAAATTGTGTACAAATTGTGTACATGTTTCATTTACAGTTTTAACTTTCCCTTGACATTCTGTACTACCACAGGTCCACAATCTTAATGAAATCTCTAAACTTTTTTTCAGAGAAACTCAATATATTGCATTCATGTATTTTGTGACCATTGGTCATATATGGGTAAATTTATCCTGATGTTGCTCACTGTTAACTTGAGTGGCATTCCGTAGAAACTTATTTCTGCTATGGCTATGAATTATGTGCATGTTTCATTTACTGTTTCAACTTTCCCTTGACATTCTGTACTACAACAATGCTGTCTTAGATTGATTTCTATTTCTCGCTTCTTATTTGATGGTGCAGACTGCAGCTAGTGCTCCCAAGGGTTCTCCGCCTAGTGGGAGCTCTGGTAGATCAACAGCTCTTCCTGCTGCAGCATCATGGTAAGTTTGTGCTACAATTCATTGTATATGTGAAGTTCTCTAATCGTACATTATTAAAGTATTGTAATTGTGTTGCAGGGGGACACGTGTAACAAGTCAGCATTCTTTAGCAACATTGGCTACGTCAAATGGACCTTTGGATAATCAATGTTCATCTTCGGAGAATGGAACTTTGGCCATGTCTAGTGTTGTTGCAAATGCAGCTCAAGGGCCTGAATCCTCTAGTAACACTCTTCAGAAACCATATGATAAGGAAGAAAGTCAAACATTGGTTGAAAAAAGCAAATTTGGTGTGTTGAAGCCTTTGCAGAATAAGACTGTGGTTGATCCTGGGTCCAAGAGAACTGCATCACCTGATAGAGATTCTAGTAGTAATCAGATATCCTGTTTAGTAGAATCTTCCTACGGTAGCAGAGTCAAGGATTCAGTTGTTGATCACACAAGTGAAATTGTTGAAGATGTCCCTAATGTCAGTAACTTGACGGTTGAGGTTGCATGGATGGGGATAACAACAGATGGTAGGGATGAAAACCCTGGTGGTTCAGTGGCTGCTGGTAGAAATTGTGATCAAGGTTCTATTAGACAACCTGATAACAATGTACCAAATCTTGAGAAATGTAGAAAACATCCTCCTATAAAGACTGATGCAGAAGCTGACATAGCACAGAATGGGATTCCTGGTTCAAGGCCAGAGTGGGATTGGAGATCAAGTTTGCAATCCCAGATGCAAGTTAACTCAACGCTGGAAGCGGATGGTTTATCATCATTAAATAGCAGTAGGCGCGATGCTGCGGAGGGTGTTAGCCACTCAAGTTGTAGTTTTAGTTCACCAAGTTCTATACTGGATTCAAATCATCTGGCTTCTCGTTCTTTCCAGAGTAGGGAAACTTGTGCTGGGCCTGCTTCAAATATTGGGTCCTCTGAAATAGGTAGCGATAGATTGCATTTTCCAAATGGATTTTCTGAGAACTCCATATCCAATATGGAGAATTCTCTATTTGCTATTGAAGACAGGAACAACATGCAGAAAGTAGAGGGTGATATAATTTCAAATATTTTGGACTTTGATCCGTGGGATGAATCCTTGACTTCGTCACACAATTTTGCCAAATTACTTGGCCAGAGTGATCATAGCTCCAGAACTCTGGAACATTCTAACCTCCAAAAGCAATATAATGACCAGTCCAGATTCTCCTTTGCTAGGCATGAAGAATCAAATAATCAAGTGTATGACAATAGGTCTTTCAGCATATATGGGCAGTTGCCAAGAGATCAGCCTATTCAGGAGTTTGGAGTGAGCCGTGACATGTATCAGGATAAGCTTGGTAGTCGAAATGGTTTTGCGTCAAATTATTCTGGTGGATTTGAACAACTTGCAACTAGTCCTGGATATTCTTCTTACAAGAGTCCTGGTGAGTATATAGTATGGCTTTTCTTCTTATAGACTGTTTATTTCTGCTGCATTTATTAACTTTTCAGCATTTTCCTTTTGTAGTGGTGAGATCCCAAGTTTCTGCTCCTCCTGGGTTTTCTGCTCCCAGCAAGTTACCTCCCCCCGGTTTCTCTTCACATGAAAGAGCGGACTTGTCTTCCGATATTACATCAGGTATTATATTGCATTCTGAAATCGGCTGGTTACATCTTAGGTATTGGCTAAAACTCTTGCAACGCATTTTGCAGGAACTCGTCTGCTTGACTCGATCTCCTTGTTGAGGAATGCATATCATGTACCACCTTTAAATGGGAATCTGAATGCTGCAGGAGACATTGAGTTCATTGATCCTGCAATTTTAGCTGTTGGAAGAGGAAGAATTCACAATGGGATGGAAACATCAAACTTTGATGTGAGATCAGGGTTTTCTTCTCAGCTGAATTCCTACAAGAACGATGCAAGACTTCAATTATTGGCACAGAGGTCTCTGGCTGCACAACAATTCAATGGATTTCATGATCCCAGGAACGTTAACAACTACTCCCCTTCACTCTCCGATCCGTATGGGATTAGTTCGAGGCTAATGGATCAAACCCAGGGAAATAGCTTATCTGCTTTCACACAGCTGCCTAGACAAGCGTCACCAAATCCATTGTTGTCAAATGGACACTGGGATAAGTGGAATGAAACTCAAAGTGGTAGCACTCATGGGATCACCCAGCTTCTAAGGAATGAACGGATGGGATTTAATGACAATGTCTACAGCCGTTTTGAAGAACCGAAATTGCGGAGGCCTGGTCCTGGAGATCCATACCATAGAACATATGGGATGTGATACACAGAATTCTGCTTGGTTGGATTTTCTATTAAGACCATCTCAAAAGAAGGATTGTGTTTGGCTGATTCCAGTGTTGGAAGAATCGTAGTCGAAACTGCTCTGCCTATTTGCCCATATAAAACCAGAGACCTTAGAATCAATGCAATATTGGCTCCCCCAAAGCAGTCTTAACTCAATGGTACGTTCCTCGCTAATATTATACAAAATGATGATCTGCCAATATTGTTATATGCTTATCATATTTATTTCTCTCATTTGTAGGAGAATACTTGTACCATTTTGATTGTGTGTATCAGCAAACATTTGATGCTTCAGGGGCTACGGTTGATTCGGAAGATGATTTGGTCTCTACATTTGCAAACTGCAGAAGACTAAACTACTGGCAAATTCGCCAGCATTTTTTGGGTATGGTAAATGTATTTCCTTTGTATACATCTTATAGAACAGTGTCAGCATAAAGAAGAGTGTTAAAAGGACCTCTTCCATCTTTACAAATTACAAGTCTGTTGTAAGATTACAAAATCCTCGTTCTTATTTGCCTTATTAAATGTTACAACAAGCAAAATCCACAAGTATATGAAACACATGAAGGCACTTGTAATCTTCTATCGCACTAGTTGAGAGTACTCAGCTAACAATACATTCTCTTTCTGAAGACTCATCATCGCTCGCGACTAGCCCTGAAATAAACTGAGTTTCGCTCCCTTCATAACCGTCAATGTCACCTAAAACATATCTTCTCTCTGTAAAAGCCGATGTCTGGCGTCTCTGTAGCCGGAGAACATGCATGATTACATCAGGTGTCAGTGTCACCCTCGAATGGTCTTCTCTTCCCACCCGATTCGCTTCCATCACCTGCATTTCCCGCAAAACACAGCTTCAGTGTTTGGTTGAGAGATGTGGTTCTAGTAGTAGTTTACCTTTTCGATGTTTTCAGGCAAAGAAATAATATCGTTTGACATTGGTGTCCAGAGCTTAACGCTCTTTTCAATCCCGCAGGACGCAAGACATGGTACGAGCGGGTGAGACTCGAGGTGATTCACCACTCGCCTATCACCCACCATTGCCCGCACGAGCTTTCCCCCTTTCTTCTTCCATATAAAGATGTGACCGCAGTCTGAACCACTAGTCACATATTCATCATTTGGACCGAAGAAGTTCACTCCTTTGACCGTTTGTGCATTCCGGTGACCTGTATATACCTGTGGTTCTTCCATTTCTTGCAGTTTCTCAGGAGAGATAGCAACAGGCGACGAACCATAACCCATATTCTTCTCAAACAGATAAATGAGCTCGTCGTTGTAAGAGACCAGTAGTTCACTGGCTTTGGAATACGCCAATCCCGTGATGTGAACACTGTTGGTTTCTCGGAGATGCTGGGGGCAAAAAGTGTTCACAGGCGCGTCTGGTAAGATATGACGACATACTGGAGCAAGTTGTCCTCTTCTAGTGTCGTAAACTCGTGCATATTCATCAGAGCCCCCAACCGCAAGAAAATGTGGATTCCTCGGATCTATTGCAATAGAATTCAGTCTGATTCTACTGCTTGTGTGATGTCTCCTGCAGCCTTGTGTGAACGGAGAGGCATACAAAACCATAGTGGCACTATTGCTTCGTATATCAAACTGCACAAAACAATCAAAGACAAGTTCAGAATTTGAGTTTGAAAAACAAAAAGACATCCAAAAGCCAAACAAGAGAAACACCAACATGTTGAACAAAACCATCTTCGCCGCAGCTGTAGAACACGTTAGGATCACCAGGCAAGACAGCAAGCTTGTACACACGACCGTGGTGCCTCCCGAGCCTTTTTGTCTCCACTTTACCATTTTCTAGGATCTGACCAAGTCGTACCTGCAAAAATCGAAAGAACTCGAATGATTTAACTAAAGAAGCAACATACCGGAGTGTCTTAAAACCCGTACTTGCCCATCGGCACCAGATGTTATGATTGTTCGGTCATCGGTGAAGGGTATGAACTTAGTCTGGAACACATTTTCACAGTGGCCGGAAGGATACGACAGTGTCGTGGTTCTATTCAACCAGTTCCAGAGCATAATTTGTCGATCATCAGAACCCGAAACAAGAATATCGCCAGTGGAATTGAATTCCAATGCATTCACACATCCTTCATGCCCAGTTAACTTCCCGTAAAGATCGAGTTTCTTCACTATCCCCTGAAAGTATCAAAAATCATAATTTGAAAATTGACAAAATCCTACCAAAACAAAAACAACACAGTCCGCTTTGGACAAAACACTAATTAGTCAGATTGTCTGGATTCATCATCTTGACGAAAACACTAAGATCCATGAATCGATGTATAAATCAAGAAAATGACAAGACTTTGGAATAATTATGACATAGCCATCCAAAACCCAGAATTTGTATACGAATTCTGAACACAAAGTAGCCAAATTTAAACTCTTTGACGAAACCATTGAGAAAACAGTTGAGTAGTGAAGGAAGAAATGAGAACCTCAGAAGCGGAGATTCGACGAGCGATGGATCTCGGAGGAGAGAAACCCAGCTCCCTGTTGAATAACTCCATCAACACATCATCGATCCCTGCGTTTTGTTTCGCCATTGTAGAAGTCAAGTCTCCACGCTTTTGCTTTGTATACATACAGTAACATCATGTCGTGATTCTTATTCGAGTACAAACATCGTCTCGTCTATGGTAATTAAAATGTGACTAGTTGTTGTTTTATTCACTATAAAACGGCAATACGTGTGTTTTTCACAGGCATTTTTAAATGAATATTTTTTTAAAGCCTATTTTGATCTATTTTTCGGCTTCGAAGTGAAATGCTTTGTTTTTTGTTGAAAATAAAATGATGACGGAAGAAGATAAAACTTTGTTCCTCATTTAAGGGTTTTTTTTTTGGCTAATTAATTATGTTATTAGTTTTTGAACATCTAATTTTATTGATAGCATGAAAGTTTACATGTGAGTTTAACTTCGTCTACTGTATTGGAGATAACTTGGGAAGCAAGATGTGTATCTTGCGCATCATCTACATTGGGTCGTCTAAGTCCTAAGACATAACCCATTATTCCTCATAAGCAAACCATTCGCTTAAGTCTTCGATATATGTTTGATCGCAATTTAATCTAGTCGTGTAGCAAACCATTCAGTTAAGCTTTCGATATATGTTTGATCGCCAAGAGCCCCGATTTAGCACAATCGATTTTGGACACTTTTGTCAATAATCTTGGTGAGTTTGGTCGGCGTCAACGGCCTCTCCCCATGCTTCCAGTCATTGCGTTATCTTCATATGTGATACAATGTCGCTTGAAAGGTGTATCTTATGAGGAACATTGTGATGCGGCCAAAGCTTTAATTATAGAGGTAGAGCGATCAGATTGTCCCGATGAATTGTGTATCGAGGACCTAGAAGACTTTGAGTTCTTCCAAATGTCGATGAGTAATTACAATCAAAGAACAAGTGGTTGTGAATCTCGTCCATATGATTGCAAAATACGCAGCGGCTTTGTCCAGCCTATATTTGAGCTCCATCTCTAGTGGATAATCGATTAAGCATATTGAACACTATTTATATAAATTTTTATTTTTTTTGCTAAAATTTGTTGCAAAATAATAAATAAAGTAGCAAGTGTTTACATAATGTTATTAACAAAATGATCTCGACCATGATAGATTCTACATCTATCTACCTATCTATATCTATATATCTATCTATAACATAAAAGTTGGTCAGCACTCTCCAGGAGAGGACATGTGGCATAGCTATTTTATTGACAAGTGTCACATCAACAAAAAAATATCTTCAAAAAAAACCTAGAAAAGGAAAAACAGAAAACCCTTCTATCTTCTCACAATTGACCAGAAATCAAAAGATCGATTACTTCAGATTTTGCAACGAACACCAGGAGTCTTACTATTAGTGTTAAGTAAACCGGTTATTTGTAAACCATGTAATTAAATGTGGTTAACATGTTGTTATACCAAGTTCCTCATGTATATATAGGAACACTTAATGTAAACAGAAAATCAAGTTGAATAACATAATTCATTTTGCATTTTCTCTTTCGATTCTTGTTCAACTAACATGTTATCAGAGCGTTGAGTTCAAACTCAAAAATTCCGATCTTCGTTTCTTTGTTCTTTGACCTAGATTGATCGGATCTTTCTTCCGATTGATCAATTTCTGCAAAAATCCGTCGATTTCAAGCTCCGATTTAGGTTATTCCACCTGAATCCAGCTCCGATGGTTCCTCTACGTCAATCCTCTCGTCGCGGTGGTCGTCTCGCAGTTTCGGCTTCGAAAACTCGGCGAACGAAGGTAAATCGCAACAATCCGGTGCCTGACTCAACTATTCCGGTGAATCAGTCATCATCTCCGACTCAGGTTATTCCGCCGCCTAATCCGTCGTTATTTTCTATTCTGATGTCTTCGTCTGCTATTCCACAACAAAATCATCAGGTTAATTCTCAAGATGCCTTCGATTTTGCTGGAATCCAGTATTCGCCGTATTTTCTTACTAGTGGTGATAATCCAGGCTCATCGATAATTTCTGAGATTCTTGATGGTTCTATCTACAATATTTGGAATCTTGCTATTACAATTGCATTATATGCCAAGAATAAGATAGGCTTTGTTGATGGTTCTCTTCCTAGACCTCCTGAGTCGCATCCGCATTATAGGATTTGGTCAAGATGTAACAGTATGGTTAAATCTTGGATATTAAACTCTGTTACGAAGCAAATATATGGTAGTATCTTGCGTTTCAATGATGCCTCTGAGATATGGAAGGATTTGTTAGTTCGATTCAGAATCACTAATCTTCCTAGGTCTTATCAACTCACACAACAAATCTGGTCTCTCCAACAAGGATCCCTGGATTTATCAACATATTATACAAAATTGAAGACATTGTGGGATGATCTTGATGGAGCAGATTGTGTGAAAACTTGTCAAAACTGTGATTGTTGTAGAGCTACTACAACTAAGGCTGAGCATACCAAGATCATCAAGTTTCTGGCTGGTTTAAACGAGTCTTATACTAATACTCGTAGTCAGATTATCATGAAGAAGAATGTACCAGATCTTGCTGAAGTCTACAACTTACTGGATCAAGATTACAGTCAAAGAAGAATTCTTCCTCCTACTAATGCCAATGCGTTTAATGTTGCTCTTTCTGGTGGCTTGGGAAACTCAGTGAATGCTACTCGCTCTACTTATCCACACCGTCAAAACAGACCTCTTTGTTCTCACTGTGGTTACTCAGGATATACAGTAGATAAATGTTACAAGGTGCATGGATATCCTCCTGGTTTTAAACACAAGACATAGTTTCAGCCTGACAGATCATCTTACTCTGAGAAAGCTTCTCCAGCTGTTAAACCAGTTATTGCTAATCTCACTCTTGATGATTTCAATGCTAATGATTCCAGTGATACATGAATGTTTAACTCCTTCACCAAAGATCAGATTCAAGGAGTCATATCATACTTTAATACTCAGTTGAATCTTTTTGGAGAATCATTTTGTATTCCATCTACTTCTGGTGGTACTATCACTACACTGCCTGGTATGTCCTTCTCATTATCTACTCTATGTTTTGTGGGAGTGTTAAGAGCTACCAAGAATGTGTTATCTTCGGAATCATGGATCATAGATAGTGGAGCTACTCATCATATCTGTCATGATAAGAAATTGTTTCTTAGTCTATCTGAAACTATGAATAAATCAGTCAGTTTACCTATTGGTTTAGGAGTGAAGATTATTGGTGTAGAGAAGGTCCTATTACATGATGGTTTAGTGCTCAGTAATGTCTTGTACATACCGGATTTTAGGCTCAAGCTCATGAGTGTTAGCCAGTTGATTAAAGATTTGGGATATCGAGTCATCTCTGATAGTGAATCTTGTTTGTTACAGGATCCTATCAAGGGATTGATGATTGGTCAGGGTGAGGAAATATCAAATCTATATGTGTTGGATGCAACTTCACTTGGCAAGGAGTTAACTACTAGTTTTCATTGTAATGCTGTCTTGGATAGTACTATATGGCATAATAGACTAGGACATCCTTCTGTATATAAAGTGGATTCCTTAACTGCTGTACTTGGAATAAAACAAAGAAATAAAAATCCATTTCATTGTTCCGTTTGTCCTCTTGCCAAGCAGAAACATCTATCCTTCAACTCTCAAAACAATATATGTAGTAGTGCTTTTGAATTGCTACATATTGACACTTGGGGACCCTTTTCAGTTTCATCAGTTGAAGGGTATAAATACTTCCTTACTATTGTGGATGATTACACAAGAGCTACATGGGTGTATCTCATGCGTACTAAAGATGAAGCTATAAAGATATTCCCGGAATTTCTGAAGTTAGTGGAGATTCAGTTCAAGGCAGTAGTAAAAGGAGTCATGCCTGATAATGCGCCTGAGTTGAAGTTCACAAAGTTATTCAAGAGAAAAGGAATTGTTTCCTTCCATTCCTGTCCAGAAACACCTGAGCAAAATTCAGTTGTTGAGAGAAAGCATCAACATATACTCAATGTTGAAAGAGCTTTGATCTTTCAGTCTAAAGTTCCTATGGAGTATTGGTCTGATTATGTTCTCACTGGAGTCTTTCTCATCAATCGTCTGCCTACTCCTCTTCTTAAAGATAAGTCTCCTTATCAACTTCTTCACAACAAGAAACCTGATTATAATGGCTTGAGAGTTTTTGGATCTTTGTGTTATGCTTCTACTTCCTCTAAGAACAGGCACAAATTCCAACCTCGGTCAAAGGCTTGTGTTTTTCTTGGTTATCCTTCAGGATATAAGGGCTATAAAATCTTGGATTTAACATCTAATGTTGTGTCTATTTCCAGGAATGTTGTATTCCACGAAAATATTTTCCCTTTCATGACATCTTCTCCTGCAGATTTCCAAGATATATTTGAGTCAAGTGTTTCTTCATCTACATCAGTTTCTCCTCCTGTAGTTGTGAGTACAGATTCTATTCCTGAATCTACTCCTACAGTCTTGAATCAAAACACTGGAATTTCTTATTCAGAAACAATATCCCTGTAGTTGTGAATATAGATTCTTCTTCTGAACATACTCCTACAGTTGTGGATAATAATTCTGAGACTTCTTGTCCTGCAGATTCTGTGAGGAAACGACCTAGTAGACCTCCTGCATATCTTGAAGATTATTTCTGTAATGTAACTAATACAGAAATACCTTATCCTCTCATGGATTACATGTCTTATGAGAATCTCTCTGAAGAATACCAAGCTTATGTCAATGCAGTCACACTTCATGCTGAACCATCTTCTTTTACTCAAGCCAAGAAGTTTAAGGAATGGATTCAAGCTATGAATGAAGAACTGGTTGCTCTAGAGAATACAAACACTTGGTCTTTATGTTCTTTACCAGCTGAAAAGCATGCAATTGGATGCAAATGGGTATATAAAGTCAAGCTTCTTGCGGATGGTACTTTAGAGAGATACAAAGCATGATTGGTTGCTAAGGGTTACACACAACAGGAGGGGATAGACTTTGTAGATACGTTCAGTCCAGTAGCTAAGATGACAACTGTGAAGACGTTATTAGCCGTTGCAGCTGCAAAGAAATGAAGTTTAACTCAGCTGGATGTTTCAAATGCATTCTTAAATGGAGATCTCGATGAGGAGATATATATGCATTTACCGCCTGGTTATACTCCTAAAGCAGGTACTACTCTACCTCCTAATCCTGTTTGTAAACTCAATAAGGCACTCTATGGATTGAAGCAAGCTTCTCGACAGTGGTTTCTCAAGTTCAGTACCACTCTCCTCTCTCTTGGTTTTCAAAAATCACAGGCTGATCACACTCTTTTTATCAGAAATGTGAAAGGAGTTTATGTTGCAGTCTTGGTTTATGTGGACGATATTATCATTGCTAGTAACAATGATGAAGCTGTTGCTTGTCTGAAGTTACAGATGGAGAAGTCCTTTAAACTTTGTGATTTGGGTCCTTTGAGATATTTTCTAGGCTTGGAGATTGCACGATCAAGTAAAGGGCTTTCTATTTGTCAAAGAAAGTATACTCTTGAGTTACTTGATGACACAGGATTGTTAGCTTGCAAACCATCCACTATTCCCATGGATCCTAGTGTCAAGCTTTGTCAAGACAGTGATGAACTAGTTCTAGAGGATGCTTCTCTTTAAAGGAGATTAGTGGGGAAGATGATGTATTTGACGATCACAAGACCTGATATTACCTTTGCAGTAAATAAACTTTGCCAATTCTCTTCAGCTCTGAAGCAGTCACATCTCAATGCTGCTTACAAGGTCCTGCATTACCTAAAAGGTACTATTGGCAAAGGTTTATTCTACTCGGCTGACTCAGATCTTGTTCTCAAGGGTTTCATAGATGCTGATTGGAGATCTTGTAAGGATACTAGACGATCCACCTCTGGCTTTTGTATGTTTCTTGGCCCTTCTCTCATTTCTTGGAGAACCAAGAAACAAGGCACTGTTTCTCATTCTTCAGCTGAGTCCAAATATCGCGCAACGGAGTTAGCTGTCAGGGAAATTAGCTGGTTAGTGAATCTGCTCAAAGAGTTTCAAGCTCCACAATCTTAATCTGTGGCCTTTTATTGCGATTCAACTGCCGCTATACACATTGCTAATAATGTTGTGTTCCATGAAAGAACAAAATGCCTTGAAATTGACTGTCATATTGTACGAGAGAAGGTTCAATATTGATTAATCAAGACACTCCATGTCAGGTCAGAGCATCAGTTAGCTGATATCTTTACTAAAGCTCTGTTTCCTGCTCCTTTTCAGTCTCTCTTACGCAAGATGGCTCTCACTTCTATCTACTTGCCATCTTGAGGAGGGGTATTAGTGTTAAGTAAACCGGTTATTTGTAAACTGTGTAATTAAATGTGGTTAACATGTTGTTATACCAAGTTCCTCATGTATATATAGGAACATTTAATATAAACAGAAAATCAAGTTGAATAACAGAATTCATTTTGCATTTTCTCTTTCGATTCTTGTTCAACTAACACTTACAATTGTTGTCCGGATTACCAAATCCATCTCTTTTTTTCTTCACCAAAGATGCATTCCAGCCATTTTCTTCTAGACGAGCCAGTCATAAGGGCTTCAGTCCTCGACCAATCTAAATATGTGAGCTCTCTGTCCTTCTCGCTCTGCTTGATGGTTTAATTTCACAGTTCTTCATCGATTTTCGGTTTCGCATGGTTCAATTGCCCATAAAGCATTAGTTTTATCCATTTCAATTTTGTTTGAAGAGGTTTGTTCTGATCTTTTTGAGCTCATACATTCGGTCCACCGTAATTTTAGCTAATTATAGTCTTATGTTTAAGGGTAGTGGCGATGCGTGACATGAGCTATCTAAAAAAGGCATATATTTGAATAACACTATTATATCCGAATATTTTGCTTGCTTATAAATTGGATCACAAGGTACTATAATTCTTCAATCTATTGTGTCTAGTGTTGTGCTTCGCAAACAAACAAAAACAATGAAGTTTTTAGTTTACAAATTTGTATTTTTTCTTTTGTCCAATGGTTTCGCAGCCAACAAAGTGGTAGATTCTCTTCTTCAAGATTATTGCAAGAAAGCTTCAAGACTTGAAGAATCAAATTACTACGAATTATGCATCACATCTCTCAAAGAAAATCCAGAGAGTCAAAATGTAAAAGACATCGATGGTTTGATAGTGGTAGGATTGAAAAATGCTATGACGAACATGACAAACGTGAAGGGAATTGTGGATAAGATTTTGAAAGAGAAAAAATATAAGAGTAGGTTAAGTGAGAAGTTGTTGCGCGATTGCTCTAAACGTTATCCCGAGGGTAATAACGCGCTAACCAAGACTTTAGAGTACTTAAAACTGCGGGAATACCGGAACGCCTATCTAAAAATGTATAATGCATTAATGGTTCTGAGAAGTTGCGAATTGAAATTTAACGGCGATAATAACCAGTTATCTCCAGTGACAAAAGAGAATGAACTTCTCTTTAAAATTATCGAAATCCCTTACACGTTTATTGGCGATGCTCATCTCTAGTTTAACATTACTTCTTTGGGTTTAGATTGTTTATGTTTTTTATTTATTTTGTTATAAAAGAAGAATGAATTAGTAACAAATATTAAGTACTAGATTAGAATCTAGCGTGTATTATGAAAAGCAAGTAGCGTGTATTTATCTAGTTTTCAATAATAATACTACAATATAATGATATGTGGTCTTCAATCTCCATTTAAATGTCATATTACCTACCTCACCATTTGCTTGGTATTCCAAGCACCAGTCAACATCATATGGAAAGAATGAAATGCTCCCTCCACTCCACACTTAAGGATCATTGACTCCTCAAAGCAGGACTAGTGGTATTGGATCAGATTTCTGGGGCACAAAGAAGTGATTCATGGATCGAACCATATCTCGTAACTTGGTTTCATCTTTTCCAACCATAATTCTATTACGTTTTTTTTTTGGTGAATATTGTTTCTCCTTGTTAGGATCTGATTTTACTCTACAAAAATCATCTCCTCTTAAATTTCGGTTCTACTCCCTAAACATTTCTCTCAATACAGTTTTGAGTTTTATTATTGGCCAAAATATCAAAATAAAAGAAGAGTTATAGCTCTTTAAAAGTTTTTGTGTTCTCACTTCTCACGAGGGATTGTTTTCTCAAACAAGCCTTATCGTTTTGTTTTTAAGTTTTCAACATTGTCATGATGTCATCGATATGTGTATCAAACTGACATAAATGCCAAATAATTCATTATGGTACACTAATCTTTCATTATTATTTTTCTTACTTTTTATATTTAATAAATATGTTAACTGAACTATATGTCCGATATATTATGGTTTTACTGGTTTTTATCATAATATAAATCTGTTTTATAGTCTTTTTAGTGTTTTTGAGTCTTTTAGAGTCTTTGTAGGTCTATGGAAATTTGGAGCATAATTGGAGATTATGGAGCATTGTGGTTCAAGTCTAGAAGTCGGGCTCGAATTTCAAGATTTGGTGTCGATTGACGTCGTCACTGTATCAATCGACACCCAATCGTGAGAAGGAGAAATAAATTTTTTTAAGATTTCATTTTTGCACCAGAAATTCCAAAAGTTAATAAAAGTGTCCCAAGCCGTTTTTGAGATCTTATATATAGTTTTCTAAATCATTGTTTGGTTTTATTTTTCTTCTATTGAGACTAAGAGAAAGATTGATTTTCAGAGTTTGTAAGGGAGACAAATCCGTAGTTTGTTCCAAAGAGATTTCGTACCCCAATTATATATTTCTCAGTTTTCTTTCATGCAGTTTAATCATCTTATAATATTTTCTTCATTTATGTCTACCTTATTGAATTTGCAAGAAAATATGGAATTCAAGGGTTTAGTAATTGATAACTTTCGCGACGAAAATCAATTAGTTTTACACTTGTGTTTCGAGTTCTAGAACTGCACTTAATAAATATCCCCGATAGTAGTTTTATTCTGCGATTTAAAATAATACTTGCGAATTTTCCAATGCCTAGCGTCTCGTCACATTGAATTTTTAGAACCTTAATCAACATCAATTGCTTACTATATTACTTGTTTTTACTTTATACATTATCTCTTACCTTAATTTGAATTTGACGTATATTGTGTGGTTTTAATTTCTTAATTAATAAGTAGTATTGCGATCTCTTAATTTGAGAGAGTAGGGAGATTTGCATGGAATATACCCTTTTTCATTTTTAACACAAAACTACATCCCTTATGTGAAAACTTGTAAAACTAACCTAAAGGGGTAGTGAAATTATATTAAGAGCCTTAACGAACAAACAATAAAACTGTAGTCGGAATGACTGTTCTCTCCTTTTGGAAGTCTACACAGAAAGTTAGAAGTCTACGTTGTGGATTTACACTAGAAGTCTACATTTCGGAAGTCTACAACAAATTTTGGAAGTCTACATCGTAATTCTTTTGTAAATTAAAATCTATAAATGCATAAAAAAATAATTTGACCAAAAAATCTTAATGATAATTAAAATAAAAGAAATTGTAATGTTTTAAAAATTAGGACTAAGTAAAAAAAAAGACAAATTAGATTGAAAATGAATGAATGAACTACATACTATATTAGATATCAAATACTATATTTCATCACATTACATTTAGAAGTCATGTGACAATGTGGGAACATGGTAGAAGTTATTGTTCTTTATTATGTATGTATAGTCTTTATGATTTTATGATTGTAATGGATTTAGGTTTTAGAGATTTGTGTTATATGATCTATGGTTTATAATGAACAACTTCTTAGAAGTTTCAATGTTGGGTTTGATTATGGAAAATTCAGTTCACTGTGAGGGGATGTAAAATCTTGAATATTATTAGTCATTTATGTCATTGACATTAGTTTATGGATTTATGAGTTAAAAATATGGGAAATGGATTGACATTACAATTTGAAAACATGTTTTTACCTTTAGGGTTACATTTAAAGTTTATAATTTCAAGATTTAAAATGTTAAATTTGCACATATTTGCAAAATTGTAGATTTCTTTAAATGTTTTTTGCAAATTTATAATATATTTAATTAACAGTTATGAATAATCTTAAGAAAATAGTCGATTTAGGTTTTGAATTGTAGACTTCCAACGCAGTGTACTCCACATATGTAGATTTCCATTGCAGACTTCAATTTGATTTAGTATTTGAATTGTAGACTTCCATTGCGATTAGGATTTCATTTTAGAGTATAGGGTTTCGTAGACATCCAATGGAAGTCTACTTAAACCGGAAAATGATTAACCTAACCGATTGTTTTTGCCTCCATATATAAACCAAATTTACAGAAAATACCCTAATTTTGTTAATGAAACCCCTCTCTCTCTCAATCGGCGGTAGCAAAAAAAAATCTCTTCATTCTCTCCTTCAGATCTAGACACAACAACATTCCTCTTCAATCTTCCTATCTTATCTAACTACAAAAATGTCAACGATGCTCGTCATGCCTCTTAGCGTATCATCTTCTTCACTCTTCTTCATATCTGCTTCTAAAAAAATACATGGAGAAGAGTTCGGGTTCGGTCGACTCTTCATTAGAGCTTGTCCTCCACCATCTCCTTCTCTAAAAGTATTATCCTCTGCATCTATTCCAGGTGCATCTCCTTCTTACTTATGATATCATGTTTTTTCTCTTTTGATTTCAGGGTTCGATGTTGGCATCTAAAGTTTCAAGATTTTTACTTTTAATTTTGGTTTCAGTGTACGAACACACAAGAAATCGCTTGAGATTTCAGATTTGGTTTCCAAAAAGGATCTCCCTTTCTCCTTTCTCTGTCATACTTTTTCTTCCTCAGATCTCTCTTTCTCCACCATCGAACAAGGTATGTCGCTGTCTTCTTTCTTGTCCTCTCCGTTATTCGTATTTCAGACTAATTTCTCATCAAAGCTTTAATTTTGTTGTGAGATTTTGAATCTCTATCGATAACAAAGAAGCTTTGTCTTTCGTCACCGATTCTTCATCACCGCCGCCTATATTCCAAATCGGTAAGTCATCGTAAGTCTTCTTCTTTCTCCATCTTCATTTCTTCTTTCTTCATCTTCGTCTATGATGTTCTTGAAACTTCTTAGAGTAAACAGAGAGGAAGATCCATCTATTAATGACCTAATTGCAGCTTGCTAGAGATGTCAATCATGGTCTCGGGATGATCGTATAAGGTTAGGATATTTTGCCTTATATGTTGGATACATTGAAGGGCGTAGATTATCAAGCCACAAATGTTAACTTGACAAGGCTAGTGTTGGATCAAGATGTATTTTTGGGGTATCCATGGGGAAGAGTTGCGCAACATTCTGATCAAATCGGTGAAGGAAAAAGAATTGACCAAGAATCAATATGCTATTGAGGGTTTTGTTCAAGTACTCCAAGTGTGGGCGTACATGTGTCTACCAGACCTTGGGCTTAAAATAGGAAAGCCTATTCCAACCATTCTTGGAACTTCCTTGGTCCTTGCGTTTAAAGAATCTAGATATCGCAAATCTGTTCGCAATAAAATCCAACTTCAGGTGTGTAGTCTCTTCCCGTAAACTTCTTTTGTAGATTTCGTTGGTAGACTTCTGTAATAGACTTCAGTAGTTGACTTCCTGTAAGACTTCCTTACCTTCTAAAATATGACATGATTCATATATATTGTCAATAGTTATAATTCATTTTGTCACAATGGTTGCTCGTGAGGACATGTTCCCTATTTGGGAACATGATGTTAAAGATCCTTTGATCGACAACATTATCTTTTCAGTCTATCAAGGCAACTGGCAATTTGAGGAAGAGCACTAGTCTACAAAAAGTCATCTTTTCGCTGTTGGGCAAGATGACAGTGGTATGTATTCTGGATTCAATATACTTCTCTTGTAAACTTATATTGTAGACTTCTGTAGTAGACTTCTCTTGTTAACTGTACTCCACCAAATACCGTACAAGCTAAAAAAGCTAAACCAGTCAATGAGGCTAATCTACTTAAACCAGTCAAACTATTCAAAAAAATTAAAGAAGGAAAGAAATCATTTGAAGTTCTAGAGGAGCCAAGTGTGATAGAAGTTAAAACAGTTAAACAAACTGATGAAGTTAAAGCGACTCAGTAGAAGAAGATTATTGTCAAGATGAATAAACAACAAGCTAAGGCTAGAGGTAAGAATGAAAGAGTTTTGGGAAAGTCTAGCTCACAAAAAACACCTTTTGAAGAGTATACTCGCTTACGGTCCATCCATGCAGGAAAAGGATATGATCCTTTTGCTACTATTGATGAGAAGAAGAGGCAGATGTTAGAAGATTTGTTGGAAGCCGAACTATAAGTTCTTTTTCTATTTTTACCATGAGATTTCTCTTGCTTGCATTTAAACTTTGACTTATGCTTTTGTTGTTTATAGGGAAGGAGATGAACTGGTTCATAACAGCCGTGCCAATTGGTTTAGGGTACTGTGTCGTAAAACTGAATGCTTAAGGACTATGTAAGGATCTTCCTGTGTAGACTTTCTGTGTAGACTTCCTGTGTAGACTTTAAGTGTATACTTCCTTTGTAGACTTTAGGTGTAGACTACTTTGCTAATTTTTGATTTTTTCTTGTTTCAGCATTTGGATGCTGGGATAAACCTACTTAGGCAACGTTTCCACAAACATCCACAGTGGTTTAAGAACGACAGAATATGCTTCATTGATACAATGTTCCCCCGCTTATGGTCCGAGAAATACCAAGCTTTTGTGGACATGGAAGCAAATCCTGATGGGTCTGGTAAGTTGTTACCTCTTGGAGCTATTGACTACTACACTGGTGCAGAACCTACATTTTGTCAATCAGACAAGATATGAGGGCTGGAAGTGGATGACATCTACACAGTAATGAACATCAAGGAAAGTCATTGGATTGCTATGTGGATTTTTATTCCAAATGGTAAGGTTGTTGTGTGGGACAGTTTGGAGAGTATAACCTCTATCGAGGAGACAAACAAGATAGTGGAGCCTCTTGCTGTTATGGTGCATTATCTTTTTTGGGAGTCTTGTGCTGAGAAGTTCAGGCAGGTTTGGGACCGAGAACAGTATATGATCGAGTGGAACCAAGTGCCACAATAAAATGATGGACAAAGTTGTTGAGTGTATGCTTTCAAGGTTGTTGAATGTCATGCTCTAGGCTTTCTATTTAGCGTGATAGAAGACATGAACATCTAGGCTGCTAGGGACAAGCTTACAGTCGATATATGGTATGAGACAAAGCAAGATGGCACACAACAACGTTCTTGGGACCACTTGGATTTCTACTAGAAGAAAGCATAATGGTCCCCTAAGTGATATCTTTTGTTATCCCGTAAAAAAACCATTAAGGATTCTTGCATATATTTTGTAGATGTAAGACAAACTCATAACCTTCATTTTTCATGATCAGTTAGTCCTTTTGATCTTTTGTGAAGTTCATAGATAGTCTTCTCTTGTAGACTTGTACTCTAGAAGTCTTTTGAACTCATGTAGAGTTCTACTATAGACTTCTCTTGTAGACTATTAATGTATTTCTTCTTTTATTTCCATAACTTAATCATTTTGGCTTATTGTCCTAACTTTTCTTCTGTTAATATCCATTTTCTAAGTTACAAAGACTCTCTTGGATTAAAAATTTGCCAAAACTTCCATAACCCAAAAAGGGGTTTAATATAAATTAGAAGCAGATGATATTGAATATGTTACAACGGCACAGTGGTTTGCAACAAGGATGAACGAAATGTACTACCCTTTCCAAATTCGAATCCGGGGAATAACATCTTTTTGTTGTTTTCACAAACTATAATCGACTTCATAATTATCCAATATGTTACAATAGCATAATGGTTAAATACTGTCACATACACACACGATAGAGATAATTGTCCCTAGTTCGAATCGCTATGGAAACAAATTTTTTTTCCACAATGTCTACAAAAGAACTCTACGATAGAAGTCTACTACATAAGTCTACCTGACACAAGTCTTAATGATAACATCAAAAATATTAACAACATAGGCTCTGTGCACTACATGAAAATGTCTATTGTAGACTTCACTACAATCAAATTCCTTTAAATCCCCAACCAAGTCTGAATTGGGTAATAAATCCAATTTGATGTGTCATGTTCTCATTTTATCGCGATAAAATTATGGCAGTCTTGGAAAAAATTCTGAGTAACCACTGTTCATTTTTCTTTTTTTCTTAAACGTTTCAAAGGTATTAATTATTAGTTTGACTATCAAGTCACGTCTCTTCGTTTTTTTTATACGTCTTTCCGTCTCTCCATCTCTACATCTTCCTTTATCCTCGTCTCTTTGTCTCTACATCTCTACATCTTCGTATTCTTCTTCCAAACACTCTCCTAAAAATGGATCCTATTAAACAAAGGTTAGATCGAGTTCGCGGGGATATAAGGTCATTAAAGAAAGACTACGCTATGATGAGGATCATCGAGGAAGGTAATTATTTATGAATTGCAGGTTTCCATGTCGTATTGTTTATGAAAAAATTAATGGTCTTTGATGATACATATTACCATGTGGAGGTTCCTATCAATGGACAATCGGAGACTCCATATGATGGAGGAGTTTATTGGATTGCCTACAGATTTCCGATGGACTATCCTTATTCGGCACCACGGGTGAATTTCATAACCAAAATCTACCACCCCAACATCAGTGAGAGAGGATCCATTGACCATGACATATTAAGAGCCAAGAAATGGTCTCCTGCGCTCCGCCCATCCATGGTTTTGAATGTCGTTCTCGACCTCATGACTTCACCAAACTTGGACAATCCTTTATCAACAGACGTAGACAAAATTTATCAAACTGACAAGGCCAAGTTCGAGGAAATTGCTCGAAGTTGGAAGGAGTAGTATGCAATGGAGTGAGGCGGTAGATTCGAAAAGAAAATAAATGATCCTAAATGTTTGTCTTGTTTTTAGATGTTTTCGTTGTTTATGTTTTTATTTCTGTTTTTATTTTTATTTCTTGATATTTCATTTTGTTTTCTTTATTTAATTTAATAAAGATACATTTGCTAATGTTATCCAAAGTGTTTCTCTTTTGTTAATGATCACACTCATATTATCATATTAACCATGTAACTATGTACATCAACTTTTAGTAACACAAATTAAAATTAATTAGCCTACAACCGAAATCTACAGCCGAAGTCTACAGCTGAAGTCTACAACCAAAGTCTACAGTCGAAGTCTACAACCGAAGTCTACAGACAAGGTCTACAACCCAAGTCTACTTTATAGAAGTCTCCAAGAGAATGTCTACTTCATAATAAATAAATGTGATTGTCAAACTGAACGAATAAGTTGCAATAGCGTAATGGTTAAATACTCACACATATTTACATGATAAAGATCCTTGTCCTTGGTTCGAATTGAAATGAAAACAATTTTTCTTTTTTAAAAAAATGCAAGTTTAAACATGATAATAACTGTGGGAGTTGGATTCACATAATTAAATTTGTAAATGTTCTTGGAAGAGAAAGCTTCTAGGGTTTAAAACGCTGAGAAAAAAGTGAAAGATATGAATTAGGGTTTTTATTGATAGCTGAAAAGCTGTAAGAGCTCTTTTGTATAAGATTTATGATCCCCTTATTATGAGGATGTACATGAGTATTTAGAGTGTTCTAAGTCGGTTGGGTCAAGCCTAATACAAAATAGGAAACTTTTTTAAGTTCTCTAGGTTTTCCATTTAAGCCACATCCTCTAAGTCAGTTGAGCCTTAAATGGGCTTTGACTCTTGAGCTTGACCACTGGGCCGACTTGAAATAGATTTCTAGTTTAACCTCCTATTAATTGGTTCTCGGTATAGCCGGTTTATTGCATACTTATTCGTTTTAGGCCGTCGATTCTTCTAGGGGAGATTTGACCCTTACAATTAGCCCCAAGTTCAACAGTGTTATTGATAAAAGTGTTGAAGTAAGGGTATCCAGACGAAGAATCGATTTTCGTTTAGACTGTTAATGTGACAATCCGACTATCCCGGTGAAATTCATGCTGATAAAGATTGATGTCGAGAAGGTGATGTCAAGCCCAAATGATAAGGTTTTGTCCAATTCGGTGAGCTAACCGTGTGTTGCTAATCGGTGAACTGGTTTGAAGATGCGAGGTCGCGAGCTCATCTGACAACGTGAAGCTGCGAGCTGTTTTGGACACGCGAAGCTGCGAGCTGTTGTGACATGTTTTGTAGCAAGCCGAATTAGAACAAACTTAGGCAAACTGATCTAAGAAAATATTACAGCGAGTTTTTCCAATGGAGAAATCAAGGCGAACTGCTTGACAAACTTTTACCGCGAGCTGGTTTGTCTTCACACTGCATCGAGCTGATTTTACCTTGCATCTTAGCAAACTGATCTAGTCATGATGCGGCAAGTGATATATTATGGTTTCTACCCGTTTAAAGCCATGATATAAGTATGGTTTTAGAGTCTTTCGGTGTTTTTCGTGTTCTTTTAGAGTCATTACAGGTTTATAGGTGTTTGGAGCATAATGGGAGATTTAGGAGCATTTTGGAGCATTTCGGTGAAAGAGATCGAAGTATCAAACTCGGATTGGAAGATTGAGACTGGTGTCGATCGACATCATCTCTTGGTGTCGGTCGATACCCTGTTCATAACAAAGAAAAGGCCCAATTCGTGGAACCCGTTTGAGCCCAGAAGTTCCTGAAGATTACACTATTGTTCCAAGACGGTTTTGAAGTCCTTTATATAATTTTTAACAGCCATTGTTAGGCTTAAGGATTTTATTCTATTGAGACCTAGCAAGAGGTTGATTCAGAGCTTTTAGGGAGACAAGTTCAGACTCTTTTCAGAGAATTCTTCGAACCCTTTTTTATCTCTATCCTTATCTCTTTAATGCAGTATTATTCAGTTATTGTGATGCTTTCTATTGCTATGCCTGAGTAATCTATTAGTTAGGCTTAGGGTTTTTCAAAGGCTGATGATAAATTGCTAGAACTTTATTACTGTTGGGATCAATCAATTTGTGTTCTTCACCTTGATAGTTTTAATTCTGCTTTAGGATTGATCACCCTGATTTAGACATGTTAGGTTAATTGGTAGATGCGAAAGCATCATTAGTTAACTGGATTAATATCTTTGGTGAGCAAAATATCTATTCGCAAAGAAATTTGGCTTAGTGATTTTGTGAACTTATCGAAACTGTTTTTAATGCTTGGTAAAATTTATAGAACTCGCAAAGAAATTTGGTTTGCTAAGATTTAATCTTAGATATCTTCTGCAACCAAAGTTGATTAGTTTTACAATTGTTTTCGAGTTTAAGAACAGTTCTTCATAAATATCCCGACAGTAAATTAGTGCTTTGATTTAAAGTCATGCATGCGAATCACCCAATGCCTAGCATTTTGTCTTATTGATTTAAAGAACAACAATCATCGTTTGCTTGCTTTACTTAATTGATTTTTCATTACAATAATACTCACTTAGCTTAATTTGAATTTGGAATTTTACTTTGTGAATTCTTTTCCCATGTGGATTCGAGCCCTAAGTACTATACGATCTCTTAATTTGAGAGAGTAGCTTAGGGTAAATTTGAGCATATTAGCGAGCTTGTTGAGACATATCGCGGCGAGCTTTTTGAGGATTGATACCATTCTTCAAAAAGTAAATGAGCCAATTACCGTAAGTCTATTGGTGAGCTGGCTAGTGTCTACCTGTTGCGAGTTGATTGGCGTAAGTTCCAAGTGTACGAGTTGCGGACTTAGATAATGAACGAAATGATTGTGATAAGAAAATCGTCTCGAACTGAATTAACTGAATGATCCCGATACGTCACATAGCTTGACTAAAATTTTTATAGCAACGAATTTACTTTGAAAGCCCAAATCCTCAGCCCATTTCTGAATTCAGATATCGCTCACAATCTCATTCTCTCCGAAAACAGGTAGCCTTCTCTCTCTTTTTCTCTCTATTTACTTTAAGTTATTTTAGGATTTTCCCGTCACATCACTTCGCTACCACTGCGTTCTTCCTTCGCTACCTTTGAGTTTTCCGGTGAAATCTTTTGAAGATTTTGTTTCATCTTCAAGTGTTTTTGTTTTTTTTTTTAATATTGCGCCATCCGATTTCTTGAGAAAAACCTTTTCGATCTAAAAATCTATTTTCGATCGAATTCGATGTCGTCTGCTAATTCGAGCAAATCTGTGGAGTTTGCCGAACTGCCCGAAGAAAATCGATATATCTAGAGATACTCAAGTAACAGCGAACCGCTTGTAGCGGCGAGTTCTAGTTGCGAGCCGAGTCCTTGCCTTCCAAAAGAGAACAAAAATGGTGATGAGGAAATGAGTACTTCTGGCTGAGATTATAAGTTTAAAAGCGATCCTCCTCTTACCGAGTTATTTTCCTATCCAACCCCTTCCTCACTTTTTAGGCGGCAACATGAGACGAGAAAGAGCGTTTTGCCGAACCGTATTGATCTAGAAGCAGAATTTGAAGGAGAAGTCGGCACATCGCGCCCTAGTAATCAGATTATCCCAACTTCTTCTAATAATGCGAAGGGTTTAAACGAAACGAGACTTGTTATTGAAATCCCAAGTCTTCTTGATGAGCCGTGTGATCAGCTTGTTTGGCCGCCTGCTCAGGTGAAAATCAAAAAATCTAATTGGGCATATAATCCCCTTTATGAGAAAGAAAAACTTGAAACCTCGTTAAGTTTCGGACTGTCCAAAGTTAAGAAAATGAAATCGAGGTGAAGGGAGCGTCCTCCTCCAGGTTCTACATAGTACGATGAGGACTCCCTGGCAATTCTCCGAATTGAGTGCGCGATTCCTGATGAAGTCGAGCTGATCCTTCCGTCTCATGAGAATCGAGAAGATAATCCTCTAGCGGGCATGTTTACTGCATACGAATGCTTCTTCATGAATTGCTATCTCACCTTCCCGATACCTGCGACAATCCTTCGATATATGTGGATTCGTCACATCGCACTTGCTCAAATCAACACAAGAGGAATTCGTCACATGGTTGAACTTCTGATGCGAGCTGCAGAATGCGGCGAGCCCCTCGGAGTCCGCCACTTTGTAAACTTTCTCCATTTCGTAAGAACAAGGACCCTGATGGCAAAGAGAAGTATAACTTGGCAAATCGTACCCAATACAAAATTTTAGATGATTTTCCAAACAAGGACCATGACTGGCGAAAGTATTTCTTTTTTTGTGCTTATATCTGTTGCATCAATTGGTGATGAAAACACGATAAAGGCAAAGTGGGGAGTCATTGGTAGATACTCTTAAAGTTAATTTTTCGAGCTGTCTCTGCTTTGTTTTATTGTTAATCCTGACTTTTAAACTAAAATTTTATTCTATGGTTGCAGTTCGCCGACAACTGGGTAGTCCTGTTAACGATCTGTATAAAAAATTGATAGTTGGGAAGTGTTTTTGGGTTCACCATTTTCATCTTGAAAGAGTCATTAGGGCACGAGAACGCGCTATAATCGACAAAGAGGATTATCAAAGTAACTCCAAAGATCTAGAAGTTATGACGAATAGACCAACTATCCACGACCTGCATAAGCAAAAGAAAGTTGTAGCCAAACACTACAAGAAAACATGTGGTTTTGCGACGGAAATTTGCGATGGAATTAAAGCCTCACAAATTTGCGTCCTAGTTGCGACAGGTTTGCGACGAACAGTCTTAATAACTCGCAAAACCGTCGCAATTTTGCGTAGGAAATTTTCAACGCAAAATCGTCGCAAATTTGCGACGATTTTGCGGCGACTTATATTTTGCGACGGTTTTGCATTGAGTTGTATGTTTAGACGCAAAACCGTCGCACATGTGCATCGAATTTGCGACGATTAAAGGTATGCGAGGGATTTGCGACGGAAGTAGGTTAAACACGTTTTAATTGATTCTTACTTGTTTATGAGTGTAATATTTTAGCCGCAAATCAGTCGCAAAAATCTTGAAAATCGTTGCAAATTAGTCACAAAATGAAATGAACATTCTATAAAATCCATGCACATTTTCTCACATTCTATAATTCAACAAATATGGATAACAATCGATCTTTGATTCTGGGTCCGGCTGGTGTGAGACAAGCAGAAGAACGGGCAAGGAAAAAACTTGAAGAATCGATGTTGGAAAAATGCTCCAATATAATGAAATGTTATTATTATTAATATATATTAGTAAGAAACAGAAATAATTATATTTCAAAGTTTGTATATTTTTTAATTGACATTTAATTATATTTTACTTATTCTACGTTGAATATATACAGGTGGACACACACGTGGGTGGACACTGGTAAAAGAGTTGCATAAAATAAAACCACAATGGCGTCACGTACCATATGTGGTAGCAGTGATTCATAAAATGGAACCTAATAGATTGGGGGACGCGATGGTCATAATAAAGGTAAAATGTATATATAAGTTAAAAGAAAAGATGTTTTTAACAAATTATATATTTAGTAATCGATAAATGTTATTTGTTTTCCTTGAGGGATCCTACCAGGACTGTACAAGCGAGCATTCATAGGTCCGCCATATCTGATAACAAATATGGGCCGCACATAAAGGAGGGTTCGGTATTGGTTCTAAAGGAGGTTGTACTTGTTAAGTTTGATAGGGCGACAACATATCTTAACATTATTCATGAGGACATAAGCAATGTAAGTTAAGTAATATATATTTTAAAGGTATTGTATTAAGTAGTATCCTTACACATAACTCAAGAATTTGATTTCACAGGTTATATCTAAAGAAAATATGGCTACAACGTTCATAGAAGAAAGTAGTAGCAGTCGTGTTAATCGAAATCCAAACAATTGGTTATCCCAGGAATCTGACGAAGGGTCAACAACGGATGGTGGTGAAGAAATTGATGATGAGTAATACATTACGTTAGCAGTTTATTTGTATTACGTTTTTAAGCAATAATGTACTATATATATATCGATTGTACGTACGTTTATGAACATCGATGTTAATGTTAAAATATCATAATATTATATTAATATAAATTTCCAAAAATTTACTTGTAACCCTAACACATTAATACTAATAACAAAAAAGTACAAATTAAATCTTAACTTACCAAACTATAAATACAAAAGTTTCGTCGTAATAACTTACCAAACTATAAATACAAATTTGCGACAATTTTGCCTCGACTTATATGTTTGGACGCAAAACCGTCGCAAACACTATAACATTTGCAATGGTTTTGCGTCGATTATTAAGTCTCGACGCAATTTCGACGCAAATATTGCGGCGGGTTTGCGTGGCAAGATATTTTAAGATATTTCCGATAGTTTTGCGTCTGTTTTGCGACGAAGTAATAGTTGCTACGCAGTTGCGACGAAAATTATTACAAAACGTGTTTAATGAGTCTTACCGGTTTATGGGTACAATATTTTTGGTCGCAAACGAGTCGAAAGACAGACGCAAAAACGTCGCAAATGAGTAGCAAAAAAATCCAAAGTTCTATAAATTCCGTGAATGTGAAGAACGGAATTAATAAACATTCAAAACATTCTCTAAAAACTTCAAAATCCGAGAAACACACTATTTTTTCCAAAGAAAGATATTAAAATTTGATAATTGAAGATGTCTTCGCATCATGAGGTCTACATGGTTCGAGAATGGATGTACAACGACCGCAAAGATCCAGAAACTGGCGAAGTGTCTAGAGAATTTAGAGAAGGGTTTGACCATTTTTTGAACCAGGCGATAAACAACCAAGGGGCTGTCGCAAGATATACCAATGACGGTAACGTGAAAATTTTATATCCTCGTGTGAAATGCAAAAACTTTGCTCCACATGATACGCGAACTGTTTGGAAACATTTATTTACGAGTGGGTTTTTACCTAACTACTATGTTTGGTTTTGGCATGGGGAGGATTTTGTTGTCAATGTTCTGGGTAGTTCAAGTACGAGTAATTATCGTGGGAATGTAGAAGGTGGTAGTAATTATGAGGATAGTAATTATCAGTATGGTCATGATAATTTTAATGAATCTGCATATGGAAATACAAATAGGAATAGGTTTAATGATATGGTCAATGATGCATTTCAAGAAACTACCGCTTCGTGTAGTGATAATACTTTTGAAGAACCAAACCCGAGTGCTAAAATATTTTATGATATGTTAGATGATGCTAACGAACCTATCTACGAAGGATGTAGAGAAGGACTTTCAAAATTGTCGTTAGCATCTAGGATGATAACAATTAAAAGCGAAGATAACCTTAGTGAAAATTGCATGGATAAATGGGGTGAATTGTTTAAAGAGTATTTGCCAGAGGGTAATAACTCTGCAGAGAGTTACTATGAGATACAAAGATTGGTAGCAAGTCTTGGATTACCGTCTGAGATGATTGATGTCTGCATTGATAATTGTATGATTTTTTGGAAAGATGATGCTCAGCTGCAGGAATGTCGTTTTTGCTCTCATTCAAGATATAAGAAGACTAGTGGTCGCACCAAAGTCCCATTCAAGCGTATGTGGCACCTTCCAATAACAGATAGGCTGAAGCGATTATATCAATCAGAGCAGACAGCAGGGGCAATGAGGTGGCACGCAGAACACGATTGTGAGGAAGGGGTGGTCGCCCATCCATCAGATGCAAAGGCGTGGAAACACTTTCACACGGTACATCCAGACTTTGTTGTAGAACATAGAAATGTGTATTTGGGTCTTTGCACTGATGGGTTTAGTCCTTTTGGGATGTCTGGTACGCAATATTCGTTGTGGCCAGTCATAGTGACGCCATATAATCTCCCACCGGAAATGTGTATGCATCGAGAATTTTTATTTCTCAGCATTTTGGTTCCAGGGCCAAAGCATCCAAAAAGATCACTTGATGTCTTCCTACAACTTCTTATCTAGGAACTAAAGCAATTGTGGCATGTTGGTGTACGCACATTTGATTCGTCGAGCCGTAAGAACTTCAACATGAAGGATGTCCTCATGTGGACGATAAGTGACTTCCGGCGTATGGTATGCTATCTGGATGGACAACGCACGCAAAGTTATCATGTCCTTATTGTTTAGATAAGACCGAATCATTTCAATTGTCAGCAGGAGGGAAAGCTTGCTGGTTAGACTGCCATCGTCGTTTTCTTCGAAGGGATCATCCTTATAGAAAGAGTAGGACGTTATTTCAAAATCGAGTTGTTAAAACCTCCCCCTTGGTTTACCTCTCAGGTGAGAAGTTGGAAGAACAAATGGATGGATATGGTGCGGAAGAAACAGTAAAAGTTGGAGGTAATTGGCAAAGTAATCCAGCAAATATGCCTGTTGGGTATGGGGTATACCATAACTGGCATAAGAAAAGTATATTTTGGGAATTGCCTTACTGGAAAGAGCATCTGCTGAGGCACAACTTGGATGTCATGCATGTGGAGAAAAATTTCTTTAAAAATATTATACACACATTGTTGAATGTTGCAGGGAAAACAAAAGACAATCGGAAATCTCGTCTGGATCTCGCGGCTTTATGCATAAGGCTTGAGTTGCATCTAACAGGAGATGGTAGGGCACCTATTCCCAGTTTTCGACTATCACCTGCCACGAAGAATGCTTTGATTAACTGGGTTAAGGAGTGGGTGAAGTTCCCAGATGGCTACGTGTCAACTTTTTCAAGGTGTGTTGAGCAAGGGGGGAAATTTTCTGGGATGAAGAGCCACGATTGTCATGTGTTCATGCAGCGACTACTTCCTTTTGCCTTTCAAGAGCTTTTATCGCAGGATGTACACGAGGCAATTGCAGGTGTTACATTTATCTATGGTTATTAATATATACATACATGTATTTTGTAACTGTATTAATTAACTTACTCTGGACCGGATTGGCGTTTTAATTTAGGTATTGGAGCATTTTTCAGAGACATATGTGCCATAACCTTAATGAAGGACAAAATCTCGAAGTTGAATTCAGACATTCCACTCACTATTTGCAACTTAGAGAAGATATTTCCACCTTCCTTTTTTGATGTGATGGAACATTTGGTTGTACACTTACCACATGAGTTAGATTTGGGTGGTCCAGTCCAATTTCGATGGATGTACCCCTTCGAAAGGTTCTTCAAACATTTGAAGATGAAGGCGAAAAATCTCGCAAGAGTAGAGGGATCAATCATTGCTGGAAGTTTGACAGAGGAGACATCAAACTTCTCTACTTACTACTTTAGGCAAATCGTGAAAACTATGAAAACCCGCCGTAGACGATACGACGATGGTGGGGTTGGCCGAACATATCACTTGGAGGGTGTACCAGATGTTTTCTGTGATGTAGGTCAGATGGGTGGAAAAGTGAAGGAATCAACGTGGTGTGATTTCAAGCATATGCAAGCTGCCCTTACGTATATAATGCTAAATTGTAACTACTTTCAGCCATATGAGAGGTATATATATATATATATGTATATATTTATATATATTAATTGAAAATATATATACAACTAATTAATTAACGGGTGTACAGAATGTTAGAAGACCAAATACGAGAAGAATTTCCTGAACTAAATGATGAAGAAGTTAAATTTTACCTAGAACGTGATTTTGCTGGCTGGATGCGGGAGAAGGTAAGAACCATGCATGAGTTATATTAGTATCACTTATATATATATATATATATATATATATATATATATATATATATATATATATATATATATACTAATTATTTCAATTTGACAATAGGTGGCGAAGAAATCTCGACAAAGTTGGCCTTTATGGGTACATGAGTTTGTTTTGGGGCCCATTGCAAGCATAAAAACGGTTAAGATGTATTGTACTCGCGGCTTTATTTTTCACACATTTCAGCATGGACAAAATAAAGCCACTGCAAATTATGGTATTCATGTCCCGGGCGATACAAACTTCTATGGTATTTTGAAAGAAATCATTGAGATTGAGTATGCTGGTGTGTTGAACTTGAAAAGTGTATTATTTCGTTGTGATTTGTTTGATCCAACCAATGGTCTCGGGGTTAGAAACAGCAAATTTGGAGTTGTTGATGTCAAAGGAAATAGGAGCTACACTGACAAGTTTGAGTCATTTGTCTTAGCATCCCAAGCAGAGCAAGTAGTCTTCATTCCTTACCCTCGTACTCGTGGACGACGGGATCAAGATTGACTATCCGTGATTAAAGTTAACCAAAGGGGTCGAATTGTCGGGGGGTTAGCAGCTGATGCTGATGATGATCAACCCCCAGTGCAACCTGCAAGAACCAAAGAAGTTTCGATCCCTACAGAGGTAACCACCGATTTGACAAGAATTGACCCACTTCATAGTGGTCTTGATGTGATATTCGAGGATTCAGAAGGAAACGAAGATGAGTTTGATGAAGACGAAGAGGAAGATGAGGACGACGATGATGACGAAGATGGCGGAGTAGAACGTTATGTTTCTGATCATGATGAAGAAGATTATAAATTTAATATTAATTATGTGTATATATTAGGTATATATTTTCGAGTGTGGTGTAGAAAAAATATTTTTTAAAACAAAATATATAAGCATTTGCTACGTTCTTGCGATGATTTCATCGCAAATGGTCAAAATTGCGACGGATTTGCGACGAAGACCTCGCAAAAACGTAGCAAATGCTTATACCCTAAACTCTAACCAATACATTATTTATATCGTTTAAATTGGCTCTTCTTCGAATATAAAAACATATCATAGAGGTCCTATTTGATATATAAAATTATTTGCATCAAATTACTTATTCCAAGTAATAAGAATAAGTAAAAAACACTATATAAGGTTTAGGGTACAGGAATTTGCTACGTTTTTGCGACAATTGCGTCGCAAATTCGTCGCAAATCTGCCCATTTGCGACAAATTTGCGACGAAGCCCTCGCAAAAACGTAGCAAATGCTTATACCCTAAACTCTAACCAATACATTATTTATATCGTTTAAATTGGCTCTTCTTTGAATATAAAAACATATCATAGAGGCCCTAATTGATATATAAAATTATTTGCATCAAATTACTTATTCCAAGTAATAAGAATAAGTAAAAAACACAAAGGTTTAGGGTATAGGAATTTGCTACGTTTTTGCGAGGGCTTCGTCGCAAATTCGTCGCAATGCTTATCAATTGCGACGCCGTCGTCACAAAAACGTAGCAAATTCCTATACCCTAAACTCTAACCAATACATTATTTATACCGTTTAAATTGGCTCTTCTTCGAATATAAATGTATGAGTCGTCTAATAAATAACAATCCCTCTATAATTATTCAAATAAAACTTATCAAAACATTATCAAGAAACATATATAACGAAGTATCACATACATGTACTTATACTAAGAATATGATCAATCTATCATTTTAGCCGATTTTACGAAAAAATTCAATTAGTAGACTAACATTGCTTCATACATGCACTAAGGACCTAAACAAGTTTATATTTACCTTTTGTGAATCGTAATTTTGCTCTAAAACATCCAAACCCCTAAGTATACCCTAAACCTCATTTGCGTGGGATTTGCGACGAACACGTCGCAAATCAGTTGCTAATTTTGCTACTCTTTTGCAACCATAATTACGGTCAACTCTATTAATTGATCGTACATTCACCTTGAGATTTACACTTTACGAGGCATTTGCGATGGTTTATGACACTTTGCGAGGCATTTTCGACGGTTTTTTTAATATTTGCGAGGCATTTGCGATGCTACCTGGGCGGGAAACGAAAAGTTGTGGGCGGCAAACATGCATTGGGTGATATAGTTGGCCCACTTTGCGACCAATTCGCGACGGAATTGCGAGGGATAGTTTTCCCTATATAAGCAATTCCGACGGTTTTTGACACTTTGCGAGGCATTTGCGACGGTTTTTTTAATATTTGCGAGGCATTTGCGACGCTATCTGGGCAGGAAACGAAAAGTTGTGGGCGACAAACATGCATTGGGTGATATAGTCGGCCCACTTTGCGACCAATTTGCGACGGAATTGCGAGGGATAGTTTTCCATATATAAGCAATTCTGACGGTTTTTGACACTTTGCGAGGCATTTGTGACGGTTTTTTTAATATTTGCGAGACATTTGCGACGCTACCTGGGTGGGAAACGAAAAGTTTTGGGCGGCAAACATGCATTGGGTGATATAGTCGGCCCACTTTGCGACCAATTTGCGACGGAATTGCGAGGGATAGTTTTCCCTATATAAGCAATTCCAATCCGTTGCTCATTCCTCACATCTCTCTTCTCTCTCTACAAAAAACTTTCTCTCTCTAACAAAAAGATCCCTCGACCTTCCAATTCTTTCTCGATCCCTCGACCTTCCAAATCATTCCCGACCTTATAAGGTAAATCTCTAAATTTTTCTTTTCTTTTATTAATTTTAAATTTTTCTTTCGTATATAATTTATTAGTTTATTGTGGTTTATAGGAGAATGGTTAGGAATAATTAATTAGGAATGGAATTGTACTTGAGAATTGAGGATTAACTAATATTGATATTATAATAGTTAAAATTGTTAATTTACTAATTTTGTTAAATTATTTTGATGTTTAATGTTGATTAGGTTAATTTAACGTTATCATTAAAATTGTTAAAATCAATATTAGATTACATTTTTTTTTAATATGCTATTACTAATTTAAGAAATTATAAAATGTATTTAGATGGCGGACAACGACTATACCGAGTACTTACAGCCCGGTGTTGGTCGTGGTAGAGGTCATTCACAACCAGGACAGCGTACACATTCCGCGCAGCCCTCTCGTTCCCCCACTGGTTCTGGGATTCCTGAGTCACAGCCGACGCCACCTTCCGAGGCAAACCCTGGAGCAGTTCTTTCATGGGATGACATGACCTTGGGGCACCTTCTCGTTAGTCCCGGACGGCAGGTTCTTCCCCATTTAGAACCTGACCCTACCGGCAACGCTGTATGGTAAGTAATTTTTTTTACGTAGTTTTAATTTAATTTTGTTTAGTAATTATTAATATATTTACACATAATATGCTTTTTATATATTTTTTTAGGTTTTGCAAAAATTCGGTCGGAAAAGATGTTAGAAAGATCGTAGAGCGGGATTTCAAGATATGCCACACGAGTTGGAAGTTTGTTACCCAGGAGATCAAGGATCGGTGGTACAAACAATTCGCGGTAACTTTTTTTAATATTTTTTTTAACTTTTATTTATTTATTCAATTTTTTAATTTTATAACTTATGTTCTAATTTATCACAATTTGCAGCAAAAATGCTATTGGGACCCCGCGATTAATGGTTTAGTTCGTGAGGAATTTGAGGAGAAAGCGAAGAACCGTCTCAACGGCCAAATAGGACGGTGGAAGAAGAAGTGGCAAAAGAATCCGGATCCGAAGGTATGTATGCCATCTTTCTTCGATTCCAATATTTGGGTAGGCCTTGTCGCCTTCTGGCAGTTGGAGAAAACTCAGGAGAAGGCTGCCCAGTGCTCGTATGCTCGATTGACGAAGGTTGGCGGTAGTGACCAGCCTTCAAAACACTGTTCGGGACAGATTTCTTATGCTCAGCATACTGTTGACATTGTAAGTTATTAATTTTTTTACTTTCAATTTTTACGGTCACAAAAATCTCAACTTCTAATATATTTTCATTGTCAGGCCGTGGAAAAAAGAGTTCCCGCAACGATGCCAGAGGTTTGGGAGAAGACCCACCGCAGGCCGGACGGGACATGGGTTGATGAACGTGTCCACAAGCTCCACGACAATGTCATTGACCGAATCGATGAACTCTCAACCCAGCTTACTCCCGATGGTCAACCTACTCAGATGACACCGATGGAGATCAACCGTGTCGCATCACAGGTAAAAACTTAATTTGCTTTTTAATTTTATTCACAATTTTAAATATTTATTATACTATTAACATTTTTAAAAATAAAATATATTATTATTATTTATGTAAAATTGTAAACTTTTAATTTTATTTTGTAGATAGCTCCTCGAACCCGTAAGGGAAAGATGGCATTAACAGGATCTATCCGGACGGATGATCATGGAGTGCCATATTATCCCGTTTCGAGATTTGCTTATGATCCGCAAATAGCCAAGGAGCTCCAGAAAACAAAAGTACGGCTTGGCGAAACGGTGAAAAAGTTAGAGAGGACTATGACCGTCTATGATGATATGTTCGCGGAGTTAGCGAAGAGAAACCCCGCCATTGCCGGGATTATGAGAAGGAGACAAGACGACGAAGGAGGCACATCGACCAGGGATACGCTCGATAATTTCATATTCGATTAGATTTGTTTTCTGTTTTAGGTTTTTGTATTTTAATGTTTTATGTTAAACTTTATTTTACGTTTTATATTAAATTTAATATATTTTCGAATTTTTTTTTTTTAAAACACTATATAAATTTTTTTTTTTTTAATAAATCACATCGAAAACCGTCGCAAATAACAGCCGCAATTACGTCGCAAAATTTTTAAACGCAAACATATCGCAAACAATTAGTCGCAATACCGTCGCAAAAAGAAGCTGCAATACCGTCGCAAAACTATTCGACGCAAAACCGACGCAAAAAAGACGTCGTAATTACGTCGCAAAACCAACGCAAACTTTTACCACGTAAAACAGATGTTATTCCGTCGCAAAAATTAAAGTCGCAAAACCGTCGCTAATATTGCGACCGTTTTGCGACTATTATTATATTTGCGACGATTTTGCGATGATTTTTGGTTTACGACGAGCTGGTTGCGACAAACCAAAAATCGTCGTAAATAGCCCTTTGCGACGAAAATCGCCCTCGCAAATGGGGGTGTTTTCTTGTAGTGAAAAATAAGAATCGGACTGCCTCAATGGTTGGGTGAACAGCGGACGCCGCTACTCCGGCTGCTATTCATATTGGCAAGATGTCTAAACAAAGTGTTACTAAGGGAAATACTCTAAGTGTGGCGCGGAACGACGAGGTGATTGCCAGAGCTATGGATGTCTCTCATCCATGGTTGCTTCTCATGTGAGTTGTATTGCTGAAGAAAACATCGAACCGGAGAAAAACGCAAGTCCCTAGAGAAAGATCTTAACTACTGATAAGGAGAAAGGGAAGGCCAACGAGTCGAGATCAAAGAAATCTCATCACGAGATGCTGCTTTCCAGCGAGCCAATCCCTTCAGGTCCGCGAACTGGAAAATCTCCCACCTCTGTCGAGTTATACGATGATCCTTTAGCCGCAGTTGCCTTGATGACGAAGATCACTTATCTTAGAGATAAATTTCCCATTTGGGAACTGTTGTTGAAGAGCAAACTCTATAAGGAATTCGTATCTTGCCAGGTCAAGATATGTTTGGGTTAGTTTTCCTTTTTCTTTTTACATGTTAATCCGCTTCCTCTTACATATCGCCTGTCTACATGCATTCGCTCACTGCAACAGGATGATCTTGGCCTATGACGTCGAAGCGTGGTCTAGGAAAGCCTACATTGATGAGGCCAGGAAGAAAGAAGAAATTGAAAAGCAGCAAGTCACGAAGCGTATAAAGGATATTTCCGTCGAAATGGAATCGTGGAAAAAGAATTCCTATGACTTGCACCTGCATCTTTACAACCTTAACCCCAAGAAGAAGAAAGACGAGATGAAGATCGCCGAGCTTGAACAAAAGATGGGTGCCCTCAACATGAGTCGTCAACAAGACATTAAGGCGGCTGCTGCATCTGGTAGATAAGCTACGGCGGTGTAAATCCAATCGGGATTGGACCGTGCATGAAAGTTTCTTGAACAGTTAACGGAGAATCCCAAGAAAAACATGATCTTCCTGGCTCAAGCTGAGGTAAATGTTCAGTTTATTGCTGACATGGAAGGAAAAGGAGAAGGTGACAAGCCCTTCGATTTTGAGGAAGAATGTTATGGGCTTGCCACTACTAAGGTTGAGCTGGCTTCTGCTTATTACGTTTTTGAAGAGCTGGCTGCCAACCTAAAAAACGTGCTAGGTATTAATCCCGTTGTTCCTATTCTATTAAAAGATATTCTTTTTCACTATGGGTCGAGGTGGCTGCTAAGTCTGTTGGTGTTAATGTAGCTTCTGGGTCAAACGATTGCCTCTAAGGCATTTGTCTACAAGGTGCAAGCCTTGAAAACTGATCAATGCTGATGGTAAGGCCATCGAAACTGACGAGCTTCCTGCCCATGCAAATGTTACGGTTTCGTTCACTGGGAACACTGTGTAGGAATTTACACAGGTTTTAACCAGATTAATCTCTATTAATCAACCTAATGACAATTCCTTTGCCTAGGATATAGGGTTTATAAACTAAGAATCAACAAGAACGGATCTCGAATATACCTGGAGATTATGCAGCGGAATATGATCAGGGATTCGAGATCTTTAGCACCTCAAGTGTTGTGCCTCTATCGTAGTCCACACGCACACAAACTAGATCTAACGGGGTGCTAGTGCCGTAGAGATCTAATCTCAAATAAGAAGACAAATTGTTTGCTTCTTCTATTAGGGTTTATGATCGGTGGCTTTTTGATAATTCTCTATCAATCTTTTTATCATCATCACGTTATACACATATATATATAAGTGAACATGACCTAATGGGCTTAGCCCATTCGTGAAGAAGCTTTGAGAGCAAGTAATTCATAATTACTTCTCCTTGTACCTCACGTCCACAAATCATATATATATATTATATCCCATATATGTATATCTTATATAACATATATGTTAAGTGCATTAATACAAATATATATATAAATATATCACATATATTTTATATATCTATTGTATTTTTATTAAAACCCAATCTATTAATGATCTAGTTTGCTTAGGTGTGTGACCCTGTAGGATCATATAATACTAGCAATGAGTTCATAACTCATAGATCATCAGCGGCTTCTAGCAAAACGTAATGACCACCTAGTATCATATGAATGTCTGATCTCGACAATACAACTATCACTAGAGTGAATACAAGTGTGATTTCAGGACATTCCCAACAATCTCCCACTTGTACTGGAATCATCTATTCCTATAATCCCTTCGTCTCTATATCTCGATATGGCATAAGGCAAGAACCATGTCATCCTTATTACAGCCATTATCACGTTCATCGAACTCCGATTTATACTGATCAAAAACAAACGACTGACAATCACCTCGTTTGAGCGCGGCCACGCATTTTTCAGTGTCAAATCTTCGATGGGCCCTGAGATATTTATCTCCTGTTATATAGGAGGGACAAATCCCATCTTGTTCCATCCCTGTTCCTTCACACACTTCATGATACGCCCAATCAATGCCTTTATAGTCACCTGTTACGGATAACGTTTGACAAAGTCAAAGCGGACCAATTCATATGCAAGAAATCATGATGAACTCAGGTCTAAGGACTATACTCTATAGTCGTAATGAGAACCTCTCATGACACTTATATAACTATCTTGTAGAGTTCTCATTAGCGGGTCATGTCCGATCCTGTGTTCTCTAACACATATCTATGTGATTGACTTTAATACTCTTATTAATGACTCCATGAAACTTAGTCATCAGTCACCTCACATGCCAGTCTCTCGCGGTTGTCAGTGTCCCACTTTAACAACCTTGACCAGGGACAAATATAATCTATGTCATTTATCACTTATAGGGTTTCATGATCAAGTCCTCAACTTGATGACCTATAAAATGCCATAAACTATTTTGGGACTATTATTCAATTATCCAATAATCAAATAATAAATGAAACAATTTCATTATGACATACCCAAAGTATGTCTACATGAATATCATAACATAACTAAATCCGTTACAACTCCCACTAGAATTAAGATCACATCTTAATATATCCATTACCTACAGCAGGAGGGTGAAGCTCATGCTTAGGTCGTGGGAGAGGCTGCGGTGATCTGCTTGGAACACTTTCCAACAAACCGCAGACTGTGGTGCTTTGCTTGGAACCCTTTCCAACAAACCGCACCGCAGTATAGACACAAGACATAATCAGGTTCCCACCATAAATAATCTTTGTCTGTCTAACCACTCTCAACAGAAACCATTTCTTCCTCAGTTCACCAAGCTCCTATCCTCAGTATTCCCCAAATACTTGAGAATATTCTCGGTAATTATCCAGTGACTTTCACTTGGATCATATTGGTATCTACTCGTCATGCTTAAAACATAAGCAGGTCATGGCATTCATGATAGGTTCCACTGCAGATGCCTGGAAACCTACTCAAAACTTTCTTCCTCAGCCAGTGTCCAGAGACACTGCGTCTTGCCAAGATTAATGCCATGAGACATTGGTATGAAGCCCTTCTTGGAATCATGCATACTGAATCTGTCCAAGACCTTATCACCATAAGAATCTTGACACGATCCAATTCGCCTACCCAATCTATCTCTATAGATTCCTATTCCAAGAATGTACGCGGCTTCTCCCATATCTTACTTTGAAAAATAACTTCCAAGCCAAGTCTCTAGAGACTAAAGCAACGAAACGTTATTTCCGAGAAGAAGTATGTCATTTACATACATAACGAGAAATGCAACTACGCTCCCACTAGTCATCATGTAAACACACAGTTCCTCTTCGTTCCTGATGAAGTCAAACCTTTTGACTTCTTCATCAAAACGAAGATTTCAACTCCGTCATGCTTCCCATTTCGGATCTAGCGGCTCCAAGCCACTTTTCGGAGTCTGGGCCCAACACTGCTTCTTCAAAATTCGCAGGCTCGTCATTGTCAATGATCAACAAGTCATGACAATTGGTCACAAGAAATCCATATTTCTCGTGATCGTTACGAATCCTTTCAGATCTGCGAACTTCAGGCACCACAGGTGCAGGTTCTACAACTTTTTGCAGATCCAGCTACTCCTCTTCCTCAACAGGTCGAGCAGTCTCCTGTGATTCTCGAACATTTTCGAGATACACTTTACTCCCACTGTTCTTTTTGGAAAGATAATCTCTCGCAAGAAAACATAGTTCTTAGTAACAAACACTTTGTTCTCAGAACAGTTGTAGAAGTAGTAAGCCTTGGTTTCCTTAGGATAACCAATTGAAGTAGCACTTATTGAATTTGGATGCGAGCTTGTTAAACGTTTTACACAAGCCTCATAACCCCAAATTTTAGTAAAGACAAACTTGGAACATTTCCAATCCACATCCCATGTGGAGTCTTTGCAATTGATTTTGTTGGAACCCTTTTTAGTGTAAACTCAGACATTTCTAGAGTGTATTCCTAAAAGGATTATGGAAGATCTGTGTGACTCATCATTAATCGAATCTTATCCAATAAGGTCCGATTCCACCTCTTGGAAAACCCATTCCAAAGGGGCGTTCCAGGAGGAGTGAGCTGTGAAACAATTTCACACTCTCTCAGATGATCACTTAACTTTTGACTTTAAGTATTCTCTTCTGCGATCTAATCGAAGAACTCTAATACTTTTTCCCTTTTAATTCAGTACTTCATTCTGGAACTCCTTGAACCTTTCAAAGGATTCGGCGTGTGTCTCATCATATGGACATATCCAAACCTACTGAATTCATCAGTAGAGGTAATGAGGTACTGAAAGTTTCCTCTAGCTCTTGTGCTCATCGGGCCGCACACATCTGTATGTATAAAGCCCAATAAGTCATTGGCCCATTCATCGACTTTGATAAAAGGCCCATTGTCATTTTGCCCAATAAGCAGGATTCTCATTTCTCACATGATTCACAATCAAATGAGCCCAAAATTCCATCACTATGGAACTTCTGAATCTGCTGAAGCCCAAAACGACAATGCTAGAGAAAATTGGGTTCTTAGTCATTCTACTCGAACAGTTTGGTGTTTATGTTATACACAAGCATAAATTGGTTTAAAACATAAAACCCATTCTTTAATGGGATGCTATCATATAATATATCATTAAGATCAAAAGATCAACATTTGTCTTTAATCAAAATATAAATCATTCAAAATCTTACAAGAAAATGAAATGAAATTTCTGCTCATAGCAGGTACATAATAGCAATTATTTAGTTTCTAAAACCAAGCCTGAAGGCAACTACAAATGGAAACTTCCTACAGCTAATGCAGCAACCCTTGCTTCATTCCTGTTGAGCATCTCCATTTGTCCCTTCTTCAACGTTCTACTGTTGCTTATGCTCTGCATATTTAAACAAATATGAGCACCACAACCGGTATCTAATACCCATAAGATAGAACTTAAAGTAACATAAATACCTGAAGAAGTCTCATACATCTTCATTATTTCTTGTGAATCTTCCAAATATTTCTTGCATTTTCTCCTCCAATGCCTTGGCTCCTCGCAATAGCTGCATGTATCATCATCAGATGGGCCAGACTTGGGCTTATTGATAGACCCGGGCTTGTCCTGATTCATAATCTGGACGGCCTTTCTATCACCCTTGTCTTTACCAGGTTTCTGAAACCTTTTGCCCTTCTTGATGTCAAGCTCAGCCATCTTGAGCATGTCATGCAGCTCAGTCAACGTCTTCGTCAATCCGTTCCTGATATAGTCCTTAATGAACTTATCATAGCTCGACGGCAGTGACTGCAAAATGATGTATGTAGCCAACTCTTGGCTAATGGGACAATCCAGTCTCCTCTGGTTATCAATATAACCCATCATCTTTATGACGTGAGGACTCACTGGAGCATTCCCCGGTAGGTTGCACTCAACTAGAAATTTAACCGACTGGTATTTCTCAGTTTGAGCCTGCTCCTGAAACATCACTTTCAGGCGAATGATCATCTCGATGGGCGACTCCACGTTCTCACATTGCTCCCGCAAATCAGAGTTCATGGTAGCCAACATCAGACAACGCACATCGACCATATCATAGTAATGCTTGTTCCAAGCATCATATTCTGCATGTGAGGCATTGGACCTTAACTTCTCGGGGAGAGGTTTCTCAAAAACATAGTCCTTTCTCTCTTGCTTGAGAACGATTCTCAAGTTCCGATACCAATCAAGGAAGTTAGATCCATTTAACTTGTCCTTCTCAAGGACGGATCGCAACGAGAATGAATTCTGATGAGGGGTTTTCGACATAACTAGAACAAGAAAAGAAAAAGTTTTAGTTATGATGTTCATGAAATGAGAAATCTTAACAATTAAGAAAACTCGCATTATATTCAAAACAATGTTTCCTCAATAGAATATAATGATCCAAGATCCATACTTCACCAAAACTCGAGCGAGCCACTGGCTGTTACCCAAATCTTAGCTATCTAGGTAAGCAACACCTTGCTAATCATATCCAATATGACTCTTGGTTGCGGATAAAACATCTTATGTTTTGTCCACCTGATGTCTATGGGCCCAGAACTTCTGATAGCCCACTCAAGTAAACCAATCTTTTCAGTCATGTAATAGTTGATGCCATGCACTGCAAGCCCATCAACCCAATTACCTACTGCCTTACTCATGTAACTGCAAATACCTTGCACTGCAAGCCTATCACGCAATGAAACGAGTCTTGACAACTGACAAGATCGGGAAGACATCCAGAACACTTGATATTTAGTTGAGGAACGGAACTTTTAATCCTAACACATATCATATATGCATTCAGGAACCCAAAATCATTAAATCTGGTTCGGTTATTTGATTTTAGGTTCACTAACCCACAATATTTGTAAGCTGTCGATCGATACTACATTAGTGACGATCGACACTTACTTTCTGGAACAGTTCTTCGACAACCGATCAATCCAATTGAACCGGATCGATAACCGGTCAATCCAATTGAACCGGATCGATTTTGGCCTCTGTCGAGCGACACAACATTTGTGTCGATCGACACGAACCAAATCGCATTAACCGTAACAAACCGGTTTCAATCGATTTCTAACCAAGTGCGATAACCGATTCAATCCAATTGAACCGGTTAACCACTTCTCAAGGCCGTAAACCCTAATTCACGATTCTGAAAATCGTGATTACTGTTCATCGTGATTACTGTTCACCGATTACTGTTCATCGACGAATCACTATTCATCGATTACTGTTCATCGACGAATCACTATTCATCGATTACTGTTCATCGACGAATCACTATTCACGATTACTGTTCATCGATTACTGTTCATCGCGAATCACTATTCACGATTACTGTTCATCGCAAATCACTATTCACGATTACTGTTCATCGATGTAGCATGCATCCTAATTCAAACAAGTTCTTGCAGATTACATGTTAAACCCTAAGGCTCTGATACCACTGTAGGAATTTACACAGGTTTTAACCAGATTAATCTCTATTAATCAACCTAATGACAATTCCTTTGCCTAGGATCTAGGGTTTATAAACTAAGAATCAACAAGAACGGATCTCGAATATACCTGGAGACTATGCAGCGGAATATGATCAGGGATTCGAGATCTTTAGCACCTCAAGTGTTGTGCCTCTATCGTAGTCCACACGCACACAAACTAGATCTAACGGGGTGCTAGTGCCGTAGAGATCTAATCTCAAATAAGAAGACAAATTGTTTGCTTCTTCTATTAGGGTTTATGATCGGTGGCTTTTTGATAATTCTCTATCAATCTTTTTATCATCATCACGTTATACACATATATATATATAAGTGAACATGACCTAATGGGCTTAGCCCATTCGTGAAGAAGCTTTGAGAGCAAGTAATTCATAATTACTTCTCCTTGTACCTCACGTCCACAAATCATATATATATATTATATCCCATATATGTATATCTTATATAACATATATGTTAAGTGCATTAATACAAATATATATATAAATATATCACATATATTTTATATATCTATTGTATTATTATTAAAACCCAATCTATTAATGATCTAGTTTGCTTAGGTGTGTGACCCTGTAGGATCATATAATACTAGCAATGAGTTCATAACTCATAGATCATCAGCGGCTTCTAGCAAAACGTAATGACCACCTAGTATCATATGAATGTCTGATCTCGACAATACAACTATCACTAGAGTGAATACAAGTGTGATTTCAGGACATTCCCAACACACTGAGCTACCCACTGAGACTGGAATTGTGAACCTTGCAAGTGGCAAGGTGCCTGAAGCTCAAGGGCTTGTTGGAGATGAAGCAAAAGAAGTCGCTCGAGGCGAGGAGCTGCATGGATGGCTTTATGTTGTTTTTCATGTTTTGTTTAAAATGTTATGCTTTTAAGCTCTAGTTTTCAAAGCTTTTGTACTACGTTTCAACTTTTGGTGCATGAATGACTTTATCCATCTCTGACACTTCGTTTTATCTGTTTTCACTTTAAGCAAAAACTTAATTAATGCGATGTATGCTAAGGTAGACCAGTGTGAAGTTTAACTGGGTTTTGAGAGTTTATCATTTTGGGCTACAAGGTTGTTCCCGCGAACCCCTTTTCACCAAATATGAACACTTAGCATTTATATAGCACGCTTTCATATCCGTTTGGATTTATTAGTATGCTTTACGTTTTAAGTGTCAGAGTTTGTCACTATGGCCAATAGTGAGGATGAATCGATATTGACGTCTCGTTTAAACGTAGTCGTTTGAGAAAGACTTTTGATAAGAATCGTTAAGTGTAAAAACTTTGATCTTTCATATATGAAATTTTGACTAAGAAAAGTCATCGTTTTTACAAAAATATAGGAGTATACGAGTATATGCACCCATTCCCCCCTCTTTTTTTAGGAGAGGGGCAACTGAACCCGTCCAAAAATGAGCTGCCTACGTACCTTTTGCAGGGATCAAGTTGCCCCGTAGTTCAAGTCAAGAGACTAAGTACTTAGCAATAGTACTTTTTCAGATGTCGTGCATTCTAGGATCGTGGAATCATTTCGCCTTTCATGTTCGCGAGTTTATGGATGCCCGGGCAAACTACCTTCATGATCAGATAAGGTCCCTTCCAGTGAGCGCCGAGTTTGCCAGCATTCTGTTTGGTTGTATTCTGAAACACTTCACGGAGAACAAGGTCTCCTTCATAAAACCACCGAACTCGTACCTTAGAGTTGTAATACCTGGCCACAGCGGTTTGATACTCGGTCATCTTGATGAGGGCCCGATCTCGCCTTTCGTTTACAAGGTCCAATTCACCAAAAGTATTACAATTCTGCAAGGAAAGAAGATTTTTGAGTAGACAAAATAATGTGAAGCAGCTTTTCTAAAATAACTTAAAGTAAATAGAGAGAAAAAGATAGAGAAGGCTACCTGTTTTCGGATAAAATGAGATTGTGAGCGATATCTGAGAGGTTTTTCAAATTATATAAGGATTTGATGGGCCGAATTCAAAAATGGGTCGAGAATTTGGGCTTTCAAAGTAAATTCTTTGTTATAAAAAAATTCAGTCTAGCTATGCTACATATCGGGATCATTCAGTTAATTCGGTTCGATATGAATTTCTTGTCAAGGTCATTTTGTTCATTATCTGAGTCCGCAACTCGCACACTTGGCCCTTACGGCAGTTAGCTCGCAATAGGTAGACACTAGCCAGCTCGCCAATGGACTTACGGCAATCGACTCGCTTACTTTTCAAAGAATGGTATCAATCCTCAAATAGCTTGCCGCGATATACCTCAACAAGCTCGCCGCATCATGACTAGTTCAATTCGCTAAGACGCAAGGTAAAATCAGCTTGTTGTAGTGTGAAGACAATCCAGCTCGCGGTAAAAGTTTCACGTTGTCAGATCAGCTCGTGACCTCGCATCTTCAAACCAGTTCGCCGATTAGCAATACACAGTCAGCTCGCCGAATTGGACAAAACCTTATTATTTGGGCTTGACATCACCTTTTCGACATCAATCTTTATCAGCATGAATTTCACTGGGATAGTCAGATCGTCTCATTAACAGTCTAAATGGAAATTGATTCTTTGTCTGGATACTCTTACTTCAACACTTTTATCAATAACACTGTTGAACTGGGGGCTAACTGTAGGGGTCAAATCTCCTCTAGAAGAATCACATCTTAAAACGACTAAGTATGCATTAAACCGGCTATCCAGAGTACCAATTAACATGAGGTTAAACAAGAAGTCTATTTCAAGTCGGCTCAGTGGTCAAGTTCAAAAGTCAAAGCCCATTTAAGGCCCATCCGACTTAGAGGATATTCCTTAAATGGAAACCCTATAGAACTTAGGAAAGTTTCCTATTTTATATTGGGCTTGGCCCAACCGACTTAGAATACTATAAATACTCATGTACATCCTTATAATAAAGGGATTTAAAATCTTATACAAAAGAACTCTTACATCTTTTTAGCTATCAATAAAAACCCTAATTCATATTTTTCGCTTTTGTTTTTGCGTTTTAAACCCTATAAACTTTCTCTTCCAAGAACCTTTACAAATTCAATTATGTGAATCCAGCTCCCACAAACTCTTACAACTTTCCAGCTATCAATAAAAACCCTAATTCATATATTTTGCTCTTGTCTCTGCGTTTTAAACCCTAGAAGCTTTTTGTTCCAAGAACCTTTACAAATTCAATTGTGTGAATCCAGCTCCTATAATTTGGTGCTAGAAGGAGGGTACCAATTCCACAAAGCTTCGTACACGAATGAAATGCCCAGACAAACTCGAAAAGCAGTAACACCGGCAAAGCCTAACTGGTCGGTTGGCGGCACTAAACAGATTCATATCGCATTCTACTAATAAGTGCCTACCTTTCTATGACACTCTGCGGGGAAAGAAGATTTTTGAGTGGACGGAACAATGTGAAGCAGCTTTTCAGGATCTCAAGAAGTATCTCGCAACTCCACCAGTGTTGGCAAAATCGGTTAAGGGCAAATCGCTCTATCTTTATATCGCGGTCTCCTTGATGGTTGTAAGTGGAGTTTTGATTCGGGCATATGGCAGCAAGCAAAAGCCTGTTTTTTACATCAGCAAGTCCCTTACTGACGCAGAAACAAGGTATTCACTAACAAAAAAATTGGCTTTTACCGTAGTCACATCAGCTGAAAAGTTACGGCCTTATTTCTAATCATACTCCATAATAGTACTTAGTACTTTTCCACTGCAAGCTCTTTTACACAGTCGGACTCAGTCCGGAAGATTAGCCAAGTGGGCCATCGAGCCAAGTGAATTCGACATACAATACCGTAGCAGGACGATTATTAAAGTTCAGGTTTTGGCCGACTTCCTAATTGAGCTACCCATTGTGACATCGGTCGAAGTTGAGAGCTTGCCATGCCATCCCTGGAAGTTACATGTTGATGGCTCTTCTTCTAAACATGGATTCGGAGTAGACATCTATAGGTCTTCACCAGATGGAGATTGGAGTAGTCATTTCGACTCGGCTTCCAAGCGTCGAACAACGAGGCTGAGTATAAGGCCCTACTTGCTGGATTATAACTGGCTAAGGTACTTAAAATGCCTAGGGTACACGCTTTCTACGACTCCCAAGTCGTCGTCAACCAGTTCAATAGGAAGTACGCGACCAAAGATGATCGAATGGAAGCCTACCTGGCGCTTGTTAAGACACTAGTGGCGGAATTTAAAGAATTTACTCTTACAAGGTTTCCAAGGGAGGAGAATTTGCGGGCAGATGTACTCGCCTCCCTTGGTTCGTCGGTACAGATCGACAAAGATCTTCAGCGGGTAATCCCCATTGAATTCATCAAAAAGCCAAGTATCACTGTCGCGCAGGAAGTCAACGTCCTGAAGAGTTCTCAGGCCGCAAAGAAGAAAGCAAGTCTTAATCAAGAATTGGCCGCCCAACTCGCCGACAATAATGAAGAAACCCAAGTACTCACTGACAATGAATTGGAGAACAGTGCGACTTCTCCGATGGACGTCGACAAGTCCGATAATAGGGGTCCTTCGGAACACATAGAGGTCAGCACGAAATCCGCCCAGTCGGATAAAATTATGGATGCAATGGGCGGGGACGGTGAGTTCTATCCGGATAGTACGGCCATCAATCCCGGTCTGCTCCCCAAATAACTTCTAGAAGAACTTCTGGAAGATGCTTACCCTTCAACGAGGAACCGCTACATGCACACGAAGTGGACGACATCGACGACAGCGATATGATTTATGGTTGCGATACTAAGTGGATTGATAACATATGTGGATATCTTGCAGACGGCGAAGCACCAACTGACAAGTGGGCAGCATGCAAGCTTAAAGCACATGCATCACGTTTCATCTTGTTTCACGGCGAAGTATTTAAATTGTGGTTATCTGAGCCTCTTCTAGTATGTGTTGAAGGTGATACAGTCCGCAAGATCGTGCACGAAGTTCACAGTGAATCTTGTGGTAATCAATCTGGGGGAAGGTCACTCGCCATCAAAATCAAAAAAACACAGATACTTTTGGCCAACTATGATACAAGACATCGAGAAATTTTCCATCAAGTGCGAAAAATGTCAGCGCCACGGCCCTATGATTCATCAGCCAACTGAACTACTCTCGTCAGTCACCTTGCCATACCCGTTCATGAGGTGGGCCATGGACATAGTCGGACCGCTTCATCCATCTCATCCAAAGCGATACCTTCTGGTATTAACAGATTATTTCTCTAAGTGGATTGAAGCGGAAGCATTTGCAACTGTCAAAGATACACAAGTCAAAAAATTCATCTAGAGGAATATTATTTGTCATCACGGAGTGCCATATGAGATTGTCACTGATAAAGGCTTACAGTTTATCTCCAAAAAGTTTGACCTTTTTGTGATAAATGGACGATCAGACTAAGCAAATCAACACCCTGCTGACCTCAAGGATACAACCACGCAGAAGCATCAAACAAAACAGTTATCCGCGGATTGAAGACTTGGCTCGATGCTAAGAAAGGCCATTGGGCCGATGAACTTGTAGTAGTCTTGTGGTCTTACCGTACTACACCTCGCCGCGCTACGGGCGAAACGCCTTTTATCCTTGTCTACGGTATGGAATGCGTTATTTCACCCGAAGTCCACTTTCTCGGAGTACGTCGGCGACTTCTTCCTGAACAAGAGTGAACAGTAATTTTAAAAGCTCAGGACGAAGTGATGATGAAAAGAAGAGACCATACAGGCGAAGTTTGTGGACGAAGCTTGTGTAGATTCCGATGCTAAACATGCAGACGTGTAAGCAGCTATTCTGTTCCTTTATATATTCATTTAATTTGGAAATGGCGAAGCCAACGAGATGTTTGAAATATAATATATGCACAATGGGAGATATGACATATGCACAACATATGGGGAGTTGGGGACCTAACGTTTCGTCTCAAGGATTAAGCTCTATCAAATCCTATTTCTTGATTTGTAATTTTTTCGGTTTCTCTTTTGATTACGCTTTTTTGTAGAAAAGTCAAAATTGTCAATGTAAATTGCAGGCTGATAAATATCTCTATTGCTGCATTTTTTTCTCCTAAATATTAGTTTTCAATCTCTCGTACTGAGTTGGGTTTTCTCTTTGAGGTCTAAAGTTGTTATTGGGTCAGATACCTTGAAGGCTTAATCAAAGTTACTTCATTTGAAGGAGAAACTAATTTTGATTTTTTTGACGTAAAAGTATAAATTCAATTATGAGCTTATAGATTATTCAAACAAAATCTCACGCCTACGCAGTGGGCCAACCACCAAGTAACAACATAGTGACTATGAAATTGATGACAATGAGAATAAGGTCATGCTAAGTTGGAAACCAGAGATAACCAGGCCGGCCCTTGGTTAACGCACAAGAAGCCAGTGTGTCAGGCAGCACAATGTTATAGTTAATTAAAGGGCATTGTTTAACAAAAAAATTTCGGTAGTGTAGTGGTTTGTTCGGCTCAAATGGGCAATAGGTAACGAGTTCAAACACTGTCCTCTAAAATTCCTCATATTTTTTATATTTATATTACTGTTGGGCCAAAAAAAAATTAACTGCGTTAGGCATCCAATTAGCTAGGGCCGGCCCTGGAGATAACTATCCATAAATTCAATGACGAGAATAATAAAATAAAGAAAAGTAATGTCAGGAAAGTGAAACGAATAAAAGCAACAGATAATATACATGTAAAGAAAATAGCGTTGCATGGAATCTCGGATAATAGCGTTGGTGGTTGATGCTTTGCTTGAAGATGGAGGTAAGAATAGATGCAGCTCGCTTTGAAAACTGCGCCTCAAATCTCGGATCCTCTACTTCTTTTTTTTAACTACAAACTTACAAAGTTTCCGACTAAAAAAAAAGGATCCGATTAAAATCAAACTAATTTTCCAAAATAAATATAGCCATCAAATAACTTAAAATTTGTAATATATACCTAAAACGTAACACCATTTTTTTTACATGTTTCATTACTCTTTTCTGATTAATATTTCATTCATATTCTAAATTAACCAAATATTATGTGTTTAGATATCATTAAATTTTGAATTTTTGACCGATTCATTTTTTGTTAAAATATTCTACTGATTTAACCCACAACTATTATTAAAAAAACTAAAAATATAATCAATAAAATTCATTAAAAAATTGCAGATATCATTTCCATATATACATTTCAGTTTTTTGCTTCTTAGGTCATCTCCAATGTATTACACCATATTTTACACTAAAATGGTATAACACTAAAATGGTGTTGGATTTTACTCCAATGTATTACACCATTTTCTACACCAAAAATGGAATATTCTAAATTTATTCTTTATAAATTTACAAATTAACCTATCTACTTTTTTTTAGTTTAGTAAATTAGAAAATTATTTAAATTTAACATTAAATATGAAAAGATAAATATAATATATCATATAAAATAGAAGAAATTTGTAAAAATTATTCCCAAAGTCTTTTTTATTTTGAAAACTAACCCCTCTTTTATTTGTTTTTGAAAAATAATATTTTCTATATTAAAATAACCATTTTAAACGAAAATGCTTTAATTAAAATAAAATTTTTAATAATTAAGCTCTCAAATAAAAATATCCTTTTAAGTTAAAAATAAAAGTAAAAAATAAAAAATTCTCTAGAATACCACATTTTTTGAAAACACTAAAAATACCATTTTTGAATAGTTCCAAAAATAACACAAATTCAAAAATGTTATAAATCATAGTGGATTGTCATAACTAGTTCTGGTCCGTTTACGGCCCATTAACACTTAGTCTTTAGGCCGGTTTAATGAATCCTAGTTGAATTAGGATTTTCCTTTTATGTACTTTCCTTTTTCCCATTAGGAAAAGGAATTTTCCTTTTCTCTCTTGTAATAATCCTATATAAAGGATCTTATGATTAATGAATAAACACAATCTTCCCCATTCGTTCTCTTGATTTACAACAAAAAATTGATTTTGAATGGATTTGTAGTTTATTTTTGGGTTTGGGTTAACTATTACAAATTAGGGTATAGTTTTTTTAAGGGGATATGGTTTGGATTTGGGGTTTAGGGTTTAGTTTTACATGTTGAAATTTTATTTTAATTTAACCTAAATTAAATTAGTTTCAAAAATGTTACAAATTCTCAAACTTTTAAAATTAAACTAACTAAATCCAATCAATTTCGGAAAATCTTTTTAAAAAGAGAATCTTTTAATTATCAGAATAATTTGTTTTATTTATTAAACAAAAATGTTAGTTTTCAAACTTTTCAAAACAAGGGTTAGTTTTCAAATTTTATAAAAAATTTGGAATATTAAATCAATCCTCCCTATAAAATAAAGATATGTATAATAAATTTTGGATTATTCATCATAAATATATTAGATTTGGGTTTAATTGTCATCGTTTATATATGTTTCTCATTAAATTTGAAATTATAAAATTTCAAGGACCAATTTGTAAATTAAATAGTTTTACACCAAAATGGTGTAAGATTTGGTGTTGGGTTGGAGAAGATTTAACATTACAATGAAATTTGGTGTAGGATTTGGTGTAGGGTTGGAGATGCCCTTAGTTTTTAAAAGTTTAATAGGTAATATGATATAATAAATATATTGTTTATATATGTATATTTATATACACACATATTTTAGTACTTTTGAGATGTGTTCCTTCTATATTCGTTATATTCGTTATATTCGTTATATTCGTTACTGCCAAGTACAATAAATGAGAAATCTACAAGACAAAACCCAAAAATAAATAAATGTTTTCTTCTTGTATAAAGCGAGAGAAAAAGGAAACTCGGAAGTGGGTTGGTCTGAGTTTTGAACCTCACTGAGACCACATGTTCAAATCTTCTCAGCTTCTATGGGATCCCCACTTTTGTTTCTTTGTCTCTTTTCTCGATTTCATCAAAGATTCTTCTTTCGCCACGTTTCGTCTTTCTACCCACCATGCGAGTCTCGTTCTCACTCGCGGACCAATCACTTTTATTGAAATTTTGAAATTTTGGGGTTTTATTTATATAATGGAAACTAGGGTTTATTTCCCTGGTAAGTCATTTGCCTGATGATTCTTCATTAACACTCAACAGATCCTTACTTTATAAAAGAGAAAAAAATCATAAAAAGAAGTTTTTTTCAAAAAATTATGGGAATAGAACTTTTTGGATTTATAGTTTCATTAGTAGGGCTACAAATTTTGTGTTGTCGTTTAAGATATTAAACGAAAAGAAAAAAACTAGAACAATTGTTTTTGTGACATAAACAAATATTACAATATCTCTAATAAGATATGAAATTCTCATGATTAGTTGGATTAAACTTGGGAGCCACAAGGAGGGTCCAATTACAATTCAGTGATCACCATTCCTTACTCGGATACCAATCATTGTTTGTGAATCACCATTTTTAGTGGTAGAAAATGGACAGGCTGAGAAACATTTTTTTGACTTAATTCTATACGCAGAAAGTAATTAAATTTCAAATTATAAGCAAATCGTTTATCCACCTTGATTTGCAAAGTTTCAATAAGAATATAAACTCAAGATGATTTGATATCTATATAATAATACATAGTATTTGAAACAAAATCAATTCTATATTCAACGTTTGATCTCCAATTGTGTGCCTCGTGCAGAATAACTAATCAAATGATCGTGATCATATTACTTCCATTATATAATGCCAATTATTTCATACGAATCAATTTTGGAGAGAGAGTCTGTTAAAATATCTCTATATATATACACCCTAGACCCAACTACCAAACTAAATTTGTGAGATACTAAATCGATTTACTCATAGAGATGGTCACAAAAGCCAACGATCAAAATATCATATTATACTATAATCATGATGTATAAAAAAGAACACATATAACATGGCTTTGTATATCTATGTGAGTGGATATGTGTGATCCATCATACCCATACATGTCTTTAGACCAAATCTTGGTCTTCATATATAAGTTACTTTCACGAAAACCGATGTTTTGTGTCTCTACTAACTTTAACTGCTAGGGATATCATGGGCTACACACTGTCCAGCCAAATCTATGCTTTTACATGGTCACTCATTTATTCCGTTAGAGAGAGATATGTGTTTATTTAAAATTTAAAAAAAGCTGACGATGTGTTTTTGTTATCTACGATTACCTTATTAAAATAGTTTGTTTACATGAAAAATAGTCGCTTAACCCAAGTAACTAAGTAACGGATACATCGAGGAATGTTTTGTATTTTTTAAAAACAAGAAGAGAATTTTAGGAAGGAAATGCTTGGAATATGCGCAACAGAAAATGGAAAAAAAAATCACCTTATGTTGGCTTAGCAACTGAAGCCTAAGGCTAGCTCATGGGAAGCAAGTACAATGCTTAAATCTAAATTTAAATATGTATATTATTATCAATGGTATGTGGTAAACGTTAATTCGAGGCTTCCACCTTAAATAAACATACAATAATGATGTAATAAATTGATTTTAAAATAAATTGTTGGAGAAATATATGGACCATGTGCTAGCTAGAGACACGTAGATATTTGTGAACCTCGATTCGTCATAGAAAAAAGGGTGGTCCAAGAATCCCAACTAATTACGGAGTATTATTATTCCTTTCACAGAACATTTTTGAGAGTAATATTAAACTTTAACTGCATGCAATCAAACAAAATTAACAAACAGGGAGAAGAATATAAAACAAAAAATACGTACTAGTTAAGAGGACCAACTTGGATGCATGCGAGAATAGAATTTTTGACTGATTTTAGACGATGTGTGTGGGTCCCACGTGGTGACAACAACTCAACGAGAAGAATGTGACAGAGAATAGGTGCCTGACTCATTCATCCTATAGAGAGATGGAGAGATGGGTGCCTTACTCATTCATCGTACAAACGAGCACCAACTCTGATCCATCATCGTAATCGTACGGTCCTCCTGGTCACACCTTCTCATCAAAGAAAGTGTGATAAGGGCATGGCATTCATCGTACATATTCTTCCTTCATTGAGAAATAATCTCTGACACCAAATATATAATTACTTAATTAAATAGGCTACATGATAAGGGCATGGCAATTTTTTTTCTTTCTTTTAAGTAAGGTCATGTGCATTACTAACCCCTTGGGTCTAAAATTAATAAAAAAATTATTAAAACACACACACTCTCTCTTTTTTTTACTCAATTTTATACCTTCTCTTTCATCTTTTTATTCAATTTTTATTAATTTTATATTTAAACACTTTCTTCCTTTTAAAAATACTCTCCAAAATATCTAATTTTAGACACTCTCTCTTCCTTTTAGACACTCTCTACTCTCTTTACTCAAATTTTATTAATTTTATATTTCAATATACCTCACAAAAATACTCTATTTCTTCATTTTACAACCATTTTAATAATTTTATATTATAAGAACACCACATTAGACCCCAAAGGGTTATCAATAATCATGCTCTAACGGCAAATTTTTGTTCTTATAAAGCCTGAGGATTTTAAAAGGGTTTTTTCTTATAAAAACAACATTCAGGAATTGAGTTTCGAGAAAAAATTCAATATGACGAACCATTGATAATTTAAAATCGTAATTAAGAGAATATCAAAATAAACTGCAGATTAAAATAAGTGTTTGATGATGAGTTGTTGACACAGCAGTATAATTTACAAATAAACTAATGAGGTTCATATTCTTTTCTTTTTTTTTAATAAATAAAAAAAAAAATTAATCATATTTTTTTCTTTTGGGGTCACACATATTTTTATATACTTAATTCTATCTGCTTTTCATAATTACAGATGACAGAATTAAAGTTGTTTTGAAACACGGATTGATGGTCTTGTTTCACGTCTCATGCTCCAAGTTGGATCACGTTATTTTCCTCATACCGTAATAACACATGATTATTATTGTTAACAAAATTTAAAATCTAATTTTTGAAAAAAAAAAAAAAAAAAAATATAATGTTGAGAAAGCCACCAAACTCTTTCCTCGCACATTCTTTTCTATACTCTTTCCTCTCACGTTCTTTTCTATATATAGAGAGAGATAGATGCTTGGCTTTTTCTTTGTCACCACTCTCTATCTCTCCTTTTCTCTCTCCTTAGCTTGACCTCAATCTCCTCTACATTTCAAAGAAGCTTCTCCGAGTTGTTGAACTGAGATGGATTACTCTTCGATGCACCAGGTACTAATCATGAAGACATTTTCTTTTTTGAACGAATGTAGAAATATTATTCAAACAAAAACTGTTTTTACAACAAATGTAACTCTAATTGGAAACTTTCAGAATAGTTCAAAGCTTAATTAGTTTAATTTTTCTTTTTGGAATAGTTCAAACAAAAACTATTTTTACATAAATGTTACTCAAATCAAGATCACATTTTAATCTTTTGTTTTAGAGAATAATTTGGTTTTGATATTTATTTAAATTTTATTGTTATAGAACATGGTAGGAGTAGTATCTTCACAAGATTATCAGAACCAGAAGAAACCATCGCCGGCGATTAGGCAACCTCCACCGGAGCAATCACTGAGATGCCCTCGCTGCGACTCCACGAACACAAAGTTTTGTTATTACAACAACTACAGTCTCTCTCAGCCTCGTTACTTCTGCAAATCTTGTCGGAGATATTGGACCAAAGGTGGAATCTTAAGAAACATACCAATCGGTGGTGCTTACCGGAAACACAAACGCTCCTCCTCCACCACCAAAAGCCTCCCTGAACCACCGACGACAACGATCTACGACGGAAAAACATTCCCGGCGGCAAGTTTTGGCGGTTATAATAACAACAACATGAACAATGAGCAAATGGAGCTTGGGTTAGCATTTGCCTTGTTGAACAAGCAACCTCTAGGGTTTTCGTCTGAATTTGGAAGCTCTCATTCTTCCATGGGCATTAATGGCGTGTTTGGGAGCACGAGTCAGGGGATGGAGAACGCTGGATATGCGTTTGGAAATGGTGGAAGCGGTTTGGATCAGATGGCGACAAATGATCCAGGCAGGGTCTTGTGGGTATTCCCTTGGCAGCAGATGAACATGGGAGAAGGAGGAGGAGCTGGTCATGGTCATGTTGATCAGATTGATTCAGGGAGAGAGGTCTGGAGTAGTACTGTCAACTATATTAATTCTGGTGCTTTATTGTAGTCTTTTTATCATAACCCATTTTCATTAATTTGGGGTTTGATTAGGGTTTGGGTTCTGGTTTTCTTGGGTAGAGAAGGGATACTTATGAGATTACTAGTGACAGAAAAAAAAAATATTGTGCTATCTTCAAAGATTTTTAATTAAAGAAAAAAAGTGTGTTGTTTCTTAGTTTCTGATCTATTTCTTGAGCCTTTTTTTCTCGATAATTATTTCTTGAGCTTTTGTTTTTGGTATTCCACTAGTTTCAAAAAACGAAAGTTTCATATGATGAAGCTACTGAGAAAAATATGAATAGTGATGAATGGATTAATAACATAAATATCCTAGATTCTATTGCTAAAAATTGTTTAGTGATAGGTCTATACTTCCGATTCTTAAAGTAAAAATAGATAACATAAGAGAATATCTTAAATGTTCGCTGATACGATGATATTATTATTAGAGACGTACAAGAAGTGATTATTATCTAACTAATATTACACCTACAAAGTAATTTTGTCGTCGAGGATAGATTTGAACTGCATTGACATTTTTTTTCTTTTCGTTTCTTTTTCAATGCAGTGTACTGTTTATCTGGATATCGAAGATTTATATAACTTTTAAGGCAACAACAAAAAAACATTCCTAAAATTCCGCACTCACTTTTCTACGACATTTGAAAAACATTTATATAACTTTACTAAAATCATAACTTTTAATATATACATTCTCGGAATCCATTAATTGTCCATAGAATGTAATGAATATTGTGGTAATTAATTCCACAAAATCTCTAACTTTCTTATTAATTCTAAATACATTAGAATTTTTTTTTGCTTTTTCAATCAAAGGGAAATAGATAATGATCTATAACTTTTTATTTGTTTCGGTTTTAGGTACTACTACAATTTTGTAATTATACGTTTAAAGATGGAAATCTCGGTTTGGTTTGTGCGAACCAACTCAATAAACTTAAAATAAAATTTAATTAAATATTGATTATTTATTCATATTTTAATCAAAATATATGTAAATGTTATTAACTTGAGTGTATATAAATGTTTTGAACATTACACATAAATTATAATGCCAAATTAATTTAAACTAAATAAATCGCATTATCATATTTATCTACCATTTAACTATAGCTTTTGAAATTATTTCATAAAATTATTTTCTCAACTCATGTGTTAGTCCTATATATTTTATGCAAATCAAAATATAGAAATAAATAATAAAATTTATAATCCCGCGTTTGACGCGGATCCAAATCTAGTATATATACAATTGGCGTCAATATAGTTTATTTATATTCAAAATTATGTATCAGCATGAAGTACAAACCAAATCCAATTCGAAGATTCGGGCGTGACAAAATCCTTGTTAGAATTGCACAAAAGCGAAATTCAGTAATATATTATTTATTAAAATCCCAAGAAACGGTTTGATTTGATAGGTTTGGATTTTGTTGCTATTTATGTTGTCATTAGTGGCGTTGGGGTTGCAAGAAGATATGTGGAATGAGTAGTGCTGGAAAGGTATTTGGAAATTTAACAAAGTTTTTGAGAATACATCATGTGAGGAAACGAACAAGTCGACCACAAAGAGAAATCAATGGTCATTCCCGCATCGACATGTTAATAAAAAAGGACTTATTTGACGATGCACTGGTGAAACCAATATATTCTTGCATTGAGTATAGAACTGGTGAATCAAAGGGCATTCTTGCACAATTCTAGCTCACGACGGGTTTGATACACTCTTAACAATATACGACAACAATTTTCTCGAAAATGATAGACCACTCTAGTCATGAGGCATATATTCTCAATACCATTTAACAAAAATGAGGTGCAAATCCCAAAACTACTAGAAACTAAGCATAAAACAACCGACTGAAATACCAAAAATGACATAATCCCTAGTCAAAAAACTCTACCCTAATTAAAATTAAAGATCTTAACTGAGTAAGAGAAACATAATTCCCAAGCATAGAAAAACATATATCATAAAACTGGAATTCGTCAAACAAGATTTACAGTGAGAAAGATAATCATATATCCTAAGACGAAAGAAGCTTTCCAAGCTATTGAAAAACCCATAACTGTCACAAAACAACCCGTGGGCACACACGACCGCTTCTAAACACCAAATCCGACTTGGATCTAGCCTTTCCGGCACACCACATGCATGTAATCAGTCATGCATGTTTTACTAATATACTGTAAATTTTTCTAAAGTTTATTTTGTAGAAATATTTTCTATTGAAAGCATGATGAGAAGGGAAAACAAGTTAAAACAAGTTACAAGGCCTAGCCAAGTGTTTTAATATTTTAAATTTAAAGCCCAGGTAACTAATAACAAGCCCATGCAGCTAATTTGGGTAAAGGTCCTAAAGGAAACCAATTCGAACCAGTTTCTTTCCAAACCAGAATTGAGCCAAATAAGAGGAGAGGTTATCGTGAACCAGCCAACGATAGGGAAGCGTAAGGTTATTTTGGTCGGCCGTACCAACCGATTTCTTTAGAAGACGTATAAAACCTACTTTAATGTGTTCCCATGCAATACTACTAATTTTCAAAGACTGGAAAAAGGAATCGATTCCGTATATTATTTGTCGCACTGTTTCCCTGCACGTGCCTGAGTGCCGCTATAATTACTTTAATTATTTTCTTAAATAACCCAAGCAGTTGTGAAGCACCTCTCATTTAGTACTAATATCTAACTAGCCGACATATTGTTATAGTAAAATTTCGTTCTAGAGATTGTATATATATAAATATAATCTAAAGTCATTTGGATTGGAGTAACAACCAACAAATAATTACTTATCTTTTGAAGTTCTTCTTGCGAAGTTTATAACGTTTTCAGTTTAACTATCCAACAAATATAAGTAGAATTTTAAAAGATCTAGAGTCTATAAACGTAATTATAAGAAAAAAAACTAAATTGACCTGTTCTTATTCCCAATTCTAAAATTTATGACTTCTAGTTACAAAACTAGTAGTTCCCATACAATGAATTAATGTCATGAATAAATTACTGTTCGATATCAAAACACAATGCCATCATTTATAATCTAAACTTCAAATTTGAGATATATGGATTAAAAATGTAAATTTAAATCAATCTAATGGTCCCCTTGAGCAAATCCAAAGCAAGCTTATTCAAGTTCAAATGAACATTAAATAAAGATTTAAGATAGAAATAAAAGTAGCTCAAATCATACTACTATTAGACAATCGACTTATCCGACGTGTCATGCTCTTAGGCATTTTAATTATTCTTTAATTTTTCACGCGATTAATCTGTTTAGGTAATATGTAATTCGTATATTCGATTATGGATTTACTCGTAATTTAATTGTAATATATCCTCCAATATATCCTCTAAAAAAGTTAATATTACTTTTCTGATAAATACAGATTAGCTGTTTACATTTGATCGTCGGCATATAATAAGGTAAATCGTATCGTAGTCGTATATTATTTCTTAACATATCGTTAAGTACGTGTATATCCTTCCATTTTTTCCCTTTAAGATTTACACGAATCTTAAATTAAAAACCCTAAATGTTATGAATGTGAATGTGTATATATATATATCGATGAGAAGTTCTGCTTTCTACCGGATCCTAAATCATCTCCATAAGTAGGTGCCTTTTTTATATATTTTGTTTTGATTCTGTGTTCGTATTCCTATGGTTTATTAATTCCTTTCGTATATGTTATTCTTAATGCTTATGTTCGTACTGCTTATGGTTAATTACCTTGTATATGGAATAATACGTGGGCAATCCCATACTTCTATCGCTAAAGGTATCCTTTGCTTTTTGTGAGTTTTAAGTATTTTTAATTTAGTAAACTATGTATTTGAAGTTCCTATGTTATATCTTGTGTTGTTTTTTATCATATAACTATTTAAGTTGGTGATCTCATCGGTGTATTGGTTTCTCCACTTTTCTTTACGGAACGCTGGTTTATCTTTTACTCTTACGGTACGATTAGCGTCTAATAACTGTTTTAATATGTTGTGTTATTTCTATGATTTAGATGAGTTATTACTAATAATTTTTTTTTTTTTTTAGTTTCTTCGGTCGTTATTCTAATTGATGTTGTGATGAATTCGGTGACACTTATAGATCCCGTGTCATACAATCCTGATTATGTAATATTTTCTTAATTATATATTTTAATATACATTTATTTTGTTTTAGCTAGATTCTTATATTGAGTCAATAAATTTCTAATTTTTAATCGTTACTTAATAATTTGTTCTTGTGTAGGTTTATGGTGATGCATACACTATATATTCTATAAACCTAGCGCGTAATATGCGTATGTTTACTGTCGTCCCGGATTGTCTATGTTATAAGCGTCTATCCGTTGGTTCTATTCTTTATCGCCGTCGTCCATGGTTGGCTACTTCGGAACGTGAAGCTGTTAGATATCTTTTTAATTCTATCGTGGACGGTCTAAATAAATGTGAGTATAGTTTATATTCATTTTATATTGCTGTGTATTTTTATTTTGTGTCGTTATATAAATAATATCATACTTTATTTCATCATATTCTGATTATTTTCATTGACATGTGTAGGTCATAATAAATCTTCTCCACAAGATGGTGGTAATGATGTAGACACCATCGACATCTGAAGCTGTTTCTCGGTTGTATTCGAATTCGATATTATTGATTTTATTTTAAAGTACTTACATTCTTAGAGGTTTTCATTTTATTTTTACTTAGATATGGTTTTTGTAATGTATTTATACTTGATTCGTCAATAATTTTTTATATACATACTAAATTATTTCAAATGTAATGTTCTAACCTCATTCTAGATCTATATCATTTTATCAAAGGGATAAATCGATTCTTACTTGAAGTTGATGAGACAATTCATTGGCTTTTTCCACCTATGCTGGTTGATTGGTCAATCGACTTGTCTTCGTCTTTGTCCTTTTGATATTGCTTTTGAAGTTTGTATCACACGTATTGGTTTGTCGTTTTGTTTTTTTTTTGCTTTGGTTCTTGTGAGTGTATACATTCACGTGAGTATCATTGGTTCGTTTATTAGCATATACGTATCCATTTTATCTTCTTCGAATTGGTTAGTTCCATTTTTTCTGTTTTTTTTAAGGGTGTTGTTTAGAAGTGAGTATGTCTGGAGACTCAACCTATTCATTTTCTTCGCCAAGATCTTTTGTACCGACTGGATTAAAGATACTGCAGCTTTTGCTAACACGAGCTGAGCGTTCCCCACGCTGTAATCATTTTCTGAAAAATGTATTTGTTTTTCTATGGTTTGGTCTAATTTGTAAGAAAAAGCAATGACCTATGTTCTGATCCTTTGTCTTTTTGTAGTTGTAGAAGAAATACCATAAGGAATGTCTTGCGCATGAGAAGTTTGTTCAAAAGAAGAATCGATACTTATATGATCTTGAGCGGCTTGAGTTTGAAGAGCGTGCTCTTGAGTTGAAAATTAGGCGTCTAGAGTGTCCTTATACAAAATGGCTTGAGCTAGAATTCGATAGGATTGCACCACTTCCTAGAATTATTAAAGACCTGATTGTGGCTTCCGAAGCTAATGATGATGAATTTGTTCCTCCGACGATTGTGTTTATGTTCTAATGGGTCTTGAGTTTGTCTTTGTTAATTTTATCTGTTTTAAGTCGTTTGTAGTAAAATTTCTGTTTAGTTTAATGTATCCTTCGGCCTAACTCTGTTCTAAAAGTATTTATCAAGTTATTAATGGCTACATGTTCGTATCCTAATATTGTGGACAAAGTATCGTAATGTGATTGTACTATAAATATGGTCTTCGTTTATCATCAAGTATGGCTAATGTTTATTTTAAAGTTGTAGATATTTAACTAAAGAATTAAAATCTAAATTTACGTAAATCGTCTGATAATGTATGCAACCATAAAGAAACAATATATATAAGAACCGAAATAACTAATTGAATTGTTCATATTATACTACCATATTACATATTAAAATCTCGTCTCTTCTATTAAAAAAAAACACATTCTTCATGATATTTTCTTCCTTATAAATCTGTTGGGTCGAGAGCGGTTATAGTTACCCCTCTTAGTCATCTGTTGTATCATTAGCCATTATGCTGTTCTCGATGACTCTGCATTGATTCAAAACTGAACATTTCTAATGTAATGTGAGATGAAATGATGTGACTTTTTACAATAAAATATACTTACAAGTCTGCGTATCTGTGTGCCACCTCAATATCTGGATTAATCATGTACCGGCTCAAACCATCATCGCTCTCAATGTGTATTCCTACCCAAAAAAAATGTTTAGTAAGAAGACCTGCGTATTGAACAAGGTTCCATATTTATAACAAGGTTCTACACATTTTTTGCTTAATATACCTGCGTATCCATCGAGTTTCCACCATCGGAGTATGATGAGCATGCTCTGACCATGAACGACATTGTCAATCCTGTTTTTGATGTGCTGTGCTATTTCACCACGTGCCACACAAGTTATTTCTTTGTTCGTGATAATTTGAGTATTTTGGTTAGTTTGTTCTCATCTAGCAATTTCTAACAAACAAATTATTACTTACCATTCATCTTTGATCTTGAACGTCAATTTCTTTTGGTTGGATCCATGGACAACTGAATACACCACTTCGATCTCACCAGTGTGGATAACGTACCCAATAATATCTACAAAATATGTAAAGATTATCATCATCTTACTAAGTAAAATGTGTCGACTAATGGTAAAGATTATAATGTTGTATCGGGTAATTTTTCTTACCAAATAGATAGTTTCTTGCAGGTGATCCTCTTATCAATGATCCATAGGTCACAAACTCGAAAAATTATCGTCTGTCCACGAAATTGGTTTGATCAACGTTGGTTTCTTCTAAAAAAACAATCATTTGGTTGTTGCGCACCACGGCGGAGACACCCGTTGCGTTTACAACTCTAAAACGGCTGACAATTTGCCAATGCATTTCGGCAAACATATCATTGTATCTCTCTGCTAATCATCGGGGTACCCTTACATGAATCTTGGTTTCCTATGTGTCATATATTGTGTAATTAGTTATTTAAATATTTTTGTTCTATGCAATCGAATTGACCAACACATCAATGTTAAATCACTACTACTTACTTGAGTTATGATTAAATAGCGTATATCTCTTCCATTATAGAGTTCTAGATCATATCATCTAATGTTTATGCTTAGATCTTTAATTTCCTATTCCGAATTTTACACATGTAATGCTATACATTGCAATGTTTAATTCAATTATTCGTTAAACAAATAACATGATAAAACTCTTGAATATATGTTATAACAATAATTTTACACATATATATATACCTCATGATCTACAAAAATCATCTCCATATTATACCCCAATTCGCTTGACTTCTCAAAACGCTTGACCAGTGTTTTCACTCGGATTCGCCAATTAGTAGTAGTTCCATTGATTTGTGAGAGCTTATCTTCGCGAGACATTTCGTTGATTATGTTCTGGTTTTTTTTTATTGTTCTTGTGGAGAAGATGTTAAACAAAAAAAAAAAAAAATCTCTTTTTTGCTAAACACGGTTTTTAAACTTCCCTTTCAAAACAACTTTTCCCCTTCGTTATTTGAATATGGTATAATTATTTATTAATCGGCTAAAATGGCACCCGTAATAATTAATTTGTTGGGGAATGTAAAAAGTTTCGTTTTAACAAGAGAAGCAACACATATCAAATAAATCTCTAATGAAATGTATTGTATAGAATACATGCATCGTTCCAAAAGACACGAATCGGAATTATAATTGAAATTATAAATCTTTGGTTGTTTATATTAGTGTATAAATTATTTAGTTTATATATGTGGTAATTATAAAATTGGATAGTTATCGTAAGGTCGGTATGCTTATTTTCTATTCATTCGTATTCAGGTCAGTTTTGGTACTTAAAACGACGTTCATAGTCGTTTGCTAGGAGATGCGTTATTATAAGTCATTTATTTGAGATTTATCTTTCTATTATCTTTATTTTGACTTTTTCTATTGTTATATATAATGATTTTTATATTACATGTCTTAAGTTTATATCAAAATATTGACAACGGATCTTGTGTTCGGCCCGTATGTATGTCTATGGATCTTGATAGAGCATGATCGGAATGAGAATCTTTCATAGTTATCTTATCTTCTGTTTTAATAAATATAAATTTAATAAATTTGATCATTATCGTATCTTTGTACATGTATATTTGACATTTTTATGCATGTATACGTTCATCTGATTGGTAAACTCCCATCAAGTTTAGATTTTGGTGCGATTAGTTTTGTATTATCTTATAACCTTTTATTTATTTTATTTGATTACATTCCTGTAAATGTGGGATATGTAATAGACTGCAATTTGGTTTGTGGTTGTGTTCTTAAATAACTGCCTATAAATAAGGACATATTTATTTATTGATTCATCAGTAAATTTGGAGTGTTTTCAGTTCATCAGTAAATGTGAAGTGTTTTTCTTACTGATCGATTTATCATACGTTTTAGTTTTATTTGTTTATTTGCTTCCGACACAAACATGTTTGAAATTTTTATCCCTAAATTGTGATTGAAAGGATATTCTATTCTTAGTGGGATACATTATGCAATTACAATTCTGTAAAAGGTCTGTAGTAAATTTGACTTTCGTAATAAAATGAATTCGATTTGATGGTACATGTAGTAGCGGTGTTACTTAAATTGATAATAAGTCGTGCCAGTAGGTACATTTATTGGTTTTGTCCAAATGAAGACTACCAGTATTACCTAAATTTCAATTGATATATAATGACAGTCTTACATATAACGTTGAACATTTATTGATAACCAGTTTTATTGGTTTTGAAGTTGGGCATTTCCATGTAGTCAGATAGTTATAAGGGAGTGTTTGGCTAAAATCTGAACATCTACTGATTGTTACAGTCTTACGTCAATACCAATGTTTTTATTTGTATATAAATACAAAGACAACTCATGAATTTCGAGATCCAGTTTTCACAAAAAGAGAAGAGAAAAAACATTCCCTTGAATTTAAATGCAAAGAGAATGTCTAAATTCTGAGTTCTGTGTCCACACAAAGAGTAAAGCATACAATTAATTCTCTTAGATTTTTGTCATTTTAAGTATGTCTTCTGATCCTATTGCAAGTTATAATCGTCGATTTAGACCAACAGGATTGAAAATACCCTACCTCCTGGCTCTATCATCCATGAATTTGCAGAAACGTTTCTAAATAAGGTATGTATTATATATCTTACTTTATGTACAAATATGACATTATTATTTATCTATTTTTATCGTCTTTTAGTTAATCGTTCAATATCGGGAACTATGCAATCTTCACGACGATATATTGCTTGATATGTTGAGATATCCACGTCAAACACGACACCTAGAATTGAGGCGGAGGTCTGTTGAAAATATGATAAGGGAACTAGAATCGCCTTACGATAGATGGGAAATGTTTGGTCTTGAAAGGATATCACCATTTCCACCAGTTATACGGCAATTAATCAATCTTTCGATGACTGGCTCTACCTTTGATCATAAAATCATCACTGTCTTCTAATTTAAATCTTCTTATTGATATGTATGATTGTTATTTTAACAAAATCCCGTATAGTCGTGTTTTCGTCAAATAATCACTATGTTTAAACATAAGTTTTAGACTCTATTTCTAGAATCGTGATTTCACTTCTTTTCTTAAAATTTGTGTTACTGTCTTAAATTAGGTGACTGACAAAAATAACCTACACAATATAACTTTATTTCTTGCTAAAAAACGTTTCTATATAAATGGCAATATTAATTAGTTGGAAAATTAAATTAGTACTGATCATATTTTTATGTATACCTTACCTACCTTATAAGAATTAATTAAATTTACCTTATATATCATGAGTATCTAATATTGCCAAGAGTAAACAATATTTAGTAGTGCAGATTTCAAAGATAAATAGTACAGATATTTAAGAGTTTAAGGCTTTAAGTAGAAACAAACCAAATTAGTTCAAACACACTAAACCATAATATTTTAAACATACCAGAAATAAAAGAAAGTGCATAGTTTTATAGTTTTATATAATAATTAAACATTAGTAAAGTCATGCTCTCTTCCTGATCATGAAACGTCTTCAACGATCATTCTGCATTCCAAACCTGCAATACAAAAAAATGAAAATATTAGTGGTGTATTAACGAATAATCTGAGTGAACATGATCATTGTATAAATAAAGATAAAGAATTTTACCTCTCTGCCATGTAACGTGCTTCGGGGATATCTGGGTTGATCATAAAGTGACTCTTTGTTCCCACTGTATGGAGTTCTGTACCTGTGTGAGTATTTGACATTTTGTTATTACATTTAGATACAAAGTAATATGGTTGTAGTATAGTTATATTTAAACTTTGAGGATGTTATTTCTCGTACCTCTATATACGTCGATCTTCCACCAACAGAGAATACAAGTTATAGTAACCCCCTTAGCAACGGCCCTGAAAGCATTATTGATCTGAACCGCTTTATCCCCCCATGCAAAGCATACGATTGGTTCGTTTCTGATGAGTTTAAAATTCAAATTAGTTTTTAAAAAAATAAAGCCAATCCTCCACATCATATGTATGATTTTGCCGAGTACCTATCGTCCACCAACACGATTCGGCACATCTTATAGTTTGGTCCATGCTCGAAAGAGTCCACTATCTCGAGCTTTCCAAAGTAGACCACATTACCAATGACATCTACAAATGCAAAATATGTCTAAATGAAGTCATACATGAATTAAAAAAAATACCTATATTTTTATATATTACTAGGATCGTATAATCTTACCCAATAGGCTGTGTTTCCACGGATTTCCTACGATTTCTGCGTAGTGGACAAAGGAAAAGAATGGATCATCGTCAACGTGGTTACTGTCACTTACGGTGGTCCAATCTAAGAACTCAATCTTGTATTTGCTGCGACGAATTATGTTTGAAACACCGTATGCATAAACCACATCGAAATAATAAACCATTCGCCATTGCATCTCTGTTAACTCTTGATCAAAGCGTTTTGCAAAACGGCTAGGTACTGAAGCGTGGATCAGCGTTCCCTGATTTTTATATATTTTAAACACACGTTATTCACATACATGCTAAATTTCCAAAATTAGTTTAAAAGTTATAAATACATATTCATAAAAAAAAAATATATAATATCACATGTTTATTCGTTTCGGTGATAAAATAACACATGTTCTTTGAGAGTACAAATGTATTTTATTTTATATGGATCTGCGGTTCCTTTTATTTTATATAGATCTGCGATTCCAAAATTTTAATTTCTAAGCAAGTCACGTTTTTCTAAATTTTTAAAAGTTCATATATCCGATTCCGATCTACATGCATTATATGATATGTAATTACGGATTTATTCGTTTTGAATGTAATTTTATATAACTATTGTCTTTAAAATCTTAATACCTTCGAATACATTATTCAATATTTTTAGATCTTTATATGTTCCAAGTAAAAATTTGGTCCGGTTTGTGAAAAAAACGTTGCTACATAAATAAACAGTTGATCGTTAAAGAACAAACCTCTTTATCGCACAAAATCAGTTCCAGAGTATAACCGGATTCCCTCGATGGCTCGTGCCACTTGCGTAGTGTCTTCACACAGATGCGCCAGTTTCTATGGTCTCAGTCCAAAGAAGAGACGTTGTGTTCCTCAGGAGCAGCCATTGATTCAGAGAGAGAAAAATAGAATACCGACGTAAATGATACGAGAAAGCGGAAACGAAAGTTATAAATCACAATGGGAGAAGTTTCCAATTTTAACGAGGCTTATTTCCTTTTTGAAAACATAGTTATTTCCTTTTTTTTTGTATTCGGTTTCTTTATTCAATGTTTTCACATCAATCAACTCGGAAATTAATTACCCGGAAATTTATTATAAAGGAAACTCATCTCGGTAGTTAGAACCAATTACTTCTGTAAAACAAGGTATTGATTGGGTTAAATTCTTTTGGTCCAATCCAGTCTAAAATATACGTTTTGGGCCTAACTATTGGTATGAAATTTTAATATTGTGAGTTGGGTTTCTTTATGTCATATTTCTGTAAAAAAAGATACTGGCTTGGTTAAACTGGTTCGGTTAAATTCTTTTGGGCCAATTCATTTTATAATTTGAATTTTGGGCTAATATCTCGGTATGAAATGTTAACTTTATTAGTTATACTTTCTTATGTCAAATTAAACATAATTTGTTAAAATATCTTTCTGCTAATGCATTAGTATTTATATATATAAATTAATATTCAGATTGTAAAAGTACTGTATCTTTGTTGATAATTAGGAATATTTCCATGATCCTAATTTTTAGATTTGTTATCATCGGTTCTGTGTAGGACGTTTCTCCTTATAAATAGGGTATTCTATAGTAAATAAGATGTGTTCATATTAAAAAAGAATAATTGCGTGTAATTCTTATACTAATTTCACTTCCTAGGAAGTCTACAACATTTGTCCACATCCGTATAGGGTAGTTTTGCAATTGCGAATTTTTTCTGGAAGTTCGCAAATAGAATGTGAACTTCCTAGGAAGTCTGCAAAAAAAAAAGGGTAGTTTTGCATTTGACCAAATTCGTAGATTTTAGTAGTAGACTTCCAGGAAAGTTTACACTGTTTATCTACACTTTCTGGAAGTCTGCAAATATTGGTCAACGTTTTACTTTTTGGTCAAATGCAAAACTACATCTTTTTTCTGTGCAGACTTCCCTGGAAGCAGACTTCCCTGGAAGTCTACTTTCCGATTTCCAAATGCAAAACTACTCTTACGTTTTTGCAGAAACATGTGGTCAAATGCAAAACTAACCCCGTCTACGTGGCACTGTTTTTTTTGTTTTCAAAGGAATCATGCAGACTTCCTTGGAAGTCTACTTTGTATTTTTGTATTTTTTGCATAAATGGTCAAATGCAAATTTACCCTCTTCATTGACTTGTGGAAGTCTACACAGAAAGTCTATGAGTTTTAGATCTCAAATTTCGAATTAGTTTACAATCCCGAAGCTCCATCGATCAGTGACATTACGGGGTGATTTACCATCGTTGTAGTTGGTTCCAGAAGACGATTAACATACTGTTGGAAAGCCCCGACTCTCAGCTTTCTAGCGATACCAATATCATTTCTATAGGAGTTGCGAGTAGAAAGTTATCGTTGTTTATGTACACTGCGATTTTTCAGATCTGAAATTTTGATTTTGTAAGTTTCGGTTCTTTTTCATATGTTGAACTCGTTTTTCGTTTCCTCCACCACTGGAACTTGAAAATTTAACCGATATTGAAAAATCTATGGTGTGTTAAAACAAGATTTGTGAGAAATCTTGATAAATTATTTTGAAAACGAAACTTAAAGAGATTTATGTATGAAATTGTAGAGGGGAACAAAGAAAATAAGTAATAAGTATAATAGAATAGCATTAAGAGCTCAAGAATTAGTTGTTGAGGCATTAAGAGCTCAAGAATTAGTTGTTGAGGCATTATGAGCTTCAAATTGGTTGTTTATGGTGATTGGAAGATTGATGAAGATTGCATTACTGTAAATAGTTTAATTTCTGTAGGATTGTTGAGGCTTTTTATCTTTCATTGAAAGTCTATGAAACACAAAAGGAAGCCTACGTAATGGCAGTTTTGTAAATAAATGGACAGTTTAGTGGCAAAGACTCAAAAAATAGAAGATAGAGAAAAAAGGATGTAGTTTTACATTTGACCAAGAAAAATAGTGTAATTCAGAAAAGTTCTCATATACTTTAGCATTAGTGATCCCCTTTGCTACAACTAAATCAAATCTGTTAAAACTTAAAAAAACTATTATTATTAGCGAGGGACAGTGATTAAAATTTTCGTTTTGGAAATATATGTAGCAAATATCACTCCACCAACCCAAGTGTTTGAATATGACTTCATCAACCATAAATAACATTTTATGTGGATTTATCGCGGATTACAAAAATACAATCTTCAAAAATATCACTGAGCTACCGACATTGGTCACTAATATTAATATGAGGTTCTGAAACGTTCAAATCCTAATCCTTTTTTACGTAACTTTCAAATTATTATGTAAAAACGTATGATTACCTTTAACTTTATCTAATTCTATTAATATTAATTATGATCAATTATTTATGTCATGCTGACCATAATTAAAAATGAACTCCATTAAATAAATTGTAAAACCTAAAAGTCCACAAAATTTAGAGATTCAAATATCTAACCTTTCTCTCTCACTTCTCTCTAAAAGAAGAAGAGCAAGCTTTGGTGATCTTGCCAGGCGTCCGGCGGTTTGCCGGCGTCGAGGCCTTTTATTTTATTGTTGTTTGCTTTTTTCTGTTTGTAAATTCTATTTTGTCTTCCGATCTACAGTCGGAATTGTTTATATTCCGTTTAGCGGATCTCATCTTCCGGCTTGCCCGGATTATCTTTCGGCTTGACCGATCTAGCTTTTTAGGTTTTTTGGGTTTTGTAGCCTTCCTCTATTATGATTTGGTGTTAATCTTGATAGATTGAGTGAGTTGTTTCTTTATCTTTGTGCTCGATTTTCTTATTAAGGAATGTAATTCTTCGATTCCTGGTATGGGCCTATAGATTAGGTAAAATTGAAGTGTTTCTATTGATTTGAGAATTGTAGAGTTGGAATTTCGGATGAGTTTGGATGCAGAATAAGCTAGGCTGCAAGATGCCAAAGGTTTTGCGATTCAAGCTTGTGAAGATGTCCCCGATTAATCTTGTGGAGATGAAGGTTCCACTCAATCATCTATTAAGCAGTTTTGGTGGAAGGTTTCAGAGGTGCACGAAGGATTTCATGATGCGGTGGAGATGACTTACCAGCGGTGGTTGCAGAGAAATGATGAATTTTCCGGCATCAATGGCATGAGTGCCACGTTAATGAAGTTTCTCCAAAAAGCTTACACGTGTGCTATTGATCTGTATTTTGTGTGATGTTTGTGGTTTTTGCATCTTTCGTGTAAACCTGCTTGCCCATTGGGCTTTCTAATGAAAATCCATTGAAAAAAAAAAAAGATTAAAATACGGAAAATTGGGTTGTATATAGAAGAAAAAAACTATAATTAACAATCTAATCAAATACCCTAAATTTTGTAAGTATAATTAAGCCACATGTGTTAATTTTAGTTAGTTTTCCAAATTTTTTTTTTTTAGCTAGTGTGCAAATTCACACTTCAAATACCTGTCTCACCTCACGACAAAAAAAAAGCAAATTTCATTGATTTTCTCATTAGTCATTACGACTCAAAATGATAATAACGCACTACCCAATCGCAAAAATGCCAAAATAACACTCTGTTTTGAAAACTGTGTACTAACAAAGCATGAGGGGCACCTCCGTCATTTTAAAACAACACGTGTCACAGCATGTGCTCATATCTAAAACCCATCTTCTTCTTTAACGCTCTGCATTTACAATATTTGCACAAGAATCAAAGCTTTACAAAAAAAAAAAAAAACAAATCGCCCAAACCCTAAAAAAAAATCCATGAGAGGAAGCAACCATGTGATCGGTCTGGTCAACTTCTTCACTTTCCTACTATCGATTCCGATCCTCGGCGGCGGAATATGGCTGAGCACCAGAGCAAACTCCACCGATTGTTTAAGATTCCTCCAGTGGCCACTAATCGTCATCGGAATCTCAATCATGGTCGTATCACTCGCCGGATTAGCCGGAGCTTGTTACCGGAACAAATTCCTCATGTGGCTTTACCTAGTCGTCATGCTCCTCGTCATCGCCGCCTTAATCGGTTTCATTATCTTCGCTTACGCCGTTACCGATAAAGGATCCGGTCGAACCGTGCTTAACCGGGGTTATCTCGATTATTATCTTCAGGATTATTCCGGTTGGTTGAAAGATCGGGTTTCTGATGATGGTTATTGGGGAAAAATCAGTTCGTGTATTAGAGATTCTGGAGCTTGTAGGAAGCTCGCAAGGAATTTTAATGGCGTCCCTGAAACTGCTGATATGTTCTCCACGAGAAGGCTTAGCCCTATAGAGGTAAACTTTCTTTTCTATAATGAAATCTGAGATTTGAAAAATTGAAATTATTTTCTCTGATGGATCTGACGACTAGGACGAGATTATATAAAAAAAAAAAAAAATCATAATTTTCTTCTGTTTGATCTTGGATTCTGAATATTCAGTATTCAGATTCATAAATTTTTTTCTGAAAAGATTATGGATATTAGTTTTTTTTTTTTTTTTTTTTGGGACTAGTTTAAATTTATTTTCTTACAATAATAGTTTTGGTCGTTTATATATATCTTCATGACCCATAATTATGACGAGAGGCTCAATTATTGAAAGATAATACTACCAATCAATAGTCAATACTATTATAACATTTGTTCCAACTGAAGAAATATTGGGCTTACTGTTTTTATAATTAACATAGTTGACTATGACTCTATGAGTGTGCATGGAGTCTAGATCTGATTCAGCCTTGCCTTCAAATTACTCAAAAGGAATATAATAAACTAGAGAAATTTTTGTTTATTAATGATTTTCGAAGGGTTAAAAATAGATGTGAAATGTTATTCGACCTGAATTACTGTTGTGTGTAAAAAGGAATGAAACATATTTCTGCATGTAAAAAGGAATGATTCTCGAACAAATGATTGTCTATGCTTTGATTTTTAGTGGCCAGGAATACTCTCGTCTGCAATTTTTGCTGCCCTTTGCAGTTTTGTTCTTTACACGTTAGAACTGTTTGTAGCTTTTGGAGCGACCCAAAAAAGTTAAAAACTTTTTTAAATATCTTTGTTGTATTTCTGTTTTTTTCCTATTAATTTCAAAAATATCTATACTAAAATTACAAGCTTTACACGTGAATGACCGCACAAATGATGAGTATGCATAGAAAGTTCGAAAGAATAGTTGTTCAACTCCTTGTTTTGTCATATAATCATGAATTTAAAATGCTCTATTTTGTTTGCTTTCCTCATGAAAGATTCTTTTGCTATGTATAGATAGTTCTTGCCCTATCAACTTCAAACAAAAATCTGGATCTTTTACTTTTCGGTGTAGAATATTAGATGTTTTAGCCTATGGTTACATGATCATAATGATTTATAGTGGTAGTTAATTAGTTATGCATACGGCTTGTGTTTTGCTAAGTTTAGATATCTTTAATTGGATCAATGTTGGTCTTAAGGTAGAGTGTTTAGTGTGATTCACATTGAGGATCATGATTTTTACTCTGCAGTCCGGCTGTTGCAAGCCGCCAACAGATTGCGGATATTCATATGGGAACGAGACGGTATGGTTAGCAGGAGGAGGAATGATAGGAGCGAACCCGGACTGTATGCTATGGAGTAATGACCAGAGCATGCTCTGTTATCAGTGTAGCGCTTGTAAAGCCGGCGTTCTTGGAAGCTTAAAGAAGAGTTGGAGAAAAGTTTCGGTGATCAACATTGTGGTACTTATCATTCTCGTTATCTTCTACGTGATTGCTTATGCGGCTTATAGGAATGTCAAGAGGATTGATAATGACGAACCCGCCGGTGAAGCTAGGATGACAAAATCACAACCCAGTCATTTCCATCTTTGATCAAAAGGTATGGTACAGTTCATTAGATGTTAATATAAATCTGATGAGAAACAATGGAAGGTTTGATTTATGTTTTCACTTGCTTATGTTTGTATTTTGGTATGTAACACATTTTTCTGTATGTATATTATTATTCTTATGTTGCAATCATAATCTCTAGTTCATTTTATTACTTCCTCTTAAGAAATAAGCATTACAACTCAACATATAATCGAAAATGTTTGATGAAACGGATTGAGAGATCTTACCGGAAAATGGAAAACCAAACGGTTAAAAGTCATAAGCTTCTGGTTTCATCTTCACGGCTAAGTTCTGGGCTCCATCGACGTATTGTTTGCTCTTCGACTGTGTATACCTCTAAACACGAAGGCGCATTCATATCCTCTTCGTCAACTATTCCATTGATGTAAAGAACCAACAGTGTCTTCGCAATGCTTCCAGTTAGCCGAACACTACAATGGATATCCGACCACACTTTTAACCGGTCATTCCTGCCAACGGACTTAATCAGCACGGCGTATTCAGAGTGGACAAGAGATGGATGATGTCTATACACAACAAAATCAACTCCATATTGTAATCCTGATCTCACAATCCAGTTCTTCGATTGTAGGTGAGAATAAGCCTTGTAAAATGTAGGAAAGTTTGGCTTTTACGATCTTATGAACCGCCATATCTCTACCTCGTTCTCCAAGTAACGACCTTGAAGGGAAATCTTGATGCATTTCAGTTTGTAGAACAAAAAAAAAAGCTTCTTCAAAGGATAACTGGATCCATCTCTTGTCTTTCTCGGCAGAAACAACGGGTCGACCAAAACAACCGTGGTCTAAAAGCTCAGCTTGCTCCGCCTCAACGGATAGTAGGACATTGCAATGTGAGAGGAAACCAGACGCCTCGGTTTTGGGACAAAGAAGATTGAAGAAAATATGAGTTCTCTAATTGAAACCTCTGCTTTATATACTGAGGACAATAGTGTCTTTTCACGTTATTCAAATTGTTTCTTCAATCTACTGTTCGTTATTATTCTCAAAGACTATTTTCGTACGGATGTTTTGTTATGAACTTGAAACTCTATTATGAATTGTCTTTTGCTCGGATGAGTTTTCAATTTCCATCTCCAATCTTCATTTGCATATCATACTATGAGTTCATAAGGTGGCTGCAATTTACAGTTCATTCCGAGCTCACTCGCCCATCCAAACATTTCAAATTATTAAACTTGCATCATTGAATAAAACGGTACAAAACATATTCGTGAAGACGCAGAAATAAACTAACCGTCCAATTATCGATTTAACCGTTGATATTATGAACTCTACAATGTCATGAATCATTCCAAAAAAAATACAGCTTGATCAAACCTCCAAATTCCAGTTTTAGAGTCTCCGGATGCTTTGTAGCTATGGAAGAGTTGGATTTGTGGATTCATTATATGCAATGGTCTAATTTGGTGAGCATATATGTTGGGTCTAGGCAGGTCCGACCCAGAGGGCAAACCAATGAAGCCACCGCTTAGAGCCCCAAAATTTAGAGGGTTTTTTTTTAGTTAAATTTTTTTGTTATAGGTATAATTAGAAAAAAAAAGATTAACTGTTTTTACAATAATAATATTTGTAAAATCCTTTTTTCAATGTCTTTTATAATGTTTGTGGGTCTCCTCTTAAGAAACATGTTAATCACTTTTTAAAAGTAATTTAATTTTATTAGTTAAAATTCTAGTTAAAAAAAAATTAAACGATAATTCGGTTATCTTTCACGCTTTCTCTTTGATCTTCTCTTCTAGGTTATTACATTGTTGCACAAGTTAAAGTCAAGAAGTATAAAGTAGATGTTTCAATCTTGCAAGTGAATTAGTTTTTGCAGATGCCAGAGTAAAAAAATATTCTAAATCGAGAAAGACGTTTGACAAATAAAGCTTATTGCATATCATTGATCATTCTGGTATCGGTTGTATCGCATAAAGAAGTTTTTTCGAAGTTAAAACTGAGAAAAAAATATTTGTGGTCTACCATATCACAAGAGAGATTGAATAGGCTGGCTTTGCTATTGACTGAAATAGAAATGGTTAAAAAACTATGACTATGTGAGTTTAATAAATGATTTTGCAAGCAAAAAAATGCATAGAGGGCAATATTTCAAAAATAAAATTTTATTTTATTTTGCTTTTGTTTTTATTGTCTTATAACTACTTGAATTATGAACGGGTTTACGAAGTTTTTTAGTGGTTTTAACTTATATTGCTATTTTTTACGAATGCGAAAAGCACACATTTTAAAAAACTTGCGTAGGACACCCAAAAATATTGGACCGGCACTGGGTCTAGAATTAGTAATTGAAGGATTGACTAAAATATTAAGTTGATATGACGTTGTGATGTAGTTTGGTCAAAGCATGATATTTATATTGGAGATATCTTGGGGAGCAAGACGTGTAGTTTGCGGACCAAGTATTGTGGGCATCAAAGCCCGTCTATGAAGTGAAGCATGTGAAGCCTAAATGGAAGAAATCTCTAGATCTCAATATATTTAGCATATTTCCATTACGTATTAGGAAAGTTTACATTATGTTGGTGTTAGCATTATCTTAATGTTACCACTATATATATATGTATCTTGTGATCTCAGATGAGACAACCCAATACAATATTATATTATATATTATTTTGACAATTTATGTTATGTTATAGATTGATATGTGAAATCTGATATGTGATAGGTGGTGTGTAATGTTGGACCAAGGGCGAAAACATGGCGATCCCGCTAAACCAGTTGACGAGCCAAATGAGGCATATAATCTTTCGAGGTGATGGTTAGCCGAAGTTGTTGGGTTAATATATTGTCAAATGTTAGGTTGTATGTTGAATGACTGTCTCTAGACTTAGGAGGGGTTATTGGATCGAGGATTTTGATGTATTTTAAAATCAGAAGAAATCATGTGTTATTCAATTGTTTATTCCATAAAAATACATTAAAATCCCTTGTTATTGGATTATTCATTTGTTTGGTGTATTTTAAAATACAACAAAAACAACTGTTATTCAATTTATTGTTGATTTTAGGAGATTTTGATTTTAATAGATTCTGATGCATTTTTTTTCCTCAAACGTGAACAAACAAAATACCTCGTCTTCTCTTGTTCTTTTGATGGATTCTCAATCTCTTCTTCCTCGGGAAAATAATAATTGCTTTCGTCTTCTCCGAGGGTTTGATGGTTTCGAAATCCGAGGGTTTAAACCTAGTTCTGCACTATTCACGGTGGCGTTTTCTTCTTCGACATCTCCTAGTTTCGTTTCCAGTGATAACGAGAGCGATAAGGCAAAGCTCGCTCATGTTTATTTTCATCTTCTCTTCGCTTTTGGATTTTCCATCTCGAATCATAGTTTCCATATTGGTTTTACCTCAAGCTTTCACTTAATTGAATGTAGAGCGATAAATGTCATAACCAATCGAAAATGTTGAAAGTGATAAGAATTAAAAAAATTGTGAAACAATTTTCTGGCAATTTATAGATTCCATTGAATCAGCTTTTGATTTTAGGAAAAGGATTACAATTTGGACCCAATGAGGTTTTCGAGTATTCAAGACTGAAATTCAAGGATTTATTTAGTGTGAAGAATCTTTTTTTTTTTTTTGTGCAGTAATTGAATATTAAGTGGTTTCACAGGTTTTAAAGATAATGAAGAAGATAGTCAATGAATCAACTTTTGGATCTCAAGTCATTGTAAGAATGGCATCTTTAATGTATTAGGAGTATGGGAATCACCATAATCAAGTTAATGGTTTGAGATGCATAATTCAAGTCATGGAATGTCGAATCATGAGTCTTGTTTGAAACTGATCCATTGAAGCCGTTTGAAGAACTGCTCGAGCGTGAGGACCTTTAACACAAAGGCACTTCTGTTTTCTTAGCAAATGAACAAACATATACACATTGATTGTTCTTCATTATTGCATGGATTAGAATACAACAAGAGTTTAAGTCGGACAAAGCATATTGAGCTGTAGAAAGATTGGATAATGGCTTTGCCATTTGTTAACTTCTTGTCTCATTTGACTAAATTCTCTCTGTGGTGTTTATCTTTGTGTAGCAATATAATCAATGTTGGTGTTAAAATCCAAAACCTATTAAGAGTTGTTTGTATGGGAATGCTTGCTCCAAGGAAATTCCTGCAAAAGAGAAGGAAAATAGAAGTTATCAAGGAAAATAGAAGTTATCAAAGATGCAGCAAATGAAACAGATCAGAAGGGATGGAGAGGGCTAATCCGAGATTGAGTCTACAAGATCTGCAGTTGCGGTGCTTAGGCAATACGAAATTCATGAATTTTAGTCTTGAATCTTGATAGAGACATTAGATGAGCCTAAAGTTGTGATTACTCTCACCAATGTTAAAATATTGACTAGTGCAAGCTCTTTGTTTTGACGATGTTTTGTTTTGTCTTAGCTTTTGATTTCCAGATTCTTGAATGTCTTAGGAGCAAGGATTCAACAAAATCTAACAAAATCTTTTAATATACATGAACACCAAAATACATCAGAATACCAATACAATTTGAGTAATCCATCAAAACACACTAGAATACTCTCAAATACAAATCCAACAAAATACTTTAAAATACTCAATCCAATAACCCCTTCTTAGTATATTTCTTTTATTGTTTAATATGGATATGTAGGAAGACTTGAACTCCTCACTAAGTAACCTAGTAACCTAGTTGCCTTCCTTCCTTTCCCCTTATTAGTGTGTGCAAGTGTATTTCTTTTGTGCAAGTTAGGATGCAAGACTTAGAACTCAAATTGAAGGAGACGAGTGTTACAGTTTGTGTTTCTGCTTTGTCTTTGAGCAACAACACGAGTGTTACAGTGTGTGCAAGTGTATTTCTTTTTTTTTTTCTTTTTTTTCTTTTGAGAGAAGCATTCTATTGAAAATTACAAAAATTGTAAAAGTTTACATGGCCTAGCCCAATAGCCAAATGGGTCATACATAATTTAACCCACATTGAAACAAAGAACAATCAAGAGACAAAGCCCATAAAGAGATATAGCCCATTACGAGACTAGATGTTGTTGTGTTTGGCAGAAGAATCGGCAAGGAGAAGAAAAGATCAGAGCGGCTTCGATCAGTAGCAGAGAGAGATAATCATCAATAAAACTCAGTGTGGTGTTGATAGCAATCGAAAAGAGTTAAGAAGAGAACCACAACTGCATCATTTCAGAAGCGAGAACCGGTTGGATGATGTCTCGAAGACTAGAGATCCGATTCTTTATAAGGAGGTTTGCTTTGTTGAGGATTGAAGCTGACGATCTGAATACATGTCTATGGATCCTATTATTCCTTTCCCTCCAGTTCAGGTAGATTGCTGTTTGATAAGAAATCCGAAGGAGTTTGGTAAAGGACTTTGGCCCTGCTGCAACCCGAGTTGACTGAAGAAGATCAAACCAATCTCTAGGGGGATGTGAAGTTTCGTTTCCTAGCCAATGGATCCCATACCGACCAAGCAAACTCACACTGAAAGAAGAGGTGAGTTCTACTCTCCAATCCATTTTTACACAAAACACAAAGTGGATCCGTTTCCCATCTGATCATTCTATCTTTTGTAGGACAACGATCGAGCGTCATTAAAACATGTGTCGAGGAATACCCGAAGAAAACCATATCTCCTTGGTCCATGGAACTATTGGATGATTCTCCCTTAAGGTATCATAGATTTCTCTAGTTGAGAATCGGTTTGACTTCCTATTATTAGGTAAATATAGTTAGTGATACAGAACCTTTGATTCAGAACCAACTAGATCTATTTCAACCCACAAGTTAGATAAATATAGTGTATAAATGATACAGAACCTTTGATTCCGTCGTTAAATTACACATGATTGCTGAAACTATATTTATTTTAAGTAAATCGCCAACTGGAATTTTGTGAGGGTTCTTTTTGTAAATCGATAATTGAGTTTTAGTTTTAATAATCATATAATTAGTTATTGATATTAAGTCAAAGAGTGTGAGAGGATTTGAGTTTAAATGAGTTTTTAGATGATTTCATTCAAAGAAAACTCATTTAAACCATCTAAGAACTCATTAAAACATACTATCTTTCAATGTCAGATAAATACAACTCCCCTTAGTGATTTTGTGTGATTCTAGAGAATTTATTATAAAATTCTCGAAACTATTAGTATACTTTTTAAGTACACATGATTAAATACACCCCACCTTTGTTTCAGTTTTTAGGGGTTGGGTTTATGGCGAATAAAACCTGAATCTCATCTCGTAAAGGTAATCTAGTTGGGTTTGAAACTCTGTCCTAAATATTCTCACGAGGAACCTCTGCTCTATATATACTACTAGTCATTAAACGTAGAGTCCTAAAACAAACAAATATTTTTCAAATATTCACAACAAAAACATGGAGATGCAAGGAACTACAGTAAGAGAATACGGCTCAAAAACCGTCAGAAAATCCTCACCGGAGGAGATCAGTTACTGTCTTTACTTCAAGGCTTTAATTAGGAAGGAAACAACAGGTTCATCGGCGGAATATGGGGTTGCGATTTGCAGACAAGAAGATGATAATCTCATGTTTCAGATGAAGGGATCACTTCATGACTCTGCCATAACAGTTTTGGAAGCTGAGCTTACCGCGTTGAAGCGAGGATTAACCGAATCTGTGCGTTTAGGGATCACTCATATCTCAATCTACAGCGATCAGTTAGAGATTTACGAGTTGGTAAGTGTTTCTTGGCTGTTAAGTTTCACATGTATTTGCTTCGATTGCGTAGTTAATGTTTTGCCTTTGATTGTTGTTAGGTCATGGGAAGATCCGCGCCTGAGCAACATAACATTGCCTTGCTAATGGATGATGTTCAACGCCTTAGACAACAGTTTACATCTAGCATCCCTGTTCTCGGAGCTCAAGTGAAGTTTGCTTATGAACTTGCAATCGAAACATTAGTCTCAGAAATCAGCATAAGTATGCCTCCTCCTGCTCAGAAGAAGACTTGCGGTATATGTTTCGATGATGATTTCGAAGATGAGCAGATGTTTTCTGTTGGTTTATGCGGTCATCAATTCTGCGTGGAATGCGTGAAACAACATATAAGAGTGGGACTGCTTGAAGGAAGTGTGATGAGATGTCCAGACTATCGCTGCGAGACTAAGCTTACTCTTACAAGCTGTGCTAATATTTTGACACCTAAACATCGAGAGATGTGGGAACAAAGGATCGAAGAGGAATCTATTCCTGTGGCTGACAGAGTTTACTGCCCAAATCTGAGGTGCTCGACTTTAATGTCGATAACCGGGATTTCTAATTCTACTAAAGAAGATGGATCTATGAGATGTTGCTTCAAATGTGGTAAAACCTTTTGCATCAACTGCAAAGTTCCATGGCATAGTGACTTGTCGTGCGACGATTACAAGAGATTGGGTCCAAATCCTACGGAAAATGATATGAAGCTCAAAGTTCTAGCAAATCAGAAATTGTGGCGTCAATGTGAAAAGTGCAAACACATGATTGAACGTTCGGAAGGATGTATCAAAATGATTTGCAGGTAAATCTCTAGTCACATTCTCTACCATATTATAATTCATTTTGGAATTTGATTACGTTTCCGCACAATTAACACTATTAAAATTTCATGGTTGATGGATAGGTGTGGGTATTCATTTTGCTACACATGTGGAGCCGAATGGAAGGTAGAAGGTTGCGGTCATCGAGAAAGGTATCAACAGTGTGGGTGTGCACTTTGTGCTGTTGTCTTAACTTTTATTGTTGCAATAGTAGTTATTATTATCATTTATGAAAGATCATTATAATAATGATCAATTTAGAGAAACTATTTTACCTAAAGAATGTATAGCTAAATGGTTTTCAACTAGACATTCATGTTTTTCTTATATATAATTTATAGTATCATCACATTTTCGAGGTAAGATATTTTTTTCACGTCTTCTTTGTAATATCAACTCATCTAACTATTCATCTCGACAATATCCCATTAGAAGATTAAATTCTAATCATGAGTTAGAAACTCATAAAACTTAATAAAATGGTCGTTAATTTAAGCTTGATTATGCGTCTGTTACCTTTTGTTCAAAAATCATATCTTGTCCTATCAACTTTGATTCTCACATCTCTACTTCGATTTCTTCTTACGTCGTGATAAAGAAATTTAACTTCGTATATTGATAAACCAAATCCGCTGTTCATAAAACAACTAATCCGTACTCATCTCTGGAATCCCCAGAAAACGATGAGATTTGGTGTTCTTAAGCTAAGAACAATAGAGAGAAAAACTCTTGTTTAAGAAATCTAACAAAATGATCTGATAATTTGAGCTAAACATTGCTCGATAGTGTTTGTAACCTTCTTCTTTCACATTGGTCCTTTACTTCTCCATATTTGCATTTCCGCCTTCTTTATATTTGCATTTCTGATCCTCCAGTTGTAGAACTTCACATTTAATACCCCATCTTCAATTCCTATAACACATCGTCTTCAATCTAAATTGGTGAATCATTCTTTGAATTCAGCTTGACACGTGCAAGTTAAAATGGAAGGATTTCCCTGTTTAGGCCCGACTTTCATTTAGACTCGTCTTGTTTAAACTCAAACCTGTTAAGCTCCATTTTAGGATTTGGGATTATTAAGAAGAATGTGTATTTAGACCCTCCCTATTTACTTTTACTCATTTATACGACAAATTTTATCAACGGCTCGTCCGAGTACCGGATTAAAGATCTAAATCTCCAACAATTTATCAAAAAAATAATTCTTATATATGTTTGTTCTATCTATACAAAATTTAGAAAATCAATTCTAAATAAGTTTAAAATTCCAAAAAAAATAAAGAAACAAAATATTTGAAATAAGAAAACTACATAGTGTTTGGTTAAATTATGTTATGTGTTATAAATCCCATTTATTGTGAATGTCCATATATGATTATGACTTTGTTCATCAAGTCCCTTTCTCTTCAAGCTTTTATTCTTCTCAGTTATTGTACCACTATATATACTCTTGTTCTCATTGGAATAAATCATCACTCAATTCTCATTCTTTCTTCTCATATCCTAACACGTTATCAGCACGAAACCCTAACCACTGAGTATTAATAAACCCTAGCTTTTGATTATGTTGGATTAAGCTTGAAGAAAGCTTGAGAAGCAAGCTAACCTAATTCTACCGAGTCATGGAAAAGGAAAATTAGCTTTTTAGGAGCCATCTAAATTGTTATGTTTCCTATTAGGATTAGGTTAATGTTTGAGACTCTCTATATAAAGAGTTACCAAGTTGTGGTATACCTTTGTGAGATTATGAGTTTTGTTTTAGAACTACGTGTGTGGCTTGATCCCTTCCAAATGGTACGTAGGCAATCTTCTTTAGAAGGTGCAGCCATCCAATATGTGACTTTATATATGAGATAATTTTAAGATTTGGTATCAGAGAGGTAACGATCTTGGAGACTAGAGCTAAGAGCAAAGGTTGAAGAATCAATAGTAGTTGATTCAAAACCCTAAAGACTAATCACGACAAGGAGCAAAAGCTTGGCGTGAGAGAGAAGAAAAGCGTTCTTCTCAAAATCAAAGAAGACAATCACAAAGGCGTTGTGATTTAAACCAAACCTCAAAACGGTGTGACAAAACCCTAAACCAAAATTGTTTTCTTCAAATCTAAGCAAAACCGGACCGGCGGAAGAAGAAGCAACGAACTCTTGGGGAAGAAGAGATCGTTGGAGAAGAGGAAGAGAAGCAACCAGTTTGTGATAAGGAAACAGTTTGTGGTAAGGAACGATTGCTTGTGCTGAATCAAATCATGAAGCAAGCTTTGAAGAAGAAGGATCCGGTCACGTGAAGAGCTGTTGATCGTGCTTCATCAAAAGAAAAAAAAAAAAGATGCTCGTAATCAAGGCAGAGAACGAAAGCTTTGAAGAAGAAAAGGTCAATCACAAGCAAGCGTCATCATCTTTGGTGAAGATGAAATTACAAGATTTCAGAAGCTCTTGTCGCCGAAGCCGGTGCATCAGTAGCGATTCCGAAGGCTTCGTTGACGAAAAAGGTCTCGTGTAGCGGAAGTCGAAGCGAGTAAAGCGGTTGCGTTGGGAGAAGCAGAGCTTCAGACTCAAGTGGAGAAAATGAATGCTTTGACAAGAACAGAGATACTTAAAGCTGAGTTTTTTTCTTTTGAGTAAAGCTAATGTTGTGTGGTAGAGACCTTGGTCTTCTCAGAAAAAAAAGTTTGTCGGAGTTGGACAAACGGAGATGACAAGAGATTAGAAGTTGAGAGCTTTATTCAAAGTAGAAGCTTGTGTGGGTTCTCGGGAACAAGGGAAAAACGGGAAACGGAGTGTTAAAGGAACTGCTTAGCGAGAGCAACGAGAGCAGTCGTTGAGCGTGAAGAAAGTGGAGAATGCTTCAGGTGATACAAATTTGAAAGCTTTGAAGACTCATGGAAGAGATTTGGTTGAAAAAGTAGGGAAGCTTGAACCTGTGATCGGTAGAGACGAGGAGATTCGAAGAGTAGTGAATTTTCTTTTATTGCTTAGAACGAAGAACAATCCTGTGTTAACCGGAGAACGAGGAGTTGGGATAATTGCGGTTAGAGTGGCTACCAAGAAGCTTCAACCGAGAAAATCAATGAAGTCCACGGGCGGTTCTGAAAATGTAGTCGTTAAGAGCTCGGCTCGGGTTCGAACAAGCCCGAGAACAACCCCGAGACTAACCAGAAACCAACGGTACTTAGCCGGCAATCTTCCATGGAAGAACACCAAGATTCTTCAAAGGAGAAACTCCAGAACTTGAAGTATCTCAACGCGATTCTTCTAAAGCAGACTATGGAGACGAGACATCAGATTGAGTCGCTTGATCAGGCTAAGGGTGAGTTAGAGACCGAGTTGGCTCGGAGGGAACTGAGTTACGAGACGAGTGGGAAAAGGTTAGTGACGAGAAATTCGGATTGAAAATGGAACTGGATTTGGTTATGGATCTTGTTTGTGGCCGATTTAGAGAGGTGGGTGTTGGAGTTGATGAAGGTTTGTGAAGAGAGGGGTTCGATCAAGAATGGGTTTGAATTGAATCGATTGAAGGAGAATGTGATTCGTTTGGAGGATAAAGAATCGAATCTGGAGATTTTGATTGAGAAATTGAAATCTGAAAACGATGGATTGGTGAATGGTAGGAAGATGATTGAAGAGAAGAAGACGGAAATCGAAGTCCTCAAGTTGAATGAGTCTGTGCAGAGTTTGACAAAGGAAGAGAAGGTTTTATTGTGTTCTTGTTCTCGAGTTGGAGAAGAATCTTGATGAGTCTATGTTGAAACGAAGAGCAATGACGGTGCAAATCGATGCGTTAGAGAAAGAGAAGACAATCAAGGAATCTGAGAGGAGAAGGATTCGGTTGAGAAACAGATGGAGATCGCTTATGTGCATTCATCTGATAAGGAGAAGTTGATTGACCAGTTGTCTCGGGAGAAGATCAAGCTCGAGGAGCGTATTTATAGCCAGGAGGTGAAGCTTGTTGAGTTGGATCAAAAGGCTTGAGAGCACCGTTGACCGCCAGAGAAGAACGGCGACAAGAGATCTCGCCGGAAATTGCAAAGATTCCAGTTGGAATCTGACCTGGCCATCACCGCGTCGAGGAAGAGACAAGCGGGGGGTTGCAGAAGTTTTTTGCGAGCTGAAATTGCCGGCGGCTGTGTGGTGGTGATCGGAAGAGCATCGAATTCATTGGAGAAAATGAGTCACGTTTTCTTTCATCATCGGGAAAGAGAGAAAGAAAAAAAAGGGAAGAAGATTTCTATGGTCTCGTGATGTTTAAAGCCAAAAGAGAAGGTGGCTATGGTCGTCCATGGATGACCGTCGGAGGTAATCGCCGCGTGACGCAAGGACTCCAGATCAGAATCACATCGATTCACCACTAGAGGCAAAGGGGATAAGGTCGATGATTGAGCTTTATTCCTGGAAGAAGGAGAGGAAAAAGAGATTGAGCCAAGGTGGAGACGATGCGTAAATGGCCATCTCAGATCGATGGAGGTGAAAGTGAGAGCTACAAGAAACGGCGACGAAGTCAATTACCGGAGTTGCAGAGATGTTAATCTGGGTTTTTTCAATTTTTGGTCTTTGCCATGGGAAACGGCAAGCAGATGTCGTGAACTGAGAAGGAAGACAAAGGTGACATGGACTGGGCCCAAGGTGGAGATTGTAGAATAAATGGACTCCAGTCCAATTGTCTCAAGGCCCAAAACATTATGCATAAGTTCGGTTTATTACTACAAGTCGGTTTGGTTTTATGGAAACTTGAGTAATAATAGAAGATGAAAACAGAGGTTTTTATTGAATGACATGAGAGAAGCCATTTCTGAGGTTGTCTCGTCGATGGAAGACGAAACAGAGAAGAAGAAGATGAGAAAGAGGGAAAACGGGAAAACCCTAAACGCCATGGTAAGAGAATGACGGGAAGATGAAGAAAAGGAGGTTTTTTGTGAGAAAGATGCGATCTTTTAGAAGCGAGAAAGATGGAACAGTTTTGAGTGATTCAAGTTGGGATTAAGTGAAGTTTGCACATCGCAAGGGATAGAACACAAAAAAGAAGAAGGGGAGAATCTATGTTGAATTATGACATAGATTAAGAAAATCTCGGAGAACCGTTGTTGGGCATGACATAGGTTAAGAGAGATTGTGTGAGCTTTAGTTTTTGAGTAAGTTTTCTAAAGCAATAAAAGAGTGAGTCTTTTATAATCTCGTGTTCTTAAATGAGAAGAGAGCGATGGTGCAGAACACACTTGGAAAGGATCAAGTTCAAGAAGATGAGAGATCATGGGAGTTCAAGACTTGGAGATCATGGGAGTTCAAACTTAGGGGGGAGAATGTTGGATTAAGCTTGAAGAAAGCTTGAGAAGCAAGCTAACCTAATTCTACCGAGTCATGGAAAAGGAAAATTAGCTTTTTAGGAGTCATCTAAATTGTTATGTTTCCTATTAGGATTAGGTTAATGTTTGAGACTCTCTATATAAAGAGTTACCAAGTTGTGGTATACCTTTGTGAGATTATGAGTTTTGTTTTAGAACTACGTGTGTGGCTTGATCCCTTCCATAGGGTACGTAGGCAATCTTCTTTAGAAGGTGCAACCATCCAATATGTGACTTTATATATGAGATAATTTCAAGAGATTAAACAAAAAGTCTTTGTTGAAGTCTTAAGCCGACGCCGTCTACGATCTATGATGTGTACGACATCTCCGATCGAGGTAAGTATTACATCATGCGTCTAATCATGCGTATTATCGAGTCATGATTCATAATAATTGAATCATGCTTTAAACGTATTGATCACCAAGTTTGATGTTAATTACGATGTTACTGGTAATCGTATTTGGTTTGATTTGACATTGATTTTAGTCTAATCCATGTGTCACGTAATCTTATTGCTCACGATTGAAGAATTAAACATGTGTATAATACTGTTTTATTATTAGATACATTAAATTATGATCCTTTCTATTTGGGAATTTTTTTTAAATACATGCTTCATAATTGTACATTAGTGTTCATATTATATTGTTCTATATCCCGACGAGACATAATAGAATTTGAATCATAAATTAGAATTTGATATAGAATCGTTGGTTTGTTTGCTTGGAAATCATTATGGTTTTTCCTTTCTTTATCATATATAATGATTGGTTCATACTTCTTAATGTTTTGTTATGATGCCTTATTGATATTATTGCGTTGTTATATGATTTGAAAATCATTTAAGTATACATTGATAAATTGTTGGTTTTGTGGTTTAGTTTCGGTTTTTTTTCCAAATATATTTATGCTTTTTCACTTAGAATCTGATGTTTGGCTAAATATTTTTGATTCGTTTATTGTTTGATTTAAACTTTCATAGCACATCCGGTTGATTTATGATTCATTCTCTGAAGTGAATGTGAAATCTTATGCTGAGAATAAAGAGATCATGTTATCCAAAGAAGTGACTATATATATATTGTGACAAATATGGTCAAGACCAAGGTCACCCAATTCCTTTCAAGAAATTACTCACCTGAAGTAAGAAAAGAAAAAAAAAGATGGCAAGAAAGAAGAAAATTTTCTTTCATATGAGAATGAATGTATCTAGTGTGAATACAATATAAAGAGTATAAAACTCATTAAAGGCTCCTGAAGAGCATATACATGTGAACGCATTGTGAGATATATTCCTCCAAGTCTTAAAGTATATAAGATAATAATATTTATGACCTAAGTTGGGTATGTTTTTGATTCTAGAGTGGAATTGAATTTAAGATGAATGAACTTGAAGTTTCACCATCACAAAGAGAATTAAAGAATCTCACATAAATAATAAGTGATATATCTTGAAGATTATATTCACTAGTTGATAATTAAAGTTTACTACAAGTGACTTATCCTGAAGAATATATTCACTCTTTAGACATAAAAGATCCAAGAGTTCTTTGGAACAATCTTAAAAGCAAGATGATATCATTTAGAGTGTGAATATCCACATTTAAGATTAGAAGACTTAGAGTCTATAATAAAATGTCTTATCGGTTATACTCCATTCCCTGAAGCGAATGTGACATCATACTTTAAGAAAGAAAAGGATCACACAGGTAATATTTGTCGAAAGCATAAGTGAAAGTGGATATGAATGTGCTCAACATCGCGATTGAAGAGTTTCTATCAAGAACTCATATTTTCACCGGAAGTGAACAAATAGAAAATGCAATAAACTTTGCGAGTAAAATACAAAGTAGTACTAAGCATATATATGAATGCTCCAGAAGAGCACATAAATATCATTGTCTATAAGAATATAATACAAATACTTGATACATTTCATTATCTTAAGCCTCAAAAGTAAGATACATAATCCGAGTAGGATATGTTATTGATTATGAAAGTGAGATTCAGTTCGAGATTGATAAATCTACACTATTATCAACTCGAGGGGGAGAGTTAAAGGATCCTATATACTATAAGTGAAACATCCAGAAGATTATGTTTACACTAAAATTGAGTTTGCTTACTCCTTCATAAAAATAAATCTATGAGATTTTATATGAAAAGTGAAGGAATTGTTGAATATCCCAAAATCACAAGTTTTTCCCAAGGTTGAAAATATTTAAGAGAATCTACCTATTTTGTACTAGATTGTACTACACAAAGATTCGTAAACCAGAAGTTTACTGAGAATGAAAAATAAACCAGAAGTTTACCGAGAATGAAAAGTAAACCAGAAGTTTACTGAGAATGAAAAGTAAAAAAATAAACCAGATGTTTACTAAGAATTTAAATATTTGGCTTAACCGGATTGGTCATCCTGGTTTAGTAGATGATGCAGACATTTATAAAAATGTGTGGATATTTCGTAAAGAACCAGAAGATTCTTTCTAGTCATTTATCATATGTTGACTGCTCAGAAAGCAATATGAAAATGTGGCATTCACCAATAAGAAAAATAAACTAGAATCTATTTATTTCCAGAAGTATATACAAGGAGATATTTATGGGCTGATCACCCACTATGTGAATTTTATACTAGATGCATTGATTCAATGGACGCATTGACTCGATGAAAACATCAACTAAATATTCACATTTATCCTTGTCATGAAATTGCAACTTGAAGTTTGCAAGGTTATTTGATAATACTGGTGAATTTATGTTTGAATACTCATTGAAATAAAGTGTTGAACATCTAGAAGCTTATGTTTATACACAAAATGGTTTAATACCATTGTTTTGCATCAAGCCAATGAATAACTAATAGGTATCCCCATCATTATTGGTTTAGGATCAGAAACCAAATAATTTCCATCAGAAAGATATTTGAATATGAAAAGTGCTTCACCACAGCGCTATAAGATGGAACCTCAAAAGAGGAGAAAAATATATGTTGGATATGAATATTAAATAAGTGTCTATAGCTATCCTAGAAGGATTTATTGAAGTCTCGACTTGTATATTCTCATTATAATGAGTCAGTTTCCAACATTAGAGGGAGAAAATACACAGATGGGAAAAGATATAAGTAGCTATGAATTATCAATGATCCTCGGACTAGAGAATGTACATTAGAAGTCCAAAAAGATAATTCATAAGCAAAACTTGGCGTATTAATTGCCATACGCTTTTGCTGATCCCAATAGAGTGATGAAATCACCTATGCCAGCTATATATGCTCCTATTAAATGTATGTCCTAAAAGGACTATATATATCAAACTGCTAGTGAGTCTAAAGATCACATGAAGCGTGATAGACCTATTTGGTTCCATATATAAATCCTCGTAAAAAGAAAGGAGCAAAAATTGAGAATGACCAAATCGAGGTAATAAAGATTTTGAATGATCTCCAGAAGAGACATCAAACATGACAAATGAAAAGTTCAAGTACTTGACAATGAAAAGAGCTATCTAGCTATGTCATGTTAGAAATAATATGGGAACCGAAAAGCAAATCGACATTGTAATATTTTGCATGCTATGAGCAGCTGATATTATGAAAAAGAGGATCATGAAAGAAAGTCTATTAAAGTGTACACAAAGTAATGATTGGCCAAAACGGAAAGGAAAATAGACTTGTAATTATATTCTCTTGAAGAGAAATTTTTGGACCTGTAGTCCATGCACTTGAAGTGTAAAACCAGTGAAAGATAAATAAGTTATTGTGTGAAGTTATCACAAAGGCAAGAAATTAATCATGAAGAGATGTATGATCTTGTGGTGGATGCAATTAACTTTTGACATCTTATAAGTCTGGCAATAAGAGATTGAACACTGGAAAATGTCATCCTTGAAGTATATAAATATGAAGGAAATAATCTCTTAAGGATCAATGGTACAAGAATTATATTCTTGAGAACTCTATCGAATGAAAAGAGAAAATAGGGTCTAATTATGTATATGAGTACCCATGTAGATTTCTCTAAAGATATTGATCAAAGTGATTCTTAATTTGAAGATCATCAAAACTCTAGCAGAGTTATCCGAAATAGTATGATGACAATAATTTATGCTAAATGATCACTTAATAATGAGATATGTATATAAATCCCAGAAGGATTTAAACTGTTAGAAGCAAAACTCTTTTTGTGGAAACATCAAAAAGAAAATTGAATCGTTCTCTTTATAGATTGAAATATCGGGGAGTATTTTCTAAGAGAAGCATATAAGAATGATTCGTCCTTGCATATTCAGAAGGAATTTTGAGAAATGAATTTGTGACGATTACATTGTATGTTGATGATTTGAACATTACTGGAACTCCTGAAGAGATTTATAGAAATGATTTAGAAAAATACTTATAGATCATGGCAAGAATCTATATAAAAATGTTCACATATACTTGGTCCTGAAGTACCAAATTTAAACTGATGTTTAAGAAATTTATCGATCTCTTTCATGATTGAAAGATGTGATTTTGTATGATAAAAAGGAAAATATGTTATGGACCAGAAGTCTAATGATTTGAGATATCATAAATCATACAAGTTTGTTTGTTAAGGCTATGTTTATGATCATTCGAAAAGATAGCATATGATCGAAAGTCATCTCCTGAAGAAGATGCTTATGAGGGGAGAAATATAATGATGAGCGTGGATGTACTCTTTTTCCCCTATCATAGTTTTTATCCCATAAGGTTTTTCTATGAAAGGTTTTTAAAGAGACATCAAAGAACATGCAAATGATAGACACTTAAAGAGGAATGTTATCATTAGAGTGATATATGAAAGTCTATCTCTATAATAAATATCTTATTGAATGATATTAAGAGAAACATAGAGAATGATCAAGATGGATAATCTAAAAGATTCCTAAATTGCAGAAGAATAGCAATATACACGTTCGACATATTCGTTCAAACGAAACATTGGCGGGCTTATTTCTCAAGACACTTCTAACTGCTACTTTGAAGAAACAAGTTCATCATTTGGATGCGTTATCTCAAAGATCTCAAGTCATCTAATCATCATGGGAAGTAAATACGCGCTGCACTCTTTTTCCCTTAACCATGGTTTTTCCCACTGGGTTTTCCTGGTAAGGTTTTTAATCAGGCAGCATCACTTGCGTATTAGGAGTAGTTTTAGATTATGGACATTCAAGGGGAAGTTTTATAAATCTCATTTATTGTGAATGTCCATATATGATTATGGCCTTGTTCACCAAGTCCCTTTCTCTCCAAGCTTTTATTCTTTTCCAAGTTATTGTACCACTATATATACTCTTGTTCTCATTGGAATAAATCATCACTCAATTCTCATTCTTTTGTCTTATATCCTAACGTTATCAGCACGAAACCCTAACCACTGAGTATTAATAAACCCTAGCTTTTGATTAAACAAAAAGTCTTTGTTGAAGTCTTAAGCCGACGCCGTCTCCGATCTTAAACCCTATGATGCTACACATGTGGAGCCTAATGGAAGGTAGAAGGTTGCGGTCATCGAGAAAGGTATCAACAGGGTGGGTGTGCACTTTGTGCTGTTGTCTTAACTTTTATTGTTGCAATAGTAGTTATTATTATCATTTATGAAAGATCATTATAATAATGATCAATTTAGAGAAACTATTTTACCTAAAGAATGTATAGCTAAATGGTTTTCAACTAGACATTCATGTTTTTCTTATATATAATTTATAGTATCATCACATTTTCGAGGTAAGATATTTTTTTCACGTCTTCTTTGTAATATCAACTCATCTAACTATTCATCTCGACAATATCCCATTAGAAGATTAAATTCTAATCATGAGTTAGAAACTCATAAAACTTAATAAAATGGTCGTTAATTTAAGCTTGATTATGCGTCTGTTACCTTTTGTTCAAAAATCATATCTTGTCCTATCAACTTTGATTCTCACATCTCTACTTCGATTTCTTCTTACATCGTGATAAAGAAATTTAACTTCGTATATTGATAAACCAAATCCGCTGTTCATAAAACAACTAATCCGTACTCATCTCTGGAATCCCCAGAAAACGATGAGATTTGGTGTTCTTAAGCTAAGAACAATAGAGAGAAAAACTCTTGTTTAAGAAATCTAACAAAATGATCTGATAATTTGAGCTAAACATTGCTCGATAGTGTTTGTAACCTCCTTCTTTCATATTGGTCCTTTACTTCTCCATATTTGCATTTCCGCCTTCTTTATATTTGCATTTCTGATCCTCCAGTTGTAGAACTTCACATTTAATACCCCATCTTCAATTCCTATAACACATCGTCTTCAATCTAAATTGGTGAATCATTCTTTGAATTCAGCTTGACACGTGCAAGTTAAAATGGAAGGATTTCCCTGTTTAGGCCCGACTTTCATTTAGACTCGTCTTGTTTAAACTCAAACCTGTTAAGCTCCATTTTAGGATTTGGGATTATTAAGAAGAATGTGTATTTAGACCCTCCCTATTTACTTTTACTCATTTATACGACAAATTTTATCAACGGCTCTTCCCGAGCACCGGATTAAAGATCTAGATCTCCAACAATTTATCAAAAAAATAATTCTTATATATGTTTGTTCTATCTATACAAAATTTAGAAAATCAATTCTAAATAAGTTTAAAATTCCAAAAAAATAAAGAAACAAAATATTTGAAATAAGAAAACTACATAGTGTTTGTTTAAATTATGTTATGCGAATTGTTAGAATTAGTATTCTGCTTAGTCAGAACATTTTAAAATTTAGTTAAATTATTTTTTCTTTTCATGAGAACAAATTATTTTGAAGTTGATTTACAAAATATACTATAGTTGATTGGCATACTACAAGAGATCAAGTGAAGAATGGTCTTTGAAAAGTTTACATGTTTCCACTGGCAATGAGCTTAATTGTTGATATATTGGCTAAGCTTTCCATCCGGGTCCTTTTCACTCCTTGCTTTGCTTGGTCGTCTCTCTCTTTCAAGCCTCCTGCTTCCAAAGACTAAAGGCAAATTCGGCTTGAGGGGATGTATTAAGCTATGGTTATGGCTAGTTAGGAGTTTGTTAGGATTAAGTTTCTTTTTAGCTTAACTCTACTTTTTCTACACTTGTACATATATATAATATTATAATGTAAACTAACTTTTGGGTTAGTGAGAAATAATTCTTTACACAAACTGTATATATATTTATATATTCAAAAAGTATTAACAGTACCTTTGATTCCGCTGTTATATCCACATGACTGGAATGTTATGAAGAAGGTTTTTAGGGTTAGGATTTATGGCGAACGAAATCTGAATCTGATCTCGTAAAGTAGAGTTTTGATAGGAAAAGGTAATCAGAAGACATAATCCTAACGGGATTTGAAACTCTGTCCTAATTATTCTCACGAGGAACCTCTGGTCAATATATATATATACCACTTGTCATTAAACGTAGAGTCCTAAGAAAATCAAATCTTGGAAAAAAATATTCACAACATAAATTAACATGGAGAAACAAGCAACTCTAGTTAGACATGTCAAATGGGCCAACTCGGCCCGGCCCGGCCCAAAACCGTAAAACCCGCATATATATAAGTCCGGCCCAAAAAATATATGGGCTTACTTTTTAAAGCCCGGCCTGACCCGACTCGGGCTTCAGGCTTTTATGGGTTTTTTTCGAGCTTTTATTTTGAAACAAAAAAATAAAAAATAATTATTATTTATCGATAAAACCGAGCTTCGTTTCGTCAACCAACCCATAAGAATTATATTCTGACTTTTATCAAGAGAATTAAACACCTACTAATAATTTCCATTACTAAAAATCCAATTTAACTAAAAACAAAAATTACACCAAACGAATGTAAATATCAACTGAATCCAATTAACTCTAAATAAATAGTACTACCAAACAAAACATAAATCAAAATACTAAAATTCTAGACAATGGAGTTAAAAATCGGAATTTCGGATTTGTTTTTTTAAAACATACAGTAAAATACAATTAAAAAGTTAAAATTTTTGGTTTATGAATAATATATATAAAATATTTTAATGAAAATATCTTTAAAAAGTGTCTTTAAACAAAATTTATAGTTAAAATTTTAAACAAGATGATATTTTTCAGGTTTTCCCGGCCGGCCCGAGCCCGTCTGGGCTAAGCTCGAAAATTCAAAAGCCCAAATGGGTTAAGCCCGAAAGGCCCGTTTTTTTTGGGCTTATATATTTAAGCCTGAACCCGCTAATTTTCAGGGCTGGGCCGGGCCGGGCTTCGGGCTTTGGTCTTAATTGACATGTCTAACTCTAGTAAGAGAATATGGCGACATCAATTACAGCCTTTACTTCAAGGGCTTAATAAGGGAGGAAACAACGGGTTTATCGGCAGGATATGGGGTTGCGATTTGCAGACAAGAAGATGGTAATCTCTTGTTTCAGATGAAGGGATCACTTCATGACTCTGCCATAACAGTTTTGGAAGCTCAGCTTACCGCGTTGAAGCTAGGATTAACCGAAGCTGTGCGTTTAGGGATCACTCATAGCTCAATCTACAACGATCAATTAGAGATTTACGAGTTGGTAAGTGTTTCTTGGCTGTTAAATTTCACATGTATTTGCTTCGATTTCGTAGATAATGTTTTGCCTTTGATTGTTGTTAGGTCATGGGAAAATCCGCGCCTGAGCAACATAACATTGCCTTGCTAATGGATGATGTTCAACGCCTTAGACAACAGTTTACATCTAGCTGTTGGAACTTATTTGCGTAAATAAATGGGCCATTAATTTGGGCATTTGGTTTATGAAATTTGAGTTAAAAGTTTGAATGAGAAATTGATTTGGGCCATATTGGAAAAGCCCCAAATGGTGTGGAATGAATTTTCTGGAATTTTTCCATTTCCGTTTTGGAAATTTTATATTTCTGAATCTAGAAGTTTTCCTTTATTCGTAGCCGTCTTAGTAATAATTGGGAATTATTCCAAATCTTTACTGATTCGAAACTTGTGGAATACTCCATAATATTCAACCCTGAGACTATAAATAAAGGGTCTCGTCTCTCATAATTCCTCACGCTCTCAAACACAGAAAACTCATAGTTCTAAATTCTTCTATCTCTCTCGTCTTCATAGCTTTAGAAAGTAAGTCTTTTAGTTTATAGTTTTGAGAGTATAACGTAGTTCTAGTTCGCTGAGTTCTATACCTCGGGTGCTCGAGTTATAGTTCAGATCGGTTGTATCCTGGGATTCAAAAATCATATGTTTCTGCGAGCACAAATGCAGACGATTTATTGAATTAAGGAAAAAGATAATATATTGCCTCCGTGATTTACTGCTTATTTAAATATTGTCTTTAAATACTGCTGTTGTTCTTCGATTTCTGTTATCGTTTCTATCAATAAAATTCGTTTTTTTCTTAATTCGGTTTTCGACTCCTATAGTCTTAATTCCATAAATCCGATTTATGCTTATCGCCTTAATCGGATTAGGTTTTCTTTGAATTTTCAAAACGATTTCAAAATCTTCTAGAACTGCTTCTGTTACACGGAAAGTTTAAAAGAACGCCTTTTTTATTATTCTCTTCTTCTTAAAACTCTGTAGTTTCCACGAACGCTCAGATCTGAGTGGGTTTGTGAAACTTTAAAAGCAATTACGTGTAATTTAGTTACTTGAATTGCTTGATTGATATACTGATCATCTCTGATATTTGTGAACAGAATGACTGCTGACGATATCAACAACAACAATGTGATCTCTAACCAGACCCCTGATGAAGCACTAACTGCACGCCTTGCCAAGGAACTTGAGAAGACAAACTTGAGTGATGTGCGCCGAAACCTGTTCGGTAATGGATCGACTCATACATCAATCCCCCCCTCTGCTTCTCAAGGGATGATGCCAGACAAGTTTGATGGCAAAGGCTTCAAAACGTGGCATGACAAGATGCGCTACTACTTGGCCAGCATGAACATGGAGAAGTACCTCATATAGGAACCACCAACAGTTCCGACAGACAACACTGATGTGTATGTGCTTGCTGGTGTTGATAACTAGGTTCAAGGGGACTTTTCCTGCAAAGGCCAGATTCTGAACCGTTTGGTCAATGATCTGTACGACCTCTACTGCAAGTACAAGACTTCAAAAGCACTCTGGTTGGCTTTGGAGGACAAGTACAAGGCTGGTGACGCTGGGCTGCAGAGATTCTCAACATCGAAGTTTCTGAACATCAAGATGGTGGACTCCAAACCAATAGTAGAGCAAGTGGATGCTTTCCTACGTATCTGTCAGGAGATAAAGTTAGAAGGGATGTCGCTTTGCAACATCTTGAAGACCAATAGCTTGATTGAGAAGCTACCACCAGGTTGGGCAGATTTCAAGAATTACCTTAACTTCAAGCGTAAGGCAATGACTCTTGATGATCTCGTCTGAAGGTTGAGAATTGAGGACAACAAACGTGGAGCTTGTAGGGGTCAAATCTCCCCTAGAAGAATCGATAGGCCTAAATCGACTAAGTAAACGTTAAACGGCCCAACGGTCAAATCCCAGGAGACAGAGGCCCATTAACGGCCTATTACTATTTGCCTGAACCGACTTGTTTTTCCTATAAATAAGTGTGCACCCCCTCATTTGTGAGGGATCCGAAAATTCTGAATTGAATAAAGACAAACAGTTCTCAGCTAATAAATAAGAACAGACTAAGAACCCTAATTTGAAATTTGTCTATGTGTTTGAAACCCTAAAGAAGCTCTTTTCCCATCGAATCTTCACAAATTCTATTGTGTGAAATTCCAGCTCGCACAATTTGGCGCTAGAAGGAGGGGAGCTACTCGCAACACTAGCTTCATACACAAAACAAATACTTAGACGAATTCGCAAAATGTCAATAACGAACCCGCAATCTCCACCGACCGACGTTGGTTCAGGTCCGAGGGAGCTTGCGGAAGATGGGCGAACCAAGGTAAACAACCAGTCCGCTTTGGAGGCGGAAGCAGACGGATCTGTCCCAACGGGACCGCCTTAGACAGCCACCAATGCGGAACCGGCTCAGACAGCCACCAATACGGGACCGGCCGACCCGGCCACACAGGAAGCTTACAGTCAGCTCAAATCAATGCTCGAGCAGTTGCTCAAGCAGTCACATAACCAAGAAACCATCAATAGTAACATGACCACCAAAATCAGAGCCTTGTCGGCAGCCCGTCAGTCCCAAGGACATTTTCAACGCGCCGCGCTTCACATCACCCCGACCACTCTTAGCTTCTCACCAGTGGTCTCGCCTTCAGCTTGCGGGGCTCGCGGGGACTGTACACCAACGCCTCTCAGAGGTGTCGTCGCAGGTGCGACTGATGGCATTGTCGAGATCGCGGACAATTTGGAGAATGGTGAATTCGGAGCCTTACGACCCAGTCGACCGACCAGTCATATCCAAGATCGGGATAAGGGCAAAATCGCGGCTAGTATGCGATGGACGGAGCAGGCCGAAGCCCCGACCTATCACAGAACTATTGCTACGCAGCAAAGGGAGATGGACGAGCTCAATGCCATCATGCAGCAGACCGCCCGCGACCTCAAAGATATGTGATCACTAGTGCATCGCGCAACCAGCAAGGCACCGGAAATCGAGCGTGTTCTTGAAGAAGCTCGCACTTCTCCTTTTGCCGAGCGGATAACCAAGGCACGTCTGTCCGATCCGGGGAAGGTCAGGATCCCTGTTTACGAGGGAAAGGGCGACCCCACAGAGCACATTAGAGCATTCTTAATCGTTATGGGGCGAGCTAATTTCCGACTCAAAGAAAGGGACATGGGCCACTGCCTCCTCTTCGTAGAGCACCTCAGAGGGGAAGCTCTCTACTGGTTTACGGGAATGAAGAGGAATTCGATCGATAACTTTGCACAGCTCTCCGAAGCATTCTTGAAGCAATATGCCATCCTAATCAAACGCAGGTCGTCAGAGGCGGATCTTTACACCATGTCGCAGGCAGCCAACAAACCCTTGGGAGTTTTCATCGAGCGATTCAAGGCGATGCTCACTCAAGTGAAGGGGATCGACGACCAGTCTGCACTAAGCGCATTGCGGAAAGCCCTATGGTACAGTTCAGATTTCCGAAAGGAAATGAAAATTAACGAGCCCTCATCAATTCAAGATGCACTTCATCGCGCTAATGGCTTCGCAAAGAGCGAGGATAAAACCAAAATTCTGGGCCAGAAGTATGGGAAGGCCAGAAATCCTAATCTGCAGGAAGCCCCGGCTACAGGAAAGAAGAAGCATAGCGACTTTGTGCAGCATGAGGGAGGTTTTAAAGGTGCCCATAAGTATCAAGTGGACTCGCCCGGCTATGGTCGAGGAAGAGGGCGAGGTCGCAAAAGTGGCACTCCGGGCCGTAGTAATGGCAACACATGGACGAGGCACTCGCAATATGATGAATCCGCATATTGCGACTTGCACAAAATGGGCAGACATTCGACGGCTAATTGCAGAGTGCTCAGTATGCGACTCGCAGCGAAGTTGGCCGCCGGCGAACTCAGAGGAAACATAAGTGTTAACGATTTCCAACTCGAGCTATTCGACGATGCAAGAGAAGGAAACAAACCGCCTTGGGACAGTAACAGGAGTAACAAATGAGACAGGCGGAACGATGACAAGGCCCACCTCGGCAGGCGAAGCAGTAATGAAGACCAAGGCGGCTCGAAGCAAAAGGTCTGCGATATGATCATGGGCAGCTCGCGGTATTGCTCGAGCACAATCTCGTCAATCAAAGCTTATCAGAGACGAGTCGAGGTAGGGGCGAACAAACCCATTCCGTCTAAGTATACAAACGATGTCATCCAGTTTGAAGAGCAGGAGGTTGATGACATTGACAAACCTCATGACGACCCGCTTGTCATCCGACTCTTCGTCGCAGGTTGGGACACATGTCGCGTTTTGATTGATACTGGAAGCACAATGGACATCGTCTTCGTAGATGCTTTTATGCGTATAGAAATTGACCTTGCTCAAGTCGAATCCCATCCCAAGCCTTTGACTGGGTTTAACGGCGAGACGACAATGACACTCGGGACAATCAAGCTTCCGGTACGTGCGGAAGGGGTAACTAAAATTGTAGAGTTCGCGGTATCTGGCAACCCGGCGATTTACAACGTGATAATGGGAACCCCTTGGCTTAATTCGATGCGCGCCGTCACCTCGTTATATCATCTCTGCCTTAAGTTTCCAACCAAAGTCGGGATCGAAACAATCAGAGGAAGTCAGGCGGCATCGCGGTCTTGCTTCATGGCCGCGCACAAACTAAGGAGTCAGGCGGCGACCCCGATCCCAAGCAAGAAACGCAAAAAAATTAAGACTGACAGGGAGCCCGCCAAGGAGCTCTCGAACGCTCTATAGCAATTACAGGTCGCGGAGTCCCGTGAAGAGGAAGGTGCGGGTCTGACCTGCGAACCCGTCATATCGGTCTGCATCGACTGCGAGTCCCCTGGGAAAGGCGTGGAGATAGGCGCATCGCTAGACGAAGTAGTCAAACTCGACCTCGTCAAATTCCTTGAGAAGAACGTTGATACTTTCGCATGGACAGTCGAAGATATGCCCGGGATTGATATCGATATCATCAGTCATGAGTTGAATGTTGATGCGACCTTCAAGCCTATAAAACAAAAGCGAAGGCGACTCGGTCCAGATAGGGCTCAAGCGGTGAATGACGAAGTAGACAGACTCTTGCGAGCCGAATCGATTTATGAAGTCAGATATCAAGATTGGCTCGCCAATCCAGTCGTCGTGAAGAAGAAGTGTGGGAAATGGCAAGTCTGTGTGGATTTCACGAATTTTAACAAGGTGTTGCCAAAGGATAGTTTTCCCCTTCCGCATATCGACCGCCTCGTCGAGGCCACAGCTGGGAACAAACTATTGTCGTTCATGGATGCGTTTTCTGGCTACAATCAAATCTTCATGCACCTCGGCGATCGCGAGAAGACATCTTTCATTACAGATCGCGGAATCTATTGTTACAAGGTCATGCCCTTTGGCTACTTATCAGCGATTGGTGAACAGGATGTTTGCGGACCTCCTCGGCAAAACAATGGAAGTTTACATTGACGATATGATCGTCAAGTCGCACGAGGAGAAGGATCATGTTGGCCATCTCGCAGAATGCTTCACGCTCCTAAACAAGTATAAAATGAAGCTCAATCCGGCTAAGTGCCGTTTCGGCGTGACGTCAGGCGAATTCCATGGCTACATGGTAACTCGTCGCGGGATCGAGGCAAACCCAAAGCAAATCCATGCGCTCGTCTAGATGGCCTCGCCCAAGACAAAAAGAGAGGTCCAGCGATTGACGGGAAGAGTGGCGGCATTGAACAGATTCATTTCGCGTTCTACCGACAAATGCTTGCCTTTTTATGACACACTCAAGGATAAAAAAGGGGCAGCTCGACAAGCGTTCGAATGGACAGAAAAGTGTGAGGCAGCCTTCCAGAAGTTGAAATAATATCTCGCGACTCCGCCTGTTCTGACAAAGCCCGTTGCCGGCGAACCGCTTTATCTGTACCTTGGGGTTTCCTTATCGGCAGTCAGTAGAGTTCTAGTTCGCGAAGACGGCACCGAGCAGAAGCCCGTTTTCTACGCCAGCAAATCGCTAACCGATGCGGAAACAAGATATTTGCTAACGGAGAAATTAGCACTCGCGGTTATTACGTCGGCTCCCAAGCTTCGGCCTTATTTCCAATCCAACTCGATCGTAATCCTTAGCACTTTTCCACTACGAGCTGTTCTCCATAGCCCGACTCAATCCGGGCGACTCGCCAAGTGGGCTATTGAATTAAGCGAGTTCGATATCGAATACCGCAGTTGGACGACAATCAAGGGACAAGTGTTGGCCGACTTTCTAATCGAGTTATCAGAGGCGACGGCCTCGTCAGAAAACGAAGACCATTCCCAAATCTGGCAATTACATGTGGACGGCTCGTCGTCTATACACGGATCAGGAGTAGGCATTCGACTGTCGTCACCGGACGGGGATTCTCTGGAACAATCGTTCCGCCTTGGTTTCAGAGCGTCAAACAACGAGGCATAGTACGAAGCTTTACTCGCGGGTGTTCGATTGGCTAAGGCACTTAAAATGACAAGGATAGAAGGTTTTTGTGACTCTCAACTCGTCGTGAACAAGTTCAATGGCGAATACGCGACAAAAGACAAGCGCATGGAAGCATACCTCGCCCTCGTCAAGACATTAGCAACAGACTTCGAACTTTTTACCTTGACAAGAATTCCTAGGGCAGAGAACTCGCAAGCGGATGCCCTCGCTTCACTTGGCTTGCGGCAAAGCCAGATAAAGATCTTCAAAGAATCGTCAAGGTTGAGTTCATAAAACAACCGAGCATCGCGATCACTAAGGAAGTCAACGTGCTGACAAGATCTCAAGCCGCGAAGCGTAGAGCGGATCTAGGCAATGGCTCGCCTACTTGTCCCGTGGAAGATCTAATGGACCTCGACCAAGCCCAAGATATTGTCGAACCTGTTTCGATGGATGTCGACCGGTCCGACGCAGTCGGAGCAGATGAAACGACGGATGTAATGGCAGAAAACAACGAGCTCGATCCGGAGAGTACAACTTTTGACCGCGGTCTTCTCCCTGAACAACTCGAAGAATTACCAGAGGATGATTATCCGTGCAACGAGGAACCGCCACCACTGCATGAAATTGACGATGTCGCCATCAACGACGCGACTGCAGTTTATGGTTGTGATACGAAATGGATGGATAACGTTCGCGGATATCTCGCGGAGAGCGACGTTCCGACAGACAAGTGGGCGGCTCGCAAATTAAAGGCCCAAGCATCGCGTTTCGTTCTGCTAGATGGAAATGTTTTGAAATGGCGACTCTCCGGGCCGCTACTCATCTGCGTCAAAGGGGAAGAGGCTCGTTAGATAATGCACGAAGTTCATGGTGGATCCTGCGGTAACCATTCCGGAGGTCGCTCACTCGCCATTCGAATCAAGCGACATGGATATTTTTGGCCAACAATTATAAAAGACTGCGAGTTGTTCACGGCAAAGTGCAAGAAATGTCAACGTCATGGTCCTCTCATCCATCAACCTATAGAGTTCTTGAGTTCGGTTACTTTGCCGTATCCATTCATGCGATGGGCGATGGACATTGTCAAACCTCTCCATCCGTCTCGGCAGAAACGAAACTTGTTGGTCCTGACGGACTACTTTTCCAAGTGGATTGAAGCAGAAGCGTTTGGATCGATTAAGGACAAGCAGGTCGAAAACTTCGTCTAGAAAAATATCATTTATCGACACGGCGTGCCCTACGAAATAGTGACAGACAACGACTCGCAGTTTATTTCCAAGCATTTCGAGCTTTTCTGCGACAAATGGAAGATTAGAGTCAGCAAGTCGACGCCTCGCTGCCCACAGGGCAACGGTCAGGCGGAAGCGTCGAACAAAACGCTCATTCACGGCTTAAAGACTCGACTCAACGCTAAGAAGGGCCGTTGGGCAGACGAGCTCGAGGGTGTTTTATGGTCCTATCGAACCACACCTCTTCGCGCTACGGGCGAGAGACCTTTCGTCCTCGTCTACGGATCAGAGTGTGTTATTCCTCCCGAGGTCTATTTTCCATGAGTTCGCCGACGATTACTTCCTGAGCTGGAAGTCTCAATCATCTCCTCATGCTCGACGAGCTCGACCTCATCAACGAATGACGCAATCGAGCTCTTATAAAGATGACCGAATATCAAACGGCGGCTGCCAAGTACTACAACTCCAAAGTGCGAATTCGGCGTTTCTACGAAGGAGACCTCCTCCTTCGCGCAGTGTTTCAAAATACGGCCGAATCTAATGCCGGCAAACTCGGCGCCCACTGGGAAGGACTTTACCAAATCACGAAGGTAGTTTGTCCAGGCGTCTACGAAATCGCCAACATGAAAGGCGAAATGATCCCGCGCTCATGGAATGCGCCACATTTGAAAAAAAACTACTGCTAAAAATATTAAGTCACTTGACTTGAACTACGGCGCGACTTGGTCCCTTCACAGGGTACGTAGGCAGCCCGTTTTCGAACGAGTTCAGTTGCCCCCCTATTCGAAAAAAGGGGGGGGGAGTGGATCCATATATCCATACTCCCAAACTCGATGTAATAAACTAAGGTTGTTAAGATTCGATCAGCTCGCAAACGACGTCAATGTCTACACGCGACAGTTTATTACGACTCGATCAGCTTGCAAACGACTTAACTGTCTACACGCGACATAACAACTCGCAAAATGACTTAACTTTCTACACGCGACAGCTCGCAAACGACTTAATCGTCTAAAACGCGATAATCGGTAAAAGACTTAATCGTCTAAACCGCGACTCCAATGTCGACTCGTCGTCATTTACTGACCATAATGACGATCTCTAACACTTCATCGCGAAGTATATCCCTTATACATCCATAATGGATAAAAGCGCTATATAAATTTAGAGTCCATTACTGGAGCTTACTTATTAACAGGAATATGTCTGTAAACCAGGATATTCGTCTCGCATACCCAGTTATACTTAACACTGGTCGAACATGACAAATATAATCGGGTCAGAGATTATAATCGGGTAAGAGATTATGTGGAATTCATCTATACTCCGAAATTTGCTTAAGTAACGAACTATATAAGGCATCGCTGATGAGCTTGTACAGGCCTCGCCAAAAAACGGCAAATCTAAAAGCGATAAAAAAGTCGCATGAAATTCGAAATTTATGAACATGTCGTTAAAATTTGGGTTCGACCAACCAGACAGATAAAATGTCACAGGTTGGATGAAGCCGTCCAGGCATCGAAACAAAAGCAAGTCTTAAAACCTTCGCAAAACAAAAGGAAAACAGCAAATCCTAAAAGCTATTACAAATTTGGATTAGGCGACCAGCTTGCCTTCTTCAACTCCTTTATGTTCGGCTTAAGCAGCAGCGCCAGCCGAACCCGCCAACTCGCCACCTTCCTTTGCCACTTCCTTATCAGTTGGTACGGAAGGTCCGGCCGAACTTGCAACCTCACAAGTCAATTTCCCAACAATCGGCTCGCCAGTCTTGGGATCCTGTTCTAAGGGAGTCGGCTCACGCTGAGGTTCAGTTTCTACAGCTTGGTCGGGATCGACAGTCTTATCCGTCTCGCCCGACTCGCTATCGCTCAGCTCTTCGCTAGCGCTCCGCAACCGCAAGCCCAAAGAACCGTCGTTGGACCCCGAAGCTACATTAATACCAACAGACTTAGCAATGGTCTCAACTCGCGGAGAAACAACTATATCCGCTACATTAATGGGGAAGATGTAGTTCATACCTAGATTCTTCCGCAACTCGGCAGACACCTCGTCAAAGACATCATAGGCAGAGCCCTGCTTTGCCTTATTCTCGACTAGAAGAGCACGTTCGGCGATGGGGTCGAAGGGTTCTTCAGTATTCTCCAGGTCGTCGAGGAGTTGAAGGTTGGAGTCCGCTTGCGAAAGAAGGACCATTTTCCTAATCGGCTTTTTCATCATTTGACAAAAAGCTCGTTAGCGTGGTCCAATTTAGCCTGAACCTCAGCAGCCGCGGATCGCCTTGCAGATGAAGCAGCCGCTTCGAGATCATTCTCGTGACTAGCTTTCAGAGCACACAATTCTGCCTCCAGCTTGGCAGTTTTCTCCTCGGCTTTCTTCTTCTCAGAGCCGACTCTTTCAAGATGCACGCCCAATTCGTCATTGCTCTTCTTGTAGGCATCTCGCTCAGCAGCGAGTTTGCTCATCTTCTCCGCGAGTTACTTCATCTCGATATCTTCCTTCCTCCTGGCCTCGTCGATAAAGGCCTGCCTTGACCTCGCCTCTTGGTCATACGCTATGACCATCCTGTTACAATGAGCGATAGCCTGCAATGGAGTTGAAAGTATGAAAAAGGAAGCAAGACGGAACAGGAAGGATAATGAGAATTTACCTTAGCCTGGCGAGACGCGAAATCCTTGTAGAGCTCGCACTTTACCTATATTTCCAGGATCGGAATGTTGTCACCCGGATATGTGACCTTGGCCATTAAAGCGGCCGCAGCTAACGGATCATCATAAAGCTCGGCAGATTTTCCAGATCGTGAACTTGGAGGCAAAGTCGGCAGCTCGCGGCGAGATTTCTTCGCATCTTTTGCCTTGCCCTTGCCTTTCTCAGAGGCAAGGTGTTTTCTTTTGCGAATCAGCTGGTTCTCGGGCTCGGCGGGCTCGTCCGTAACAGTAATCGGCTGTGAAGGAATAACAGCCAAAGCACCACTCGCATCTACGGTAGCCGCTTTGTCGCTCTTTGCCACATGAGTGTTTTCCTTGGCTACACTCCGCTCTGACGTCTCGGCGGCAGGAGCAGCTGGTTTCGGCTCGGCCTGTCTCTTGGCCTTCGCAGCTTTCTTCTTGGCAATATCGCGGAAAGTTGGTATGTCAGGCAAGATATCTAGGTCGTCGGACTCGCTTCGATTAGGACAGTCTTCTTCGTCGATTAGAGTCTCGCGAGCTCGAATGACTCTCTGAAGATGGAAATGATGCTCCCAAAGACACTTCTTAGCCTTCAACTTGTTGAACAGATCGTCGATTCCGGGAACAGGAGTGAGTAGCGGCCTGGGAGCTGTAAATACAATTGAGCAGAAAGTTAAGATAAAGCATAAGGAGATAATTCGCACGATAAACACCAAGAAAATCTACCTAGTGTTCCCCACTTCGCCACCGCTGGACGTTCTTCTTCAACAGACGCGCTTGACATCGACACAAAGGAAAAATATTTTCGCCAACTGTAGTCTTTGTTCGGAAAGTCATCTTAAATCTTGTACAGGGGTCGACTCGCAAGATTATACAACCTCTTGCCGCTCGAGTCGGCGTGCTTACGGAACTCTAAAAAATTATGAAGATGACAAACTCCGATGGGCTCGCCATATTTGGCAGCTCGAGTCAGAAACCCGACCAGTTGACGAACTTCTCTGGTGTTGATCTGCGCAAGCGCGATTCTATGAACCCACATATACCGTAGAATCAACGCAGGAATGGGGAATGTGAGGTAACAGCCCCTAAACCAGCATTCATATGCAGTGAATGTGCCGACTGGCGGGTCGTCTTCTCGCTGCTCGATAGTTGGCACAATTGTCTCGACCGCGTCGGAGATTCCGCATTCTGCGCGAAGGATATCCAGCAACTCCTCGTCGCACCATGAAGAGCCTGGAGGCGGGCGTTGCTTTCGCCTCGACTTCTTTTTCTTCGGAACTTCGGCCAGTCCGGATGCTATCCAGGCCTCCAATCTTTCTGCCTCGACTTCTTTTTCTTCGGGACTTCGGCCAGTCCAGTTATATTCCTCAATCTTTACTCGGGGAGACGGCTCGGCAGGACTGAGCGACTCGTCACGAAGATGTGGAACTTCAATGACTAGCCTTTGTTCATTGGCAGCAGAAGTCTCGGCATTCTGCGAGGGACGCGAGGTCCCAACTCCCTCTTGGATATCTGCTCGTGGAGCTCGCCTCGATGAGACAGTCTCCCCTTCCCCTGTCTCGCGACTTTGCCTTAGGGTGGGAGTGGGGTAGGAGAACAAGTCGGCAAGAGGAGAATTACCTCTAGCCTGATACTCTCGCGCAGAAAAACTCGCTCCCTCGGGCCCAGATGGACTCGCCTCCTCGCGGCCGGAAGTACTCACGTCCTCGCATCCACGGATCCTTCCACAACTTGAACTCGCATCAACGACCGACTCGCTATGGGCGGAATACACCCAGAAATTTTCCTTCTTGGCGAACTCGGCAGATCTCGCAGACTCGGTCGAATTTGTTGACGACATTATTTTTTGGATCAAAGTGTAGAGGTTTTCAGATTTCTTAAGAACACTGCGGTGGCGATGAAGAACACGGCGGCGGCAAAGTGATGGGACGGAAAAAAAAAACCTATCAAATACTCGAAAGAAAAACGAGAGAAAAGGGAGAGAAAGCAAACCTGTTTTCGGAGAAATGAGAATTATGAGAAATATCTGAGGAGCATCCCTCCTTTTATAGGCGTGGTTCGAGTTTCGAGGTGGGCCTCATTTTAATTTGGGCCGAGAATCTGGGCTTAAAAGGATCATGGTTTCAAAGGGAACCAGATCGACTTGCGATCTCGCGACTTCGTACTAGCTCGAAATGCGACATCGCGAGTTCACCTCCGAGTTAATTCGCGACTTCAGGACTTCACTTTCTCAAAGCTTCCTCTTTACAACGGAATCAACTCGCGACTTAATCAACTCGCGAACTCATCTCTGTTGAGATGTAATTTGCGACCCCGCAGACTTTCATCTCGTCGTCTCGCGCATATCGAGCGACTCGCAGATTTGTGATAATCTTCAAGCAGCTTGCGGATTTAGATCTCGATCATTTCGCGACTTCGCAAGATCGGAATCAACTCACGACTTAATCAACTCGCGACTCGCAGATTTGTGACAATCTTCAAGCAGCTCGCGGATTTAGATCTCGATCATTTCGCGACTTCGCAAGATTGGAATCAAATCGCAACTTAATTAACTCGCGACCTCAACTCTATTGAGATGAAATTTGCGACCCCGCAGACTTTCATCTAGTCACCTCGCGCATATCGAGCGACTCGCAGATTTGTGATATAATATTCAAGCAGCTCGCGGATTTTGATCTCGATTATTTCGCGACTTCGCAAGATCGGAATCGACTCGCTCATAACATCACACTCGATCAGCTCGCGACTTCGTCTCATCAGGCAGCTCGCGAGTTAATCAAAATCAACTCGCAACTTCCTTAAAATCAGCTCGCGACTTGATCTGAATCAGCTCGCTAAAATTGGTTTGTGACCTCATTTTACCGTCTCACAGTCAATCACTCGAGTCGCCTCGCATCTTTGAACGGCTCACCGATTTTGGACTAGCTCATCTCGCCACTTCGCAAAGTTTGACATCGACTCGCTGATAACTCGTATCGATCAGCTCGCCGAATTAGGTACAACCATGTCACTTGGGCTCGGCAAAATCGGTCAAACACGTTAACAGTCTAAACGAAAATCGATTCTTCATTCGGACACCCTTACTTCAACACTTTTTAATTAAACTGTTGAACTGGGGGGGCTAACTGTAGGGTACAAATCTCCCCTAGAAGAATCGATAGGCCTAAATCGACTAAGTAAACGTTAAACGGCTCAACTGTCAAAGTCCAAGAGACAGAGGTCCATTAACAGCCCATTACTATTTGCCTGAACCGACTTGTTTTTCCTATAAATAAGTGTGCACCCCCTCATTTGTGAGGGATCGGAAAATTCTGAACTGAATAAAGACAAACAGTTCTCAGCTAATAAATAAGAACAGACTAAGAACCCCAATTCGGAATCTGTCTATGTGTTCGAAACCCTAAAGAATCTCTTTTCCCATCGAATCTTCACAAATTCTATTGTGTGAAATTCCAGCTCGCACAGAGCTCATACAGAGGTTCAGAATCAGGGTCATAACATCAATGTCGTTGAGCACAAGGCTAAGCTGTGAGGTAAGGGAAAATGGATCTCTAATCCTCACAAGTCCTTGAAGGTGTCATCTACACCGAACTTCAAGAAGAACGTTGCTGAGAAGAAGTTTAAAGGGAAGTGCCATCACTGTGGAAAGATTGGGCACAAGGGTGAAGTTTGCAAGAGCAAAGCTAAGGAGATCAAGGGCCAGGCGAACCTAACTGAAGAAGACATGGTCGCGGTGGTTACTGAATACAACATGGTGGAAGACAATCGAGTAGAGTGGTACTATGACACTGGTGCAACCACACACATCTGCTCAAATAAGGCTATGTTCTCCACCTACGTGAAGAATCAAGCAAACGAGCAACTTTTCATGGGCAACACGGCTGTGTCCAAGATTAAAGGTAAAGGAAAGATAGTTCTGAAGCTGACTTCTGGTCGGGAGCTCTCTCTACTGAACGTGAAGCATGTACCTGACATGCGCAAGAATCTCATCTCTGGAACGGTACTCAACAAGAATGGGTTCGCGATTAATTTTGAGTCTGATAAGCTGGTTCTTAGGAAAAACGGGGTTTATTTGGGAAAGGGTTTTGTTAAGGGTGGACTGATCAAGATGTCTGTAATGACAGTCCAGCCGAATAATGTAGCATCTAATTCAATTACTGAAATGAATGAAAAACCTTCTGCTTACTTGGTTGAGTCGTTTACTATTTGGCATGAACGTTTAGGACATGTTAATTATAAAACAATGCGAATGTTGAAAAACATGAATTTAATTCTGAAATTCAAAACTAACCAAAACAAAATTTGAAGTGTGCGTACAGGCCAAACTCACTAAAACTCCATCCCCCAAAGTTCAAAGAACAACCGAACCTCTAGGTTTAATTCATACAGATTTGTGTGATTTAAAATATGTGCAAACTAGAGGTAGTAAGAAATACTTTGTTACCTTCATAGATGATTGCACAAGATATTGTTATGTATATCTGTTGCATAGCAAAGATGAAGCAGTAGAAAATTTAAAGAGTTTACACTCGAAGTTGAAAACCAGCTGCATAAAACAATCAAAGCCGTTCGAAGTGATAGAGGAGGAGAATATAATGAGACTTTTAATGCATTCTGCAGAGAAAAGGGCATTATACATCAGACAACCGCTCCTTACTCACCAAAGTCTAATGGAATTGCAGAACGAAAAAATCGTACTCTGAAAGAGATGATGAATGCGTTGTTGCAGGAATCTAGGTTAGCCTAGAACATGGGGGGGGGGGGGGGAAGCCTTGCTTACCACGAACTACATCCTCAACAGGATACCACATAAGGTTACTGGTCTGTCACCATATGAACTGTGGAAAGGTACGGTACCTTCATACCAACACCTCAAAGTGTGGGGGTGCTTAGCAAAAGTGGTTGAGCAGAACCTAGAAGAAGCAAAAGAGCTCGCAAGGATAAAACGTTCAGAGATGATTTCTTGATGGTGTTTCTAGCTGAAGATGTACCAAGAACTTATGCAGAAGCCATGTCTACACCTGATGTTCCTTTCTGAATCTAGAAGTTTTCCTTTATTCGTAGCCGTCTTAGTAATAATTGGGAATTATTCCAAATCTTTACTGATTCGAAACTTGTGGAATACTCCAGAATATTCAACCCTGAGACTATAAATAAAGGGTCTCGTCTCTCATAATTCCTCACGCTCTCAAACACAGAAAACTCATAGTTCTAAATTCTTCTATCTCTCTCGTCTTCATAGCTTTAGAAAGTAAGTCTTTTAGTTTATAGTTTTGAGAGTATAACGTAGTTCTAGTTCGCTGAGTTCTATACCTCGGGTGCTCGAGTTATAGTTCGGATCGGTTGTATCCTGGGATTCAAAAATCATATGTTTCTGCGAGCACAAATGCAGACGATTTATTGAATTAAGGAAAAAGATAATATCTTGCCTCCGTGATTTACTGCTTATTTAAATATTGTCTTTAAATACTGTTGTTGTTCTTCGATTTCTGTTATCGTTTCTATCAATAAAATTCTTCTTTTTCTTAATTCGGTTTTCGGCTCCTACACTAGCATCCCTGTTCTCGGAGCTCAATTGAAGTTTGCTTATGACCTTGCAATGGAAACATTAGTCTCAGAAATCAGCATAAGTATGCCTCCTCCTGCTCAGAAGAAGACTTGCGGTATATGTTTTGATGATGATTTTGAAGCTGAGCAGATGTTTTCTGTTGGTCTATGCGGTCATCAATTCTGCATGGAATGCGTGAAACAACATATAAGAGTGGGACTGCTTGAAGGAAGTGTGATGAGATGTCCACACTATCGCTGCGAGACTAAGCTTACTCTTCCAAGCTGTGCTATCTTTTGACACCTAAACATCGAGAGATGTGGGAACGAAGGATTGAAGAGGAATCTATTCCTGTAGCGGACAGATTTTACTGCCCAAATCCAAGGTGCTCGGCTTAAATGTCAGTAAACGGGAACTCTAATTCTACTAAAGAAGATGGATCTATGAGATGTTGCTTCAAATGCGGTAAACCCTTTTGCATCAACTGCAAAGTTCCATGGCATGGTAACTTGTATTGCCACGATTACAAGAGATTGGGTCCAAATCCTAACGAAAAAGGATATGAAGCTTAAACTTCTAGCAAATCAGAAAATGTGGCGTCAATGTGAAAAGTGCAAACACATGATTGAACGTTCGGAAGGATGCATCAAAATGATTTGCAGGTAAATCTCTAATCACATTCTCTAGCATATTATAAATCTGTTGATGCTCAAATCGAGATCGACACTAAATTTATATTAGGTTTGGGGATTCTTTGATTAATGGAAGAGGAAGTGTTTGATGAGAATTAAAGGTCCACTCAAATGAACAGTAAACGAGTGGGAAATTTGTGTTGCCGAGAGGACTCACGTACTTTGTAAGGAATAATAAGCTTTTTGTCAAAAGTATGATGTATTTCCCCTTAGTTGTACACAAATGATGGTACAACTATATATAGTACAATGAGATTAGGGCTTGTGATACATATGGTTACATTTTAACCATATGTTCATAAAGTAACCCTTAAAGTGCATAAAATAACTATACTAAGATTTAAAGTAACCAAGCTTGGTTAGCAAAGTAAATGTGTTGGGTCTTCTTGCTTGATGGACTGGGAGTAGGATTTTACCTTGGGCCAAATCCATGGTGCAACAAAATCCATTTTGGAATTTGATTACGTTTTCGCACAATTAACACGATTGAAATTTCATGCTTGATGGATAGGTGTGGGTATTCGTTTTGCTACACATGTGGAGCCGAATGGAAGGTAGGAGGTTGCCCTCATCAAGAGAAGGAGGTGGTGGGTCCAATTATTTTTATTATTCTCTCAGTTCTTTTTGTTGTTTTTATTTGGTGTTTTACTTATATTAATTTTGGATAGAATAATTAAACAATCATAAGTTTTGTAGATTGTAATTAAACATGTAGATTGTAAAAAATCGTACTCTGAAAGAGATGATGAATGCGTTGTTGCAGGAATCTAGGTTAGCCTAGAACATGGGGAGGGGGGGGGAAGCCTTGCTTACCACGAACTACATCCTCAACAGGATACCACATAAGGTTACTGGTCTGTCACCATATGAACTGTGGAAAGGTACGGTACCTTCATACCAACACCTCAAAGTGTGGGGGTGCTTAGCAAATGTGGTTGAGCAGAACCTAGAAGAAGCAAAAGAGCTCGCAAGGATAAAACGTTCAGAGATGATTTCTTGATGGTGTTTCTAGCTGAAGATGTACCAAGAACTTATGCAGAAGCCATGTCTACACCTGATGTTCCTTTCTGAATCTAGAAGTTTTCCTTTATTCGTAGCCGTCTTAGTAATAATTGGGAATTATTCCAAATCTTTACTGATTCGAAACTTGTGGAATACTCCAGAATATTCAACCCTGAGACTATAAATAAAGGGTCTCGTCTCTCATAATTCCTCACGCTCTCAAACACAGAAAACTCATAGTTCTAAATTCTTCTATCTCTCTCGTCTTCATAGCTTTAGAAAGTAAGTCTTTTAGTTTATAGTTTTGAGAGTATAACGTAGTTCTAGTTCGCTGAGTTCTATACCTCGGGTGCTCGAGTTATAGTTCGGATCGGTTGTATCCTGGGATTCAAAAATCATATGTTTCTGCGAGCACAAATGCAGACGATTTATTGAATTAAGGAAAAAGATAATATCTTGCCTCCGTGATTTACTGCTTATTTAAATATTGTCTTTAAATACTGTTGTTGTTCTTCGATTTCTGTTATCGTTTCTATCAATAAAATTCTTCTTTTTCTTAATTCGGTTTTCGGCTCCTACACTAGCATCCCTGTTCTCGGAGCTCAATTGAAGTTTGCTTATGACCTTGCAATGGAAACATTAGTCTCAGAAATCAGCATAAGTATGCCTCCTCCTGCTCAGAAGAAGACTTGCGGTATATGTTTTGATGATGATTTTGAAGCTGAGCAGATGTTTTCTGTTGGTCTATGCGGTCATCAATTCTGCATGGAATGCGTGAAACAACATATAAGAGTGGGACTGCTTGAAGGAAGTGTGATGAGATGTCCACACTATCGCTGCGAGACTAAGCTTACTCTTCCAAGCTGTGCTATCTTTTGACACCTAAACATCGAGAGATGTGGGAACGAAGGATTGAAGAGGAATCTATTCCTGTAGCGGACAGATTTTACTGCCCAAATCCAAGGTGCTCGGCTTAAATGTCAGTAAACGGGAACTCTAATTCTACTAAAGAAGATGGATCTATGAGATGTTGCTTCAAATGCGGTAAACCCTTTTGCATCAACTGCAAAGTTCCATGGCATGGTAACTTGTATTGCCACGATTACAAGAGATTGGGTCCAAATCCTAACGAAAAAGGATATGAAGCTTAAACTTCTAGCAAATCAGAAAATGTGGCGTCAATGTGAAAAGTGCAAACACATGATTGAACGTTCGGAAGGATGCATCAAAATGATTTGCAGGTAAATCTCTAATCACATTCTCTAGCATATTATAAATCTGTTGATGCTCAAATCGAGATCGACACTAAATTTATATTAGGTTTGGGGATTCTTTGATTAATGGAAGAGGAAGTGTTTGATGAGAATTAAAGGTCCACTCAAATGAACAGTAAACGAGTGGGAAATTTGTGTTGCCGAGAGGACTCACGTACTTTGTAAGGAATAATAAGCTTTTTGTCAAAAGTATGATGTATTTCCCCTTAGTTGTACACAAATGATGGTACAACTATATATAGTACAATGAGATTAGGGCTTGTGATACATATGGTTACATTTTAACCATATGTTCATAAAGTAACCCTTAAAGTGCATAAAATAACTATACTAAGATTTAAAGTAACCAAGCTTGGTTAGCAAAGTAAATGTGTTGGGTCTTCTTGCTTGATGGACTGGGAGTAGGATTTTACCTTGGGCCAAATCCATGGTGCAACAAAATCCATTTTGGAATTTGATTACGTTTTCGCACAATTAACACGATTGAAATTTCATGCTTGATGGATAGGTGTGGGTATTCGTTTTGCTACACATGTGGAGCCGAATGGAAGGTAGGAGGTTGCCCTCATCAAGAGAAGGAGGTGGTGGGTCCAATTATTTTTATTATTCTCTCAGTTCTTTTTATTGTTTTTATTTGGTGTTTTACTTATATTAATTTTGGATAGAATAATTAAACAATCATAAGTTTTGTAGATTGTTCATGTTGCTAACCCCCCCCCCCCCCCCCTCAGCGAATCGAGCAGGAAAGCAAGAAGGTTGGACTCGTGTTTTATCCCGGAGGCTTTGGCACACTCGGCTAGGTTATCTAGACGCGTGGGCTTGTTTCGGCGCGTGGGCGTGACTGGCCTCGTGTATGGAAATGACTCCTCGATTCCTACCCTGACTTTCACTATTCCCTGTGTGGTTACCGAGGGATTTGTAGGGTTCCAATGCTTTGACTTAACTCCTCAACATGCCCCTCTTTTGGCCCCACTCTTCGTTAAGCGCGACACTTCGTATTTCTCGCCGACTCTCTATATAAGTTGCTGCTTAGCTTCTTCACGTCCCTCAACACTTGTGATCCTTTCTTACTCAAAAAGAATTTGGTCTTCGCCCCGCTTTTCCTTTCTCTCTTCTTTGAATATTTCGCACCTTTCCACAATCATGTCTCTGAGCGATTCTTTTTCCAGTTCCAAAGACGTCGTGTTAGTTCGAAGGGGTCAACATAGAATAGTCCCGCTGGGTGTTCTGGTTCCTTCTCCTTACGCTGCCGATCCTAATTATGGCTCCGACGAACCAAGCAGAGATGCTGGCCCATCGCAGCTGCATTCTAGGGAGGCGGGTCGTTGCTCCGAGGGAGCAGAATCTCATGCACGAGGAAAAGGAGAGGTCACACTTGACCAACCTTCCCCTCTTCGGCTCAGCAACCCTAGCCGGGCAACGACGCGGTCGAGCCGAGCGGGTCTTCTATTCCTGATCGTGGGGCAGATGCCCTGGGTGGGACTGACAATGTGTCGCCGAGAGCGATCAAGACTGTTTCGAGGAAACGGTCGAGGGACGAGAGTGCCCCGGTTGCTTCAGCTGGCGGCAAACCGTCGACTCGACCCCTGGTATTGGCTCACCGGGAGGCAGAGATGATAGCAGACGATCCTCCGAGCTGGATCAACCAACTCGTTAGGGAGAACTCATCCCTAAGAAGGGAGGTGGCCTCTCTGGCGAAGGAGAATGAATTGCTTAGGGCGCGAGGTGGTCTTACGGCGGAGCGGGACGCTGCGGTGAGGGAGCTCAATCGCACGGTCAGACAAGAGGCCGACTTGAGGAGTCTAGCCGAGCAGAAGTATGAAGGTCTTAAGACACGTCTTAAGTCCGTCCAGCGTACTAATTCCGAGCTGGTCGATCATATTCAGGCCCAAATGACCCGCCTGCGCGCATCCAGGTGGAATTACGGACACGCATGTGCCAGGTCGGCTGTCAAACAGGCTCATGCCAGGCTCGTCAATTTGGCGCAAGCGTTGCTTTCTAGGGCGCAAGCACATTTTCTGGAGCAGACAGACCATCTCAGTCTTATAAGCCGGCCTAGTCAGGTTAAAACCCAGCTCGATCACATGGATCTGATGGCGGCCAACGGTGTGGTGTTCCTACCGGAGGATAGAGCCCGAGTTCAAACCAAATATGACTGACTCATAAGGCAAATCGGGGAGAAAAAGATGTTGGACTTCTTCGACCGGGAATACATGTTTAACCCGGTGCCTTGTTCCTTCCCTAGCAGTTTCGAGTTTGACCGTCCATCTTCCCCGCTTGGACCCGAGGAGTATGGGATCAAAGGGAACTGGATAGTCGAGGCCTTCGACAGCGGTCGGTCTGACTTGTCCGAGGATGCTAACGACGGGGTCGGGGATGATCCTGCGGATTATTAAATCTTCTCTTACGAGCAACGAGCCGAAATGGTTTATGGCGAGGTCGCGGGTCTAGCTCGGGGCGTACCAAGGCTGTCTGTTGTGCCAAGTGTCAACATGGCGAGGCCGTCTTCTTCCAGGCGGACCTTTGAATGTCTTTCTCTTTCTTGTCTCGTTGAATGTTGTCTTGTTCTCTAGCTAGTAGCAAAGTCTCTATTTTGTCAAGGTTTAGCCGTATGTGGCGTATTCGATGTACTTATGACTTTTATTTTGCCCAGGGGCCTGATCTTCGAGTTGTTTTAATCGAAATCCAGAATTTTTGTTCATGCGGCTAAGTTTTTTTAGCTTAGGCATTTTTGTATGGTCTTAGTGCGGCTAAGTTTTAAAGCTTAGGCACTGATTTGCGCGTCCAGCGAGTTGATTCCTGGGTTACTTTGATTTTGATCCGACCGAGTTCGCTCGATGGAATGGTCGGATCGAGTCATCTGCGAGTCGGAACCCGGCTTACGACTAGAGTCCGTCTCATGGTTAAGCGTGCAAGGAGTGTTCGGCTTAAAGTTCTTACACGTTCTTGGGAACTCGTGTGGGATGGGGCCCGGCTTTTATCCTGCTCGGGACAGTTGTGGTGGACTTTCGAGTTCGGATTGTAGATTATTTCGCTACTGCATCTATGAGAAACGCGTGTTGTGATCCCGCTCGGGTTTAGCTATGGTGGGCCTCCCGAGGGGGATCTATTAACTGAGTACTTGATCATAGTATCGGTGTAAGTGAGCACGGAGCTGTTCGGGTTTTGGCCAATCTTTCAGATAAAATTTTTTTATTGATTATAGCTGGACTTCCGGGGAAGCTGCCTACATACCCGTTAAATAGGGATCAAGCCAGACGTAGTTCAGATTACAAAGTAAAAGCTGAATAAGTCATCCGGAGATGAGTGGGAGCGAGTCGTTCGGAAACGAGTAGAAGCATTCAATGCTTAGTATTTTTTTTTTTTTTTTTAGGTGATGGGCTTTTTGTGGCATGCCGAGGGGACTTGGATCATGTTAAAACGGTCGTAGCGTTTGACCGTATTTGCATTCCATGATCGCTCAAGGGCTTCTCCGCTCATCTTCATCAATCGGTATACGCCCGGACGGACAATGTCGTGGACTTGGTACGGTCCTTCCCAAGTGGCTCCGAGCTTTCCAGCATTTTTCTCCTTCGTGTTCTTGTATACTTGTCGTAATACGAGGTCACCGACGGCGAAGCTCCGGGTTCGGACCCGCTTGTTGTAGTATCGAGCTGCGATCTGCTGATAGTTTTGCATTCGGAGGAGTGCCGCGTCGCGTTCCTCCCCGACAAAGTCCAGATTATCGAGGAGCATCTGGTCATTGTGGTCGGGATTGTCAGGCATGACATCCCGACGCAAGCTATGTATGCTGGCTTCGGCTGGGGCCATCGCCTCGAGTCCGTAGACAAGCGAGAATGGCGTCCTTCGTGTTGATTCCCGGGGGGTTGTTCGAAGTGACCACAAGACTCCGTCGAGCTCGTCCGACCAGAGTCCCTTCTTATCGTCAAGGCGCTTTTTGAGCTCGGATATGATAACTTTGTTCGTGGCTTCGGCCTGCCCATTTCCCTGCGGGTTTCTCGACGTAGATTTGTTGAAGCGGATAGCCCATCTGAAGCAAAAGCCTTCGAATGTCTTAGAGATGAATTGATATCCATTGTCCGCAATGATCTCGTATGGGAGTCCATGCCGGCATATGAGGAACTTCCAGACGAAGTTTTGGACATCGTTTGCTCGTATAATCGCGTATGCTTTGGCTTCGACCCATTTCGTGAAATAATCGGTTATGACTATTACAAACCGCTTCTGCCTTGACATCCGGAAGGGACAAATGATGTCCATCGCCCAGCGCATAAACGGGTAAGCTATGGTGGCAGCTGTGAGCGGCTCGGTTGGCGAGTGGATCAATGGCCCATGGCGCTGACATTTCTCACAACAACGGACATGATCGGCACAATCCTTGAGCATAGTTAGCCAGAAGTAACCCAGCTTTTTGATCTTTAGGGCGAGCGTGCGAGAACCCGAGTGGTTTCCGCCTCCCCCTTCGTGGGACTCCAGTATTACGGCTTCAACTTCTTCATTGGCGATGCAGCTTAGTAGTGTTCCGGCTATACTCCATCGGTGCAGTCTGTTCTCAATCATCACATAATGGGCTGCTTTGGTTCGAAGCGTGCGGGCAGCCCATTTGTTGGCCGGTGCTTTGCTTTGTTCGATGTATTTGATGATCTCCTTCCTCCAGTCGAGAGTAGGCTTTGGGACCGCGGATGAGGTACTCTCTGGGGGCTGGGGCCCTTCGTCATCGTCGTCGGCGATGGCCATGATTCTGCTGTTGCCTCTTGGTAGGTATATGCTAGGATCCGAGATGGTTTCCATTGGAATGGTGCGGCTCGTCTTGGACTTTAAGCTTGAGGCGATATTAGCGAGCGCATCGGCGTCGGCATTTTCCGCTCTGGGGATCTGGGTGATCATGAAGCTGTCCAAATTCCAGAGGATCAGGTCCTCGGTTATTTTCCTGTACGCCTCCATACGCTTGCTCTTCGTGTCGTAATCACCATTGAGTTGGTTTGTCACGAGCTGGGAGTCGCTGTAGGCGTGGATTCTTCGTGCTCCGATCGCTTTGGCCAGTCGTATCCCGGCGATGAGGGCTTCCCACTCGGCTTCATTATTGGTGGCGAGGAAATCCAGTCGGAATGATTGTTCTAGGACTTCTCCGGTGGGAGAGGTGAGGCGGATTCCTATTCCTGCGCCTTGTTGCGATACAGAGCTGTTGATGTAGAGGGTCCACTCGCCTTCCGCGGTTCAAGTATAACCTTATCAGGGGGTAACTTGGTGAAGAAATCGGCCAGGACTTGCGATTTGGCACTTGTCCGGTTCCTGAATTCGATATCGTATTCGCTGAGTTTGATTGCCCATTTCGACATGGGCCCGGACTGACTCGGACTGTGCAGAATTGCGCGGAGCGGGTGGGAGGACATGACTGCGATGGTATGGGACTAGAAATATGGGCGTAATTTCCGAGCGGACATGATCATCGCGAGGGCCAGTTTTTCTAGGATTGGGTACGGTGATTCAGCGCCATCGAGAGATTTGCTGACATAGAAAATGGGGTTTTGGTCTCCCCGATCTTCTCGAACGAGAACACCGCTTACGGCTGCGTCCGTTACTGACACATAATGGTATAGTGTTTCTCCCAGCTCAGGTTTGGCCAGGACTGGGGGAGTCGTCAGGTACGACTTCAGGTCTTCGAACGCTTTTTCGCAGTCGTCGTCCCAGATGAACTCTTTGTTCCCTCGCAGGAGTTGATAGAAGGGCAGACTCCGATCGGTGGAACGGGAGATAAACCGGTTTAGTGCGGCGATCCAACCGGTTAAGTGTTGAACTTCTCGTTTGTTCTTCGGGGAAGGGAGGTCTTTGATTGCCAAGATTTGCTTGGGTTTTGCCTCAATTCCTCGTTTGGTCACGATGTAACCGAGGAATTCTTCTGAGGTAACCCCGAACGTGCATTTTGCCGGGTTTAGCTTCATCCCGTACAGATTTAGTATCTTGAATCAATCCTCGAGATGGCCAATAGATTTAGTATTTAGTCGGTTGCCTTCGAGGACTTTACCAACATGTCATCGATGTAGACCTCCATGGTGTCGCCCAGCTGATTGGCGAACATTTTGTTAACCAGATGCTGGTTGGTTGCTCCCGCGTTCTTAGGCCGAAAGGCATGACTCGGTAGCAATACGTTCCTCGATCAGTGATAAAGGCGGTCTTCTCGCGATTGTCAGGGTGCATCGCGATCTGATTGTAACCTGAAAACGCGTCCATAAACGAGAGCTGTTCGTTGCCTGCTGTGGCCTCGACTACTCGATCGATGTGTGGGAGCGGGAAGCTATCTTTGGGGTATGCCTTGTTCAGATCAGTGAAGTCTACGCAGACTCTTCACTTGCCATTCTTCTTCTTGATGACGACTGGGTTAGCCAACCACTCGGGGTACTGGACTTCCGCTATAGACCCGACTTCTAGGAGTTTAGTTACCTCGTCGTTTACAGCCCTAGCCCGCTCGGGTCCGTGCTTCCTGCGCTTTTGCTTGATTGGCTTGTATTTTGGGTCAACATTGAGCTCGTGGCTTGCGACGTCCGGGCTGATGCCCTTCATATCGTCAATTGTCTAGGCAAAAGTGTTGACGTTCCTGGTTAAGAAATTGATCAGCTCGGCCCAAATGGGCGCGTCGAGCTCGGATCCGATGCTTATCTTACGAGCGGGGTGGGCCTGGTCGATGCCTACTTGAGTCGTAGACTCTTGCGTGGGCTCGGGAGAACTGGCTTCGTCGGTGGGATCGATATAGAAATTAGCCATTCGTAGATGCTTATCGGCGACAAAACACGTACGAGCCATCTTTTACCTTCCTCGAATAGTGAAGACTCTGGCTACGGTTGGGAATTCGATGCATTGGTGGTAGACTAAGGCTATCGCTCGGAGAGGGGATAACCAGGGAGTTCCTACGATCGCATTGTACACAGCTGGTTTTTCAACAACCATGAACTTTGTGCTTCAGGAGGTATCGCCCGAGTACACTGTTAGCTTGATCGATCCGACCGCCATGGTGGTTACGCCGTCGAAGCTCATCAAGGGTTGAGAGCCTGGCTTGATACGATCGACCGGGATCCCCATTTTCTCCAGGGTTTCCCTGAAGATCATGTTGACGGAGCTTCCAGTGTCGACTAGGATTTTGCTCACTTTACAGTCGTCAATCTTTAGTGTGATTACGAGTGGATCGTTATGGGGCATAACGAGGTGCTCAGTGTCGTCCTAACTGAAGACGATCGGCATATCTACCTTTGCCCTTGCGAGGTGATCCTGATTGGCTTTTGTTCTCTTCTCGTGTTGTCTGATGGATCTGACGGAACTTTGAACTGAGTCGAATCCTCCCATGATCATCAGGACTCCTCCGGGTGTCCGTGTATCAGTTTCGCTCTCCTCGGGGCATGCTCGATCCGGGAGCGGGGATAGGTCGTTTCTGGGTCTGGTCTGATACTTGACCCTGGAGGAGGCTATGGTCGGATTAGCGGGCAGTTCGTGCTCGCTGAGGACAGGAGTATCTTGACGAATTACGGGGTTGGGGTTTCCCGTGTTTACAGTGTTGGGATTTCCCTGCTCGGGAAGAAGAGTCGCTCGTTGGGCCACCGGAGTGTTAGCACCCTGAGCGTTTGTTCCCGAGGAGCGTGTTCCCATGCTGGCTTCCTTGTTAAGATCCATTCTTGCGTGAAAAGATATCCTCTTGAAGATGTTAAGAAATCAAGTGACCCCCTACCTGGCGCGCCAAATGTTGATGCTCAAATCGAGATCGACACTAAATTTATATTAGGTTCGGAGATTCTTTGATTAATGGAAGAAGAAGTGTTTGATGAGAATTAAAGGTCCACTCGGATGAACAGTAAACGAGTGGGAAATTTGTGTTGCCGAGAGGACTTACGTACTTTGTAAGGAATAATAAGCTTTTTGTTAAAAGTATGATGTATTTCCCCTTAGTTGTACACAAATGATGGTACAACTATATATAGTACAATGAGATTAGGGCTTGTGATACATATGGTTAGATTTTAACCATTTGTTCATAAAGTAACCCTTAAAGTGCATAAAGTAACTATACTAACATTTAAAGTAACCAAGCTTGGTTACCAAAGTAAATGTGTTGGGCCTTCTTGCTTGATGGACAGGGAGTAGGATTTTACTTTGGGTCAAATCCATGGTGCAACAAAATCCATTTTGGAATTTGATTACGTTTTCGCACAATTAACACGATTGAAATTTCATGCTTGATGGATAGGTGTGGGTATTCGTTTTGCTACACATGTGGAGCCGAATGGAAGGTAGGAGGTTGCCCTCATCAAGAGAAAGAGGTGGTGGGTCCAATTATTTTTATTATTTTCTCAGTTCTTTTTGTTGTTTTTATTTGGTGTTTTCCTTATATTAATTTTGGATAGAATAATTAAACAATCATAAGTTTTGTAGATTGTTCATTTTGCTAAAATAGAGATATTATTGGACCAACATAATCTATAACCAAATAATTTTGAATCGGAAACTCATGTTCATGCGAAACAACACTACAAGTCTACAACACAACTTACTCTCTCAGACATTTCGTCGAACATTTTTTTTTCACTATAGTAAATAAGATGGGGAATTTGCCAAAATAGTCCACATTCATTTAGAGCACATGCACCCGTGATACAGAAGAAGTATCAAGCGTGTGAAAGATCATAAAAAATATTAAAAAATCAATCTCCCCTTGATTTTTGGCTCGATACGTATCAACATATTGAGTCCCGTGATACCGTATTACGGGACACGTGGAAGGTTGTGGTTTGTTACTTTTTTTTGTACTATTAGAAATTGGTCGAGTGATTTTACGTTATTACGGATTGTAATATTAGTTTTTTTTTTAAAATCTTATATTTATATATATATATATATATATATATATATATATATATATATTACTTTGATTATTATCTATTTTTCAAACATTTAATTTTGTTTTTTTTTTACGATTACAAATTGGTCGAGTGATTTTACGTTTTTACGGATTGTAATATTACATTTTTTTAATCTTATGTTTTTATATATATATTACTTTGATTATTCTCTATTTTGCAAACATATTTTTTTACGATTAGAAATTGGTCGAGTGATTTTACATTTTTACGGATTGTAATGTTACTTTTTTTTTAATCTTATGCTTTTATATATATTACTTTGATTATTCTCCATTTCGCAAATAATAAATTTTTTTTTATGATAACGACACCGGTCTTACCACTGGAAACAGATTTATTAACAGTATCATAATGAATCTCAAACAATAAACAAATATTAAAATTTATACTAAAATAATGCCCATGATACCCTGTGCGTGCTCTTAGACAATGCCTCAATAGATCTTTTTCGTTTTTTACCATTTGTTGCAAATACTACCCTTATTTTAAATAAAAATAATTCAAATATAAGGTTTTAATTTATTTTTTAAATCTTACAATTATAAGCATGTCATGAATAGAATAATTCTATAAAATTTTGTATTTTTGAAAGTTGAAAATCATGTGTTAAAATGATTTTAGTTTTTCATTCTACATCTAATTTTAGCAGTAGATTTCACATTAGACATGTGTCAGATAAATCTACCGAGTGTAGAAACAAGCTTCTACTTTTTGTCAACGTTCTAAATTCGCGAAAAAACAATATTTCCGCGACTTAGACTCATTCTACCAAGCGCATATAATACCTTCTGCATCATATTATATGTAGATAAAAAAAAAATACGATTTTTAATCTAAAATATGTAGACAATAAATAGTTTCAAAACTTTGTTCTTGAACAATCTATTGAGAGGTCAACAAATATACAACATCTGGAAATGTCTACAACTCTCCCAATTACTTTTTAACTTTTTGTATCAAGGGAGTAGTGACCACTCATGCTTTAATCTTCCAAATGAATAATTACTACTGAATCAATTAAATTGACAAAAATAGAAAATACTATTTTTTTTGTTCATAAATAAATAGGATTAAATCTTCAAACGTCTTCTGGCTCGGTGTCCAATTTTTCGTATTCTTGGACCAGACAAACTGCGTATGGTACCATTTTTCTTCGAGAAAGAATTGCGTATTGTATTTCCTCCAATCTTGGAGCAAAGACTTGTGGCCTTTAGCTTGAACATCCTTTTCATTGTGTTTGCCATCTTTAGCAATCTTATTTTCTTGGTTGTGGGTGTTACTCGATCTTGTTCTTTTTGAATATACTCAAATAAGTACTTTATAGCATCGGTTTGGTCGCACACATCTACCATAAGAGATGGAGAAAAAAATTAATACATTCTTCACCTATGATTTATCCATTTCTGTGATTATAAATAAAATAATCTGATTTGTACAATTACTTACACACACCATTGTAGATCGTAGAAGCACAATCTTTAAGATCAATTGACTTTTTCATAGTGGCAATGATATAACTTTGGGAAATTTGCTAAATTATGCCACATTTAGTGGCAAAATATCCCATTATGATTTATTTTTCATAGAAATGTCCCATTAGGTTTTTGTATTTTCAAATTCCAAATTTAACCTTGATTTATAATTACTAAAGGTTTTTATTAATTCTTATAAAAAGTTAAAAATAAAAAAGGAAATAAAATAAATTAGTATAAATCTGAAAAAGGAAAAAAAATCAGTTTCCTTAAACAATATTTATTTTTAAAACGAAATATCAATTAAAAAACATACATAATACAAAAAATATTTTAAAAACTTAATATCTAAATTTTATAAAAACTGAAAACGAAAAATCAATTAAAAAACATGCATACTACTAAAAAAAAAAATATATATATATATATATATATATTTAAAAAAACCTAATATACAAATTTTATAAAAAAATTAGTTTACTTAGATAATATATATTTGAAAAACGAAAATCAATTAAAAAACATATATACTACAAAACATATTTTAAAAAACTAATATAAAAAATATTTGTGAGATATTAAAATTTGTAAATGAATTTCATCTTCTTAAATAAAAAAAGGAAAAAAAAACAGAAAAAATTATTTTAACAAAAAACATAAAATATATTTTCAAATATTCATTTTAGGAAACAAAATATTTAAAATTAGAAATAATTAAATATTCAATAATTAATTACAATTTTTTAAATGTTCAGTAATTAAAATTAAAAATTAAAAACAGCAAAAACGAAATTTAAATATATTTATAATATTACATTTTAGGATGGTGAATATTTGTTCCTAAATTTACTCATACATTTATGAAGTGGTAACCACTTGGTAGAATGTAGGTTCTACAAATTGGCAGATATAAGCTATATTGGTTGAGAGAGGTAGTACAATCGGCAAACCGGCCGCGACAGAACGTAGTAAAATTGTAGAATTTAGAATCTACGAGCGGTAGATAGCTGTAAAATGGTAAAATTCAAATTCTAGCTCTCGTAGAAGACTGACAATTAGGTAGAAATAACGTTATACGCCTGGTAGATTAACAGTAATTGGCAGAATCTACTATCTGCCAGTGGTAAAAGGAAAAACTCAAATCATTTATAAAACATGATGTTTAATTTAAAAAAAAAAAATATTTTCACAAAACGTTCTATGCTTCATATGTTTATAATTACCAGAATTTTTATAATTTAAAATACCTAATATTTAAAATATTTTCAATTAAATTAAGGACATTATGGGAAAAAATTCTTAAAGGTATATTGAGAAATTTTACCACTAAATGTAGGGTATTTTGGCAATTCTCCCTATAAATTTTCCTATAACCACATGTAAGATTGTAGGTTAATATTTATTAAAAAACAATATTGACACATCAAAAACAAAGGAAAAAAATGAATTAAAGATTCTCATACCGGAAAAAGTCTTTGTTTTTCATAGATGGTGGTTGTTAAATATATATATATATATATAGGGAAGTGGTGATGGTAATCTTATTTTAGGTTTGAAAAAGAAGGAAAGTTAAATAAATAAATGTTTATTTCAGAATTTTATTTAAAATTAATGAAAAATTTTAGAAAAATTTATGAATGTTTCGTAATGTTGATAAATTTAGAAGTGTGTTATTATTTTAAATATTTAATAGGATGATAATTAGCTCTTAAAATACTCTTAGCATGACACATATGATTTTTTAAGTTAGAATGTCTATCTCAATGAGTGACACCTAGGATTTTGAGGTTTTAGTGTCTACTCAATTAATATATATATGATAAAAACCATCTACTGAATAGTAGAATGTAGTTTCTTCCTAATTAGTTATAATTTCCTTAAATCTAGGATTGAATATTTTGTTTCCTAAAATAATTTTTTGGAAAGATATGTTAGATATTTTTAAATACTTTATGTGTTTTTTTTCATAAATCTTCTACATAATTTTTTTTCATAAATTTTTGTGTGTTTTTAATGTGTTTTTATGTATTTTTTACATAAAGTTTTATGTGCTTTTTACATAATTTCTTTCATAAATTGTTGGAAAGATATTTTAGATAATTTACGTTTTTTCAACATTTTATATGTTTTTTAAATTTAATATATCTGATTTATTTAAGATTTATGAAATAATTTTTTTTTTCAGATTTAAAAAATCAGAATATATTCTATTTCCTTTTATGATTTTTCAATAATTGTATAAAATAACAAAAATATGAAATTAAGGTTATAATTGGGATTTAGAATTACAAAATCTTATTGAAACATTGTCCAATGTAAGTGGCCTAAATTGGCAAATTCCCCAAATAAGACTTAGTATATTTGCCTTTTCCTATATTTCTTTTTTTTGTTAGATAATTCCTTTTGTCAATGGAAAAATTATGAGTGGTAACACTTTTTCAAAAATTACTTACAAAATCGAACACATTCCCAAATTACTTACAAAATCTACCATTTTTTGGATTTTAGTGATTACCCAAATTACATTCTTCTTCTTCTTCACAGAAACAACGCCGGAACAATGCCAGAGACTGTGGACAAAAACGAAATCGGAGACAGTAACCACTACGGAGAAGACAGAAACAACGCCAGAGACAACAACGACGGCTACAACGACCACGACGGAGATGGAGACGATGGCCGTAGACAAAACGACGACGGTGAACACGATGGCGACGGTGACGATGGCCGTGGACAACACAGAGACGTGGACGACAATGATGGTCGTACACAGAACGGAGATTGGCGAAGATGGTCACGACGGAGACGACGGCAAAGATGGCCGTGGACAAAATGATGACGGTGGACATGATGACGACGGTGTTGTGGACAGAACGACGATGGTGAACATAATGGCAACGGTGACGGTGGCCGTGGACAAGGTGACGGTGGCCGTGGACAAGGCGACGACGGTGGTCAATGGCCACGGTGGTTGTAAACAGAATCGGTGGACAACCAGAATCGGTGGACAAACATGGGACCGTGGACGACATCAAAATAGATAGGTGATCATCAAGGGCAATTATGTCAATTCACAGTCACTACAAGACAAAATGTGGTAGATTTAACAAGAATGTGATAGATTTTGTAAGATGTTTTTAAAAAGTGGTAGATTTTATAAAATTCCCTTTGTCAATCCTCCTGTATAAATAAAGACCCTTACTAGGGTTATTCAATAAAACAACTTACAAGAAAACTTAGTGAAAGGAGAGATTTTTTCCTTCTATATATCTAAACCTTGTCCTGTATTTTCGGAATATTGTTAGCTATAAATCTATCCAACGATATTTATTCCCTTTTAAGTTTGGATTCTGGTCGACTCGCACAATATACATGAATCATATGTAAAGCGTGTAAAAACTCTAGAATCTTCTTCTTCTCTGTTTCTGTTACGGTATAAACAGAGAAAAAATATGCTCAACGGAGTCGCCGGAAAACCCTCACCGGAAAAACCCTCCAACGTAAATCCTCACTTGTACAACTTTTACTTTAAGGGTTTGGTAAACGACGACTCAACATTGTCCGGATTTGGTTTTGCTATTTGCGGCAAGAAGAAAGATGATCTCTTGTTTCAGATGAAAGGACCGATTCATGGCTCCAACATTACTGTGTTAGAAGCTGAGCTTATAGCTTTAAAGCTAGGTTTAAGCGAAGCTTTGGGTTTAGGGATTAATCACATCTCAATTTACTGTGATAATTATCCCATTTACCAATTAGTAAGATCAAGAAATTTTTTCTTTAAAGATCAAGAAATTTTTTTGTGTTTGCTTGAATGTTTATATATGGTTTGTGTTGGATGATAGGCCATGGGAAGATCGGTGCCAGAAGAGGATAAGGTCGCGGTTCTAATGAATTATGTGCAACGGATCAGGGAACGATTTACGTCGAGTTTTCCGATTTTGGTGGATGAAAATAGTATTAAATATGTTTATAAGTTAGCAAGGGAAACTATAGTTTCTGAGATCAGCATAAATGTGGATCCTCCTCGGCAAGTCAAGCCTACGCCAAAAGCGACTTGTACTATCTGTTTGGATGATGATATCAATGTTAATCAGATGTTTTGCGTTGAGAAATGTCGTCATCGGTGTTGTAACGAGTGTATGAAACGGCACATTGAGGTGAGGCTACTCGAAGGAAGTGTGATGCGATGTCCTCATAATCAGTGCAAGTCTAACTTGCTTTTGGAAAATGTGCTAATCTTTTGACACCTAAAGTAAGAGCGATGTGGGAGCAAAGGATGAGAGAGGATTCAATTCCTGTAACGGCGAGAATTTACTGCCCCAATCCAAGGTGCTCGGCTTTAATGTCGGAAACACAGCTCTCTAGATCTACTAAAGAAGGCGGAGCTAGTAGATGTTGCTTCAAATGTAATAAACCCTTTTGCATCAAGTGTAAAGTTCCATGGCATAGTAATTTGTCGTGCGACGATTACAAGAGTTTGCATCCAAATCCTACGGAAAATGATGGGAAACTAAAACTTCTAGCAAATCAGAGACTGTGGCGACAGTGCGGAAAGTGTCAACATATGATTGAACTTTCTAAAGGATGCGTCCGAGTAAATTGCAGGTATATATGATCTCTATATAATCACATTTTCCTTTGGAGATTTGGTTATGTTTTAAATATGCATTAAGAATTCGATTGCATTTTTTGATGGTAGATGTGGACACAAGTTTTGTTACCGATGTACATCATGGTCATGGCCTTCCTCCAATTCCTCCTCGAACACCGAGACCGCCACCGCCACCACCTCCTCCTTGTGTTGTAGTATGCGTCGTGTACTCTACTTTCATTATGATATTATTACTTTTAATACTTTTTGTGTGCTTTCACAAATGGTAGAACTGGTTTTGTGGTATTGTTTTAGAACTTTTTGTGTGCTTGCCAAAATGGTAGAATTGGGTTTTGTGGGTTTGTTTATACGGAATAGTGGATTACTAGTTAGACTACCATTCGGATCGTACGATCTTTTTTTGGCTAAGACCATGTTCAACGGTTAAGAACCAATTAAAATCTCTCAATACATTATTTTAACAGTTTTAATTTTATCTGATTATTTACTTTAAAATTAAATTATTAAAAAAAAATCAACCAATTAGAATGGAACACGTGAATTGTGTGTTGTTTCTCGTACTACATCATTCTTCCAAATATTGTACAAACCTTATTTTCAGCTACTTTCTAATCACAATTTAGTTTTCCTATTATTTTGGCTATTTTTCTATGCAAGTCATATCTGTAATGTCCAGCCAGTGTCGGCCCTGATATTTTTAGGTCCGCAAGCAAAAAAAAATTTTGGCCCCAACTATAGTCTATATATATAATTTTTAAAAAAATTATGGAAAATGAAAATGTCTTAGGAGGATTCGAACTAGCCACCTCCAGTTCAATACTATACCCAGTGTTACCAATAGTGATAGTTTATTTTTTGTGTTCATAAATGGCCCCTAAATATAATAAACCTTCAAAGGCCCCAAACTAATGCTTCCCTAGCTTCTATCTAGGGCCGGCACTGTGTCCATCTCTAAATAAATACTAAGCGAAGATGTAATAACTCAAAACAATGAAACCAACAAGAACAAAGAGAAAACACAAGCTTCACACCCCTCCTGATGATACTTTTGTCGATGAAGGCATCCTCCTACCTTCCATTTAGCTACACATGTGTAGCAAAATGAATACGCACACCTAGGGGTGGGCATAATTCCCGTCCCGTTCCGTCCCATCCCGTTCTGTCCCGTACCCGTTCCCGAAATCATGTCCCATATATTTCCCGTATTCTCATATGGGACAAGTTTTCAATTCCCGATTGGGATAAATATATGTATTAATTTATATAAATATAAATATATATATATATATATATATATATATGTGTATTATTTTCTTTAATGGGATGATCAATTATATTATGTGGGTGATGAATGATACAACATAGAAGATTCTACTTTTAAAAAACTTAATTTTGTTTAATTTATACTTTAATTAGTGACATTTATGTGGTTTAAGTTTGATTCAATTTGACGATTATGGTTTTTATTTTGTTTTAATTTTTTTAACTTTTATGGAATACAATTGAGTTTTTTTTTCCCTTTAATCTTGAACATGATTTGGATAAGAAAAAAAAGCATGTTATATACATATTTGCAAATTGAAGCATCGTTTAATCTAATTTTTGAATCCGGCAATTCTATGGGATTTCCCGTACCGTTCCCGTCCCATCCCGTTTTATCCCGCTTCCATCCCGAATTTTAAATGGGACATAAATGGGACGTATTTTTCAATTCTCATAAATCATGTTCCCGTCCCGTTCCCGTGAGATCCCGTCCCATATTCCCGTGTCCACCCCTATCGATAAACCATGACATTTGAATGTTAGATTATGCGAAACATAATCAAATTCCAAATGGATTAATTATAATATGCTAGAGACTGTGATAGAGATTTAACTGCAAATCATTTTGATGCATCCTTCCAAAAGTTCAATCATGTGTTTACACTTTTCACACTGACGCCACAATTCCTGATTTGCTAGAACTTTGAGCTTCATATCGTTTTTCGTAGGATTTGGACCCAATCTCATGTAATTGTCACACGACAAGTTACTATGCCATGGAACTTTGCTACTCATGCAAAAAGGTTTACCGCACTTGAAGCAACATCTCCTAACTATCTCATCACAGTTCCTTCAAGCAGTCCTGTTAGTGCGAGAGCTACTATAACAGAAGTAATACAGTAAGCGCAACAGCTACAAATACAAAAAACACGGGCTTTTCTTTTCTCCCAAATATATTACTATATCAATCATGATATGTTTTTACAAGTTTCACTCAATCTAGCCTCTCATGCTCAAGGATATATACCCAATGCATGAACCTAACAACTCTACCTTAGCCTCTTTGACAAGGATCTCTTACAAGACAACCCATAATCGTCTTTACTAAGATATGTTGCTTACTAGAAAATCTCTTAAATGCACTTAAATTACACCTAAAACAACCTCTCTAGCCTCATTAGTTCCTATATCTATACACGATCAAACAACATCTCAAGACAAATTCTTATTTTGTGTTCTTATACGAACCCCCTAAAATCTTTACTAAGAATTTTCTCACATCATGGGGTTACCAACACAAACGCCTATGGCTCTCTATTTATTCAATATAGGACGTCACTATGAGGCAACCCTAGCCTTGGTCTTCAAGTTTGGTAAGATCTTGTATCTTCACAAAATATTCACCTTTTCTTAATCTTAGTTAGGTATAAGGAAATCTTCATGCTCCTAGATCCTCTCCAAGTAACACATCCTTAGGCAGCCATCAACTCTTTATCACATCCATAGACTTATCCTAGCTCTGGTCCAAGCCCATCTCTTCAAGCCCGATCCGTTTATAACTCAAACTAGTCTATTGAAGCACTTCCTACAGTACTGATATAGACACTGCTTCAGTCTACTGCATCTTCATCTTTCAGTTACTTTACCATTAGCTTCATACTCCTTAGATGAATACTTTTATCAACTCATATTGGATTCTTAAACTCATTCAACATACATCTTCAAGTCCCACACTTATATGTCGTTTCACGCATTCCACGCAGAATTGATGACCGCATAAACCAACAGAAAACATCTGCTCAGCTTCGAAATCAAGTCTTCTTCTGACCAGAAGGTGGCATACCAATGTTGATTTCTGGTGCTAGTTTGTGAAGAATATTGTCCCACATCGGAAATGCGAAGGGACCTTGAGTGATATATAAAGCCAATGAGTCGAAGTTTCACTTTAAATGAAGTTCATACTATAAGTTCATTTGTGAGGGTTTGAACTCCTATATTAGGGTTTAATACCACTTAAAATCTGTATACTTAGTCATTTCGAACTGATTAAAATTGAAATAGTTATTCAAATCGATTTGTTTAAACTATTCCATACTGTAAATATATTTGTAAAGGTTTAGGGTTTAGTACCACTAAAAATCCACATACTTAGTCAATTTGAACTGATTAAAATCAATATATTTATCCAAACCGTTCTTCTTAAATATATCATTCCACACTGCATATACATTTGTGAAGGTTTAGGTTCCCATATTAGGGTATAGTACCTTTGGTTTTAAAATAATTAAGGATTAACTTATACTCCCTCTATTTCTTATCATAGGATGTTTTGTGTTTAAGCACAAAGTTTAAGAAAAAACTTTATATCAAAAAAATTATTAATTATAAACAATTCAACCAATTAAAAAAATACTGCATAATACTATTGGTTACACAGTTTTCAATACAGTAAAATATACATAGAAATCTGAAAAACATCTTATATTATTTAACAAAAAAAAGTTCTATAACATCTTATAATAAGAAACAGAAGGAGTATATTAGATAATTACTAAACATTTTATGGTTCATTATTCACCATTTTAGGTCTTTTTATTTTCATGAAAATATATATTATAGTCATATATATAATATGTATAAAGATTAAATTATCGGAAAACATCTATTATAAATTATAATGTCCACGCAAAGAGCGTGGGTAAAAACCTAATTTTAGTTAAAACTTCAGCAGATATGTTATATTATCAAGTATTATCAAGCATATTTTTATTTTAAAATAATTACAACTAAAAAATTACATCTAATTAATCTACAGCTACATTAAAACCAATCATTCTACTACATAATCAAAAACTCATTTTATTCCAGTTAAAATGTGTAATTGGGTACCTTTTGGTATTCCATTCTCGTCACTCAATTTTCTTAAATTAATCCATTCCTAGTGTTTCAAAAATATATCATAAACTGAAATTTCCCATCCCTACCTTATAGTTATAGCATCATAAATGCAAAAATTAAAAACCAAATTAATGATAATTTACAGAGAATCAATGTATATCTTTGAAAAATTAGAAAAATCAATCGCCACTAACCATAAACGGTTGCAAATAATTGCTCCCTCCGTTCCAAAATATAAGTTGTTTTGGGTGTTTTCTTTTGTTTCAAAATATAAGTTGTTTTGAGAATCCTAGGTACTTTTCATCTTTATTGAATATTAAGTGACCAATAATATTCTGTAGTCTTTTTTAGGTTTGATTAAATTATATTTATTATGTATATTAAATGATATTTTGTATAAGAAAAAGTAGTTTCTTAAACACCGTGTTTTTAGCCAAAACTATTTACATATTGGAACGGAGGGAGTAGATTTTTATGTAACGGACAATTAATTACTTGACTTCTTCTCAAGCACGCTACACTAGTCTCCTTCTTCCTCTATATATACCCACTCTGATTTTTCCCCTAGAAGTAACTAACACACACAATCATGGAGACAGACGAAGTAGGCATAATTTCAAAGAAACGGCGGATAGATTCTGAGGTTACCGGAGATATCCCAAACCATGAAGGCGAAGGTTCTTCTAAAATCGTCGAAACCCAATCTTTGAAGGCCAAATTTGTGGATGATGTCGTCTACAAATTGTACTTCAAGGGTTTGGTGAGTAACGAGGTTGCGGCAGCGCAAGGTGGGAAAACGACGGTGACGGCTGGATTAGGGATCGCGATTTGCGGTCAGGAGGATGAGTTGTTGTTTGAGTTGAAGGAACCGGTGACCGACGCAGGGATTGACCAGAAAGGAGTCGAGATTAAGGCTATGATTCGTGGGTTAAGTGAATCACTTGCTTTGGGAATCAGAAACGTCATGATCTGTTGTGAAGACTATCACATTTTCCAAAACGTAAGCGTTTTCTATACTCCTGTTTATTGCTTTTTAATATAATTTAGGATTTAGGGTTTCGTGTTTTAGGGTTAGGGTAGTTTCACTTTCTTTAGATAGTTATGAACTAATTGGTGGCTTGAATTTTAGTGAATAGTACTACATTATCGTCAAGATTTGGTATTTGCATAAATAATAATATATGCTTTTCCAAAAATATGGAATCCCATAGAGAAGCAAAATTAACACAGATGTTCTGTAACGATGATGACTTGAATATTTATAATGAAATTGAATATGATGTTGTCAATGCAGCTAACTGGTAGATTTAACCATAAGGAGAAAGGAGTTATCCAACAACTTATGGAAGAAATTCGAGGCCTTAGAGAAAAATTTGCTTCTAGCGAAGCTACTCTGGTTGCTCGAACCGACATCAAGTTTGCTTTTAAACTTGCAAGAGAAGCAATAGCTTCTCAAACCAACGGTGTCATTGATGTGAATGCAACACTTGGAGAAGAAATATGTGCCATCTGTCTGGAAAAAACCGATGCAGAGCACATGTTCTGTATCGAGAATTGCCTTCACCGTTATTGCTTCCCTTGCGTTAAGCAGTTTGTGGAAGTAAAGCTGCTTAGCGGAAATGTACCCAAATGCCTTGATTACGGATGCAACATAGACCTCACTCTTGAAAGTTGTACCAAGGTTTTGACAAGGAAGCTGATTGAGCTATGGAAACACAAGATCAAAGAAGACTCCATTCCCGCGATAGAGCGGATCTATTGCCCATATCAAAACTGCTCAACCTTGATGTCGAAAGCTGATCTTTCTGTCTCTGGTGAAACCAATGTTAGGGTATGTGTAAAATGTAGTGGACACTTCTGCATCGATTGCAAAGTACCATCGCATCCTGATTATCGTGTGCCGAGTATAAGAAACTTCACCCTGAGCCTCTAGCTGATGACACGAAGCTAGAGTTTTTGGCGAAAGACAAAAAATGGCGGCAATGCATCAAGTGTAGACACATGATTGAGCTTTCTGAAGGATGCAACCACATGACTTGCAGGTACATATATATACACATTTAACTCAAACCTAAAGCTAAATGAATGTTTTCTATTATTGGTATGTAGTAAGGTTTTGGGTGGGGTACTTGCCCACCATGATTTTCTCAAAACTTAGTGGAACTGTTTAAGAATTTTGCATGATGCCCATTTTGATGTATTATACTATGTTGTGTTAATAGTTTTTTTGTTGTTGTAGATGTGGGTATGAGTTTTGCTACAAATGTGGAGTTGAATGGAAGAAGGGTCAACAGACATGTCCTAGAGGTTGCTCACGTAAGGACCATGGTGATGTTTTTGAAGATGGTAATGGTGATGGTGATGGTGATGATGAATATGATAATCCTTGGGCTTACGGTTGTGGTTGTGATTGTGGTTTTGGTATACCTGATTCTCCTGTCCATCCCCGTCCCGAAGACTTCTTCGACCACGATGAATACTTTGATTATTATGGTCTTTATAATTAGTTAGTCTCTGTGTTTGGATAAACTCAGAGATTAGTACTTGTTTTTATTTCCATTTCTTTCTTGGGATTTTTCTTTGTTTCATTTGAGAGTTATAAGATGTTAAACTCTTTGCTTTTGGATTTTCTTCGTTATTAATTCACTTTCATTATTGAAATTTTGAAATTAGAGAGATGACAAAAAAAAAATTATTGTTTCAATGGGTAAAAGACACCTTTGTGTGGCAATCATTAATCTATCAAGCTTTGTCAACTGTCTATCATCTCGTAAACCACTTAGATTGGTGGATTTCAATCTTATATCAAACAACTATCAAGTATTTCCAACACTCACCCTTTATTGTAATTACGTCGGACAATTCTTTGAAAGCAATATCTCATAACACTCCCTGAATTCGTGTAACTAGATCGCTAATTTGAAAAAAAAAATTCCCAAGGTGGACAAGGCACACTCCATGCTGAGACAGCGGATAGGTGTCTCAATTGATGTCTATCGGTAACAAACATTATTCCAGAAACTAACTGCATGATATATCATTTTCACTGTCCAAATTAAAAATGCTACTAGAAAAATATGAAACTGTCATACCATTTTCGCTGTCGAACCGGTCGGACCGCGGGTCAGTTGTTTAATTTAATTTTCTTTTTATAATATAGTATTATAAATGTATAAGGATTGAACATATATTTATATCACTATAAAATCACTATAAAGACCAAAAATTATCACAGACCAAAATATACTTTGCTGTTCTTGTCAAATAACTATTATATGTTCAAAGATGTAAATGTTCTGTTTTGGTCTTGGAGATGAATTTCACACCTGGAATCCTGTACATAAAGCATAATTATGATCAAACTGGATCATAAGTGTAATTGGGCCTCATGCCCAGAATTATGTCAAACTTAGTTTAAAGCCGGTATATTCCCTGAACCTGCTGGGCTTAAGTCACTGGCCTGTTTACCGTATAAGCTGAAAATTCTCTTAACAGTTCTGTCCAGCGAAGATAGACCAAGTCAGCGCCGCTCTAGCGCCCCAGCAGTAATCCCGATATTTCTGGTGGATAGATCCGAACGTGCCCAAAATCTCCGGTGACGAGGAGAAATTTGCGAAGCTGAACCGTTCAGCTCGCCGAAGGATAAATACTAAGATTTTAGAGCCGAAATGGCTAAACTTTTTCCATAAGTTTACGCTTAACAACACTTTAGCTCTCACGGCTGTTCTAGTTAAAGTTCTTTTGTATATTCAATCATTCATCAATATAAATCCAATTTCGTTATCTTGCGTTCGAGTTTAGTCAGATTTATTGACATTTCTTAGGACTAAAATTGTTTTCCTCAAATTCACATATAAATTCTTAGTGCGGAATCTAGCTTCCACGGTCTTTGAGATTTTTAATAACAAACGGATTATATATATATATATATATATATTATAATGATGATAACATAAGTGGGAATCTATAAATTACAAAAATAAAATTAAGAATAAGAAAGAAAGCTAAGAAAAATATATTATACTCCCTCCATTCCCTTATGTAAGATTTTTTGGTTAAAAGCAAGCTCTTTAAAAAATTGTTTTTGTGTTAAAATTTTCATTTAATATAAATAAATAAAATATAGAGAAGTGGAAAGATAAAAGAACAGAAATAATAATAGAAAGCTAAAAGCCATCACATTCTTAGTCAACTTCAATAATTATATTTTCTTCCTCATTTTCTTACATATAAAGTCTCAGACTTTTAGGAAAAATTAGTTTGGAGCCAATTTTACATAACCAACATAAAACCAAAAATTTTAGGGGTAATTGCAAATATGCCACACATGGCAAAAAGTTAATCAAATATGTCACTGTTCACAAATCATTACGAGCGTGCCACTGTTCACTGACTTAATGAAAAAAACAAAAATCTCACTTTCTCTCTCATCTCTCTCACGCCCAGATCCAGATCGTTAATGGCGGATTGATTTCACTGCTTTTACTTTTAGAATTTCGTATTCATCGATCTGTGTAGATTCCTCGTTAATGGTAGATCGATTACATTTCTCAGATCGAAACGAGGATTTGAATTCATTCGATTGAGTTTCTGGATCCGATATTTGTATGATTCCATAGCTAGATCTAGGAAGAAGAAGAAGATCCCTGCCTTAAGATTGTTTAAGAACCTTATTAAACTTTACAAAAACCTTATAAAACTTTACAAAAACCTTATAAACAGTTTTACACGGTTTTTAAATAGTTTTATAAGGGTTTTTAACAGTTTTACTAAACCTTTTAAAAACTTTATAATTTTTTTTAACAGTTTTATAAGATTTTTTTACAGTTTTAAAAAGTAAAGGCAAAACCCTACCCCCATCCCCCCCCCCCCCCAAATCTATACCCTAAATGCATAATAGTTAACCCAAACTCGAAAATTTACAGTCGTTTGTGTTTGAATTTGCTTTGAGACCTATTCTTCTTCTTCTTCTTCTTCTTCTTCTTCTTCTTAAATCTGCTCGATCTAATCTCAGATCCATGTTCTTCGTCAACAACAACACCTTCTCAAATCTTCCTAGCGGAAATCGCGACAGAGATCAGAGATAGTGAAATTAGAGATGACGAGCAGAATCGAATTCAGTGATAGAAAAAACGAAATTAGGATGAGAAAAAAAAATTGGATCTGGGAGATGAGCGTGAGAGAGAAAAATAGATCTATTTTTTTTTTCATTTAAGTGAACAGTGGCACGCTGGTAATTATTTTCAAACAGTGGCATGATTGTAATACAGTGGCATAATTGAAAAGTGGCATAACTCAAAATTTCTCAAAATTTTAAACTTTTTGCAATGGAGCCAAACGTAAAACGAAACTTCAACTAGTTATCTTTGTATAATTTCATCAAAGTAACAATGGCTTATAAACTTTTCATGGCTTCTAACTTTGACTGCAATTTTCCAATTCAAAATTGTGAGAGTGAAGTTTCTTCATCATGATACAATTTGGTGGCCGTAGTATTAATTTCGCCTTTGTCGTAGTATGGTTCGTTCAAATCAAATGGTTGAATGTTTTTTGTTTTGTCTTCTTCTTCTTCTTCCATTTTTGTTTTCAAGTTTTGTTTGGTTTACTGAAATACAAAAGGCGTTATGATTATATATCGAGTTTTGAAATTTGTATGTGTTGACTTCAAACCTCTTTTTTAATTATAAATCTGTCGATGTGTCGGTTAAACTCTTTGACCATATTTTATTATGAGAATTGCTAAATTATGCCACATTTAGTGGCAAAATGTCCCATTAGAATTATTTTTTTTATAAGAATATTTTATTAGGCTTTTTTTAAAAAAAAAACTAATATAAAAAAGTATTATAAAATATTTGTGAAATATTAAAATTTCAAAACTAATGACAACTTATTAAATAAAACAAAAGGAAAAGAAAAACACAAAAAAATTATTTTAACAAGTTAAACACATTTTTAAATATTCATTTAGGAAACAAAATATTTTGAAGATAATTTATTTTCAGAAATTAATTAATTTATAATAAAAAATGAAACCAAAAAAGAAAAAAACTAAAAACCGAAAAAGAAACAATATATTAAAATTTTAGGAATTAAATTTGAAATTTTTAAATCTTTTCAAATATTCATTTTAGGAAACTAAATATGTATTTCTATATTTAAGGAAATTATAACTAATTCCGCATAAACTATCTTCTCCGAATCAGTAGATATATTGAAGATATATGGAAGATATATTGGTAGAAAATCCTCAGGACGTAGAAACTTCATATTTAGTAGAATTGTCATTCTACCAGTTCTACGAAAACGTAGAACGATGACCATGCAGTAGAACATACGTTCTACACTTGGTAGATTGTTGTTGAATAGGCAGAATCCAAATTCTACTGCATTATGCCACCTGTAGAATTAAAAACTAAAATCATTATACAACATAGATTTTATCTTTTAAAACAAAATGTTTTCACAAAAAACTCTTTCATAACATGTTTATAGTTATCATATTTTTTAAAAGTTAAAAAACTTATTATTTGAAAATTTTCCCCACCAATTAAGGGTACTATGAGTAATGAAGGAGAAAGGTTTATTGGGACACTTTGTCACTAAATGTGGCATATTTTGGCAATTTCCCCTTTATTAATTTAATCATTATTAAATTAAAATGTGCATAGATTTGTGAGAAAATCAACTAAAATGAAACAAAACAAAAACTCTTAAAAATCTTACATAAGGGAACGGAGGGAGTAGTATTTGGCAAAGACTCAACATGGAAGAAAATATTATCATTGATTACCATACTAAATAATTAAATTTTAAAACAAAAACTAAAAATTAAAAAAATAAACCTAATAAACACACGTAAAAAAAAACCCTAATAAACCCTCTTTTAAAAAACTTTCAGCGGCCCACCTAGGGATGGGCATTCGGGTTCGCATCGGGTATTTCGGATTTTCGGATATTTCAGTTTAGAGATATAATATCCATTCGGGTATTAGAAAACTTCGGGTCGGGTTCGGTTCGTTTTCGGTTAAGTTCGGGTCGGGTTCGGATTATCCATATATAATACTAAAAAATTGTCAGAAATATTTAAAACTACTCCAAAAGTTTATAATTACCTCGCCTTCTTTTTCCTTTGGTTCAATTTTAGTTGTTATTCGAATTATCCAAAAATATTCTAAACAAAATAACAATAAAAAAATTAATATTACAAATAATAACATAAATTGGTTATTTTTACCGAAATGTATATACAATATCCGAATTGATAAAAAAAAATGAAAAAACTATAAAAATTATACTCCCTTTGTTTCATAATATAAGATGTTTTAGCAAAAAACACAAATATTAAGAAACTACTTTTACTTTAAAAAGTAACATTTTAAAAATATATAAAAAACATTTTAACCAACAAAAAAAAAAAAACTACATAATACTATTGGTTGCACAATATTCAATAAAGTTAAAAAGTACCAAGGATTGTCAAAACATTTTGTATTTTGAAACAAAACAAAATGTCTAAAACATCTTACATTATTAAACGGACTATATGAACACACCCGACTTTAACTCTAAATATATTTAGGTTTGTTTATGTTTTATATATTTCGTGTACCCGTTCGGTTATTGGTTCGGTTCGGGTTCGGTTTCGGTTTTTCGGTTCCGAATATTTTGCCCACCCACCTATCCTTTTCTTCCTCTTCTTCTTCTCGATATGATATGTGAACTTCGATCTATAACTTTTTGTAGCTCTTTTTCATAACTAAACTGAGCAAAACATCGAAGAAAATAAACCCTAAGGAAATTGCATTCTTAGATGCCCGACAACGGCAAAAGGAAAGGTGGAGAAGAAGACTTAATCAGCACTCTATCAGATGTGATCCTCCAAGATATCCTCTGCTTTGTTCCGACCAAATTCGCCATTCGAACTTCCACCTTGTCCAAACGATGGAGGCATGTATGGTGTGGTATACCTTCTCTGTCTCTTGGTGCTGATAAAGATAAAGTTAAGGCTGTATCGATAAACGAAACCCTAACTCACTACTCTGCTCCCAAGATTAAGAATTTTCACGTCAAAACCAGCTTGAAGCGGTATATTCCCCACATGGACGAGTGGATCAAGTTCACCATATCCCGCAACGTGGAGAATCTGTCCCTGGACTTGGATTTCTGGAGTTCTTTTTTTGACAAGTATGAGTTCCCTGATTTCTTCTACATCAATCCCTCTATCAAGCAAATCACGCTTAAATTAAGTGATGCTAACATGATGATTCCAAGAAGCTTTGTGTCTTGGACATCCCTGAAGACGTTATCCTTGAGTGGTTGTACTCTCTCTGATGAATCCATGACTAAGATTCTATCTGGTTGTCCGATTCTCGAAAGTTTAGCATTATATCTCTGCAATGAACTGATGGTTGTTGATCTCAGCAAATCACCGCGTCTGAGAACATTACAAGTTTGTAGGATTGTAGGGCTAACGCAGATTGTGGCACCACATATCCATTGTCTCATGTTGAAAAACTATGGGTTACCATGTGTTTTAGTTGACGTTTCGTCTTTAACCGAAGCTAAACTGAAAATTTTTGGTTCGTATGTTCGAACAACCGAACAGGCTGGTTTACTTCAAGTTATGGTGCTAAAGATGCTAGAAAAGTTGCAGAACGCTGAGAAGCTTACTCTTGGTGGAAAATTTCTTCAGGTATATATATATGTTTTGACCCATATATTGCATTCTCTAATGCTTATAAATCAGTAGTGTGGTCAATATTTTATAGATAGGTTGCTTTTCATTTGAATATGTTTTTTATAGGGTTAATTGCTAAGAACATGTCATTATCTAAGTTATAAGCACAATACTAATATTCACTACCTTTTTCTTAGATCTTATCTATTGCCGAGCTTTGTGGTGTTCCTTTTCCGATGCTCAAGGTCAAGTATTTGACTCTTAAGGCAGGGATCTCTCAGTATGTTATTCCTGGTATAGAAAGAGTGTTACAAAACTCACCGTGTTTAAAGAAGCTAATAGTAAGAGCAAAGAATAGCAACACCATACTGGTATATTTACAATTAACCTCTTTTATTTTCCCTGACCTCCTTCCTATCTATCAACGAGTTTGAATATATCCAAGAAACGTTGTCGTATTATCTTTGTGTTGAGCAAGAGAAGCATCTTGACAACTACTTGAAATCGCAAGGCTTTAATACATATAAATGCTGGATATCAAAAGATGGAGTCTTTTGGAACAAGAGCCCTTGGAATGTAGAGTTGAAGCACATGATTTCACTCGTGGAACTTATGCTTAAAAACACAAAGAAAGCAGCCAAGATGGTCGGACTGTTGGACGAACGACGTTACCTAAGGTTTACGGTTAAAAAGCTGGTTCAAAGACTTTCTCACTACGACAATGTCGTCATTGCGCTAAAGCCTAAAACATAGCCTAAAATAGACGAGGAGTGGTGAATTGATGAGAGTGAACAGGTTACCCGGAGAGTAACCGGAAGTATTTGAAATAATCGACCAAAGCTTGACTCTTTCTTTTATGAATAAATTACACAAATGTCACAATCTAGAGTTTCAATTAAAGAATTGTCACATGAGCACTTCTTATTTTCAGATTTTGTCACAAATTTTTAAAAATTCCAAAATTGCCCCAAAGAAATTACTGTGAAACTCTGACCATGATAGACTGTGTATTGAAGAGTACGATTGAGACAATTGACAAATATTCACTTTTTAATAAAAAATAAATAATGTCGCAAATGTGGCATGTATATGGAAAACTGACACACAATTACTTTTCTTTCAACCTCCGATGCACCTCTCTCTTTCTTAATTAGCCAAAAATACTGCAAAACATCATTAACAGAGAAAATATTCAACTTCTCCTCTTCTTTCCTTTCTCTCTCTCGGAAATCAATTCAAAATTTTTTGAACATTTTGAAAAATATAGGGTTTACAATGTCACAATCGGATTTACCTCCACCAAATACGACTCTCCAACCGGAATCGGAGGTTCATGCTGTTACGGCTGCTCAATCGGAACCAAATCCACCCACATCTAAGAAGTTACCGGCGAGATTATTCTGAGCAAGAGAATATCCATTTTTGGGCTTATAAACGCTTTTTCGAGACCCGATTTGCTATTATCCATCGTCGAAGCTTTGAAAGGCACACCGGAGACATTTATGAGACGAATGATGAAACTTCCCTTATCATTAAAAATGTACTGCCTGAAGGTGTTATTTGGTGATGATGGTGACCCTACCATTCCTGGGGTCTCGTTCAAGGAATAAGAACCCAGCACGTACAACTCCTCCTTATGTACAACCTGTTCCGGTAAATAATGTACATTGATATATCATTTTAAACCATTACTCTTTTATTTTCTTTCTATGTGTAACTCTTTTATTTATGTCTACCGTGTTGATGTACTTACTTCTCTTGACCATTTACAGAGAGGAGATGATGCACAACGTGTTGTTGATTTTGACGGACCAGAAGAATTAGAGAAGGAATCAGAAACCAATGATGATGTACTGATGGGAGATAATGATATTGTACAGCCTGATGGTGTACATTCTGGTAATGTGGTGATTGACCACATACATAATGAAGTGGGGAGTGGTCAAGCTGTACGTACTGCCAACGATGAGGGAAAAGATAATGCTGATGACCATGGGCAGATAGTTGATCTCCAAACTGAATTTATACACCCTTCAGGTGTACTGCCTGAAGGTAAACATCCTCAAGGTGTACAACCTGAAGCAATACATCTTGAACCAATACAACCTGAAGGTGTACAACACCCTCCAAGTGTACAGCCAGACGGTGCTGAATTTCGCTAGAGTAAGGATTAAGAAGCATGTTACTAAGAAGACTACCCCATTACCAACAAAACCTCCATTAAGACCAGGGCTGAGGTCTAGTTCAAGGAAGAACAACCGAGTATGTACAGCTCCTGCTCATGTACAACATGTGGAGGTAAATAATGTACATTGCTTTATAGTTTAGAAAAACTTTGTTTCTGTCCCTTTTGGACTTCTCTTATTACTCTTTTATTTTGGTTCCATTTGTAACTCTTTTATTCATGGTTAGGGCGTTGATGTACGTACTTCTTGTGAACATGTATAGAGAGGAGTTGATGTACAGAGTGGAGTTGATGTTGATGGATCAAAAATAGTAGAAAAGGTATCAGAAATCAATGTGGATGTGCTGATGGGAGATAATGATGCGGATGATAGAGATGTTGGATTGGAACATGTAGAGATGGAAGGACCGGAGACGGAAGATGTACACAGCCAATATGTTGAGCCGGAAGGAGTGGATATGGAAGATATACACATTGATGGTATACAGACGAAAAATGAATAGACTATACAAAGGGAAGAGGTACAACCTTCTTGTGTACATCCATCTGTTGTATATGCTGATGGTGTACAACCTTCTCTTCTACAGCCTCATGGTGTACAGCCTGGTTATGTGGCTAGCAAGGACGTACAGACTCAAGTCTCGGGTAAAGATGTACAGGAAGAAGTTGTACGTACTGACAATGGTGAGAGGGTAGATGTTGTCGATGGGGAAGGTGTACACCTTGAACCAGTACAGCCTGAAGTGGTGCATGCTTCTGTTGTACAGCCTGAAGTGGTACTAGCTTCTAGTATCCAGCCTGAAGCTGTACAGGCTTCCGCTCATTTTTGTAGTACATATCCCAATCAACTCCCTTCTCTAATAATTACATTTAGTTTTTTTTCAACTCTCTGTTCGGTTTGATTTTTAGATTTCGTGTCACTTAGTGTTTATAAACTTTGTTATGTTGTCCCTACGTTATTCTATGTGCACGGTAATATTCTGTACGGTTATGTTGGTGTAATATTTTATATGATTTTCTCTATGTTAGTGTATGAACACAATTATGTACATATTGATGATGTACATGTAGGTGAACAGAGATATGAAGATATACACCACTATGTACACATTGATGATATACACCACTATGTACACATTGATGGTGTACATGATAGTGTACACATAGTAAGGTTAGAATTTGGATTTTTGTTTAGTGTTTAGGGATTGGGGTTTATGGTTTAGTGTTTATAATTAAGGGTGGGGTTGTCCATTATTACCCAATTAGGGTATAGTTTTTTTTTGGGGGGGGGGTGGGGGGGGGGGGGGGGTTGTAACGCCCCAGTCCAGGATCTAGACCGGAACGGTACTCAAGAACGCTTAAACACCCGATCAGAGGTTCAAGGAACAAATCCTCAATCCCTAGACCAAACATTCAAGCATCCGTCCCTATCGAATACGACTAAAAGCTTGCCAACCCGAGTCTTACCCGATAGTTGGATCGTCCGGACAAGACTAAGCATCATATGAAACCCCTTTATTTTAAAAACCTTTCTTTTAATTAATTATACTTAGTCTTTCAAATGATTACAAAGTTATACTCGATCCTGAGTCTAGCACTCCAAAACCGTCATGTACATAATAAACATATACATTTACAAAAGCAAGGAAAAGCTACCACTGATTCTCCTAATGTTCCGAGTGCAACAAGGGTCTACTTTGCTATGGTTACCTGCAAAACAGATTGAGTCGTAAGCACTAGTTGCTTAGTGAGTCTAGGTTTCCCTTAAACGAATCAATCATATAATATCCCATCCCAAACCCCAAAATAACAATCATCAAGCAACACGCAATGCAATGCATAAATAAACATGACCAGTTTATGCATATAACGTTCTCAATCAATAAATCCTCACGCGTTGTCCATTCCCATCACGTGTACTCAAGGCATCTTTCGGTCCCTTACCACAAAGGCTAAGGACTTAGGATCCTTTACCCACCCTGCATCGATCGCTTATGCAGCACAACGGCCCTAGGCTGCAATCCCGTTCATCCGTGTCTTCGTGAGCTTTAACTACTACTCCACGAGTAAAATAGCCAAGCCATGGAAAAGGGAATGACATACCGCGTATTTATCAAGTTTTATATGATTTACCCATAACCATTTATGCATATAAACTTGTGATTAACCATACTTAGATTCATGCTCAATACTTAGCAATTTTAGTGAAATCGTAGGCGAACCTCTACGGTTTATAAGCAATAACAACAAATCGTGTGTTCTACTCATCAACACACATACACGCATAAACTTCGACTCACCTCTAAGAAGAAGTATGAGGGTCTGCTCAAGACTATCCTTTCGGATCCTACCTTAGGCTCGGTTTGCTCCTTTTCTGAAAAACCTAAGGCTGCTAGAATGGACTTCCGGCTGGGCAAGGCAAGGACGGATCGGTACGTCGCTATCGGGTCACGGATCGTGATCTGTACGTGATCAGTACGTATTGCTATCAGGCGCGGGTCGTGATCGGTACGTGCTCAGTACGTATCGCTATCGGCGCAGGTCGTGATCTGTACGTGCTCAGTACGTATCGCTATCGGCGCGGGTCGTGATCGGTACATGCTCAGTACGAGTGGGTCTCTAAAGGTCACCAATGAGGGACAAGGGTCTTCCTTATATAGGCAACGGAGTGAGCATGCACACGGTTCACGTGGATCGCATGCAAACAAAAATTGTTTTTTTGGGTCGACACGTGGCACATGCACATGCAAGCTCTCCCTATGAGTGACACGTGCCGTCAGAAAGTCAAAGATGATGGCTACTCGCTGCCGACAAACGACCGGTTCAGTCCTTAGGCCGAACGGTGCCCGAACAGTGCGGTCTCGGCGCGTGACTTAGTTCCGTGTTAATCCGAGTCGCATACGGTCATTCTAGAATCTAAGGCAAAATACTCATTTTTGGGTCCGAGCATCCCACGGTGTTTGGGCCGGCCTCGGCCTAGGCCGCGTACGGGTCATTACATTCTCCCTTCCTTATTTAGAATTCGTCCCGAATTCTTATCTATTCGAAGGTCCGGCTTTGTCGGTTGGAGGTTCGGTAAACATTTCCGGATGAGATTTCCTAAATCTTGCCTCATCTTCCCACGAAATCGCATCTCGATGATTCTTTCTCCTAATAACCTTAATCTGTAAAATTTCTCGTCCTTTGAGAAATCTGGATCGCGTCTCACCGATCTTTAAAGGTTCCGGGGAAGGAAGTCTAAGCTCGGTCTGTGGATCGGGTAACTGTTCCGGCGGTGGTTCATCTGCGCGACAGACAAATTTCCTAAGCATAGAAACATGAAAAACATTGTGCATTCCCTTATCCGAAGGAAGATCCAACTGATACGCCAATGTTCCTATTCTCTTTTCTATGCGGTAAGGCCCTTGAGCTCGCGGGGCCTACTTACTCAGTTTCCCAAACCTGTCATTTCCTTTCTCTGCCTCGGCTTTCAACCATACCTAGTCGTCTACCTCAAATACAACCTCCCTTCTATGCTGATCGAAAAACTTCTTCTGTCGGTCTTGTGCTTTCTTCATGTTAGTCCGGATGAGATGGATTTTATCCGTGGTCTCCTTCACTATTTCTGGCCCAAAATCTTGCCTCTCTCCTACTTTGGTCCAACACACGGGTGTTCTACAAGGACGCCCATACAGCGCTTCATAAGGTGTCATACCAATACTAGCATGATAACTATTATTGTATGCAAACTCTACTAAGGATAAGTGGTTTTCCCATGTGTTCTTATAATCCAACATGCACATCCGAAGTAGATCCTCAAGCGTTCTGATTGTCCTTTTGGTTTGACCGTGGGTCTCGGGATGAAATGCCGTACTCATGTGTAAATCTGTCCCTAAAGCTTTCTGAAGGGCTTGCCATAGCCTGGCCGTGAATCGGGGGTCTTGGTCTGATACGATATTGGCTGGAACTCCATGTAATTTTACAATCTGATCTAAGTATAGCTTGGCCAATATCTCAATGTTGTCATTCAATTTCATAGGTAGGAAATGAGCACTTTTGGTTAAAAGATCTACGATTACCCAAATCGCGTCGTTTCCCCGTTCAGGTGCTATTGGTAATCCGGAAACAAAGTCCATAGAAATTGTGTCCCATTTCCATTCTGGAATCGGTAGGCTTTGTAACAGTCCGGCCGGTACTTGGTGTTCGATCTTAACTTGTTGGCACGTTTGACATTGTGCTACCCATCTTGCGACTGCTCGTTTTATACCAGGCCAGTGATAGTATTGGAGAATGTCCCGATACATCTTAGTACTCCTAGGATGAATACTAAGTCTTGATTTATGTGCCGTCCTTAGGATTTCTTCCCGTAAGCCTTGTCCTTTAGGCACGGTAATCCTCTTACTATAAAGCAAAGTACCATCTTCGATCAAATGATACCCACTTGCATCCGGTTGTCCCTGATCATTTAGTCCCTCAATGATCTTCTGTAATTTCTCGTCTTCTCTCTGTTCCTGTCGGATGCGTTGTAGTAGACCAGCTTGGTTCACTGCTTGCAAACCCAAGGGTTCACTACTCTCTCCCTCTAAAGCGGATAGCCTAATCCTTTTAAACTCCGAGTTCAAACTCATCAGATCTCTCTCTACATCCACACTTGCTTTACGGCGGCTTAAAGCATATGCCACGACATTGGCCTTTCCTGGATGATAAGTGATGGCTAAATCATAATCTGCTACAAATTCCATCCACCTTCTCTGTCTTAAATTAAGATCAGGTTGGGTGAATAAATATTGCAAGCTCTTATGATCGGTCATCACTTCTACCAGCTCACCGTAAAGATAGGACCGCCATATCTTAAGGGCAAAAACAACCGCAACCATCTCTAGATCATGGGTGGGATAGTTATTCTCATGCTTCTTCAATTGCCTAGATGCGTAAGCAATTACCCTCTTTCCTTGCATCAACACACAACCTAATCCCGTCTCACATGCATCGGTAAAAACCGTAAATGGTTGGTTTGGTTCTGGTAAGGCTACGACCGGTGCGGTGGTCAAGGCCTTTTTCAACTCATTGAATGCTTCTTTCGTCTTCTTATCCCATACAAAGACTACACCTTTACCGGTCAGGCAAGTCAATGGTTTGGACAAACTTGAAAATCCTTTGACAAATTTTCGGTAGTAACCGGCTAATCCTAGAAAGCTTTTTATCTCTCCTGCGTTAGTCGGTCATGGCCAGTCTCGAACAGCCATAATCTTCTCCGGGTCTACCGAAACTCCCTGTTCCGATACCCGATGTCCTAGGAATCCTATCTCCCGTTTCCAAAAACTACACTTGCTGAACTTAGCGAAAAGTTTCTGATTCCTCAAGCGTTCTAGCACTTTTTCTAAGTGCACCTCATGTTCCTCCGAGGTCTTAGAGTATATAAGAATATCATCAATAAAAATGATGACAAACTCATCTAAGTAGTCTCTAAAGATCTCGTTCATCAACCGCATAAATACAGCCGGAGAATTGGTCAGGCCAAATAGCATAACCACGAACTCATACTGGCCATAACGCGTCCTAAATGCGGTTTTCACAACATCTGCCTCTGCGATTGGAATTTGATGATAGCCAGAGGCCAAATCAATCTTTGAAAACCAACTCGCTCCTTGTGATTGATCCAACAACTCGTCTATCCTTGGTAACGGATACCTATCCTTAATGGTAACGTTGTTTATCCCACGGTAGTCTATACACAATCGCATGCTACCATCCTTCTTCTTCACGAATAATACTGGAGCTCCCCATGGTGATGAACTAGGTCTAATGAATCCTTTCCCCATTAGATCTTCCAACTGTTTCTTTAGTTCTGCTAACTCGGCTGGAGCCATCCGGTATGGTGCCTTAGCTATAGGAGCCGCCCCTGGTTCCAACGAAATAGAAAATGGGTCATTACGAGATGGTGGTAACCCTTCCAAGGGTTTGAACACATCACCGTAACCCTGAACCACTGGTATTTCCTCAAGTTTCTGCTCTTCCTTGGTGTTACTAACCATACTCATCGTTACTAGATAAACTTCACCGTTCTCGAGGGTACTCTCCGCTCTAATTGTCGTATTAAAGGAAATTCCGATATTGGTTTTGATCCCATGATAGGTTATGGAAGGTTTCCCTAACCGTTCAAAGGTTATTCTTCCCCGACTGCAGTCGATGTGTGCCATGTATGCCGTCAGCCAGTCCATTCCTAAGATAACTTGGGACTCTTCTAATGATACAACTTTGCTATGAAAATATGGTCTCCAATAACAATTGGCACTCCCATATAATATAACAACTTTCGGCATGAAGGTTTTCATTACCGGGTATTCTAACACGGATAAAAAATTTTACTTCCACAAAAGTTCCTTTAACACTCAATGTGACATCAGGTGATACGAAACTATACCTTTCACCTGAGTCAAACACAACGTGTGTGAGTACATCACAAACACGTAATGTTTCCTAGTTATTTCTTTTAAAGAGACTTTAGGTGATACAAAACCATGTATTTCACCTTAGTCAAACAGAACATGTGTGGGTACTCCACAACCAGGTAATGTTTCCTACTCAAGTACTTTTCTACTCATGAAAATTAAACTTTTGCTTTTTGTTTAATTTCTTTCATATACTAAACATTCATCACCAAAAGATTCTCACATCTTTCACACAAAATCACACATCTTTCTCTCACTATTCATACATTTTTCACACATCACAAGAAAACACATCAAAAAGCTATTCAAGATAGAACCCTTATTTACCTTCAAGGAAACCTTTTTAAGGTCACGAGGTTTGGGTTTATTTAGGGACTATACACTTCCTATAACGGCTTTCGCTTAACAGTTATCATATCCTCCACCGCTTGTACTTCCGCTTGGTTGATTTTTTTACTTGTGGTGTTTTCCTAACCATTCCACTATATTAAGAATTGCCCTCGTCAATCGTTCTTCCATAAATTCAACTTCGGGTCTCGTCGTACTTGGTCCTGCTTCCTCTGGATTATGACAATGAGAACGTTTCCTTTTTGGTTCCTCTGGTTGGTCCAATTCTGGTTTACGTCTACGGGAAGTAACCGATCCTGATGGTGACGGTGGTGGTTCCTGGCATTCTCGAGGTAGTCTTCGGTTTCTCATATGCCCAACAATCTCCCTGAGCTCCCTTACAACGCTATCACCAGTGTTCCTTCTTGTAGTCCCTGCCACCCCCGGTCTGATTTATTCACGGTCGAGATGACTAGAACGGCTTCGTGCCCTCTCACGCCCTAGTTCCTCCGGTGGTGTTTCTAGCTCCGGGTACCGTCTCCGAGAAGTGACTGACGGAGACCATGATGGTGACCGTGATGGTGGTAAGCGATGTGGTGAAATCCTGCCATCATGTCCCGATCTACCCGGCCCCTCGGAGCTAGTATCAACCCGGTGGTATGGCTCTGATGGTATTGAACTCAACGGGTCACTGGGCATCCATCCCACATGCCCTTGACGTGATCCCTCAGGTCCGGGATCACTATGGTCTCGGAGCCCCAACTCCGACAACGAGTTCGGTGAGTTCTCGCCTGTGTAATCCGGTTCCTGAGCCCATGGCTCCAAAACACTCCCTGGTACGTATTCTGAATCCTCTGATGAATCCTCGGACGGATCCGTATCCGGCTCAGGTGGAGGAAGACCAGGATATACTCTCTGATTCCCTAGAGAAGGCTGTATGTGCCCTCTTAGTGTTCCCCATCCAGTCATATCTGGCCAATAACGACGGGTCGGTGTTGACATCTGTATCAAGGAATTGGGTAAGTCCTAATCATCTTAAACATACTATAGCACCGGAAAATAATCAGTTTATCCTACTTGCTTTTGCGACAGTTTTGACTCGATAAAACATTTGAAAACCAAGTCCCATTGAGCATCGTAAAAACAATGCTCTGATACCACTAATTGTAACGCCCCAGTCCAGGATCTAGACCGGAACGGTACTGAGGAACGCTTAAACACCCGATCAGAGGTTCAAGGAACAAATCCTCAATCCCTAGACCAAACATTCAAGCAGCTGTCCCTATCGAATACGACTAAAAGCTTGCCAACCTGAGTCTTACCCGATAGTTGGATGGTTCGGATAAGACTAAGCATCATATGAAACCCCTTTATTTTAAAAACCTTTCTTTTAATTAATTATACTTAGTCTTTTAAACGATTACAAAGTTATACTCGATCCTGGATCTAGCACTCCAAAACCGTCATGTACATAATAAACATATACATTTACAAAAGCAAGGAAAAGCTACCACTGATTCTCCTAATGTTCCGAGTGCAACAAGGGTCTACTTTGCTATGGTTACCTGCAAAACAGATTGAGTCGTGAGCACTAGTTGCTCAGTGAGTCTAGGTTTCCGTTAAACGAATCAATCATATAATATCCCATCCCAAATCCCAAAATAACAATCATCAAGCAACACGCAATGCAATGCATAAATAAACATGACCGGTTTATGCATATAACGTTCTCAATCAATAAATCCTCATGCGTTGTCCATTCCCATCACGTGTACTCAAGGCATCTTTCGGTCCCTTACCACAAAGGCTAAGGACTTAGGATCCTTTACCCACCCTTCATTGATCGCTTATGCAGCACAACGGCCCTAGGCTGCAATCCCGTTCATCCGTGTCTTCGTGAGCTTTAACTACTACTCCACGAGTAAAATAGCCAAGCCACGGACAAGGGAATGACATACCGCGTATTTATCAAGTTTTATATGATTTACCCATAACCATTTATGCATATAAACTTGTGATTAACCATACTTAGATTCATGCTCAATACTTAGCAATTTTAGTGAAATCGTAGGCGAACCTCTACGGTTTATAAGCAATAACAACAAATTGTGTGTTCTACTCATCAACACACATACACGCATAAACTTCGACTCACCTCTAAGAAGAAGTATGAGGGTCTGCTCAAGACTATCCTTTTGGATCCTACCTTAGGCTCGGTTTGCTCCTTTCCTGAAAAACCTAAGGCTGTCAGAATGGACTTCCGGCTGGGCAAGGCAAGGACGGATCGGTACGTCGCTATCGGATCGCGGATCGTGATCTGTACGTGATCAGTACGTATCGCTATCGGGCGCGGGTCGTGATCAATACGTGCTCAGTATGTATCGCTATCGGGCACGGGTCGTGATCGGTACGTGCTCAGTACGTATCGCTATCGGCGCGGGTCGTGATCGGTACGTGCGCAGTACGAGTGGGTCTCTAAAGGTCAACAATGAGGGACAAGGGTCTTCCTTATATAGGCAACGGAGTGAGCATGCACACGGTTCACGTGGATCGCATGCAAACAAAAATCGTTTTTTTGGGTCGACACGTGGCACATGCACATGCAAGCTCTCCCTATGAGTGACACGTGGCGTCAGAAAGTCAAAGATGATGGCTACTCGCTGCCGACATACGACCGGTTCGGTCCTTAGGCTAAACGGTGCCCGAACGGTGCGGTCTCGGCGCGTGACTTAGTTCCGTGTTAATCCGAGTCGCATACGGTCATTCTAGGGTCTAAGGCAAAATACTCATTTTTGGGTCCGACTGTCCCATGGTGTTTGGGCTGGCCTTGGCCTAGGCCGCGTACGGGTCATTACAGGGGGTTGGGGTTTAGGGTTTATAATTAAGATTAGGGTTATTCATTGCCTTTTGAGTTAACTATTACCCAATTAGGGTATAGTTTTTTTTGGGGTGGGGGGTTAGGGCTTAGGGTTTAGGGTTTAGGGTAATATTCTGGACGGTTAATCGTTGGTGTAATGATAATGTACACTTAGTAAGCTAATATTTTGTACGGTTATGTTGGTGTAATATTCTGTACGATTTTGTCTATGTTGGTGTATGAATACAATTATGTACACATTAACAATGGCGTAGTACACATTGATGATGTACATGTAGGTGTACAGAGAGATGATGTTGTATACCACTATGTACACATTGATGATGTACACTACTATGTACACATTGGTGGTGGACATGATAGTGTACACATAGTAAGGTTAAAATTTGGGTTTTTGTTCAGTATTTGGGGATGGGGTTTTGGGTTTAGTGTTTTAGGGTTTTGGGTTTATAATTAAGGGTGGGGTTGTTTATTGCCTTTTAAGTTAACTATTACCCAATTAGGGTATAGTTTTTTTTTTTGGGGGGGGGGGGGGGTTAGGGTTTATAATTAAGGGTGGGATTGTCCATTTCCTTTTCGCTTAACTATTACCCAATTAGGGTTTAGTTTTGGGTGGGGGAAGGGGTTTGGGGTTTAGAGTATAGAATTTTGGCTTTAGGGTTTTGGGTAATATTCGGGACGGTTAATCATTGGTGTAATGATAGTGTACCCTTAGTAATGTAATATTCTGTACGGTTATGTTGGTTTAATATTATGTACGATTTTCTCTATGCTGGGTATGAACACAATTATGTACACATTGACGATGGCGTAGTACATATTGATGATTTATATGTAGGTGTACCGAGATATGATGTTGTACATCACTATGTACTCATTGATGATGTACACCACTATGTACACATTGGTGGTGTACATGATAGTGTACACATAGTAAGGTTATAATTTAGGTTTTTTTAGTGTTTAGGGATTGGGGTTTAGGGTTGTCCATTGCTTTTTGGGTTAACTATTACCCAATTAGGGTATAGTTTTTTTTAGGGAGGGGGAGGTTTGGGGTTTAGAGTTTATAATTAAGGATGGAGTTATTCATTACCTTTTGAGTTAACTATTACCCAATTAGGGTATAGTTTTTTTGGGGGGAGGGGGGGGGGGGGTTTAGGGCTTAAGGTTTAGGGTTTAGGGTAATATTCTAGACGATTAATCGTTGGTGTAATGATAGTGTACACTTAGTAAGGAAATATTTTGTACGGTTATGTTGGTGTAATATTTTGTACGATTTTCTCTATGTTGGTGTGTGAACACAATTATGTACACATTAACGATGTCATAGTACACATTGATGATGTACATGTAGGTGTACAGAGAAATAATGATTTACACCACTATATAAACATTGATGATGTACACCACTATGTATAAACATTGATGATGTACACCACTATGTATACATTGGTGGTGTGCATGATAGTGTACATGATACTTCTATTCCATACACTCTCCTATGCTTCCATGTGAGACACCAATGCTTCGTCATCAGGTGTACAATTCAGATTTAGCTCCACCTGAAAACTTGTTGCGGTACCAATCTCTCCAACGTTCACAGCGGCCGCCCTTACCCCTAAAGTGACTCACAGATGTACACTTTCATTCCTTGTATGCAACGCCATGAAAGTTGATATGCTACTATCGATTTCTACGTACATAGGTGGCATCGTGCCTTCCGCCATTAGATCCATAACACCTTTCATCCAATAACTCAGCTTAGGTTCAAATTCTTTTCCATCAATCTTGAATTCTGAAATAACCATATCCCTTACAACTGAGTACGGTACCTTTTGTTGTACACGTACACACCTCACACCATGTTACGCGTTTACAATAAATTCACAACCACCAATCTTGGAACACTTCCAATCACCTGCAACAACAAATACTGGCAACTCCATCTTTCCTCCAATAAATAACATTACAAAGAGAATATTTCATCAATACTCCTCGATTATTCCCACTCTCCATTAATAGATATATTCGTAGATGTAATACCCAAACTATTTTTAACATTTTCCCTTAACTACACACATTTTTTTTGGTACAACAACAAAATAAAAATTAAACTTGGATCTCTCTTCATAAACCACGTATCTTGTTTTTACACTTTCATGTACACAAGAAGACTGTACTACGGCAAACCTCAAAATTTCCCCTAAAATCACCAACTCGCTCAATAGGTTGAAGAAAATGATTGGTACTACCTTATAATCCATTTTAATATAATCACAATTATATTTCATTATAGTACTTAATGACACTTCCATCAAAACATTAATTATGATAGGTGTCCATAAATGAGAGAGCTGTGTACATACTTTTTAAATAATAAAAAATTTATAATCTTTTTCTGTTTCTGACACAAACAGTGTGCCTCACTCCCTTCCCGCCGAATGTTACAACAATACACGTGGGGCATTTTCGTCAAGTTTACATATTGTTGTCATTTTTTGTTAAGAAAAGTCACATGTGACATTTTGTGAGATTATAAACATCAAAAGTGACAGATTCTGAGTTTTTCCCTTATAGAAATGGGATTTGGTCTAATCCCCATTTTTTTGGATTTTTATATCATTGGATTCTCAATGGATTTTGATTTGGAAATCTAATGGTTTTTGTTCATTAACACTTCATACAATTGAGCCGATTTCTAATTAGAAAAAAGTCAAAAAAATTATTATTTTCAGGTTCACAATTACGGAGCCAGCAATGGAAACACATACAAACACTGGGAAGAGTCTTGCTTGGACTTTCGGTCGGTTCGGTTTATTCGGTTCGGGTAGTTCAATTTTTTGGTTTATTCGGGTTGGAGATATGTTGCCGAAGTAAACCGCATAAAATTTCGGTTCGGTTTTGTGTAAAATAATTTCTTCCGAACTGAAGCGTAATTTATTTTTTTAATCGGTTTATTGGGTTCCAACAAAAATTTAGCCATTTAAAAGAAGGTTTCTAGTTGTTGAACCAAAATTTTAAAACTTAAAATTGTAATCGCTGGGCCAGATTTAAAGCCCAAAACATGTACTAACCTAATTTAATTAAACAATTATGGATTCTGATTTTTGACAAATTACATGTGAAAATGGCGGCTGCAATGGTGTTTTCAACTTTTGACGAGTGAAAAAGATACAGATGGTGAAGATTGAAGAAGAAGACAGAGTAAAAGAGAACAAAAAATAACCAACGAAGAAGGTGAATAAGGGTAAAAGAGTAGTGAAACCAGAAACCGTAAGACGAAGCAAGTACAAGTGAAAGCCACATCATCTATCCGCGTATTACATTTAAAGATGTAACAACCATGGATTATCTAATCAACGGTTGATATTAAAAGCACAAGGATCGATCTCCATTTATATATATGGTCATTGGTGTAAAGCTTTCACTCAGATTCTCCGATCAATTCCCAGGTACCTCCTTCTTCTTCTCACTCTGATAATCTTTCGAACAATCTTCGTACAGTATTTCGAATTGCTTCATTTATTTTAGATTCTGGCTCAATTTTCAATCTGTTCCATTTCCGGCTTGGTTTTAGCGTTTGATTTTGATTTCAATCGATTAATGTATAAATCTAGGGTTTCTGTTCAGTATCGCGAACACGAAGTCTAAAATTGTTTCGATTTCTGATAAATTGCTTGTTTTCTTCTTCAGATCTTTTGTTGAAACTGTGAGAATGGCTTTTTGTGATAGCGATTATGCCATTTATCTTGTAAGAAATGCAGAAGTTTTTCCAGAACATCCTGATCCGAAAAATATATGTTTTAATACATGTGTCATGAAGAAAAATAAATATGATTTGGTAAGACATTAAATATATGGATTCTTATTCTTTGTTTACCTAAAAGATGTTAACTTGTATTATTTTTTGTATTATTATGGGTTTAATTTAGCTGGTTCGTGCGGAAGCTGTGAAAGACTACAACTTAACTTTTCAAGATCACATCAACATTATTGATGCAAAAGGCCCCTTCCGAGCTAAGGTGGTTCAACATCAAGATGGACGGATTTGTGTGAAAGGTTGGAACACTATTTTGGAAAGAAATGTTTTGAATGAAAATAATATTGTTACTTGTGAGATTATCCGTTGCGCAAATCTGGTGCAACAATTAGGGTTTATTTCAATCTTGTCGATTAAGTTTCATTAAACCATTAAACTCTTATGTGATGTATGAGAATTTATGGTTTTCTTCATGTGAAGAACAAAATAATGCATTCAGTATGTCTCCTCTATCGGATCAAACGTAAATTGTCAGACATAAGTATCTTTGTTCTAATTAAGAAAAAATCAAAGCAAAACTTGTTTGAAATCCTCGCTATATATAAATGAAACAAGTGAAATTCAAAGCTGGTGGCCACGAAGACTACCCCATTGCCAACAAAACCTCCATTAAGACCAGGGTTGAGGTCTAGTTCAAGGAAGAACAACCCAGTATGTACAGCTCCTGCTCATGTACAACATGTGGAGGTAAATAATGTACATTGCTTTATAGTTTAGAAAAACTTTGTTTCTGTCCCTTTTGGACTTCTCTTATTACTCTTTTATTTTGGTTCCATTTGAAACTGTTTTATTCATGGTTAGGGCGTTCATGTACGTACTTCTCGTGAACATGTACAGAGAGGAGTTGATGTACAGAGTGGAGTTGATGTTGATGGACCAGAAATAGTAGAAAAGGTATCAGAAATCAATGCGGATGTGCTGATGGGAGATAATGATGCGGATGATAGAGATGTTGGATTGGAACATGTAGAGATGGAAGGACCGGGGACGGAAGATGTACACAGCCAATATATTGAGCCGGAAGGAGTGGATATGGAAGATGTACACATTGATGGTGTACAAACGGAAAATGAATAGACTGTACAAAGGGAAGAGGTACAACCTTCTTGTGTACATCCATCTGTTGTACAAGCTGATGGTGTACAACCTTCTCTTCTACAGCCTCATGGTGTACAACCTGGTTATATGGCTAGCGAGGACGTACAGACTCAAGTCCTGGGTAAAGATGTACAGGAGGAAGTTGTACGTACTGACAATGGTGAGAGGGTAGATACTGCCGATGGGGAAGGTGTACACCTTGAACCAGTAAAGCCTGAAGTGGTACATGCTTCTGTTGTACAGCCTGAAGTGGTACTGGCTTCTGGTGTCCAGCCTGAAGGTATACAGGCTTCCGCTCCACAGTCTGAAGGTGTACAACCCGAAGAGGTACAATCTTATGTTGTACAGCCTGAAAGTGTACAACCTAAAGTTTTACAACCTGAAGAAGTCCTAAGTGAAGGTGTACAGCCTGATGAAGTCCAGATTAAAGGTGTACAAGATGAGAAGAAAGATGAACCTTCACTTATCATCAAATATGTACTACTTCATTTTTGTAATACATATCCCAATCAACCCCCTTCTCTAATAGTTACATTTAATTTTTTTTACAACTCTCTGTTCGGTTTGATTTTTGGATTTTGTGTCACTTTGTGTTTATAAGCTTTGTTATGTTGTGCCTACGTTATTCTATGTGTACGGTAATATTCTGTATGGTTATGTTGCTGTAATATTTTATATGATTTTTCTCTATATTGGTGTATAAACACAATTATATACAAATTGATGATGTATATGTAAGTGAACAGAGATATGATGATGTACACCACTATCTACACATTGATGATGTACACCACTATCTACACATTGATGATATACACCAATATGTACACATTGATGGTATACACTACTATGTACATATTGATGGTGTACATGATAATGTACATGATAGTGTACACATAGTAAGGTTAGAATTTGGGTTTTTTTTTAGTGTTTAGGGATTGGGGTTTAGGGTTTAGTGTTTATAATTAAGGGTGGGGTTGTCCATTGCCTTTTGGGTTAACTATTACCCAATTAGGGTATAGTTTTTTTCGGAGAGGGAGGTTTGGGGTTTAGGGTTTATAATTAAGATTGAGGTTATTCATTGCCTTTTGAGTTAACTATTACCCAATTAGGGTATAGTTTTTTTTTTGGGGGGGGGGGGGGGGGGGGGGGTTTAGGGCTTAGGGTTTAGGGTTTAGGGTAATATTCTAAACGATTAATCGTTGGTGTAATGAAGTGTACACTTAGTAAGGAAATATTTTGTACGGTTATGTTGGTGTAATATTTTGTACGATTTTTTCTATGTTGGTGTATGAACACAATTATGAACACATTAACGATGGCGTAGTACACATTGATGATGTACATGTAGGTGTACAGAGATATAATGATTTACACCACTATATAAATATTGATGATGTACATCACTATGTACACATTGGTGGTGTACATGATAATGTACATGATACTTCTATTCCACACACTCTTCTATGCTTCCATGTGAGACACCAATGCTTCGTCATCAGATGTACAATTTAGATTTAGCTCCACCTGAAAACTTGTTGCGGTACCAATCTCTCCAACGTTCACAGCGGCCGCCCTTACCCCTAAAGTGACTCACAGATGTACACTTTCATTCCTTGTATGCAACGCCATGAAAGTTGCTATGCTACTATCGATTTCTACGTACATAGGTGGCATCGTGCCTTCCACCATTAGATCCATAACACCTTTCACCCAATAACTCAGCTTAGGTTCAAATTCTTTTCCATCAATCTTGAATTCTGAAATAACCATATCCCTTACAACTGAGTACGGTACCTTTTGCTGTACACGTACACACCTCGCACCATGTTACGCGTTTACAATAAATTCTTAACCACCAATCTCGGAACACTTCCAATCACCTGCAACAACAAATACTGGCAACTCCATCTTTCCTGCAATAAATAACATTACAAAGAGAATATTTCATCAATGCTCCTCCATTATTCTCACTCTCCATTAATAGATATATTCATAGATGTAATACCCAAACTATTTTTAACATTTTCCCTTAACTACACACATTTTTTTTGGTACAACAACAAAATTAAAATTAAACCTGGATCTCTCTTCATAAACCACGTATCTTGTTTTTACACCTTCCTGTACACAAGAAGACTGTACTACGGCAAACCTCAAAATTTCCCCTAAAATCACCAACTCGCTCAATAGGTTGAAGAAAATGATTGGTACTACCTTATAATCCATTTTAATATAATCACAATTATATTTCATTATAGTACGTAATGACACTTCCATCAAAACATTAATTATGATAGGTGTCCATAAATGAGAGAGCTGTGTACATACTTTTTAAATAATAAAAAATTTATAATCTTTTTCTGTTTTTGACATAAACAGTGTGCCTCACTCCCTTCCCGCCGAATGTTACAGCAATACTCGTGGGGTGTTTTCGTCAATTTTACATATTGTTGTCATTTTTTGTTAAGAAAAGTCACATGTGACAGTTTGTGAGATTATAAACATCAAAAGTGATAGATTCTGAGTTTTTCTCTTCTTTTATTTTGTTTTCTAGTATTGTTTTTTTTTAATCGTCTAGATTTATGAATTACAACAAATTATGAGAGCTATTACACGGACAATTTAGCCTCAACATGCGGGACTACTCCGAACGGCTTGATTTGTTCCACGCTGAAAATCTCTGTAAATATTGCCTCCATTAATTTGCATTTCTTGGGACTCTAATTCCATACCTGTAGGTGTAGAAGCATTAATGAACCTTTTAGTTAAACCATTAATTTGTTTTCTAGTATTGTTAACTAGGGAATGTCCCGCGCGTTGCTTGGGTTTGGTTATTTAGATTGTAAGAGGACATAAGATGTGTAAAAAATTTTAATTGGTTTTATTTTTAGACATATTTTTGTTTCCCTTGAATTTTTATAAAACTATTTATTGTTTTCGTTTTTGTGTTCAATGTAAATACATTGACAACCATATTTTGGTATTATTTTGTAATTAAATAAATAACCATAAACGAAATGTTGGAAAATAATTCTACTATTAATTATTGTTCAAACGTAAAGAAAAGGTTGAAAAATGTCTTCGTGGGTGAGTTTGTAGTGTAGCTGTTGAAAATCTTCATCTCTGGGCGGTCATGTTGCGTGTATCATGTTTGGATTGATTATCAGAAGATGGGTTAGTCATTATCTTCATTTTGTGTAATGGAATCGCCCGGACTTGTTTTTTCTTTTTTGCTATAATTTCCTTAGTTAAACCCTGCCGCGTTTCTGTTGGAATTTTTGACTTGTCAACTCTCATGGCTAGATGCTCGAACAAATACTTTGTAGCCATTTTTTGTGTTGCGTATGGTTTTGCGAGCTCCTCATCATCTTTGTTATTCTTCATCCATGTTTGGAATGTTTGGATCATTGTGTGGCTAAAATTTAACTATTAAGTAATGTTTTGTGAGGGGAGGAAAATTGATAGTTTGAATGTGATGTGGGAATAGAATAGCTAATAATCTTTATATAAATGATTGCAATGGTGATTATCATATGGTGTTTAATATTGGGACTAACTATTTATTTTGTAATGATTTATAATTTATTACTGAATATAATCTAATTATTTAAAAGTTATTACTGAATATAATCTAATTACTACGTAGTTTTGAATCAGTCTCCATAATGACATAATATTTTACATAATATCTGAATTATTAGTGTAGTTTTTATGAGGAATCTGATTTTATTTGGTTTTTATTGATATTAGTATTCAACTGTTTTTTAATTATATATTTTGAAATATCTGCAATGAACGAATTTTGCTATGTGAATTTTAATGTTATTGAAGAATATAATTTGAGTAACATGCCGTATATTTATTTAAGGCAACACTTACATAAGTGGTGCAACACTAAAAATTCTTGGCATTTTTTTATTATTTAAAAATTCGAGGCACTTGAATAAAAATTCAACTCAAAACACTTATATTAATTGAATCGGGAACATGTTTTTTTAAAGAATACTAACAATGGACCAAATGTCGACATATATAATCTCCTATGAAGACTATTATTAGTCGTATATAAACCCCTTCGATGACTATTTTTAGACCAATTGTCTTCTACAATAAGGACAACTTGTTTGGTAGTATAACCAATTTGAAATACATTCGTGGTGATATTTATGACCGCAATGTAAGATGTTGATGTTGGTTGTGCCCCTTAGGTTGTCTAGACATATTGAACAATTTCCTTCATCGTCTTGAGTAGCCGATGTTTGACTCATTTCTAGGTCTCCGATTGCTAGATCGACATCCAATCTTCTAGAAGCATTTGGGTTAAGATCATCGATTTCAAAGAAGACTTTGAGGCCGTGTGTGTTGTGTGCTTGATCTTGTATTATAGCCCTTTGGATGAAGTTTAATAAGCTATTAGTTAATGTACCTGATGTTGTGTCATCGATTTCGTGGTAGGTGAGAAAGAAGTTGATGACGTCTTTGAATGTTGACGTATGTGTTTGTGTTATTTGATCATTGGAGAAGGGGATTGTGTAGGTAGCGTTGTATTGTGGACGCAAGGGGCGTATGATTTTTAGATGGACTTGGTTTTCTGTACGGACCTGTTGAGGGAACTCTTTGGAAATATAATCCATACTGAATATTATCCATTGAGCTGTTGTGGGTATGTGGTTGTTTCTAAGGTATGTTATTCTATGAAGGCTATCTATATATATATAGCTGAGCAAAATGTAGCTGATTTGTTTTAATGGTCTGAATCGTATTGATTATTTGATTTAATGTGTTTTTCATTTTTTGTTATGTTGTTGACCATTTAATTTATGACCGTTGTGGTATTATTGTGGTAATTAAGATTGGCCGTTTCTATTTTTTCGGGTGGAGCTAACGTCCCGAAGTCTTTTTTTTTCTCAAGTATATTTTTTCTTGTGGTCTGAATAACCATATGAAGTGATCTGGTTATAAAAATAAACCACATATGAAGTGAGAATGATTTAGTTTTGAATTCTTTTGTTGTTGTAAGTTTTTAATTTGTCCGCTGGGGTCATTTGCATGAAAGGGAAATATTTTAATCAACGGAAAATTGATGAACCCCAAATAATGATTTTCATTATAAATTAGGAGGTTGAGTTGTAGTAATATACGTTATGTTACGTACACTCCGATTCCGTTACTGGTTTTGTTATTTATTTCTTTTATTATTAACATTTTCTTTTTGCTATGAAATGTTTTAAAACTAAGAAGTAATAGAGGAATAAATCCGTTTAAACTGTATGAGCTTTGCAGTCATATTTTTGTATTGCAATCCAGTTGTAGAGTTTTTATTGAAATGGGGATAATGTAAACCCAAAAATAAAATAAAAAATACCGGAATCTTATTTGAGTAAGATAAATCAGGCAAAATATATTTTTGATGTTGTGAACATTTTGTGTTAACATTGAATGATTTAAGACTGAGTTTATATTCCAAAGCATTGTAAACCAACAACAATTGTGTTTATTATGTTTTGAATAATATTTGGAAATGAGTGTGTTTTAGACTCGGGCTGTCATTTGAAACGTCTGGTCTTTACTCCCGCATTTGTTTTTAGAATTCTCGTTGCTGCCGTTGAGTTCAATTCAATGGTTCCTACGGGACAAAAATTGTGAAAGTGTGAAAATTTGATATAGTTATTTTTCCAGTAGTAATATTTTTACTTTGTATTTTAGAGTTTACCTTGACGAATCTTTGGATTGATGCTTGTAATCAAGATGGTGATCCATTGTAGTTTCTCAACACCGAAATCTCTTCGAAAACTTCCTGCAGCATAATCCCACAAAGCTACACGTACTATGGGTTGTTTCGTCATTGATTTTCTGTTAAAACATTATATGGATGTAAGTGCTCTTAATACAAATAAAAGTGATTGTAAATTATGTAATTTTTTTTGTACGTACGTTTGCATATGAAGACGGATCACTATCGGTCGAGTCGAGTTTGGATCATTTAGCTCTATACCTTCAACGAACCGAAGTTGACCAATCACATCTGTAGCAGTGTAAGGGAGTTTAGTATTAGTTTATGTTTTTAACATTGGAATGGTACTTTGTGAAAGCAAGAAATACACCTGGAAGCTCTTGGTTTGTATTTGCTAAGCTTTGTAGGTCGCTGTAACTGCGCAAGGTGAACTTCTGTGTTGGTATCTTTGGGAGATTTCCAACTATTTGGGAGATGGTGATTTTGTCAGTGAAACTGATGGAGAATGGACTATTAGTTTGCTTGAATTTTTTGTTTGAATGCTTCACGGAAAATCTGTTTATTGCGTAGATGAGGCCCTCTTGCATTATATTTTTGTATGGACTTGTCCGTTTTGCATCGATAAAACATTTGAGTACATCACCCTGGATATGATGGTTTTGAAGAACCAGTGAATAGCATGTTTTTTATAAATACATTTAAACTTAATTGTTGTAGATTACCTTCTCGTCTATTAGCAAGAATGTTAGTCCCATGATTTGATTGTTTTGCCAAATATTACGTGTCTCCCACAAATGTAGCAAGCGACCAACAATGGGATAAGTCGTGTAACCCACTCGCAATTGGTTGAACGTCTTGTGAAATGGGCAATCGTTCCCTTGAACCTCTGCTGACAAAAAACGTCATTTGTCGTATAGTTTAGTCCATCGTCACATGTATGAAGTGAAAGGTGTAAGTAAATAAGCCATTAAATGACATAGTTGTAACATGTTATCTGGTTAACCTGGGCTTGGAGTGTAAGCATTTGAAGTGGTTGATTGATCGGGCGCGATGTTGTGTTCTTTCTGTTTTTCCCAAAAAGTAGCCGCCGTCTCACCTTATTTGTTTGACAAACGAATGTTCCTGGAAATGTATTAAATATTTTACGAAGGGAAAAAAGGTTGGGAGTAACAAAAAGGCTGGTTGTGTTTTATTTAAATTAAGATAGAGGAATTTGCAAATTGATATATCAACATATTGCATCGATTAGTTAGTGTTAACCAACCTGAGTTTTCTTTCCTTGGTCGCCGGATATATTCAGGTGTTGCTGTTGGTGGTTTTGAAATTGTAGTGTTCATTATTAGTGGTGAATCAATCGTTTTTGCGTAGGTATGGGTATATATAGTTGTAAAGATATAGTATGTTTTTTTGCAAAGTAATAAAAAATTTCAAGTTTGAAATAAGTGCAGTTTTTGTAATTAAATGCATTTAAATTTGTTGGCCATTCAAAATTATTTGAATGGGAAAAAGGATATGGAAAATTGAATGTATTGTCTTCAAATTTACGTTTTTAAAAACAGCTGTTATTCCTTTTTTTGTATGTCCAATATATATTAAATTTTTGGTACCTTAGTCTAAGGAGCTTTGCAATGAACAACTCCTGCCTTTATAATTGCAAAGAATTTGATTTTTAAAGTGGGTAGGCTAAAGCGTATGAAATTGGTCATATACACACGTTTCAAGTAGAGGGACGAAACAATACCTTTGACTTGTGCTGTGAATTTTAGTTGTAGATAAGGAGTTGCGGCAGGCTATATCTTACTCCAGTTTTCTTGCAAAGACAACGAATGAGAGAAGGTTTAACTATGAACACAATACCAACGCGTATGGTTCTCATCACCATCTGCGTATATTGGCTATGAACTAAATTGTAGGAGTTTAAAATTATGACGCATACCTGCGTATAAATACTTCATACAGTGAACGGAGAAGCATCTGTGGATGTATATATATATATATATATATATATATATATATATATATATGAATATATCTGGGTTTATACATATATGTTTGATAGTCCAATTGTGAATGGATTAAAAAAAATTTAATAATGTTAGTTGAAGACATATATAAGGATACGGTGGGTGTGAAAAGGATACGTTGGACGCAAGTTTGATAATTGGTAGCATTGTAATGTTCCTGTAGAAGATGGTTAAAAATAGTTACTTTTCCTCATAAAATGAATTTCTCGTAGTTCAAAAGTAATCTCCGCAATCTTCTCATGCAAAATGAGTGGTGTTTTAAAAAAAAAAAATGAGTGTTGTTAAGATTCAGGAGGAGATGCAAACTTACCGGTCTAAGTGATGGCAACGTTTGTTTTGCTTTTAATTGTTGTATTCTGGATGCAGCACCTGTTTATTAATGTGTGTACGGTATGAAATTCAAATACATAAGGCAAAGTTTTAAAATTAAGTGGGGAGTGATCTACTTTAGGTAATTTTGTGAATTGTTTTGGTAGGCTGAAAAAGGTCTGAATGGAAAAATGAAATACGTTTAGTTGGACGATTGAGAAGTACCTTAGCTCATGTTGACTTTGGGACGTTGTTGAATACTTCTCTGTACACAATGTTTTTAACTGTGTGTGTCGTGTCGTCGGTGTCCTTCAAGCTTAGTATCTTTAATCCTGCTTCGGATGTTACTCTTGATAAGGCAACGTACAAATGCCCATGACTGAAAACTGGTTTAGGAAGGTACAAACCAACTTTCACTAAACTCTGCCCTTGACTTTTATTAATAGTCATCGCGTAGCATAAACGCAAGGGAAATTGGCGTCTTCTTAACTTGAATGGCCACTGTGAATCAGTTGGAGAAAGAATGATCCGTGGGATGGCCACCCTATGTCCAATTTTTGTGCCTGTTAAGATTTCCGCTTCGACTACCCAGTCACACAAACGTGTAACAATTAATCTTGTTCCATTCCAAAGTCCTTGTCTTTGATTCATATTGCGAATCAACATAACCGGACTTCCTATCTTAAGAGTTAGACGGTGGTCTGGCATTCCTGAGAATTTGAGTGAGTTCAAAAACTCGGTAGGGTATAATAGCTCATCAGTCTCAGTAGCTTGCCCATCCATCTCGATAGTATCGGAACTAAGATATTCCTTAGCATCCCCTGGAACTTGTTCCAACAGGAACGTATTTAGTTCGTGAACAGTGTCATTCCTTGGAGTTAAAATTGCCCTCTCTGTAATATATTCTCGATAATCAAAAGAGTCCTTGAAATTAGGGTACACATCGGTAGCCAACCGTTCAATTTGGTTTTCGCCATCCGCAAGCATTAAGTTTCCATTAACTATAATGTTGTCAATTTCGTCGCAACGATCTTTTGAATCATTGATCTTTGCTGCATTTCCATCTCCGACTTGAAGTATCCACTTAGCAAATGATTTTTCTTCGGTCTGTAAGCGCATGTTTTGAGTTAGGCAATAAAAGTTGCACGAATCTCAAAGATAAGATCGGTTTATTGTTGCTAAGATAGTGTCTTGCCTGCTTCCTCCGGTAATAACGGGCAAAATCTGTCTGAAATCACCACCAAGCAACACAGTCTTGCCACCGAATGGTTTGTTCAGTGCATTTTCGTCATCTTCGGATAATATTTCTCTCATTGTTCTGTCTACTGCCTCAAATGCTAAACGATGAGTCATGGGTGCTTCATCCCAAATGATTAGATCTTTTTTCTTTAGTAACTCTGCAACCATCGATCCTTGGTTAATATTACACATCGAATGGTCTTGCAAGTTTACCGGTATCTTAAACCTCGAGTGAGCCGTTCTGCCACCTGGAAGAAGCAACGCTGCAATACCTGATGATGCAACCGGAAGCACAATTTTTTTAATTGATCGTAGCTTTGTTATAATTGTTTCATATAGGTACGTCTTGCCAGTACCCCCAGGCCCGTTTAGGAAGAAGAATTTCCCTTTCTCAAATTGAATGGAATCCATCACTTCGCGAAAAACCACTCTTTGTTGATCATTCAAACTGGCAAATAAACTCTCATGCTTTTGTTGTTCTTTTTCCTCATCGTAGCTTGTTTCTTCCAGAACGAATGAATTCTTCAAGCCTTTTAACATCTCTTTGTCAATTAATGGCATACACTTGTAATCTGTTAGCGATCTATCGTACTCGTTCATGATTTTTTCAACCTCTAACAAAGTGTAGGTATAAATTTGTTCTTCGGTGAGATGTAGGTTGGGGATTCTTAGTTCTTTTCGTTGGTTGTGTAGCATATCAGCTGCTAAAGACTCCCAACAGTGGTTCCACAAGTTTGAAGGGCTACTAACTTCACAAAAAACTAAAAGTGCGACAAAGAGCTCACGCAATTGGCCAGGAAAAGCCCATTGTTTCGTGTCCTCTAATGCTTTAATCCATTCTTTATCTCCGTCAAGTAAACCCCGGGCAATACAGACATCTTTAAACGTGGCATGAACTTTCCCTTCATAAGTTAATATTTCTTCATAGCTCCTTGGCCCTTTAACCACATTGAGTAACATTCTTAAAAAATAGAGCTCACCAGATGTTGGATGGATGTTGACGACTCTGCCAATGGTGTGACCCTGTTTTCTTTTTGTCCATTTTTTTTCGTAGCATTCCACACAAACCTACTTGGAAACTGGGCGTACGTTAGCGTACGTGCCTTCATCAGTTTCGTTCATCTTCATCCACTCTAGAAACATTGTCCTATCAATACCTTCTCGCGCAAGTATACTATCAAGGCTTTGATTTTCATTATAAATAATAGGCTGTTGGTTTGGTAGATGCAAAGACAATCGTTGGACAGCTGGCCTACTATAATGTATGTCGAATGCAAAGATGCGCCACATCGCCTCACATGCGGAAAGATATCGACATTTGAGATAGTTTTTTTATCTCATCAACCTCATCAGATTCTTCTTTTCCCGCTTGTTTTTTGCTTGTTGAACCATGTGTCTTCCCCACAGCAATTGTAGCCTTGTCAACTCCCTTGTTCACATACTTGAACAAATACTTTATCGCCTCAGTCTTACAACACCACTCTACATTGATATGGGCCTCGTACGTTTTCAGTAGAGGGAGATTATGTGGGACAACGAAACCATTACCGAGCTTGGTAGTCCCTTTAGACACAAAATTTATGTCATCAGGCCGACGCCGATAATTTACAAAACCATCTTCGCCAAACTTAGTTTTTTGTGAGTATGGTTTTGGAAACCCCTTGGTGCATATTCCATTTTCAGTGCAGGCCAAATTTGGATTATCTTCCCCACATGGACCATGCATCATAAAGTGTTCCACCAATTTAAAACCTTCAGGGTCGTCTCTCTCGTCAGGAAGCTCCGCTGAGATGATTTTATCTATGTCTGTATGAGTTGGGTTCCTCATATCATTTTTTAGCCAAAGCAGAATATGTACGTGAGGTAGACCACGTTTTTGGAACTCAATGGTGTAAACAACTGCATTTTGAGTTGTTAATTATAAGCGTTAGCGAATAGTAAAATATATTTATAAGAAAATCTTAGGAAGGCAGGTTCACCATGTTAGTTGATTAAAATAACTTACTTGCTTTAGCTTCACCGAAGAAAACTCCGTCCCAAAGATCAGCTAACAGGCCTTCTAACTTCATCTTAAAGACACGACATTCAAGATCTGGTCTGTCATTAGCCGTACTATTCCCAGATTGTTGTAAATGGTCTTGTATTTCGTCCCAGTTTGGATTTGCCGTCATAGTGATGAATAAATCCGGGTTGCCAAAAATTCTACATATACCCATTGCATCTTGGTAGTTTTGGGCCATATATCTTGGTCCGCCTGTATAAGAGGATGGTAATATAATTTTCCTTCCCAGTTTCTTAGCGTCGTTGTCTCCTCTACTAATAGTGATATATCGTGGTTTTTACCCTATTTAGGCCACGATATAAGTCTATGTTTTAGGGTCTTTTGGTGTTTTCTATGTGTTTTTAGAGTCTTTACAGGAACTAGACCGATTGGAGCAAAAAAAGATGTTTACTGGAAGTTTTGGAGCATTGCGGAATGGAGCGTCAAAAAGTCAAAATCTGCCAGCAGAGCCAGCGTCGATCGACAGAGATTTGCGTCGATCGACAGGAGGTCTGGCGAGACAAAAAGATTTTGACTAGAGTGCCGTGTCGATCGACAGAGATTTTGTGTCGATCGACAGACATGCCAGACGAGCCAAAAAGCCCAAATCTTAATCAGAAGAAGTCCCAAAAGTTCCAGATGTTTACTTTTATGTTCTAGTCGGTTTGGGACCATATATATATGTATTTACAGCCAGTGTTTAGAGGAAGCTTTATTTTATTGTGTTTAGAATTACTCTTAAGAGATATCTCTAATAAAGATGTTTTGTGCTTCATTGAATATGTCTGAGTAATTTCTCTGTTAGGTTTAGGGTTTTCAAAGGTTTTGATGAATTGCTAGATTTAATTTCTTGTTAGGATAATATCATTAGAAAGTTCTTCATCTTGACTTGAGTTTATTGCTGATTTTAGCCTCGCGAACTGAAATCTGATTTAGGGTTTATTAATAGAAACGACAGTTTGATTGATAACCTGATCTAGTCTTTGATGAGCAAAATTCCTATTGTGCCTGATCTTTAATGCTTGTTTAGATTCATAGGATTCGCAAAGGAATTTGGCTTTCTAGGATTTATTCATAGAAAACATTCGCAGCGACAGCTGGTTTGTTTTACTTTCGTGTGCATGTTCATGAATAGAGCTTTAATAATCCTATCTTTTATTTTATGAATATAAAAGCTAGGTTCGTCCTGGGCTTTTTGGCTCGTCTGGCATGTCTGTCGATCGACACAAAATCTCTGTCGATCGACACGGCACTCTCGTCAAAATCTTTTTGTCTCGCCAGACCTCCTGTCGATCGACGCAAATCTCTGTCGATCGACGCTGGCTCTGCTGGTAGATTTTGACTTTTTGACGCTCCATTCCGCAATGCTCCAAAACTTCCAGTAAACATCTTTTTTTGCTCCAATCGGTCTAGTTCCTGTAAAGACTCGAAAAACACATAGAAAACACCAAAAGACCCTAAAACATAGACTTATATCGTGGCCTAAATAGGGTAAAAACCACGATATATCAACTCCCCCAGACTTAGCTTTTTGCTTGTCCCTAAGCAAAACAGATGTTATCACTCCTTTAGGAACCACATACCTTTGCAAAGCTAATCCGGTGATACTTCGATGTTTCCCTAGAAGCTTAGCAGTCCTCCAGATTGAATCTAAACCCCTTAGAAAATCTCAAACTTTCAGTCGCAGACCCCTTTAGTTATTTAGGTGCGGTCTCATCGAGGGAATATCGATCGCTGGACCTTCTAGATTCTTTCACTTCCTTTAACACTTTCCTGCGTTTCACCCTCTCTCTTCCCTCTGAAACTGTATCCAATTAAGGATATCATAGAGATGCAATGCCTTTAGAACTTGATATTTTTTTTATTTTTTTTTGTGATGGCGGGTACCTCAGCAGAGGGTCCTTTACCACCAAATCTTGAGGCTCCACTTCTTTTACCACCAAAGCTTAGCATAATCTGAATTCATTAAATCTATTGTATCCCTGATTCCCTGTGGATTCGATAACCTTAAGTACTGCAATTGATCTCTTAATTTGAGAGAGTAGTTCAAAGGAAATTTGAGCATATCAAATAGCATCACATACATTGTAGTATACGTCAGCCCTTAGTGTTTTCTGATTTCTTCTATACCAACCTATTCTTTCTTGCTCTACAGCCATATACACATCTACAATATACTGATGAAGCAGAGGGTCCTTTACCACCAAATCTTGAGGCTCCACTTCTTTTACCACCAAAGCTTAGCATAATCTGAATTCATTAAATCTATTGTGTCCCTGATTCCCTGTGGATTCGATAACCTTAAGTACTGCAATTGATCTCTTAATTTGAGAGAGTAGTTCAAAGGAAATTTGAGCATATCAAATAGCATCACATCCATTGTAGTATACGTCAGCCCTTAGTGTTTTCTGATTTCTTCTATACCAACCTATTCTTTCTTGCTCTACAGCCATATACACATCTACAATATACTGATGAAGCAGGCGTCCGGATCGTAAGAGAGTCATACCTTCTGATAATCTTGTTTGTATTTGGTAAGCATAAAATTCAAGCATGGTGACACATTCTCTTTTGATAGCCTTTTGCTTTGTGGTTGAATAGGGAATATTTAAGTGATACCCAGCTTCGCCATATGGAAACAATAATGGATATTGTAGCGCCATGAAGAATGGGTGTAACTCGCTGATTCTTTGCAGATCGTTTGTTTGGGATTGTACAATAACATCCCTCATCCCTGTTGTTGTAGAAAAATCTCCAACTATTAATCCAGCTATTTCATCTGACGTCGGCAAATCATATTGCTTCCCACGATGTCTTTGACCCACAAATGTTATAGACAATTCTGTAGGTTGTTGAGACTCGTACTGATCTCTTGCCCTTCTATATATTTTGGTGAGCTCATTGGTATTATCAAGCATCTCCAATAATCCAGCGACTATCTTCTCTTCAAGGGGGCTAGACAATTGACTTCTTGATTTACCTCCTGTAATTGCTTTAATTCTGTTCTTCACTTCATTGGCAGTGTTAAAAATGTACATTTGAGAATACTTTGGATCTTCTCCATTTGTTGGCAGCAGAGATCCGATCCGATGACAATTTTGACCTTGTACTCTGTATGTGAATGGACCAGGCTGTCTGTTGATGGACTCATCAACGTTTGCTCCAGTAGAGGTATGTGCGAACGCAGAATTATAGGGTCTTATATTTTGGCGAAAGGTTGCAGATGTCTTAAGTAGTATATCTAAAAACGTTGGTGTGTCCTTCACCTTAGGCAGAGATACACGGCCTCCGCGACAACAAAGTGAGAAGCTCAATTTGCTTATATCTTTTGTTTTATTCGTACTTTCTGCCTGCCACATTAACGCCGTACAATTTGGACATGGAACCAAATAGTACTGTGGTGGTAAAGTACGGCGGCGTTTTCCTATACATTGGCAAATTTCCATTGTTTTAGAGATAGTAAACAAATTTCAAATTTGTAGTTAGGGAAGAGTTAGAAGATATATGTGGAAATTGGTATATTGATTGGCTCTATATGTCTAAGAAAATTAGCAGTTTATTATTAAAAGAAAAACACATGTAGTGTTTGGTAGTTGTAATATGTAGGCAAATATACGTTGGTTGGCATTAAATTTCATAGCTTTTGTTTGGAAGAGCTACACTAATTATTTGTATGGACACACTACCAACCTTTTCTTTTGTCATTCCCAGGAGGATTGGGTGCGCGTCGTTTGTGGCCGGATGACTCACCAATTTCTACAAGGAAACCCAACACATGAGGACTTATAGACGCATGGAACATATTAAAAAAAAAACATAATGACCAATGTGATTGTCCTCTTATTCCAGCGATGAGTATTATTACCATATTGTGATTCCACAGCACTCGACATTAACCTATCAGGATGTGGGATACATGGTTGCTGCCTAATTTCACGCACACTTCTTCCTAATAGTGATTAATATATATTAGTAACGGTATAAAAATATTACATAGTTTAGGAAATAACAAAATACGGGAGAGCATGCAGTTGTAACCTTTTTGTTGTGCATTCGGAGGGGTGGTTTGCCCTTGTTTCCGACTGGTTCTCAAATATTGGGTTGTGAGAACGGATGCCTGTGGCGCTCCCAATATTGATCGCCTGGCTTCTCCTGGTCTTTGAGAAACCAAGAGTTCTACCAAAGAGAATATGACCGTAATACGTTAAAAAACATGTAATTTCGAATGACTGAACTAAAGTGGATTGACTTATTATGTACCATCACTATGCAAAACCGCATTTGAGATTGACGAGCGTTGGCTCTGGTTTCTGTCTGCCATGATTTGCCTTCTTCTATTCCTTGCTGACATAATTGCTTCACAATATGTAAATCGATTATGAAAAGGTGGTTGTCGAATTAAAATAACTTTTTTGGAGTTGATGTATGGTATTGGATGTCATTTAGATATATGTAAGGAAGAAGGTACCTGCTATAGTACTGTTGGTAGCTTGAGTTTCATAGCTATTTGGAGTCCCTTGTTGGAAGGGTAAGGTATGATCCATTTTTGAATTTGAAGCTGAACTAATGGTTCTTTAACAAAAAAAAGTAAAAAAATAACTATGATGGCTAATGGAAGTTCTCGATCTGTATGTAGGTGTTTGTGAAGATGAACTATGATGTTAGAATATAGTGAATATTTAAGAAGAATAATGGGGTTTGAATAAATCACAAAAAATTGAAAATAAGTATGATGTCAAAGTGGAGCTAATGATTCGTATACAGTGTTTGTAAAGAAGGAGTATGGTGTGAAAATGTTGTACCTATATATTGATGATTCTAAGCGTTTTGGTTTTGGATATTTGAAAACATTTGAAATAAATAACTCCTCTCTCCCAAAACTGTTTCTAGGAAACAATTAGGGAATACAATTAATTAATATTTAACGGAAACATTTTGGGCGACGATAATTAGGGAAGACAACTAATTTTATATTTAGTTGTAAATTGATTAGGTGTGTACAATCCAAAAACTTAAAATGAAAATGTGTTTAGTTGGTTAGTTGGAAAACTAAAATACTTAATGGTCTGAAATTTAAAATTCATTACTAAATTTGAGACTCATGTGAATGTCTGTGTACTTAATTTAATTTAAACGTAACATTAAGTCGAATACTTTGTCGCCAAATAAATTGTCAGTACTCACTATTCAGAAATTGTTATAAAATGGGGAAGGTGCTATTAAAGTGGAATTATTTGGGTGTTTTTTTAATTTTTTGCTTAAAATTATATGTGTTTGTTGATACCGTTAGAATCAGTTGTAAACTAATTTGGTTTATTTACGTACTGGCCAATATTATAATGTCATGTAAGAGTTGGTGGAGTAGGGTAAATTCAAAAACGTAATCATTGGTGGAGTAGGAGAATTCAAAAACATAATCAAAATAAAACTTAAATGTAAGAAAACCATAAAGGGAATACAAGGAAATGCATTAAAAGTTAAAAGAATAGAAACTAATTTGAAGCTTCCATCTTATGCTCCAAGTTCAAAGTCGCCTCTTAAGAATCTTGAAGAACAACTTTAGTCAATGTCTAGTCTTCAGGCTCGTCGAGAACAACTTGAGCTTTGTTTTTTCTGGTGGAAATGCAGATTAAAAAAAGAGATTATGCTGAGGGTTTTAAAATGTGTAATGTAAAAGTGAAACGTTAATAGTAAATGTAATTTTTACCTATTTGTGCGGGGTTTCTTAGCCTCATGAAGTTCATAGTTTGATTTCATTCCCGATTTCGCATTAGTTGGTGAAGCAATGCGTAGCTTTGTAGATTTGGCCTCACTTGTTTCACATGTTTCGGTCCGCTATAAAATAGAGAGTGCATGAATATTGACAAGAAGACCAGTGGAGGAAATATAATTCAGAAAGCACGGGTTCATTAATTTACCTTTTTGGTGACAACAATGGAAGGCAAGGCTATGTCATAAACTGAAAAGCTTTGGTGTTTAGCAGTGAAATTATAGTTCCCAACTTTGATATAAAATATATAATCTTTTCCAACAATATCTTGAATAGCTTGGGGAACTAATTCGGGAGAACCATTGTTCACAGCTACATCCTGTCACATAAGAATGTAATTGATTAGTTTGATGGAATGGGTTTGGACAAGAAAAATAAAAATAGAAAGTTATGACGAAATGGTTAGGAGGAGGTAAAAGTGTTACATTTTTGACAGCAAGATCAGATGCAGTTATCTTGAACAACTTTTCAGCAGCTTTTTCAAAAATAACAAATGTAGAAGTATCGTTATCGTCTTGCACGATAACTTCAATACAATACCTACAGAATACAAAACCAAGAGTTATAGCAATAGGCTTAAATGAAATCGACATGTTTGTAAGTAGGAAATATGACATTGTAATACATACTTAAGAACCCCAATGGATTTAGCAGGAGGACAAGTTTCACAAGTTATTTTCCCTCCAATTGTAAACATTTTTGTGGAACAACCACCGCATGATATAAAATACCACCCACTGCTTAAGATAACGTCGACCACCATCGCCTTACACCAAATCATCCTCTCGTTGCCTTCTTGGACGAAAGCCAAAACCTGCACAATAGTTTGGATATCGGAAGGAATGGCTTCGCCAGTTCCATCGACAGTCGTAGGCAGGAGATCTTCTCGATAAAATTTGCTGCATTAGAGGAAGAAAACCTATGGAGTAAGCATAAAAAACTGATAGAATACGATTATAAAAGGTCATGGATTCATGTCAGTATCTTTTGCAAAATTCTTGAGTGATCATGTTGTCCATGTTAAAGAAGAACCGAGTGGATGGGGTACCATTGAGAAATATCTGACCTAAACAAATCAATTTGAAAACCCAATTACAAATATATTCACACTATATGACGCTTGTAATTGTTCCTTTTGGGAACATATTTTATTAAATATAACTTTCTCCCAACAGTTCTTGGGTTCACACCGGTTGCAATGACAAGAAGAGGTGCCCCGTTTAGTTTCACAAGTTCTTCCTTAGTCTGGAGTGCGTGTTTCTCCCATACAGAAATGTAAGCTGTCTCACCACTACGTACAATATAACAAATTAGTAATCGGAATACAAATGGTAGACTAAGAAAATATATTGTAATATGTTATGTCGCTTTTTACCTGTCAAAAGTACATGTGAGAACCATATTTAGTGCAGCCTTAGGAGGAGTTTTGGTGTGGTCCATCTTGTTTGAAGTACGGATAGAAGACACTTGGCCAATAACATCTTGGAAACACAAATAACAACAATGTTAAGTTCAATTTTTTGTAACTTAATAAAATATATACAGTGAAAGTTTTTCATATTAGTACCTAATAGATGCTCTCCTTTGTCTACCATCATTTCGACATCTCGAAAAGATCGAGTACGAAAATACTGAAGGGGAATGTCGTATTGGTCATCATTGACCTCTTCCAGATCAGTCTTGTCATTGAAGTAGATCTTGTAGGGATGGTCAGTTAACCGATAGACGGTCTGGTTTGCCACGACGTCAAATGCGGTAACAGAGAATATTTGCCCCTCTTTAAGCTTATTCCTAAACTTGTGTAGTCGGCGGGGGTGGATAGTTGCTTGTATTATGGTGTTCTACAAAGAGGGAATTGGAAAATATATAAGGCAAATATGAAATATAAGTGACTAAAGTTGTGTTGGAACTAACTGAGCCATACCTTCTCATCGAGCAGCAAGCAGTTGACGCTGACCAAAACATGGTTTTGTTTGAAATCACGAGCTTCCCACGTGCGTAAAAGGCGGACAACTATGCTCTGAGAGTCAAGCTTGTCATCTATTGCAGCAATGGTCGTGTATGAGAATGGAGCAATGGCTGAATTAGTATCATTGGATGCCATTTTAAAAAATGGGTGGTATTCAAATTAATGAGTAGTGGAAAAGAGTAGTGGTGCTTTGTAAGGTAAGAATTGTAGTATATATATGTATATGGAATATGGAAGATCGTTTGAATTAGTAAGATTTAGATTTGAAAGGTAAGAAAATAAATACAAATCCCGAATATTATGCACAATTAATGGGGTATGATTCATTTGTATTGACAAATTTAATTTCAAAATAATAAATGAGTAGTCAAATTGGAAACGTTTGGTTTGATTTAAAGCAAAATTAATTAGAATTGAACGTAAAATTAAACGTTGGGTTTATATAGGGACAGAGCATACAATTAATCCAGAAATTCATTCAATTTAAATACAATTAAGAAAATCAGTTGCATTCCAAAACATTTCCTAATACCAATCCCGAATTATATGATTAACAATTAGTTGGGTAAATTTCAAAAAAAATTCCTAATACAAATCCCGAATTATAAGGACGTTTTCTTATTTGCCTAATACCAATCCCGAATTATATGATTGACAATTAACTGGGTAAATTTCCAAAAAAAATTACTAATACCAATCCCGAATTATATGCATATTTTTTTATTTGGTTGAATTAAGATTTGATTAACAATTAATGAGGAAAGATTCATTTGTATTAATAAGTATTTAAATTGGAAACATTGGGTTTGATATAAAAAAAATTAAATGGCATTCAACGCAAAATTAAAACTTTATGTTAAAATAGAGACATAGCATTGGGGATATGATTCACACAATTAATGGGGTCAATTTCATTTCCACAGAAATATGGAAAAATAATTGATTTCCATAAATAATTAAAATAACATTTCAAAGATTGCCTAATTACCTGCAATTTTGGAATATTAATTGATTACCACTTATGTATTAAGAATTACATTCTAATAATATGTTTGATAAGAATTGCATTAAGAAACAAATCTCAAAACTCGGTGGGAAGGAGGAAGAAGCATAGAGAGAAATTGAGAGAAGAAGATTGAAACAGACCTTTTGGATTCGACCTCTTCTGGTTTTCTTCTTAAAGATTTTGATTTCTTCAAGACTTTCATTTGTAACATCCTCTTAGACTTCTATTTAGATTGATGTTTGTAATTGATGGTTGTATATGAAGCTTGTTACAGAATTGAAGTCGCAAAGACAAAGAGAAGGCAGAGATAATTTAGGGATTTGGATTTTGAGGAGAGAGATGTTTAATTATTCTGGGCATTTTTAGTTGCAGAGAGAAAGAGAAGGAGAGAGAGAATTCAGGAATGTTGTTTAATTATTCTAGGCGAGGGGTTTAATTATTGTGAGGAAGTTTTTTCCATTCTAAATATTATAAAGATAAAAAAAATATTCCGAGGGAGTTTTTCCAATTTCAAATTAAAAAAAAAATTAAAGTAAAGAAGGCGACACATGTCGTCCCCTCAGGACTTGTTGGCTTGTTGTGAACTCTAAAATATTATAAAAATAACGAGATTTAGTGTTCCTATTTTTAGGAACTTATCTCTCCACTTTTCCATTTCCTCTTATTGAAATCGTGGATTCCTTCTCCTTTGTATTGTTTCTGTTTAAACTAATGGAAAACCCAAAAAGAAGTAGTCTTTAACTACCCCCAAAGAATTTGTGTTTTCATTCTAAGTTTTGTTCTTAATCAACAATTGATTAGATTCCATTGGGTCATCATGAATCATAGGGTTTAAGTCTTGAGTCTTCTTATCTAAGAGTCACAACATTTTTTTTGCATCGTTGGCCAACACAGATTGTGGCACCACACATCCATTGTCTTAGATTGAAGAATATTTATGGCTGCTTTTCTTCAAATTATGGTGCTTAAGATGCTAGAAAATTTACAGAACGTAGAGAAGCTTACTTTTGGGGCAAACTTTCTTCGGGTATATACAAGTTTTTTGGCTCATTCTTGCATTCTCTACAACTCTCTTACTTACGTGTGCTTTGGTTTTTTCAAACAAAACTGTACTTGCCATAACTATTCTGGCTCTTTTGGTGTCCATTAAAATAAAAAAAGATAAGAAAGAAGGAACGAAAGAAGATGATTCATAGAAGTATGAAAGAAGATGGTGATGAGAAAGATGTGTTGGTTACTCTCTGATAAAGTGTCTTGATCTTCCCCAAAAAAGTTTGTGAGGCTACACTCGGTTTCAAGGTACTTGGAAACATCTACTACAACTGGTTTTGAATGCTGAATTGGGTAAAATCTCAAAGCACAAATTATAAAATTTGAATAACTTGTTGACAATACAAACATGAAAGTCATGACAAAAGCAACAAAAGATCAATGCAAAACAACATGAAACCATGCATAATTCAACTAGTGATTACTGAAAGACAGACATTAAATTGCAAATGTTTGTTTTGAACAATAATGTTGAGCTCATTGACTACATCCCATTCTATTTTCACAATCTACTAAAGAATAAGATCAAAATCCATCTTGAACTATAATTATCGATTTTAATAAATCCATCATGATTTGCAAATGATTATGTATATACCAAATTTCTCACTCATCCGGTAATTTTTTTGTTATAAATACTTCAAATACTTAAATCATTTGAAAATTTTAAATCTCTATCACTCATCTAGTCAAATTCCACTACAATTATTTGAAAATTTTAAATCGCTATCACTCATCTAGTCAAATTCCACTACAAAATAAAATTTCCACGAAATCCGTTGTTATCTTTATTAGTAGAGTATTATCTATAAATGAATAAAAAGAAAAATTTATAAAAAAGCCAATTATGTCAATCCAAGTCTTCCTCAGAAAGCTTCGAATTCCTTCTTAACCACGGTAACCGTACTCTCTCTCTCTCTCTCTCTCTCTCTCTCAGTCCCCAAAAACAAAAACAAAAAAATCAGAAACCCTAAAATGTCGATGGCGAAGACTGAAGACGACGAAGTCGCAGTGATACTCGAAGAACAACGTGAAGAGATCATGGCGGCTAAATCCCTAGCCGTCGACCACGATCTGGCTTTCAATCTCCAAATGCAGGAAGCCCTAGCCGCTTCTCGAGCACAACACACTTCTTCGCCGGAATTTCCTTCCGGCGACGCCGTCGAGACTCTCTCTTTCGGTGACGGTGACGAATTCGACTTCACATCTCTCATTCTAGAGGACATTGCTCGAATCGACCAGGAGATGCGAGACCGAGAGTACGGCGAGCAGGAGACGAAGAGGCTTAAGGTGGATCTGGACCGTCGGATCCACGATCAGAAGTTTGCTAAAGAGATTATGAGCATCCCTGACGGAGATTGGACTAAATACGGTGACAATTTCGAAAAACCTTACTCTCTCGGTGCTTCTTCTTCTTCTTCCTCCTCCTCTCCGATCTCGTTCGAATCGATTGGGGGCGATAGTTTTCGGGTTTACTCTAAGGGTTTAGTGAGCGAAGAGATGATTGGAGATACGAGAGTGATGGTCGGTGGTGTCGGTGTAGCGATTTGTGATTCGGCTGATAATTTGATTTGGGAAGTGAATAAGGTTTTGGGAAATGAAGAGTCTAAAAGACCAGAAATTGCGGAATTGGAGGCGATTGTTCATGGGTTAGATGAAGCTTTGACCTTTGATTTTGGAAGGGTTACGTTTTTCATTGATGATTTCAAGGTCTTCAATTACGTGAGTCATCATCTCTACCTCAAACCTCAGAAATGATATAAAGAATGTGAATTTGTTTGTGATTGTGACTTCTGAGCATATAATCTCTTGATCTTACTAAGTTTTTACTCCTTTTAGATGCTAATTTTGGCGTTTTACAATTTACAGTAATGTTCCTTTTGTTTGTTTGTTTGCTTGCAATACTTAATGCTTAGGACCCATTTCCATTACTACATTATGTGGCTTGTTGTATGATAGATATTTAACTACTATGACTACTAAATGGTATATACATAATCATTTGCAAATCATCTAAACTGAATCTGAATTGTGGTATCTACTGGATTATCTTGGAGGTTTAGAGATTTACCATTGAATTATAGTTGTAGTATGTTTTCAGTTGCTTTAAATTTTTATTGAAAGCTGGTTGTGTTGTGGTCTGTAATCCAGGTGACAGGTAGGGTTATTCCGAGGCAAAGCGTCGTTGCAACACTTGTAAACCATGTGGCTATGCTCCAAAAGAAATTCTCATATTGCCAACCATCTCTTGTGACAAGAAATGATGTCAAGTTTGTGTTCAAGCTCGCAAGAGATGCGATTGTGTCACAAATCAAGTGGCCTGAGGAAACTAGCGAAGGGAAGACTTTCAAGGAAACTTGTGTGATATGTTACGAAGGCATCATTGTTGAGAAAATGTTCTCGGTAGATGGTTGTTTCCACAGGTTCTGCTTTTCTTGCATGAAGCAGCATGTTGAAGTGAACCTACTTGGAGGGAAAACTGCTATGTGTCCGAGTGCCGGGTGCAAATCAGAAGTAAAGATGGAGTGTTGTGCAAAGTTTTTGGATCCTAAGCTAGTTGATGTGATGATCCAACGCAAGAAAGAAGGCTCGATTAGTGTTACGGATAAAGTCTATTGTCCATATCCCAAATGTTCAGAACTGATGGTCAAAAATGAACTCTTGGAATATACAAAACAGTTTTTCGTCGGTGCTGAGCGATCTGGAGCGAGAAAATGCATGAAATGCGGGATGTTTTTCTGCACCCAGTGCAAGGTACCGTGGCACTATGACATCACCTGCCAGGAGTTCAGTAAATCAAAGGGCTATCAGAATGCCGGGGATGGAATGCTGAAGTCTCTAGCACATAGCAAGCGGTGGCGACAATGCATCATGTGTAACAATATGGTTGAGCTTATTTGGGGATGCTACCATATCACCTGCAGGTACTTGGTTATTCGAAATAATCATTACTAATACTACCTTAACATAAGAGAATTGGAGTACATTATGATCACAACATCTAGTAATGAAATGAGATGCTATGTTTGGTCATTTGTTACTATCATTGATTCAATGTCATTTTTTGTGTGTGTGTGTGGCAGATGCGGATACGAGTTTTGTTACACGTGTGGAGCTGAATGGAAGATGAAGAAAGCAACATGTTCATGCCCGATATGGGATGAGCGCAACATAATCCGTGAAAGGAATGTGAATCCTAGGAGATGATTGTTGCTGTGTTGCGTTAAAGGTTAGGTAGCTTAATAGGGTAGTATCGGAAACAGTTGAAGAATCAGAAGAAGACCAAGTTATGGTTGTGGTTTTTGCATTAGGCTTTTGGGGTTTTGGAAAACTTTATTGTTTTTGTTTGGATTCTTCTATTTCGGATTATGAATGGTAGGGGTAATTCAATTGTTAGTCCGACGTTTGAGTTTAACTTACCAAAAAATTTCACAAGTATTTTGAAGTTTCTTTTGGCTTTGAATTGTTCCTCTCTTGGAAAGTAATTATTTATACCTGCAAATATATTGGAGTTAAGAACAGATAAAGTACTGAGTAAAGACAATAAACATACTTATTAAACAAGAGATTAGGACTTCAGGATGGTGTGGAGTAGTGGAGAATATTCTTTAACCAGGGAATGATAGATAGATAAGTCTACATTTTTTTTAATTCATTGTTGCCTCGTTATAATATCATTACAGTTTCCAAGTCAACTCTGGAATGGTCAGATATAAAATGTGTTAAGAAATTATGGTGGACTTGGCAATGAAAAAGATTGGACTTTGTATTACTATATACTTAGGGGTTTTGACCTGACCATGTTTTGCAGCTGGAGAAAGTATCATCCACCATTGGTGAAGAAGAGAAGATTCGTCCAGAATAGTCAGAAATGGCTCAAGGATTGCATCTAATCTGGATGATCTTGTTTTTTCATCTGATTTGTATCTCAAGCCAACAGGAGACAAGGTTTATCTATAATGACTTTGGTCAAGCAGACCCTTATACTGACGGCGTCGCCAAAATTCTTCCCAAAGGACTGTTGCGGTTGACCGATGGTACAGGACAGAAAATGGGTCATGCCTTCTTCAAGAAGCCGTTTGAGTTCAATTCATCTGAATCACTCTCTTTCTCAACACAGTTTGTGTGTGCGCTGGTGCCTAAGCCAGGAATTATTGGTGGTCATGGTATTGCCTTTGTTTTATCTGCTTCCATGGATCTCACGCAGGCAGATGCGAGACAGTTCTTGGGACTTTTTAACATCTCAACTCACGGATCTCCCTCTTCTCATCTAGTTGCTGTTGAGCTAGATACTGCCCTCAGCGCTGAGTTTGATGATATTGATAACAATCATGTTGGAATTGATGTCAATAGCCTTGTGTCTATTGCATCTACTCCAGCTGCTTACTTTTCCGAGATAGAAGGTAAGAAAAAAACATAACGCTTTGGAGTGGAGGGCCGATTCAAGTCTGGGTGGATTACGCAGGAAGTGTACTTAATGTTACGCTGGCCCCTCTTAAAATTCCGAAGCCAAGTCACCCTCTTTTGTCAAGATCCATCAACCTTTCAGAAAATTTTCCAGATAAGAAGTTTTTTATTGGGTTCTCTGGAGCAACCGGGTCATTGATCAGCTACCAATACATACTCGGGTGGAGTTTTAGCATTAACAGGGTGTCAATGCAGGCCCTGGATGTCACTAAACTTCCGCGAGTACCTTCTCATAGAGCTAAAAAGAAGAGACCATCAGCGCTGCTCATTGTTCTGCTCATATTACTGGCAGTGATAGTGTTTTTGGCTCTTGGAGCAGCTTATGTCTATAGGAGAAGGAAATTTGCAGAAGTAAAAGAGGAATGGGAAAAGGAATATGGTCCACACCGTTTTTCCTATAAAGCCTTGTACAATGCAACAAAAGGATTTAACAAGGACGGACTTCTTGGAAAAGGAGGTTGTGGAGAAGTGTACAAAGGAAATCTGCCTTCCAATGAACAAATAGCAGTGAAAAAAGTGTCACATGATGCAGAGGAAGGGATGAAGCAGTTTGTGGCTGAAATCGTGAGCATGGGTAACCTGAAGCACAAGAATATGGTTCTGCTATTTGGGTACTGTAGAAGAAAAGGTGAGTTACTTCTGGTATCTGAATAGATGCCCAATGGTAGTCTTGACCAATACTTATTCCATGATGGAAAACCGCCCTTATCATGGCGTCGGAGACTTATAATCATCAAGGATATAGCTTCAGCTCTCAATTACATGCATACAGGAGCTCCCCAAGTAGTTCTCCACCGGGATATCAAGGCTTCTAATGTTATGTTAGACGCTGAATATAATGGAAAGTTAGGGGACTTTGGTATGGCAAGGTTTCATGATCATGGGGCAGACCCTGCTACAACTGCCGCTGTGGGAACCATTGGCTACATGGCACCGGAGCTTGCTAATATGGGAGCTTGCACTGCGACCGACGTTTATGGCTTTGGTGCCTTTTTACTTGAAGTAACATGTGGGAGGAGACCCGTTGAACCCGGGTTGCCAGCCGAAAGACGGTTTTTGGTTCAGTGGGTCTGCCAATGTTGGAAAATGGCTTCTTTGCTCGGAGCTAGAGATCCGAGAATGCAAGGTGAAATCTCAGCTGAGGAAGTCGAAATGGTACTGAAAACAGGATTGCTCTGCACAAATGCGGTGCCAGAACTGAGACCTTCCATGGAAGATGTTGTGCAATACTTAAATGAAAGCCTAAAGCTGCCTGATATCTCCCCAAATTCTCCTGGTATCGGATCCTTTACCCCGATGATCATCGGATCAAACCCTCTCCCTGCCTCCCCCACTACCAATACCTTGTCAGGATCCTTTTACTCTTCTTCATCGGCCAACGACATCGCATTTGTCACTCACTCAATTGTGCATGGGCACGGACGGTAAAATGTGTAAAAGTTTCTCCTCTAATCTTGGATTTTTCTTTGGAATGAGAAAAGCCATGTTAGACTTGTGAAATAATTTTTGTTGGCTCCACTTGTGAAGTCTATTTTGATATTTTACAAAAGACATCCAGCTTTGAAAAGTAGTGTTTGGAGTCTTTTGTAGAAGTGATGTTGGGATTTGTAAATAGTGATGTGTGTTTACACGAAAGTTTTGTATCTAATCGTCATGTCTGCATTTCACTTTCTACATTGATTTTCTGCATTTTCCAATGAATAAGGTTACAAGACTACGAGTCGTTCCTCACTCTGTTTGCTAATTTGATCGCATTCTGTTACTTTTCTATACGGTGACAAGGCCCATGTTAGCATAAACCAGTGTTCTGATTCTTGGCTTGAATAATTGTCCTTCCATCTGGGGAGGGTCGGGTTCAGTGTAATGGTTTCATGCCCTAGCTGTATTTGGGTAATCTATGACTTCTTCATACAAATCTCGTTTCGAGTGAGTATATATCCCATTTGTCCTGATTTTTGTTTCATCTACTAGTTGTCGAGTTTATGTTTATGCTGCTCTTGTCTAATTAATGACATCATCTCCTCTTATTTTCTACAGGTTCTCTTGAATAGTTGAAATGAGTTCCGTTTCATCAATGTACTGAGTGAGATCCCAAGAGACCAACATCAAGTTCGTGACCGAACTGAATAATATAAGGGGATGTTAGAGATGGTTGTCTCATCCCAATACAGGTAAAGTTAAGAGGTTTATTCTCGAAACTGTTGAAAAGTTACATTTTTGTTCTTATTCCTATGACATGTTCAACTATGGTCTGGGGTAATAACAGAGAGTTGATTTTCTCAAATAATATCATAACATTTGTATTTCTAGAGGAACTAAGAAATATGTAGCTAGTCCTAGACATGCGATCATCTGGTTTCCTGTCTTTTATGTTCCTTTATTTTTTTAGGGTACCGGTTACAAAGAATGGTAGAAGAACTTGCTATTGTTTCTTTGAAGTCAATACAATAGATGTTTCAGATGCGATTCTGCATGAATGTAAAATATATATGATCATGTGGACCCTAATAAACTTTTGTGAGTTCCACAGAGTTGAGAGTTGAGTTCTTAATCCCATGAGAAGATTAAAGATAATAGGAGAAGACTTAAACATTAAGATTGCATTTTCTCTGTTTGTCTTGCCTAAAGCTTGATTCTAAGTACCTACTTCAATATTCTATGAAAGGTGGTGCTTGGCTTTCCCTAAGCTTTATTATTTTTTGCCTTTGAGTACATTAGTTTAATAATTTTTTCTGGTACCATAATTCGCAGTTGCCTTTGTTTCTGAGTCTGATGCTAGGATCATTTATGTTAAACTAAGGGCATGTGTATTGGAGACACTTTGGGGCGTTCTTATAATATAAAATTATTAAAATAGTTATAAAAGGAAGAAAGAAAATGTTTTTGTGGTGTATATTGAAATATAAAATTAATAAAATTTGAGTAAAGAGAGTAGATAGTGAGTGTGTTTAGGAAAAGGAAGAGAGAGAATGTCTAAAATTGGATATTTTTTAGAATGTTAGGAAAAGAAAAAGAGTGTTTAAATATAAAATTAATAAAAATTGAGTAAAATGATGAAAGAGAAGGTATAAAGTTGAGTAAAAGGAAGAGAGAGTGTGTTTTAATAATTTTATAATGTTTAGACAACTTAAGAAGTCTGCAATGTACATGGGGTTTTTAGCTATAGTACTCTTAGTTCAAAGAAAGAAGACAAATACTCTTCATGAGTAGCAGAAATGCTCCTCTATTCTCAGAATTCCGAAAATGCCCCTGAAAATGCAAATTGCACATTCTTATATTTTCCCTAGTTGTATCTAGTTGTCCCTAGTTGTACTTCCTATCTGTACCTAGTTGTACCTAGTTGTACAACTCCAATAATCCACCAGTTATACCAGTTGTACTGCGCTTGTGGGGATTCGAACCCTGGTCGCGAGCACCCGCGGGCGCGCGCGGACCGCGCTACCACTGGGCCACCGTGTTTTCCAACAAAACCTTACTGATTTAATTCTATTTAACCCTGACAGCCCGTCATTAAGGGTGAAATGGTCATTTTCCCTAGTTGTACCAATTTGTACCTAGTTGTCCAATTCCGAAAGCAATATAGCGAAGTGATTTTAATGAAGAGTATAATAGCTCATTACCCATGTACATGGCCTAATGTCTGAATTAGAATATTTGACAATGTGAAGCAAATCTTTATTTTTATAATATTACAAAGCTGTTGCAGTCCACTTTTTAAAGCCAATAAAAAGTAAATGCATATGATGAACAGAGAAACTTCACATCCTGGTTTCTGCTGCCAGCAAAGTTTGACCAGAGAGGCAAAAGATCTTGCACAGAGAAAGAGATTCTGATCTGGTAAAATTTAAAGTATTTGTTTTCTTACAAAGCATCATAAGAAATTATACAAGTATATCTGAGGTATGAGGAAAATTCGGTAACAGATTATGGGTACTGAAACCAAGGACACATGTAATGAATTAATTTAATGAATTTTGACTGTTTGTTAGTATGCTTCTAGCACTTTCCTTTGTTTCTTTGAACTGAATTTGGATTGTTTCTGTTAAAATAATTACCTGAATTTGAACATTTGAAAACCATGTGAAGATATGTTTTAATTTATATATTAATATTATCAAGGTGTTGCAGTTCAGTTTGTAAAATAAATAAAAGAATGAATAGGCTGTGTAAATCTTATAATCATTTACTTTGTTTTTATCAGCACAGAGCACTCTGTTTCATCAGCTGCAATGTCTAATGGATTGCTTCTGTTCTGGTTGATCTCTTCGTTTACTTTGTCAACTTCATCAAAAGAGACTAGTTTTGTCTTCAACGGCTTCGGACAAGCAAACTTTTCTCTTGATGGGTCTGCTACATTGCTTTCTAATGGATTATTGCAGCTTGCCAAAGATTCACATCATCAAATGGGTCATGCTTTCATCAAGAAGCCAATTGAGTTTAGTTCATTCTCAACACATTTTGTGTGTGCTTTGGTGCCTAAGCCGGGATTTGTAAGCGGCCACGGCATTACTTTCGTGATATCTCCTTCTGTAGATTTCACACGGGCGCAACCAACTCGGTACTTGGGGACTTTCAACGCGTCAACTAATGGATCTGTCTCTTCTCACCTGTTTGCTGTTGAGCTTGACACTGTTAGAAACTCAGATCTCCGTGAGACGAACAATAATCACGTTGGGATTGATGTCAACAGTCCCATCTCAGTCGAATCAGCACCAGCGTCTTACCTTTCCAAAACAGAACAGAAGAATTTCAGTATAAACCTCTCTAGCGGAGATCCTATACAGGTCTGGATTGATTACGAAGGAACTCTGCTCAATGTTTCCTTGGCTCCTCTTGAAGCGGAGAAGCCAAGTCGCCCTCTTTTGTCACGACGTATCAATCTCTCAGAAGTGTTTCCGAGTAGAAGATTATTTGTTGGGTTCTCTGCAGCAACAGGGACAGCAATCAGTTACCATTATCTTCTTGGATGGAGTTTCAGCACAAGCAGGGAATCATTGCAGCTACTTGACATCTTAAACCTTCCTCGGGTGCCTCGGCCTAGAGTTGAGCATAAGAAACCATCTGTTCTGATTATCGCTCTGCTCGTTGCACTTGCTATCATTGTAGTGGTTGTTCTTGCAGGAGTTTATTACCACATGAAGAAGAAGTATGCGGAAGTAAGAGAACCGTGGGAAAAGGAATTTGGTACACACCGCTTCTCCTACAAATCCTTATACATAGCAACAAAAGGGTTCCATAAAGATGGTTTTCTTGGAAGAGGATGTTTTGGAGTAGTGTATAGAGGAGATCTCCCTCTGAACAAACCTATAGCTGTGAAGAGAGTGTTGTCTCATGATTGTGAGGAAGGGATGAAGCAATTCGTAGCTGAAGTCGTGAGCATGAGGAGTCTAAAACATAGGAATCTCGTTCCACTTCTTGGGTATTGTAGAAGAAAAGGAGAGCTTTTACTGGTCTCCGAGTACATGCCTAACGGTAGTCTTGACCAGCACTTGTTTGATGACCGAAGTTTATTTCTTTCTTGGTCACAAAGACTTGTGATTCTAAAGGGTATAGCCTCGGCTCTCTTTTATCTCCATACGGGAGCTGAACAAGTTGTTCTGCACCGAGATATAAAAGCTTCCAACGTTATGTTAGATGCTGAGTTAAACGGTAGGTTAGGAGATTTTGGTATGGCTAGGTTTCATGACCATGGAGGGAACGCAGCTACAACAGCAGCGGTTGGGACTGTAGGGTACATGGCACCTGAGCTAATAACAATGGGAACTTCCACTGTAACCGATGTTTATGCCTTTGGTGTTTTCCTGCTTGAAGTAGCCTGTGGGAGGAAACCCGTGGAACCCGGGATGCAAGTTGAGAAACGATATTTGATGAAATGGGTTTGCGAGTTGTGGAAGAAAGATTGTTTGCTTGATGCTAAAGATCCAAGACTAGGAGAGGAATTCTTACCCGAGGAAGTCGAGTTAGTTATGAAACTCGGATTGCTATGTACAAACATTGTTCCAGACTCTAGACCAACGATGGAACAAGTGGTTCTTTACTTAAACGAGAACCTATCATTGCCTGATTTCTCGCCATATACACTTGGAATCGGCTCATTTACTCCTGTAGTGGTGGATGCAGTCTCCCTTACAGTCTCATGCACTTCAAGAAACTGGTCAGCTCCTTCGGTATCTTCTTCCTCAGCCAACAACTCAAAGGATCATGAACAACCATTGGGTATCACTTAACCTATTTGTACAATCAAAAGACATCGAATAAAGATTTGTGTATCCATTACATGTTAATTTTTTTTTTTTTTCTAAACAGAAATATAATATATAAATCAACCCTTAACCGGGCATCGGTTACACGACGGTACAAGAAATAAAACCGGAGTAAAATGTCCGGTTTGGAAAAATCGGTTAGAGGTAAAATTAGGGTTTTGTTAAAAAATCAAAGAAAGAGATCTGGCCACCGCACGGCCGCTTCAACCGGCGATTATGAGCTTCGCCGTATTGCGGCTCGCCACCGAGCCATCGTCGCTAAGCCGGAGAATTGACCCCAACCCGAAGCTCTGACCACATAACTAACCTGATCCCCACGGTTTTGCTCCCGGTGTATACACGACCATTGGCTCCGAGATCTCCTTCGAACAAACGAAGCTCTGATTTTTCACCGCTGCCCCAATCAATTCCTACTCAACTCCCAAACCAGACTCGCCGACACCATCGATCCGGTCAAGAAAGGAAAGATTCCTTCCTCAACACACGACACTAACCCACCGAGCCACCGTCCGACTTCCGCCGCACCGCCGCGTCTAAGAAGAAACGCGACCATGATCTCCAAGCTTCCTCTCTTTAGACCTCTTCCGCCGTCCTCAAGTGTATCCAGATCCGAGTTGAGTGATCTTTCCCGACCAAATCGCGGGATCCTAGCCACCACGGCGCCTCGAACGGTGGCTATCCACGCCTTTGCGTCGTCGGAGATGATGTCGTAGAAACTCCGATCCCGTCTCTGTACCGGTAACCGTTCTTAAGCTCCATGAGAAACCACCCTCTCCGGCGACCCTGAGAGCCGACAACCGGAAAGAAAACTAGATCTGCTTTGCTTTGTCTTCGAGAGAGAGAAACTGAGAGTTTCTATGTCCATTACATGTTAAATTCTTGAAGACATTAGATTCTGAGTGATCTCATTGAAAAAGTTCATTCTCCAACACAATCATTATTGATAGGAAATAGGGGTAAATATAGTGGGTTTTGAAATATAAAATTATTAAAATTTGAGTAAAAGGAAGAAAGAGAGTGTTTTTGTGGGGTTATTGAAATATAAAATTAATAAAAAAAAAGAGATAGTGGGTGTGAGTAAATATAAAAGAAGAGAGTTGTTAATTTTGTATTTTATATTTACCCCTATTGAAAGGAAGAGAGAGCGTTTAAATATAAAATTAATAAAAGTTGAGTAAAAGGATGAAAGAGAATGTATAAAGTTGAGTAAAAGGAAAAGAGAGTGTGTGTTTTAATAATTTTATATTTTATATTTACCTTAATTTACCATGACTAATGATGCCCTAACTTATGAATGTTTTCAGGTCTTGTATTTCAATATGTTGACTAATCGATTTAAACATATACAATATTTTAGTATATAAACGTGTATGGTATAACAAATGATTTCTGATATTTACACAAAATGATTGTCTCGCCAAACACAAACAATAAGAAAAATATACTAGATAAATAATTTTTTCGTCAATAAATCTAGTAAATTGATAAAACAAGGACTTGGTCTTATTTCAATCTTTTGTGTTATCTCATTCCTCTCCAAATCATAAATGAAAAACCGTACCGGTGCGGATTGATTCTGCGTGAGATCTTCCTTTGTCAACCAAACCTTACCACTATGACTAGTGTGCTAGCCATCCTCACCTTATCTCCACTATTAATTATTATTATTATTATTATTTTGTCGAATTCGGTTCGATTTATAGGGAAATTGGCATATATAACAAAAAAAAAAACTATAATTAATTTTGTAACCATTTACCCTAGAATAAAGATTATTATTTTGCCACATAAGACAGCTTTTGCTATAAGCTTTATTATTAATTTTTTTTGTTTTATTATGCAAATCGAACATTCGATTTATCCAGCTATACGTTCCGTTATGTGATTTTTTTCAAAATGGGCCAAAGAATTGGGCCTCTTTAGGAATATTAATTGGCCCATATTTGTAGTAATTAAAAACATTATTGTAATCCTAGTCTGACACGTGAGTTGCACGCGCCTCAACACTCTCCACCTACTTGTGACTCTGAAGCGCTTCCCTCAAGCCCCCGTCCTGGAATCTCGTTGCCGTCGCCGGAGATTTCGACCTCGAAGCTCCGATTCTAGAAGAGCCCAACGTATTGTTAAACACCGCGTCTTATAATTTTGCGGTATGTGCGTCTCAGATTGTTGGATAATGATGGAATTTGAGAGAGAGATTTGTTTATCGGATGAGAAATTCAGGGTTAAGACTTGGTATAGTCGGAGAGAAATTCAGGGTTAAGATGTGACTTTGTGACTTGGTCAATAAGGAAGAACAAAGCACTACTTATCTTATTATATAAAGCTTGATGCGTGAAACATAATAACTAACATATTAACGTATTAAAATTACATATTGGATTAGATTATGTTGTTTGTACTTATTTTTGATTATATTAACATGGAGTCAAATTTCTTATGCCTATTGGGAATATATTTGGGTTGGCTGGGTATAATTCCTCAGAAGAAATGATAGAAAATGAAAACTAAGTTTGACGACTTCTTGTCCTGAGATTGCTTGTTTTGTAGAGAGAACAAAATATTTCCATCAAATTTAGACTCTCTCTTTCTGTAGCAATGGCTTGTATACTGTATTTGGTTTTGATCTTCTCTTGTGTTAATCTGTTTTGTCTGTCAAGTCAACAGGAAACCCGATTTATCTACAACGGATCCCGTCAAGCAGATCTTTTTATCGATGGGCTCGCCAAGATCCTTCCTAGCGGGATTTTGCAGTTGACAAATACTACAGAGTTTCGAACTGGTCATGCTTTCTTCAAGAAGCCATTTGATTTTGGTCCATCTTCATCACTCTCGTTCTATACACATTTCGTGTGCGCGCTGGTGCCTCCAAAGTTGGGAGCTGATGGTGGCCATGGGATGGCCTTTGTTATATCTCCTTCCATGAATCTCTCTTATGCATTCCCAACTCAGTACTTGGGCGCGTTCAACAGCTCAACAAATGGGACTTCTTCTTCTTCTCATCTGCTAGCGATTGAGATCGATACTGTTAAGACGGTAGAGTTTAATGAGTTTGATCCTCATGTTGGGATTGATGTGAACAACCCGATATCCGTTGAATCTGCTCTCCCTTCCTACTTTTCCAGCAAGTTAGGGAAAAATATAAGCATAAATCTCCTGAGTGGAGAGCCTATCCAGGTCTGGGTGGATTACGATGGATCGTTGCTCAATGTTTCACTAGCCCCTGTACAAATCAAGAAACCAAATCAGCCTCTTATGTCAAAAGCCATCAATCTTTCAGATATATTACAAGGTAGAATGTTTGTAGGCTTTGCTGCAGCAACAGGGAAGTTGACGAGTAACCAGTATATACTCGGGTGGAGTTTTAGTAGAAGCAAAGAATTATTACAGGCCCTGGACCTCTCTAAACTTCCTGAGGCTCCTCTTCCTAGAGATGAACGGAAAAAACTAACTCTTGTGCCTATTGGGTTTATCATCTTATTGGGAATCCTAGTGCTGATTGTTCTCGGAGGACTTTATTGGTACAGGAGAAACAAATATGCAGAAGTAAGAGAACCGTGGGAAAAGGAATACGGCCCACACCGAATCTCCTACAAGTCTCTGTACAAAGCAACAAATGGGTTTGGCAAAGATGGTCTTGTTGGGAAAGGTGGGTTTGGAGAAGTCTACAAAGGAACTCTTCCCCAAGGCAGGAATATAGCTGTGAAAAGACTGTCCCATGATGCAGAGCAAGGAATGGAACAGTTTGTGGCAGAAGTTGTAACTATGGGAAGTTTAAAGCATCAGAACTTGGTTCCTCTTCTCGGGTATTGCAGGAGAAAAGGTGAGTTACTGCTTGTCTCTGAGTACATGCCTAAAGGTAGTCTTGACCAGTACTTGTTTAATAACCAAAACCCGTCTCCTTCGTGGCCGCAAAGAATTTCTGTTCTTAAGGATATTGCCTCGGCTCTGAATTACCTGCATACAGGCCCCAATCCAGCTGTTTTGCACCGGGATATAAAATCTTCTAATGTCATGTTAGATTCTGAGTTCAATGGAAGGTTAGGAGATTTTGGTATGGCAAAGTTTCATGACCCCAAAAGCAACTTATCTGCAACAGCCGTTGTGGGAACCATAGGTTACATGGCACCTGAGCTAATAACAACGGGAAATTCTACAAAAACCGATGTGTATGCCTTTGGTGTTTTCATTCTTGAAGTAACATGTGGAAGGCGACCTGTGGAACCCGAGTTGCCGGTGGAAAAGCAATATCTGGTCAAGTGGGTTTGCGAATGCTGGAAACGAGCTTCTTTACTCGAGACCAGAGATCCAAGATTGGGAAGAGAATTAGTATCCGAGGAAGTCGAGTTGGTTCTGAAACTCGGGTTGCTCTGCACAAATGCTGCGCCAGAATCCAGGCCTTCCATGGGACAAGTGCTGCAATACCTAAGCCAAGACCTACCCTTACCGGATATCTCACCGGATACTCCAGGTATGGGGGCTTTCATGCCGGTTTCAGTGGAAGGAGCATGTACCATTGGTGTCCCTAATTCATCAACACCAATGTTTGTTACTCACACTATCTTGGGAGGGCATGGAAGATGAGATCCAAGTATTTTCTGCACCTATATCTCTTTTGCTACTCAAATGTTTGATTTTAGAGGATTAACTATGGTTTAGGATTGCCGGAAAAAAAAAACTATGGTTTAGGATTGCCGAAAAAAAAAAACTATGGTTTAGGATTGAGTCTGTGTGAACTTATCTTCTGCATCGTTTTAAAATTTGAAGTGAGTTTTAGGTATTAATTTCCTTGACCGTAATTTCCTTGACATGTATTATTACTTTCTTGTGTTGACACGGATAAGTACATGTAGTATTAATTTCCTTGACCGTAACTTCCTATACAAGTATTAAAAGAAAATCGGATCTAATTCCTTTAGATCTTGTATTAAATAATAAAATCCCAACGGCTATATTGATTTGGAGAAGATATGGAAATAATCAGATCATTAAATGAACAGATCTATACTCCAAGAGGTTGGTGTTCACTATTCATTAATCTCAATTCTCTTGCTCCTCTTCAACGTTTCTGTTCTAAAAAAACCTTGAAGATTTATTTTTTTCTTTCTTTCTAACCTAAACAATGGATTATTCGTGTTCTAAAACCAAATTGTCTGTGAGAAAGCAAACCCGTTTCAAGAAACCACCTTCCTCCTTGGTCACCAATATTCTGGTTGCAAAAAAGAACACGACTTTGTGTTTGAGAGAACGAACACTTCTCAACAAAGCCTACGAGCTTTCGACATTATGCGACATCGAAGTATGCGTCATCTATTACGGTCCTGATGGAGATCTTATCAAGACATGGCCCGAGGATCAGTCCAAAGTTAAAGACATGGCTGAGAGATTTATCAAACTAAGCGACGAAGAGAGACGCAAGAAAAGCAATAACCTTTCTCAGTTTCTTAAAAAGAAGATCAAAGAGGAGAAGAAGAAATCTCTCAACAAATTCCAAAATAAAGTCTTGGAGATGGAACATTCGTTGGAGACTCGTTTAAATATATTACAAGACAAGCTTAGGGTTCTCTCCAACCATGATGAGACTGAGTTAGGTCAAAGCGTTGCGGTTGCATCGATGATCACTGAACAAAACAACAACTTTACTTGTGGCACAAGAAACAATGACTTCTCTACAGATTTATCCTCTTCTGATTCATTGATGGCTTTACCAACGTCTCTAATTGACGATCAGAGCCGTGATGTTCATAACTCTGGTGGCTTCACGACTGATTCATCGAATCATAATCAAAACAAGTTTTCGATTTTTCTGTATAACCATGACAAGGACACTTTGACGCAACTGCCGCCCGACTCTGCTTCAAGCTTTGATCTAGGGTTTACTCAGTATGACAATCTTCTGAGTGCGGGTTTACTTGGGGAACAAGGATTTGGTGGTATTGGTTTGACAAGCAGCAGCAACTACAACAACATTCCGACACAAAACTCACTTGTCCAGCCGTGGAATCAGGCTCCTTTTTATGATCCAATGATGTTTTCTTCATATAATTAGGTCTTTGCTCAAAGATCGATCTCATCTTTTGACTAGGTTAACTAACATTCGATGTATTTTTCTATTGTGCATTCTCTTTGAGGGGTGAAGTTAAGTTTATAGATTGAGTTTATGACTCTGGGACAACAGTCTCTTTTTGTGTCTCATTAGTTTGTAAGGAATCTATGATTCTTCATTAGTTCACTTATTGTATGTTGTCTTCCTAATAACCATGATTGCCTGATTTTCCGAGTTTCTTTCTAAATCATTAATTAATGCTAGCTTCTTCAACTTTTCATGATTCTTATATTTGAGTCTGAATTTAAGAGTTTAAATATCTTTACACTAATTCAAAATCGTAATTGGATGTTTGTCATATGTTGTCTATTTTATCTCTCTGCCTCATCTAATTAATTACGGTACTGATGAGGTAAGCGTGCATTACATTTTTGAGTCTCATTTCATTTCATTAGTTTGATGATCAATTGACAATTATGAGTTTTTAACATAAGATTTTAGTCATGTCGAATGTATATTTTTTGAGCAGAAACTTGATCTTTACATCGACAATACCCGAAAATACGATAAATTTCCTAATTCAAATAGCTTTGGAGATCTTGCACGTGTGATGATGGAGACATGAAAATATTACATCTTCAAGTTTATCAACTTTTGAAATTAGTTAGGTGTGACTTTACTTATAGCAATTGTTCTAATTAAAAGATATTTTTATGCGATAAATATTTGTGAAGATGACTTTACTTATAGCAATTGCTCTAATTAAAAGATGTTTTATGCGATAAATATTGTGAAAATTATGTTACACAATTAGATATGTGACTATTTCTAGAAACGATTGTCTACATTAAAAAGTGATAAATGAGGCAGCGATGAAAAAGTCTAATATAAATTTGTAGGATTTATTTTATTTCTTATTTTGGTTTTTTTTTATGTACTGTTATAGTTTTTTTTCTCTTAATATTTTTTTTTGGGTTAATTTTTTTTTCTTTGAAAATCATGACTATAATATTTTATTAATTCATAAATGTATTATTTGGTTGTTAAATGAAATTAATTTTAGGAAAATTAGCATCATTAATTAGATATCTAACTTGACATAAATCATAATTTAGTAACAATTTGCCTACATTTCGTTAACAATTTACATGTATGTTTGATATAGTTAACTATGTAAATTTGTATAATTGACTATAACTACTTTGTGCTTTGTAATTAAGGCGATTTTGTCCAATCAGACCAAAAAAAAAAAAAAACTAATTTATATTCTGTTACTCACCGAAATACATGACTAAACATAATATTCACCTTGTCTCTGGAGGTTGGAGTAGATTGGAGAGGAACCCATCGAAGCCAAGGGATGGAATTGGGTGTGCCGGTGGTGCTATTAATGGAGACAATGGCGGGACTGACTTGATGGATACACAACGACTTCCAAGTGATAGTGGTCAAATTATCCAGAATTCATCTGGTTCTATTGGAGATTTGATGCGAGTAAGTCGAGATGGAGCAGATGAGCTCAGTGGTGGCGGATTGGAGATTACGGGATTGTAACACATCTCCCCGGTAATTCGTTCGAAATCTATTTTGATTATAATGGTGAACTTCTTGTTTTGGAATTGCCGGGGGGGGGGGGGGGGGGGCAATAAACCCAATTTTAGACGCTCGGTTTGATACATGTTGAAGAAGCAACAAATTGATATGCTTGCACTCTTTGAAACACACGCTTCTGGGGATAAGGCTGGGAGTATTTGTAGACGGTTGGGATTCGATAATTCTTTTCGAATTGATGCAATTGGGCAGAGAGGAGGAATTTGGTTATTATGGAGATCGAAAATTGGTGTGGTCTCTGTCGTTGACTCATCGTAGCAGTTTGTTTATGCTAAAATATCTAAAGACATGGATGTTTTACATATGGTCGCAGTTTATGCAGCTCCTACGGTGTCTCGCTGGAGTGGTCTTTGGAATCAGTTGAAAGAGGTTATTCAAGATATTGAGGAACCGCTTATTATCGGAGGAGACTTCAATACAATCATTCGCCTAGATGAAAGATCTGGGGGGTAATGGGCGGCTCTCCTTGGACTCGTTAGCTTTTGGGGAATAGGTGAATGACTTGCATCTTATTGATATGGGATTTAGGGGTACGAAGTTTACTTGGAGACGGGGGAGACGAAGAGCACATGTATTACAAAAAGATTGGACCGGGTTTTTGTAACGCCGTTACGTGTCTCAAGTGGCAAGAGGCAACGGTAACGCATTTACCCTTCTTATCTTCTAATCATGCTCCCCTTTTTGTTCAGTTGAGCACATATATTGATGTGGATCTGAAGAGACAGCCATTTAGGTTTGAGGCAGCATGGCTCACGCATGAAAGCTTTAAGGATATGTTGTCAAGCTCTTGGAATAGGGATTTATCAACACCGCAAGCCTTGGAAATTTTATGGGATAAACTGCGAGAATGGAATAGGGAGGTGTTTGGAGATGTCCGAAAGAAGAAAGAAATTAAACATGTTCAGGAGGCGATTGATTTAAACACGACATATACGTTATTACAGAGAGAGTGGAAGGTTTGCTCAAAGAGTTTGATATTATTCTGGAACAAGAGAAAATGATTTGGTTCCAAAAGTCCAAGGAAAAATACATTGTTCATGGTGATCGGAACACGGCGTTCTTTCATACTTCCACAATCATCCGCCGAAGGAGGAACCAGATTGAATCATTGAAGAATGATGAAGGTAGATGGATATCAGACCCGTTTGAGCTCGAAAGCTTGGCTGTAGCGTATTATACAACACTGTACTCTATGGATGATGTGGATCCAGTTGTGGAGGAGCTCCCACATGAGGGATTTACGGAATTATCTCGGGATGATATTAAGGATTTGAGTGTCCCTTTCTCTCAGGGCGATGTTGAGGGATCAGTTAAAGGAATGGGAAAATTTAAGGCTCCGGGTCCGGATGGCTTCCAACCAGTGTTCTACCATTAGTGTTGGGAAACTGTTGGGAATTCGGTTTAGCAATATGTGCTTGACTTCTTTCGGACATGATATATTCCACCAGGCTTGAATGACGCCTTGGTTGTTCTTATACCTAAGGTTGAAAAACTAGAGCGGATTACTCAATTTTGCCCCATCAGCCTTTGCAATGTGTTGTTTAAAACCATTATCAAGACTATGGTAACTCAGATGAAGAAGGTCATATCGAAACTGATCGGCCCAACTCAAGCCAGCTTTATTCCGGGACGTTTGAGTGTTGGTAATATCGTGGTAGTTCAGGAGGCGGTTCATTCAATGCAAAGGAAAATAGGGCGGAAAAGCTGGATGCTTCTTAAACTAGACCTTGAGAAGGCGTATGATAGAATCCGATGGGACTTTCTGGAAGATACGCTTAGAGTAGCTTGATTTTCTGATGCTTGGGTTAATTGGATAATGACATGTGTTACCGGACCAGATATGACACTTTTATAGAACGGGGAACAGGCGAAACCTTTTAAGCCTTTGCGTGGTCTTCGTCAGGGAGATCCTTTGTCGCCTTACCTGTTTGTGCTTTGTATGGAACAGTTGTGTCATCTTATAGATAAATCGATTGCGGTTGGAGAGTGGAAACCGATTCGATTGTCTACCAATGGTCCGCAGCTCTCGCATATCTGTTTTGCGGATGATCTTATTCTTTTTGCAGAGGCATCTGTATCGCAGATTCGGATTATTCGGAGAGTTCTAGAATGGTTCTGCACGGCTTCGAGGCAGAAAGTGAGTTTGGAGAAGTCAAAGATTTATTTTTCTTCAAACGTTAGCAGGGATTTGGAGAGGTCGATTAGTGCTGAAAGTGGAATTAGATCGATGCGTGACTTGGGGAAGTACCTTAGGATGCCAGTGTTACAAGAGCGGATCAATAAAGAGACTTTCAGTGATATTTCAGAGAGGGTTTCGTCTTGTTTAGCTGGATGGAAAGGGAGGTGTTTGAGCTTTGCGGGCAGGTTAACTCTAACAAAGGCTGTCCTTTCATCCATTCTGGTTCATACTGTGAGTACCATATGTTTGCTGAAATCTATTCTTGATAGTCTGGATAAAATCTCACGTTCGTTCTTGTGGGATAGTAATATGGAGAAGTGAAGACCCCATCTAATTAGCTGGGAGAAAGTGTGTCTTCCAAAGACAAATGGAGGACTGGGAATACGTTCGGCGATAGAAATGAATAAGGCCCTGATTGCTAAGATTAGATGGAGGATTTTGAATGATAAGACTAGTTTATGGGCGAAGGTGTTGCACGGCAAATATCATGTTGGCGATGTTCGTGATGGGAGTTAGATGATTGCTCAGAGTAATTGGTCTTCTACGTAACGTAGTATAGGAGTGGGCCTAAGGGAGGTAGTGACACCAGGAACTTGGTGGGTTATAGGTGATGGGAGAACGGTTCGATTTTGGTCGGATAAATGGTTAATCAATGCTCCGCTTCAGTCTAATTTGCAGGTGGCTCTCCCGACCAATGCTGAGAATCTGAGGGCTTGTGACCTATGGAGGAATGGGAATGGTTGGAGGTATGATATGATTGAACCATATGTCTCTAAGAATACTGCTATACAACTACGGTCGGTGGTTTTAGACAGGTTCACGAGCGCTCGGGATAGACTCTCCTGGGGAGGCACGTCGAATGGGTCCTTCACTGTAAAATCCGCATATGAGCTGCTAACTTATGATCACACTCCAAGACCGAATGTTGGGAGTCTTTTTAAGCAGATATGGCAGGTTGTGGTCCCCGAGAAGGTGCGATGTTTTCTTTGGTTAGGGATACATCAAGTTCTCATGACTAATGTAGAAAGGAAACGGAGGCATATTGGGGATTCAAAGGTTTGCGAAGTATGCAAAAGGGGTAATGAAACTATTATTCACATTCTCCAGGATTGTCCGGCGATGGCAGGGATTTGGTTGCGGCTAGTCTCCAAGGGAAAGAGGCGGGAATTTTTCGCCATGACGTTAGTTGAATGGTTGTTTAAGAATCTTGGATATAGCTCACGGAAAGGGATTGTGTTTGGTCCACGCTTTTTGCGGTTTCCGTTTGGTGGGCTTGGAAATGGCGATGTGCTAACATTTTTGGTGTCGATGGGAAGTGTCGGGATAGAGTTCAATTTCTCAAGAATACTGCGAGGGAAATCATCATTGCGAATGGGAAGGTAAATGGTCAATTAAGCGCACGAGATATGAGGATTGAAAAGTTGAGAAATTGGATGAAACCGACAGAGGGATGAATGAAGCTTAATTCTGATGGAGCATCGAGAGGCAACCCGGGCTTAGCTGCTGCGGGAGGGGTACTAAGGGATAGGTGTGGAGAATGGCAAAGAGGTTTCTCGCTGTATATCGGGATTTGTACTGCACCGCTTGCAGAATTGTGGGGTGTGTACTATGGTCTTTGCATCGCTTGGGACTGTCGGATACTGCGGCTGGAGCTTGAAGTGGATTCGGAGTTAGTGGTTGGTTTTCTTCGGATAGGGATTAGCGAGGCTAACCCTTTGTCCTTCCTGGTGCGTTTGTGCCATGACTTTCTTTCAAGGGACTGGATAGTCCGTATTTCTCACGTGTATAGGGAGGCTAACCGCCTAGCAGATGAGTTAGCGAACTATGCGTTTTCTCTTCCATTGGGTTTTCATTTGTTCCATTCTAGTCCGGACATTGTTAGTCCATTGCTATTAGAAGATGTTTTTTCCTCGACAAGTCATTTGTAATTTGATTCAGTAATAAAAAGGGTTTCGACCCTGTCTCCTACAAAAAAAAAAAAAAAAAAAAATATTCACCTAATTAATCTTTAATTTTAAGTGAAAAATTTATTAAATAACTGAAATATTATAGAAGTTTAGTGAAAAACGTATTAAGAGAAAAACTTATTAAATAAGTGAAATATTTCTACTTTTGTATATACAGTACTTTTGACTTTGTTATCTCTGTGCATCTGATAGATTCCTCCGATTAGGGAAAAATTAAGGTACAGAGCTAGCTAGTTAGGGATGATGAAAGGTGGAAACTACAAGAACCCATGTTTGACCATGCATCAGCCTTGGGCTTCGCTTCTCGTCCATGGTATCAAGCGCATCGAAGGCAGGTCCTGGCCTGCGCCAATTCGAGGTATAATAAACCCTAATTTCGTTTCTGAACTCCGGATTTAGTACTTGTCTCCGAGATTAGCTTTACTGATTCAATCGAAACCGAATATATCTGAATTGTGAGATTACTTAGTGCTGCTTAGTGATGGTTTTAAGAGAGAGTAAAAAAGGTGAATACTTTAACACAGGTCGTTTATGGATTCATGCTGCTGGTAAAGTCCCTGATGAAGCTACGATCAAAGCAATGGAAGAGTTTTACCGCGAAATTTATGCGGTCGACGGGATCACAGATATTCAATTTCCCCAACATTACCCAATTTCAAGACTAATAGGTACTCTCTACTAGATATCTTGTTAATATTTGAATCGCAAATTTATTCGATTTTTTTATATTTGGTGTAGGATGTGTTGAGGTTGTTGGATGTGTCAGCTGTGATGAACTTCAGAACTGGGAGGCTTTACCTCAAGGGGTACAACTATTTTTCTTTGAATTTGAACATGAAAAACAGCTCGTTGTTATCGATGATTCAATAGTATGTGTATTATAGGTGAGGCTTGAAGGACAAACAGATTTTTGTTGGCTATGTGAGCAGCCACAGAAACTGATTATTCCATTTGAGATGCGCGGGTACCAGGGTGTTTATAACTTAGAAAATAAGGTAATTGTGCCGTTCTTTCAAAGCCTTAGAATCAGGGTTCTAGAGTAGTAACAGTTACTTACTGTATGTTTATAAATGAAACAGATTCGTGTGGCAGCAGCTAGAGGCCTTACGCTTTCTCAAAACACTTTTACGGTGAAATTCCCTCTTCCAGACCCAAAAGACCCGTTTTCTTTAAACCCCGGTTCTATTTCTTGTACAATACAGGAGAAAAATAAACTTAAGGTAGAACAAGTTACCAGTCTCACAGCCGCAATCGCTGGTGCACGGGAAGCGGCTATACAATTCTCGAAGAAGGGAGAAAGTCCCCAGACAAATAATACCGGTGAGCGCATAACAAGAAGCAAGAGCAAAGCCATTAAAGAGGATGCAGAATCCCTAGAAGAATGCAGTGGAAACAGCAGAGAGGAAGATGATACAAAACTGGCAGTGAACTGCAATGATGAATCAAATCAAATAAGTGAAGCTAAGAAGAGAGAGGACAGGAATAGGAGTGTTGGTGAAAGAAGGTTTGATCCTGGATCTGCCCGGGTACGTATATTGTTTACATATTTCAGCAATAGTTTACTTTTGTTCATCTGACTTGATTTCACATGTGGACTTATCTCTCAGATTATGGCCGCTGCAATTAGGAACTTGAAGCCATCGTCTTGATCTTCTAAAGGTTGTACCAGATTCTGTTTGTGTTTTAATAATCACTAGGGAATGCAGAAATAAAATTTATTTTTATGTTACAGGAAATTTAATTGAAAAAAAATGTTGTATGATTTAGAGCATACTAATAAAAAGATGCGTTATTGGTATAAATAAAATAAGTTTTACTCAGAACCCGTGTGCAAACAGAAATTCGGTCATAGCGCTTGCCTCTGGATTCCACTTTGTTTGCGTTTCACTTACTTCTGGAACGTTACCTAAATTTGGTAAGGCTGAAAAATCTAATCCAGAGACTCTGATTTATCAAAAAGTTTGACCAAGAAAAGTTTGTTCGTTGTTTTTTTATGTTTAGCTAGGATAGATCAGAGATTGTGACTTTGTGACCTGGTCAGCTAGTTTCTTATTACTCAAATTCTTGGTATTTCCTATTTAATATGAAAACGAATGGATTTGCCTCTGGTATCATCTTAGTCTTCGCTTGTTTTGTTGTTTCTTCTGGACTTAGGATTGTCTCTGATTTTCTGAATGCTATAACCAGCTTGTACCTAAGGCATTTGAGATTATTCTCTGCAAGAGGAAAATACTTAGCTTGCTTTTGTTTTCTTACCCTGGAATAAATAGAGTAGACCATAAGATGTTTCTCCGGCAATACTTAATTTACTTGATCGATTACATTATGCAATAATTACAATATGTCACGCTCAGCTTTGATTATATTATTACCAAGTCAACTTTGTGATGCCTATTTTGTGAATATAATTGTTTTGGCGGACATTAGTTCCATGCAATTTCTACGAAATGTGTAGGACATGGAATGTTGAAAATTAAGTTTGACTTCTTGTCCTGAAGTTATGTGTAGACTTTGTTTTGCAGCTAGGGAGATTATATCAATGAAGTTCAGTCTCTCTCTTTCCATAACAATGGCTTGTAGACTGCATCTGGTTTTGATTTTCTCCTGTGTTTATCTGATTTGTCTGTCGCGTCAACAAGAAACTGGATTTATCTACAACGGATTCCGTCAAGCAGATCTTTTTATCGATGGGCTCGCCAAGATCCTTCCTAGCGGGATTTTGCAGTTGACAAATACTACAGAGTTGCAAATGGGCCATGCTTTCTTCAAGCAGCCATTTGATTTTGGTCCATCTTCATCCCCCTCGTTCTATACGCATTTTGTGTGTGCACTGGTGCCTCCTAAGTTGGGAGCTGATGGTGGCCATGGGATTGCCTTTGTTGTATCTCCTTCCATGGATCTCTCTCATGCATACGCGACTCAGTACATGGGCGTCTTCAGTTTCCCAACAAATGGTACATTTTCTTCTCATCTGCTAGCTATTGAGCTCGATACTGTTCAGCAAGAAGAGTTTAATGAGTTGGAAAAGGCTCATGTTGGGATTGATGTGAATAACCCGATATCGATTGAATCCGCCCTCCCGTCTTACTTTTCCAGCCCGTTAGGGAAGAATATGAGCATAAATCTCTTGAGTGGGGAGCCTATCCAGGTCTGGGTGGATTATGATGGATCGTTGCTCAATGTCTCGTTAGCTCCTATAGAAATCCAGAAACCGAATCAGCCTCTTCTATCGAGAGCCATCAATCTGTCAGAAATCTTTCAAGATAAGATGTATGTTGGGTTCTCTGCATCAACAGGAAACCGGCTCAGTAACCATTATATACTTGGGTGGAGTTTTAGTAAAAGCAAAAAACTATTGCAGACCCTGGACCTCTCCAAACTCCCTCAGGTTCCTCTTCCTAGAGAGGAGAAAAATAAATTTTCTCCACTGGTTATCGTTTTAGTTGTCATATTGGTGATTCCTGTGCTGATGATTCTCGGAGGATTTTACTGGTACCGGGGAAACAAATACGCAGAAGTAAGAGACTCGTGGGAAAAGGAAAACAATATTTGGTCAAATGGGTCTGTGAATGCTGGAAACAGAGTTCTTTACTTGAGACCATAGATCCTAGATTGGGAGGAGAGTTCTTATCCGAGGAAGTCGAGATGGTTCTGAAACTTGGGTTGCTCTGCACAAATGCTATGGCAGAATCAAGACCTTCCATGGGACAAGTGGTGCAATACCTAAGCCGAGACCTACCCTTACCGGATATCTCGCCGGATACTCCAGGTATCGGGGCTTTCATGCCGGTTTCAATGGAAGGAGCATCTACCATTGGTGTCCCTAATTCATCAACACCGATGTTTATCAGTCACACGCTCTTAGAAGGGCATGGGAGATAAGATCCAAGTATTTTCTGCACCTATATCTCTTTTGCTACTCAAATGTTTGATTTTAGAGTATGGTTTAGGATTGAGTCTGTGTGAACTTATCTTTTGCATCGTTTTAAAGCTTGTTCTAAAGATTGTGAAGTAACATGCATAACACAATGATCATAATATTTCACAAAATCTAGATGAGGACAATTTGTTATTCAAAAAAATGATTATGATGTGTTTTGCTTGTTGGAAGATAAATTTGTTGATGCCTTTGATAAAAAGCAAATCGTTGTGGGTTTTTAGTCAAAGAAAGATTCATTGGTATGATTCATGTTAAACAAACATCGTCTTCAACTCTGAAATGTGTTGTTGATGATTGAGTATGAAAAGTTAAGAAGACAATGGGTCAGATTGGTCACTCCATATAAACAGAGCGGTTAAATAGTAAATAATTTTTGATAGAAATATTATATATTATTTAAAATAGAAATAATAATTTAAAAATTGTAGTTTGATTTTTATATATTTATATTAAAGTTAAGTATATACCTATATTTTTCAGAAATAAAAAATAAAATATTTTATTTTTAAGAAAAATACAAACGTCCGTTTGATAATTGGGACGGTTGCAAACGCAGCTACGTCCAAACGAGGTCACCATTCAAAGCCAATATTAATTAATATGAAGGGTATGTAGGTAATAATTTGTCGATGACTCTACAAATGAAAGACTTAGATATTTTGAATGTTGTCTCACTAGTAAAATCAACCAAACAACAATTGTGCAAGCTCATGGATGATGGATGGGATTCTTAGATTAGTAAAGTTTTTTCCTTCCGCGATAATCATTAGACTAAGTTCGTCATAATGAAAGAAGACTTTGTTGATCGAAAAAAACCAAGGAAAAGAAGCAAAATAACCAACTTGAATCATTATTAGGTTGAATGCTTTTACACTGTTTTAGATATACAAATTTAAGAGCTTAATTGTCGTTTTGATGAGGTAAAGACCAAATTACTTGATGGTATTGCATCTTTGAGCTCCATTGATTCATTTCATCAGTTTGAACAATTGAAAGTTATGAAATTATATGATTTTATTCAAAAGAATTTAATCATGCTAAATGTATATCTCTTGAACATCAACTTGGTCCCTACATCAACAATATCTAAGAAGATGAAAAATTTGCTAATTTGAAAAGGTTTGGAGATCTTGCGTTTGTGATGATGGAGACACAGAATCATCCTTCACATCTTCAAGTTCATTGATTTGAAGTTAGTTCTGAGTTTACTTATAGCAACTGGTACGCTATAGTCAGTGGCGGAGCTAGAATTATTTTTGAAAGGGGTCATTAAAAAAATAATACTAAAACATAGTTTATAAATTACTAAAAAAACCACAAAAAACATATGATTACAAATGCATTCTACGCTCACTCATAGCTTGAAATCTTTTCATCACCGTCTCATTTGTTTCATTATCTAATAATTCCTTTTCGATGTAACAAATGAGACTATCACTTAGAAATTGATCACCGATGCGATTTCGTAAGCTGGTCTTCACAATCTTCATTCCAGAAAAATATCTCTCAACAGTTGCAGTAGCAACATGCAAAGTCAAAGCTAACTTCAAAAGCCTATAAACCAAAATATGTGAAAGGTGTTTCCTAGTTTCTACCATCACACGTGCTAGATCTTCAAGATTTCTCAAACTAATAAACCTTTCATCTTCTCGCTCATTATCGATATATATGTCTAGTTGATGCTCAAGAGAAATGCAGTCCACACGAATGAAATCCTCAGGATAAAATTCAGCCAATCTCAACAGCTTTTCTTTGTCAAAGTGATAAAATGAATCAACAGGACTTAAAGCCGCTATGCAGACGAGTAATTTAGAGTTTACCTCATTAAATCGATCATTAAACTCCAAAAGCTGCATATCCAATACTGTATAGAAACAACTAACTTGGAAATAATGCAAGTTAGTTATGTTAGTTTGTTTCCGCGGCCGCCTTGAATCGATGAACTCGTCTTCCATGTTGAGAATTTTCGTGTTGTCTTTCTTACAAAAATCAGAAACCTTCTTCAGAAAAGAATCCCATCCATCATCTCTTAACTTTTGTAATTGTCTCTTGGTAGATTCCACTAGTGAGACAACATTTACAATGTCTTGATTTTTTTTGTGTAACGCCATTGATAGATTCTCTGTCAGTCCTAATATAAGCATCATCAGCTGTAGATAGAACAAAAAATCAAAACTATGAATATATTTGAGAAGACCATTTGCTTGACGCTTCTTGGTATAATCTATACCTTCATCTTGAACATATTCAAGCACCTTAACCACAGAAGAAAACAAGTCAACCACTCGCAATAATGTTTTATAATGAGAACCCCAACGTGTACTTCCTGGTCTTGCAAGTGAAGACTCTTGATTTAACCCTTTTCCAGACTTGATTTCACCATTCCTTATTCCCTCCTCCATTATCTCTCGTTGAGTATCTCGCATCATATCTTTTCTTTTGCAAGAAGCTCCAGCCATGTTAACTAACAATGAAACCATATCAAAAAAAAATTCCAACTTCAAAATGCTTCTTTGCAACTGCAACAACAACCAATTGGAGTTGGTGAGCAAAACAATGGACATAATATGCAGAGCTACTCTCTCTTGAAATCAGTGATCTCAGCCCATTGAGTTCACCCCTCATATTCTCTGCTCCATCATAGCCTTGTCCTCTCACTTTGTTCAAACTCAAACTATGTTTAGCAAATAACGAATCAATACCACATTTCAGACATAAAGAATATGTGTCCTTCACATGAATAAGACCAATAAATCTCTCTTTGACTATCCCATGCTTACAACAAAACGAAAAACTATAGCCATTTGCTCTTTATCAGAAACATCAGCTGATTCATCCACCAATAGAGCAAACACATCATGATCAATCTCTTGAATTATAGAATTGACTACTTCTTCTGAAAAGCAATTAACAATGTCTTTTTGAATTTCATGAGACACCATCTGATTATTTCCTGGAGCATTCTTCAAGACAACTTTATCCACTTCTTCATTTTGATCTGCGGTATACCTGACTAACTTTAGAAAATTGCCTTTGTTCCTCGAATCATCTGTCTCATCGTGACCACAAAATGCCAACCCTTGCCTTAATAAATATCTAGAAGCATCCACTGAAGCATTTAATCGAACACGGTATCGATTTTTCACATCATCAGATTATTTATGAAGAGCATGTGTAATTGATTGGCCAGGTCTCAACAAATCTTCACATTTCTTCTTAGCTCTGTAGTGAAAGCTATTGATTAAACGCCCATGATCATTCAATGTACTCAACTTATTCCACCCCTCAAATCCTTCGGTCACAAATGCATCATTTCCACCTTTGTTTTCATTGTGATCTCTGAATAAGTAACAACACAAACAATATGCCTTTTCTTTCTTCTCACTGTATTCCAACCAATCAAACTTATCAAACCACTCACGATTAAATCGCCTCATTGTCTTTCCTATCTGGCGTTGCTTAAAATTATGACTACGAGGCTGACAAGGTCCTTTAGCCAAATATCTTCGTCTCACTCGTCTCTTTGGTTAGGATGGTATTCCAATATTCCCTTTCTTTCACCGGGATCATATGGCAAATTATCTAAATCGATATCTGTTGATGGAGATTTTTTTTTGAAAAATCGTTCCATTGTTTATCTGAAGAACGAAAGTAAAATTATAAAATCAAAAACAAGCATCAACATATCAAAATCTACTAGTATCAAATTTCATAAAGTATATTAAACAAATTAAAGTAAAATATATTAAAACAATGATTCTAACCTTGAATTTCAGTTTGAAAATCAATCGAGATTTGAGGCTTGAGAGTTGAGATTTTTTGTTTACTTGCCGAACAGGAAGAGACGAGGAGTTTGATTTTTCTTTTGCCAAAAGCTACTTACAAAATTAATATTGTTAATTAGGTAAATAATTTATAATTTAAATTGGATCTTAATTTTAGTTAGAGCCCAAGTGTGTGGTAAGCCCAAATACAAACTAAACATTAATTTTGAACTTTAATTTTCAGATTCTAATTATTTGTGGTAGGGTCAATCACATACTTAGATAGGGTCATTATAAAATTATTTATAAATAAACATTTATTTTTTTAAATTAGTGGGGGGTCACCTGACCCCCTTCTCCCTTAGCTGCCTCCGCCCCTGGCTATAGTTAAAAGATATTCAGTTGGAGGCAGGGGCGGATCCAAAAGACGATTTTATATGGGGCACAATATAACTATATATGAAATATAATTTATTTTATATAAAATATAATAAAATAGTATGATTATACAAAATGTTATATTAATTATCCAAATTTTATGCTATATTTTGATATTTTTTGCAAATTGAATTAAACTATAAAAGTAAATATAAAATTTTGGATGTTTATTCATTTTTAATGGTATTAACTTAAAACTGTATATTGCATTTTTAAATTAATAGCTATTTTATATAAAAATATTCTGAAATAGGAAATATATGTATAAGAAAAAAAAAAAAAAAAAGGAAAGAAATAAGATGAGTCGAAAAGGTATATATATACACACATTATAATTAGGTCAAGTGAGAAACTGAAGAAATAAAGTTTTGTTTTAATAAAAAAAAAAAAGTAAAGGAAGTGGTCAAGCGGGATTGAACCACAAACTCTAAGGAATAATAACTCACCTCCGCCAACCAAATGAGCTAAGTATATTTAACAGTATGCACCACAGTTTTAAAATTTTATAATTAGAGTGTGGCACGTGCCACAACTTTTTGTATGTGGGTCCGCCCCTGGTTGGAGGTAAAAAGAGTTAAGAGAAGTAGTGGAGAGATGAAAATGTTGTAACATACATACGTTTATTGTTACCTTAGTGATAGTGAGTGAGTGAGTGAGAATTGGGCTACATACGGTATTTTTATTTTAGAGTTATTTAGCCCAGTATACATGGGCAAGAGTTTAATTAGGTCCATGGCAATAAGTTTTCAAAACTCTTTCCATTGTGCGGTTAATGTCCTCTTTAACCTTGAAACACACACACGATTTTAATGAGAAAATCTTTTAGCATCTGCAGTTTGATCCTTTGACAACCCAAAAACAACCCAGATCTTACAACAAGTCAATTCTAAACAAGTCAATTCTAGATACAACATAAACAATCCGAAAACAACCCAAAAACAATCTTTGACTACCCAAAAACAAAAATTAACAGAAACCTAATTCTAAAGTTTGATCATTTGACAACCCAAAAATGAATTGCAAATAAATGGTGATTTTAGATTCTAAAGATCAAAAGAAGAAGAAGAGAAAGAGAAACGATGCAGAGGGAGAGAGAGAGAGAAAGAGAGGAGGGAGAGAGAAACGATGCAGAGGGAGAGAGAGAGAGAGAGAAAGAGAGGAGGGAGAGAGAGGGCTAGGGGTGGGCAAAAAATCCTATAACCGAAAAACCGAACCGAACCGAACCGAAAATAGGGGTATTGGTTCGGTTTCGGATCTACTAAACATACCTATTGGTTCCTTCATTTTATAGTCCATAGGTTTTGGGTTCGGTTTCGGTTTATACCCATAAACCGAATTAAAATCGAATTAAACCGAACATTAGTTTTGAGTTATTAACTTATTTGCATATAGGGTCGGCTATAAGTCACTACACAACTTAGGGGTGGGCAAAAAATCCTATAACCGAAAAACCGAACCGAACCGAACCAAAAATAGGGGTATTGGTTCGGTTTCGGATCTACTAAACATACTTATTGGTTCCTTCATTTTATAGTCCATAGGTTTCGGGTTCGGTTTCGGTTTATACCCATAAACCGAATTAAAACCGAATTAAACCGAACATTAGTTTTGAGTTATTAACTTATTTGCATATAGGGTCGGCTATAAGTCACTACACAACTCGACTATACAAACCCTAACCCAACACAAAAGTTTTGTTCTTCCACTTTTATGTTGCAGAAACCTTAATCTCCAAATCCTCAATTCCAGCTCCTCTATAATTCACCTCCATAATTCGTTCTCAGGTAGATAACTTGACTTTGATTCTTCTAATGTTTCTCTTTGATCTATCTTTAAATTATCGTTGGAAATATAGAAATAGGGCTTGCTGAATTTGTTTATCAACGCCGATTGAGTTGTTCTGTTTCTTCGTTAGATTTACAAAGTAAGACACTAATTATTCATAATTCCCTGATCAGTGGCTTTGCATAGTGTTTATTTTTGGTGGGAGTAACTTACAGTTTTAGTTAGGATTGTGAGGGAAAAAAGCTTTGAAAAATTGTGAATTTTGTGTTTTATGGACAAATAATCGATACTTTGTGTTTTATTTACGCCTTTGTGCTTTGGTTTTAAGATATTTTTTGTTTCATTTTATGGTTATGGATTTTATGATTCATTTTGGTGCTTAATTATTGATGTTAGACTCAAAACAGTTTGAATATGGTGTTCTTGTGTTTGATTTTAAATTGTGCAATTAATTTTTATAAGTTTTACCGAAACCAAACCGAAACCGAACCGAAACCGAATTTTTTCGGTTATATTATGCACTTTAAAATATGACACCGAACCGAACCGAAACCGAACCGATCCATAATTCATTCGGTTTATATATGGACTCATTTTACCAAAAACCAAAAAACCGAAAAACCAAAAAACCGAACCGAAACCGAACCACATAACCGAATGCCCACCCCTAACACAACTCGACTATACAAACCCTAACCCAACACAAAAGTTTTGTTCTTCCACTTTTATGTTGCAGAAACCTTAATCTCCAAATCCTCAATTCCAGCTCCTCTATAATTCACTTCCATAATTCGTTCTCAGGTAGATAACTTGACTTTGATTCTTCTAATGTTTCTCTTTGATCTATCTTTAAATTATCGTTTGAAATATAGAAATAGGGCTTGTTGAATTTTTTTATCAACGCCGATTGAGTTGTTCTGTTTCTTCGTTAGATTTACAAAGTAAGACACTAATTATTCATAATTCCCTGATCAGTGGCTTTGCATAGTGTTTATTTTTGGTGGGAGTAACTTACAGTTTTAGTTAGGATTGTGAGGGAAAAAAGCTTTGAAAAATTGTGAGTGTTTGTGTTTTATGGACAAATAATCGATACTTTGTGTTTTATTTACGCCTTTGTGCTTTGGTTTTAAGATATTTTTTGTTTCATTTTATGGTTATGGATTTTATGTTTCATTTTGGTGCTTAATTATTGATGTTAGACTCAAAACAGTTTGAATATGGTGTTCTTGTGTTTGATTTTAAATTGTGCAATTAATTTTTATAAGTTTTACCGAAACCAAACCGAAACCGAACCGAAACCGAATTTTTTCGGTTATATTATGGACTTCAAAATATGACACCGAACCGAACCGAAACCGAACTAAAACCAAACCGAACCGATTCATAATTCATTCGGTTTATATATGGACTCATTTTACCAAGAACCAAAAAACCAAAAAACCGAAAAACCGAAGCGAAACCGAACCACATAACCGAATGCCCACCCCTAGAGAGGGCTAATACTTGATTTTTTAAAAAGTTGTACAGTTAGAAGGTTTTTCTTTGCTGTACAACCAAAAGACTCTTTATTTTATACTAGTACTATATTTTTGATTTAATATTGTCTTATAATATTGTTTCCGAATTTATGATTATTTGGACCTATCTTTAAATATCGTAATTATAATATTCTGTTAACTCATAATTGTTTTATTTGGTTGTCAAATTAATTTTGAGATTTAAAAAAAAAACTATTTTCTTTTTAATAACTTATTCATTTTTTTCTATTTTATATTTTGTCATCAACTTATTAAATTATTATATATGAATTTTTCTGATATTAATTTACAAAAGTTTAATTTTTTTTTTCTTTTTTTGTTGGCATTAATTATTTGGATCAATTTGCTCTATAACTAAAAATAAATTAATAATCAACTAAGTAACAAAAATAGCTATATGTGGCCAAATAATGACCATTAATGTAACATCCCGAAACCAAAATTCAGTTTTTGGTAAGGGTGTCGATCGACACCATGGGAGAGTGTCGATCGACACCAAGTTCTGCGATTCGGGTCGGTTTAGTTTTTAATCGCGGTTTGGCTCGGTTTGAGGGTTTTTACCCTAGGGCTCATATATAAAAGCCTTAGGCAGTTCGTGGCCGCGGGGGAGAGGGGGAAATCAGAGAGTTTTGAGAGAGAATAGAGGTGTTCTTGAGGATTGTTGCAAAGAAATCCTCGAGACATCGTTATTTGAGTGTTTAAAATCCGTAGGATCGTTGTTCTTCGTTGTTTCTCGAAGAATACCGTGGGACTAGTGAGTTTCTAGGCCGTGGGGCTCTGTTCGTGTTGTGCTCGAGTCTAAACCGATTCCAATCACCATTTCTAGGCTAAGGTGAATTGTGACCGCGGTGTCTAGGCTATGACGATAATTGGTTGTGTTTTCGTGATTGTTTGGATTGAGATTTCGTGTGATGATTATGGTTATGGTTTATGTGGTTGCTTGTCGTATTGTGGTGATTTTTTTGTGCAGGTTGTGCGACTCGCGTAATCAGAATCGAGTCTCGAGAGGAGAAAGACTCGGTTCTGCGTTGCAGTGAGGGGTGTCGATCGACACCAGGAGGGTGCCGCTCGACACCAAGTTTGGTCGTGTGTCGACTGACGCCTCTGTGGCGTTGCTCGACACCGGACTTGAAGTCGTGTCGATTGACACCTTCATGGTGTCGCTCGACACGCAGTTCTGTCTTACCCGAATCATTTTGTATTGTGTTGTTGAGTTGTGAATTGTGCTGTGTGATGGTTTATTGGTTGTTGTGTTATAATATATGAGCCTGCTTGTTACGCCGGTAGGCGGGATGAGCAACTCACTAAGTATTTATGAAATACTTACGCAACTCTTATTACCATGTGTTGCAGGTAAAAGAATTGTAGGATCGAGGAATCATGGCAGAGGAAGAGAATGATTAGGGTTTGTGAATTTGTGATTAGGTGGTTAAAATGAATTGGACGATTATTGGATTATGGAATTGGCTTGATGTTGTTAGGTTGTTAGTTTATAACACGTGAGTTGGTTATGGAATCGTGATTGTTGTGTTCTAGAATTGTTATGTTTGATTATTTAATGAATGGTTATTTCTTGAGAACTTCCGCGTAGTAACTGTTAGGGAAATTATCTTTGAGGGTTAATACTTATGGGAGTATTAATCTGGATTGTTTTAAAAAAAAAAAATGCGGGTGTTACATTTTGGTATCAGAGCCCTTACGGTTCTAGGGCTAGGGGTAATTTTGGATGAACTGAGACTATGTGTTTAATTGAGTATGTGTGCTTAGTCAATTGTAGTCTTAGAATCATCCTCTTCAAGCCTTTAAAGAGATTCTGCGGTAAGTGATTTGTTTGTGTTTTTGATTGTGAGTTCTTGTGTCTTAGTGTGTACTTGTGATAAGTGCAGTGTGTGATGGCTAGAGTTCCGAGAGGCCGTGGTGGCAGAGCTGGTGGCCGTGGAGGCCGGAGTCGTGGTCGTGGTCGTGGTAGTGGTCGGGGTCGTGTGGTTAAGTCGTCCGAGTGGGAGACTCAGGGTAAGTCATCGGATCAGGTGGTCCTTTCGCCAGCGTATCAGGAATTGTCAGAGGGCACTGTCAGTGTGTCGGATAGTACTGCCGGCGTCGGAGCTGCTGGTGCGGCAGGAGGCCCAAGTGCGGGTAATGCTTCAGGCGGAGTCCAGGATCCGGAGGATCAGGTGTCTAAGTTACTAGCCTTAATTTTGGAGCGATTACCGGGTGCAGTACCAGTGCTGAATCCAGTGGAGGCTCGGAGGGAGCAGTATCTTGCGTGGTCTAATGAGTTTCTGCTCATGGGGCCCTTGTCCTTCTCAGCTAGAGGGAGGCCAGAGGAAGCCAATGAATGGATATTGAAGGTTGAGCGAAGACTTCGTATTCTCAGATGTCCTGATGAGTTCTGTGTTGATCTAGCGGTGGAGTTCTTGGAAGGCAATGCTCGCCTTTGGTGGACAGGAGTTCAGGCCAGGAGAAGGCGAACATTGTGGACTTGGGGTGACTTCTTGGGCGAGTTTAATGCCAGATATTTTCCTCAGGAAGCCTTGGAGCAGTTAGAGTTGCAGTTCCAGAGTTTGGTTCAGGGCTTCCGATCAGTACGTGGGTATGATGCTGAGTTTAGCAGGCTAGTGGTCTATGCGAGCAGCGGCATGGATGGGGAGCGAGCCCAGATGGGCAAGTTCGTGGTAGGACTTCGGATCGGGCTGAAGAAGCCGGGCATGGCTTCCAGGTATGCCTCGAGGGCAGAGCTGGTGGAGGCACTTATAGCAGCTGAGGGCCTTGAGGAGCAGTTCAAGGTTTGAGCTGGTTTTGGTGTTCTTTTCGGTTTTGGTTTTCCGTTTTCAGAGTTTTGAGTTTTGGTGTTGTCTCTGGATTTTATTGTATTTCGTTGATATTGAAACGATTTACATTTTTGAAAATTTATAAGATGGTGTTCCTTATTTATTTTCATTTGGTTTTGAGATGTATGGTTGGTGATGTGTTTTATTGTGCATATTAGGGTTGGTTGTGTTTTTGAGGATATTCTAGCCAGTGAATATCGAATCTATATCATAAGAGTGCGAGCTGTATGTGTGTTTGTGTGGATTAGACAGAGCCTCGGAGATCGAGGAAGGATCTCGTGTGGTTTAGGCCAAGGGAGGTCAAGATTTTGGTCCACGTTGGGCGGTTATGAGGATCGGGTAAGGATCTCAAGTAGTGCTGACCGGATAGGTTAAGAGTATGGTATGTGATAGACGGTTCCGGAGGCTCGAGTTGCGAGCCAAAATATCGCTGGTCCGGCTAAGCCCGGGGCTGAGTTCTGGTAACAGATGTAGCGTTGTAAAAATCCAAAGCTAGACTGACGGGTGGTTGTACATGTTCTTGTTTGATAGTTGTACGATCGACCGCCAGACCTAGTTAGGATTAAGAATGTTACGTAGTCGGAACTGACGGGTGATTGTACATGTTCTTGTTTGATTGTTGTACGATCGAACGCCAGACCTAATTGGATTAAAAGTGTTGCTCAAAAAGTTTCGGGTGATGCTAGACAAGTAATGGGCATTTCAAGTTGTGGTGGTGTTTTTTTTATTTTGACAAATATGCATGCGGTATGCGTGTGAGTATTGCGTCGTGATCGAGGATTACCTGGACGCGTTTGTTATCGTATGCATAGTGGATATCTTGGAGTATTCGAGGGATCCTGAGGAGCATGCAGTTCATGGTGTTTGGTTCTGGAGAGGATCAGGAGCAAGAGCTGGATGTAGAGTCGAGCAGTATTGTTATGAGGAGCACCGGTTTTGGTTGCAAGAAGACAGATGGGAGTATCCAAAGTGTTCAAGGTTCGTCACTCATGGCAATTCAGTATTTTTAAGGAAGTTTTGGTTGGTTGGTTATGGCGCGTTGAGAAATCCAATTCTGGGTTTACGATTGATCGTGTATGTTCTTGTTTGATTGTTGTGTGGTCAATTCGTTAGACCTAGTATGGGTTAGGGGGATACTGTGCAGAGCGAGCAAGGAGCGTTTCAGTTTATCGGAAGATTGTCTGGGTTACTAAAGGGAGCGGAGTTATCAGGATCGAAAATCAGCATAAATTACGTATCGTCACGCGTTTAAGAGTGCATAGAGCATTTGTGGGGCTCTGGAGAGGAATCCGAGTCGTGAGTGGTTTTGAAGCAGTCAGTTTAGTTTCAGGTCCCTTCGAACGGGACAGGCAGGGTATCGGCTTGTGTATCGGCCGAAGGTTGTGTACGCTGAGACGTCAGGAGTAGTTTTGGACCCTTGTTGGGCAGTTCAGTTTTCGATGTTCAGTGCTCGGTATTTATTGCCCTAGGGATTGCGTTCCCGAATAACTCATGTGTTGTGAGGAGAGGTGAGCTCTCCTGTGTATTGATGGGGATGTGGGATTCTCAGATACCATTGACTCGAAGGATGCGCCCCGAGAGTGCGAACGGTATATGTTCTGGATGGGCTGTAGGATGCGTCCTATGGGTGTCAGGTGTAGGCTGAGTTAAGAGCAATAGATATATGGGGCGTGCAGGGAGTTTGGATTGTTGTCGTGCTTCGAGGTTGCGGTTTAGATCTTCTGGGAAGTTGGTTGTGTTAGCCATGTGTTCGGTAGTAGTAGTTTTTTTTTGCTAGAATAGGTTTGCGTGTTGCGTGTTGTTATCAAGGGAGGTATTCTTAGTTTTTAGATGTTTGTTCACGTATGTGTTGATTACTCTAGGGAAGTATTTTCCTATATAGAGCAAGAGCTAGAGGGAGACATCCTGAGAGTGGAGTGGCATCGGCATCGTCACCTCGCGGGAGACGTCCTGAGAGTGTGATGATGACGGTAGGTATGAGTAATCAATAGCTGACCATGGCATGAGAATGGAATGGAATACATACCTCGATGATATGCTTGTGCATTCGGTTTCAACAACCGGGATATCGGATGTGGTGTCTTGGTTGTGCATGTTCTTGTTTGATTGTTTCACAATCGATCGATCCAATTCTGGGTCTACAGCTGGTTGTACATGTTCTTGTTTGATTGTTGTGCGATCAGTTGGACAGACCTAGGCATGATTAGGAAACATTGCATTTTGGTATTTCGGGCTAGGGGCCTTGCGCGTTTCTTTTAGATTCTTGTTGTGGATGTGGGTAAGCGTTTTAGAATTTATTACGGATGACTCATGATCTGGAGACGGTGGCTTTCCAGAGTGTGTATCGGGGACAGTGGTTCCTGTATACATATGGAGAGACGGTGGTACTCTCCAGGAGACGGTGGTCTTCTATGTACGGATACTGGAACGGTGGTTCTTTTATAGTACTGAGAGCCTATATTGGGACAGTGGTTCCTCTATAGTGCGGAGAGACAGGAGTTCTCTCGAGGGGCATGTTTTCCCTGGTGCGTGTGTATGTGAGGATAAGTTAAAACGTAATAAATGTCTGAAAATGCATGTGTAGTGTGGGTTAAGTTGTGGATTTTGGGATTATGAGTGTTTTTCCCAGTGGTTTTGGCCGGCGCGGGCCAGAGTGGAGTCTTGGGAGGGTGTCGATCGACACCAAGTTCTGCGATTCGGGTCAGTTTAGTTTTTAATCGCGGTTTGGCTCGGTTTGAGGGTTTTTACCCTAGGGCTCGTGTATAAGAGCCTTAAGCAGTTCGTGGCCGCGGGGGAGAGGGGGAAATCAGAGAGTTTTGAGAGAGAATAGAGGTGTTCTTGAGGATTGTTGCAAAGAAATCTTTGAGACATCGCTATTTGAGTGTTTAGAATCCGTAGGATCGTTGTTCTCGTTGTTTCTCGAAAAATTTTGTGGGACTAGTGAGTTTCTAGGCCGTGAGGCTCTGTTCGTTTTGTGCTCGAGTCTAAACCGAATCCAATCTCCGTTTCTAGGCTAAGGTGAGTTGTGACCGCGGTTTCTAGGCTATGACAACAATTGGTTGTGTTTTCTTGATTGTTTGGATTGAGATTTCATGTGATGATTATGGTTATGGTTTATGTGGTTGCTTGTCGTATTGTGGTGATTTTTTTGTGCAGGTTGTGCGACTCGCGTAATCAGAATTGAGTCTCGAGAGGAGAAAGACTTGGTTCTGCGTTGCAGTGAGGGGTGTCGATCGACACCAGGAGGGTGCCGCTCGACACCAAGTTTGGTCGTGTGTCGACTGACGCCTCTGTGGCGTTGCTCGACACCGGACTTGAAGTCGTGTCGATTGACACCTTCATGGTGTCGCTCGACACGCAGTTCTGTCTTACCCGAATCATTTTGTATTGTGTTGTTGAGTTGTGAATTGTGCTGTGTGATGGTTTATTGGTTGTTGTGTTATAATATATGAGCCTGCTTGTTACGCCGGTAGGCGGGATGAGCAACTCACTAAGTATTTATGAAATACTTACGCAACTCTTATTACCATGTGTTGCAGGTAAAAGAATTGTGGGATCGAGGAATCATGGCAGAGGAAGAGAATGATTAGGGTTTGTGAATTTGTGATTAGGTGGTTAAAATGAATTGGACGATTATTGGATTATGGAATTGGCTTGATGTTGTTAGGTTGTTAGTTTATAACACGTGAGTTGGTTATGGAATCGTGATTGTTGTGTTCTAGAATTGTTATGTTTGATTATTTAATGAATGGTTATTTCTTGAGAACTTCCACGTAGTAACTGTTAGGAAAATTATCTTTGAGGATTAATACTTATGGGAGTATTAATCTGGATTGTTTTAAAAAAAAAATGCGGGTGTTACAATTAAATTTAGGACATTTGGTTAGAATTTTATATTTAATTTGTTTATGGTTATTGATGCCAATTTCCTAAGAATTATTTACCAATAGAGATACTTTTTTGGAAGTCTCTTACCTTTAAGAGACTTTATTGTGTAGGTATACTTTTCTTTAAGTTAATTACTAAGAAGTCCCTGAACCAATAAAACCTCTCTCCTCCTTTTGCTTCTTCTTTTTTCAACACACTTTTGGATCTATGTAATAAAACCTCTCTCCTTCTTTTTCTTTTTCTTTTTCTCCTTTCCCATTCATCTTCCTCTATGCTTTGTAAAAAAAAAAGAACAAAATCGAATTCGAATCCTAGGAGACAAACTCTTCTTCTTCTTTTTTCTACGAACGAGCCTATTTCGAATGCTTATTCGACTAGATCTACTCATATTTGTTTACAATAGACAACCCAACCTCTAAGAAGAAGAAGCTCATGTAAAACCCAGAAAAATTGCTTGGTGGACAACCTCTGGTGGACAGCCTCAGTATATTGAATGGTTTATTGTTAAGAGAAACTAGCACCATTGATAGTGTTGGTTTTATCTGGTGGACAGGTTTACATGGATAACGTTACTTGTTTTGTTAGCTCTTTGGGGATTGAAATGGTTAATGGTCAGTCGTGTTTGATAATCATAATTCATAAACCTACATCCCAAAGTAGAAGAGGTAAAACACACTCTTATCAAAAAATATAGTTTGTTTATTCGTTAATTATTCTTACAAGAGTTTGGCAACACGATTCAATGAAAGTGGTTTGATGGATAGTGATATATGGATAGTGTCTGATTTATGAATCCATATCAAGAAATCAATACAAACCTAGAAAAATTGCTTCAGGAATCTCCATAATCGATTTCCGATTCGTCTTAATCTTCGAGTGAATTTACAACTAATCGAATTATTTTGGAAAATATTTTTTCGAAAAAATCATAGTCAACAAATCTCTACCAAATTTTATATCAAGCAAATTGGATTCCAATTTATTTCTTTTACAAAGATGAAAGAGAAAAAAGAAAGAGAAAGAGGGAAAAGTAGATGAAGAAGAAAGGAAGAAGAAATTAATATATTAAATGAGTTTGAGAATTAAAAGAAGGGTAGTTTGGGAATTAATATTTTTTTAAAAAGGAAAAAATATGCATAAAGGAAGGGATACATGGAAGTATCTTTAAGTAAAATAAGTTTTGGAAAAGTATCTATAGTGGTCAATAATCCTAATTATTTCTACTTTTGTATATAAAATTTGACTTTGATATCTCTGATGAGCATCTGCTAGATTCCTCCGATTATGGAAAAATTAAGGTACACAGTCCTAGTTAGGGATGATGAGAGGTGGGAATTACAAAAACCCGTGTTTGACTATGCACCAGCCATGGGCTTCGCTTCTCGTCCATGGTATCAAACGCATCAAAGGCAGGTCTTGGCATGCGTCAATTCGAGGTATAATAAACCCTAAATTCATTTCTTAACTCCGGATTTAGTGCTTGTCTCCGAGATTAGCTTTACTGATTCAATCAAATTGTGAGATTACTTAGTGCTTAGTGATACTTGTATAAGATGGTTTTAAGAGAGAGTAAAAAAGGTGATTACTTTAACATAGGTCGTTTATGGATTCATGCTGCTGGTAACGTCCCTGATGAAGCTACAATCAAAGCAATGGAAGAGTTTTACCGCGAAATTCGAGGTATGATAGACCCTAATTTCGTTTTTCAACTCTGGATTTTGTGCTTGCGTCCGAGATTAGCTGAAGTGATTCTTTTACTTATTGATTCAATCGAAACCCTAATATATCTAAAATTCAAACCTTACAGACCCAAAAGACTCGTTTTCTTTAAACCCTGGTTCTATATCTTGTACAATACAGGAGAAAAATAAACTTAAAGTAGAACAAGTTACCAGTCTCACAGCCGCAATTGCTGGTGCACGGGAAGCAGCTACATAATTCTCGAAGAAGGGAGACAGTCCCAAGACAAATAATACCGGTGAGCGCATAACAAGAAGCAAGAGCAAAGCCATTAAAGAGGATGCAGAATCCCTAGAAGAATGCAGTGGAAACAGCAGCAACACAGTGGAAGATGATACTAAATTAGCAGTGAACTACAATGATGAATCTAATCAAATAAGTGTAGCCAAAAAGAGAGAAGACGGGAATAAAATCGTTGGTGAAAGAAGGTTTGATCCTAGTTGCACCATGGATTTAGCCCAAGGCAAAATCTTGCTCTCAGCCCATCAAGCGAAAAGGCTCAACTCATTATCTTGCTAACTAAGTAATAACCACCTTATCTTTAGTGTAGTTACTCTATGATCTATGGGGTTACTTTATGGTAACATATGGTTAAAATGTAACCATATGTATCCAAAACCCTAGTATTCTTGTACTATATAAAGGTTGTACATCATTTTTGTACAACCAAGAGAGGGCTGAATACATAACACTTTTTGAACAAATCTTTTTTGATCCAACTAATCCATCTAAAATCTGAAAAATCCCACTCGGTTACTGTTCATCCAAGCAGGAACGTTCTCTCACTTACAATATTCCTCTTTATTTATCAAAGAGTCCCCAAATCTACTATAAATTCTAGTGTCGATCTCATCTCGAGTTTAACATTTGGCGCCCTAGGTAGGAGGATACTTTACATCTAGAGGATATCTTTTTATGTAATCGTGGACCTCAACAAAGAAGCGAGCATCCGAACGCACTCCGCAGAGACGAGCGCCCAAGGTACTAACACTCCGGTGGCCCAAATAGCGACTCTTGTCTCCGGACAAGGAAGCCCCGACCCCGCAAGAGCAGACGCTCCCGTTCTCATCTCAGAGGAGCAGGGCCAGCCCGTCGAATAGATCCTGATCTCTGAAAGGATCGAGCGACCGACTCCAAATTCAGTCTTCGAAAGAATCAAGCGGCCGACCAGCCCAGTATCCGTCTTCCAAAGAATACAGGAGTCAACCTACCTCCGCCAGGCACTCGGTAGCACGATCAACCTGAGGCAAACATTGGTCGCCTGACCCGGGTGCACTCAAAGCAACCAAGCTCCCGCAAGCGACCAAGTCGAGCTGGATCCCGCTCGCCTCCTCGGGGCACTCATGCGACGTTTCGACGAGCAGGAAGAGCGAGCCCGATTGACAAACATCTAGCTCGATAGTCTGCTTGCATCGCGTGGGCCTCTTCCGGAGTGCACCGAGTCGGCCGTACGGCGAACCACCTTATAGTCGCCAACTGTCCGAGCGAGCTCTTTCCCCTTGATCTTCGGGCGACTCTGTCAAACTGCATATCTGTGGTAAACCCTCGTCGCCCGCCAAGGAACCATTCCCGACCACAGAACAACTCATACTCAGTACTCCGAGCTTGAGGATATGCGAAACCAGCTTCGCGAGATGAACTCGCGGATACATCAAGCTCTCAGCTCAGCCCCAGAGATCGATCAAGTTCTAGCTGAGATCCAACATACCCCTTTCTCCGACCGAATCACGTACATTCCGATCAGGCATACCACCAAGCTACGGCCTTTTCCATCGCAATGGGACGGGTACACTTCTCCCCCGAGGAGTACGACTTGGGCCACTGCCAGTATTTCATCGAATACTTATCAGGCACTGTGTTGGACTGCTTCTCCAGGCTGGAATCTTGCTTCATCGACACTTTTCAGCAGCTGTTGATCGCGTTCCTCAAGCACTACGCCATCTACATCGGGGATGACGCCTTAGACGCCGATTTATGGGGGTTAGTCCAGGGCGAAAAAGAAACTCTTGAGAAATTCATGGACCGCTTCAAAGTCGTCCTCTTGCGGATCACAGCAAACGATACCACCGCTGTAGCAGCCCTCAAACAAGGACTCTGGTCATCTAAATTCCAAAAGGAATTGATCCTACACCCACTTAAGACCATCGAGGAAGCCATGCACCGCTCGGTCGACTTTATAAGGCTCGAGAAAGATCAAGCCGGATAGGCCCAGAAGAACTAGCCAATCAAGCCTCCCGCGACTAGGGTAATGGCAAAGGAAGCGGTCAAGGAACCCTACCAGGAACCTTGGCAACACTTTGATCACGAATACAAGAAGAAACTCGCGACCAACCTTGTCAATAGCTCACCGGGTCCTCCCCCGAACCTGTGGAATAAGTACCACCAACCTCAAGAGGTCTAGGAACACTCGGGCGGACAGTCGTACTGCAACTACCATCAAATGCACGCGCATTCGACCTTGCAATTCCGACAGCTGAAGGAATTGCTGCTCGCACAATACCAAAAGGGAACGATCAAAATAGCGCCTCCGGGCGAGAAAAAAAAACCCGAAGAGGAATCAGACAAGCACGAGCAGAGGCCAAGTGGGAGCGCCGACTCGCCACTTCCTCCTAAACGTATTCAAGCTGATGATATATTATGGTTTTTACCGGTTTTCAACCATGATATAAGTCCATGTTTTAGAGTCTTTTGGTGTTTTCTATGTGTTTTTAGAGTCTTTACAGGAACTAGACCGATTGGAGCAGAAAAGATGTTTACTGGAAGTTTTGGAGCATTGCGGAATGGAGCGTCAAAAAGTCAAAATCTGCCAGCAGATCCAGCGTCGATCGACAGAGATTCTGCGTCGATCGACAATAGGTCTGGTGAGACAAGAAGATTTTCCAGAGAGTGTCGTGTCGATCGACAGGAATTCTGTGTCGATCGACAGACATGCCAGACGAGCCAAAAGCCCAAATTGAAGATTTCCGTTCTTTTCGAAGGAATTTCCAGATGTTTACTTTTATGTCTATGACGGTTTAGAACCCTTATAAATACGTTTTTAAGCCATTGTTTAGGCATCACGCTTTATTTTATCAATTACTTAGAGATTTTCATTAATAAAAAGATGTTTTCTTATTTGATCATGTCTGAGTAGTTTCTTGTTAGGTTTAGGGATTTTCAAAGGTTGTTGATGATTTGCTAGATCTGATCATAACTGCTTAGGATTAATATCATTAGAAGTTCTTCATCTTAACTTGTTCTTATTGCTGATTCTTGATTAGCTACCTTGAATCTGATATAGGGTTTATTAATAGAAATGACAGTTTGATTGATAACTTGTACTAGTTTTTGATGAGCAAAATTCCTATTCGCAAAGGAATTTGGCTTATGGTTTTGTGAACAATTGAACCTGAAATTAATGCTTGTTTAGATTCATAGGATTCGCAAAGGAATTTGGTTTTCTTGGATTTATTCATAGATAATATTCGCAGCGGAAGCTGGTTTGTTTTACTTTCGTGTTCATGTTTAGGAATTGAGCTTCATAATCCTATTGCTAATTGATCATCTGCATATCTGATTCACCGGAGAATTCCCTGTGCCTAGCGTTTTTCTTTTATTGATTCACAACCGTTTTTTAATTGCTTATTTACTGCTTTAATACTATTCTTGCCTAGCATAATCTGAACCTGATAATCTATTGTGTTTTTCCTGATTCCCTGTGGATTCGATCCTAAAGTACTATAACTGATCTCTTAATTTGAGATAGTTTAGCTCTAGGTAAATTTGAGCTTATCAAATTTTGGCGCCGTTGCCGGAGAATCTAGACCATTATATTTATTTTATTAGGATTTTGTCTAGGCTTTTGTTTTTTTTTTTTTTTTTGCTTTGCTAGTTTCTTTTTCATTTTGTTTTGCTTTTCAAGTACATGCGAAATCGCAATACCAGGAGCAATCAAGACAAGGAACTAGTTTGTTTGAGTCTCGAGAAATTAGCCCGGTTAGAGCGAGAAAACAGAAGAGCAGCAACAACGGCTCCTAGACCACAACTTGTTCTGATTCGAGGAGAAGATGGATTCATGCGTGATCCGGCAGGTCTCAGATACAACGCCGAAGCGCAGAGGATCAACGACGATGGTACTGTGATCGTCGAAGAGATTGTCGAGCTGGTGGAGGAAAGAGCAATCCTCGAAGGTGGAGAACAGGATGGTGTCGATCGACGCCAGCCTGGTGTCGCTCGACACCCAGTCCAGGACAGACCCAAAACGTTAGCTGATTTCAACTGTCCGGACCAATTCTATGCGAATCGTGCTACTATTCGTCCTCCTACTTTTCAGAGGAATGGTTTTGAGCTGAAGCCTGCTTACTTCAGCCTAGTTGCTCAGAACCCGTACCATGGTCTCCCTCATGAGCATCCGATGGACCACATCGAGAACTTTGAGGATTTAGCTTCAAGCATCAAGGCAAATGGAGTGTCCAGCGACTACTTATTCCCATACTCTCTTAGTGGGGATGCTTCTTATTGGCTAAAGCAGCTTGAACCTGGATCGCTTACTACTTGGGAGGACACCAAGAACGCGTTCCTGAACAACTTTTTTGACGATGCGAGGGCAGAAGAGTTAAGGACAAAGATTAGTTCATTCAAGCAGGGTTCTACAGAAGCATTCAGGGCTGCGTGGACGCGTCTAAAGTCCTATCAGAGAGATTGTCCTCACCATGGCTTCACAGATGTTCAGTTACTAGGCATCTTCTACAGAGGAGTAGACTGGCGATATCAGATGGCACTAGATGCAGCGAGTAGTGGTAACTTCAATACCAACTACCCAGAGGACGCAGTTACTCTCATCGAGAACTTGGCTTCTAGCAACATCACAAAGAACGCTGATTTTGAGAGGAAGCAGATGAGTGACAACAAGGATAGAGGAAAGCACCTAGCTGAGATGAACGCAAAGCTAGATTCCATGAAAAGTATCCTTATGGGAAAGAAATCGGTCCAGGGAGTTGAGACAGCAGAAGAAGATGTGAACTACATCAACCAAGCTAGATTTCAGAAGTATGGGAATCAGCAAGGCTATCAGAAGCCCTTCCAGAGCAACAACTTCAACAGAAGCTATGGTTCATCATCTTATCAGAAACCTCCTGAGCAGGACAATGAGGTGAAAGCTATGCTTGCGCAACTCTTAGAGGGACAGCAGAAGTTGGAAGTTACTTTCAATGGGAAGTTGGACTCCGTCTACCAAGATCTTAATGGGAAATTTGAGTCGTTAAGCACCCACGTCAAGAAATTGGATGTTCAGGTTGCCCAAACTGCTAGTTCCATCAAGCGACAAGAAGGATTTCTACCTGCGAAGACCGATGCAAACCAAAGGAACGCTTGCAATGTCGTTCAAACTGAAACGGAGGATTATTTCGCAGAGTTTGACGAAATTTTTGGGACAGCAGAGCAAGTGTCGATCGACACTACATCTGAGTATCGATCGACACCTCTCGAATCTTCAACTCGGATCGCAACAGAAGAGCTAGTGTCGATCGACACTACGGAGTGTGTCGATCGACACCCCGTCCAGACCTGCGCAAAAATCATGAATTCTTCGGTTCGAGCAGAGGAGAACGTCCATAAGGCCAAGATTCCTTTCCCCAAAGTTAAAAGGTCCAAGCAGGAAGCCGAAGAGGCCATGTGCAAACGGATTATTGATAAGATCATGGTGGAGATGCCTCTAGTTGATGCGGTAAAACTTTCTCCTGCGCTTCGAAGATATGTCAAGCGGCTTGTAGCGAACGGTATTAGTCCTGAAGAAGGAGCACTGCTGACTAGAGACATTCAAGCGATTCTTTTGAATATAGCTCCAGTCTCCAAGAAGAAGAAGAAGGAGATAGTAGTTTCTGAAGAGGTTAGCGGGATGATTCAGAGTAGAGTTCTAGTAAAGCTGCCTGATCCAGGAAGCTTTGTGCTTAATTGCTCCATCTCCGAAGAACGTTTCCCTCATTCGCTGTGTGATTCAGGATCTGGTATAAACCTGATGCCATTCTCCGTAGCTGTAAGATTGGGGTTGACAGACTTTAAGACGACTATGATGTCTCTTATCCTAGCAGATCGTTCTAGGAGGTTTCCTAAAGGTGTTCTAGAGGATGTGCCAATCAGAATTCAAGACTGCGTCATTCCTACAGACTTCGTGGTTTTGGAATACTATGTAGAATCTCATTTTAGGAAGGTCTTTCTTAGCTACAGCTGGAGCTACTATTGATATGCGCAGAGGGAAGATCAAGCTTGATCTAGGTGATGTGGTCCTGGATTTTAACATGGATAAGACGCGAAGGAAATCCACTATCGATGGTCAAGCTTTTTCTGTGGATACTTCAGAGGAAGAAGAGCTGATCAAGGAGCTTTCAGAAGACATTCCTCCTGAGATTGTCGATGATTTAGCCGTTATAGAAACGTCTCCAGAGATACCTCTTGAAGAGCCCAGGTATGAACCCCTTGTACTTAATTCTATCTCTTCTACATTCATTAAAGTTGAAAAAGCGGTTACGCGCTCATGTAAGCATCGAGTTTCTCGAAAGCTTGGTTCTTCTTCTGATAAATGTGCAGGAATTCCTAAGGCGAGTAAGAGGAGTTCAAAACCGTTTGCAAAGATGAGAATCATCATTCCTCCAGCGGTAAAAGAGAAAGGAGAAGCAGTCGTTCATGAGATGATGCAGAAGACACATAAGCTCCTTCCTGGAGTCATTCCATGGAAGAGTGCAGATCCTCCAGACATCTAAGTTCCTCGTCACAGTCAAGCTAACGGACTAAAAACAAGCGCTTAATGGGAGGCAACCCAATTGTGAGTCTAATATTTATGTTTTCTTTTTATTTTCTTTTACAATTTTATGTTTGGTGTGTTTTTGGTTTTGATTTTTAGGAGATAAAAACGTAACGATGAACTTCAGGAGCTTCTGTCGAGCGACCCCATGGTCAAATCGCTCGACACTTGCAAAAAAAAATCAATGGTGTCGATCGACACCATTGAGAGTGTCGATCGACACCCCCCTCCAGGTTACATTTTTCTTTTCAAAATTTTGATTCCTTCTGTTTTCTATCTATTTTATTCACCGATCTTGGGCTTAATAACACTGGTGACAGTGTTGTTTAAGTCTGGGGGAGGTAGTTGCTAATGATGTGTTTTATTTTGGTGTTTTTGAGTCAATTTTTAAATTTTTTGTTTTATTCGGGTCGAAACTCCCCTTTCCAACTTACTTTGAACAACACTCAAGGACCATTTCCGATGCAAGTTGGTTGGTTTTACAAGGTGGGTAACTGGAAGTGGATCGGTTTAACGGAGCGAGTTCACATTTCTGGAGAACGCCAGAAAAGATGTCAAAGACCCCGCCCCTAATGAATCTCTAATTTCTTGTCAAGGGCGTTGGTAATCGCAAGACTTGATTCAGCTTCCAAACACTTGAAAGCGAGGACGGACCGCTCTTGAAACTTCTTCCCGAATGACGAATACAACTGACCTAGATCAAAAAGAAAAAAGCCTCATGACCCTGTCTCCCACAATAGAACAACAGTAGTGAGCGCTGATCTAGTGAATCATAGAGATGCCAAGGAAGTAAAAAAGTCTACAGAAAAGTGTAGTTCAAGCAGAAAAGTGCAAGCCCGAATTCAAAAATGCCAGAATAAAACGCAGAGAAACAACATAAAAAAAGAAGAAATGGAGCCTCTAGCTCTGGTGGTAAAGGACCCTCTGCTGAGGTACCTGCCATCACAATGGCGGAAATCATCAAAAGGCATTGCATCTCTATGACATCCTTAATTGGATACAGTTTCAGAGGGAAGAGAGAGGGTGAAACGCAGGGAAGTGTTCAAGGAAGTGAAAAAATCTAGAAGTTCCAGCGATCGATATTCCCTCGATGAGACCGCACCTAATTAAACTAAAGGGGTTTGCGACTGAAAGTCTGAGATTCTCTAAGGAGTTTGGATTCAATCTGGAGGGCTGCTAAGCTTCTAGGGAAACATCGAAGCATCACCGGATTAGCTTTGCAAAAGGTATGTGGTTCCTAAAGGAGTGAGTACACTGTTTTGCTTAGGGACAAGCAAAAAGCTAAGTCTGGGGGAGTTGATATATCATGGTTTTTACCGGTTTTCAACCATGATATAAGTCCATGTTTTAGAGTCTTTTGGTGTTTTCTATGTGTTTTTAGAGTCTTTATAGGAACTAGACCGATTGGAGCAGAAAAGATGTTTACTGGAAGTTTTGGAGCATTGCGGAATGGAGCGTCAAAAAGTCAAAATCTGCAAGCAAAGCCAGCGTCAATCGACAGAGATTCTACGTCGATTGACAGTTGGTCTGGTGAGAGAAGAAGATTTTCCAGAGAGTGTCGTGTCGATCGACAGGAATTCTGTGTCGATCGACAGACATTCCAGACGAGCCAAAAAGCCCAAATTGAAGATTTCCGTTTTTTTCGAAGGAATTTCCAGATGTTTACTTTTATGTCTATGACGGTTTAGAACCCTTATAAATACGTTTTTAAGCCATTGTTTAGGCATCACACTTTATTTTATCAATTACTTAGAGATTTTCATTAATAAAAAGATGTTTTCTTCTTTGATCATGTCTGAGTAGTTTCCTTGTTAGGTTTAGGGATTTTCAAAGGTTGTTGATGATTTGCTAGATCTGATCATAACTGCTTAGGATTAATATCATTAGAAGTTCTTCATCTTAACTTGTTCTTATTGCTGATTCTTGATTAGCTACCTTGAATCTGATCTAGGGTTTATTAATAGAAATGACAGTTTGATTGATAACCTGTACTAGTTTTTGATGAGCAAAATTCCTATTCGCAAAGGAATTTGGCTTAGGGTTTTGTGAACAATTGAACCTGAAATTAATGCTTGTTTAGATTCATAAGATTCGCAAAGGAATTTGGTTTTCTTGGATTTATTCATAGATAATATTCGCAGCGGAAGCTGGTTTGTTTTACTTTCGTGTTCATGTTTAGGAACTGAACTTCATAAATCCTATTGCTAATTGATCATCTGCATATCTGATTCACCTGAGAATTCCCTGTGCCTAGCGTCTTTCTTTTATTGATTCACAACCGTTTTTTAATTGCTTATTTACTTCTTTAATACTATTCTTGCCTAGCATAATCTGAACCTGATAATCTATTGTGTTTTTCCTGATTCCCTGTGGATTCGATCCTAAAGTACTATAATTGATCTCTTAATTTGAGAGAGTTTAGCTCTAGGTAAATTTGAGCTTATCAGCTGACAAAGGCTAGACCGACAAACAATATCCAACCAAGAGAGTATTATTGATCATGGGAGGAATCAACTTAACCCACAACTCGGTCTAGTCCCTCAAACAGCACGAAAAGAAGGCAACCACCGATGGGAGTTACCTCGATCGGTCCGAAGTCGACATGCCAATCATCTTCACAGAAGCTGATACGAAGAACCTGGCCATGCCCCATAATGAAACAACCCTGTAATCATCGCCTGAGTTATGTCTACTAGGCGAGGATTCAGCGGAAGCGGAAACTGGGACAACCAGCCGATCGACATTCCATTGGTTCTTGTGAACTAGCGCTGCGCTGTCAGACCCAGATGAAGAATCTCCCGACGACATGTCTCTCGAAGATCGTGTGAATCGGTGTTGGTATTAACCCCGAGAGCAAAAAGAAAAAAGAAGAGGGTAAAAGAAGAAAGTACATGATCGAGATCTTCGGAATATGGAATAGAGAATAAAGAAGAAGCAGAGGCGTAGCTTTATATAGGAAACAGCGAAAGGGTATGATTACCAACAGGACATAAGCCAAGGAGGCGGCATACCGAAGGGTCGCATCAACATCGAAACCCTAAATCCTCTCGATAACCGCATAAAGTGTAATCATCACCAAGGCAGGAGTCAAGGAAGCACGTGCTAGAATAAGGACCAGTCGTGCCCACGCGCCGATAAAATGCTACGCGCCCAAGTAACGCAACGAGTGAGACAAAATCCCGGACAAGAATAACAAGTCGCGCCTTTCTGCTCTCTCGCCAGCTCGCGATCATTCGACGAACTCGGTAAGCTTGATTCGCCGATTGGGGGGGGGGGGGGGGGGGGGGAGGGGGCTTACTGTTGCACCATGGATTTAGCCCAAGGCAAAATCCTGCTCTCAGCGCATCAAGCGAAAATGCCCAACTCATTATCTTGCTAACTAAGTAATAACCACCTTATCTCTAGTGTAGTTATTTTATGATCAATGGGGGTTACTTTATGGTAACATATGGTTAAAATGTAACCATATGTATCCAAAATCCTAGAGAGGGCTGAATACATAACACTTTTTGAACAAATCATTTTTGATCCAACTAATCTTCCTAAAATCCGAAATATCCCACTCGGTTACTGTTCATCCGAGCAGGAACGTTCTCTCACTTACAATATTCCTCTTTATTTATCAAAGAGTCCCCGAACTTACTACAAATTCTAGTGTCGATCTCATCTCGAGTTCAACAATCTTGGATCTGCCCGGGTACGTATATTGTTTTACATATTGTTCCCAAAGTTGACTTGGTTACACATTTGAGATTCCTATGGGAGTAGTATGAAATAGTTCTACTAAAGGGAAGTACTTAGGTTGCTTTTGTTTGCTTGCCTTGGGATAACCAGAGTAGACCAAGTCAACTTTGTGATGTCTATTTTGTGAATATAATTTTTCGGCTGACATTAGCTCCATGCAATTTCTACGAAATGTGTAGGACATGGAATGTTGAAAATTAAGTTTGACTTCTTGTCCTGAAGTTACGAGTGGACTTTGTTTTGCAGCTTGAGAGATTGCTTGTTATCATAGAGAAAAATTATATCCATGAAGTTCAGGCTCTTTCTTTCAATAACAATGGCTTGTAGACTGCATCTGGTTTTGATCTTCTCCTGTGTTTATCTGATTTGTCTGTCTCGTCAACAAGAAACCGGATTTGTCTACAATGGATTCAATCAAGCTGATGTTTTTATCGATGGGAACGCGAAGATTCTACCTGGTGGGCTTCTGCAGTTGACAAATACTACAGAGTTGCAAATGGGTCATGCTTTCTTCAAGCAGCCATTTGATTTTGATTCATCTTCATCCCTCTCGTTCTATACGCATTTTGTGTGTGCACTGGTGCCTCCTAAGTTGGGAGCTGATGGTGGCCATGGGATTGCCTTTGTTGTATCTCCTTCCATGGATCTCTCTCATGCATACTCGACTCAGTACATGGGCGTCTTCAGTATCCCAACAAACGGTACTTTTTCTTCTCATCTGCTAGCTATTGAGCTCGATACTGTCAAGACGGTAGAGTTTAATGAGTTGGAAAAGCCTCATGTTGGAATTGATGTGAACAGCCCGATATCGATTGAATCCGCCCTCCCGTCTTACTTTTCCAGCGTGTTAGGGAAGAATATGAGCATAAATCTCTTGAGTGGGGAGCCTATCCAGGTCTGGGTGGATTATGATGGATCGTTGCTCAACGTCTCGTTAGCTCCTATAGAAATCCAGAAACCGAATCAGCCTCTTCTATCGAGAGCCATCAATCTGTCAGAAATCTTTCAAGATAGGATGTATGTTGGGTTCTCTGCATCAACAGGAAACCTGCTCAGTAACCATTATATACTTGGGTGGAGTTTTAGTAAAAGCGAAAAACTATTGCAGACCCTGGACCTCTCCAAACTCCCTCAGGTTCCTCTTCCTAGAGAGGAGAAAAAGAAATTACCTCCACTGGTTATCGTTTTAGTTGTCATATTGGCGATTCCTGTGCTGATGATTCTCGGAGGATTTTACTGGTACAGGAGAAACAAATACGCAGAAGTAAGAGAGTCGTGGGAAAAGGAATACGGCCCACACCGATTCTCCTACAAGTCTCTATACAAAGCAACAAATGGGTTTGGCAGAGATTGTCGTATTGGCAAAGGTGGGTTTGGAGAAGTCTACAAAGGAACTTTACCCCTAAATAGGCAAATAGCTGTGAAAAGACTGTCACATGACGCAGAGCAAGGAATGAAACAGTTTGTGGCAGAAGTTGTAACTATGGGAAATCTATTGCATCGGAACTTGGTTCCTCTTCTCGGATATTGCAGGAGAAAAGGCGAGTTACTGCTCGTCTCTGAGTACATGCCTAATGGTAGTCTTGATAAGTACTTGTTTCATGACCAAAACCCATCTCCTTCATGGCTGCAAAGGATCTCGATTCTTAAGGACATTGCCTCGGCTCTCAGTTACCTGCATACAGGAGCCAATCAAGTTGTTTTGCACCGGGATATAAAAGCTTCGAATGTCATGTTAGATTCTAATTTCAATGGAAGGTTAGGAGATTTTGGTATGGCAAAGTTTCATGACCCCAAAAGCAACTTATCTGCAACAGCCGTTGTGGGGACCATAGGTTACATGGCACCTGAGCTAATAACATTGGGTGCTTCTTCAATGAAAACCGATGTGTATGCCTTTGGTGCTTTCATTCTCGAAGTAACATGTGGAAAGCGACCTGTGGAACCCGAGTTGCCGGTGGAAAAGCAATATCTGGTCAAGTGGGTTTGCGAATGCTGGAAACGAGCTTCTTTACTCGAGACCAGAGATCCAAGATTGGGAAGAGAATTCTTATCCGAGGAAGTTGAGATGGTTCTGAAACTTGGGTTGCTCTGCACAAATGCTATGCCAGAATCAAGGCCTTCCATGGGACAAGTGGTGCAATACCTAAGCCTGGACTTGCCTCTACCGGAATTTTCGCCGTATACTCCAGGTATTGGAGCTTTTATGCCAGTTTCAATGGAAGCTTCATTTACCATCGGGATCCCCAGTTCAAGAAATTCATCATTTTCTATGTTTGTTACTCACACGATCTTGGACGGGCATGGAAGATGAGTTCTAACATACTGTTATATACTCTGCATCTAAATCTCTTTGGCTACTTGATGGTTTTTCAACTTGTTTATGTACTCACCTACAAATAAAACAGAGCTAGCCTTGCTTATCTTCTTATTTAGCATCCTCAAAAGCTGTTTATATGCTCTAAACAAAACAATGTATACCATAAATGGTAAAAAGAAGATCAAAACGAACAATTAACAAATCAACTTACAAGATTATTATTTTCTTTATAATAGAAAATCAGAAATCAAATTAGAATGAAAACTGTCTATAACCTAAAATTTGAAGAAAAAGTTCAGTTCCAACATAAACTTACCTCTACACAAAAACAATTTGATGTTACTGTCAAAGCCTCTGAGAAAATGAAGAAACCAAAAAAAAATCTCATCTTTAATTCACCAGAAACTCCGTGGTATCAGTGACCATTTTGATTCTTTCCCTGTCTCAGCCACAAAACCAGAGTATCTTCGAGACTTATGAATCCTCATTTTAACACCCGGAACTTTACGTGCAATCGCTCGCCATATCATCTGCACCGCATCATCTACTCTAGATGGAAAATGAAACTCGTAGAATTTCTCCACTTCCTTTAATTTCTTCCACATCCGTGTCCATTCCTCTTTGCTTATTCCCCTTATTAAGTTAACCAAAAAGTTCTCTTTCAAAGCATCAGAAGTGCGAACAAACACTGAGAACTCAGAGTAATCAATAACATCCTCAAAAGGAAGCTCAATATCGTCGCTGATAATGACAGGTACGCAATGACTGGCAATGGCGTCAAAGAGACGGTTTGATGAAGGAGTGTCTCCAGCAATGTTGAGGCAGAACTTAGAGTTATGCATTCCTTGACTTGCTTTGTTTACGCCACCGTTTCTCACGCTCCCAAACGAGAAATGCACATCTTTCTCATCTTGCAAGAGGTAGAATAACTCCTGACGCACAAACCCGCCCTGAGATATACATGAACCATATTTAGTGTTTGATCAAAAGATACATCTAAAGAAAAGTAGCAGAAGAACTCACATCTTTCCTGTAGATTGCACCTTGAAAGAAAAGCAGAATCTCCCTGCTATTGAAACTAGATGTATCGTTTTCGTATGCTTTGATGACATGCTTATAAGGCGCGATGATATCTTTCTCGACATTTGCAACAGTAGGCGGGTACCTACCAAAGTCCGAAAGTATAAACACCGCAGGAAACAACTTATTTCTAGCATCCAACATACTATTCGGATGATGAGCAAGAACCACATGATCTCTACCACCCGATCTCTTCCATTCTTCTTGAGCCGTCAAAAAAGTCACCAACTTCCCTTGCAAATCCTTATTCCTACTAATTTTCTGGTGAGGATTCACCTTAGAGTACCGATTATAACTCAACGACGAAAAAAACGGAACAAATATAACATCAGCCTCAGAGGAGTTACGAACCCGTATCGCAGCAATCTCCCTACCAGCATTCGGAAACTCCGACGCAAGTAAATCTAACGTAAGCCAATACTCGATACTATGCTGCAAATTCAATCCTCCGGGATAAGGCGGTATATACTTGTGAACATCAGGCCATACATTATTATTATTATCACTACCTTTCCCTTCAGGTTTCCAATCTAACAATCCAAAATGAAACTCAGGATCCATGTTATACATATAAACCTTAAGAGGATCCATACTCTTCTTCTCCTTAACACATCTACATTTCTCCTTGTCTATTTTCACATCATTGGTGAATGATTTTGATGGAAATGTGGAGCTAAGAAAGCGATTATGTGCAGTGGAACGCAATACAAAGTAACAAGAGAGAGCGAAGAGTATCGTCGTGATAACGAATAAGCATAACAACAAATTCCGGGCTACATACCCGATTGCAGAACCATTCTTATCAACCATTGCTTCTAAGGAAGTCACAAAAGAGAATCAAAGGAACATTGTAACACGAAATTAGGGCTTCGAAGATACAGAAATCAGCTCGATAGACTGGAAATTAGGGATTGTTTGATTTCTCCGACGACGATTTAGTTTTGAGATCGAGAATGAAGAAAGAGGAAACTCACGATTGGGATTTGAGAGCAGAGGAGACATGCGAAATCGGGATTGGTGCTAAGAGAAATGTAGAAGAAGAAGAAGAAGAAGAAGAAACTTCTCTGAGAAGAAATTCATCTCTCGTGGAGGGAGAGCATGCGGCGGAGAAGACGGAAGAAGAAACGGTGTTGAAGCTTTACGGATCGTGAAACTTTCTATAATTAAACTCTTAAATTTTGTTTCGTATTTTTGGATCTGTAGTACTTGTATTTGTGTATAACGATGCTTTGTGATTAACTTTTTGCTTCTTTTTTTTCAATTATTTGTTTTCGTTATAGTGGGTAGAAACTAGAAATTATTGTAGTAAACACAATAATCAAAAAAAAAAAAAAAAAAAAATATATATATATATATATATATATTGATGAAGCATGAGTGGGTAAATGGCAGCAAATGCATGAGATGTTTTTATGTTTGGCCAATTTTTTACTTTTGAAAAGGAACGAAACATTTAAATAATAGAAAGATCTTTTATTAAAGAAAAATATTTTGGGATCATTTTGGTGCACTTTATTTTTTCTTAGCATTTTTTTATATAATAGTTAATACATATTTTAATTCCTACTATATTTGAGTTGCTTTTAATCATATTCCAAATTTAATTTATATTCTAAAATTCCTTTTTAGTACTATATGTGAACTACAAATTTAATTTAGGGCAATTCTCAAAAAATACCACAAAAAAGAGTTTTTGTTCCAAAAATACCACCAAAAACATTTTTGTTCCAAAAATACCATTTTTTTCAAAAGTTCCAAAAATAACACAAACTCAAAAGTTCCATGTTTTTTGTGGTATTTTTGGAACAAAAACTTTTTTTGGTGGTATTTTAGGGAATTTCTCTTTAATTTATAGGATACCAAAATCTAAAGATTCTAAGGGCAAGACCAATGGTGACACCGGAGGGTCTAAAGAGGTGTTTTTATAATATAAAAATATTAAAATTTGAGTAAAAGGAAGAAAGAGAGTGTTTTTGTGGGGTATATTAAAATATAAAATTTGAGTAAAAGGAAGAAAGAGAGTGTTTTTGTGGATAAAATTAGGTATTTTGGAGAGAGAGGGATCTAATATTGAATCTTTTGGAGAGTGTGTTTAAAAGGAAAAAAGAGTGTTTAAATATAAAATTAATAAAAGTTGAGTAAAAGGATGAAAGAGAAGGTATAAAGTTGAGTAAAAAGAAGAGAGAGAGTGTTTTAATAATTTAAAAATGATATAGATCCTTAAGGGTCACCATTGGTCTTGCCCTTAACAATCAATGACAAATAAAATACATGAGATGAAAAAAATATTTTCATGAATTTAGAATTGTTAATAACAACAATTATCAAATTTTGAAACAAATCAAGAAAACTAAAGATTAGTTTTTTAATAATATTTACAATGAGATATGAATGAAATATTTTAATATGAGATATACATATATTTCTAAGAAAATTTCAATTATCAAAAATGACTTTTACAATCATACATAATAATTTTTGATAATAACAAACACGACTAAAATCATAGTAATAATCTTATTTATAACGAACTAAACTTGTTTGAAAAAAAAAAAAAACGAACTAACCCATTAAATTTCCAAACGATCCGGCCCATTAACATTTGAGCTTGGAGTTCTAATTATTCGTCTATATGCTAATCATACCTCTGTATGCAAAGAGGAAAAACCATAAGTGGCATTTTCCGTAAATAACCCCAAATACATAATCGACTCTTCCAAAATTCCAAAATTTTCAAGACCGTTGTTAATTCTGATCATCTTCTTCTCTGAAGAACCGAGAAAAAAACATAATCCTCTCTCTCGATTCAATTAGTGTTTTGTCATGGAAGCAAAAACGGATCCGAAAAAGAGTCATCGATCGGTAATGATTTGATTTTCATTCATCGCTTTATTCTTTTTCTGGGTTTTGAGGTTTAGATCCTAGGGTTCGAGACGAATCATGCGATGAAATCGTTTTCAAAAACTCCTGCTTTATATACCTGAACTGGTTTCAATTTTGTGTTGTGACGAAGAAGATCATAGGTTAGGGCTATTGATTAAGCGTTGAGGACTTACGATTCTGATTTTGTCTTGCTGTAACGAAGAACATGGGTTGATTAGAGTTTACTGATTTTCTGTTCTTATAAACGAAATTAGGAATTGCGATTCTGATTTGATCTCAATTTCGTTGTAACGAAGGGAGTTGGTGTAGGAATAGTGAAGAAACAGCTTCCTCTGCATACGCAAAGAGAATTTTAGGTAAAACTCTTATTTCAAGATTTAGAATGGTCTACGTTGCTATGGTATGGTTTTGCCGGAATTTGACTGAGGTTAGTTGGATTCTTCTAACTTATCTGAGACTAAATCTCTATATGAATAGATTAGGTATCCTAAGCCAACCTTATTAGATGAAGACTTCAGATTGCCATAATTAATTGTTGAAGTTTGATTGTTTTGCATAGTCGTGAAAATAACTCGAACATGGTATCATGTCAGCTTTTTACTGATCGTTAGCGATGGTATGAACGTTTTGTTTTCACTTAATAACATAAAACAGTCAGTTTCTAATTAATATGGCAAATAAAGTCTTCATCTTTTTCTAACCTCAATCCAAACCTTTTACATAAAAAAATTTGTCTAATAGGAAAATTTTAGATAGCCTAACATGGAATCATGTTAGTTTCTGACTAATCGTTAGAGGTGTCATGGTTGCTTTTCCTTTTCACTTCATAATACAAAACATTCGGTTTGTATATAATTAGTATGACAAATAAAATCTTTATATCTTACATGTAAATACTTAGATTTGTCTCATAATCCTCTATATGTTATTTGGGAGCTGATTTGTGAAAAAATGTTTTGTATCATTTCCACGATCATTCTCACCAAAACAACTATGACATGGCTTAAGATGACATGACAAATTTGAATCAAAACAAAATCTTTTACAAGGCGCAGAGCTTAAATGTAGTTTTTTATTTTTAACGATTGGTTCCTTTTATTTTTAAATGTAGTTTTTTATTTGGAACTAATAGTATATTATTGAGTCACGTCTTTTTAATAAAAATGGTTTATATAGTATCCAAAAATTGTATCTTTACAGAAAAACTTGTTTTATAATTATCAATATATTATAGGTTGCGGCTTAAAAAAAAAAACTGTTTTATTTGTGTATAAAGCAAGAAATGGGTTTAACAAAATAGGGCTTTTAACGGATAGTACTTGTTAAGCACGTTACCCCATGTCCTCTTCCAATGAACTCGGAACTAACTTAAACACATCTTCGTCCCTAAAAGTCGTATAGCTGCAGAATCTTTGTATTTTCAAGACGTTTCATAGATGTCTTAGACCAATAATTGTTTACTGTGAGGGAATTTCTTTGATTTATTCCAACTTGACATTGTTAAAACGAATAGTAGACTATATACTTTTCTCAAGGGAGTTTTAGTAGATTTTTAGACCAAGAAAATTATTAGTTTTAGAGTAACTATCACGGATTTATATAAAAAAAAACAAATCTAAAGTCAACTCTTTCTTGCCTAGAGGGAGAACTTTTCCTGGACTTGGAACGTCTAAAATTGGGTTTGAAATCATTCCCCTTATAACTTGAGCTTGTGAATTGTGATTATACAAACCTCTGTTATCTTTTTCATTACAAATGGCTCAAAGATTGCATACTCTTCTCTCTATAATCTTTTTTCTTAATCTAATTTCTTTTTCAAGTCAACAAGACTTTAATTTCATCTACAATGGCTTTAACCAAGGTCAAGCCAATCTTCACCTTGACGGTTCGGCAAAAATCCAATCCCAAGGACTTTTGCAGCTAACCAACACCACAACTCAACAAATGGGTCACGCGTTCTTCAACCGCCAATTCGATATCGGTTCATCTTTCTCGACTCATTTCGTTTGCGCTCTAGTCCCTAAACCAGGAGTTGACGGTGGTCATGGAATCGCCTTTGTTCTATCATCATCAATAGATCTCACACAAGCAGATCCAACTCAATACTTAGGACTCTTCAACATCTCAACTAATGGATCACCTTCTTCTCGTATTTTAGCGGTTGAGCTAGATACCGTCCAAAGCGCAGAGTTTGACGACATCGACAAGAATCATGTCGGTATAAACGAAAACAGCCTCCAGTCCAATGTGTCCGCTTCGGCTTCTTATTATTCCGATAGAGAAGGGAAGAATAAGAGCTTAACACTCTTGAGTGGAGATCCTTTACAGGTATGGATTGATTATGAAGATAATCTACTCAATGTCACATTAGCTCCTCTAAGAAATTTAAAGCCAAGTAAGCCTCTTTTATCAAGAACCATCAATCTCACAGAAATGTTCCCCGATCGAAAAGCTTTCATCGGGTTTTCGGGGGCAACTGGTTCATTGGTAAGTTACCAATACATCTTAGGGTGGAGTTTTAGTAGTAACAGAGAAAATTTACATAGTCTTGACATTTCTAAACTTCCTAAGGTTCCTCGTCTCACCAAACCGAAGAAAGAAACATCTCCTTTGCTTATTGTTCTTTTGGTTATACTCGCGGTCATAGTAATGGCGGTTTTAGGAGGATTTTGTATCTATAGGAGAAAGAAGTATGCAGAAATCAAAGAGTCATGGGAAAAACCATACGGTCCGCTTCGTTATTCGTATAAATCTTTATATAAAGCAACAAGAGGGTTTAACAAAGATGATCGTCTTGGAAAAGGCGGTTTTGGTGAAGTCTTTAAAGGAACTTTACCAATTATAGGAGATATAGCTGTGAAGAGACTATCACACGACGCGGAGCAAGGAATGAAACAGTTTGTGGCTGAAGTTGTGACAATGGGAAGTTTACAACACAAGAATTTGGTTCCTCTTCTCGGATATTGTAGACGAAAAGGCGAGTTATTGCTTGTCTCTAAGTACATGGAAGGAGGTAGTGTTGATCAATACTTGTTCCACGGCGATAAACCGGCTCTTTCTTGGTCACAAAGAATTTCGATTTTGAAAGATATCGCGTCTGCGCTCTGTTACTTGCATACGGGAGCTAGCCACGTTGTTTTACACCGAGATATTAAAGCGTCTAATGTTATGTTAAATGGAAATTTGCAAGGGTTTTTAGGAGATTTTGGAATGGCTAGGTTTGATGATCATGGAGCTAACCTCTCTGCAACAGCAGCTGTAGGAACAATTGGTTACATGGCCCTCGAGTTAACATCAACAGGTACTTCAATAAAAACCGACGTGTATGCATTTGGTGCATTTATGCTTGAAGTAACATGTGGGAGGAGACCATTTGATCCCGAAATGCCAGTTGAGAAACGGCATTTGGTTAAGTGGGTTTGTGAATGCTGGAAAAAGGGTTCGTTAGTTGACGCTGTAGATACAAGGTTGGGAGGTAAATTCGTACCCGTGGAAGTCGAGATGGTTTTGAAACTCGGGTTGCTATGTACTAGCATTGTACCAGATTCAAGACCAACAATGGAACAAGTGGTGCAATTTATAAACATGCACCAAATGATGCCTGATTTCTCTCCAGATACTCCGGGAATCGGAGTTTCCACTCCGGTGTTAATGGGAGTACCTTCTTTGGTACTTACTTCCACTTCATCATCAGTACCATCAGTGTCTTCTTCCTCTGCCAACAACTCAATGTTCATTTCTCACTCAATCATATATGGTGATGGAAGATGATTAATCTAACAAATCTTTCTTCACATTCTTTGGTTTCTATTTTAAAACAATGTATATAATAATTGTAACACACATCTGTCTCATTGTTCCAATGTTTAAAACTTTGTATAAGTTATGTACAAAAAGTCTTTATTTTGGTACCGAACTGCCCCAAAGACATGGTAATTAGTGATCTCATTGAGATTTGTAATTGGATGGAATTTCCTGAGAAGATAATTTAGAGTTCTAAATTGCTCCAAATTCAAAAACATGTATGTTTTTTTTAGTTTCCAATCTCATGTCATAAAGATGCTTTGCACTCTGTTTGTAAGGAGACTTCCTTGATATGACTTACTTGAGGTCGACTCTGAATTATGATGCATTGGATTCTGCAAACAAGATTTGAATCATCTTTTCATATACATTTAACTATCAAGACACAACTTTTTTGGGTTTATTAGACATCCCAATTGTTTGAAATGTTCTTTTATCAGCTTCTGTAAGCAGTGATATTTTGTTTCTTTTAATAGTATTCCATCATATTAGCAGCTCTTGATTATTATTATCCAAGTAAAATGACACAATACACTACTCTTCCAAAGCTTTTTCAAAATCAATCAATTCACTGCAACTGATAAAGTATTATTTCTTTACAACAATCATCCTAGATTTGGAACATAAAAACAAATAAATGATACAAGATTCATATAAAAGTGAAAGTTAACATAGACATCTTATTTTATCTTCTCATAGTTCTTCTTGCTCTGCTTCAGATGCCTCTTCCTCTTCTTCATATGAATTATATCTTTCTTCTACTTCTACTTCTTCTTCTTCTTCTTCTTCCTCCTCTTCGTCGTGTTTCCATCGAAGAAACGGATGTTCCAACAAAATGTCAACAGACCATCTCTGAGCAGGGTCTGTCTCCAAACAGTTATAGATAAAATCCTTAGCTTCATCAGCCAATGAATCAGGGACATAAGGAACAAGATTGCTTTCACCTATCAAAGCAATCCAGTCTTCCCATACAAGCTCGCCGCTGTGCTCTCCCCAAACCCTTTCTCCACTCAACATCTCAAGAACCGTACACCCAAACGCCCACACATCTGCTCCATAGTCCAAAACATTGTCTCTTATAAGCTCAGGAGCCATAAACCGCGTCGTACCTCTCCTAAGACCCAATCTTTCATCGTACTCAACCGACTTTGTCTCTATCGCTTTCCCGAAACCAGAGATCTTAGCCACAAACCCCATTAGGCCTAATCCTCTTATTCTCAGGCGTGAGTAAGATGTTCTTAGGTTTAATGTCACAGTGAATAATCTTCTCTCCATGGATATATTTAAGACCAACCAAAATAACTCTAGCGAAACCCTTAACATCATTCTCAGGTAAGCCTCCTCCTTTGTTCTGGTTCTTGATGTGTTTCGCAAGGCACTAATTAGGGCAGTACTCGAATATCGTGTTGTAGTACATGGTCTGATGATGATTCTCGTTCTTCTTCTCCTCTGTTATCTCGTGGCCATAACAAGTGACAACGAACGGACTTTTGAGGCGAAGTAAAAGTCTTTCCTCGTTCCTGATCTGTGATGATTGTGTGATTTCGTTGGACTTTATAGCGATCTCTGGAGGAAGATCGTCTTCGTCGTCACCGTCGGTTGTGATCACGGCAGAATAAACAGAACCGTAAGAGCCTCACTACAAGAAAACAATCACTTTTCCGACGAAAAAAAAATTTCGTCGGAAATCCGTCGGAAATGTCCAACCAAAATGAATCCGTCGGAATTCCGTCAATTTATTCCGACGGAAATCCATACTATCGGCATTCTGTTGGAATTCCGTCTGAAACAACCGACAGAATACAGACGGATAAGATCTGTCGTAATATTCCGACAGAATTCCAACAGAATTCGGACTTCCCGATGTCGGCAAAGTTTGATTGGTCAGCGTGTACAGACGTATTTCCGACAGACTAAATCCTTCGGAATTAGTGACGGATGTCTGACGGAATTCTGACGGTTTCTGATGTCGGCAAAGTTTGAGTGGTTGCCATATCGTCTGCGGTGGATGATGGGATTGGTGGGGTGTTATGTCGGAGGTATTGACGGATTTCCGACGGAAATCCGTTCTACATAAGTTTGCAGAATTCTTCATTCCATCATAACAAAATTTCGAGAAACCAAAAAAAAATTATAAAGATGAGTTCATATTTTCGCGCATGGATGGACAAGCCAATGATGGATGAGGGCTCGGACTTATTAAGGAACGAGTACGCTCAAGGAATATGCGAGTTCATGAATTTACTCAGTAATGTAGAAGCAGCAAAAAAGGTCAGGATATCAAATGTCCTTGTTCTAATTGCTGTAATAGAATTAGTGTTGCCGTTTATAATGTTTGGACTCACTTATATAGATATGGTTTTAGGCCGGGATATAAGGTTTGATTTTTACATGGAGAAACCAATTAAGTAATATGGTAGTACTAGTAGTAATGAACCTTATTTTCCGGATAGCGTAGAAGAACGTACAACAAATGTAGAGGTTGGTGTAAATACGGTTCATAGGGTTAACGATGCGTATAGAGAGAATTTGCAGTCGGGTGGCTATGAGGGTGATAGGGTTGAAGACCCTAATTTAGAATCTCGAAGGTTTTTCGATATGTTAGACGCATCAAAGCAACCACTATACATCGGTTGTAGGGAAAGTCATTCACCTTTATCTTCTGCTAGTAGGATGATGAACCTGAAGACTGATTATAATTTGTCAGAAGAATGTGTTGATGCATTCGCCGAGTTCGTGAAAGATGTGTTGCCAGAAGATAATCTTTCCCCAGCATCATACTACGAAGTCCAAAAACTTGTTGCCGGTCTTGGTTTGCCCTACCAGGTTATAGATGTGTGCATCAACAACTGTATGCTATACTGGAGAGGAGATGAAAACCGAAAGAAATGTAAATTTTGCCATAAACCACGGTTCCAGGACACCAGTGGCAGAGTGAAGATTCCATTCAAACGGATGTGGTATTTACCATTAACAGATAGGTTGAAGAGGCTGTACGAATCTGACTGCACAACTAAGGCTATGAGATGGCATGCAGAGCATAATCAAGATGGAGATATTACGCATCCTTCTAATGCGGAAGCGTGGAAACACTTTTAATCCGTATATCCAGATTTTGCCTACGAACGACGGAATGTATACATCGGCTTATCCACTGATGGTTTCAACCCATTTGGAAAGCATGGCAGACGTTATTCATTGTGGCCGGTCATCGTAACACCTTACAATTTGCTTCCATCTATGTGCATGCGGTGGGAGTTCCTCTTTCTCTCAATTCTAGTTCACGGGCCTGGTCATCCAAGACGGTCACTCGATATATTCCTCCAACCATTGATCTATGAGTTGCAGATATTGTGGGAGCATTGTGTCGAGGCATTTGATGTTTCAGTCCAGCAGAATTTCCAAATGCGTGCGGTTCTTATGTGGACCATAAGCGATTTCCTAGCATACGGTATGTTATCTGGACGGACAACGCATGGAAGACTGGCTTGTCCTTATTGCCAAGACAATACTACAACATTCCAATTGCAGCATGGAAGGAAGACATCATGGTTTGATTGTCATAGGTGTTTTTTACCGGTAGATCATCCATATCGTCGGTCTAAAACACATTTCAGGAAGAATTTACAAGTGTTATATGGTCCACCTCCTGAGATAGATGGTCGCAGCATATTGGAATAGTTACGTGATTTTGGTGCAGAGCGAACTCCTGAATGTGGGGGTAATGGCCATCACCCCGTCGACGGTTGTGGAGAATATCACAATTGGCACAAGAAAAGTATTTTCTGGGATTTGCCATACTGGAAAGACCATCTATTGCGGCATAATGTAGATGTCATGCATGTTGAAAAGAATTTCTTTGACAACATCATGAACACCATCTTAAACGTTCCAGGAAAGACAAAAGACAATTGGAAGTCTAGATTAGACTTGCCATTGATTTGTTCAAGGGCATCTCTTCATGTTTCGTCTAATGGTAGATTGCCGATGCCTGCGTACCGGTTAGACGCTGGTCAGAGAGAAATTTTTTTTGAATGGATTAAAAATTTTGTTAAATTTCCTGACGGCTACGCATCTAATCTACGTAATTGCGTTGATTCGACGGAAGGGAAGTTTGTAGGAATGAAGAGCCATGATTGTCATGTAGTGCAACATCTTCTTCCATTTGCATTAGCATATCTTCTTCCATAAGCAATCCACCAAGCAATTGGCACTACAAGAAAATGTAGTAAAGATAGCATATATTTATAGCGTTTTGTGAATTTCTGCTATAGTTAACAGACCGGTGTATTTTAGATAGCGTTTAGTTAATTTGTAAACGCTATCTTATGTTTTTAGAAGTTACAGTTTTTAGAAGCGTATGTTTAGATAGCATTATGAGTTTTAAACCACTGTGTTTTAGTTTAGGCGGACAAAATTTTCGATTCCCGGCTAAGTACTTAGCCAAAAATTTTTCGTTTCCCCAATATTTTCATTGTTCCCTCTCTACTCTGTCGTTTTGCTTTGTCGAAACCTTAGCCTAAACTCACTCTCTCTTTTCTCTCTTCTCTCTCACAGAAGCTCAAGAGCTAGGGTTTTTCAATTTCAATTTCTCAAAGACAAAACTCATCTCAAATTCTTAGCTCATTGTCGAAACCTGACAGAAAATCTTTATCTCTCTCCGAGATTCTCTTCTCTCTCTTAGAAGTTTTGTCTGCAAATCGATTTATCGAAAGCGAAGGTACAAATTTTGCTTGATGTTGGGTAATCGATTTTGGGTTTCGAGATGTTTAAATCGGTTTTATTTTCGACAAATTTGTCAATTTTATAGGGTTTCCGTTTCAAATAGGATTCGTTTCAGTTTGAATTTCGATTTAGTGCATGTCAAATTTTAAGGTTTCGATTTGATTTGTCTGACTATAATCGATTCCTCTTTACAAGAATTTTAGGGTTTCAATTGGTTTCAGTTTTTAAGGTTTCAATTTAGTTTTGTCTAACTATACTCGACTCTCCTTTTGCAGGTTTTCCTTTTGCGTCTTCTTCTTCACAAAATCCTAGTTATCTCTGTTGCAGGTAATTTCAGTTCTCTTATGCATCTTTGTTGGTTTATTGAGTTTGAATCTGTCTGATGTAAGAATCTCTTGTCATAAATGTATGTAATCGTTTGACCATGGAGTTGTGTAACATGGTCAAGTCTTGGGTTTGGCTTCCAAGGTATGGTTTTATCTTGTTATTACTAATAATTTCTTAACTTACAGCTGAGTTTCTTATGACTGTTTATTGAACTTGAAAGTTTTTTCTATCCTTATAGGAATAGTCTCAAGTATGAGAAAGGAGCAACTGATTTTGTTTACGGGTCAGCTAGGAGAATGGGAGATCCTCCAAATATGTTTTGTCCATGTATTGATTGCTGGAATCTGCGTCATCAACCATTAGGCACGATAGTAGATCATCTGATTATTAGGGGTATGGACTTGGTATACAAGACGAGTAGATGTTGGAGTAATCATGGGGAGATTAGGGATTTAACAAGAGGTGATGATCCAATTTCAGAATTTGAAGCTTATGAGTTGTTTAGAGCTGCTTTCTTTGATGGTGATGACAATACACATGCCCAGAATGACAATGCAGATCAGAGTGACAATGCAGATCAGAGTGAAGAAGATTCATAATTTATGAAAAAGTTGAAAGATGCTGAGACTCCACTCTACTCCAGTTGTTCTAAGTATAGTAAAGTGTCTGCTATCATGGGGTTGTACCAGATTAAAGTTAAGAGTGGGATGTCAGAAAACTACTTCGATCAGCTTCTAAAGATAGTTCACGACATGCTACCTGGAGATAACGTCCTTCCAACATCAACAGATGTGATGAAGAAGTTCTTGAAGGTATTTGGTTTTGGATATGAGAACATTCACGCATGCAAGAACGATTGCATTCTTTACCGAAAGCAGTACAAGGATATGACAAGCTGCCCTAGATGTAGTGCTTCAAGATGGGAGATGGATAAGCACACAAAAGAGGAAAAGAAAGGGATTCCAGCTAAGGTTCTCAAATATTTCCCAATAAAGGACAGATTCAGAAGGATGTATAGATCAAAAAGGATGGCAGAGGATCTACGTTGGCATTTCAGTAATGCTTCAGAAGATGGAATGATGCGGCACCCGGTGGATTCGATAACTTGGGCTCAGGTTAATGCTAAATGGCCACAGTTTGCGTCTGACCCGAGAAATCTTTGACTTGGTTTGTGTACTGATGGGATGAATCCTTTTTCAATTCAAAACACCAAGTATAGTACATGGCTAGTGTTTCTTGTGAACTATAACATGGCACCTACATTGTGTATGAAGGCTGACAATATAATGCTCACTCTGTTGATACCTGGACCAACTGCACCGAGCAACAACATCGACGTATATCTTCAACCGCTGATAGAAGATCTACAGGATTTGTGGAATGAAGGTGTGGATGTTTATGACGCCTTCTCAAAGGAAACTTTTAATCTGAGAGCTATTTTACTGTGGACAATCAGTGACTATCCTGGTTTGGGAACTTTGGCAGGATGTAAAGTTAAAGGTAAACAAGCGTGTAATGTTTGTGGTAAGGATACTCCTTTTAGGTGGCTTAAGTTTAGTAGAAAACATGTCTACTTGGGCAATAGGATAAGACTCAGACCTGGGCATCCTTACAGACGCAGATGGAGTTGGTTTGACAACACGGTAGAACAAAGGACTGCATGTAGAATTCAAACAGGGGCTGAGATATTTGAGCATTTGAAAGACTTTAAGAATGATTTTCGTAGAGCTTTAGATAAGAAAAGTAAAAGAAAGAGGTCTGATTTGTGTGGAGATGATGAAATTTCAGAAGAGGAATATGATGAAGACAGTTATCAATGGAGGTGGAAGAAGCGGTCTATTTTATTCGATCTTGATTACTGGAAGGTTAGCATAGTTTATATATAAAATTGTAATAAAACTATAGATAAATTTACTTCTTTGCCATTGTCTAACTTAGATCTTTGTTTTTTATGTATTAGGATATGCTTGTTCGTCACAACATCGATGTAATGCACGTTGAGAAAAATGTGTCTGATGCCATGTTGTCCCTTCTAATGCATAGTGCTAAATCTAAAGATGGCTTAAAGGCACGACAAGATTTGGAAGATATGGGTATTCGGGAAGCATTACATGCACAAGTACGTGGGAAGAGAAAGTACTTACCACCTGCTGCTTATTGGTTTTCCAAGACAGAAAAAAGAAGTTCTGCAAGAGATTGTCTGAGTTCAGAGGACCAGATGGGTATTGTGCGAATATCGCAAACTGTGTTTCAGTTGATCCTCCTACAATTGGTGGCTTGAAGTCTCATGATCACCATGTGTTACTACAAAACTTGTTACATGTGGCTTTGAGAGGACTGCTGCCAACTGGACCTACGATTGCAGTGACTAGAATATGCAACTTCTTCAATAGATTGTGTCAGCGTGTAATTGACCTAGAGAAGTTTATAACATTGGAGGCTGAGGTTATTGAGTCATTGTGCCAACTGGAGAGGTTCTTTCCTCCTTCCATGTTTGATATCATGTTCCACCTTCCTGTTCATCTAGCAAGAGAGACACGGTTGGGTGGACCGGTCCATTTTAGATGGATGTATCCTTTTGAGAGGTAGTGATTAATGTTTTTAAAATCTATTTTAATTATTTGATGTGATGAAAACTGATACTTCTTTGTTTGATATGTAGGTACATGAAAACCCTTAAGTCATATGTTAAGAACTATGCAAGGCCGGAAGCTTGTATGGCTGAGGGATTCATGGCAGGAGAATGCATTGCTTTCTGTTTGGAGTTTCTAAAGTCTTCTGTACCAGTTCTGGGAACTGTAGTCCGTAATGAAGATCTTGAACCAGATGAGCACATCCTCGAAGGTCATCCAATTAACAAGGCTAAACCAGTTGTCCTTACAGAGAAAGAGCGGGAGATAGCGCATAGATATGTTCTGATGAACACAACAATGTTTACTCCTTATGTTGAGTAAGTTTGACAACATTTCCTAGCTATTATTGTTTTCATGTTTCACTTTTACAAATATCTGTCTAATACTTTTATAAACAATTATGACATTTCTATATAGTATGCACTTGGAAGAATTACAAGCTAAGGATGTGCACTGCAGAAGAAATGAAACTCTTTTATGGAAATTGCATGGGGAAAAGTTTACACAATGGATTAAAGAGAAGGTATGCAGTTAGATAAAGATACATATCTTATTAATTTTTACCATCTAAAACTATATCTAAATACTTGTTTTGCTTCTGAGCTTTTCACTAGATCCCAAGTAACTCAAAGGACCATTCTAAGCAGCTAAGGTGGTTAGCATTTGGACCAAGACAAGAAGCTCAGACATTTAAGGGATACATAGTGAATGGACATCGATTTCACACCAATGATGTAAAGAGGAAGACTCAGAATAGTGGAGTATCCTATGAAGCTTTAACCATGTGTCGATCTAGTGCAAGAGATACAAATCAAAAGGCTGACATTGTTTCCTACTATGGAGTTATAGAAGAGATTATCTTGCTGGACTACCACATGTTCTATATCCCACTGTTCAAGTGTAGATGGGCAAACAAAGGGAATAGTGTGAAGGAAGAAGATGGCTTTACGTTTGTCAACTTGCATATTAACCAATCTGCATTTCGACAAGATCCATATATTATGCCGTCTCAAGCAAAACAAGTTTTTTATTCCCGAGAAGATGACTCATCCCCTTGGTATGTAGTTATGAAAGCGCCACCAAGGGGTTATCATGAGTTGGAGACAGAAGAAGAGACTTTGGCACCACCATCATCCAGTCAGTAGTCTGAAGACTTGTTGGATCAGTCTTCTGATGATGATGAGAGTTACTGTGTTAGGGAAGATTGCGAAGGAGTTTTAGTATATTAGTAGATTTTGGCTTATTGGTTAGCATATTGGTTGATGTGAGATATAGTAATGGTCTACAGATTTTGCTAAGTATTTTCCTTTTGGTTTTATTTACAGAAAACATGACTAAAACAACCACCAGTGATAAGGAAATAAGACGTAGCAAGCGTCAGCAAGGCATTGATGTTACTCATGTTGAGGTGAAAACAACCAAAAGAGCAAGGAAACTTGCTAAATCAGTAGAAGATGAACAACCCGAACAACAACAAGTATCTGAACCAGTAGAGGAAGAAGAAGCTGACCCAGCAGTACAACAAAATAGAGCAGGAGAAGAGAAAGAGACTGAGAAAGAGACTGAACAAAATGGAGAAGAACATGAAGCTGAACAACATGAAAATGTTGATAATTCACCTGAAGAATGTGTAACAGACCAGTTAAAGACGAAGAAGAAGAGGACTAGAAGACCCACCAGGATGAGTAAATTGGCTAAAAGCAATGGGGACAAAGTAGATGTGGAGTTTAACATCATCGGCAACCATGTTGGGAAGGGATCAGTTACACTTTCAACTTTTATGGGAGTTCTTGTAAGGGAGCATGTATCAGTACTTTTAGATGATTGGAGGTACTTGGATTCAAAGATAAAGGATACAATGTGGGAACAGCTTCAGGTACAAGTGTTATTTTCTTTTTTACTTGATGCTTTTAACAAGTTTTTATGTTAACATTGTATAAATTTGTTGTAGGGGACGTTTAATTTGACAGAAGATTGGCAAAAACATTCACTGTTAATTCAAATGGGGTGCGCATGGAGGTCTCATAAGTCTAGGCTGCTTCACAAAATTCGTCTTGCTAAGATCAATGGAGAAATACGAGATCTGAAACCAAGCAACATTCACAGTGAATCAGCATGGTTCAAGTGGGTGAAGACTAGGACTGGCAAAGCTTTCAAGGTTTGGATTCAAATACAAAATTGATTTATGTAATTTTACTTATATTTAATATATTAATTGACTGTTATAGGAACGAAGTGAGATGTACAGGGTTATGAGGAATTCACAGATTCCACACACAACCAGTCGTAAAGGAATGAATCGCCTTGAGGATGAAATGGTATGTCTATGTAGTGATAAATTGTATTCATTAGTTATATACTATAAATAGTGACTGTGAATACTTCTTGGTACTTGTAGAAGAAAAAGGCACCTGACCCGAGTAAGATTACTAGAAGCAAGGTCTGGATAGCTGGACATACCCATGCAGATGGAAGACCTGTTAAACCCGAGTTTCAAGAAAAAATTGTAAGGAGTTATCAAACTCATCTGTTGGTTTTACTTGGTGATGTATAATGTTGGTTTTACTTGGTAATGTATACTGATGCATTAACAAAATTGTAAACCAGGAACAAATTAAATCTCTTGATAGTGAGATAGGCTCAAACTCCAATGTTAGCCTTAAGGAAGATGTTGTGAGTCAAATTCTAGGGAAAGATAAGAGTGGAAGAATCAGAGGAATGAGCAGAGGGGTTACTGCTACCAAGTTAGCATTCTTACAGGCCAGAGATGCACATGTGCAGAAGATTGAAGCTCAACACGCAGAATTGGTGAGCGAGGTTGCTGATTTGAGACACTTGGTTCGTGACTTAACTAAAGGGAAAAGGGTAAGGTTAATATTCAATTATGGTTTTCAATTCCTGGTAAGATGTACTATTGAAACTCTTAATTGTGTGTATAGGATGATGGTGCAAATTCAGACACCACTGATGAACCAAGGTGTCAGTTACTTGATTGGTCTGTAGACGCAGATGTTGTTGTTGCTGAGGGAAAACTATGCTCTGTTGAACCAAGTTACAAGATTGGCCGTATGCCTATTGGTCCTAATGGGTCAGCTGTACTTGTGACCTTTGTATCAGATAAAAATGCATCTCTATGGAGGCCTACATCAACTGTCAACAAGCTTGGCCAGACTGTGGGAACCAAGATAGCATGGCCATTTGATAAGCTAATTGTGGACAGGGACTCCTCAACTGGAAACAAGGAAGTTGATGCATCGGTAAAGTTCTTATGATATAGTTTACATGTTTTTGGTAATATATAAATGCTTATTGGTTAGGTGACACATGAATTATGTTTTTGCATGACTTTTTTTAGGCCACAACCATAAAGGAAGATAGAGTCCAGCTTGTTGATTGGATTTTGGGTGGTGAAGTAATTGTTGAGGCACATATGATTTCAAAAGACCCTAAACAGTTGGTGAATAAAATTCCATTGGGTCCGAATGCTGCAATGGTGAATATTGTAAAAGTCTTTAACAAAGAGGCTTCATTATGGAGACCACCAAGTGAAGACATTTTTGTGATGGGTGATGCACTGCTTGTGAACATAGCATGGCCACTTACTAAGCTGTCTAAGTGTAACGGACAGAGAATGGAGGATGCAGAATCTGAGAGTGGAGCAGATTTTAGTAAAGAAGAATCTAACAGAGCTGGAGCATCTTTCAATAAAGGAGGAGGACGAACAAGTTCTAAAGGAGCAAGAACATCAGGTTCTAAAGAAGTAGAACCAACTAAAGAATCATCACCTAAGGTAAAACTCTATACATTAATCTGTCTTTTACATGATGTGTTGTATAGTTTTGTGATTGTGATTAATTTCTGCAATTTAATTTGTAGAGTGGTGCAAGTAACAGCTCCAACAATAGAAACCTAGCTAAGAAGAAATGCTTCCTCATAGATTGCTTTGGATCAGGAGAAAAAGTTGCAGAAGGCAAAGTTATTTCAACCAATCCAAGCGACATTGTCTACTGCCATCCATTGGGTCCAAATGCCAGGAAGGTTTGGGTTGAGGTCAGCTTGATTGGCGATGCACAAGTATGGAGAAAAACATCAGAATTTCAGATTGTTGCTGATGCATTAGGTACTAGTATTGCTTGGCCTAATGAAAACATTGTTTATATGTGAACCTTTCTCTTATGTTGGATTGTGTTGGGTAGTACTAAAACTTGTTTGGCTTGGTGAACTTGTTGTATTTGTACTTGATGTGGCAATTATATATGAACTTTTATGTTTTATGTTTTGGTTTGTACTTGATGTTTATCTAATAAGCTAATATGGGAAACAAAAATCCAATTTTAACGCAGAATCTGGGGTACAATAACAATAATAGAAAACAAACGCTATATTAAAACTAATGGTAGCGTTTGTGAATTGTATGAAACCATAAATAATAACGATCATTAACTGCTATTATAAAATATACAATTCCAATAAAAGAAACGCTATCTAAAAAGACAATAATATAGCAGACGAATAAAACGCTATGTAAAGTGTCATATCTATTATAACGGGCGCACACATAGCGTTCCCAATACCGCTACGATATCCTTTTATAGCGTTTTTCGGACGCTGTATATGTGACATTTTCTTGTAGTGTGGAGGTATATTTTGTACTCCCATTAGTTTATTACTAATATAATATTACTATATATGTACTAACTTGTTTACGTTTTGATTGTAGGAGTTGGTGCTTTCTTCAGAGATTTATGTTCACGAACACTTACAGTCCATGTGATCCGTAACTTAGAGGCCAATATCCCGGTTCTCCTTTGTAATCTTGAGAAGATATTTCCACCATCTTTTTTTTACGTTATGGAACATCTTCCTATTAACCTCCCACGAGAAGCAGCCTTAGGAGGCCTTGTTCAATACCGGTGGATGTATCCGTTCGAGCGTTACATGTTCCACCTGAAGAAAAAGGTTAAAAATTTGAGCAAGGTTGAGGGATCTATTGTTGCACAAAGCCTAAATGAGGAAGTCTCACACTTTGCCGAATATTACTTTCTATCTGAAGTCCAGACTAAGGTCAGACGTCCAGCACGACATGATGATAGAGGTGAGAAAGCAGTGTACGCCGTGGTTGTACCTGAGTGTTTTTCCCAAGTTGGTCGAGTAAGTGGAAAATGAAAGAAACGCAAACTATCAACACAAGAGGTCACACATTTGCATACGTATATCCTTAGAAATTGTGAATAAATTGTGGAGTACGAAAGATATATTAGTGCTTATAATAAATTTATGTAATTATTTATCTTACTCTACTAACGAGTGTTATGTTATAGGATCTACATGTCTCTAGCCCAAACTTACCATGCTGGTAAAACAGATTCCGAACTTGCTGTCTTGAAAGATGAAGAATTCCCAGGGTGGTTGAAATGTTATGTAATTTTAATATAATTCCGTACTCTTACTTTCCTAGGTTTTCATGTTCAAATGTTTTCACGTTCATATGTTACTGATATCTTACTTATATATCATTTTAAGGTTTCCGAACGTGTAGCAAGTGGTCACCCAACCCCGACATGGTTAGTGGAGTTTGTTCATGGTTTACGCAGCACCGCGACTTCATATTCCAAGTTTTGCACTAGGGGATATTCGTTCAGGATCCATGAGGTAGGACGTCAAAGGTCAACTTCGGACTTTGGTATTTCGGCGCAATCGGGTGATACCATGTACTTTGGGATTTTAAAAGAAATATTGGCAATCCGCTATCCAAGAATGTTGGACTTGAGGTGCATTGTGTTCTTGTGCGATTGGTATGATCTATCCAATGGTCGTTGGGTTCGCGTTGACCCTCTTGGTGTTATTTCGATAAATTCAAGCCGGAAACTCCAGCATTATGATTCATTTATCCTTGCATCTCAAGCAGACTAAGTATGAATACAATAATATGTTTTCCTACTTATGCATACTTTACAATTGCGTAATCATCTATATTTACATTATATACTATTTACTTATAGGTTTTCTACATTCCATATCCTCGAGTTGCTTATCGTACAGACCCTTGGATCACAGTAACTCCAATTAACCCGAGAGGAAAAATATATGGTTTTCCTGAACATGATGCTCTACAACCATCGAGAAGTATACCAATGACACATGTTGAGGAGATGGATAACATTGAACTTGTGGTTGATGTCACACATATCGGCGATGATCTAGTTCATTCAGACGAAGAGGAAACACGTGGAGAATTTGACGATGATTCAGACTCCATCCCTAGTGAAGGTTCCTTAGGAGATTCAGAATAATAATTTGTGAAAAAATGTTTGCTCATTGATGTTGTATTCTCACATCTGTGTGTTCCCTATAATATGTTGCAATTCATTAACAAATCCGATTGTCCAATACAATATGAGTATTACAACATACAAATAAAAAACCAATAAAAAATTTGAAATATGAGTATTAGCGACTTGGAAATATTTAACACACAACGGTTATGGTACACGTACATAATAAACTCCTCTTTTTACAAACATATGTCGGGTTCAAATCCGAACTTACCATTGGTTAGAACCATTTAGTGATTTTCTTTCCCTTTTTTTTCTTTTGTGGAGAATCTACAAAGCCGTCGCACAATTCCCTTTTGATTGCATCAACATCTAGATTTATGTTTGGCTTGTCTGGGCTTTGGGCGAATTCATAATCATAGTAATGATCCTTTGGTGGAGAATCTATAAATCCGTCGCACAATTCGTTTTTGATTGCATCAACATCTAAATTTAAGTTTGTCTTTTCTGGGCTTTGCGCGAATTCATAGCCATAATACTCATCCTTACATACGTTTGAAGTACTTGCACCGTAAGTATCTGACTTTTCAATCAAGTGAAATGGTTATACGGCTTCGACACCCCGCTTCTGGTCCGGACATTGTGGCTGACTATCGTAAATGTGGTGGATGTTTGGCAAGCACTGGCTGTCAGGCACTATAGATTGGTGAGCACGTATAGAATCTTCATCAGTGATTGGTGAGCACGTATCAAATTCCCACGAGTAAGTGGGAATTTCTCAGGTGAAATTGTCGCAATGAGATTCGGTTTCCCTCGAGTATGTTGGAACATGAAAAAAATTAGCCACGGATTTTGTTTTTGAGTCTTCATTAGGAGAGCTAGAAGACATTTTTCTGTAATTGAAAGGTGTAGAACGTAAACACTCCATCGGGAGTATTTATAGTAGCGTTATATGTCTAAACTGTCGGTATTCCGTAGGTATATGGACGGAATTCATACAACACAATATCGGCAAAATATGATTGGTTAGTGTGTATGGACGGAGTTCCGACGGGGTAATTCCGTCGGAAGTGATGACGGATTTGCGACGTAATTCCGACGGAGACCGATGTAGCAAAGTTTGAGTGGTTTTTATAGCGTCTACGGTGGCCGATGGGATTGGTGGGGTGATATGTCAGAGGTAGTGACGGAATTCCGATGGATTTCCAACGGAATTCCGTTTTATATAACCCTGGACACCTCTTCATTCTTTCCTTAAAAAATTTTCAACACCAAATCATTACACGAAAATATACATTTACGAAATGGCAAACAGAGATCTATGGAATTACTATATGCAAAACCGATGCCCTGGTCTAAACCCTCCAAACAGAACCCTTGCTCCTTGAAGCCCTCCTTATGATAACTTAAATGTCATAGATGCTCAACCGACAATTTCACTCCACCCAACTCAACGATCCCAGAACCAAACGCCCGAAACACCGGGACCTGCCCAAGTTGAAAGGCGAGGAATTTTTCGCAAGAGGGCTGATGATGCAAGGGTGGTCCGAGGTGAAAGTTCTCAAACGCGCCCAACACAAGATTTTATTTGTGAGGTCATTAACAAGGCACCACAAGCCGACCAGGATTTTAGTAGTCCTCGGTGGACTTCTACTATCGATTACATAATCCGTGAAGGTATATATATATATATATATATATATATATATATATAATTACCATTTTTACTTTTACAATAATGATTGTAGCTGACAAATACAAAATCTACATTCATAAATGTAGGTTCTTATGACAATAGAACCACACCATTCTGGACCCAGGTTGCAGAAATTCAATCCCCGCGTTCACAATTTGTGGAAATAAAAAAGGTGTACGTTTCCGTCCAATTTTATTAACATTTAGAGAAACAATTTTTCTGACAAATATATTATATTTAATTATCAGATTGTCGTTATGCTCTCTAGTTTGACCCCCAATGACCAGGGTGATCTGCTTGTAACCTTAAAAGATCCGTAGGGAAAAATCGAGGGAACCATGCACCATAACATCTTCAAGAATGACGAGTACAGACTCACGACTGGTGTAGGTGCGGTGGTCATCCTGAAGAATGTTACCGTATGCCGTTTTGATAGGAACCCAAAGTACCTAAACATCACAGAGCGGAACATTGTTAAGGTAGATACACCATAGGTTTATAATTTTTTTTGAGAATGGTTAACTAAATTCAGTTTTCAAACAGATATTCGGTGGTAATTCGATGATTCCTAAATACCACCCAACGGAAGTATGCACCATCGAGGAGGAAGATGAAGGAACTACTTGGGACGAATATGAAACAGTTCCAGAGTCCGATGAAGAATAAATATCTAACTCGTCCATGATTAAGAATAATGTTATGATTACTTCTTTATGTTGCTTTTATGTTAAATTTTGATTAAAGCCAATTATGATTTGTGGATTTTTTTCTATATAGTTATAAGTCAACAAATCAAAATTGCCTTCAATCGTTTTGCCAATCAAAGAGCCAAGCTCGTGAAGCTCACAAGTTCTATCTATGTTATCTTGGTTTTAATAAATATCTAACTCCTTCACATTGTCGACGAAATTTTATTTCTAGTATTTATTACCGCGGGAAAAATTAAATACATGTAATAAAATTCACCATCCGTCGGAATTCCGCTTTAATTTTCTACAGAATTCCGACGGATGTTTAATAAACAATTTATTTTGGCGTAAATAATTAAATATATGTAATAAAACTCAACATCTGTCGGAATTCCGTCTTAAATTCCGATGGAGTTCCGACGGATGATGAATTTTATTAAAAAATTTAAGATATAAACAATTTATTTCGCCGGAAATATATAATAAAAATAATTTCCGTCAGAATTCTGTAAATATTTTCGACGGATTACCGACGGAAACCCTAATTTGACTTGCTGCCAAACAACTTCGTGATCATCGTCAAAGCGGGAAAAACCATCAGAATTTCCGTCAGAGTTTTAGGTTTCGTCTGAATTCCGTCGGCCACCCTATTAAATCCACAATCTTCGTTTTCCCCGCAGACAGAACTAAAAAGTTTTTTTTTCTCCAAAATTCCTCCGTATCGCCGCCGTTTATCCGCCGATTTCTTGCCGTTGTAGCCCATAATCTGACGTTTGTTGCTCAATTCCCACAATCCTTCCCCCAAATCATAACCCAATGTAAGTTTTACATAATTTTTTAGAGTTGTTGCGAAATTGTTCTTGAAATTGTAGGTTAGTAAATTGGGATTGGTTAAATGTGGAATTACAAAGATTGTTGAACATGGATTTGTATGAGAATTTTAGTAAATTAGGAATTAACAAATATAGTAATTAAGTAATTTAGGGTTCATGAGGATGTTAGAAATTTATGAATTTAGGTTTGTAGATAATTTTCTGAATTTAGGAATTTTGGCGAATTTTCTGAATTTTGATAATTTTAGGGATTTTTAGATAATGCAAATTTTATAAATATTTCAAATTTTAAGAATTTTATTTCCATATGTTTTTGTGATTTTTAGGGATTTTTTAAAATTTAATATATGATTAATATGTAAAATTTTAAATTTTTAAATATTCTATAGAGAAAATGTTTAAAAAATCATTAAAAAGCCTTAAAATTTAAATTTTTTTTAACATTAATAAACCAATATAAACCTTTAAAATTATACATGTAGTCTTAAATAAATTTTTTTAAAAATTTTCAAATTATAAATGTCAATTTCCTAACAAAACCTAAATCCATGAACTTCCGTTTCTGATTATCCAATATACGAACAAGTCCTGATTACTTAAATTACAAAATTCCAATTTCATTAAATCCCTAAGTCCATAAATCACAAAACCACATAATCTCTAATTCAATAAATTCATTTATTACAAAAAACTGAAATTACCATGAATCCCTAAACCATTAAATCCCTAAGTCCCTAAATAACAAAATGTCCGAAAACTAAATTCCTTACATCTCTAAATTCCAAAAAAACCAAATTTCCAATATCCTTAAATTCCTAAATCCAAAATTTCGAAATAACTAGATCGTAAAATATCAAAATCCCAAATTCCTATAACTTCCATATTCCATAAATCCCGAAATCTCAAAATCTTAGAATTTTGGAAATCGTAGGGATTATCCACGATACCATCACTCTAGAGGAGCTGGGGCTTCCAGTAGGGGAGGTCGGAGTGCGAGTCAGACGCATATCCCCGACAGTCATCCCGGCTTCGAGACCCCACAAATGTCTCAGCCCACGGGTACAGCGGCCTCATCTCCCGCGTCCATGACCATCGAGCAATTTGTGTCACAACCCGGACGTGCTATGTTGACTCGTCTAGATCCAGACATGCCACGTAACACGACCTGGTAAGTCTTATTTAAATATGTATTGGATTACATTATTTGAGTAAAATATTTAACTAAATATTATAATAGGTTCCAATACTCGGGAAACGGGATTACGGGTTCTATCAACGCAATGATGAATTACTTGGTAACTAAACCGTATCCCACATACCACGATATGCCAGTGGAGGACCGTGACACTTGGTTCCGGCAATTTGCGGTATGATTTTATTTTATAAATTTAAAATATATTCCTATATGACTCACATTTTAATTACTATTGTGGGAATGTGGTGTTTTTGCAGCAAGATTTTACGTGGGACCCACCGCTCACTTCGATGGTCCGAAAGAAATTCGACGAAAAGGCTGCCAGAAAATACTCGTTGAAGTTGAACGAGTGGAAAGATGCGTGGTTCAAAAACGGGAAGGTGCCTAAGGTTATGAAACATAAAGAAACTTGTTGGGCTGGACTAATTGCACATTGGGAACAAGAGGCAACTCGGGCGACCTTAGAGAAAAACTCAACTAACCGCAATAGCGACCGGAAGGGGAAGGGAAAAGCGATCCACAACCTCGGAGCAACGAGCAAAGCTTCAGTTGCTGATAAAATGGTAAATTTTTAAATAATTCAAAAAAATTTTAAATTCGCTAATATAATTGTATATGTTAACAGTTTCACGAGACCGGTGTGTTTCCTTCGCATCTTGATTTGATCAAAGTTGCACACACCAACAAGAAGACCGGGGAAATTCAAGATCCGATTGCTCGTGAAATTATGGAAAGCGTGGAGAGGCTCGGGGAGCAGTACCTCCAATCGCAACCGACGGAGGAAGGAACTCCGGCGCCCACCGAAGTTCCAGTTGAGAAGATCAACGAGTTCACCTACCAGGTTAGTAACCGTGTCACATTTAAGCAAATTTCAAATTACCTTTTAATAGAACGAAGTTATAAGACTTTATTTCTTTTTTTATCGTAGGTGACTCCCAAGACCAGATGCCGTGTATACGGCCTCCCTGAAGATAGTTGCTCGTCTGTTTCGTCGGTTCGATACAGCAGTGGTAGCAGGTTGGAGGCAGAAAACTGAGAGATGACTTAGGGCAGTGGAGGAACGGTGTGAGAGAGAGAAGGCGGAGGCGGACGAACGATTTAAAGCGTTGGAACAGAAGATGAACGACTTCTTCGGTACCAATAGGCCGGAATAGGCTTTTTCAAGTTTTAAAATTTAATGTAAAACTTTAAAATACTTTTAAAACAAATTTAATTTAATCAGTTTTAATTTTAAATTTATAATTTTTTAAAAATATTTTATTATATTATATTTATTTTAAATTATTTAATTATTATTAATTTATTTTACAAAAATTAGGGTTTCCGTCGGAATTCCTTCAGAATCCTATACCGTCGTGGGAAAATTCTGTCGGAATTCCCTCGGTTCCTTTGTCCCTCGCTATTCCGTCGGAATTCCCGGTTCGTCGGAAATCCGTCGGAAAGCGCAGGATGTCCGAAACCGTCGAAATTCCATCGCCGGATGTACTTCCGAGGTTATAACGACGAAAGGTCAACGGAATCCGGATATCCATTTTCCGTCGGAGTTCCGTCGCACCTAAGCGACGAATTTCCGACGACATAGAAACGACGAACTAAAACCGTCGGAAATCTGTCGGAAAATGGTCTATTCCGACGGAATTCAGACGGTTTTGGCCGTCGGAATACCGGTTGTTTTCTTGTAGTGCCTTTTCCTAAATATTCAGTCACCATCCATCAATCGCTCTCTGGAATTCTTACATCGGTCGGTGGTTTCTTCTTGGTCGAAGAATCAAGATCGTCTTTTATCAGATGTTTCGGCTTCTTGTGAGGACGGTTCGATTCTTCGTCGTCCAAGTGTCCTAATCGACTCTTAGTAGTAGAACTACACATGGTTCTCTTCATGTTTCTCTCGCCTCTAGGTTTATTAGAATTGTGTTTGTTGTTACAAAACGATGAGGCAGGAGGCAGGAGGCAGAGAATTTTGTAACTCACGAGATCGCGACACGTGTATAAGTAGCCGATTAGATTTAACGCATATCAATTATTTAAATATGTAAGTATTTCAATATTAAAATTGTTAATTACTCAAAAAGTATAAAAATAAAATGGAAAAAACACAAGCATAAAGTAATTTTACAAATTACACAAAACTTCTATACACTACAAGAAAGGGCCCCCGTTTGCGACGGCGGTATTGGTCGCAAAATGACATTTGCGACGATTTTGAGTTTGTCGCGACTGGCTTGTCGTAAAATCAAAATCGTCGCAAAACCGTCGCAAATTTGCAAAACGTCGCAAATTCGCCGCAAATTTAGCGACATATTTGCGTCAAACACTTTTCGACGTTTTAGCGGCGATTTGAAATTGACGCGTTTTTGCGACGCGATTGCAACGAAATTGCGGAGCAATTATTTGCGACGATTTTGCGAAAGTCTATTTGCTACGATTTTGCGGCGAAATGTTGCGATGATTTTGCGACACTTTATTTGCGACGGTTTTGCGAGTAATGGGATTTGCGACGGAATTGCGAGGGAATGTCGATCTGATAAAAAAAAAATACAAATTAATAATTTAATTATTAATTTTCAAATATTTAAATTTAAAAACTAAAACCATTCAAGAATAATTAAAATTACATAAAAAGTTTTAAAAGTTTAAAAACATAAAAATAAAACCGAAATAAAATCTAATCAAAATTAATTTGTGATTCGATCGGTTCCTCGTCTTCGCCTTCCTCTTCTATCGCTCTCCCTTGCTCTGCTGCCGCTTCTCTCTTCTCCCTCAACATGTCGTGTGTAACACCCAAATTTTTTTTTTAAAACAGTTGCGGAAATTGGCATAAAATAATAATCCAATAAAAATATTAAATCAATAATTCCAAATTCCAGAAATTTTAAAAGAAATCTAGCAACCTAACACCAGGTTCTACTAGACTAAAACAGAAGCAAATAACAAAATCCTATCATCCCCTCCGCCAGCCTTGATTCCGCGATCACGCATTTCTGTTACCTGCAACTCAAGGGGTAAAACAGAGTTGCGTAAGTATTTAATAAATATTTAGTGGAGCGGTCCTCCCGTCTACTAGATATATAATAGGAATTAGACTATCAATTCTACGCGATCAAACAGCAATTCACAACATTTAAACAAATTAAACATTTAAAAACAGGGGGTGTCGATCGACACCACCACTTGGTGTCGATCGACGCTCAACTCGAGCATCTGATCCTCGTGATCAAAAACAGTGGTGTAGGTGTCGATCGATACCTCTCGCAGAAAACCTGAACCGAGCCAAATCCTCTCACGGCTCGAGTTCCGTTTCATCTTGCGAGATCATCACGATTCCAAATCAATCAATTCACACAGAATGATCACAATACACAGTCAAAAGTCACAAACAACAATCAAATCCCTAATAATCTAATTCCATATCACGATCACGCACTCTCCTCGATTACGCGGTTCGAGGAAAGAACGGTTAAGAAAACGGAATTAGCGACCTCGCAGCCTCTGATCTCAACCGAAAGACACCGAGGAACCCTTCCTCAATTACCTAGAACACGAAACTTGGACCTCTAAATTCAGATCGGAAACCCAATCTGAAAACTAGACCGACAGGGCTTTCCAACGGTACCAAGCTTGTCCTCTGATTCCCTCTGAAACGCCGGGAAAACATTTCCCAAGGAGGCTGATTGAATCCCGAAACTACGAAAAAACACGTCGATCAAACTCGATTAGATCGACCGTTCTTCGCTTCTCCCAAGACAGACGAACCTGTCTTCTCTTCCTCTCAAACTCCTCTCTCTCAAAACTCTTTCTCCTTCACACAGGCCACGAAAATCTCTTTTCTTTCTTCCTCACGCGGACCAAATCCCAAGGACTTATATAGCCGAGCCCTAGGGTTCACGCTAAACCGACGCCGCAAACCGAGCAATTTAACTCAAACCGACCCGAAACCCAAACTTGGTTTCGATCGACACCCACCAATGGTGTCGATCGACACCCTTCTTTTCCAAATAATAAAATTATAGGAATTGGGATGTTACATCGTGTAAGACGGGGTTTGTCTGCGCTAACAGCTCAAACATGTTATTGTAGGCCGTATCGCTAGCTTGCAACATCTTGATCATCTTTGTATCTTTCTTGACTTGTTTTTTAGTTTGATGGAGCTCCTTTTGCATCGTTGGATCAGTAGCATAGCTGGAAACGGGACAAAATGGAACTCCATGTTCATTCATCCGGATAGATCCAGCAAATGCCATCTTTCCCTTACGGTTTTTTGGAGCCATCTAGGAAAAAAATGGAGAAAGTTAAATTTGAAAACATTTTTAGTAATTTAATATTTTTAATAAAAATAAAGGGTTAAGACTGTAATGTAATTAAAATTAATAATAAAAAATAAATTTAAAAATTAAAATATTTTCTTACCTCAGCGGCGATGCGGTTGACCTCAAATGGTGTCAACTGAGTAAGCTGACCATCGGGAGTAGGCTGGGATGAGAGTTCCTTGACCTGTCTAAGCACATCGTCGTGGAGCTTCCCGACATGTTTATCAATCCATGATCCATCCGGCTTGCAGTGCGTCTTGTCCCAAACATCTGGCATCGTAGCGGGATCTCTTTTTTTTAATGACTAAAAATAAAAATATAAATTAAAATGATATTTTTGTAATACGTAAAACAAAAAATATTAAAAACTTACAATTTGTCACGCGTTCTCGTCAAAAGATGTCTGTCCCGCACAATGCTTTGACGGCTGGTCACCATTAACCGGCGTCAATCGAGCGGAAGAACACTGGGCCGATTTTTTCTTGCTAGTCTCCTTCTCCCAAAACTTGACAAGACCAGCCCAAATGGTTGGGTTAAACCAGCGTGGCATACAAAACTTTGGATCTGGGTTTTCCTCCCACATGTCTTTCCACCATCCAATTTGGTCGTTGAGGCGACCCTTCGCTTTTGCATCAAAATGTTCCCGAATATAGCCGTTGATCGCGGGGTCCCAGTAATAATTTTGCTAAAAAAACAAAAAAAAACAAAGTTAATATAAATATAAAAATTAAGAAAGAAAAAAAAAGGTTATATAATTACCGCAAATGTTTTGTACCACCGGGCCCTCGTCTCCTCGGGAACGTACTTCCAACTGGTATGTAGCATGGTGAAATCCCGCTCGATAATCTCCTTAATAGACTTTGCGACGGAGTTTTGCGAGAACCTGGAAAAAAAAATCAGTAATTGAAAACATGTTAGGTAATACATGTAATTAATAAAAATATTATATTTTCAAAAGAAAATGTAGTACCACAATTGGTTTCCGGACGGCTCAGGATGTAGCTCGAGAAGTACTCGGCGTACAGGACTAACGAAAAGCTGAGCAAAAGTCATATCGTCCATCGACGGAACTCTTCGATCGTCCTCTGGAGAAGCCTCTGGAGTTGGTTGAGTCTCAGGAATCGCAGAAGAAGAAGAGCCCTCGCCTCTAGTCGCATGAAATCCCGGTCGTGGAGGTCTACGTGAAGGGTCCCCTGTAGAAAGTCAGTGTACTCGTTTGGTGTACGACGACCCGTCATATGCAATTATTTAAAATTATAAAAAAAATAATAAAAATTTATGTTAAAATTTTATAACAAATTAAAACACATTATAGTAAAAATTAACATTTTAAACTTCTAAACCTAACAATTGTAATAATTATCATAACTATAATTATGCTCATAACATATTACTAACCATTCTACTAAATTCTATAATTCAACAAATAGTAAAAATTAATATTCTAATATTTTAATCCTAATAATTATAATAATTCCCAAAATCCTAATTATTCTAATCAACAATATACTCCTAACCATTCTTATAAATCCTATGATTCTAACAATTCCAAAAATTAAATCCTAACAAATTTATAAAAAAATTAAAAGTAAAAAGAGATTTTTTTACCTTGAAATCGGAAATTGTAGAGAGAGGAAACGGATTTGCGAGATGGGAGAGAGGAAAGTGCGACTGTTCACGAGTATGGGCTCGCGCTTATAAAGGAGAATATCCATCGCAAAAGCGACGCCAAATTCCGTCGCAAAACCGTCGCAAAACTTTGTTGTCACCGCCTTTTTCGTCGCGAAATTGTCGTAAATCAGGTAATTAAATACTGTATTTAATTCATTTGACTGCGCTAATCGTCGCAAAAATGTCGCAATAAAGGTTATGTCACAAAATCGCCGCAAACGGTGTTTAGGGTTTGTTTAGGGTTTTGAGTTTTCTAGACCAATTTTAGGAATACAAAATGCTAAATATACTTGTTTTTGGGTCCCTTGTGAAATAGCGAACAAAGACGGACAATAACTGAAGAAAATCAGCAAATCGGTGTAAATTATAGATTTATCATATTCATTGTCTAAGTGTATGATGTATATACTTATGTTTCTCACGGTTGATAGATTGATGTTATAATAATTTCAATAAGAAAGTTTTTATTGCTTATACTACTGACTCTTTAGTTAATATAACCAATAAAGGATGTTAAGAACAGACAACCCAAAAAATATATGTTCATGGTTTAGGGTTTAGGTTTTGCGACGAATTTGCGAGGGAATCGTCGCAAAATCGTCTCAATTAAGGATAGTTTGCGACGGTTTTGCGACGATTCCCTTGCAAATTCGTCGCAAAACCTAAACCCTGAACATATATTTTTGGGTTTCCTATTCTTAACATCTTTTATTGGTGAGATTAAACTAAGGAGTGAGTATATAGCAATACAAATTTTCTTGTATTGTCTTGTGTATTGAGGGTTAAAGGTTTGCGACGATTTTGCAAGGAAATCGTCGCAAATATCAATATTTTAACTAAAAAAAAATAACATCGCAATTACATTTATTAATCTTCTTCTTCATTATCATAAATATAAGTTCCTACTCCCCCTTCATTTTCCTCCTCATCTTCCTCCTCATGATCTTCATCATCGTTGTCCTCATCAAATTCATCTTCGTTTCCATCCGAATCCTCGAATATCACATCAAGACCACTATGGAGCGGGTCAATTTTTGTCAAATCAGTGTTTACCTCTGTTGGGATTGAAACTTCTTCCATTCTGGTAGGTTCCACTGGGGGTTGGTCATCAGCATCAGCTGCTAACCCACCGACAATTCGACCCCTTGGGTTAACTTTTATCAGAGATAGCCAGTCTTGATCCCGTCATGCACGAGTGCGTGGATAAGGAATGAAGACTACTTGCTCTGCTTGGGATGCTAAAAAAAATGGCTCAAACTTGTCGGTGTAGCTCCTATTTCCTTTTACGTCAACAACTCCAAATTTGTTGGTTCTAACCCTGACACCAATGGATGGATCAAACCAATCACAATAAAATAATACACTTTTCAAGTTCAACACACCAGCATACTCAATCTCGATGTTTCTTTCAAAATATCGTAAAAGTTTGTATCGCCAGGGACATGAATACCATAATTTGCAGTGGCTTTATTTTGGCCATGTTCAAATGTGTGAAAGATAAAGCCGCGAGTACAATACATCTTACTCGTTTTTATGCTTGCAATAGGCCCCAAAACAAACTCATGTACCCATAAATGCCAATTGTGTCGAGATCTCTTCGTCACCTATTCTCAAAATGAAATAATTAATTAGTATATATCATAAATATACATGTTTATATACATATATTAATATAAATCATGCATGTTTCTTACCTTCTCCCGCATCCAGCCAGCAAAATCACTATCTAGGAAAGATTGGATTTCTGCATCATTTAGATTAGGAAAAGCTTATCGTATTTGTCCTTCTAACATTCTGCATGTACGTACACCCGTTAATTACTTGTATATATATTAAATAATACATTCCCATATATATATATATATATATATATGTATATATACCTCTCATATGACTGAAAGTAGTTACAATTTAGCAATATATACGTATGGGCAGCTTGCATATGCTTGAAATCACACCACGCTGTTTCCTTCACTTTTCCACCCATTCGACCAACATCTGAGAAAACATTCGGTACACCCTCTAAGTGATATGTTCGGCCAACCCCACCATCGTCGTATCGTCTACGATGTTTTTTCTTAGTTTTCACGGTTTGGCTAAAGTAGTAAGTAGAGAAGTTTGATGTCTCTTCTGTCAAACTTCCAGCAATGATTGATCCCTCAACTCTTGCGAGATTTTTTGCCTTCATCTTCAGATGTTTGAAGAACCTTTCAAAGGGGTACATCCATCGAAATTGGACTAGTCCACCCAAATCTAACTCATGAGGTAAGTGTACAACCAGATGTTCCATCACATCAAAAAAGGAATATCTTCTCTAAGTTGCAAATAGTGAGTGGTATGTCTGAATTTAACTTCGAGATTTCGTCCTTCATTAAGGTTCTAGCACATAAGTCTTTGAAAAATGCTCCAATACCTAAAATGGCAATCCGGTCCGGAGTAAGTTAATAATTAACTAATACACTTACAAAATATAATTTAATGTATATATCAATAACCAGGAATAAACGTAACACCTGCTATTGCGTCGTGGATCTTTTGTGGTAAAAGCTCTTGAAAGGCGAAAGGGAGTAGTCGTTGCATGAACACATGACAATCGTGGCTCTTCATCCCAAAAAATTTGCCCCCTTGTTCAACACACCTTAAAAAAGTGGACATGTATCCATCTTGAAGCTTCACCCAGTCTTTAACCCAGTTTATCAAAGCATTCTTTGCAGCAGGTGATAGTCAGAAACTGGGAATCAATGCCCTACCATCACCTGTTTGATGTAACTCTTGCCTTATGCATAAAGCCACGAGATTTCCGATTGTCTTTTGTTTTACCTGCAACATTCAACAATGTGTGTATAATATTCTCGAAGAAATGTTTCTCCACATGCATGACATCCAAGTTGTGCCTCAAGATTTGATCCTTCCAGTACGGCAACTCCCAAAATATACTTTTTTTATGCCAATTATGGTACACCTCATACCCAACAGGCATATTTGCTGGATTACTTTACCAATTACCCCCAACTTTTACAGTTTCTTCTGCACCATATCCATCCATTTGTTCTTCTAACTCCTCACCTAAGAGGTAAACCAAGGGGGAAGTTTTAACAACTCTTTTTCGGAACAACGTCTTACTCTTTCTATAAGGATGAATCCTTGGAAGAAAACGACGATGGCAGTCAAACCAGCAAGCTTTCCCTCCAGTTGACAATTGAAAAAAATGATTCAGTCTTATCTAAACAATAAGGACATGATAACTTTCCATGCGTTGTCCATCCAGATAGCATGCCATACACCGGAAAGTCGCTTATCGTCCACATAAGGACAACCTTCATGTTGAAGTTTTGACGGCTGGACGAATCAAATGTGCGTACACCAACATGCCACAACTGCTTTAGTTCATGTATAAGAGGCTGTAGGAATACATTAAGTGATCTTTTTGGATGCTTAGGCCCTGAAACCAAAATGCTGAGAAATAAAAATTCTCTATACATACACATTTCCGGCGGGAGATTATATGGCGTCACTATGACTTGCCACAACGAATACTGCCGACCAGACATACCAAAAGGACTAAACCCATCAGTGCAAAGACCTAAATACATATTTTTATGTTCTACAACAAAGTCCGGATGTACCGTGTGAAAGTGTTTCCATGCCTTTGCATCTGATGGATGGGCGACCACCCCTTCCTCACAATCATGTTCTGCATGCCACCTCATTGCCCCTGCTGTCTGCTCTGATTGATATAATCGATGTAGCCTATCTGTTATTGAAAGATACCACATAAGCTTGAACGGGACTTTTGTTCGACCACTAGTCTTCTTATGTCTTGGATGAGAGCAAAAACGACATTCCTGCAGCTGACCATCATCTTTCCAAAAAATCATACAATTATCAATGCAGACATCAATCATCTCAGACGGTAATCCAAGACTTGCTACCAATCTTTGTATCTCATAGTAACTCTATGCAGAGTTATTACCCTCTGGTAAATACTCTTTAAATAATTCCCCCCATTTATCCATGCAATTTTCACTAACCATTTATCCATGCAATTTTCACTAAGGTTATCTTCGCTTTTAATTGTCATCATCCTAGATGCTAGGGAAAATTTTGATAGCCCTTCTCTACATCCTTCGTAGATAGGTTCGTTAGCAACATCTAACATATCATAAAAAAATTTAGCACTTGGGTTTGGTTCTTCAAAAGTATTATCACTAAACGCAGCAGTAGTTTCTTGAAATGCATCATTAACCATGTCATTAAACCTATTCCCATCAGTATTTCCATACGAAGACTCATTAAAATTATCATGACCATACTGATAATTATTATCCTCATAATTACTACCACCTTCTATATTCCCACGATAACTCGTACTTGAACTACTCGGAACATTGACAACAAAATCCTCCCCATGCGAAAACCAAACATAGTAGTTAGGTAAAAATCCATTTGTAAATAAATGTTTCCAAACAGTTTGAGTATCATGTGGTGTCAAGTTTTTGCATTTCACGCAAGGACAAAAAATCTTTACCTTACCGGTATAGGTGATTCCAGCATGTGCCCTTTGGTTGTTTACCGCCTGGTTCAAAAAATGGTCAACCCCTTCTCTAAATTCTCTTGTCACTTCGCCGGTTTCTGGATCACGACGATTGTACATCCATCTTCGAATCGTGTATATTTCATGATAAGACATAATAAGAAAGTTTTTTTCTGTTTTCTTTGTTGTTTTCGTTTATGATCATACATTCGTGGTTTTTATAGAAATTCATTTCAGTTTGCGACTAATTTGCGGCTAAAATATTACACTTATAGAATCAATTAAAACGTGTTCAACCTACTTTCGTCGCAAAGCCCCCGCAACTCCTAAATCGTCGCAAAATCAAACGTACAAGTCAACACAAAATTGTCGCAAATTTGCGACGGTTTTGCGTCCACAAGTTCCTACGCAAATTTGCGAGTTATTAAGACTTTCAGTCGCAAAATTGTCGCAACTAGGACGCAAATCTGCGATGGATTATTTCCGTCGCAAATTTCCGTCGCAAAACCACCTGTTTTCTTGTAGTGATACAAATAGTTATATTTAGTTACAAAAAACAAAATTTAGGCAAATAAAAACAACAAACTATATAACTAAAATTAGAAACAACCATGTTTATATCGTTATATACAAGAAGAAGTTTAACATATGTATATCTATGGAGAATACAAAATAATTGACATGAATGAACTAGATCAACAAGAAAGCAACGATAAAGAAAAATTGGTTAATGATATGTTTTTACATGTTTAAAATTTACAACATAACATCAAAAAATGATCATTAAAATATGTAAGCATGAGTTAGTTATTATATCAAATAGTTTAATGATTGAAACCATATTTACGTATATCAAGCGTATATATTTAATTTTAAAATATATTACAGTAACTCAAATAATTCTCGCACCGCGAGGTTATTATTCTAGTGTACTTATAATCCAGTGTTTGGTAACTACTTGGGCCGATGGCCAATTTTTAATTAAATTTGTAATTGAACGAATGTTAATCTTGTTTTAATTCCTTTAGTAATAATATTGTTTAGTCTTCCTTATTAGCTTACTAACAATTCATATTTGAGAAAGATTAATATCGTTAGAAATCATTATCCCAAATATGAAGTTATTAGATTAGTAAAGAAAAACCAAAAGCTTTTCGTTGAAAAATATGTTAAAGAAATAATCAGAAGAAGAATGAACTATCACTAATCATGGGTACTAGTTTTATTGCTTTAACCAAAACGAATATTTTAACATAATAAACTCATTTTAACTATTTATTCAATCCAATAAATCGTTATGAATATTTACATAAATGAAAGCAAACGATATACAACATAAATATTGTTCATTATAAATTTTTTTTTTTTTTAAATTAAGAAATTGCTAAGTGTTATATGATAACAAAATCAGTCAAAAATCTAAGAGAAAGAGAAAACATCATTGACAACCATCACATTAATAAAGAGAATTTGCAGGTGATAGAAACAAACAATCGGATAATTAGGTCAATGACGTTTAACTGTTTGTATTTTCATAATGACGAGAACAACCCTATTGTTAGTTGTGTAGTAGATATTGCGTGTAAGCCGTCAGCCGTTTATTTTATTTCGGGTTTATTTAAATGTACCGTTAGTCGGGTAGGGGTGTCAAAATGGGTTATATTGTTTTACCCATGGGTTACCCGAACCCGCCCGCACTTTTAATGGGTAAGGGTTATATTTTTTTATCCATATAAATAAATGGGTTTCATTGGGTTATCCTATTGGGTTCACGGGTTTAATGGGTAAACCCATTAGGGTTATAGGTTACCCATGAGTTAAGCACAAAATATAAAAAATATATATATATATTCTTTTAATAGATTTATGTAAATTAGCCTAGGGTTCCGGTTTAAAATAATTAACTATTCTTATAGCTAACATGTATGAGTTTCTTATAATATAGGATTTGTTTGATTTAGATGATGCTCCTGATGCTGCGGATGAAGGAAAGTTGGAGTTGGTAATGTATTGGGAAGAACCAAAGTTAAAGATGAGAGACCATCATGACATGTCTGTTTTGCAGTATTGGAAAGATAACAAACATCGTTTTGGTGCTCTAGCCTATATGGCATATGATGTGCTAAGCATTCCTATAACTACTGTAGCTTCATAATCATCTTTCAGTATTGGTTCTCGTGTTCTAAACAAATATCGGAGTCCACTTCTTCCGAAATATGTCCAAGCTCTACTTTGTGCGAGATCATGATTATTTGGTTTTCCAAGTGATGAAAAAGGTAAATCATTTATATTTACTATATTAATACTAATTGCTAAATTATCCAAGTTAGTAATATACTTTTCTTATTATTTGTAGACATTGAAAGTGATGATGAGAACAATGAACCAGATGAATCTAAGGAAGGAGAGGAACCGAAGAAAGATTGAAGTGCTTTTTAAAAATATTTTTATTGGTTTTATGGTTTTTGTGTTTTATTGGTTTTATGATTTTACTAGTTTATTTTAAGATACATTGGTTTTATGGTTTTTCTATTTTATTGGTTTTATGTTTTTTTCTTGTTTAAGTTAAAAACTTTTGTTGGATTTATAATAAATTATGAATTATGTTGAGTTTTTATAAGTTTATTGTGTGATTCCATATATATATGGGTACCCATTTAACCCATTAAGCCAACGGGTTTCATATAAATGGGCATGGGTATGAAAATTATACCCATATAATAAATGGGTTGGGTTAAACCCGCCCACAAAAATCTCAAACCCATGCGGTTTTGGGTAGGGTTGGGTCGGGTTACCCATTTTGACACCCCTATAGTCGGGTAGCTCACAAATGTTTTGTATGTTGGTTAACCAAAAATTGCGTTCGTTTACTTATTTTTGGTTAACAATTTAACAATTAGGGCTTAGTGTGGTTGGGTGTAGGGGTGGGACGGATCCGGATATCCGACTTTTTTGAGGATATCCAGATCCGGATTATTCAATTATTATGATGTTTTCATTATCTATGTCTGAGTAATCTACTAGTTAGGTTTAGGGTTATTCAAAAACTGATGATAAATTGTTAAGAATTGGATTACTGATGGGATTAATCTACTAGTTCTTCACCTTGATAGTTTTAATTCTGCTTTAGGATTGATCGCCCGGAATTTAGATATCTTAGATTGATTGATAGATGTGAAAGTATTATTAGTTAGCTGGAACAATACCATATGTGAGCAAAGAGACTATTCGCAAAAAAATTTGGTTTAGGATCTTTGTGAACAAATCGAAACTGCTTGTTAATGCTTAACTAAGTTTATAGAAATACTTCTGGATTAGAACATGAATGATTGGAATTGTATATGTACTTCTGTGTTTTATCTACCATGTGTTTTATGTACCGTATGTTTTATCTACCGTACTTGTGTGTTATTATGCTCTTTGAAGTTTCTTATCTATCACATCAAACACGAGTAAAGAAGCATGAGACAGCTTGGAATCTAAATGACTTAATCAAAGTGCATAATATGTACATACAGTTAACGGTCTTATTGTAATTAGTTAATCTCGATTCCTCCCTACATGTATCACTATATATATTCAAGAATCAAGATCCGCCGAATTGGTCGATTACATATGAATGTGGAAATTGAGGTATTCTCACACCACAAGCAATTATCCAGCCACGTCAGCATCAACTTTGCTATATAACGTATTAGCTTCTTAGAAAGCTGCATTTGATACTTATTGAGCTTTTAATAGAAGAAAAAAGGTTATGCTTGGATCTATTTGGCAAATAATAAACCACTACTTGTGATTCTCTGACCATTTTTCTCTGCCTCCTTGGTCAGTTTCCTAGAATCCATTTGGTAATTTCTTGTTTGAGTGAATATCTTTTGTCTATGGAGTAACTGTTACTAAGAACTTTTTACTGAAACTTGTTCATATAAAGATCACCTAGAAGCTGAACTATACATAGTGGACTATTTTATTTATCTTTGTATTATTATCTCTATTCTACTCTAAAGTGGCATATGGATTACAATCACTATTATCTGCTGGCCATGAAGGCTGCAAAGACGGTGTAGTCAGGTGCAACATTCAAGAAGTTCAAAACCAAAGTAACATTACACAAACTAAAAACACTTTTGACTAACCAGAGAAACCAAAATACCTACGCATGCAAAAACAGCTTAGCCAGTACCAAATCCTCAAGTATCCTCTAACCACCGAGGAAAGACATTCAGACCAAGAAACTCCAACACTTTGATATGGCTTACTTGAGGTGGACTCTGAATTATGATGCATTGGATTCTGCAAACAAGATTTGAATCATCTTTTCATATACATTTAACTATCAAGACACAACTTTTTTGGGTTTGGGCATCCCAACTTGTATGAAATGTTCTTTTATCAGCTTCTGTAAGCAGTGATATTTTGTTTCTTGTAACGTAAGAGAGGTCCAACCCTGAGTTTATCATCTATGAAATCCATCTTGGTTCCAATGTCTATGAAATCCATCTTGGTTCCAATGACATTGATAAGCTTGATCAAGCTTATTGGGTATTTAGAGAGATGTCGTGAAGGGAGATGGACACTATAAGAAAACAGGGTTTTTAAGACTGCAACATTAGTAGCAAATTAGTCGCTAAATCTCAAGTTACGACTATTTTACGACTACTAAGTGCAGTCGTAAATCCCCAGTCGCTTAATACAATAGTCGTAAATATAGTCGCCAATTGACGACTAAGTTACGACTATTTTATGTAGTCGTAACGTAGTCGTAACGTAGTAACTTAAATTTACGACTATCTTGCGACAAATTTACAATTAATTCACATGAAGAAAGCCGATGTTGTTGTAGTCGTATTGTAGTCGTAAACATTTAGCGACTACATTACGATTAATTTATGAACTTTTTTACGACTAATTGACGACTAATATGATTGAGAAATGTTTTGTTAATGAAAATATGCGACTAATATGCGGCTATGTTACGATTATTTTATGACTACATTACGCCAATTAGGCGACTAATATTTTGAGTGACCAGAATGTATGGTATCCATTTCCTGCTTGCATGCCTGCATTGTGTTTTTGTTGCTCATGTTGACAAAATAAATACAATCCTAATGGACAATAAACAAAGATCAAACCACTGAAAATCCTTAACACAAAAGAGTAAAGATTACATAGAATTACCATTCTTAGAAGTCTTAACACAAAATAAAAGATATAGAGTTTGTACACACACATTCATACTAGTTCATGAAAGTTAAGAAGTGAAGGGGGATGGATAAGTAACCTAAGAAGCAGAATCATGTGGAGTTGTAGGACGAGTTGTTGCTGTAGAGGTTGAGAGAGGCATTCTGGTTGCTGCAGCTGAACGAGACGCCAAAAAATTCAGAAAGGCGGGATCAGTTTCGCGCAGATACTCTTCCACCAAGGAGAAGGTCTCCAGCTTGTCCTTATGCTCAGCAACCACTTTGGAATGCTCTTCTTCGCGCTTTGCACTATCCGCAAGTTGTTGATCGATTAGACGTTGAGCCTCCTTCAGTTTCTCTTCCAATGTCACAAATGATGAAGAGTCTCCTGGTTGGTTGGGAGTTACAGCATTCTCAATATTGATGCTTCCAATTCCATAAGGAATGCCTCGCGAATCCTTCTGAGTGGCCTGTCAAAACAAAAGAAATCTGTAAATAAAGAGCCTGACTAATTCAAATTAAAAGACTATATAACCTGAAGATATGTTACTTAACCTGAAGAAATATGGCATTACATGCATCTACTGTGAGCTCCCGAGGTCGTGAAGCACCGTCTGAAACACATGAAGTCTCTTTCTAGATCTCAGCCAACTTGTCTTCCAAGTGCTTCTCATAAGTATGAGCGATATCCTCCGCCTTCCGATCAACAAATGTACCATCTGCCTTTGTATGCGTTTTTACGAAAATCTCCCCAACATTAACTGGTCTTCCCAATTCTTGTTCCTGCAATGTTACAAAATAAACAAGGATTATGAAAAAATTAAAGTTAACAAAATATAGAAATGAAATCGTACAGTGACTTACCATTTTTTCTTGTCTTTGTTGATACGATGTCGGCCCTGATAAGTGGATGTGAGGACCACGACCATTACGGTCAGACATACGACATTTGGAATAGGTCGTACTCTTCTGTTGTGCTTCTTCAGTATCCCAAAAGTCAACCATCGTATTCCTAAGAGTTATACCGATCCATGTAGGGCGTTCTCGAGCAGTCCTGACGTTGCTTACCATGTCTTTCATTCGCCGTTGACAGATACTCTCAAAATGGAGTTGAACTGTCCTGTTATCAGGGGATCCCAAGTGTGGGTTTTCTACAAAAAAAAGAGAGGAAATTGATGTTAGTAATAAAAAATATAACGATATATGTTAAGAACGCTAGAGGACAGAAAAATTTACCGCGAATTTGAGGAATAATCTTTCTATCTTATCTTGAGGCACACATGACCAGCTATAGTAGGGACCATCGAATTTGTTTGTAAAAACTTTAGTAATCTTTCTTACCAGGCGTGATTTAACATCACGGGTAAACCTGCAAGTGGAGGAAAAATATCACTTAATGACTTAATTGACATGAACAGAATAGACAAGAAAGACTAAATCTATTAGCTGCAAGAAGATAACAAATGAAAACCCTTTGTGTATCAAACTGAAAATACTAAAACCACTATTTTTAAAGCAATTGAAAATCAATAATAACTACCATTCTCTCCAATCAAATTGCACAGCGCAAAGCAAAACTAAGTTGGTTTCAAAGAAAAACTAAGTTGCAGCAGAAGAATTGGTTTATTGACAGACTTTTGTTCAAATGGAGCAGATTCAAGCGTTTAAGCATTAATCAAAATCATACATGTTCTACTTAATCATACCTGTTCTACTTAATCATACCTAAGCAAAACATTTCTGTTCTAGTTCACAATAATCACGCCTTTACCTCATTATATACAATATGTATACATCTAATAGGATTCAGGACCATATGACTTGTAAACGTACATAACATATATAGGAGAGAGAACAAGAAGAGATATAGTCAGAGTGAGTGACATAAATACTCAAACTAGGACCATATGACTCAAGCGTACATGAAAGTTTGAAGCTTTAATGTCAATTAAACCGATCAGACCACAAAATCTTTTATGCATCAAGTTAGCCCTACTTGTTGCTGTCTAAGTCCATTAGGCAAAATTGTCGTGCAAAATTAACTTGAATCATAATTATTAGGTGAGTAAAATCTTTTAAAACAATAATACATAACATGGTAGAAGAAATGTATCAACAAGAATCAAACATATTTCTGTTCTACTTCCTAATGTTTGTCTTAACATAAAGGTGAAGAAGATGAGTCATACCATTGCGTCTTTGGCGTAGGTGTGGGAGAGAGAACCGTGACAAACTTATCACGGCCTGGCATTGTTAACAGCGCATGTAGCTCCCTCTGTGAGTCCTCGTGAAGCTCTGGTAGCACCGCATCTTCGTCATCCTCCTGGAAGTTGTTCCCTTGAGAAGATGGATGACTATGCGCCGGCTGAGAGTTCCCTTGAGAAGGTGGATTGGTTTGAACTTCTTGTCTTCCATGGTCTTCACGTTGGTGATTAGCGGAGGTCTGGAAAAGCGTATGTGGCGGTGGAAAGTCCCGGACATGTGGTGATGCGGGAGTTGAAGGTTGGGGTAAAGCACGAACTGGCTGTTGGGGTGACTGGATTGGAGGAATTGGAGCCGCCGGTGTAAAATCGTACTGAGTAGGTAGAGAGTAGGTAGAGAGTTAGGTTATTTTAGAAATTTGGTATTATGTGTTATAAAATTTGTAATCAATTTAATTTACTTACTAATTAATTTAATCATATGCAATTTTCACTTACTTAAACAATGTAGCTCACTTAATTGACAAATTACAACTAAAAATTTTAATCATTGAAAATGCATAAACTTATTAACCTTAATATTATCCTAAATTAAAAATATCCATTACATCAGAATTTGTGGATCCTCTTCTAATTCATCATCTGAAGACGATAAATTACACATGAATTCATCATCTGCTTCTGCATCTCCGACATAGTAATCGAGATCTATTGGATTTATTCCCTCTCCCACATTTTCGAGTTCGATGTCTTCAATTGTAGTCAGTAGTACACCATCATCATTTTCTGTTTGCAAAAGTGTCGGTTGATTGGTCGCATATCCTACTTCAATGTTTTGCCTCGGATTGACTTTCACAACATTGAGCCATGCTTTCTTTGGTTTCTTTATGTACGGGTACAAAATATAACAAACTTGACCTGCTTGAGAGGCTTTTTTGCAATATAAATATGTAGAAGTTAATAAATAATGACATATGTGTATATATATGTAAATAAATATGTACCTAGAATAAATGGTTCGTATTTATTGTACTGTCTCGATGAAAGAACATCTACAATGCCACCATTGCTCCTCCAAGTGCCTCTATATATAACAGGGTCATACCACTGACGCTTAAAAAGTGTGTTTCTCAAATTGACCATCCCCTCATACTGAAGTTCCATGATATCAGTTAACGTCCCATAGAAATCCGCTGCATCAGACGCATCTGTGTAATTTTCACCTTTAACACATATCCCATAGTTACATGTCTTTCCTCCAGAGCCGTGATTTTGCGTATGAAACAAATAGCCTCTTGTAAAATACATTGGCCATGTTTTGACCTTGTTTACAGGTCCTTGCACTATCTCTTGAACCCAAGTAGAAAATGGATTTGTGTCATTCCAGTAAGTAACCTGCATAAGCTTAAACAATATCAAAATATAGAATTATAAGATATAGTATTAACATAGATATGAATATATTTGTCACTTACTTAAGCTTTAACCCATTCATGATACTCGTCAGCCCTTTTCGCGGAGCGTTCTTTTTTGGTAAGTCCTATATATTTGGCCAAAATATATTCCTCGAACATACTATATATATAACCACCTCAACAAATATATATATATAAGCGCTTATAGTAGATTATATAAAAGCATAATTAAGTTTAGAGATGGCAGCTTAATTATATACCTTTCAATTGGCTGAAAATAGTCATAATTTCGTAAAACATATGAATGTGCACATTGATAGTCTCTTTCTGAAAGCCATACTTCACGCATTTTCCCACTTGGGCGGCCGACTTGAGTAAATATAGAAGGTACTCCAGATACATGATATACAGGGATTTCACCTTCATCAAATCTTGTTACCTGGCCAAATGAGTTTTAAGTAAGTAACCTAAATAAAAATAATAAATTGCCTTACTTTTATTAAACATGATTTATATATTAACATTTACCTTGATTTTGTTTGTATATTGTCAGCAAAGTAGTGTTCTGTGAAATATGCAATCTTATCATTGATATATGATTCAACAATTGATCCTGCCGCATACATTTTGTTCTTTGCTTTTCCTTTCAACTTTTTGAAATATCTTTCAAAAGGATACATCCACCTATATTGGACAGAGCCACCTAATTCAGCTTCGTAGGGGGAGATGTATAGGCAAGTGCTCCATCACATCAAAAAATGATGGTGGAAAGATCTTTTCCAAATTGCATAGAATTAAAACTATGTTCTGTTTTAGAATTTGAACACGACTTATATGCAAAGTTCTCGAACATAAGTGCCGGAAAAAAGCTCCAACCCCTACAATGTAGATATTTTAACTGCATCAACTTAATTACTATGAAACGACTAGAATCATATTACTTGTTGCATATCTTAAATAACTCGTACCTGATAAAGCAAGATGGACGTTCCGGTCTAGGAGTTCTGCAAAGATAAATGGAAGTAGCCGCTCCATAAAAACATGGCAATCATGACTCTTCATGCCTGAAAACTTTCTATTCACCAAATCAGCACAAGTAGCTAAATCTGACGAATAACCATCTGGGAATTTAACCGCATGTTTCACACATTCCAATAAACTTGTTTTTGCAGCTTCTGTCAATGTGTAGGCTGGGAAAGGAGCTTGACCCCCCACTGGTATGTAGATGTGGCCGAGAACAAAACTGTTGTATATCCATTCTTGACATGATGTTGTATTTTCATTTACCCTTCACATTCATAAGAGTATTCATAATGTGTCGACCAAAAAAAAAACAGAGTATTCATAATGTTATCGAAAAAATTCTTCTCCGTATGCATCACATCAATATTATGTCGGAGATTAAGGTCCCTCCAGTACGGCAGCTCCCAGAATATACTTTTTTGTGCCAGTTATGTTCTTTTCCATAGTCGGGCATCTTCTTCTCGTGACCATTTCCACCGACATCCTTTGTTTTAGGAGGATTTACACCATTCAATCGTTCGCAATAAACTTGCTCACCGGTCAAAGACTGAGGTGGATACTCTCTCGATGCATCTCTTCCCTTTCAGAACTCTTTTTTATTCCTTCTCATTGGATGACCATGAGGAAGAAATCTTCGATGACAATCAAACCAACACGTCTTTCTTCCATTAGGTAGATAGAAAGACTTTGTATCTTCCATGCAAACTGGACAAGATAATTTACCATGGGTTGTCCAACCTGATAACATGCCATACGCTGGAAAGTCGCTTATCGTCCACATAAGCACTGCTTTTAGATTAAAATTTTGCTTCAAGGAGACATCATACGCATCGACTCCAGTAGACCACAACTCTTTTAACTCCGCAATAAGTGGTTGGAGAAAGACATCAAGACAAGGGCAGTAAAACTTACCGCGATTATCATGTGCTAGGGGCTGACTATTAGCAAAAGTTATGAACTGTTCCACCCCCAATTGGAATTCTTTTGAAAAATTTCCTGTAAATTCATCAATTCTCTTGTACATCCACTCTCGAGAATTGCAATAATTAGAACTGCCTGACATTTTTTTTTTAAAGCAACATTTTTTATTTTGGAAGAGAAGTTGTGGTTGTGATGAAGATAAGAGATGGACGAATATATAGGCTCATTTTGGCGACTACATTGCGACTAATCCACGTAGTCGCCAAAAACCAGTACAACTACCACCCCAACATGAAAACCATGTGTTTTTTTTCCCTCAGACGTTGCGACTGTTTTACGACTGTTTTATGACTCACCGTTTCAGTCGCATATTAGTCGCTAAATTAGCGACTAAGTTACGACCCGGCACCAGAATCGCATTTTAGTCGCCTATTTGTCGCCAATAGTTGACTATTTTCCCCATGTGACATTTGGTCGTAAATTAGTCGCTAATTTACGACCAAGTTTACGACTATTTTGTGTAGTCGCATTACACCGACTAATATACGACTAAAATGTTGTAGACGTAACATTGTCCCTAAGCAATAGCTAATTAGTCGCCAAATATACGACTACATTTTTAGTCGCCAAATGTAGTCGTAAAAAACCTGTTTTCTTGTAGTGGGATAAGAAAGGAAGCTTTCTTATTCTTTCAAGGGTTTTTATTTACATTGGTTTTCTTTATAAGTCGTTTGATATTTTGCGTTCTAGGTTAGCTTTTGGGTTTTAGAGAAGAGACTATTGTCTTGAGGAGAATTTGTTTGGGTTAGGCCGACGGTTCTTAAGTTTTCTTGAATCCAAAAGTGTATCGAGTTCTTGTTTAACTACTTTAATATTAATAATAAGTTGGGATTGAGTTTTTGAGAAGTTCTTATATCTAAACTCTATCAATTGGTGCGGTGAGCTCGGTGAATACTCGCGATGGGACAACTCGACGAGTGCGGCAAACAGGTGAAAGGGTTGGCCAAATGCTTGGTTGAATTACAAGAGAAAGTAGAGGTTATAGCGGGAGGTTGGGATCGATTGAAGCGATCGCACGGAGAGATGAATACTCGAATGGAAACGATGGAGAAAGACATCAGATCAATTTCGGCGACTCTTGGTCGACTCGAAGCTCATCTCTTCAAAGATGGGTCCAACGGTAAAGGGATAGTTGAATCCTCAAGTGCTCAGGTGCATGTAACTTCTTCAACGAGTCGACCCGAATCAGAATTGCACGAAGGAGGTTATCGAGGCCCTCTACAAGTGTTTGCTAGTAGAGACAACTTATTGAAAAAGATCAAATTACCAGTTTTTGATGGTTCGATGTCGTACGAGTGGATTAGTCGTGTGGAGAGATATTTTTGTGTAGCTCAATATACGGACGAACAAAAGCTCAAGCTTGTTTCTCTTAGCTTAGTTAGTCCAGCTTTGAATTGGTATACCTGGGAAGCAGCCAAGAACCGTTCATCAATTGGCCGCAATTTAAGCAAAGGATTTTGGAGCGTTATGCAGATTCGATTGATACAGAGCCTCGGAATAGGCTATGTGCGTTGAAGCAGACCGGGTCAATTCACTCTTATGTTAGTGAATTTGAGGAACTAATAACACATGTTCATGGAATTGATGAGGATAATATCATTAGTAAGTTTTATACAAGGCTTAAACCAGAGATGCAAGAGATTATAAAGATGAAGGAGCCAAAGGGGTTAAGAAGCTATATTGCAGCAGTAATCAAGATGGAACCTATTCCAACTTCGACCACAACAACGAATAATCAGCTGAAAATTTTGGATGAAGTGAAAACCGTTCCGCCACCGTTTGCTTCCCCTCGCGAATATTTAACACCAGCCGAGTTAGCTAAACTAAAAAGGCTCAAACTGTGTTTCAAATGCACAGAGAAATGGTTTAAGGGACACTTTTGTAGCAAGCCTGAATTGCAAGTGTTTATCCTAGTGGATGGATTCGAAATGGAGATATCGGAAGATTGTTGGCCTTATGGGATACAAGACACGCATAATTATGCGCAGCTTGAGGGCAAGCTACATGTCGATGGAGCAGGTATTTGATAAGCTTGATCAAGCTTATAGGGTATTTAGAGAGATGTCGTGAAGGGAGATGGATAAGAAAGGAAACTTTCTTATTCTTTCAAGGGTTTTTATTTACATTTATTTTCTTTATAAGTCGTTTGAGGTTTTGCGTTCTAGGTTAGCTTTTGGGTTTAAGAGAAGAGACTATTGTCTTGAGGAGAATTTGTTCGGGTTAGGCCGACGGTTCTTAAGTTTTCTTGAATCCAAAAGTGTATCGAGTTCTTGTTTAACTACTTTAATATTAATAATAAGTTGGGATTGAGTTTTGAGAAGTTCTTATATCTAAACTCTATCAGACATGCATTAAGGCCTTTGGTTCTACAAGTATTCTCATACCTTTCACCTCCACCAGCTCATCAAATTTCCCTTTCTCATCTGAAATAATACTCAGCAGAGAAAAAGTATCAAGACACACAATCAACAGCATGTAACATAGCACGAAACTCTGAATATTCCTAGACACAATTATGATAAATTGTTCGTTAACTAATATAGATTTCAGTACATGGTTACAACTTGAACCATAAATTAATACTCATCTACATTGCTTTGTTGGCCAGTCTAGTTATTTTGTTGATTTAGGCATACATATGTACACAAAAGTGAATGAGAACCAATCTATCGAGTTTGAGAACACATGAAAATTGTGAAAAAGATGATGAAACTTGTGTATGAACTTAACAGTGTCACATTTTCAACTTTGATAAACGGATTATGTCTCCAGAGTAGAGTTTTTGAAGCTGTGGAGTTAGTTGATCGAATGGTAGAAATGAGATATAGTCCCGATCTTATAAAACTTAACACTCTGGTCTTTTGATTGATCCAATGGTGCAAAATGGCAGTCAGCCCGATCAAGTTAGCTATGGACCGGTTTTACGTATAATGTGCAAGTCTGGGAAAACTCCCCTGGCCTTGGATTTACTGAAAAGGATGGAAGAGAGAAAGATCAAACTCACCGCCGCCAACTACAATATCATCATTGAGAGTCTTTGCAAAGAGGGGAAATTGGACGACGCACTCAACCTTTTCAATGAAATGGAAATAAAAGGGATCAGAGCAAATGTCATTACCTACAACTCTCTCATTGGAGGCTTTTGTAACGCCGGTAGATGAAATGATGGTGTACAGTTGCTGAGGGATATGATCTCAAGGAAAATTACCCCCAACGTCGTCACTTTCAATTCTTTGATTGATAGTTTTGTGAAAGAAGGGAAGCTTCTAGAGGCCAAAGAATTGTACAACGAGATGATTGCAAGAGGTACATCTCTTGATATCATTACATATAATTCATTGATAGATGGGTTTTGCAAGGAAAACCGCCTAGACGAGGCCAGTTACATGATGGGTCTGATGGTTCTTAAGGGATGTGATCCTGATATCGTGACTTACAGTATACTATGGTCATGATTTTATTAGCTATAGGTGCTAAGGCCTTAGTCAACGACTCGTCTATCCTCTGAAAGTCCCTGTCAAAGTAGCACACAGATAACAAGTAACAGGCAAGTATTGAAAAAGAGTATTGTCGAAGAAGAAGAAGTGAAACAAAGTTTGAGTTTACCAATATTTTATTGAATGTTCTAATTCTTATCTTTTCTCTTTATATTGTACGGGAAGAACATGAAACGGCAATTGAAAGAGGAGCTTTCGGTTCGTCTTCCTCCTCTCTTCACCATCGTTATCAATCTTTGTGTGTGTGTGTGAGTTCATAGTGTCTAGTGTCAAAATCTCAACAAGTATATATGTAAGAAAATGGCGAGAAAGCATAAAATGGTGAGAAAGCGTAACCAGTCACAGATTTACCACCAATCACGAGGATTCGAATTCAATAGACCGAAAGAAAGAACAATCTTCCCATCTGATCCCACATGCATAAACTCTCCATGAATTGAATCTTCTTCTCTTCCACCATTCATAAACACCTTCACAAAAATCTCAGAAACTCTACCAACAACATCAGCATATCTTTCTTCCAATCCACTCCCAACAATCCAAGCATGCCTTCTCTTCCCACAAAAGCTTTAACCTCATCTCCACCATTAACAACACTGTACAACTTCCCACCCTCCCCAGAACAACCACTAAGAGCATTTGCAATGGAGAACCATCACATGGGTCTTAACATATTTTTAATTAATAAATTTAGGACACCACAATAAGAATACCCTAAGGCCATGTTCAATGATAACCCTCTTGGGTCTTATGTGGTGTTCTTATAATATAAAATTATTAAAACACACACTCTCTCTTCCTTTTACTCAACTTTATACCTTCTCTTTCATCTTTTTACACAACTTTTATTAATTTTATATTTAAACACTCTCTCTTCCTTTTAAGAACACTCTCCAAAATATCTAATTTTAGACACTCTCTCTTCCTTTTATACACTCTCTACTCTCTTTACTCAAATTTTATTAATTTTATATTTCAATATACCCCACAAAAACACTCTTTTTCTTCCTTTTACAACCATTTTAATAATTTTATATTATAAGAACACCACATTAGACTCCAAGGGGTCACCATTGAACATGCCCTAAGAGCATGTGCATTGTAGACAATTTCATAATTGTCTCAAAAAACTTTTTAGAATTAAATATATTAAGGGGCTGTTAACGGTGGATTTTAAATCAAGTCCATTAGATTTAAATTCTAATTAGATTTTCAAATATTTGATTCATTTGAAATGATTTCCTATTGATTTTGCAATAATTTTGTAGTGGATTCTAAATTTGATTGGATTTTAAAAGATTCAAATCAGTAATGAATCTAGTGATTATTTGATTTGTTAGAGTAGATTTGAAATCACTAATAAAAAAAATATAATTTTTAATTCTAGTTTTTCCTATTTTGTATGATTTTATATATAAACTGGGTTCTAGAATTTTGGAAACAAAAAAATGAAACATTTTAGGAAATATAAAAAAATTACATGATTGGTGTATATTTTAGAAATTAGGAAGACAAAAAACGTTTTTAAAAAAATTAGGAACAAATTAACATTTTTATTACTATGAAAAGAAAAAAGAGAGAGATGAAGAAATCAATATTTTGGAAAAAAATGTAAGTGTTAAAAAAAAAAATTGTTTGTATGATGGGATTTGCAAATATTAGGGTAATATGTGAGATTTTGATTGCCATCATTTTACATGCAAAAATCAATTTGAAATCCACTTGAAATCTCTCAAGTTAAAGAAGTTCTTAAAATCTATCAAAAATGAATAGAAAAATATTTCAAATGATCATTTGAAATCTTTGATTGAATAACAATGGATTTGAAACTCTTTCAATGAAAAGTGTAACGCCCGTGGTCCAAAATGTTGGAATTCTGGATGTCTGTCGATCGACGGGAGTGGTGTCTGTCGATTGACACGGGGTTTGTTCTCGTGTGGGGTGTGGGCAGGGAGTGGGCCGTCGATCGACGGTGGTGGTGACTGTCGATCGACGGGAGTTTAATCAGATTAGGGTTTCCTATTTCTGATCGGATCGGTTTGGGCTGGTTAAAGGGGCTTAGGGCTCGGTTATATAAGGGTTGAGGGAGCATGTCAGAGGGTTTTTTTGGCCGTTTTCAGAAGAAAGTTAGAGAGAAAAGAGATTTGAGAGAGGATTAAGGTTTGTGGAGAGTTTTGTTTGATTTCTTCACAAATCTCCATCCAAAAGTTTGTGTGATCATTTGTGAGGCTTAGAACGTGTGGGAGGAGGCTGTTGTCGGTCTGATTTAGTGGAATCAGAGGCTGTTCGTCGAGTTCTTCCTTGTTCTGCACCTTTTCTCTCTTTTCAATCCAAATCTAAGGTGAGTGCGCGACCATAGGTCCTTGGATTGAGGAATAGATGTTATACGATTGTTTGCTGTGTGTTTTGGTGGATTTTTGTTAATGGTAAGTGCAGGTGGTCGATTGGGATGGAGAGATTCGGCCATGAGAGGATAGGCCAATCTCCATCAAACAGTAGGGTCCCTGTCGATCGACAGGATTGCTTTCTGTCGATCGACACGGGGTCATGTAAGCCTGTCGATCGACAGGATTGCTTCCTGTCGATCGACATGGGACCTGCTGTCTCTGTTTCTGTTGTTTGCTTGTTCCGTGCATTGTTTGATAACCCTGGTATTGCATGTATTTCTTTATTCAAGTAATTGGCATGTAGATGGGACGACCGTCTCACTAAGTATTTATCAAATATTTACGCAACTCATTTTTTCCAATTGTGTTGCAGGTAAAGGAAAAGGAAAAGAGTGACCGCGGGATCATGGCGTTAGAGAGAGGCTGATTAGGGTTGTTAATGTTTCCTGTTTTCTGCTAAGTCCTAGTAAACCCGGTTAGGTTGCTAGATTTATTATTATTCTGGAAAAAAATTGAATTATTGGTTTATGGATTTAATATTTATGAATTAATTTGATGAGAATTTCCGCGTTTTAAAAAAAAAAAAAAACTGGGTGTTACATTTTGGTATCAGAGCCCTTTACGGTTCTAGGGCTAGTAGTGTTTGGATGAACTGAGACTATGTGTTTAATTGATTATGTGTCCTTAGTCAGTTAAGAGTCTTAGAATCATCCTCTTCAAGCCTTTAAAGAGATTCCACGGTAAGTTTTGTTGTGTTTGATTGTGACTTCTGGAGTGTTTATCTATTGATCTGTGTTGCAGTGAGATGGATACCAGGAGTAGAGGTCGTGGCAGAGCTGGTGCCCTTGGGGGTAGAGCGGGAGCCCGTGGTGGTAGAGTTGGTGACCGTGGAGGCCGGGGTGGTCGTGGATCAGTTCCTGAGTCAGCAGAAAGTGCGGCGCAGAGTGTAACTCAGAGTGTGGCAACCACGTCAGAGTCCCAGTCACTTAGTGCCAGTGTGTTGGGCGGTGCCGGTAGAGGCGGAGGAGTTCCATTGGGCCCTGGTGGGGGTGTTGCTGCAGCTCCGGGTCGTGATAATCGGATTGTGGGATTGCTGACGGAGTTATTGGCACGTTTTCCGCCGGTGGCTCCTGAGCAGGCTCCGGGTGTTCCTCAAGTGGTTGGGTTGCAGCAGAGGGCTGCAGTTGCTGAGCAGTCGAGGGCTGCAGTTGCAGTGCATGTTCCGTCTTATCTCGAGATGATGGGTCAGATGCAGAGGATAGCTACGCCGTTCTTCGAGGGCAGAGTTGGTCCTGAGGAGGCTGATGAGTGGCGTTTGAGGTTGGAGCGCAACTTCAGATCGATCAGGTCTCCTGCTGAGTATCAGGTTGAGTTGGCTGTTCACTATCTGAGTGGTGATGCCCATTGTTGGTGGCGCGTTATTGAGGCTAGGCATGCGGAGTGGACCTGGGCGAATTCTTGGCTGAGTTCAATGCCAAGTATTTCCCTCAAGAGGCTCGAGATCGTCTCCAGTTGAGGTTTATGTCGTTATCGCAGAGAGAGATGTCGGTGTGTGAGTATGACGCCGAGTTTAGCAGGCTGGTTGTCCATTCTGGGTGTGGTTTAGAGGATGAGCGAGCTCTAGTGCAGAGGTTCTTGCAGGGACTCCGTTTGAGCATCAGGACTCTGTGCAGAGGTGGCAGTTTTGTCTCGAGGGCAGATCTTGTTAAGCTTGCGCCTTCAATCGAGGAGGATCAGCGTGAGCAGTCTGGTCCGATTATCGTTCAGCCTGATGTTGTTCCCGCCGTTCAGCCGAGGAGTCAGCAGCAGCCGCAGCAGCAGCAGCATGGCGGTCTTGGTTAGGGCAAAGGCGGTAAGCCTGCGCAGGGCCAGAAGAGGAGGTGGGATGATCCTTCTAGGGCGAGTTCAGGTGGCCACGGCACTCATGGTTGTTTCGGGTGCAGTAGTTGAGAGCATCGTATGGCGAGCTATCCTAAGTTCTCCGGGAAGTCTAAGGTTTGCTTTCATTGCGGCGAGCCAGGGCATTTCAAGCCCATGTGTCCCAAGTTGCAACCATTGGCGCATGCAGTGGTCCATCCGATAGCAGCGCAGCCCTTGGCTCAGGTAGTGGCAGAGCAGCCGGGGGCTCAGATTGGAGGAGCTCAGCAGGGTTATGAGCAGTAGAGCAGCGGGCTGGTGCGGCGGCAGTATTGGAGCAGGATCTGGGAGATCAATTCGAGGAGTGAGAAGCGTCCTTTTTGTCACAGTTGTTTTCGTTTGTTTTCAATTTTCAGTTTGGCATTGTTGTTTTCTGGATTTTATTGTATTTCGTTGGTGTTGAAACGATTTACATTTTGGAAATTTATAAGATGGTGTTCCTTATTTATTTTCATATGGTTTTGAGATGTGTGGTTTGTGATGTGTTGTATGTGTGGACCAGTGTGGGTCGTTGATTTGAGGATATCCCAGGATGGGAATGTTGTGACTATACCACGTGAGGCGGCTTTAATCAGAGGAGAGGTGTGTTCTCCTGTGTGCTTATTGGGAAGCGTGTTCCCGGAATAAGTAGCGAGGGATGTGATATCTCTTGCGGGGATATGAGATCCCTAGATACCGTTGGCTCGAGGGAGGTGTCCCGAGAGTGCGAGCGGTATGTTTCGGGTGTGGATTAGAGAGAGCCTCTGAGGTCAGGGGAGGATCTCGTGTGGTATCGGCTGTGTCAGGCCGGAATTTTGGTCCATGTTGGACGATTGGGAACGATTGGGAATCTCGTATAGTGTCGGCTGGAGCAGCCAAGATTTTGGTCTGTGATAGACGGTTCGGAGGCTCAGGTTATGAGTCGAAGTATCGCTGGTAAGGCTGGGCCTATGGTTGAGTTCGGGAAACAGATGTAGCATTCGAAAAATCCAACCTGGACTGACGGATGGCTGTACATGTTCTTGTTTGATTGTTGTACAGTCAACTGCCAGACCTAGTTTGGGCTAGGTATAGTCTCGACTGACGGGCGATTGTACATGTTCTTGTTTGATTGTTGTACGATTGACCGCCAGACCTGGACGGATTAAGAATGTCGCATCGTGGGTTCTGGATGAAACTAAGCAAGTGTTGGACATTTTGAGTTGTGGTTATGCTTTTGTGTGTTTAGTGTGCTTGTGGTAAGCACAGGAAGTGCTTAGAGTGACCGCGGGATCATGGCGTTAGAGAGAGGATGATTAGGGTTGTTAATGTTTCATGTTTTCTGCTAAGTTCTAGTAAACCCGGTTAGGTTGCTAGATTTATTATTATTCTGGAAAAGAATTGAATTATTGTTTTATGGATTTAATATTTATGAATTCATTTGATGAGAATTTCCGCGTTTTAAAAAAAAAAAAAAACCGGGTGTTACAAAGAGATTGTAAGTACTAGAACCAATAACACTAGATTTCAAATTCTTTTGATAAAGAGATTGTTAATACTAGAACCAATAACACTAGATTTCAAACTCTATTAAAGAATCCATCATTGAATAACAATGGATTATGGTTAGATTTGAAATCCATTAAAATCCACCATTGAATAACACCCACTAAATGTTAAATCTTTTTCTGATTTTAGACACTCAACGTTCCTAACATTTAATATATTTAATTCTAAAAAGTTTTTAGACACTTATAAAATTGTCTACAATGCACATGCTCAAAATATATCATAATTTAGACACAGGTCCAAAAGTATAGACACCATTTTCTTTAGTTTAATTATATTTTATTGTTTATGACACCACAATTAGATACCATAAGTTCTCCATTGCACATGCTCTTAGAAATTGTATGAGTCACATTTTGGGGTTCTGGTTTTTTTTGACAAATCCATTCAAACTCTCTTAAGTAAAATGGATTGTGAGAATCCACTAAATTTCAATAACACTAGATTTTAATTGATCATTTTAAATCTTTAGTTGAAATAAAAATAGATTCCAATGAAAATATCGTATATAAATAAAAGAGCCAATAACATTATACTTCAAACCCTTTTAATAAAGATATTATTCATGCAAGAACTAATAACACTAGATTCCAAATGTTTTTAATGAAAATATTGTAGATTAAAGAACCAATAACACTAGATTTCAAACTCTTTTAATAAAGATATTATTAATACAAAAACTAATAACATTTTTTTATCAAAGAAAGAACTAATACCACTTTATTTAATAAAGTACTTAAATTAACAATTGAATAACAATGAATTTTGTGTGGATTTAGATTCTATTAAAATTCATTATGCAAAGACACCCTAGCTATTTCTTAAAAAAAGTTATTTAACAAAAACAGTAAAGTAGTTTACCCTAAAAAAAACTATATATACATTTTAACAAAAAAAAAAAAAACTATAAATACTACACTTTGTCGTGTTTATCATCACATTACTTCAAAAAAAAAAATTTAGATCCAAAATATGAATCATCTCATATTTTTTACGTTCATTATTATCTTGAGTTTTGGTTTTGGTTTGAGTATTACACAAGAATGTCCCACTAACATTTTAGAAATGCGAAATGAACTCGATCCTCAACTTTTTCTCAAAGTCAATAGTTCATCTAATATAGGTGTTACGCCCAAAGACGAAGATTTACAACTCAATCAACCATACATAGTTAGAATTAGAGAGCTTCTCCACTCAAGAATAGTATGGCGTACTTTAACGCAAAGTCAGAAAATGGAAAATTCGATTACCATATGGAGAGCATATAGAGGAGCCGCTATTGCTCGATGTGCTTAGATACAGCGATGGATTACCAAACTTGATGGAATTTACTTAGAGAGTAATGTAGGAGGGCATCTTCAGAAGAAGGGACGTAAATTTGTTTGGCCTACTAAATAATATGCTTTATTTTTTTCATTCTAAAACTAATTATATATGAACTTTTTGGGGCCTATTACTTTAGCAAAATCATCATGCCAATTCAGGGTTAGAATATGAAATATATTGTAACTTCCCGAAACCAGATTTTGAGAATATGGAAGGGGTGTCGATCGACACCAAGTTTTGCGGGACGTTCGGTTTAAGTTTTTAACGGCGTGGTTTATGATGGGTTAGGGATTAACCCTAGGACTTCGTATATAATCCTTTTTGTCAAGGAGCCTCCGTTTTTCAGAGAGGAAAAATGTGTTTGAGAGGAAAGAAAGAAAGGAAGAAGATTTGAGTATTCTTGAGAGGGTTTTGCTAGTTGAGATCAAGAGAAAAGAGAAGGCAGTTTCAGCTGTTCTGATAGAAAGGAAGAACGGACAATCTAATCAAGTCTGATCGACGTGATTTTTTGTAGGTAAGTTTTTCTTTCTCTTAGCTAGCTATATAAAAAATCCGATTGCCTTTTGGGTCTGTAGTTTTAGAGTTATGATTGTTTTCCCGTGAGTGGTCTGTGAAGTTTCGGGATTTGATTAGTCATCTTGGGAAGCTTTTTCCCGGCGGTTGAGAAAGAATCAGGAAACGATCTGGGTATCGTTGGAAATCTCCTTTAATCTAGTTTTCAGATTGGGTTTCTGATCTGAATTTGAAGGTATACTCCGATCTCTGTGATTGTTTTAAGTTGGTTCGGCGTTCTGTTTTCCTGAGAATCTAATTTGGGTTTTGGGGAAACCCTAATTGTGAGCCTTAGGTGATAGAAGAGGCATTCTTTGGTGTTTGCATGTGAGACCAGAGACTGCGAGGATCTCGAGTCGCTGGTTTTGTGTTCTTAGCATTGTCTTCGATTTAGCAAGGTGAGTTAGCGACCATAGGTTTCTAGGCTATGACGGTATATTGATGGTTTTGTTGATGATTTTGTTGATGTTTTTGTGATGGTTTGGTGATGGATTTTGTATATAATGGATTGTGATGATTTCTGTGTGTATTGTGGATCGTGTGGTTTTAGATTGGAAACATTGATAAATCGTGAGTCTTAGGTCTGTTTTGATTATGTGAATTGTTTCTGCGATTTGGGTGTCGATCGACACCGTGCTATGTGTCGATCGACACCGTGCTATGTGTCGATCGACACCCAGGTTTTCACACGTTAGCATTTTAAATTAATTGTTGAATTGTGGTAAATATGTTGATGTTTGTTGTGTTGCCTGAGTCTGCTTGTTACGCCAATTGATTGTATGACCGGCTCACTAAGTATTTATAAAATACTTACGTAACTCTTTTATCCATGTGTTGCGGGCAAAAGTTTGAGATCGTGGAATCATGGCTGGGATGAAAGGATGATTAGGATCTCTAGCTTATTTGTTTAAATTGCTCTTTAGTAGAACCAAGTGTTGGGTTGCTATATATGTTGAGTTGAGTTATTGGAAGTGGAATTGTTTAATTATAATGGTTAAATCTAGTTTGAATGATTATTGTATTTCGCAGGTTATTGTCTGGTTTGGTTGTTTGGGACATGCTGAATTAGCTGTTGAGAATTAATAATTATGAGATTATTAATTCGAGTTAATTATTATTATTTTTTAAGCTTGGTTGTTTCATTTTGGTATCAGAGCTCTTACGGTTCTAGGGTTATTAGTAATTGGTTGATTTGAGATTGTGGTATGAACTGGCTATGAGTTATAATTAGTTAATTCTGTGAGTTATAGAGTCTTAGATTATCCTCTCCGAGCCTTCAAAGAGATTCCACGATATGTGATTGTTTGACCTTTATTCTGTAAATTCTAGTATCTTAGAATGTACTTTGGGTAAGTGCAGTGTGCGATGGCTAGAGTTCCGAGAGGCCGTGGCGGCAGAGCTGGTGGCCATGGAGGCCAAAGTCGTGGTCGGGGTCGTGTGACTACGTTGTTCGAGTGGATGACTTAGAGTGAGTCGTCAGAGCAGGAGGCTGTTTCGCGACGTATCAGGTGGAATCTGCGGGCAGTGTTAGTGTGTCGGTTAGGACTGCTGGTACCGGAGGTAGTGTCAGAGTTGCTGGTGCGGCAAGAGGCCTTGGTGCGGCAAGAGGCCCTGGTACGGGTATTGCTTCACTCGGAGCTCAGGATCACAAGGATCGTTTAGCGAAGATGCTAGTTTTGATTTTGGAGTGATTACTGGTTGCGGTGACAGCGCAGGCTCCAGTAATGACCGCAAGAGAGCAGTATCTAGTGATGTATAACTAGATAATGGGCATGGGCACCTTGTCCTTTTCAGGTGGAGGGGGGCCAGAGGCAGCCAATGAGTGGAGGTTGAGGGTAGAGCGTAGGCTTCGTTCCATCAGATGTCCTGATGAGTACCATGTGGATCTGACGGTAGGGTTCTTGGATGGTGATGCCTATCTCTGGTGGAAAGGAGTTCAGGCCAGGAGGAGGCGGACAGTGTGGACTTGGGGTGAATTCTTGGACGAGTTTAATACCAGGTATTTCCCTCAAGAGGTGGTGGATCAGTTAGAGTTGCAGTTCAATAGATTGGTTCAGGGCAACCGGTCCGTACGTGAGTATGATGCTGAGTTCAGCAGGCTAGTGGTCTATGCGAGTAGTGGCATGGATGGGGAGCGGGCCAGATGGGCAAGTTCGTGGGAGGACTTTGGTTGGGGCTGAAGGAGCCCGGCAGAGCTTCCAATACGCCTCGAGGGCGGAGTTAGTGGAGGCACTTGTAGCAATTGAGGACCTGGGAGAGCAGATCAAGGAGTGATCGGTTGTTCTTTCTTATTGGTTTTGTTTCCAGTTTCCGAGCCTTAGCTTTGGTTTTGTTGATTTTGGTTGTTGGGATTTCGTTGGTGTTGAAACGTTATCTATTTTGGAAATTAATAATATGGTGTTCCTTATTTATTTTCCTATGATTTATAAGACGTGTGGTTCTTATATGTGTTTATAAATGTTTTGACCAATGTTGGTCATTTTTTATGAGAAAATCCCAGGCTGGGAATATCGAGATTATACCACGTGAGGCAGTTCTAATCAGAGGAGATGTGACTTCTCCTATTTACTTATTTGGAATGTGAGTTCCCAGAATAAGTAGCGAGGGATAAGAGTTCTCTCGCGGGGAAGTGAGTTCCCCAGATACCGTTCGCTCGAGGGATGCATCCCGAGAATGCAAGCGGTATTTTTACTTAAGAGGATTAGACGACAGCCTTTGAGATTAGGTGAGGATCTCTTGTGGTATTGGCCAAGTGGGGCCAGGAGGTAGGTCTTTAGTGAGACGGTTGTATGAGACTCGAGTGGTAATCTCGGGTGATGCTGACCGGGGTGAGTCAGGATTTTGGTCCATGTTGGATGGTTTATGGGAATCGAGTGGAGATCTTGAGTAGTGTTGTCAAGAGTATGGTCTTTGAGATACAGTTCATGAGGCTCGAGTAGGGAGGCGAGGTAGCGTTGGTCAGGTTGGGCCAGGGTTTGAGCTTTGATAGCGGGATCGGAGAGAGTTGAGGAACTCTAAGTGGACACCCAGTGTGTCAAAGTTGCTGGAGGTGGCTTGTGTTTGGGTCATGTGAGTTTAGAGGTGAGCCTCTAAGATCGGGAGAGGATCTTGTGTGTGGTTTTTGACATGTCATTTCGTCCTAGAGTGGTTATTGTGTAGGGAACTCGGTACAGACGACCCTGGTAACAGATGTAGCGTCTGTTGGTCGTGCGTGTTGTTGGTACTTGCGCGATTGATTAATCCAATTATGGGTTTCCGGTTGGTTGTGTCTGTTCTTGTTTGATCGTTGCGCGATCAATCCGGCGGACCTAGAAAGTATAACGATTGATTATATTTGATGACTTCTCTTTCTCCAGCACTCCTCCTTTTCCTTGTATGCCTTTGCCAGGTCAGAGTTTATATTTTGAATGTCTTGAGTTAGGCTATTAGGATATGGCATTGCTTTGTTCAACTCTTTTTGTTTTGCTTCAATAAGTTTTTGGCTATTCTTATGATTTCCTTGCTCAATGATAGCTCTTCTACAGTTGTTAATCTTATGTTCTACTAGGGATGTCAAAATGAGCCAACAGCTCATGAGCTGGCTCAGCTCAGCTCGAATTTTCACGAGCAGAGCTATGTTTTTTAGGATCTTTTAGTAAACGAGTTTAGTGATCGAGCTTAAATGAGTTGGCGAGTTATGCGACGAGCTCTAATGAGTCGTGAGCTAACTCATGAACAATTCATTTTTTAACGATTTAAAATATTATATTGATATATTGTAAATATATTTTAGAATTTATCAACCAAAATATATATTCCTTGTTCCTTTTTAACTAAAGTAAAAATCGAAATAATCATTAATATATATTATGATGGTGAGGATCCTAATGAGTATGATGAGCAAAGAATCCCTCGACTATTTGAAGACTCTCAAATGGAATAGATTCAACCACTCGATGATCATTGCATTGTTTTTCTTTAAAGTTTGAATTTGATTCAGCATTCGATAACAATACTTATTTTCATTTGGATTTGTTTTTACTATTTTAATATTTAAAGTTAATTTCATATTTTATATTACTTATTTTATTTTTATATTTATTTTTGTATTAGCTCGCGAGCTAGCTCATTTAGCTCACGATCTTGGTGATCTGAGTTTGAGCTTATGTTTATAAGCTCGTATAATAAATGAGCTGAGCTGTGCAACACTCTAACTCATCATGAGTTGAGCTGAGCCGAGCGAGCTAGCTCATTTTGACACCCCCAGTTCTACTGTGGAGCTTTCTTCTCATTCCGTGTTTCAGCTATTAGCCTCTTCACTACAAGAAAACAGGCCATTTGCCACTCCCAGAAGCGTCACAAATTCGTCACTAATGACCCATTTGCGACTACTTTGCGACGCCAGCTCGGCGTCACAAAACGCTCGTCGCTAATTTTTGGCGTCGCAAATCCGTCGCAAATTAGCGACGCTTGTGTGACTTTATATTTTCGTCGCTAATTTGCGACGGATATAGGACTACATTTATCAGTCGCAAATAAGCAACACTTTTGTGACTCCGGCATGTAGTCACTAATTAGCAACGTATTTGGAACTGCCTTTGGCGTGGCAAATAAACGACTAATTAGCGACTTTTGATTTTGCGACTGATTTATGACTAATATATTCGTCGCAAATTAGCGACTAATTAGCTTCTAATTAGAGACTATATTGTTGTTGTCACATTTTAGGTTAGTCACATTTTGATCACTAATTTGCCACTGATTTACAACACCTTTGGTTATAAATCACTTATGAGTCACATTTTGGTCTCTTTTCAATCACTTATAAGTGACTAATTGTTGTTTGTTTGTGTTTCTACAATTACCTAATGTTGTTAATGAAAAAAGAATTTGAAATGAAAATTTATACTACAAAACTAGCATATAGCTTGTCAAAACAAAAAAAAGTTACATTACATATAAGATCCATCAAATATTCTACACTTTGATTTTCCGACGAGCAAAATCAAGCTGTTTGTTTGTTTGTGTTTCTACATAGACATCCACAAACCTTAAAAATATAAATGCATCACCTGCAACCAGCCTCTTCGAGCTAACAAACACGCTCCACCCACTCTGAAGCAAATGTCTCCGAGGCTGACCTGGTACAACACCAACAACCACAAGAATTTGATGACACAATGACTCAAGAATAGAAAATCAATTACATATACTAATACAAATTCTTATACCTCGGAATATATGTCTGAAACGCCACTCATTTGCATGCAAATCCTTTGCCACTAGCTCCTGCGTAGGAGGTTGTCTTGACATATCATGAGGGAAGAAGAAATAAACAATAAATTAAAGACTACCTTTGAACAAAACTCATAAAAGACAAGCCAAATGATACTGAAAGCTCAATAAGTAACAGAAACACCAACCAGAGGTGGGAGACATTCATCAGCATGACGTCTAAGAACCGAAAATCCACCGTGCGTACTCGTATCCGACGCAGCCAAGGTTTTGCAGAACGAGTGCACCTGAAACCTAGGTGGTGGGGGAGGAGGCGCTTCTTTCTCAATTGCATTCTCATCTTGCTACATTCTCAAAAACAAGATCACCCTTAAAACCCTTCAAAACCAATGAATATAAAAACCACAACTTACATTAGACTCAGGAAGAAGAGTAATATGTGCATAAACTTCGTCTGTATCTGCCTCTGCCTGTAAAACCATAGACAAATCACTTGTTTAGCAGACAATTCAAGACTCTTCTTATTAAACCTAACATTATCCAATGAAGTGAGAGAAGCCTACCTTTAAATCTACATTAATAACTCGACAAAGAAGCTTCGATGGAAGATCATATAAAGGCATCTGTTGTTCTGCAGCCTGATTTGTTGATGCCTCCACCTAACCATCATCAACAACAGAAACCGACAAAATTTCATAAGAAATATCTCAGAAAAAAAATAGTAATAAACAAAAATAATCAAAAAAAGGTAAGAAGAACTCAGAAGATGAAATCTCACCTGCTCGATGTGTCCTTGAGGAAAATAAAGGATTACGCTGAGTCGCTGCTGAGCCTCCATCAGATGGCTTAAGGTGCGCCACGTGATCAACCGATATTCTTTCAGCTTCCACTGTCTGCATGTGTTACATCTTTCCTCTATTACCAAAGGCCTACTCTCATATAATACACAGACTACATAACAAACTGTCTAAAGCACATACCTCAATATCACAGGTTACATATCTAGTATACATATGTAAACATAAATAAACAGAGGTTACATTTTCAGTTGAATCATTTTCACATCAATCCAGTTCAGTTTATAGAAATACACCAACCTAATCATTTTTAGTTAAATACACCAATCTAATTGAATCATTTTCACATCACAAAACCGATAAATGATTCGTCTTCACATCAAATAAATCCTACCAGTTGTCTATTTCAGTTTACGTAAGTAAAAAAGACCTAAATTAGAACATACCAAAGTGACTTTGGGAGTGGTTGCTGACTGAGTACATACCAGAATTACCTCTTCCCGTTGGTGTCGATCCGCCGTCTTCAGTACCAAATCCGTTCGGAGCTTCAGAGGAGGTAAAAGCTCCATGACCGCCTGAAGCAGGAAGCTTCCCACGACTGGTGGATTTTTTACCAACACCACCACCTCCACGACCACCAGTGGTGGATCTTGCACCAACACCACCACCACCACCACCACCACCGATGGTGAATTTTCCACCAACACCACCACCAGACTGCGATTTTCCACCACCACCACCACTAGAGTCACCGCCAGTCGTGGATTTTCCACCAACATCACCACCAGGGTGTATTTTCCACCACCACGACCACCTGTACATCGTACACCGCCTCCTCGTGCAGTAACTTTCTTTCCACCAACCATTTTGAGTAGGGTTTTCAATCGACAGCGAGAGAAAAAGAATTAGGGTTTTCAATCAAGATCGAGAGAAGGAGAGACAGATGAAGGATTGAGAGTGAGAAGAAGAAAAAGATGAAAAGATTTAGATTTAGGGTTTGCGAAAGAAGAAGATGAAAAGTTTAGAGTTTCTGGGTTTCGAATTCGAAGAATCGGATCAGATATGAAAGATTCTCGGAGATGTGTTTTTGGATCTGAGAAGTGAGAATTTTGTGTAGCCGATGCAATTTTAGGGTTAGTTGATAACACTTGTGATTTTTATGAGTTGGAGGAGAAAATTCATTTGGACTTGAGGGAAAATAAAATTGGGCTTAAGAGGGAAAATGTTTTGGTTTTTAGGAGTTAAGAGGGAAACAAATTTTTGGTTTAGAGGGAAAATATTTACTGATTTTTTTTAAGTTATTTCGTCTAGGCGTCGCTAATCCGTCGCAAGTCAGTGGCTAAATTATGACTAATTTGTGACATTTTGAAGGTAGTCACAAACCAAATCTCTAAACCCTAAAGAATTTAACCCCAAGTTATGGTCATCTTACTTTCCCCTAGACCCTATACCCTAAATATATGGATATATCCAGTAGATTAGGTTTAACAAAGATAATTTACAAAAAATATCAAATTTCACAACTAGGAGATGAAAGTTATATAAGTTTATAACTTAGTAACACTTATAAATGTAATGATAGCTTCAAACTTTAATTTGATTTTTTTCGCTACTAACACATATTTTTGGTTTGCCATTGAGTTTAGAACCATCTATATAAAAACATGAATCATATATAGCTTGTTTAGTACCATTTTTTAAAGTTTAAAAATGTTATGTAGTAGCAAAAACGTCACAAATCAGTCACAAATGTAAAACAACGTCGGAAAGCCGTGGCAAATCAGTCGTAAATTAGTGACTATTTTGTGACACAATTTAAGGGTTTTGGAATCATTACCCTAAACCCTTTAGTGTCACATTTGAGTCACAATACAGTGGTAAATTAGTGACTATTTTGTGACACATGTTAAGGGTTTCGAAATCATTACCCTTAACCCTATAGTGTCACAATTCAGTCACAAAAGAAAATCCTATAGAGTCACAAATCCGACGCAAATATGTGGTAAAGTAGTAGGTAAGTTGTGACGAATTTGTGACGTCTCGATAGGGTCACAAATCAGTTGCAAATCCATGGCGTCGCCAATCTGTGACTCCTTAGTTCGTAATAAATGTGTCACAAATTTGTGACGACAATTTTCGTCCTTACCGAGTCGCTAATTAGTGACTGATATGTGACTAGACCAAAACCTTCGCAAAAGTGTCGCAAGGTAGTCACAAATTTGCGACACTCTTACGACCAGGTATCTCTGTCGCAAATTTGCGACTACTTTGCGACTGATATTTCTGACGTCGCAAATCAGTGACAAATTAGTCTCAAGTTAGTCGCAAATATTAGTGACTGATTTTGCAGTCACAAACCGCAGTCACTTATGGACTGTTTTCTTGTAGTGCTTAACTTCTTCATTCTTTTCCAGTTTTCTATCAAATCTTAAGATTATTCTTTTTTTCTTCTGAGGTTTGGTGAAGTATGAAGGATTGGGATGCCTTCCAGGATCTATGTGGTGATCATCATAATCTGATATCTTTCTTTTTCCCCTAGCTCTGAGACGGGAAGATGAGGCACCATTTGCTTGGAAGGAGTAAATCATACACGCACACAAAAATTTCATATAATAAAAATAATAATAATATACACTTTTATATTCATTTGCTTGGAAGGTGTAAATTTCATATCTATTGTGATTTATTATATAATTTGCATATGAGTCAAAGCAAAAAGAAAAACTTTCATGTCTCCATGGAAAATAATAATACCAAAGAGAACATAGATAATTCACAAATGATTTGCTCATTGCTCCCCTTATATACTCATCCGCGCTCTGGTATATCTCATGAAAACGCTGCGTTTCCAACCAATTTCTCATCCTAATCCTGCAAAATCAACCACAACATTAAACAAAAAGAACAAAAATAAAACAGTTTGGTAAAGATTTGAGCGAGGCTTAAGATACGAAGAGAACAAACCTGCTTCTTCATTTCAGCTTACAGCTTGTCCCAATCCTTTACTTTCTTAGAAGACGTTTACGCTAGCCTCGCGAAACCTCTGCATCATCATACATACAACATAAGACTCACATGACATAATAAGTTCGACAAACACAACTAAACATTAAAAAGGTTAAAAACTTGAAGAGACATTCGGCTTCGGCAAAACCGCTGGCCCTTTGCCATGTTCAAGGGAAGCCCATGTGATTATTTCGGCTTTTGCAAGACGGATTTCAACTTTGGTTGACAAAACTTCATATCAGCACTTCTATGGTATTATCTGAATATACAAAGTAAAGATATAAAGTCAAACAATGTATTGAGAGAGTCACAATAAATTAGTTCAACAAAGAAATTACCTTTCGAAACAATCTTGGTTGGAGATAATAAGCCTCCTCTCCAGGAACATCAGTGACAACAGTCAGCTGCAAATCACAGAACAATTCCGCGAAGCATCACCGAGGTAGGTTATTACATTTGCAGTATAGTCACAACTTGTTCACCAAAGTCAACATTTACATTTTGTTTTTGTATCCCTTTAGCAAAAATAGTTACCACAACTTCTTCTGGGTTTTGGTAATCCTATCAAAAATCGTATTGAATTAAACACAAAACAAACTATTTAACTTTGTGAAATAAGGGTATCAATTTAACTTCCAATCTCTACATGTTTAAGGTATATTATGGTCATGTTGATGGTAACAAATGAAAGATAATCATGCAACACAAATTCAGTCTATACTTGTTTATCACAAAAAAAAAAAGATAATCTGCCAAGGAAAAGAAAGGCTTCCTTAGTTGAACACTTGGGGGAAAAACAGTGTCAGCAGTTACTGATGGTTTATATAGTGACAGTGAGCAGATATCACAACAAGAAAACAGTCCATTAGTGACTACTGTTTGTGACTGAAAAATCAGTCACTAATATTGGCGACTACTTTAAGACGAATTTCCGACTGATTTGCCACGCCACTAACAGGCGTCGCACATTAGTCGCTAATTTGCGACGCCAACAATTAGTCGTAAGGTAGTCGCCAATTGGTGACTACTTTGTGACACCTAAAAGTAGGTTCAGAGCTAGTCACAAATCAGTCATAAATTAGCGACGCTTGGAAGACGATTATAGTAGTCGCAAAAGTGTGACGGATTTGTGACTATCAGAGGAGTCACAATTTAGAAACGCCTCCAGAAGAGTCACTAAAGCGTCTCAAATCCTATGTCAGCACAAGAAGACAAATTGATATGAATGTCGGTAAGAAAGAAACAAAAAAAATGTGTTTAATCACGAGTGAACCTAACTACGATATTTTTTCTAACGGTAGTCGCAAAATAGAGGCTAAAACGTCACATATTTGTGACGCTTTAGTTGGCGTCACAAAGTAGTGGCAAATCTTTTTGCCTATATATAAGATTCACTCTCCCCCGTATCACTTACACATTCATCTCTCTCTCTCTCATTCAAAATCATACGGGATAAAAAAAAATATTGTAGGAGGAAAATAAAGATTTGGAGTGAAAAAAAAAAAAAAAAAAAAGATTTTGGAGTGAAAAAAAGGAAAAAAAAAAAGAAAAGAAAAATATTAGAGGAGGAAAAAAATGTGGCCCTATTCATCGCGGTCTTGGATGTACAACCGGCTCGATCCAATTACGAAAAATATATCCGCCGAATTTGTGGAGGGGGTCGAACAATTCACGAGGTTTGCAGCAGTCCAAGACTTTGCTCTCAGTAGTAGAGGTAAAATATACTGCCCTGGTGCTACGTGTAGAAATACGCGTAGACCGAAACCAATTAATACTGTAACGAATCATATACTTAGTAATGGATTTATAGAAGGATATTACGTGTGGACGGAATACGGGGAAGATTATAATATAGTAGGAGTAGGTAGTAGTATTAATTACGAAAATGCTCAGTTTAGTACCGGTAATGATCAATTTAGTACGGGTAATGAAGAGATTCATGATGGTAGTAATGTTTACGCTGAAATGGTTCAAGATGCATTTCATGGTTCTACGCCATTGAATGAATATCAACATGAACATGATCAAGCTGGAAATAATTATGTTTATGACGAACCTACTGGGAATGCAAAGAACTTCTACCAGATGTTAGACGCTGCAAATACGCCATTGTATGAAGGTTGTGGAGAAGGTCACTCGTAATTATCGTTAGCGGCTCGACACATGAACATACAATCAGACCATAATTTGGCTGAAGTTTGCATGGACTCATGGGCGGAAGCATTTACAGAGTATTTACCTCAGCCTAATCGTGCAACCAGGTCATACTACGAAACGAAAACATTGATACGAAAGCTAGCATTGCCGATGCAGAAATACCATGTATGCGAGGATAATTGTATGCTTTTGTGGAAAGAAGACGCGGCGTTGGAAAATTGCAAGTTTTGTGGAAAACCAAGGTATATGCCAGATACCGAAGGGTGGAAGAGAGTGCCAATTAGTAAAATGTGGTATCTTCCTATCGGTGATAGGCTGAAGAGATTGTACCTATCAGAGAAGACTGCATCGGTAATGAGATGGCATATTGAGCACGAGTCAAAAGACGGAGTTACGTGTCATCCATCTGATGCGGCAGAGTGGAAAAATTTTGATCAATTGCATCCCGGTTTTGCGGCGGAGACACGAAACGTACGGCTTGGATTACGTACAAATGGTTTCAATCCTTTCGGTATGTCGAAGAATCATTCATTGTGGCGTGTGATCTTGACCCCTTACAACTTACCTCCACATATATGCATGAATGAAGAGTATTTGTTTTTGACGGTATTGAACTCGGGACCTAATCATCCATGTGGGAGTCTTGATGTTTTTCTTCAGCCGCTGATCGAGGAGCTCAAAGATTTATGGAATAATGGAGTCGAAGCGTACGATGTGTCATTACAGCAATACTTCAACCTGAAAGCCGATTTATTGTGGACGATTAGTGATTTTCCAGCATATGCTATGTTGTCGGGATGGATGACACACAGAAAACTAGCTTGTCCTATTTGCAAAGAAGATACAAATGCTTTCTACTTGCAAGCTGGTCGGAAGACGTGTTGGTTGGATTATAATAGAAGATTTTTGCCGCAAGATCACCCGTTACGAAGGAACAAAGTTAATTTTCGAAAGGGACGTAACGCAATAAATTTGTATCCACCAGAATCGTTGACGGGCGAACAAATATAGAATAGTATACAATATAGCAGAGCAAAAAAAAACATCTGAATGTGGTGGAAATTGACATAAAAAAAAACCTCCCGGCTATGGAAATTGGCATAATTGGCATAAAGAAAGCATTTTCTGGGAGCTACCGTACTAGTTGGATCTGAATCTATGACACTGCCTTGACATGATGCATATCGAGAAGAACTTTTTTGATAACATCATGTATACTGTGATGAATGTGAATGAAAGATCTAAAGACACGGTGAAGTCAAGACTAGATATAGACAGACATTTCCACCGACCTGAACTGCGGGTGGATGATTATGGGAACGCCCCATTCCCTATTTGGAGATTGTCCAAAAGAGGATTAGATGCATTACTAGATTGGGCAAAAAATCAAGTCAAATTTCCAGATGGCTACGCAGGAAATTTAGCAAGTTATGCAGACATCAATGCCCGGAAGTTTTCAGGAATGAAAAGTCACGACTGCCATGTTTTTATTGAGAGGTTGCTTCCGTTCGTATTTGCAGAACTTCTTCCGCGAAGCGTTCACCAAGCATTGTCAGGTACATATACATACAGAAAGTATTTTATTACTATTTTTGGTGCTCTGATTATTGATGTGGAGAAATGTTTTACAGCAATTGGTGCCTTTTTCCATGACCTAAGCAGTAAATCCTTGGATTAAAGCCGGCTCCAAATTTTGAAGGAGAATATTGTTAAGATACTCTGCAATTTGGAAAATATCTTCCCACCAGCACTTTTTGATGTCATGGAGCATCTACCTATTCACTTGCCATACAAAGCTGAGCTTGGGGGTCCTGTGCAGTACAGGTGGATGTATCCGTTTCGAAAGGTTCTTTAAACATTTGAAAGGCAGAGCAAAGAACAAAGCTCATCCAGCAGCATCGATTGTTGAAGCATACAGGAACGACGAGATATCTAATTTCTCTGAACACTACTTCCCCCCCCCCCCCCCCCCCCCCCCCCCCCCCTAAATATTCATAGCTGCAAGAAGAAGGTAAATAATTAAGAACCATATAATTTGTTTTGTGTTGTTTAATTCTGTACATAGCATATTAAGTAACAAAATTATTTTGTAGGGCATCTCGATATACCGAAGGCCAAGTACCCGTGGCAAAATGTACTGAGTTTTGGCTGAAAGACGTTGATTATAAGACCGCACATTCATATGTTTTGCGTAATTGTGAGTATTTTCGACCGTTCGAAAGGTATTAATGTTTTCTCCTACATATAATTGTTGTCAAATTGATTTGTTTTGAGATCCTTTAGTAATTTGTTGTTTTAAATGCAGGTACTTGGATGCACAAATTAGAGTTGAAAACCCAGGACTATCTGATGAAGAGGTCACAGCGAAAAGAGACGATGAATTTCATTCATGGATGCGTCAATATGTAAGTATTCATATTATTTATTTCTCAATTTTATATAATTGAATAATATTTTTGTGTGTAGGTGCAAGCAAAAAAACATGAACACAATTTTCCAATGTGGGTTCACGATATATTAGAAGGTCCTGAGAATAAGGTGAAGTCGTGGCCTATGTATTTTAGGTGGGGGTATATGTTTCACACGCGTGACCACGGAGCACACAAGAAAACAATGAATTATGGGATTTGTGTTCAAGGAAAAAATTATTCAGACGCCTCCGACGAAGATGATTTCTATGGCACAGTTGAACAAGTTATCGAACTCGCATATCCCGGAATCTTGAAATTAAAGATCATCCTTTTTCTGTCAATGGTTTGACCCTACGATCGGTAAAAGGACTCAAAAGAACGAGGTTGGCGTTGTCGATGCGCTCTCATCTCGAAAATATCCAAAATACGAACCATTCATCTTAGGTATAAATTCACGTGACTCCCAACGTATGTCATACTTATTTGTACTACTATGAAATGTTTTTCTTTCACAGCATCTCAAGCTGATCAGGTTTGTTATCTCCCCTATCCAAACCCAAAGCATTCTCGGAAAACATGGCTATCCGTTGTGAAAGTGAATCCGCGAAATCGGATTCAAGGAAAGTTCGTGGAAAATGAGAAGGTTATTTTGCAACAAATGGTCGACGAAACAACCACATCAAGCGTTCAAGATTTACACATCGATGGTTTAGTTGATGTGACGCATCCGATGGAAGGTCTTGCTTTCGAAATTGGAGACGAAGATCCGACCGATGAATTCCAATGTAATTTATCGGACCACGCCTCCGACGAAGAAGCTTGCGATGAATATTAATGTTTTCATGTATGCGTACTATTTATATGTTTATGAGTGTGTAATGTATTTATGGAGATTATTTTTTACTTACCACTTAACTCTATATAAATGAATGTATTTATGGAGATTATTTTTTACTTACCACTTAACTCTATATAAATGAATGTTTGTGGGACAAATAACAATAATTTTACAATTGCACAGCGGTTAACAGAATCTAAACAACCAATATTGTCATGAACCCGAGTTCGAATCCGGGGAACAAAACCCACTTTTTTTTTCCTTACTACCTTCATGTGTATAAATAAAAGTTAGTATGAGTACTACCACATATATTACTATGGCACATCGGTTAAACACATCTAAACAAGCATCTGAACTCGAGTTCGATCCCGGGGTTCGCCAAACTTTTTTTAAATTCCTATAAATAATTTTGTGACGGTTTAGTGACAAAATAGGGTTTAGGGTTTCAATTAGTCACTAAATTGCGACGCTTTACCGACTGATTAGTCACTAATTTGCCACGTTTTGTCCAATAGCGACTGATTAGTCACTAATTTGCGACGCTGTTTAACATTGCAACACATTTTAAACAAAAATTGTTTGCCTCCATGATTCATAGATGTATTCTACCTTGTATACCACACAAATTCAACGTTTGTCATATGTGATAATACATTTTCTATCAATGTAAAAAAACATACTATATGAAAACCTCATTTCATATAGTTTAGGTTTTAAACACTTAGTAATTTTAAGTTATAATAGGTAAACTTAATGTTTTTCTAAATTTTCTTTGTTATTGATGATATAAAAGGTATATCAATTTTTTTAGGGTATATGGGATAGATGAAGTTTAGAGGAACAAAAATTTGGCTCTAAATATTTAGGGTTTAGGGATTTGATTTGTGACTAACTTGTAATCGTCACAAATTAGTTGTTAATTACCTACTAATTATCCACAGAATCGAGACCAATAACTGGCCCCTTTGTACAATTATCTGGGCCTTTTTGGCGGCCTTATTTTGCCGCGTAAATGAAAATTTAGCGACTGATTAGCGAAGCTTTAGCGACGCCAATGGAAAAAAATTTCATTAGATCGGAGACCCAAGAGTCATTCTCTTATTCTTCCAATTTTCAAACTCTAATTTCATCTCTCTTTTCTCTCAATCCTCTCACGAACACAGACCCTAATTTCTTAATCATCTCAAGAATCCTTTCGATTCTGGGATCAATTCTTCTCTTTCTCCTTGTTCTTCATCTGTATGAAAGGAATCCTTTGGATCCTTTCGATCTTGGGATAAATTTCTTCTCTTTCTCACGAAACCTTTCGAATCCTTTCAATTTCTTCATTCAGTCGATTTCACCTCAGAAACCCTAATCGCTATCTCTCTCCCATTTTCAATTCAAACCCTCTATTCTAAAATCAAAAACCCTAATCTTTCCAGAAACCCTAATCGCCATGGCTGGGTCCAAATCCAAGTCCGGTGTTAAGACACGAGGCGGTGGCGTCCAGAGACGAGGCGGAGGTGGAGGAAGATCAAGCGCCGGAACGAGTACCGGTGCTCTTGAGGCTTTAGCAACTGTGGCTAATCTTAAGGCCTCTGCTACTGGTGGTTCACAGATTCGGTCATCTACAGACAAGCGTGCTCAGGTTGACGGGGCCTCAAGGCGTGACAAGGGTAAGGGAATTGACGGTGGTGGAAGCAGCACTCACATTGATGGCGGCGAGCTATCACCACTGGGACGAAAGGGACCTAACTTGTCCCATGACTCCAATTGTTCTGCCCGTCGTTCTCCAATGTCTCAAGAAACTCCTCAGTCGGCTGGGAATGTCTCTGTCTCTCGAACCCTTCCTCTCCAGTATCCAGCTTCTTCTAACCGTGTTCAACCTCAACCAACTCTTCGAAGACCCAATCTGAACCTGAATCTCCAACGTCAACAACGCCTTCAGGTTCAGACTCAGGTTCAGGAAGAAGAAGAAGAAGAAGAAGAAGAAGAAGAAGAAGAAGAAGAAGAAGAAGAAGAAGAAGAAGAAGAAGAAGAAGAAAACGTATACTGGTTGATCCTCAACGTCAAAGGCTTCCTTTACTGTCTGAGCAACCAGTGCCAGACTCTATTTGGTAAAATTCATTTCTGTTTCCAATTTATTAACCGCTTATTTTGATTTACATTGCACTGCATACTGGAACTAGTTATTTAGAACTGCATACTAGAACTGCATATTGATATATGTAGATGTTGGTTTCTAGGCTATGTCAATTTGATTTACATGTTCTAAACTGAAAATATTTACATGTTGCTTTCTACAAACATTTAATCATTCACCGTTTGATTTAGGTTTTACTTAGTTACATTCACAGTTTCATTAATGGTTTACACACTTTAACCTCTGCTCTTATTTGTTTGCAAGGTTTGATCGGGACAATGGGCTACTAACCCGTGAGATATCAGCAATCTTTCGAAGGAAGTTCGACGGCCTTTGGTACAGCTGGACCGTCACTCCAATAGACAAACAAAAGCGATACTTTAGATCTTTTGCGGTAAAGTTTTATTTCGTATGTCTTTTCTGTATAACTTCATTTCTGTTTATGCTAACTTACAATTCTTTATTGTGCAGAGCATATACAATTGGAATACAGGGATCACTTCTATTGTTAAGGACCACTTCGAGGCGATTACAACGAAAAGAATGCGAGGGATTGTGAGTAAGGTTAGGACGAAACGAAAGAGGCCAAACTGGATTGGTGAAAAGCTTTGGGCCAGAATGTGTGTCTTCTGGGCCACTCCAGGGGCAAAGAAGAAGAGCGCCACAGCTTCAGCCTCCTGCAACTCAGATCGAGGCGGACGAGGACCTCACAGGCACCGATCAGGTCAATCCTCGTACTTGAACATCCAGCGAGATATGGTAATGTCTTATATTCCTTCCTTTAATCTGTTACTTTTCTTTCACACTGGTTTAAAGTAATTGGTGCTGTCTTTTCTTACAGGAACATGAATTACAAAGGCATGTCTCTTGGGCCGAAGTATTTATCAAGACTCACACCAATCCAGATGGGAGTTTCATCTATCAAAAGGCTCAAGAAGTTGTTGCCTCTTACGAGAAGTGCCTTGAAGCGGCTTTAACTGAGCATGTCAAAGATGGAGAACATTCTGACCTTACTTCTCAGCATAACCTCACCATTGATGAACAAAACAATCTCTTCCTCAAGGTATGATTCCATATGCCTTTCCTCACTTCTGGTTCTTGATTTACATGTTGATGGTTAGGATTGAATTATATATGTGTTTGTTGTTGCAGTGTATAGAATTTGATCCTAAGGGTACCCCTTATGGAGTGGGACAGCTTTCAAAGAAGATGAACAAAGGAAAAAGAAAGATCAGTTATGGTGAGTGTTCGTCGCCAGACCCGGGAGAGTTTCAGGAGGAGCTAAAGCGTGCTCGCCAAATGCTTGTTGATCAAGCAGCCAAAGACGCGCAGAGGGATGAAGAAAATGCTCGTCTTGCTGCTGACCTTAAAGCAAGCCAACTAAGGATCAGTCAACTGGAGTAGAAGGTTGATGCGTTTTTGCAGAGAAACCAGCCACCAGTTGCCACCAATCCTTCATGCGACTCTCCTGCAACGAACGGTACACCGCAACACACCTCACCATAAATCAGCCTTCACTCTTACTCTCTCTATGAATGTACAACTTTCTTTTGATACAATAGTTGTACTATTTTCTTTTGATACATTGCTTGTTAGCCTTTTGTACACTACTAGTAAGTTTTACAAGCTAAATGCTTGTTTTGTACATTAATTTCAATTTCTAGTTTCTTTGTTCACAACTACTAGCAAATGAATACAACAAAATCAAACAAAACTTAGTACCATTTAAGTGACTAATTAGTGACACTAGAAAAAAAATGGCGTCGCAAATCAGAGGCTTATTAGTGACGAATTTGTGACTACCATTAAGTTATAACAACATCAATATAGTCTCTAATTCGTAGCTAATTTGCTACGAATAACGTAGACGCAAATCAGTCGCAAAAGGATCGTCGCAAATAGGTCGCAAAGACAGCGATCGCAAATCAGTCGCAAAAACAGTCGTCGCAATTCAGTCGCAAAAACAGCCGTCGCAAATCAGTCGCTAATTTCCAACATCCCAGAGAGTCTCAAATCAGTCGCTAATTAGTGACTACATCAATAAGTCACAAATTCGAGGCTTATTTGCGACTAGTATGTACAGTCCCAATTGTGTCGCCAATTAGCGACGTAAATATATAGTCACAAATACGTCGCAATTTAGCGACTGATTTGCGACTGCAAAAATTAGCGACGGACTATTACCGACTACTTTATTTCGTCGCAAGGTAGTTGCAAATGGGTCATTTGTGACGTTTTGTGACTCTTTTGAGAGTGGCAAATGGCCTGTTTTCTTGTAGTGTATACCTTCAGGATGGACCGCAAGTGCAAGGTTAAGAAGAGAAATGCAGGCAACAATGAGAAACCATCTCTCTCCTGCTGAGTTCTTATGGGCTTTGAGGTACAAAGCCACCAGTGTAGCCGAGATGCATCCAGCTAATCCCGCAATCACCCATATGGAGATCTCTAGTGGCACAAAAAATGGAAACTGCTGCGTAAAATAAGATAGAGCATTTTTATAGTGTTGGATTATCACATGACTTCCCATTTAAAAGTGAAAAGGAATTGTAGCTAACTTACCAATGCAGAGATGAATATGAGAAAGGAATATCCGTAGAGACATAAGACTTTGACTAAGCCTGATGGTGCACAGACGTACTTGAGAACCACATATGATGTAAGAGGGACAATGGTTACATAACCGTAGAACACTCCTGCAAACCAAGTTACCAGATTAATATCGCAGTTCCATTCTTCTTTGACAAATATTAAGAAGTTTCAGATTGAGTGAGTACATGGCTCTGCAATCCCTATAGGATGATCTTGAGCAATAATTATTATAAAATTCTTTCAAGAGCCTATATATATGAAACGTGTTTATGCAGTTAAAAAGAAGGATTCAATGCAATGGAGATACTAAAGAGGAAGTGTTGTTTATTTATCAAACCTCTAACCAAGTGAACTAAATTTATAACTAAGATTAGAGGAGAGAAGGCTTTCTCGAAATCAGAAATGAATATGCTCCTCTTTAGTATATTCATTTCCTCTTTAAGCCTACATGTAGGAGTGGAATCTCTGCGCTTTAAGCCTTTAATTTTTCTTCCAACGTTTGATATGGCTAAAGCTAAACAGATCTAAACCCTGATATCAATTCCACTGCAGGCATTACCTCTGACAACTGAGCGTATCAACGGCTACCCATTATACGTAGTTCATGCACAAACACAAGTAGAAATTCAGATTCCAGCGCAGAATTACGGGCGACCATATCAGAAAGGGGTAAGAAGATAAACCTCCATATGGTGACACTGGCGGCTGCTTCACCGAGGGACCTTTAGTTAGATTGAGAGAGATTCTGAATTTCTGATGATGCAATCTAACACAACTTTAGATTCTGTTTGTTGTGGAAAGCGTTGCGTTTATATAAGCAAATCATGGAGGAGTGGGACATTAAAGCCATCGAATTGCAGTGAATGATAGGTCAATAAAGAAGAAGAAGTGGTAAGGGGTAACGGTGCTCCTGATTTTGCTGGGTTTGGGAAGGGGAATCGAGGAAGATGAACGTGGGAAGCAATGTTGGGGACTTTGAGTTTGCATATTATTGAATTTAATGGCCTTGGCATATTTATGTAACGTGTGGGTAAGTTGATTAAGCTGATGACCTGTCTGAAAGAACTATTATTATTGGTTGATTATAATTCTGATTATTTGTGCTGATGTGGAGGCCTTGAGAGGGCTAGAAATCTTTCCCTTTTATATAAAAAAGATTCCATCATATTTGCAGCTCTTGATTATTATTATCCAAGTACAATGACACAATCTACTCTTCCTGAGCTTTTTCAAAATCAATCAATTCACTGCAACTGATAAAGTATTATTTCTTTATAACAATCATCCTAGACTTTGCAACATAAAAACAAACAAATGATACAAGATTCATATAAAAGTGAAAGTTAACATAGACATCTTCTTTTATCTTCTAATAGTTCTTGCTCTGCTTCAGATGCCTCTTCTTCTTCTTCTTCTTCTTCTTCTTCTTCTTCTTCATATATTTCTTCTTCTTCCTCCTCCTCTTCGTAGTTTTTCCATCGAAGAAACGGATGTTCCAACAAACTGTCAACAGACCATCTCTGAGCAGGGTCTTTTTCCAAACAGTTATAGATAAAATCCTTAGCTTCATCAGACAATGAATCAGGAACATAAGGAACAAGATTGCTTTCACCTATCAAAGCAATCCAGTCTTCCCATACAAGCTTGCCGCTGTGCTCTCCCCAAACCCTTTTCTCCACTCAACATCTCAAGAACCATACACCCAAACGCCCACACATCCGCTCCATAGTCCAAAACATTATCTCTTATAAGCTCAGGAGCCATAAACCTAGTCGTACCTCTCCTAAGACCCAATCCTTCATCGTACTCAACCGACTCTGTCTCTATCGCTTTCCCGAAACCAGAGATCTTAGCCACAAACCCATTAGGCCTAATCCTCTTATTCTCAGGCGTGAGTAAGATGTTATTAGGTTTAATGTCACAGTGAATGATCTTCTCTCCATGGATATACTTAAGACCAACCAAAATATCACTAGCGAAACCCTTAACATCATTCTCAGGTAATCCTCCTCCTTTGTTCTGGTTCTTGATGTGTTTCGCAAGGCACTGATTAGGGCAGTACTCGAGTATCGTGTTGTAGTACATGGTCGTATGATGATTCTCGTTCTTCTTCTCCTCCGTTATCTCGTGGCCGTAACAAGCGACAACAAACGGACTTTTAAGACGAAGTAAAAATCTTTCCTCGTTCCTGATCTGTGATGATTGTGTGATTTCGTTGGATTTTATGGCGATCTCGGGAGGAAGATCGTCTTCGTCGTCGGTTGTGATCACGGTTGAGTAAACAGAGTCGTATGATCCTTTTCCTAAATATTCAGTCACCATCCACTAATCGCTCTCTGGAATTCTTACATCGGTCGGTGGTTTCTTCTTGGTCGAAGAATCAGCATCGTCTTCTATCAGATGTTTCGGCTTCTTGTGAGGACGGTTCGATTCTTCGTCGTACAAGTGACCTAATCGACTCTTAGTAGTAGAACTACACATGGTTCTCTTCATGTTTCTCTCGCCTCTAGGCAGGGCCGGCCCGAAGGCTTTTCATGCCTAAAGCCCAAAAAAATTGATGTCCACTAAGAAACACTAAAATTAAAAAATACAACTAATCATGTCATTAAAACACACTCGAACCCGGCACTCTTGCGTCCACTGCACCATAATATTATTTTGGAAATTGATGCCCTCAAATTTTATATATTCTTGTGATGCCTAAAGCACCAACTTCATGGGCTTTAGCCCAGGGCCGGCCCTGCCTCTAGGTTTATTAGAATTGTGTTTGTTGTTACAAAACGGTGAGGCAGGAGGCAGAGAATGTACTTATAATCCAGTGTTTGGTAACTACTTGAGGCTCAAGTAAATCCAGTGTTAGGTTTAATGTCTCAGTTAATCCAATTTTACTTGGGCCGATGGCCCATTTTTAATTAAATTTGTAACTGAACGGATGTTGCTGATTGGCTTAGAAGTGTTAATCTTGTTTTAATTTATTTAGTAATAATATTGTTTAGTCTTCCTTATTAGCTTAATAACGTTTCATATTTGAGAAAGATTAATATCGTTAGAAATCATTATCCCAAATATGAAGTTATTAGCTTAGTAAAGAAAAACCAAAAAAACATTTTCGTTGAAAAATATGTTTAAGAAGTAATCAGAAGTAGAATGAACTATCACTTAATCATGGGTACTAGTTTTATTGCTTTAACAAAACGAATATTTTAACATAATATACTCATTTTAACTTTTTATTAAATCCAATAAATCGATATGAATGTTTACATGAATGCAAATTTATTTTAGCAAACGATATACAACATAAATATTGTTCGTGATAATTTTTTTTTTTTTTAAATAAAGAAATCGCTGTGTTATATGATAACAAAATCAGTCAAAAATCTAAAATAAAGAGAAAACTTCATCGACAACCATTACATTATTTCAAAGAGAATTTGCAGGTGATAACAGCAAACAATCTGATAATTAGGTCAATGACGTTTAACTGTTTGTATTTCCATAATGATGAGAACAGCCCTATTGTTAGTTCGGGAGTAGATGTTGCGTGTAAGCCGTTAGCCGGTTATTTTATTCCGGGTTTATTTAAATGTACCGTTAGCCGGGTACCTGACAAATGTTTTGTATGTTTGTTAACCAAAAATTGCGTTTGTTTATACGTGTAATTTTTGGTTAACAATTTAACAATTAGGGTTTAGTGTGATTGGGTGTATGGTACTTTATATTCTAGTGTTTGGGTTAACAAATACACTTTTAGGGTATAGTTTATTATGGTGGTGGTTATTTATGTATTCAAATTTGGGTTAACAATTTAACAATTAGGGTATTATGTGGTTAGGTTTAGGGTACTTTTAGTGTTTGGGTTAACAAATCCACATTTAGGGTAAAGTTTATGATTATGGTGGTTATTTACATTTTACAATTTGGGTTAACAATTTAACAATTGGGGTATAATGTATCATATTTGTTAGCCACATTTGTTAAGATCTATATATACATTTGTCCAATATTTGTATATATCTCTCGTCCCATCTCGTGTAACAGAGCATTAAATGCTCGCCGTCTGACACACGAATATGTGGTTCAAATTTGCCACAAGCCTATTCTATTTTCCCTAGACTACTCTACAAAATATTATGTGTCAGAACCAAGATTTACACGCTATCTATCACTTATCTGGTTACTTTCCATGGAGAATTGTTTCGTCATTTCTTTAGCTGCTTAGAAAGTCAACATACTATTTTTGGCTTTTATTGTTAGTTTCCTAAATAATTACAACATCTTTATTTTTCAGCTAGTTCACCCTATTTTAAACTAGAGAGAATTCTTTTTTATTGCAATTCTGTTATATTGGGAATTTATCAAACACATATTTCGTTATTTATCTTCAAACCCTGTTCTAAATTCTCTTATCTCATACTCCCTCCGTTCCAAAATATAAGTTGTTTTGAGTGTTTTTTATTTGTTTCAAAATATAAGTTGTTTTGAGAATTCTAGGTATTTTTCATCTTTATTGAATATTGTGTGACCAATAATATTCTGTAATCTTTTTTAGATTTGATTAAATTATATTTAGTATGTATATTAAATGATATTTTTTATAAGAAAAAGTAGTTTCTTAATCTTTGTGTTTTTAGGTAAAACTTATATTTTTTGGAACGGAAGGAGTATATGACGGAAGTAACCTTATAAACCGCAAAAAACCTAACAATAAGACCGATTAAACAAGAAGAGAGTCGTGCTCGGGGAGCTTTCAAACATGTCGAATCTCTCGTTTCCCAATCAGGAAAGGAGACCCGAAAAACCGCCTCTGGGTTCCAACGAAGAAGCAGACGAAGAAGGTAGTTTCGACAAAAGGATATGTCGATTCTAGATTTGGATTTGGATTTGGATATTGACACGAGATATGATAATCCCCAGATGTGTGGTCCTTATGTTTCAAGCATCTTCGATTCTCTCCGTCAAATGGAGGTAAAAATCAAATCTCTACTCTTTATGGATTCGTAATTCGATCTGGGAATCTTGTATCATCAAGTGATTATAGAATTTTGGTGGATTTGGTAAGTTTAATTGATGGATTTTGGTAAAATTTTGGACAAATCGGAATCTCTACTCTTTATGATTTGGTAAGTTTAATTGATGGATTTTGGTGAAATTTTGGACAAATCGGAATCTCTACTCTTTATGATTTGGTAAGTTTAATTGATGAAATTTTCCTTGTATTTTCCTTGTATTATAGTGATTTTTGAGAAGTCTATTTAGAAATATCATCGAGTGATTACTGGATTTGGTTAAGGATTAGGATTAGTGTATGATATGGTGAGTGTAATTGATGGGCTTTGGTGAAACTTTTAAGGGGAATGTAGGAACTATTTACAGAGAGTGTCTTTATTGTATTCATTATGTAGTATGTTTACATATCTTCTTACATTTTTTTAATATGTTAATCACTTGAATTATAACACGTTAATTGAAATTGTTTGGGAGGCTTAGCTTGGGAGTTTGATTGATATATAAAGTTGGTTAAGATGCAACTTGGTCTTGTGAAGTGAAAAGTCAATGTAAGGGCAAGAAGAAAGAAGCATATCAATAAGAAGAAGAAGCAGAAGAGAAAGAAGAGATAGGGAAAGATGCAGAAGAAAGAGGAGGTTTGTGGTTAAAGCTTTAGCTTCGGACTTCTGTTGATGGTTCGACCGTTGTAGGTTTGGCGAGGGAGACGAGCGTAGCGGAAAACGACATAGTAGATGAGGAGAGAATAATCTAGCGGAATTATGTTACTCGATCGACATTGTTAAGTCATCAAGGGATAGAGGCGACATGAGTGAATTATTTTACCTTTGTAATGGTGAATTGATGTTCTATGTAGTGAAAGATATGAAATGGTAAACGGATGTGTTTTTAGGTACTTGGGATCATGATAATGATGGCTTTTTTGTTGGATCAAATGAAATGTTGATTTTCATATCATTATGACCAAACTTGTTTTTCGTACTACTGGTATAACTATTAGATTAACTTAATAAACAAAAATGTTTAAAATTCATTAAAATGTTAAATTGAGTTTGGTACTACTAGTGTTACTAGATATTATTGTGTATTAAGCTAGAAAACACATGCATAAAAAAAAAGAAAAATAAAAAAATAAACATATTTAACATGTGTGTCATCAAACAAATATTAAAATTTTATACATAGTTATACTTAGTTTTCTAGTAGTATTGTTTTACACATAGTTATATTTTGGCAGTTTTCATGTATAATCAGTATTAACTACGTAAAATTATAATTTTTCTAGTAGTATTGATCCAATTGATCCATTTAAGTATATTTACTATAGTTTCGTATATTAAAAAAATATTTTTCACTTTAATTTTTGAATTTATTATGATATGGACCTAAGTATCAATTAGACGCACATTAACCAGTGATTAAAAGGTGCATAAATGAACTAATAAGTAAAGAAAATATATTCATCAAGAACACACAAAAAAGTCTCATAGTTATACGTAGTAGTACATAGTAGTATATGACAGAGAGAATTACAAAATAAGAAACACATAGTCATACGTAGTTATATCAGTTATTTGAGACATCAATGGTTGCATAACATTCCTAATCATCGGGAAAAAAAAACCAAGTTTCAGTTGCGTTGTAGCTAAATTTATCGGTTGTTCTTCCTGCAAATTTCTTCAACCAACGCCGAATAAGTCACCTCCTCCACTGTAGTCTGTATCGCTAAATGCGAGTTTGATCTCATTCGGAGCTCCATTTTATGAAATTACATTCCCTTGAGTAACATCCTCCATAATCAAAAATGGTTGTGTAATTCATTTTCGCATGCAATAGAATAAGAAAATAACAAATATCATGTACTCTCACTAGTATCAGTTATTCCAGTGTTACCACTTACTCTCAGTAGTACCAGTTATATCAGTTATACCTTTGCAGTTTCGATTTTCCTACTATTATGTATGATTCAGAACGATGAAGCTGCTTTTTTAGCACAAAAACTATCACATTGCCCTAAAATACTTCCAAAACAAGTCAAGTATCTAAAAACTCATACAAAAATAACAAAACTTCTAATTTACAAACAAATTTTCAAAATTAAAAGAATCCATGAAAAAGAGGAGATTACAACCCTAATGTAATCATAAACACGGAAATTGCAAAAGACGGAAATATCTAGCATTTATTTTGAAGATTCAACGGTGTAAAGAATAAGGGAACAAGTTTTTAATCTCGTTTCCTCTGTTTTTTTCCCGGGCGAGTTAAAGAACCAGGACGAGAGGAAGAAGATGACAAGCTTCATCCTCCTAAGTGACGATTCAGTCTTGTGAAGAAGAAGAAGAGCAGACAAGATTTGGAAGAAGAGAACGTTGAAGCTTGCAAAAAAAAAAAAAGTGGCTCTTATAGATTCACAAAGATTCAGAAACTCAAAGATTAACAAAGAAGAACTCTCTTTATTAATGACTTAGGAAAATCACTCAAAACCTAAGCTCTCAATCTCTTTCTCTTAAACACATAATCTCACAATTCCACAATCTCTCAAACTCTAACTCATAAGTTATGCCACAACTTTGGCATCTCCTTATATAGAGAAAAGTCTACACAAATTTCCTATTCTCTTAATAGGATAATTTCCTTTTCTTAACTCTCTTAACATATTTAGATAACTCCTAAATATATTTCCTATTCCTAATCTCTTTAGCTTGTTATTCAAGCTTATTCCAACAATCTCTCCCTTAAGCTTGAAATCACTCTTCTTTTTCTTGTTGCTTATATCATCAGCAATTACAACAAGTTTCTTATACTCTTCTCCTGATATAGTAGCCTCCATGATCTTCATTGGACTAATCTCTCCGTCATTATCCAAAAACATTTTTATCAAATTTTTCGAATACCCACTCACCAAAGCCACTCGTTTCTCACTTCTCATCACCGGTATAAACCTCGAATCCCTTATATTCCAAAACACAATCTCCAGCTCAGCTTCTCCGTACCCTTTCTCTTTGTACTTCCTCTTGGTCGCCTCGTAATCAGTTTCCCATTCAACATTACCCGAAACTGAGACAGAATTTGTTTTGTAACCCAATCCATAATAACCATAGCCATTTTCTTCTTTCCTAGCTTCAACGAATTCCATGTCACTAAACACAAAAACCCTCTTGGTTATCTCCTCCGGTTTCAGTCTCGCTTCAACTGCCATTTTCAGAATGAGATCAAACACTTTCTGAAAATCAGTGTTCATTCCCCAATCCATTCTCCTCACAAAATCTGTTTTGCTTCTCAGATCGTTACCGGTACCATTCACCAACTGTATCATTTTCTTGCAATGGAGTAAGCTTGCAATGAACGCATCATCAACCATTTGTTCCCATTGTAGCTCAGTGACTTGTCCACCGTCTCCGCCGTTTAAATCTCCGATTATCTCGTGAGGTAACACAGCTTCAGCTGCGATCGTCATCTTCCCTGTCTTCGTGTCTTCCAAATATTATTGAAATCTCTCCGCGTCGCATTTCAGGACTATCTCCTTGTACGACTTCATAGCCACCGATGCGACTCGATTGTACGAAAGAGTTTCCTAGTCTCTAGCTCCCATGTAAACCTCCGGGAGTTGGAGAGTTTTCCGTAGAGGAGCTAAAACCTCTTTTCTCAACCGATCACGAACTCTTTACGCGTAGTGTGCTTCTTTTACACATTCGTACTCCGGGAATGATTCGCGTGGAAATGGTTTCTTAGCGATGCTCTCGCATATCAAGGTTGCTTTGTCGAAAACTGAATCAAGCGAAGGATACCATTTAGCCCCTAAAGAGGTTTTGATCTTTAGGCTGGGTTTCAAAAACCCGCCGTCTCTTCTCAAATGATTGGTGAATAGATCATAGACTCGTTCGTATAGTTTGGATCGAAACAAAATCTAGTGTACGCTTCCTTTCCCAAACAAAATCTAGTGTACGCTTCCTTTCTTAATGATATCCTTTTCTGCTTCCGTAACAAACTCGCTTTTCCTTTCTCCCTCTGGTTTTGTTTCTCTGCATTCGCTATAATCACCTTCCTCAATGCCTCCAACTTCTTGATCGGGCGAAATTGACGACTAAATCGTCCACCAGATCTTCCACGACCTGTAATATAATGAGCATATAACTGAGCATTACCGTGATGTCCCTCGTACTTCTCTTTGAGCCCTCTTGGAATCCTAATAACGACATAAACTTGTTGGAACCTTCTCTCAAAGGCTGCATCTTTCTCAACATATTTCCTATACTCTTCAAGAGTTGTAGCTCTAATGCATGGAAGTTGACCTCTAGCTAACATAGGCTTGAACAAGTTGGCCGCATCCATCAAACCTTCGGTTTTACCAGCACCAAGAACCAAATGAATCTCAACAGTAAAGAGAATCACTTTCCCTTCATCTTCTTCAACTTTTTCCAATACAGATTTCAATCTTTCTTTAAACTATCCTTTGTATTTAGTACAAGAACTCAATCTCACAACAGTAAGACTGTTTGGTATATCACCTTTCACAATCCTCTGTGTTAAACCTTCAACAAAAGCAGTTTTCCCAACTCCTACTTCTCCGATTAACACCGGATTGTTCTTCGTTCTTCTCGAAAGAATCCTCACTACTCTTCGAATCTCCTCGTCTCTACCGATCACAAGATCAAGCTTCCGTGCTTGTTCAACCAAATCTCTTCCAAACGTCTTCAAAGCTCTCAAATTAGTATCACCTGAAGCACTCTCCACTTTCTTCAAGTCTTTACCACAAAGCTTCTCAACTTCAGACTTAATCCTCACCGTTGCAACACCGACTTCGTTCAACAAATCCCTAATTTGAGAATCGTCGAGTACTTCATCATTATCTTCAATTTCCTCAATCCTCATCTTCTTCTCGGCTTGAACTACACTACTTTTCTTTGGTTCATTCGTTATATGAATCAACACATCTGACTTATGCCCTGTCATAGCGTTCACTAGCCATTTATTCTTCTCGACCCTGTACACAAAATCGGATCCACCATTGCCTGCATATATGTAAACAACGGAGTTCTCATCGATTTCTTCCCGCACAACCATTTTTTACAGCTCTTCTACCACCTTTTTTGATAGTTTACTCTCCTTGCTTTCAACTTTCTCAGCTGCTACGGAAACTAGTTTTGATGTCGTAACATCAGCAACAACATCACTCTGTTTCTTCTTCTTCTTGCTTCGCTTCTCATAATGTTTATCTTCCTTCTGCAATAACATCTCATTGTTCTTGAGTTTATGTTCCTTGACCTTGTGTTTATTCACCTCCCAGTCTTTTTCCCTGTAAGGAGCCATCTTCTTCAGTGGTATGTACTGGTTCAACTCTAAACCAAGTGACATGGAGGTTTCAAGATCGAATATGTTTGGTAAAACTTCAGCGTACTTAGACCTTGTATTCAAATCTCTGATTGTATCTTCATAGTCAAGTTTGTAGTACTCCTCCATTAAAGCTTCCTTAACTTTTTGCACATTCGAGGTTTTTCGCTTTCTCTTCCTCTGCCCCTCAACTTTCTCTTCATGCTTCAATACAATTTCTCTAGCGGTTACAAAACCGTCCCCTCCTTGAGTCACTTTCCAATCTTTTGGAAGTCCGAGCAACTCTTCTTCTTTATCGAAATTCGGCTTCTCACCGTCCTCATCACTACTCAAACCCGAATCCTCCATCCATCTCCTTATCAGCCTAGCACCGTACATTGGGTCATAACTCTCTGCCAGAATATAGTCTAAAGCAGCATCGGTGACTGCTAAAGCAACGCCTTTCTCAGCAAGCCGGATTTCAATATCTTTCATCTGAAGCCTAGCTACTTTCCTCAACTCCTGAATCACGCACTCCGGAGCTACTTCCACTAACTCTTTCTCAGTTTGTCCAGAAAGGAGATGCTCTGCACCAAGCTTTGATGTCATGATGATCACCGAGTTCCTGAAATCAACCGTCCTTCCTTGGTCGTCTGTCAATCTACCATCATCCAACACTTGGAGTAACGTGTTGACAGCATCAACAAGGGCTTTCTCCACTTCACCAAAGAGTATGACGTAATACGGTCGCCTCAAAGAGTATGACGCAATACTCTTGAAATATTTTGATGAGTTGAGCATGAGACAAAGTACTGTGGAAGGTACATGATCTTTTGCTTTCGTGGTTTTAGTATCCTCCATAGCTCGGTTATACTAAAGATGTCTCAAACCTATAACTCAGGCTCTGATACCAAATATAGATTCACAAAGATTCAGAAACTCAAAGATTAACAAAGAAGAACTCTCTTTATTAATGACTTAGGAAAATCACTCAAAACCTAAGCTCTCAATCTCTTTCTCTTAAACACATAATCTCACAATCCCACAATCTCTCAAACTCTAACTCATAAGTTATGCCACAACTTTGGCATCTCCTTATATAGAGAAAAGTCTACACAAATTTCCTATTCTCTTAATAGGATAATTTCCTTTTCTTAACTCTCTTAACATATTTAGATAACTCCTAAATATGTTTCCTATTCCTAATCTCTTTAGCTTGTTATTCAAGCTTATTCCAACAGCTCTGTTTTTTGTTTCGTGAAAAAGCAGAGAAGAAGAAGAAAGATGTGACGTGGAAGAAGAAAATTGATTAATTAAGTTTCTGATTTTTATTGTAATATTTAGTTAGGATTGAATAAATAAGAATATAATAAAGAGGGGTAAAGAAGAGAGAAAAAGAGACAAAAAAAAAGAAGGAAGGGTTTAAATGATTTAGATAGGGTATTAAGAATTTTGTTTGGGAATTTAGGGTTTTAAATATTATTTTCCAGTATATGATTTTATCATCTACTGTCAATATTGTGTAATATTAATCTACATATAGTATTTGATTTTATATTATTATATTAAAATGTGTAGTTTAAAATAATTAAGCCACAGTCTTCCACAATGATCCAACGGCTAATATCTTTCGACATGGCCAGCTCGGAGTGCACCAGATGATACTAGAAAGTAAAGTGTGAGAGAAGAAGAAGACAAATCCAAAACGGAAGTTAGGTGAGATTTTGGTTTCCTGTACGTATGAGCACACTGGAATTAAACCCGGACGTATCGCACTAAAATTAAACCGGATTCGATAATTGGCTTATAATCCGGTTACCTTTTCGATTTCTTCTTCCATCTCTGGTTGGTGTCGTCTCTCTGGTCAAAAAAGGCTGAGAAAACTGAAAAAAAAAAGGAAAAAAAGAGAAAAGCTCAAAAAAACTGGGAACATTGTCGATTTATCGTTGTCGTTCACAGCTCTGGAGTTGTGATTTTCCAAATTGATTTATTACTACTCTGATGATTTGATATGCAGTATCCGATCCCTGGGTATTTTTTCAATTTCTGGGAATTTTTTTCATTACTATTTTTGAAATGATCATTTTTTTACTATGTTGTTCTTCAGATCGGCTGCTGTATGTAATTTAAACTGAGCTGCTGCTTCTCGTCGTTTTAGTCATGGATTTGGTCGCTACTTGCAAGGTATTTGTGCTTATGAATGCTTATATGTTAGTTTCTGGAAGTTATTAGGCCTTTAGCTGTGGTTTTAGTCATGGGAAGGCTTGTATTGACTGGAGTGGTGGTTTATTAAGGAAATAATGGCTTTGTTGATTCCTTATGGTTATAGCGTTGGCTTAATCTGGTTCATGGCTGTTTTCTGTGTGTTTTTATCTTGGTTTAGTTAATCTCAGAGTCTGATTTGATGTCTTTGCTTGGAAAATTGGTTCTTGGCTTTTGCCTTGAAATTTTTTTTTTTCGTTTAGCTAAAAGTTTCTATCTGATACATTTTCAGGAGAAACTTGCGTATTTTCGGATAAAAGAGCTTAAAGATGTGCTTACTCAGCTGGGACTTTCTAAACAGGGAAAGAAGCAGGTTAAAACTTTTTTGCTTATAGTCTTTCACTTGCTATAACTGTTGTTGCAACTTTGTAAATTATCATCTCATGGAAGATGGTGTTTGAGTAGTAATAATTGGACCTTTTTTGTTTTTTGGGAGATAATATTGTCAATAAATGTAACGGAGTTGATACATGTGAGTTTCTGGCATATCCATCTACCTGGCAAAGAGGGTTATCTGTTTAATCTGAAATTCAGAGTTGTTTTGTTTTTACCTATTATACTGGTTAGACTTAGATATGTTATATCCTTTTATAGAAAATTACGGCTTAGCTACCAGGAATTTTCATAGAGCTCATAGGGTATCATTAATTTAGGTTCCAATTTGGTTTATCGTTATTGTGAAATATCTTTTCCTTATTCGGCAATTTGCTTATGCAGGAACTTGTTGAGCGGATCTTGGCCATTCTATCGGACGAGCAAGGTAGATTGAGTACTCACGTTTATTTGTTCATGCCTAACTGTGATCAAAGAAAAAAATTTAAGTGCTGGTGCTCTATCTTCTGATAAGCATTTGTCTCCATGACTTTTACTCACAGTGGCCAGGTTGTGGTCTAAAAAACATATCGTCGCAAGGGAAAAAATTGCAAAGCTAGTGAACGATACATATAGGTGAGTGCTTGCTTTAGCCACTGATTTCTTATGGCACACTATGTATCTTCTTGTAGACAGTGACATACTTTTCTTTCAACTGCAATAAACTTTTGTGTGTTTCCACAGGAAAATGCAAGCATCTGGGGCAGGGGACTTAGCATTAAAAGGACAAGTTAGCTCAGATAACAGTAATGTAAAACTTAAAGGAGAACTCGAAGGTCCCTTTCAACCAGATGTTAAAGTTCGGTGTATATGTGGAAGCTCACTAGAGACAGAGTCAATGATACAGGTAAGTCTGTGAAAACAATATTTGTCTCAACTCTTGGTGTTATATGGCTCACTATGACTTTGGTAATACCTTCTGGTTTCAATAATAATTTGTAATTTTCAGTGCGAGGATCCAAGATGCCATGTCTGGGAGCACGTCAGCTGTGTCATTATCCCGGAGAAGCCTATGGATGGAAATCCACCACTTCCTGATTCATTTTACTGTGAAATATGCAGACTTACCCGAGCTGACCCGTAAGACGCTTAGGAACTTTCCCTTTTCCTCCTTAATGTGAGATTAATGATTAAGATTATATTCGTGGCTGTCTTACATGGCCTTTAATGTGCAGATTTTGGTTGACAGTGTCACATCCTTTGTTTCCGGCAAGGTTGACTGCCACGAACAACACAACTGATGGGTAAGTAGACCAAGTTTTTGTTATCGTAGATTTATTTAATTCTGAGCAGATCCTTCAAGTACAATTATTAGCACTTTTTAGTTTGGAAAGCTGAAGCACTTCCAGTAGAATATTCAACATGATACATTACTTTCACCCTGCACTTAAATAAATTTTGATGGGCTCACTAATCAATCATCTGCTTTGCGTCATATATTTTTTTGCCTGGGGAGGGATGAAGCGTTAGATTTAAGGCTAAGCACTGCATACTCTTTCTGAATGTGAGGTTGACTTCAGTTGAGGGATGAGGTGAACCCTAGTCACTTGGTTTTTTTATTGAGACTTATGTGCATTCTAGTATTAAGAGAAGTCATGGCTGTTTCCTAGCCAGATTCACAACACCTGCTTAAACTTTATGTGTTGATGTTTGTTTTTTTCCTTACACTCTGCAATCTTTTCAGCACAAACCCAATGCAGAGTGTGGACAAAACATTTCAAATAACAAGGGCAGACAAAGACTTATTGGTGAAACATGAGTACGATGTTCAGGTTGTTGGTTTTTACAAGTAGGTTAGATATGTAATGTTATATATGCATATGGATTTTCTAATCGGCAGTTCAATCTGCTTTGTTTTCAGGCTTGGTGTATGCTCGTAAATGACAAAGTTCTGTTTAGGATGCAGTGGCCTCAATATGCTGATCTGCAGGTCAATGGTATGCGAGTAAAATCTTAAACTGTTATTAGCTTCTCCTAATTAAAACGAGTAAAATGGGTTTCAAGCACATACACATAAAATCTCATGTATGATTAGACATCAAATCCTTGGAATAAATTTACTTTCAAAATATATGAATTTCATTTGTACTATAAGTCTCAGTAAATTTTCTCTCTGCTAGCTGACTGGAATTCATGGCTAAATCATTATTATCTTATAGGTGTACCTGTTCGTGCTATTAATCGTCCCGGATCACAGCTTCTAGGGGCCAATGGCCGCGATGATGGACCCATTGTATGTTTTCCATCCCTAGTTGCAACATTTCTTTGTTGTCATGTAATCATATGCTTTCTCAATATTAAACTCTTGCTGTTTTGGCAGATTACACCTTGTATTAGAGATGGCATTAACAAGATATCCTTGAGTGGTTGTGATTCCCGCAGTTTTTGTTTGGGTGTAAGATTTGTAAAGCGAAATACTCTGCGGCAGGTATTTGTGTTTACTGCATCATAAACATACAAAAACATTAGTCAATGCATGGAGCATGTACAGACATTGCGTGTGCAAGTAGAAGACAGAGTATTCCCGCTGGAAGTCTATGATTATGCTGGAAGTTATACATAGTTATTTCCCGCTCCCATTTTGACTAAAATATGCCAGCTTAAGCGTTGAGATTTGTTATCTTTGATCCTGAGGCGAGTCTATAAATCTGGCCCTGTGTAATTCATGGTGCATTAACAGAATCGTTTTGACCACTATTGTTTTTCTAGTCTGTCATACTACAAAATTGTCTTCCTTCTTTTTCACTATGTTCATCACTATTTCTAGTGCCCTTCATTGCTCAGAACATTAGATATTTGTGCTTCAGGTCAGTGAGTTTCTTTTAAATCCACCTTTATTTTTCATCTAGGTCCTAAATATGATTCCAGAGGAGGCTAAAGGTGAACCTTTTGAAGATGCTCTTGCGCGTGTACGTCGATGCTTTGGAGGTGCAACTGGAAATGATAATGCCGACAGTGACAGTGACATTGAAGTTGTCGCAGATTTTTTTGGTGTTAATCTCAGGTGTCCGGTAAGTGACTTTAATGAATTGTAGATCATTTTGAAGAGATTGTTGCAATCACATAGTTTTACAGACTGAGTAGTGTTTACCTTTCTGCTTGTGTCATTAGATGAGCGGCTCTAGAATGAAAGTTGCTGGGAGATTTAAACCCTGTGTGCACATGGGTTGTTTTGACCTTGAGGTGTTTGTGGAGCTCAATCAACGTTCCAGAAAGGCAGGTATCCTTTCATAGTCTAAGATAATTGGGTTGTACCTATTGTTTACTGTGTTTATGTGTTCTGTGGTTTATGTAACTTCAGTGGCAATGTCCTATTTGTCTGAAGAACTACTCTCTTGAGCATATGATCGTGGATCCTTATTTTAACCGTATCACATCAAAGGTAATTTTTTGTTATAGATAATAGAAAGCTTGATTATTTCTATGTTTCAGTTCATCTAGTAAATTTATAAAGAATGTCTTCCTGCATTGCAGATGAGACATTGTGATGAAGAGTTGACGGAGATTGAAATGAAGCCTGATGGTTCTTGGCGTGGGAAGTTCAAAAATGACAGTGAGCGCAGGGAATTAGGGGAACTCTCACAATGGCATGTACCTGATGGTAGTCTTTTACCCATGGTTGATGAGATTAAACCTAAGATGGAAATGCTAACACCGGTTAAACAAGAAGGTTGCTCAGATGGTCCAACCCCTCTGAAACTCGGAATAAGGAAGAATCGTAACGGCGTCTGGGAAGTTAGCAAACCTAATGTTAATGGTTTATCTTCCAGTAATAGGCAAGAGAAGTTTGGGTATCAAGAGCAGAATATTATACCAATGAGCAGTAGTGCCACTGGAAGTGGTAGGGATGGTGATGACCCTAGCGTAAACCAGGATGCTGTTGGAACCTTTGATTTTGGAAACAATGGGATGGAACTTGATTCAGGCTATCAATTTCCAAATAGGAATCATCAACCAGTAGCAGCCAGTAATACTGATGTGATCGTTTTAAGTGATTCTGATGAAGAAAATGATTTCATCACTGCAGGACCTGCCTATGATGAGAATCCTGCGGATGGCGGCGTAAATTTTCCATTGCACCCACCTGGTATCATTAACTCTTATAATGAAGACCCTCACGCTGTGGCTGGGGGCAATTCGGGGCTGGGTCTTTTCACTGATGAAGATGATTATGATATGCGTCTTTGGCAGTTGTCTTCCGAAACCCAAGGAGGACCTGGGTTCCAACTATTTGCATCTGAAGCTGATGTATCAGATGGTTTAGTTGGTTTGCACTCTGATCGACTGAACTCTGCTCCTGCAATAAATAGCGGTTACTCTATGGCTCCAGATACATCAGTGCCATCTATTCCTATGGTTCCAGGGTCTGTTGGACGATCTGAAGCAGATGCAAATGATAAATTAGTCGACAATCCTCTGGCGTTTAGTAGAGATGACCCGTCGCTTCAAATATTTCTGCCAACAAGACCAGAGACCTCAGCTCAGTCTGATTTCAGAAGTCAGGCTGAGATGTCAAACAGAATCCACAGTGATGATTGGATCTCTCTTAGGCTAGGTGATCACAGTGAGACGATAGGTGTGAACGGAAACAACCCAGCATCAACCAGGGAGGGCGCTTTGGACACTTTGTCGGAGACTGGTTTGTTCCTTTGACTGAAACAGATTAGGCTTTTTGTACATGCAACTGACAGGAATGGTGTATTTTTATGACTATACTGACTATTAACTGCTTACTTGCAGCGTCGTTACTTCTGGGAATGAATGACAATAGACAAGAGAAGACAAGTAGAGAAAGATCAGAGAGTCCCTTAACATTTCCTCGCAAGAAGCGTTCAGTTAGACCTCGGCTATTTTTCTCAATTGACTCAGACTCAGAATGATACTCTTTTTTTTTTTGGCTTCGATGATATCACCGTATGTATAGCCGCCTCGACTTGTTTGTGTATTTTGCTGGGATGATTCGGTGTTCTTTTGATTCTTTACGTACACATATGCACAGAAGAATCAAATGGATCATGAGAGCCAGAGTTTAGCAAGATTTGCATGATTCTCTGTGCTTGGCTACCTTCAGATTCTCATGCAAGGTAAAGCCAAATCTGAGTTCTCAGACATGTTCTTTACTCGAATAGCGGCTCTCTGAATCTGAAGTTTCTCTGCCTTTGCAGGATAATATTTATTTGCAAAGGAAAGCAGAAAGACTTACTTAAGTTAAATGAAAGTCGGAAAAAGTTGAAGGAGGCTTTTGGTCGGTAATTGTAATGTTCGATAGGTTTTGTTTTTGGGAAACGTTGATAGTTACTCCAAAGCTGTGTTCTAAGGGTGATATAAGCTATAGGGGGAAGAGAGCATTTGTAAATGTGGTGCTCCAATGTTTTGGTTTGCTTAATAGAAAAAAAATCAGGTCTTCTTCTTCTTCTTCCTCTCAGACTCTTAATAAGCGTATTTTAGGGTAATGGGACGGGTTTGGAAAATTCTCGTAATTACACAAAATTAGGGTATTCGAAATATATTTCGGGAAATTTATAAACAAAATTAAGAGAAATATGGGTAATTCATGTACTTTATCTCATACTCATTTATTTCCCTTATCCTTGTCGTACCTACTTGAATAAGGGTACTCGAAAACGTTACTAGGACGGGACGAGTTTCCTTTCCCGAAATGGACAAGGGTATGAAAAGTGTTACTTAAGTTCATAGAGCAGTCTTAGATGTGGGATGAAATTAGTATTTTGAATGACTTGAAATGACTTAAGCTTTTAGATAATTTAAGGTGAATTAGGGAAGTTCGGTGTGATTTGCTACAAAATATCACCTAAAACCATTTTTTTTATTTTTGTGCAAGAAATTCCTCTTAAATATCTTAGAATCACTTGGAATTCCACTTCTTAAAATAGATGACATGATACATTTTCAAACCACTAATTCAACTATTTGGATCAATCTATATTTGAATAACACTAGATTTTTTTATTTTAATACAAATCATTCTAAATTCTACTTTGGATACACTACCTTATTTAGAGCATGTTCAATGAGGGGTTGTAGATGAGTTTTTTAAGTTAAAAAATTAGATAAAATGAAGAAAGAAGATGAAAAGAGTTTCTAATTTTAGAGATTATAGAAACTCTTCAAGAACTCTATTTGACATGTGTTGTTACATAAATGGCTTAATTAGATAATTAAATCATATTAATATTTATATAAAGAAGATACCGAATTGAGCATTTTGGAAATGCTCCTAGTAATGTGACAGATATGGCATGGGAGAGATATGACCATCCAAGTGGTACACGGAAGCTAATAGACCATGACTCATTGTTCATATCGTTATCTATCATTTCCTTTTATTATTTAATCTCAAAATTAGAAGCGTATTTAGATTAGAGCCGTTTGCTATTTCCGACTAACATAAGCTTCTCCGTCTCGCCGATCTTTCTTCTTCACTCCCGAGAATGCATAGGTTTTTCGCCGCCAGATCGATTCTCGGTTACGCCGCGAAAACGCGGAGGAGACACTTCTCTTCCTCTCTCCTTTTCGACGACACTCAGTTGCAGGTCCGATGCTTCTCTTCTCTCCATTATTCCTTCTTTTCCTTTTTGCGATTGCATTTGGTGGAGTTAGGGTTTCGCAAAATCTGCAATTGTCAAATGGTGTTTGTTCACTGTAATCGTAAATCATCACTCTCGATATTTACATATTTGGCCTTGGAATTGATTTTGTCTCAGTGATTGAATTAGATGTGCTGCTTGTGAAAACGTTGTATTGGGAGCTTTGTTTCAGTGGTGAATCTGCTTGTTTATTATAAATCTGGCCTTGGAAATGATCTGAGAGATTTGTTTCAGTGAATTTGATTTTGATTTTCTATTTTCATGAAACTCACATTTTCTTCCTGGCTACAGTTTAAAGAAAGTGTATCCAAGTTTGCACAAGATGTTATCGCGCCTCATGCAGAAAGAATTGATCGAACTAATTCGTTTCCAAAGGTTTGTTCTTTAATTCCTTCCTCTTTACGTTTTTGTTCCTTAGAGTATATCTCCACAAATCTCATGTTTCGTAACTTTTAATTAGGATGTAAATTTATGGAAGCTAATGGGTGAGTTCAATCTCCATGGGATTACTGCACCAGGTACATCACTATGCTTCTACTATCAGCTCAATCTTGTCTAGAAGAGAACCTAAACGCATAATCCTGTGGTTTACTTTCAGAGGAATATGGAGGTTTAGGTCTTGGTTACTTGTATCATTGTATAGCAATGGAGGAACTCAGTCGGGCTTCAGGGTCAGTTGCGCGCTGTCTTACGGTGCACATTCCAACCTTTGCATCAATCAATTGGTAATATAAAAGTTCACAAACAACGTTGCGATTTCTGAGGGTTTTTTTTCCGTTTATACCAAGTAAGAAGATTTATTATTACTTTACAGGTGAGGAATGGAACTGCAGCCCAAAAGCAAAAGTATTTGCCAAAGGTAATGTTTTAATATTCCTCAGTAGTGAATTTTGCATGTTTCCCCTGACTTTTTATTCAAAATTTCGGTTGAGTTTAGCTCACTAATGATTTGTTGTTATGAAGCTTATCAGTGGAGAGCATGTTGGTGCTCTTGCAATGAGTGAACCCAATGGTAAGATACATATCATTTGGAAGAGAGTGTGTTAGGACACGCGCATACATACGTATACTGATTTTAGTTTCGTATAATTTTACAGCCGGTTCAGATGTTGTCGGCATGAAATGCAAAGCTGATAAGGTAGATGGTGGTTATATACTAAATGGCAACAAGATGTGGTGCACTAATGGTCCGTCTGCTGAAACACTGGTAATATACTTTACCTTATATGTTAATTTCTAAATTGGTTTTATTTAATTCTTTCAAAAATTTTAACATTTTTCTACGATTTGTTTTTGGTTGGATCAGGTTGTTTACGCGAAAACTGATACAAAAGCAGGTTCCAAAGGTATCACGGCTTTCATTATAGAGAAGGGAATGACCGGGTATGTGACTTCTTTTATCTTGTTTAACAAAGTTGAAACTGACTTTCTATGGTCTTTAGTAAAAGATAAAAGAGAGGGGACTAAGAGTTATTAGAACAAAAATCAGAGAGTGATTTCTCTTTAATTTCATTTCTGATTGTGGTGACTTTGCAGATTCAGTACTGCTCAGAAATTAGACAAACTGGGAATGCGAGGAAGTGATACGTAATCCCCATTTTCTCAGAATAAAACTATATATTTTGTATATCATCCCTTTTTCACTGCCTGTTTTTCTTTAATATCTGTCTCTTTTGAGCAGGTGTGAGCTTGTTTTTGAGGACTGCTTTGTTCCGGAAGAAAACATCCTCGGCAAGGAAGGAAAAGGTTTTGAATTTGATTGCTGCAACTTCATCATTTTACTCAGATTCTTTAGGTTGATGTATATATTGCGTCATATGATCTTTTTTTTTTCTCTAGTATTATGATTATTACTATATGAGATAGAAATATGAAGTATCACTGGGGCATGTGCTTAAACCAGAAATAACAAAATCTAGGAAAAGCAAGACTCATACAAGCTTTGTACGGCTAATAGCCCCCTCTCGATACTTGTCTGATTTATAGCGTTTGTATGTGCAGGAGTGTATGTTCTGATGTCCGGTCTTGATTTGGAGAGACTTGTTTTAGCAGCTGGGCCCTTAGGTATCATGCAAGCATGCCTCGACACGGTACTTCCTTATATTCGCCAGAGAGAACAGTTTGGTCGTCCAGTTGGGGAATTCCAGTTTATACAGGTTGATTTTGATCATCCTTCACATAAACGTTTCTACAGATCTCAACTTAAATCATAATAATTGTAATCAAAATGGTTGGATAATTTCAGGGTAAAGTTGCTGACATGTACACTGCATTACAGTCTTCAAGGTAGAAAACTTCTCTCGATTCTCTGGATTTTATTTTTTCTCGAAATTAAGCTGAATGAAAGAGATGTTCCTTTGGCATTTCAGATCGTATGTCTACTCTGTTGCGAGGGATTGTGACATTGGGAAAGTTGTCCCAATGGTGATTGATATTTTAATGCATAATCCTTCCTTCTCATTTCAGTATATATGTCTACTGCCATAACACTAGCCTCGTGTATTATTCTTCAAGGATTGCGCCGGAACTATTCTTTGTGCAGCTGAAAGAGCAACACAGGTCGCCTTACAGGTGAATTACTGTTACTCTTACTCTCCTACTTTCTTTCATTCTATCTTCCATGTGTGCATCTTGGTTCTTGAACATTGAGTCAATTTTCCATTTAGATAAATATCAAGTTTTCATTCTTGATAATCATGTAAATATCACACTAGTGCTTAGAGTTATTGTCTCTCTCGTCTTTGTAATGCCTTCGAGCTAAACAAACCTCAGAAAGGCATTCCGATCTGTTTACTTTCCTGTATGACTAAGAGATTTTGTTTAATGTTGTAGGCAATACAATGTTTAGGTGGAAATGGATACATAAACGAATACGTGACAGGACGCCTTCTGAGAGATGCAAAACTATATGAAATCGGTGCGGGGACAAGCGAGATCAGAAGGATTGTCATCGGTCGCGCGCTTTTCAAAGAACAATAGAGATAAGTCGGTGTCTTTTCTGCTTAATTTGCCAAAGATGGTAACAATGTGACATGGTCATTCTGTGCAAGCATATATAATTCATAACTTAATTTTCACCAGAAATTATCCGTTTTAACCCGTTTATGAAATCAATTAATACCATAATGCTCTATCAAGTATTCAAATACTAAGATCTATAGGAATAAGTGAAAATCCAGCCTTACTTAATTACACATAATACTGGAAACTCCCTAGTTAGTATATTACACAAGCTCTAACTTGTAGCTATGCTTAGTGTTTTGTTATTTAATACGTCTTAATCTGTATAGGCAAACTTTAATTTCTCTTCATTAGGAACAATATCTTCTTCATTTTCCATCAATCTTGTCACCCGCCGATTCGCTATGCATCGATATCTCTTGTAAAACCGGTGGTTGTCTACCCGAAAATCTGAAATCAGAAACTTCTTCTGACAGGATGGGGCGTTCACCAGAATCGATATCACGGTTATTATTGTCGCTGTTGTTGTTCGTTTCCGGCATTTGACGCATCTTCCTCTGCTCTATAACCTTACCATGCCATTGCAGTAACACATTTGCTATTGGTTCTTCTAGGATTGTTCTCTTGTAACTTGATCCCATCTATACAAAATTGATTATATGCATCCAAATTAAATCCAGCTCACTAGGGTACATTACCAATAACCTCCACATTTATGCAACAATCATTAAAAGCGGTGTGGCTGTTTAATTAATGTAATGTAATGTATATGGACTTACCTGAGTTACAAGGGCATAGAGAGGTAGTGTAATGTAGCTGCTCAGGATCTGGACTGTCACCCTGTAAATTATTTACTTATCAATGAGATAATACTATTCGAAAACATAAAATAAAATAAATTTGTGGGATAAAATAAAGAAATTGATAAATAAGTCGTGCTTACGCTAATACGAGTCGTGTGATGACGACTTCTCGGTTTTCATGGTAGCAAGAGTTAATCCCAAATTTCCACTAAAATTTCATTACATATACCAATTTCCTTATATTCTTTTGTTATAAATCTGTATCATAAAAATATGAAATCCAAAGGAAACAAAAGAATTAGCTTACAGTGATCCACACAAAAAATGCCATCTCGAAGGTGTTCTGTATTAAAATGTCACACCAATAGATCCATTAATTAGAGCTAAAAAGCAAATTATTCAGATGAAGCATTAATTCGAATAGCGGCATGTAGTGTAGCTAGGGATTACCAGAAACAGCGTGTAGTGTAGAATGGTCAAGAGAAAACGAGGATGGCGAAACCAGAAATGCTTGTCGTTTGGCTCAACGAGAGGGCTTCCTCTAATCACACTGTTTTGCTCCTTAATTGTCATCGCCATTTTCGCCACTATCATTCCTAGTTTCGTCCCGATCACAAGAACCATCTACATCGCAATTTAATCCATCAATTCTTTGATATAAATTCTAAAATCTAAAATTATATAGAAGTTAATCAGGCCATACAATTAGTGGCACAAATGACATCCAAAAGTATACTCTCCAACCTGATAATTGAGAAAAGAAAAGGAAATTAGGTGAAAATCAAACGCTACTATAGTACTATGTTTCTAGCTAAATTAAAGCTATAAATATGTAAAATTAAGTTACCACGAACGTCGAGGAGCATAAAGATGACCACGGTTAGCCACATGAAAGGACTGTAATAAATTAGAAGAAAGATTCATTTTATTAGCTTTGGTAGATGAAATTTTTTCAATTAGATACAAATTCGTATACCTGATTCCAACCACAGTTTTAAAATCTTCGTGTAAAGATCTCTGTATATACTTTTGAAAGTTGAAAGAATTGTTGGACGATAAATGAGCCTGCATGCATTAATATTAAAAAGGGCAAAATTTTTATAAAAAAATAATTATTTATATCATCTCAAAGAAAGAAAAAAAAAAGGGGAAAAAGATGAGAAACTAACAAATATAAATCCATGACGGAGTGTAAGGTAGTCGACTTTTGCCACCGAGTTGAAAAATTGCCTGAAGAAACATTTCTAAGAAAAACAATCATAATTATTATATAGCTAAAAAAGTAATTAAAAGATGAAGACCATGTGGTGCGATCTTACAATCCAAAGTTGAATAGATGTTTCAGTCCAAGAACCCAGGTGTCGTCGAGCAAATGTGGTTTCTCGTGTTATTCTATACCTATTTGGATCTTCAAATAAATAATTTGTTAATTAACTTAATATAATTTTTATCGAATATTGCAAGTAGAAAATTCTAACCGTTTGCTACTAAAAAGTCCACCGTTTGGGTCTCATTCTCCCACGATTTCCATCTCCTCATCTATAGGTAATAAGACCATTCCAAAAATATTATATATTGAACAAAAGTGATGGATATGATATTTCACTCTCTCTTTTTTTAATGTTTTCACGTTGTGAACATTCGTCAAATTTTCACATTTTCGAAAAGTGTCTCCGTTGACCGCTATACAGTTAAAAGTGAAACATTATTATTTACTCTACTAAAACTAGTCTCTTGATTATTCTGCGAACACTAGTCACTAGATTTCGCTATTGAATCATTCGACTATTCAGCTATTCTACTATTTACCTGACACACCAATCAAACCCCAAATCTTGTAAGCTACAAGAATAATGAAAACTATTAAAAATTCTATTTATTTTAAGCCCTACGATTATTCTTTGTCTATAACTAGTTATTGTTTAGTACGGAGTATATGTTAAAAGAAAACATATACTTATTTTTTAGCTACCATCTATTTACTAAATAGTTAGATTTCATCAAAAAAGTTTACAAAACTTCATCTATACTAAGTATATATGTATCTTACTTTTATTTTTATTTTTCCTACAAAATCAATCATAATTGTGAATTTGTGTTAACATATATAGAATTTGGAAGAGGCATGTGCATGTGATGACTGATGAGTAAATATGAAATGAAGTGTACCTTGGCCATTCCAAGGAGAAAAGTGGCAAGATTGAAGAGAATGTGCATACATGCCAACACAAAGAAGAAAAAACTCAATTGAGTCAACCCCTCTTGTGATATTAGTGACGTCTTCCCCTGTTCATTACAAAATCAGATTAGTAACTAACTCGAATTAATTATGCTCTTAAGTAAAAACAAAATAGTATCCGACTCCTAATTTATTTTTTATCCGACTCGTAATTTTTTTTGTGTATGTGTAGAGTTCAACATCTTCTTAATTAATGTTGGTTAACAAAAATATTCAAACAAAATGGCGAGACTGGTTTCGTCACATGAATCAGACAACACCATTAATGATTTGGGCCACGTTGACCTAACGTTCAACGTCAACTGCATGTGACATTTTGACGTACAATAACTCGGTCGACACTGTGTTAAGTTTGTTAGTTTTAGGGTTAAGTAGCTAAGAATGTAAAACAATTGAAAAATCAAAATTAATTTGATAAAAAACATACTATATATGATAATTAGACAATTTTATTTTATGTATATCATTAAATTGGTAGAATAACAAAACATAAAGAAAATCTCGTATGATAAAACAATAAATTGAATGATTCTTCTAGTAGTTATCAAAACTTTAGTTTTTGAAACTCGAACGGAAAAGTAGTGGTAAATCCGAAAAACATGATGGTAAGAGATCAAAGGGTGAAGAAGAACCTTGGAAGAGCAATGATGAAAGAAGTTTTTATCTTGATCATCATCATCACCATCATCACCACCATCATGTAATGTTACGGTTTTACGGCAAGGCAACATTCGATTTGCGTACTTTGTGGGAATGCATATCTTTGATACTTCTCCTTCAGTCACATTTAACATCAGTGACATGAATCCTAGCACCATGAGAACTGCGTTCCGTACATAACATTAAAAAATTAAAACAGTTTTTGTTTTTAATTAAAAATCTGACTAAAAATTTCAGCTGAATGTCAAATCTAATACGTTTCTTTCTTAAGATGTTTGAGATTTTCTTACACAATAATATTAATCAATAAATGAATTTGCTACGAGGGGGTACAAAGTTTTAACCTGATTTGAGCTTTTCTACAGCTTCAAGCAGCGATTTTTTCCTATTTTTCTTAAGTTTCTGCAGAAAAGGCACAATAAAATTAGGGAAAAAATTGGTTAGAAAAAAAAAACAAAAAATTTCAACTCAATGTTAGTTAACTAGTGTATATTCTTTTCAAAGTACTATATACATGTTTTGTAGTAAATTTTGTTTCCATCAGTCATTTTAATTTTTAAGTTGGAAAGTTTTTTTCTTTTTTACTTTTGAAAACTTCAAAGAAATGTAATGAAATATGTTTTTTTTATCCGGCCGGAATTCAACTAATAATATGTAAAATACATAGCTAATATATCCAAGATTAAGCTTTGGAATTAGTAAGAAAAAAAACTTCTAAGAGTTCAGTGAAAACAAATCAATAGAATTTACATAAAAGGAGTAAGATTGTATATATACACATTTGTGTACTTACGGTGGAAAGAAGATCGATGAGACGCTCTATGAAAATGGAAACGGCGATGAAGAAGAAACAAACAGTGGCCAGAGCCCATGTGGGAGTCTCTTGGAGCGATCTAACGGCACCAAACTCCGCGGTGTGGCTGGTTTCTTCTTTTCCGGTCATATCTTAATTTGTTTTTCTGATTTGGAGCAGAGAAGTTGATGAAGTTATGTATTGGTGGGTAATTAAATAGAGTTATATATTGCAATCATTGTTTATTGCATCTAAATAAAAGGACTTGTCAAAAGCTTCTAGCTAACACTGTTATTATGCATTAAATGTGACATTAAATCCCAAGTCCCATTTCATACCGCCCTCTATGACCTGGTAAGCATTTGTTTTGCTTTTAGTCATGGTTTTGAAAACCGGACCGGACCAGGGGTCGGACCGGGTTCAACCGTGAACCGGCCAGCTAGCCGGGTTGGGTCGACCCGGGTTTGAGGTTTTTTTTTCTGTAAATTTCTATTTTTTCCATATTTAAAATTTTTATGATTAATTTATAGAAATAAATACTAGTTTTGAATTTAGTTATCCACAAAAAAAAAAAATTTTGAATTTAGTTAATTTTTGTTATTGTTTAATGTTTTTAATTTTTTTTTACATATAAACTTAACTATTTCTCATTAAATTTTGTCTTTGAATAGTGTTTTTGTTATTAAAATGATTTTCTTAGTTTTTAAAAATATATGTTTATTAAAAATATATGTTTATTCAAAAGCTATATTATATATCTGGATATTATAGTTATACAAAAACTATTTATATTATTATTTAAAAAAACTATTAAACCCGGTTCGACCCGTTGGGACCACATTGACCCATGACCCAAAAGTATTTCTGGTTCGGTCGCCGGTCCGGTTTTCAAAACATTGCTTTTAGTGCTAGTCTAGAAAATTATTAACATATAAGAGCATCTTCAGCGGTGATACTTTGTGGATATCATATAATATAAAATTATTAAAATTTGAGGAATAGGAGGAAAGAGAGTGTTTTTAGTAAAAAGATGAGGTGTTTTTAAGTATAAAATTAATAAAATTTGAGAAAAGAGGAGATTGTTGTTATTATTGGAGAGAGAGTATCAATGGGTTGATACTTTTGAGGGTATCAATAGGAGGAAGTGAGTGTTTTTAAATATAAAATTAATAAAAATTGAGTAAAATGAAGAGAGAGAGTGTTTTTTTGAGTAAAATTGAGTAAAAAGAGAAGATTTATTATTTTTTTAATCTTATGATACTCTAAAGTATCACTGGTGCTGATGCTCTAAGGGCATCTGCATTGCTGACACCATCGTGTCTTAAGGCCATATAAAATTATTAAAACACACACTATCTCTTCCTTTTACTCAACTTTATACCTTCTCTTTCATTCTTTTACTCAACTTTTATTAATTTTATATTTAAACACTCTTTCTTCCTTTTAAACACACTCTCCAAAATATCCAATATTAGACATTATCTTTCTTCCTTTTCCTAAACACACTCACTATCTACTCTCTTTACTCAAATTTTATTAATTTTATATTTTAATATACCTCACAAAAACACTCTCATCCGCATTGGTGACCCCTTGGGGTCTAATGTGGTGTTTTTATAATATAAAATTATTAAAATAATTGTAAAAGGAAGAAAGAGAGTGTTTTTGTGGGGTATATTAAAATATAAAATTAATAAAATTTGAGTAAAGAGATTAGATAGTGAGTGTGTTAGGAAAAGAAAGAAAGAAAATGTCTAATATTTGATATTTTGGAGAGTGTTTTTAAAAGTAAGAGAGAATGTTTAAATATAAAATTAATAAAAGTTGAGTAAAAGGATGAAAGAGAATGTATAAAGTTGAGTAAAAGGAAGAGAAAGTGTGTGTTTTAATAATTTTATATGGCCTTAAGACACGATGGTGTCAGCAATGCGGATGCCCTAAGGATTATAGTTTGTTAGAGATGAGTCTCCTTTAGCGCTATTCTTCATACTATACATTAGTCTATATATACTCATTTACATTTTACTCTGGAATGAATGAGAATTACTTTCCACATATGAAAGTTGTTAAAAATGATTTTGATGAGTTTTTAGAGAGAGTTATGCAAGATCATGCAGACGGGACTGATTTCGTTGATGTATTGCCTAGCATTCAGAGAGAAGAGCGTCGGGTTTGAAATCGACCGACCGGGCAGTCATATTGGTGAAGGGAAAAAGAAAGTGAATTTAGATTCTATGATGTTTTATTAGTACATAATCTTAGTTCTTGTTTTGGTAAATCGCAAATACATCTCTTGATTCGAAACCTAATAAACAAAAAGCCATTCGAATCAATCCCGGTTTGTTGAAATTAATTAGCTAACCGGTTAAGATCCCTAAAAAGCTGGTTATTATGTTAATAACAATTAAAACCCAAGAGTCAATACCAATTCGAGTCCAGGGAAAATGGTGGAGACTTAGCATGCAAATAGAGTCCCACCAGGGTTCGAACAATATATTGGTACCCCGAGGGAGTTGAATCCTTCTCTGTGATCCACTGAGACCGTAAATCTCGGAGTTGATCTTTAGAAGTTTTCTTGTTCCCTGTTCCACTGAGACATCACAAGTCTCAGAGTTGAACCTGAGGATTTTTCCGCCTCGGTCCCAGATGTGAAGCTGGGGTCGGGAGTTGACCGCTCTCTCAGAGATCATGCATCCTTATCTGAGTTAGCGATTTGAGGTAATGTTAATTATCTTTTTTATTTATTTATTTTACAAAAATATTAAAGAAGAGTTCTCAAATATGCCACTATTTTTTAAAAGTTCCAAAATAGAGAAATTTCAATATATGCTGCTTTTGACATGCCACTTTTCAAAAATACCACTATCACTTTTTTCTAATTTGTAAATTATTTATGTTTGGGTTAACTATGTTATACTCCCTCCGTTTCAATATGTAAACTCTTTTGGAGTTTTTGTTTTGTTTCATAATATAAGTTATTTTGACAATACTAGGTACTTTTAACTTTATTGAATTGTGTGTGACCAATAATATTTTGCAATTTTTTTTATAATTAGTTAAATTGTTTTTAATATATATTTTCAATGCTACTTTTTAGAGTAAAAGTAGTTTCTTAATATGCGTGATTTTTGCTAAAACATCTTATATTATGAAACGGAGGGAGTATTAAGGTTTAGTTTTTTGGGTTTAAGGTTTGTGAGAGATCAAAACATTTTTTAAAATTGAAAATTTTGAGATATAAAATTTTTAAACATATTTTTAAGTGACATATTGGTAAGAAAATAATATAAAAGTGGCTTGACAAAAGTGGCATTTTTGAAAATGTCTCTCTAAAATACCAGATTTTCAATAGATTTGAAATTTTTGGGTTTGAATTTGGGTTAATTATTTCCAAAGTAAGGTATAGTTTTAGGGGGTATAGTTTGAGTTTAAATATTTAAAACTTTATTTTAATTTTGTGGTATCGTTGAAATTTTAAAACAAAAATGGTAATTTTGTAATTCTAAAAGAATGGTAGCATTTTTTAGAATCGCCCAATAATATTAAATACTTTTTTTGGAACTATTTATTCTTCATTTCCGCCATTTACGCTCTGCGCTTCGTTTCTCCGGAGGGAGAGAGTCCAAAAATGGAGAAGGAAGAAGGAAGAAGCCACAAGGATCAAATCGGAGAAGAAGAAGAAGGAATCAAGGAGAGATGCCTGTTATAGATATTATCTTCAGAGTCGATGAGATTTGCAAAAAGTACGATAAGTACGACGTCGATAAGCACCGCGATATTGGCGCTTCCGGCGACGATGCCTTCCCTCGTCTCTATACCTCCATTGATTCCGATATCGAAGCTGTTGTCCGTGTACGTCTCCTTCTCCCTTTCCCCTCTCTGTTTTAGAAACCCTAGATTTCGTCGCGATTTTGGAATTATTTCATTTGGTCGCGATTTTTGAATCGTTTTAAAATAGCGTTTTCAATAATTTCTCTGTTCTATGGATTCTGCTTAGTTTAAGGGTGAATTCTGATTTGTTGTTGATGTTGAAGAACGAAACCACATTTTGGATTTGAAACAAATTGTTTGGTTTCTCAATTCACGATTGTGAAAGAGAGATTTGAGAAAAATTGCTTCAATTCATAACGTTATTGAGTTTGATTTTGTATCATAACGATGTAGAAAGCGGAGTCCGCATCGACGGAGAAGAATAGAGCAGCGGCGGTTGCGATGAATGCCGAGGTTCGAAGGACAAAAGCGCGTTTAGCTGAAGACGTTGTTAAACTACAGAAACTAGCCGTTAAGAAGGTTAACTTCAACCGCTTGTCGTAATTCGACTATAAGAATCAAGAAGAGGAATATTCAATGGTTGTATACCATTTTACAGGTGAAAGGGCTTACGAAAGAGGAACGAGAGTCACGGTGCGATCTAGTAATCGCATTAGCTGATAGGATTCAAGGGATACCTGATGGGAATGAACATGGAGCTAATAATGATTGGGGAGGAGGTGCTTCTGCACCTAACAAGAACATTAAGTTTGATATATCCGGTAACCAAATGTTTCTTTCGTTTCTCTGTTTGTTTTCTCCTTCCTGCAAGAGACTATCTGTATATATAAACATGGAGTTTTTTGTGTTCATCAGAGGAAGATATGGATGATGGGTTTTTCCAGCAAACTGAAGAATCTGACCAGTTTCGGCAAGAATATGAGATGAGAAGAAAGAAACAGGTATGATCGTCTTTTATTTCTTTCTTTCGTCAATGAGGATTGAGATTAGTGTGTATGTTCAGGACGAGGGTCTTGATGTCATATCAGAAGGTTTGGACGCGCTGAAGAACTTAGCGCGTGACATGAACGAGGTTTGTTGTTTACTCATGCCCTCATCTAACAAAAGTTTTTCTACTCGATGGAGATTAAACGTTTTCGGTTTCAGGAACTTGACAAGCAAGTCCCATTGATGGAAGAAATGGAAACAAAAGTGAGATTCTTCTTCCACTTCTTCCTCATTAGTCAGTAGAAGAAAAAGCTAGACTTATAATATTCTCTATAAATGTTGTAGGTTGATGGAGCAACTTCGGATTTGAAGAACACTAATGTTCGGCTCAAGCAACAGCTTGTGAAGGTAAAAGCTAAAACAGAAACTGTTTCTTGAAATTGTTTATCATCAGGCTTAATTGTTCATCACAATTGCTAAACTATGATTGGGGGATTGCAGATGAGATCCAGTCGCAACTTCTGCATCGACATTATTCTCCTATGTGTGATCCTTGGAATCGTCTCCTACATCTACAAGTAAGCTTCATGTCTCAGTTTTGCTCTCTACTTTTTTTTATCCACCACGAGATCAAAATTGTGCTTCTAACCTGTCGAAAATGGTGTTGTTTCTCCATTTCAGTGCCCTAAACTAAAATTGGCCACTGTGAAGCCTTGGTGGTAATGGAGTTCTTAACATAATTGATAAAAAAATACTTTCTTGGAGAGCAAGAAAGCAAACAACCATATGTATGTTTTAACGGTTTATTATTCTTGGTAAAAAAGGAAGAGAATATACTTGCACAAGTGTTGCTGTTGTAATTGGGTGTGTTTTTTTAAAAAACGCAATTGATTTTGGCTTACACAGAAAGTTGTAGCGTAAGCAAAAATTAGAGTAAAGTTTGTTAGCAAACGAAAACGCGAAAGTAACCGTGAGTGGGCATCGTGTAGTTGATTGAAATGGTACGTAGGTGTTGGAAGAAAATTAACCGATATTTGGTTATAATGGATTATGGATATTACGAGTTTTATATGCCTTTTGAAATAGTAGTCGGATTAAATGACATAAGAATGTTTTTAGTGGTAAGCGAGAATAGTAATAAATAGCGGAAAAGGTAGAATGAACGGAAAGTAATAACTTTGAGACTATGATATTTTATATAAAGCTTTATTGACATTTTTATGAGTTTTCATATTATTTTAGCTAGGATTCTTTTTTTTCCTTTTGATTTCTTTATTGTTTTGGTGTATACGAACTCTATGAACATAGATCGTCTTCCAAATGACTAAACTTAAAAGATTTGTGTTTATGACATCCAATTATGATTTCAATAACTATTTACTATAGTTAAAAGAAATAGAGAAAATGGTTCAAAATGATAAGAGGAAACATATTTTTCGGCAACACAAATTTTTGTTTTAAAATGTGAAAAATAAATGAATGGTATACAGTACCATCTTTTTTTTTGAGATAGGCTTTGAACGGTATACTTCTTACAAAGGCGAGAAAACAAATTCTCAGTACCATCTTTTTTTGAGATAGGCTTTGAACGGTATACTTCTTACAAAGGCGAGAAAATAATTATCGATCAAAACATTAGAATTTAAACTAATTATAATGTCTTAAGCTAAATACCCAAAGTGGCTACCTTAATAATAATGGGAATTGATATGCCCTTTTTTTTTTTTTGACAAAAAAGTTTATATGTAAATGTATATGCGCAGAATCCAAGGAATCGTATGTTATGAGAAGTAATTCGATGATAATCTTTGGTGGGATTTGTATGAAATATGAGATGTCAAATTCTGAAAGCTATGATTAAATTGTATCTAGATGAAATATTTGAAAGAGACTGAAGAGAAATGAGATGTATCATGTTCTCTTTACCTACAACGATCCAACAGCTTCATGACAAAAAGTAGTTATATCGAATATATATAAAGGAGCAGAAATAAGTTGTACATATACATGTGCGTCAATGTGTATGCATTGCGTAGGGAAGAGAATATATGGGAGACATATAACTAAGAAATTAATATAAACCATTGTCTTGATGTACATGGACCATGTGTATATGTGCTCCAGAGGTGCTAAACATTGTTTGTGTGTTGTTTAATCTAAGTTTTGTTATAAAACGAAACTTCTTTTCGCAGCTCTTGGTGAATTTCATATACATAAAAAAACCGTGTCTCGACCTTTAAAAAACAAAAAACGTAGACAAATTGAAAAAAACTTATGTTACTTTAATTATAAAAAATATCGAAACAAACTGCAATAAAATTAGAGAAAAAATGGTAAAAGAAAAAAAGTAGATAAGAAATTTCTAGGATAATATTCTTTCCATTTCAATATAGAAAACATCGACATAATTTCGCCAAGGATTTGGTGATTATATTTCACAAATAAAATTTTGTAACGACGATGACGATGTATCAATATAAGTGGTTGATTGATTTTGAAAATGATTGACTGATCTTGGAAGGTTTCCGTTAAATTTTTTTTAAAAAAGTTATTCATCACTCCAAAATCCAAACCAAACTTCTTATGTTTGGATTCATGACCAGCGAGTGAGTGGCGGATCTAAAAATTATTTTCACTAGGGGCAAAAAATGGTTAATATATATACACTAATTAAAAAATAATGTTATACTAAAACATAACAATGACATTATATATATATATATATTGTACATTTATTTTTATATACACTAATTAAAAAATCATTGTTATTCCATTAGTGACAAACATATTTCACTTTTTTTTTTTTATGAATAACATATTTCACTTTCTACAAACAAAATAAATAAATTGGTCTGTATTTTTCAATCACTAAAAATCTAATCGGTTTTTTTTTTGCCTACATTAACTAATTATAACCTAAAAAAGACGATCGATATGAGATTAAAAACAAATTTTGAAAATATAAAAGCATCTATTTATGTGATATTATAAAAATAACATATAAAATCAATACAATATATCAGTGCATAATAATCATTTCAGGAAAATATATTTAAAATATATAAACAAATGAACTATTGAAAAAGAAAGAAACTGAAACTTTGACTAATGTCTAGGGTACCGTTAATACTATAGCAGTTTTGGATCGAATAAGGAAAAATAATACTACATGGACTTGTGTATTATGAGATTTGATTTGATTTGAGTTGAGTTTTAATATTATGAGACTTTAATTTTTCTGATTTCACCGTTTTAGTTTGGCTCAGCAACAAAAGGTATGGGGGCTCATTTACATTTTTTAGTTGGGGCAACCAAAGAATTACTTATAAATTACATTAAATCATGGGGGGCATCTTGAAGCATCTGCGGAACACGGGCGTTACACACCTGCCCCCACCCTGTGAGTGTGAACAGTAGATCCGCTCATGTGACCAGCTCGGACCACTAATAATTCGCAAAAAAATTGAAGCATAACACACGTAAACAAATGCAACGAATGGCCAAAACAAAAAAGAAAGTGGAAGGATGTTATTTTGTGCTAGGCGCATAATATATAGTAATTACTGGTATGTGAACTGATAATACAATTTTTTCATAAATATCAATAATACGATTTTTAAAACTTATTTTATTCACCCTTCATCCTTTCAAAGGGCATCAATTGAAAATTACAAATCGAGCTGAGAGATGAAATGAATTATTACTATCAGAAGTGGAGACAACACATTTTGTTGCTGCTACATGAAAAGAAAAGAACACATAATTGATAAAAATAAAAAAGTGATTAACCGCCTATGCCTATTAATTTGCATGTAACCTTAAGCGCAACGCGATAATAGAAACGCAGAGGAAACAAGATCCCAAAACAATCTTCTGGCATACCGAGTAGAACGATGCAACATTCCCTTTTGACATTTTTTAAACGGAAATGCTTCACTGCCTCGACACAATCCGGAATTTTTCTTGCGTCTGCGAGACAAGCGAATGGATTTGGCAGCCACCCGTTGCTCGACACTGGAGCAAGCACATGATCATCATTACCTTTCGTATTTTGAGAAACTGATAGCATCACTACTATCACTAGTAGGATAAACACACACACTCTTTGCTTGTTCCCACTCATTGTTTTAATGTTTATACAATTTGTGTTTTATTTTGTGATACTACTATGACATTGTTGCCTAGTATTTATATAAGTTGTATGATTGTAACTTTTTTAGTAGAATATCTCTATTTTCCTTGGGTTTTGTACATTCATAGCTATCCTTGAACATCTTACCAATCTGGATGAAAAATATTGCAATTAATTGCGTTGACCATTCATGTATTTTAATTTTCATGAAAGCAAACAAATCGATAAAGATTTTTGTCATATTATAATAATATTTTCTTTGCGTTAACCATTTATTTATTTTAATTTACATGAAAGAAAACAAATCGATTAAGATTTTTGACATATTATAATTATATTTTCTTTGCGTTAACCATTCATGTGTGTTATTTTACATGAAAGCAAACAAATCGATTAAGATCTTTGTCATATTACATTTATATTTTCTGATTTTTTCTTCAAATCATATTCTTAAGTTCTCAAGTAAAGAAAAAATATATCATCATTTTATAATAAATATACAGTTATGTTGTTCTGTAATATATGTGAAATTTATATTTTAAACATAACTATATATAAAACAAATTAAATAGGATCATGAAAAATGCAATCTATATTGTTTTTAGAACATTAGTAACACTTAGTAGACAATCATGATAACAATTTAATACTTACATCGCTACAAGAAAACAGGATAGTTTTTTACCATGAAAATGATCAATAATTGGTTAAAAATAGCATTTTTTTATGATCTTTTGATCAAATCATGTTCTTCAGAAAACAGTGGTTGGAAACTTGGAAATGACTTTTTCGTCAAAAATAGTCAAAAGTTTTGACCACATAAATTAGTCTAAACATGGTCAAAATTCTTTTTGCCCAAATAAATGATCAATAATATATGGGATGCTTGCTCAAATAACTCATTTCTTTTGGTCAACCCAAAAACTAACCCACTTTTTAATTCTTCCTTTTTACTATTGACCACTTTTTCACAAATATTTCATTCTCTTCTTCTCATATTCACGAAAATGTCATTACTTCCTTAATTTTTTTTTTGAAAATTCAGATGCAAGGTCAAAGACGAAAACACCAAAAACATCAAGTTATTTACGAAAATGCCATCATCTTCAATTTTGGCAGCCACCATGAACAACCAAAATTGAAGCTCTAAATACTACACCAACCAATTTTTGTTACGTAGATGCATAATATATGAGCTCATAACTTCAACATCTTCAAATTTCTCTCCAATTTCATCCAAAAGTCTTGAATTTTCGTTTTTAGATTTTTTTCTCTCATAACCTCATGTTTTCTTCTGATTCTTCCACATAAAACGGTTGGGCTTGTTTTTTTCTGGTGAAATTGAAAGTTTCGTTGACTTAAGAAGCTAAAGACGAAGTCGAACGAGTGAAAAAGGTAACGATTTTTTTTTCCGCAAAATTCAGATCTGGTTCGTAAAAGTAGACTACATTTGAAGTCTACAAGTCAACTAAGAGTCAGATTTACAATTGACTATTTTTGCAAAAAAAAAAGTGAAGTAGACTGTATTTGAAGTCTACAAACTCTTCTTTGGAAACAATAAAAACTCTTGTACACTTCGTGTGCAGACTGCGGAAAAATTAGGTTACTTTTGCATTTGACCAGAACTTTGACTTTATATAGTAGACTGCATTTTGAAGTCTGCAGAGAGTAGACTTCAAATGCAGTCTATTATGTTAAAAATCAGGTCATTTTTGCATTTGACAATTTGTTGACTTTTCGTTCTACACTGCAAATGAAATCTACTCTAAAAAGTGAGGTTAGTTTTGTGTTTGACCAATATGTCGAAAATTTGACCCGAAAGTACATATGTTTTGTAGACTTCATTTGCAGTTTAATTTGGAGTAGACTGCAAATAAAGTCTACAAAAAAAAAAAACTACAAATATGTTGGTTAAACACAAAACTAACCTCAATTTGCAGTCTACTTTGAAAAGTCAACAAATGGTCAAATGCAAAAGTAACCTGTTTTTTTTTGTGCTGACTTTATTTTCAGTTTAATTTTCAAAGTATACTGCAAATGAAGTCTACGTAATTTTGGCTATTTTGTGCAGACTGCAAATGCAGTATACTTTGAAAAATCAAAGATTTGGTCAAATATAAAAGTAACCCACTTTTTTATGTAGACTGCAAATGAAGTCTACACCCAAAAGTCAATGATTTGGTCAAATGCAAAAGTGACATTTGTAGACTGCAAATTAAGTAGTCTACATAGCGATTTGCCTTTATTGCAAAAATAACTCATTTTGTAGACTTCATTTGCAGTCTACTCATAGTATAAATGTTATAGTTTATTTGCAAAAAACTATTACATTTTGAAGACTACAAATGTGATAATTTTTTTAAAGACATTTTTTGCCATATTTACAATGTATTTATTCAATTTTTTTTGTTCTCACATGTTTATTAGTTGTTTTCCTACCCTCTTTAAGAGTTGGTCATGTTTTAGACAAATATTTATGGGGTAAATCTATTTTCTTCATTTGGTGACTAGTTAGCTCATATTGCGTAGACTGCATTTGAAGTCTACTCAGAGTAGATTGCATTTTAAGTCTACAATTGTGATAGTTTTTTAAAATTCATTTTTTGTCATATTTACAATGTATTTATTCAATTTTTTGTTCTCACATGTTTGGTAGTTGTTTACCTACCCTCTGTAAGAGTTGATCATGTTTTAGACAAATTTTTATGGGGTAAATCTATTTTTTTCATTTGGTAACTAGTTAGTTCATATTGCGTAGACTGCATTTAAAGTCTATAAATGTGATAGTTTTTTAAAAGGCATTTTTTCATATTCAAAATGATTTTTTCATTTTTTTTGTTCTCACATGTTTGTTAGTTATTCACCTACCCTCTGTAAGAGTTGGTCATGTTCAAGACAAATATTTATAGGGTAAATCTATTTTTTTGATTAGGTGACTAGTTAGCTCATTTAACTTGCACTGCTTTTAATGTCTACAATTTTTTTTTGTCAAAATATGTGTCTTGTGTAATCATAAATCAAATCAACTCAAAGTTTCTACCATTATCTCACAAAATGAGATTACTCGACCAATTTCGAGTTCAATAAATAATAATTCAAAAGAATTAATACATTATTATAAGTGTTTTGAATTTATTAACAATAATTTTAATTGGTCAAAACTTGGTAAAGACATTTTGACTCTATTTCGGCCATTCTAAACGAACTACCTATATGGTCGATATTTGGTTGATAATGTTTGACCAATTTAAGTTAGATATTTTTCATCAAAAATTACTGATTAATTTTCGACCAATATTTTTTTTAGCTAGTATTTGGTCAAATTTTTTTGACTATATACCAACCACTTAAAATTGTCGAAAAAAATGATCATATTTCGACCAATTTTGGTTGAAAATGTGTCAATAATTTTTTGACCACTTTGTTGGTAAAAATATTTTGTCAAAAACCACCATGTTTTCTTGTAGTACATGATGTCTAACAATTTAAGATTACCGTTTTAAGTTTTAAACAAGATTAACTCTATTCAAAATTAATGCTCAAATCATTCTTGTGATCGTATATGAAAACTACAGTAAAGAAAAGATTTAGAGAAATTCAGAGAGAACAGTCATCGCTTTGTCTGAACACTGAGATGAGACTATCTTCCTTTTTTTTGTGGGATCCATCACATTTTTGTCGCTCCTTGCTATCTATTCTCTACATCACTTCTTTGGATTTTATTCTTATTTCTTACCAAAGAAGTTATTATGGACTGTTATCATCAGGAACTTACCTAGGTTAAAGACTACAAATAAGTAAATAGTTATGCTAATTTTAATATCACTCAGTTTCCTTAAAAAATGTATAAAAAAAAACATCAAAAGAAGCTAAAAACATACGTTACATAATTAGTGTAAAAAATAGGTTCTCTAGAAGAACCTTAACTAAGGAGCTCTAATTATTACTAAAAGAGTTAAAATAAAAACGTAAAATAACCTTCCAACTAATACATTCTTTTTGTCACGAAAAGCATTTTTTCTTATTACTTTTTCCAGCCATAGTATTTTGTTAATATTGCGGAGATCTCAAACAATTAGAGCATGTACATTGCACACCCCAAGAGGTCTAAAAATAATATAAAATTATTAAAACACATATTTTTTCTTCCTTTTACTCAACTTTATACTTTCTTTTTCATTTTTGTACTCAACTTTTATTAATTTTATATTTAAATACACTCTTTTACTTTTAAACACACTCTCCAAAAGATCCAATTTAACACACTCTCTCTTCCTTTTAAACACTCTCTACTCTCTTTACTCAAATTTTATTAATTTTATATTTCAATATACCCCACAAAAACACTCTCTTAACACTTTTTTTCTTCCTTTTACAACCATTTTAATAATTTTATATTATAAGAACACCCACTTTAGACCTCTTGGGTTACCAATATACATGCTCTTATGTTGTCTGTACTCGTTCCAAACCTTGGTTAAAGCGATTGATTGCGTTTTTTATGTATACTTTTTGTTATTTATCTAACTGTGTTTTTTATGTATACTTTTTGTTATTTATCTAACTGTTTTTTTGTTAACTAGCTATTAGTTCTCTTTCAAATATAAACTTATCTAACTAGTTTATATATATATATATATATTTTTTTTTTTTTGATAACTCACCAGACCTATGGAAAGACCCAGACTAATTTATGAGGGATATTTCCGTCAGTTTCTCGTTGTTTTCTTGTAGTGGATAGACCCTCTCTTCGGATATTCAAATAGACCAAAAGCATAGCACATCTCTATGTAGCCAAATGAGAATTGTTAGCAATTCCACGCTTGAGGGGAATCGATCTCTAGCCTAGACTAACAGGGCAATTCCTCCTCAACTGGAAACTACTAGACTACCACCACCACTTGGTTTAGTTTATATTTTTGTATTCACCATACACTACAAGAAAACAGGTCGTTAGTCACTCCGGGAAGAGTCACAAAAGAGTCACAAATGAGCCATTTGCGACTAATTTGCGACTCGAAAACCGGAGTCACAATAGTCGAGTCGCTAATTTTTCGAGTCGCAAATGAGTCGCAAATTAGCGACTCTTCTGTGACTCTTTATTTTAGTCGCAAATTAGCGACTAATATGCATCGAAATTTACGAGTCGTTAATTTACGACTCATTTACGACTAATCTGTGGAGTGACTAATTAACGACGCAATAACGACTCTTTTGTTACGATCCAAAAATAGAAAGTGGTCACAAATTAGTCAATATTGTATCACTTATTTGAGACCAAATTGTGATGATGTTTTTTTATCTAGTAACTTATTGGTCAGTTTTTAGTAACATATTTGGTACTAATATGATACTAATTTGGTACTAAAAACATAAATTTGAAATTGCATAATAGAAAGAAGAAGAGAAGTTTGGATTTTACAAGCAAAAGAAAGTACTAATGAAGCTTACTGCTTGACAAAAGAAAGTACTACTCAAGAATCAAGCTTGAAAAAAAAAAGTTAATATTATTCAGAACACAAAGGGAGAGAAGCATCGTAGCTCTTGCGCATCGGATTGCACCTCTCTCTCTGATCGACGATGATTCTTCTTTGCTTGTCGTCATCTTCGTCTCCTTAGTCTGTTTCAATTTTGAATTCCATAGAGCTCTTTCAATGTCTGAAGGCCCATGCCACTCTCCCTTCAACTTCAATTCCTATAATCCACAATTTGATTTAAGACAATCTCTTAGTCCAACTTTTAAGACTCCATAGTTCAAGATTTTTTCATGTTATAAAGTATATGCAGTGACAAAATCAACACCATTTCTTCATGTTTTAACAAGTGTAATATCCTAATTAGGACAGAAGTGAAAACACACAAAAAACACTTGTCTCTAAAGAGTAAAGAGACTACTAACCTTTGATTTTTCTTGTAGCTTAGTCACAAACAACAAGTATCGTTTCAAAGAGTAATCCTTTGAGTTCCCAAGAGCTACCTCCATCTTTTGTGCCAACACCAACACGCACAGTCCCGAAAACCAAATCATCATCACACACAACACCACAAAACAGATAAGTGTTTCCATATTTATTTGTTAGAAATGTAAATGAGATGTCATACTCTTTTTAATCCCTGACTCTGAGACGCGAATCGTATGTGGAAGAAGCTCATCTCTCTCCGTGTCCTAACACATGGTTTAGGGCTAAATCAGTAAACTAGAAAACACAAAGTGAGATAACAAAAATATAAACAAGGAGAAGTCTTACCAGTTCACTGTCACTGCGCCGAGTAATCCTCCGCTTACCTTCTTGTCCCTCCATCAACAAATTACCCAACCACTAAGTGATAAGGTTACATAATCAATAACCATCAATATCTCTATTATAGAGACTCTATATGTAGACTTCAATGACCAATTGACCATCCAAACCCAAACAATGAAACACATCAGACCCATCCGCAAATGCATATTTTCCATCACATAAGGATACAACCAATTTCAATTTCAAAACTAAACAAGCAACAAGTATGGATTACCAGACACACGGGGTAAAAGTCATTTCCAACGATGCTCTCAAGGACTGAAGACTTCCCTTCAGTCCAACGATGCTCTGAATCATAAAATAGAAAGGAAATCGAATCAAACCACACTATTTGTACTGAATCAGAGTCAAAGCCAAATCAAATGATACCTGAATCAAATGGAAACAAACCAACTTTAACGATTCAAGAAACAAACCATCTAAGAGGTGTTTGTAGTCTTGCGGTTCTGTCTCAGCATAGCTCCACCGCCTATGGAGCCGGTCTTCTTCCACCGCCTCCACCGCGTCCAGAATCGCCTCCTCCAGAGACGCCTCTTCCTGAACCGCCGCCTCCAGAGACACCTCTTCCTGAACCACCTCGTCCAGGAGCAGGAGCAGATGGTACAACCTCTTGTCTTTCACCGGCTGGATCCACTCCTCTTCCACCACCTCCGCCTCTTCCAATAGAACCGCCTCCTCTTCTGCCTTTCCCTCGTAACACAGATTTCACCATTAGGGTTTCTGGGTTATAGGAATTAGGGTTTCTGGTTTCTAGAAATTAGGGTTTCTGGGTTTGATTTTAAGGATATCGAAGGAGAGATGAAGATCTATGGTTTACTGAGGGAGTTTATGGGTTTCGAAAGAGAAGAAGATATCGAAGGCTGAAGGAGAAAAGTGAAGAAGACGAGAGAAGTATTTTTGGATCTGAAAAAGTGTGTGTGCCGACAATTTTTTTTTTAAAACCAAAATTAATGGACGGACAAGATTATACTGAAAAGTTAACGGACGGACAAGATTACCTAGGATCAGGTCAAAGATTGTCACGTCAGCGATCCTAGTGATCCTCTCTAACTGGCTCTCATCTTCTAATTGGAACACATTACGTACAGCGTCGCAGAGTAGTGGCTACGGAGTCACTAATTTGTGACTAATGTGCGACTAATTTGCGACTCAGTTACAAGCCTATACCCTAAACCCTAAAAATTTGGATCAACCACAAAAACCATATTCCTTTCCAATCAATTTCCAATGTATTTCATCAGTATTTGTTTGGTTTTATTCATTTAAACACTAGTAATCAAAAATGTATAATAATTTTCAAAAAAATGAAATGGAAGAGTTTAGTTATATAGGTTTTGATGTTGATAAGAAACCATTTGTGATGCAAAATTTTAGGAAACTCTTTTTTTTTGTTTTTTTACTTCTACTGTGTATTTACTACACACTTATTACTTGAATAAGATGTAAATACAAAATTAACTTATATATATTTATATTATGGTGTTTAATTTCCCAAAAACATACATGTAGTGGGTAATGAGTCGCAACAGAGTGGCTAATTTGCGACTCCGTTGTTACTAATACGCGAAACCCTGAAACGTTGCAAAGTAGTGGCTAATTAACGACTCTTTTGCGACTCACTTACAAGTGACTAATTTGTGACTCCGGTATGTGTCACTAAGGAGTCGCTAATTTGTGACTCTGGTGTCAGTCGCTACGGAGTCTTAAATTTGTGACTACTCTGCGACTCCAACAAAACATACAAATAGTTGTCGCAGATTAGTCGCAAATATGTGACTACTTAACGACTACATGATGGAGTCACAAATGAGTGACTAATTAGTGACTCCGAAAAAAAGAGTCACGCTTTAGTCACAAAAGCGTCACAAATGAGTCGCAAATCATTGTGACTAACTTGTCACTCGGTAATTCGAGTGGCTAACGACCTGTTTTCTTATAATGATATTCCGGATAAAATGAGATTCAAAATAATCCATAAAGTTTACACCCACATAATTAGGGATGCCATGAAGTTTACATACACACACCTCATGCATATATACAACCATATAAGATAAATTATACGCTAAGAAATGTATGTATATATGTGTACATTTGTACGTACACTTGAGTATGTATATATACTTACGTTACATATAGTGGTCCAGTTTGAGTCTATCGCTGACCGACTTGTAAGAGAACAGTCGTGTGTGAAGAGAGAGAGAGAGATTCCCTCTTCGCCAGCTTTCTTTTTGGTCTTATCCTACAGAACTCTTTGCAAATGCCCAAAAGCTTACTATCACAAATAATAAAACAAAATTTATATTTATTAAAAATTATACCGACGACCCAAAAAAAAACAAAACCTTTTTTGAAACTTTCCTGGAAAAAAGAGGCATCCCATTTTTCAATCCATCAAACAGATGAAATGTCTTTAGCTATTTCTACATATACAAGTCTTGTGGGATTTATATTAAATAAAATAGCGTAAAAACATTCTTCAACTTGGAATAAAACTCTAGATGTACATATAAAACGATGACTATTGTATAAGAAAAAACTAAATTCTTGTATATATATGCTCTTTAATTATTCTATACAATTGTAAAACAATATTTGAATTTCTTGTACTCTAACAGCCATACGAATACAATAAATTATTATTAATTAATATTAGTATATATAATATCTAATGAGCTTCAGAATCATTTCTTTTAATTTGGTGTGTTTTAAAAAATTTCTCTCTATATATTATAGAGAAATTCCCTAAAATACCACCAAAAAAAGTTTTTTTCCCAAAATACCACCAATTTTCAAAAATTCCATAAATACCACTAAAAGTTTCAAAAATACCATTAATTTTTAAAAGATCCAAAAATACCACAACCTCAAAATTTGATTTTCAAGAGCTTAGAATTTAAATTTTTGGGTTTGGGTTATCTATTGTACAATTAGGGTATAGTTTTAGGGTTTTAGGGTTTAGGTTTGGGGTTTAGGGTTTTAGTTTTGAATATTTAAAGTTAGTTTTAATTTCGTGGTATTTTTGAAACTTTTGAAAAAATGGTATTTTTTGAACTTTTGAAAATTGGTGGTATTTTTGGAACAAATTTTTTTTTGTGGTATTTTTGAGAATTGCCCTATATTATACATGAATTATATTATTATTTACATTCTTACTTGTTTTCTTCTTCATAACTCTCTCTGTCTTCTTGCTCAGATTTTTACTTGATTTAGTAGAGAACTGTGAGACAAATTAAAGAGTGTTTCTGTATATCAACCTGTCCACCTGTTTTGTCTTCTTACTTCGAAACTCTCTCTCTCCCTCCCTCTCCCTCTCCCTCTCCCTCTCTCTCTCTTTCTCTCAACAAAACCAACATCAACATGATGATGCCAGATGATCATCATCACCTCTCATTTCCCAGCTATGTCCTTAACCAAGAACATCCTGATCCTAACCCTAACCCTAATCCTACCTCCTCAAACTCATCCAAGAGGAAGAGAAATCTCCCCGGAAATCCAGGTTTGTATATATATACACTCAATCCAAATCTTGGACTTTTATTTTTATACAATTGATGGGTTTCTTGATATTTACTATTATGTATAAATATTTTATTTGGAATTGAATGTAAAATTTATCCAAACCAAAAAAACGTTTTTACAACTAGTGCATCTTATATAGAATCCATACTATTGTGTATTTTGATCAAGAACAATATATATTCTTATTCCAACTTTGGATCTCTCGCTTTTTAGTTAAAAAAAAACACTTTGCATCTCTTGTTTCCTTATTGATTATATTTTGGTTCTTGCCTACTTTAAAATTTGGTAAAATTAAACCCAAAAAAAAAAATCAGATCCAGATGCAGAAGTCATCGGTCTATCACCAAACTCGCTTATGGCGACAAACCGATTTATCTGCGAGGTCTGCAACAAAGGGTTTAAGAGAGACCAGAACCTTCAGCTTCACCGGAGAGGCCATAACCTTCCATGGAAACTAAAACAAAGGACAAACAAAGAGCAAGTGAGGAAGAAAGTCTACATATGTCCCGAGAAGAGCTGCGTACACCATGACCCGGCTCGAGCCCTCGGTGACTTAACTGGAATCAAGAAGCATTTCAGCAGAAAACATGGAGAGAAGAAGTGGAAATGCGAAAAATGCTCCAAGAAATATGCTGTTATGTCCGACTGGAAAGCTCATAGCAAGATTTGTGGTACTAGAGAGTACAGATGTGACTGTGGTACTCTTTTTTCCAGGTATATATATTATTACAACACATTTTTCAAAGTATTATAAACCAAATGATGTATTAAAAACTAGAGATCTTTTGTTAATCATGTTATGGTAATCAATCTAAACATTGACCTAGTAATGCTATTAATTTAGTTTCTTTGATGTTTGAACTGGAACAGGAAAGATAGTTTCATCACACATAGAGCATTTTGTGACGCTTTAGCTGAAGAGACTAGATTCGTTTCAGTTCCACCACCCGCACCCCCACTCGCTTATATGAACAATTTCACGGACGCGGAAGTCAATACAAATCATCTACTTAATACATCGTCGTCTTCCCAATCGGATCAACCCGGTTTCAATACCAATCGCAATAACATTAATTCCTTCTTGGGACAAACCTTCACCAACCAGCATTCGTCCTTACCAACCAACGTTTTCGCGTCCTCATCGCCTCGTAGTGGATCCGATTCGCTTCAAAATCTATGGCATTTACAAGGACAATCATCTCATCAATGGCTTCTAAACGAAAACAACAACAACAACCACATTCTCCAAAGAGGAGTCTCCAAGAATCAAGAAGAATACGAAACCAAGAAGGGAATAACTAATGGTTCTTTGTTCTCTTCGGAAGCAAACGGTGGACAAGTAGTAGGGACAATGTCAGCCACTGCATTGCTACAAAAGGCGGCTCAAATGGGGTCGAAGAGATCATCGTCAAGCTCGAACAATAGTACGGGTTTTGGTCTAATGACTTCCTCAATCTTCAACAACAAGCAAAGGGAGAATAATATCAAAACTAAAGAAGTTGATGAAAGAGGCTTCACTAGAGACTTTCTTGGTGTGGGAAGTCAACACCGTCCTTGGCCATTATTGAATCTTCCCGACTTGCCTCCTCCGGCCACCACCGACGACACACCAACCACCGATATGAATCAGTAATCAGGTAAAACACATTATCTTTATGAACTTGGAGAAGAGGTTTGATTCCTCTGTTTGTGAAAATTTCTAAATGCATAAACGTGAACTATGTAATTAAAGTGATGATAGTACTATTTTAAGCAGGGGAGAAGAAAACGAAGAAAAACGTGCAATGTGAGATATATGACTCGGAGAGAATCTCTGAGTCAACTCGGTGCTGCACAATGGGTCCGCTCGGTTAACGAAGAAGGTAAGCTATTCGGGTCCACTCCTGCATGCATGGCGAAGCCTCTGACCATGCATGCACAGCAAAGCATACGCTATGTCGCTATACATGTCTTTCAATTTCTTATTCTTCTTTCTTGTAATTATTTCATGCTTTAGTTTTGAAAGACCTTAAAAGAAACGAGGAAAAGAGTGTACGTAGGTAATGTGAAAACCTTAATTAGTTTTTTTCTTAGGTTTAAATGTAAAAATATTAATAGTTGTTATTGAAATCCTTTATTTTCTGTCATTTTTAATGTAGACAATAGATTTTATATTGAAATATGCAAGAGAAAAAAATGTTACATATAAGCCCATTAGAGTCAGTTTGCTAACCAAATCATTAACCATGCAGTTGAGAGTAAATTATGCAGTTTGATACCGTACAATAAACTATTAACTATCTCGTACGGGTACGTACTAGGTGTATTCTTTTCTTTTTTTTGATAAAAGGTGTATTCTTTCCCTCAAGGCAAATCCACCGCAAGGTCAATCCGAGTCTTTCCACAAACCATCCACTTAACATTTATCAACTTCTTGAAAACCTTTTTCTTATTTTCCAAATGTATCACATATTCTAAGGGAACACTACTCTTTGATGGCCACTTTGATCTGTTATAATTGGATTAGATGTATCTCTATATATCCGCTGGAATTGGTGATAATTCTCGTGTTTGTAGTGTTGCTGACATTCAAAGATGGCGTGATTAATCGTTTCTGTATTTGCACAACACCTTTCACAAGTGGTTCAATCTCGATGCTATCCTTATAGAACCGGTCTTGTGCTTGCCCATAATCTATGGAATCTCAGTTCTTTCACTAATTGCAATTGCTAAGAATTAATAAATACAAAACAATTATTATTCAAGCCTAAATATATATACTATTCCTTTATGGCAAAAAAATATCAAAAAAATAATAAAAAGGGCAAAAAAATTTATCATAACTCTTTTGCTTTATCTTGTGTAGTCATAGTTGGATCAAGAACAGATTCGGAGGAATAAAAGAAAAACTCATTTTTATAAATCATCTTTATGAAATACATAGTCCATGCTTTATGTTTAATATAAATATTATGAGTACATATTGTTGACAATGATTAAAGTAAACGATACAAAAATCCTATCAAGCGTGAACATTTATTAATTTGCAGGTAATTTTAAGGATGATTTTATAGATGAATTTAACAGGAAACACATACCCAAAACAGTCTTCGGGAAGATTGAGTAAGACGGAGCAACATTCCCTTGTGACCTCTTTGACTCTGAAGCGCGTCAATGATTTTACACAATTAGGAACTGTTCTTACATCGTTGAGACAATTTACCGGTGTAGGCAATAATCCTTCCTCCGATTGGGGTGCTAATGCTGATGATGGAGCACGTGCAAGATCATTTCTTTTCTCACTTCCGTTTGTTTGTATAGACATTGATAGTATCACTATCAAAGCTAACACGATCGTCATCCACATACTTTGCATGTTTCCACTCGCCGTTTAATATTTGTATGGATTGTTTTCTATATGAAATATCACAAGTTGTTCCTTAGTATTTATAATTCTTCTCATGGATGTTTTTTTGGGTTGGCAATCAAAATTTGTTTATTTATCACATTGTAGTTCATGCATGTTATAACTTATAGGTGTCCTTCATTCATATATCTTACCTTCCGGAGAAAGATTTGGATTATAAAAAATTAAACTATATATATAAGCCTACTCAAAGTGTTTAATCTATATGGAGAAAATTTTCTTTAAATAATTATGATAAATTTGAATATTAGTATTACACAAATTTGATTAATCAAGCCAAATACAGATAACTTCAATTCCCTTTTATTCAACACAAGAATTTAAATATTATAAATATGAAAAATACACATAATCTAGAAAATATATTCATTCTATTATTAAATTTATATATATTTTATTTCAACTTTAAAGTATTTTATATATATTTTCTAAATTTACATTTCTAGTATTTTTATATATTATAGAATGTAATGGGAGGTAGAAACAAAATTTGAACAATTCGCTACCATACATATTTTTTCATTTCTTTCTTAAATTTTAATTTTCTTTTTTTTCTCACGTACCTAAAATAGTTATATATAAATCACTTTCTATATTTTTCACCATATATTTTACAATATAAATTTTAGTAGTTTTGGATTTTCTCATTGTTACATCTATTACTAACATTTCAATCTTGATTCTGAGTTTGCATCCTAGAGTTAAAATGATTTTTGTTTTATGCAATTTTTATTTAAGATATGTAATGATTGTTATTTTTTTTAATTTTTTTTGTGTGCACAATGTTGTGATGATATATATATTTGGATTTCCATGCTTTTCACAAGTCACTTTATTAAAGCTCAGGTTGCACCTTTAGAAACTAAAATAGGAGATGTTCTTCGTGAGGTGTCATGTATCTATTTTTACTTTTCTGAAGGAACACTCAACAAGTGATTTAATTATCAGTTTGTCTTTTTCAGTATAATACCGATAGATTTGTGTAATGGATTTTATTTTAGAACACTTATATACATGTTTTTGTATGTCGTCACTATATATGTCTTCATTGAAGATTATGATTACGAAAATCATGGGGCATCCTAATATTGTTAATCTTATTAAGGTGATTAACGAATAACGACCCTGAGACTGATCATTTTTACATGATTATTTCTAAGAAATCCCTTATTTCTTTCGCTTTTTGTGTTAACCATGTATTCAATCTAACATTTCAAGTAATTCGTTTTAATTTGTCAAATCCTATGTTATTGAACCATTGATTTTAAAAAAATCTATTAAAATCCATTGTTATTGAACTAGTGATTTTAAAAAGTACTTTAAAATCTATTGTTATTGAAATTATACTAAAGGGGGTGTATTGAACATGGAATTTAGAATGATTTGATTGTAGTTGAGTTTTTAAATGATTTGGGATGATTTATTGTGATTTTGACTAAATCACATAGAATCCCACCTAAAACAAAATGATTTGTTTTGTCTCATTTTTAACTAAGAAATCCCACCAAAACACATTAAAATCACAACATATCTCCTAAAATCCACTGCTTAAAACATTTCCAATAACCCTAGATTTTGAAGTGGATTTGAAAATCATAAGTTTAGTAACAGTGGATTTGAAGTGAGTTTTTAAAATTCATGCTTCAATAACAGAGGATTTGTCAATTTAATACAAATCACTCCAAATTCCATTTTCAATACACCCCCTAAGGATTTGATTTTAATGATTCCAAGAGATTTTAAAAGAAACTAAGTGGCTTTTCCGCACCATGTGCGGGCTATAATATATTTAAAATTTTACATATTAAATTACACAAAGTTATAGAAATGTGTGTATTGTTTTATGATTCAGTTATTGAAATTATGATTTTAACTTCAATCTTTGTTAGGTAATACCAATTTTTTATTTACGTAGTTCATATTGAAATAGTAATATGAGTCATAAGTAGGTTTATAGGTTATGTTTCCATCGTTTATAAAAAAAAAACACATATTTGTACCAGTTGAAAATGCAAAATACTGACATATAAATAAGAATGGATTTTTCCGTACAAAACACACACATTGCTCCATTTCGTTTTGTGTTTAATTATGACTTTATATACCTTTGGTTCAAGTTTGTTTTGGTTTATCAAATAGTTTACATAAAATTTATATATAAGTTAGATAACTGCCAGAGGTAACCAATGTTTAAAATACTCCGAGAGATTACATGGTCCAATTACACTACAAGAAAACAGCCGCAAATCCGACGGAAGTAATTCCGTCGGAAATTTGCCCCCTGGTATGTGCATGCGTCGAGAGTTTTTATTCCTCTCCGTTCTTATTCCCGGCCCTGAGCATCCGAAGAGATCACTTGATGTATTCCTCCAGCCATTGATTTATGAGTTACAAATGCTATGGAGTCACGGTGTCGAAGCATTTGATGTTTCACGGAAGCAGAATTTTCTGATGCGTGCGGTCCTTATGTGGACTATTAGCGATTTCCCAGCATATGGTATGCTATCTGGATGGACTACTCATGGAACATTATCGTGCCCGTTTTGCCAAGACAACACTGACGCTTTCCAATTGAGGAATGAAAGAAATCCATGTTGGTTTGATTGCCATAGAAGGTTTCTACCGGACGGCCATCCCTATCGTCGGTCTAAAAGATTATTTAAGAAAAATAAACAAGTGTTTGATGCTCCAATTGATGAGATAGACGGTCGTACTATATTAGAGCAGTTGAGAGATTTTGGTGCTGAGAGGACTCCTGATTGTGGGGGTAATGGGCATGAACCGCTTTGTGGTGTAGGAGGAGCTCACAACTGGCACAAGAAGAGTATATTTTGGGATTGGCCATATTGGAAGGATCATTTATTAAGGCACAACCTCGATGTGATGCATATTGAAAAGAACTTCTTTGACAACATCATGAATACGGTGTTAAACATCCCGGGAAAGACAAAAGACAATGTGAAGTCTAGGATGGATGTTTCAAAGATTTGTTACCGTGCTTATCTTGATCGTCTTCCCGATGGTACATATCCTTTTCCTCCGTACCGATTGCAAATACAAAAGATAAGAGAATTTTTCCGGTGGATTGAACACGGAGTTAAATTCACTGATGGATATGCAGCTAATCTGGGTAACTGCGTAGACTCGCGATACCTAAAGTTTTTGGGACTGAAGAGTCATGATTGTCATGTACTGATGCAGAGGCTTCTTCCATTTGCTTTTACCCATCTTCTTCCTCAAACTGTCCACGAATCTATTGTAGCAATTGGTGCTTTCTTTAGGGATTTATGCACGAGAACACTTACAGTTGAGGGGATCCGTAATTTAGATGCCAATATACCAGTGATCCTTTGCAATCTTGAGAAGATCTTTCCGCCGTCTTTTTTTGATGTTATGGAACATCTTCCCCTACACCTCCCCCGCGAAGCCAAACTAGGTGGTCCCGTTCAATTTCGTTGGATGTATCCTTTTGAGCGGTACATGTTCCATCTAAAGAAGAAGGTCAAAAATTTGGCTCGAGTTGAAGGTTCTATTGTCGCACAGAGTATCAATGAAGAATCATCACAGTTTGTGGAATATTACTTTCCGCGGGAAGTTAGTACGAAGAGTAGACGTCCTGCTCGTTATGATGATAAAGGTGAGAGAGTCACGTATGCCGCGATTGTCCCTGAGATGTTTTCGCAAGTTGGCCGAGTGATTGGGAGAGGCAAGAGACGCTTCCTGTCACAAGCAGAGTGGAGTCACTTACATATGTATATCCTAACGAATTGTGAGGAGATGGCGGAGTACGAAAGGTAAAAACAGAACTTATTTAAATACATCTTGTTTTTAATACCTAAGTAATATATAGGTTTCATATGTTATATATTTTTGTTTGCTTTCAGGATTTACATTGCATCAATACGTCGCTATTATCCAGAAATGACAGAAGACGAACTTGGAGAATCTAAGGAAAATGAGTTTCCAAATTGCCTGCAATATTACGTAAGTTTTAAAAAAACGCTTACATTTCCTAAAATTAGTGAATTAATTATTACTTAATTAAATGTTTGCTTATTAATTTGTCTAAATTATTATCTCAGGTTTCTGAAGGAATGAAGAATGGAGAAAGGTTTCCGACATGGTTACAAGAGATAGTTTCAGGCCCAAGCTTTGAAGCAACTTCATACGCTCGGTATTGCACTAGGGGATTTGTATTTAGGATTCATGAAGAAAGGCCGAGGGCAACTGCAGATTACGGTATTTCAGCTACAAGTGGTGATGTAGTCTACTACGGGATTCTGAAAGAAATATTGCAAGTGCGCTATCCAGGAATGTTGGGCATGAGGTGCATTGTTTTCTTGTGTGAGTGGTATGATCCGTCATATCCAAAAGGTGTCCAGGTGAGCCAATTTGGCGTCACTTCAGTAAATTCTTCTAGGAGACTGCAAAAGTATGACCCATTCATCCTAGCATCACAGACAGACCAGGTTTGATTTTAAAATTTTATAATACGTGTCTTATAGATAAATAATGATATTGTAATTGCCTAAACTAAATATGTTTGTTTCAGGTATGCTACATTTCTTATCCTAGGGTAACACATCGAGGAGATCCTTGGATTACAGTGCCTCCAATTAATCCAAGAGGGAGACTATATGGAGTTGCTGAGCAAGATGCTATGCAACCAACTAGAATTACTCTGATGGCTCCAGTTGATCATTCTTCAGCGGTGGACCTTTTTGTTGATTTCACTGAATTTGGTGATAATATCGTACATTCAGAATCAGAAGAAGAAGTTGGAGAATTTGATGAAGACGAAGACACAATTCCTTCGGAAGGATCTGATGAAGAAGAAGAAGTTGGAGAATTTGATGACGAAGAAGTTGGATAATTTATATATATATATATATATTTTTTTTTTTAAATTATATATATATATATAATTCCGACTTATCTGTATATTTATTTATATATATATATATTTAATATAAAATGATTTATATATATATATATATTTTTTTTAAAAATGATATATCTGTCGGAAATCTGTCGGAAACATATATATATATTTCCGACAGATTTCCGACAGATAATCATTTTTATATAAATAAGCTTTTTATTTTATTTTGAAGCATCCGTCGGAAATCTGTCGGAAATATATATATATTTCCGACAGATTTCCGACGCAATATTCATATCATGCTAACCTTAAAAGACGACACGTGTTACCCTTACATCTGTCGGAAATATATATATTTTTCCAACTGATTTCCGACAGATTTAGGGTTTTGAGGCCAAATTCCTGAATTTCGAGAAGACAAAGTCTCGGCATACAATTCTGACAACTAAAGTGAAAGATAATTGAGTAAATAACATTCTCGATGTTATACAGAACATGTTTTGCGATTTTGTCATGTTTCAACCAAAAGCGTTTCATACAGTTACATATACAAAACAATAGATGTTTACGGAAAATACTAAATGTTTAGAATTTGAAAGTAACAATGACCATTATCAAGTATTTTATCTTCCAAATATTGCTTCAACCATGCTATTAACTTGTAACTACGAAAACGGATCATAAACAAGCTTAAAACCCCAAATCTGTTAGAAATCTGTCGGAAAAATGTATATTTTTCCGACAGATTTCCGACGGAATTGGAGATTTCAGGTAAAAATATGTACAAAATGCTAACAATTTTTCCAAAATAAGCATTTTGGAAAAAAATGTTAACAATGCTAAATATTGTTTAAAAATTACAAAATTTTTCCATAATGCTAATTCATTAATTTCCAAAAAAAACATTTCTTAAATTTAATAAACATTTCCTAAATTTCTTCAATTCCTTAACCCTAAACCAACAAAAAAACATTTCTTAAATTTAATAAACATTTCCTAAATTTCTTCAATTCCTTAACCCTAAACCAAAAAAAAAACATTTTTTAAATTTAATAAACATTTCTTAAATTTCTTCAATTCCTTAACCCTAAACCAACAAAAAAACATTTTTTAAATTTCCCATACACTAAAACCACAAATCTGTCGGAAATCTGTCGGAAAAATATTCATTTTTCCGACAGATTTCCGACGGATTTGCCAATTTTTACCCGCGAAATGAAAAATAAACACCGCGAAATCAGTCGGTCCAATTACACGTGGTCATTCAATTTTTTTGGAATTCCGACGGAATTCCGACAGATTTAAAGCTGTCGGAAATTCTGGGAATAAAACATATTTCGTTCTTCTTCTTCTCTTCGCCGTTTCTTCTTCTCTTCTTCTTCTCTGGAAAATCCGCCGCCTCCTCCGCTCCTCCTTCGCCGTCCGCCTCCGATTTCGCCGTTTATTCTTCTCTTCTTCGCCGGAAATCCACCGGATTTCGTCTCTTCTTCTTCTCGCCGCCTCCTCCTCTTTCTCCACGCCGCCTCCTCCTCTTGCTCACCGCCGCTGCCTCCTCCGCTCCTCCTCGCCACCGGAAATCGCCACCCATGTCGGAAATCCCAAGTCATTTGTAAGTATCAATTGATTTTGTGAATTGATTTTCGTTAAATTTAGGAAATGAGTTTGTGAATTGATTTTGGTTAGATTTAGGATTAAGATTAGGGTTAGATTTAGGGTTTTGGAAGTTACATTATGAAATTTGGAAATTGTTACTAATTTTATGAAATTGTTACTAAATTGTTAGTATTTTTACTAATTTTTACTAAATTGTTAGGGTTTTTAAATTGTTATGAAATTGTTAGGGTTTTTAAATTGTTATGAAAAATTAGATTTATGATTAGGAAAAATGAGGGAAATTGATTTAGGGAAATTGATTTAGGGAAATTATTTTTTCCATAAATTTTTAGAATATTGTTAGCAACTTTTACTAATTTTTAAACAATTATAGCGATTAATTTAAAATTTTAGAATTTTAATTTTTTAGAATTTTAAATTATGTAACAATTACTTAAGAATTTTAGAATATCGGAATAATTGTAAATTTAAAGATAATGACTTAATTTTTGAATTTATATCTATATTTTAAAGAATTTTAAACAATTAGATTTAGGAAAATTTTTAAAAGGTTTATAAGATTGTTTACAAAACCTTATAAAACTATTTAAAAACCTTATAAAACTATTTAAAAACCTTATAAAACTTTACAAAAACCTTATAACACTATTTAAAAACCTTATAAAACTTTAAATTTTAAATTTTAGAATTTTGGAAATTTAAATTTTAAATTCCACCTCAGAATTTTAAATTTTACAATTTTGGAAATTTAAATTTTAGAATTTTGGAAATTTAAATCAAAGTTTTTCTAAACCATTATATTTTTATAATTATAGATTTTTCATATATTTAAAATATATTATCATATAAATCTAGGGATTACATGTGGTTTCGCCAATTTGCGGTAAGTCATCTGTTTTCACAATTTTTACTTTCATTTAAATTATTATTATTTATATTTAATTTTTCTTTTTGCAGCAATAATTTAGGTGGGACCCACACATGACCGCTCTGGTCAGGCGGGAATTCGACTCTTATGCAGCACTGCACTACTCGAAGAAGGTGTTCGAGTGGAAGGATAAGTGGCTACACGGTGAGGTGCCAAAGGAGATGGTTGAGAAGCCGGACTTGTGGAACGGGTTCATCGCCTATTGGCAACTAGAGGCTACCAAGGACACCTCTACATATCACTCTAGCAACCGGAACAGCCAGCGCAACGGCAAGGGACCTTCCACCCACAACCTTGGAGCTACCAGCAAGAAGACAAAGGCTAGGGATATGGTAAGTTTTTTATGTACGTCTTCATTTTTATTAATTTTTTTTTTGTTTTATACATTTATATTATTAAATAAATATCTAACAACTGCAGACTAAGAAGTTGGGTCGGGATCCCAACAACTTGGAACTTCTGCTAGCGACACACACCGACAAGAATGGTGTTGTCCAGGATCAGGTAGCTCGGGAGATTCAGGAGAGCGTCCAAAGAATGGAAGAGGAGTACATTATGTCTCAGCCATCCGTCGAAGGAACCCCTCCCATCACCCAAGCCCCGGACGACATCATCAACCAATTCGTCTTAAAGGTATGTAAAATTTAAAATAGTTTTCAAGTCTTTTTCATTTACAATTTAATTTGTTCCGCAGGTTGCTCCGCAGAGCAAAGGGCAGCTTTATGGTCTTCCCGACGATGCGGGATCATCGGGGTCTTCTTGTTACTACAGCGAGACATCCGACCTGAGAGCCCAGATGAAGGAAAAGGACGTTGAAATTGAAGATTTGAAGACGACGGTCCAACAGATACGAGATGCACAAGCCGCCCTAGAAGCCGAGCGGGAAAAGGAGAGAGCCGAGCGGGACAAGGACAGAGAGAAGATGCAACGGATGATGGAGTACTTGGGCCGCAACCCGGATTTTCCGGGGGGGGCCCACCATTTAGATTTTTATTTACAACTTTTTTGTAAAACAATATTACTTTTAATTTCTACTTTTAATTTTATTTTAATTTCTACTTTTAATTTTATTTTAATTTAAATAATTCAAATTTTAAATTTTAAATTTATATTAAATTAATTATTATTTAATTTATTATAATTTTTAATAATTTCTACGAATACGTCGGAAATCTGTCGGAAATAGATCCGTCGGAAAGCTGTCGGAAATAAAACCGTCGGAAATAAATACGTCGGAAGTCTGTCGGAAAGTCGTCGGTTTACATGTAATCAGAACTCGTCGGATATCAGTCGGAAAAAAAACCGACAGATTTCCGACAGTGATATTTCCGACGGAATTCCGACGTCTCGCCGGACTCCGGCAGGATGTCGGAATTCCGTCGGAAATAAAGCCGTCGGAAATCTGTCGGAAAATTTTGACGGATTTCCGACAGAATTACCATTTCCGACAAGATAGAAACGACAGACAAATCCGTCGGAAATCTGTCGGAATATGCGTTTTCCGACAGACTTCCGACGGATATATCCGTAGGATTCTCGCTGTTTTCTTGTAGTGTTAAGAGAAGACATGTGGCAATAAGAAACGTATCAGAAGTCTCTATGTATTGAGACGTATCAGACCGAATATAACAATTTTCATCTATTTTAAATATATTTTTTCTTTATGATACTCACTCAGACTCACCGTTGCAAGTGCTCTAAAGAGTCACACATTTTTCAAACAATGAAAATTATGGGATATCACTGACTTTTAGGTCTTTCTAAACTATAAGATTCAATCTGCAAAGTGGAAACAAAAATAGAATAAGACTCAAAATTATGTTTTGAGAATTGTGAGTAGAATATTTATAGAAGAGGTTAGAGTTTTGAGAAAATCACATACGATTAGATCGTTTACAAAAATATTTTTTTAAATAATTTCAACATAACTATTGTTTAGAGATTTTGAAATCTTATGCATCGAATCTTCTTAAAAACCCTAATTTCAATATCTCCTTTAAATCCAATAATTTGATGCAGTCTCCGATCCCCCTAATTTTCAATCTTTAAATTCATTAGTTTTTGTATACTTTTGGTTTTCATGTTACTTAGATTTGTTCTTGTATGGAGAATGTATGCTACAACGCTGTTGGAGTTTATCACGTTTGTGTGACGTTGTGGAAAAACGATGGTTGAATCTATCAAGCAATTATAAAAAAAAAAAATTAACAAAACAATCTATATAATTAGCTTAAATCCATGTCACTTTTATTGATGAACATGTCATCATTCCATGTCAAATTAAAACACCTAAGCTTTTTCAATAAAACTATTTTCTTTTAATAGTAAGAGGATTCCAGGGGATTTCCTTGTTAAAAATACAAAGACTCAAATCTCATGGTTTTAGGTGGGCTTGCAGAATTTTATTATAAATCTCATAGAATCACACAAAATCATTAAAATAACCTAAAATCTCATTAAAACTCAAATCTCTTTAAATGCAATATTTGGTGAATTTTATGTCATTTAGTACCTTGTTGTTTCTGATGGAAAATGGGCCTATGGGCTATGGTGACTCTGGACCGTCTTGCTCCGGACCAGTGGGTGCTCTATGGTAATTGTTGGTGTCATATACCTTCATGTTCTTGTATGATATGTGTTGTCTAATGTTTCTTAATCCATGATTTGGTTTACCTAACAAACTCATTATATTTTCCTTGTTGTTTTCGTTTTCTAAAATGAAGAAAAACCTAAGGTTATTCACATAGACATCAAAGGCGACCATTTGTTGATTAGTATCGAAACATGGAAGATAGAAAAATTCAATGTCAGCCAAATGTTCAAGGTACCTAAAATCTCATCTCCATTCTACATAAATTTTAAAAATCTGTAATATGCGGTACGTTTGTTTGAAAATGATGGTGATCAACTTCGTTATTGTATATCATGGGACTGTTGTGTTCAGTGGCCAAAATGTTGTTTATGCATGCAACATTGGCAGAACTGTAGACATGGGCAGTGAGAGTTAGTTAATTACTTTGTACTAGAAAATTACCCGCGTTATACGCGGGATACAATGATTATCGAATAAAATTAATAGTTTTAGTTAAAAAAAATATTATGAAGAATAATTATACATAACCTAAGACCTAATTTATATATTTGGATTTTGCGAGGTGACCTAGCAAATCACCTTTTGAACAATATTATGAAGAAAAATTAAAAACATTTACTTGTCAAACAAAATAACATATGTAAAAACATATTTTTACATGCTCATATATTTTCAAAAGATAATTAATAGTTTTATTTTATTTTAAATCAATTTTTTAGTATATATGTTAAATTTTTGTTCACATTTAATTCTATGATTTAAATCTATAATTTCGAGATATTTTAATTTTGGCTAGTTGAAAATTTCAAAATATTTTAATTTTGGCAAGTTTATGAAGATTCAATGTGTTTGGCAATTAGAGTTATAGTAATCAAAATAAGTATGTTTGGAATTAAATGTGTTTGGTAATGAGTATAAGAGAATGAAATAAATAAATAAAAATAAAGAGGAGAAAAATTGTGGTGATGACACCTAAGCAAAGTGCTCCCAAAATGCTTCTCAAATAATATATAGGATTGTGTGATACTATTAGAGCATCATTATAGATGGGTAATATAGTGGGTTGTTAAATATAAAATTATTAAAATTTGAGTAAAAGAAAGAAAGAGAGTGTTTTGTGGAGTGTATTGAAATATAAAATTAATAAAATTTGAGTAAAGAGAGAAGATAGTGAGTGTGAGTAAATATAAAAGGAAGAGAGAGTAAATATTTTTAGAACTTTTAGAGAGTAAATATAAAAGGAAGAGAGAGTGTTTAAATATAAAATTAATAAAAGTTGAGTAAAAAGATGAAAGAGAAGGTATAAAGTTGAGTAAAAAGAAGATAGAGTGTGTGTTTTAATAATTTTATATGGTATATTTACCCTTATTTACTATGGATAATGATGCCCTTACTAATACCATACTAGGACAATAACAATTCTTGGGTGATATACATACACTTTTTTTTTTTCATCTGAAAGATTTATATATTAAGCCATTACCTCAAGGTCCTCGACATTACAAGCATTACAAAGCAAATCTATCCTCCACAAAAAACCATCACACATACGAGAGGTAGCTTGGTACAAAGCCAAATCAAGCACCTAACGAAACCAAACTTATAGCAACATGAACGAGAAATTAAAGCATCTGACCCAAGGCATTGAATACCAATTACAAAGATATGAACATAATCCAATACACTTCGATGTTTCTTCCCCGATACTTGACCCAATATTGTTAAGGGAAAGCTGTCGAAAAGTATCGTTACAAGAAGACTGATTCATCGGAGAACACGAATGCTGATCTGTTGGACAATTAAAGAGCCTTGAACCCATCTTCATTCTCTTCCAAGTACTAGTTAAAGGAGGCAAGACGATTGCGAGGACCACAACAACCAGGATCCGCAAGCATAAAGAGAAGGCCAATGGTAATAAAAGCGGCAGCGACCAAACCACAATCACCATCAGAGCAACTCCCAACACCCACCATCTTTTGCGGAACACAACATCTACACACCACTACACAAGCCTTCTCAAACAAGAAGGCGAAGAAAACACTACTACTAGGCCAAACGAAGAAGACTAACACCAAGTAGATAAAGCCGGAACCAAACCACGAGAAGTCAAAATCCATGAACCAAACAAAGGAAAAACAGACCTCACCGAAGAGAGACGACCAACAAACATGAGAGATCCACCGATTTGGCAAGCATAGCCAGATCTAGAAGAGATCGATCGGAGAACAAGAGCGGTTTTCGCGAGTAAAGGTCAAGCGCACCACCAGTCTATAGATGAGCAAGAATCTTCATCCCGAACCACCACCACAATCCCAAACCACACCCTAACCACCACCATAGCCACACCGCCAAAAGAACCCCACAAACCATCAAAAGAAAATCAACTCTTCAAGGCTGCACATCCCAAACCGAAGCTAAAACGAAAACAAAAGGACCGGCATCAGTGCTAATAGAGCCACCGGCACTGATCCAAGCTCAGATCTAAAAAGAAAAAAGTTTGAAAAATTTCGTCTAAAATCGCCCCAAGGGAAGGCGGCCGTTCATCGTCCACACATGTCGGGTGATATACATACACTTCATGATACTTTTTCCAAATAAATGACCAACTTCATTTACTGTATAACAAAATTCATAACACTTTTCAAATTATCAACACCACAAACACAAATATAGAAGTTATCACTCATGTAGACTAATCAGCCGAAAATAACTTCAGAAAAATGATACGAACTTTAAAAAAAAATTATATCAATAAAATGATTTTTCTCGAATTTGAAGTAACCAATTACTAAAAATAAAAATAAAATGAAAATGTAAAAGCTATATCCTCGTGGATCTCTCTACAGAATCTCTCTAGCGGCGTAACCGTACCGAGATCTGCGAAGATTCTCCTGTCGTTTCTTGTACACAAATCCGGCCAATCCAACCACACACACCGCCGCAATCGTTCCGAATGCAACCCCAGCTTTCGTTCCGCCGCTCATTCCACCACCGCCTCCCGACGGTTTTTTCTCTTCGATCCCTTTAATGTCGCTGTGATCCAAATCGCTTGCTTCCGGCGACGGAGATGAGGAAGGAGATGTATGATCCTCCGGCGACGGCGGAGAGATCGACGGAGAATCTGACGGAGATGGAGACGGACTGTGTTCTGTTTCCGGTTTCGGTGGTGAAGAGTACTCAATCGGAGATTCCGCCGGAGAAGGAGAGTTAGCAGAGGGAGGAGATCCGAGTTCCGGTTTAGGCGAGTGGATTGGAGGCGAATCTGAAGCGTCGTCGGGTAGATCCGGCGACGGAGCCGGTGAGGATGTAGTCGGGATCTCGCCGGAGACGAGTTGGAGCATTAGTAGAGCCGTGATGATGATGATGATGATTCCGACGAGCTTCATTTTGAAATCTGTGTTTCTCTCAGATCTCGAATTTGAATTAAGTAGAGACGAATAAAGGAGAGAAGATCTGGAGAAGTTAGTTTTGGGTGAGAGGGGGAAAAAAAGCATTACGATCGCTAGATTTGCGGCTACGAAAAGCGTACGACTAATGGGATTGAGCCACGTAGGATACGTATGGATACAAGGAACAGAGCGAAACACAGGATCAACGATGGTGGTGGGATCTAATGTGAAATGTGAACCGTGCGAGAGAGCTGATGCGGGAAATCTGCACGTGGGATTCACGTGAAACTGTCACGTTTTCTTTTTCACCGGCATTCGTCGTATGTATTTCTTTTGAGTTTTAAAGGTTACTTTTCGAATAGATTCGTCAACAATATATAACTAAACAATCCAATTGTCAAATGAAAAATCACTAACTTCATCATAACTTTATTCGTTTTCTCAATAATTGGTTATAGCTAAATATAGACATTACATTCTAACAAAATACCATATAAGAAACGACAAACTATTTTGGCAATACAATCCGTATTTAGATAAGTTAATCTGATAAGTCTCAAGGTGTTGGGAAATTATCAAAGTTTTCATCCTCCATTGGACCAAATCGAATCCATAACTATTCTTCTAAGGTTTTCCAAAGAATTTGGTATGGACCAAGTCCACGAGCTTTTGATACAGTTGTAAGATAAAGTTTTCACCCTCCCATTTCTTCATTGGCTTCCTCTGAATGATAGTATGATGCAAACCTTTTTTTTATGCTCTCTTGCTATCTCGTGGTAGGCAAAGTATTGTTTAGTTGGATTCCACCATGGAACTTTGGAAATTATAGTTTCACGTGGCGTAATTGATCACCACCGGAGCTAGCGCAATATGTTGGTGTGGCCCTCGCGGTAGCCTGATGATTGGCGCTTCTACGATTTTTAGTTCTTTCTCGATACGTTTGATCCACCCTCTTTGCCATTAGTTACCATCTCCTCCCTATTCAAGGACTCCTCAACAGTGTGTTTAACCTACTAGCTACTGCTATAAATCACAAAAGTTGTCATTGAAGTCGGTGCTAAGCTTCCGAAGCTCATCATGGACCATACTTACGATAACCCGCGTCAAGGTCATCATCCTCTCTTGTTGTTAGGCATGACATTTTCCCTCAAATTTTGAGCCATATTGCTTTATTTGAGTTATTTTTATTGTTTCTACGCAAATGATTATGATCGGAGATTATTGTTCACAGAGAAAATGACGTGATTCATTTAATGTGCTCGAATACAAAGTTGAGAAGCCTCAATGAGAGAATTAACAAAAATGTTAAAGATAATTTATTTTTGGGTAATGAGGGAAGCAAGTCGTCAATAATACATGAAACAGAAGTGGAATCATGGATCTCCGGCAAAACACTGTGGCGTGGGATATTAAATGAGTTACTCGGTTCTTTTATTCTAGGAAATAGATTTTGACTCAATTACTTTAGAAACACGAAATAGAGATGCTAAGAGATAATTACTCGTATTTACAAAAATATGAAATAGAGAAGCTAAGAGATAGTTACTCGTATATGGGATTTGATTTTCTTGGTCGGTTCGTTGTTCGGTTTAATATTGGACGATGAGATGACTCATCATAATCTTTCCTTAACACCGAACGTAGGCTTCAAAAAACTTCCTTGTTATACTTAGGATTTCACTAGAATAAACTCAGTCTTGGCCAAGCTTCTCGATTATATAAGGTTTCAATCAGTTGCTTATAGTCACCTAGAAAAGATATATGTTAAAACACACATCACAAGGTTGTTACTTCGACTTTCAGACTAGAATGAAGGACTGAGTTTTTGCTTCAAACCATCTTACTCGGCTTGACCAGTGCCGGGCTTAGATCAGTAGGGACTCAAGGCGAACTAAAAAATAGGGGCCTTATTAATATATATAAAAAAACATCACAAAATTTTGGACATAAACAATGATAATCTAAAAAACCTAAGACATAATCTTTCTTCCTTCCTTTTCAATAAATTCTTTCACCAAACTCTGGTAATCTAAGTTCTTGATTAGTTCTCTTTCTATGGATATAATAGCTAGACCATTCAATCTTTCTTGTGACATGGTTGATCGCAAATAAGATTTGATCAACTTTAACTTTGAAAAGCTTCTTTCAGCAGAAGCGACTGAAACTGGAATCGTTAGCAATATCCGATAAGCAATCCATGAGTTTTGATAACAACTCTCCATTCCTCTCAAATAATTCAACACTTCGACGGGTTTCTTGCAGTCTTTTGGCAAAGCCTCTTTTAAAACTGTTAGTTCAAAAAAAAAAATCAGCCCTAACAACATCTGAACAATTTCCATGTCTTAAAAAGACTTCAAGATTGGTACAAGATGCCTTCAAACTGTCTTCACTTGCTGACTTCAATTTCTCTAAATCAAAAAGAAAACCAAAAGTTTGTTCATACTTTTGAAATTGCTCAAATCTTGTCTCAAGAGAAGAAAGAGCTTGATCCATAACTCGGACGAAATAAGAAATTCTAAAGCTCTCTTCTGGAGATAAATTCGCTGGTTCTTGAATAATTCTTGATTCCTCATCAAAAAAAAAATTTCTTCTGATGATACGTCCTTTCTTTTCAAGGAATATGGCTTTAATCTCCATAGATTCTGCTATTTCTTGAACATCCGATTTTGCACTTTCAAAACCTGTCTCTCTAAAATTCTGAAAAAAAAGAAACAAGTCCTTTGAGCTGAGTAACAACAACTTCAATATTCATGTCTTCTGACTGCAAACTCTTGCTTACGGTGTTAACGGCAAATAGAAGTTTGTACCAAATCACCATAGACAACAAGAACTCATAATTTCCAATCCCATGTGTTTCACTTGTCGCAAGACACTCAGCATCACTTTGTGCTTTCGGATCATCTGTAGTTTCTGCTCGATAAATTAAAGCATCTCTTATTTTTGGAGCTTGAAATCTTATTGCCTTAACGCATTCAACATGACTCTCCCACCGAGTTTGTGATAAAGATTTAACTGTTAAACCTCCCACCATATCTTCTAATATCTTCCACCGCTTAGTTGAAGATGCAAACAAACATTAAATACGCTGGATTATCCCAAAAAAAGAAATAGCTTTTTCAGAAGTGGTTGCCATATCACAAAGCGCAAGATTAAGACTGTGACAACCACATGGTGTATAAAATACACGTGGATTAACATCAAGGAATCTGCTTTGCACTCCTCTATGTTTTCCTTTCATATTGGATCCATTATCATATCCTTGTCCCCTAACATCATCAATGTCTAAATCTAGAGCAACCAATACATCCCGAATCTCGCGAAAAAGCCCTTCTCCAGATGTGTCATCAACTTTTAAGAATGTGAGGAAAAATTCTTCTACCTTAGTTGAACCTGCTGAAACATCAACACATCGAAGGATAAGAGTCATTTGTTCCTGATGACTAATATCTGGAGTACAATCAACAATGATAGAAAAATATTTCGCACGTCGAATCTTTTTCATGATCATACCCTTGATCTCATCAGCTATCATTGCTATCAACTCGTTCTGAATTCTATTACTGAGATAATGGTAACGGGATTCACCATCTTCAAATCGTCTTACATGTTCTCTCATTACTGGATCCCACTCAGCCATCATATCAATAAAACTTAAAAAATTTCCATTACCATCTGTTTTTAGCTTTTCGTTACTTCCACGGAATGCTAAATTTTGTTTAGCAAGAGTCTTTACCAAAGAAAAAATTCTAAGCATCACATCTTTCCAATGATTCCTTTCTTTGTTGAGTTCTTGTTGCACATGCTTATCAATTGTTTGGTTTTTCTGCAGCCTCAGTTCAAGTTCCATCCATTGCCTCATGCATTTAATATGTTCATGACTAGTCTCATTACTATCAAGTCTATCCAAAATATTTTTCCAGTCACAAAGTCCCTTAGATGCCAAGTGACTAGCAGTGTTTTCTCGAGTGAACAACTTACAACAAAAACAAAAGACCATATCCAATGTTTTTGAATAAACTAGCCAACGTCTGTCTTGTTTCTCTTTATTACTCAAAACTCTGGTATAGTATGAATGAGAAAAACGTCGACCACTAGTTTTGTTTTTTTTAAAAACAAAATCAACCGGTAGTCTTGTCGAAGGACCTTTTTCAACCATGACAATTCTTAATCCAGAATCGACTTTTCCCCAATTACCAGGATCATATATATATCTAGAAGTCCATGATGCTCTTTAGATTCAACTCTTTCCTCATCTATATTCATATTCTCCTGTTCATTCTCATCTTGTTTTTTATTCTCGCCTTCATCTTCTTCTATGTTAACATTCTCATCATCTTGTTTATTCTCGTTCTCGACTTGATCATTGTTAATTCCAACAGATTTAGTAGGATTTTCAGGGTTTTTCACAAATTTGTCCATAGAACCCGCTATTGATTTCAAGTATGCATCATCTTTTTCTTTCTTTTGTCTTTTTTTGGATCCAGGCGGATATGATCTTGGATGCATAATTCTAAATTTAATAGATCAAAATACAAAATATATCAAATCACCACTGTCAAAACAAGCAAACAAATCTATTATATTATACTACTTATTTAATTAGTATAAATTAAAGATTTAGCACTTGACATAGATGAGAACATGTGTTCGTCAATGTCAATTTAAACAGAAAAACAATCACAGTTCACGGGAAAAGAAATACTAATTAAAAAATCAAAGAGAAAAATAAACTTACCCAATTACCAAGTGAAGGAGAAGAAGAAGAGTCTCTGTCAGAACAGTGGAGGAAGAAGAAGACCGGTACGATCGTGGCGGAGGAATATACTATGAAGATTGAATCAAATCTGCTAGGGATTTTGATTTTTTTTGTTTTTGTAAATTGTATTGATTATTTATAGACTAATAAATTCAGAGTTGATTCATATTCCATATATGATTATGATTTTTTTATTAAGTTTGAGATCCGGATCTCGTTTCCTTTTCTGTTTGGGAAATCTTTTTTTTTCCAAAGTTAAAAAAAAAAAAAGAAATTGACCTACAAAGACTCGAACCTTCGTTGCTAACAAAAAAATGTGATCTCTGAAACCACTAAGATACATGAGACTTTCGAAATTAAAGGGCCCTAAAAAATATATATATTTCGGGGGCCTAAGGCAAAAGCCTTTTTCTTTACTCACTAAGCACGGCCCTGGGCTTGACTAGTCTGTTACTCAACCTCTTGATATGATTCCCTTTAATAAACAAAAGATGAATTAATTAATTGATTAATAAAAAATGATGTTTGTAATCTTTTATGTAACTATATTAAAAAAAAAATCAATTTATGAAGAAACCGTTTAAAAACAATATTTGTAGAAACAAAAAACTAGGACGAGTGAAACTTATTTTTTCTCAAACCTTAGAACATTCTCATTTTTCCATATTCGTTGCGAATCAACATAATAAAACGAAAATTTAGGAAGATATTTAACTCAAAAATTAAAGTTGGAAATTTATCAAAAATATTATTGGCTCCTAAAAAAAGCAAAATTCAGATGTTTCGACCACCACTATGTCGACACACTATAGGTTAATGGTTTTGGCCTTTCTTCCGGATAAGAGACACGCATTGTTTCGTGTTTTTGTATAAAGATATTAAAACTTCTTAAACAAAAAAAGAAGAAGATATTTTTTTTTTTTGAATTGAATGTCAAATTAATTCAAACAAAAAAACGTTTTTACAACTAGTGCGTACTTGTGCCAAATTGTGATTTAAACTCTACTTTTACAACAAATCAATGGCAATTAACGGGAAGCAAACCATGCCTCCAATCCTCCGTCCAATCGACCATTCCCCGTTCCTCGGATCGTTGAGAGCTTGTTGCGGGTTTGTTTGTCAATGAATTTGACTAGTTGCGAAGTAGTAAGCGAGGCTTCCCCATGTCTCCTATTATTCCGTTCCCTCCAAATCGAATGAAGTGTGGCTTGGAATGTGTATCGAAGTAGGAATTGTGTGATGTCGTCTAGAGTATCATCGACTAAGAGTTCCACCAAGTTGTCCCAAATCACAGTGTACTTCCGTCCAAGTAATTTAAGAACCAGAGTCCTCCATATGTCTTCTGAAAAACCGCACTCGAAATAAAGATGGTTCCGAGTTTCGATGGTATTTTGGCAAAAAATGCATTGACCCGTCACACCAATATTCCAATGTAGCATTCTGTTACCCGTAGACAATCTATCGTGGATAGCGAGCCATGTATGAAAAGCGTATTTGGGGGTATGGTGTTGAAACCACACTCCTTTGGACCATATCTTCGTATCATACATAACTCGAATCTGAGCCCACGTTGCTTTAGAGTTGAATAAAGGTCGAAAGATATCCGATTGTTTCCTCCATAACACGATATCTTCGCCACTTTGAAAGCCCTTTCTTCTCTGTTCTTCGATAGCGGGCTCAATCTCATTGTAAATATCTAGACGATGGTTGCGGCGTCGATGAGTTCGAAGAACCAATCCCACAGATGAGTGCATCGGAATGCCCAGATCAATGCAACCTCTTTCTCCCACCATATCCATTAAGCAACCCTTTGGTGACCAAACATCAAACCAAAAAGAGGTCCTTTCACCATTCTTAATGTCAATTTTCACAAAATTTCTCGCTAGCCCTCGGTACTTTAGAAGTTTTCTCCACATCCAAGAACCCGACGACGACGTACTCTTAGTTGACCAAAATGATCCCTTGCGAATCAGATAGCAGTGGACCCAATTGACCCACATCGAAGATCGAGCAGCCAAGATACGCCAAATGAGCTTAAGGCAACTCACTCTATTTGCTTCGTCGAGCGGCTTAAGACCCAAGCCTCCCTCTTCCTTTGGCTTGCAGACATCACTCCAAGCGATCTTCGATTTTTTTGCATTTAGTTGTGGTCCAGACCATAGAAAGGCGGCACATAGCTTATCTATTTCTTGTAAACAAGCTTTTGGCAATCGAAATGCCGAAATCCAGAAGTTTGTTAAACTTTGAATAACTGAGTTGATGAGCTGAATGCGACCCGCAAACGAGAGATAACGGGCTGTCCAACTAGTTATCTTGCCACGAATCTTTTCAAGCAACGGATTATAATCATTGATCGTCATCCTTTTCGTTAGAAGCGGAAGCCCAAGGTATCGCACTGGTAGAGTTCCTGAATCAAACGGGAATTGGTCAAGTATGGTTCCTTTTATCTCCTCCGAGACACCCGCCATATAGATTGTTGATTTCTCAAGACTAATCAATAGGCCAGAGAACCGAGAAAACTCATTAAAAACCTCAAGTATCCCCTCAATTGACTTCCTTGTTCCATCTGTGAACACCAACAAATCATCAGCAAAACATAAGTGCGTAAGCTTAACGTTTTGACAATTCGGGTGGTAACCAATCCTCTTTTCAAGTGCAGATTTATCGAGCATCCGAGATAGCACATTCATGCTTATGACGAAGAGATATGGCGAAAGGGAGCAACCTTGCCGAAGCCCTCGCTCACTCTTAAAAAATCCAGCGAGTTCACCATTAACTTGAACCGAAAATGCGGCTGTCGTAACGCATAGTTTAATCCAGTGGATAAAGCACTCCGGGATCCTTAGTGCCGATAGTGTAGTAAATAAGAAAGGCCATTGCACCGAATCAAACGCTTTCGAGATATCTATTTTGACCGAACATCGGGGAGAGATTGTTGGTTTGTGGTAGTTTTTGACTAACTCGGACGCAAGCAAGACATTTTCCATCAACAACCGCCCTTTGACAAACGCCGATTGATTCTCAGAAATGAATTTTGGGAGAACCAATTTAAGCCTGTTTGCCAAAAGTTTTGAGATGATCTTGTACAAAACGTTGCAGCATGATATTGGCCTATAATCTTTCATTTCTCTTGCTTCTGATTTCTTCGGAATTAGGGCCAATATAGTAGAGTTGATACCCTTAGGAAGAAACCCTTTTTCGAAGAAGGATTGAATTGCAATGATCACATCCTTTCCCACAATTGACCAAGATTCTCTAAAAAATTCTACAGTGTAGCCATCCGGACCCGGAGATTTGTTTCCCGGCATTGCGAAAACCACATCGTGTATTTCTTTTTCAGTCACTGATTTGCTCAACATTGCAGCGTCCATTTCTGTGCACTCATACCCAAGCAATTCTTTGAGGTACTCCTCTGTTACTTCCTCATAATTTTCAATCTTATGGGAAAGAAAATTCTTGAAAAAAACTTCTGCCTCTGATTTTATATCCTCTTGAGTATTAGCGATGGACCCATCAGGCCTTACCACTTCCCTTATCGAGTTCCTTGTCTCCCGAAGTCGCACTGATTGGTGGAAGTAACGATTGTTGCCATCCCCCACCTTTAACCAGTGTAACTTAGATTTTTGGCGCAGAAATCGTTCTTCAAGTTCGGCAAGGTGTTTCCACTTTTCCCATGCTTTCCTTTCCTCCACAAGCCCATCTTGAGTCGGGTTCATCATTGTTTTTGTTTGTATCTCACACAACCCTTCATATGCTTCTTTAGTACGTTTTGATAAATCCCCCAAATACGTTTTGCTCAGTTTTCGCAGTTCTGGTTTTAGTGCTTTTAGCTTCTTAGATAGACGATGCATCGCCGATGTCGAGGAGAATAATTCCTCCGTTTGACTCCAGAAGCCAGCGACAGTAGGTAAGTAATCTATAGAGCAAGTTATTGCATTCATGAATTTGAAAGGTCTCTGAGGACGTAAGACATGCATAGCAATCTGAATTCGACATCTCAAGTGGTCTGAGCAACCACCCGCTTCAAAAACAGAGTACGATTGTGGGAAACGATTGTTCCAAGCTGCATTTATTAGAACACGATCCAATTTCTTGCATATCAATCCTTCCTCTTGTTTGTTGCACCAAGTAAACTTTGGGCCATGTTCAGTCATATGAAACAGAGAATTATATCTCACCACTTCCTGGAAGTCTCTCATTCCCTGTGTAGTATTACGCATATTGCCTGAGTGTTCACCAAGTTCTAATATCTCGTTGAAATCACCAAAAATAATCCAAGGTTGATTCCTCAACAATGGTGAATCCTGATGATTCTTTAAATCTGTCCACAACTCCTTTCTATCTTCCATCAAATTTGACGCATAAACAAATGAGCAAAAGAATTCATCCGTTGATCCATCCAACAACACCGAGCAAGTAATTATTTGTCCACTTTTAAAGAACGGAGTAACGCGAACTCGAGGACTCCACACCACCCAAATCCTTCCAAGTCTATTGTACTCATAATTAGATAAAATAGACCAATCCGTAAAAACTGAAGAAGAAATTTTTCCATGTTTTTGTTCTTTCACTCTTGTCTCTATCAATCCACCAAACTGAAACAAGTTACTCTTGATCCATTTCTGAACCACCAAATGCTTATTTGCCTGATTAAATCCTCTGATATTCCAGAAAAAACCTGACATATCAATTCTTTCGACGAGTGGTCCGTTTTTTTAAATTGCTAGGATTTACATCCGGAGCTTTTTGAGTTCCAGGTTCCGTACAAAATTTATGATTGTCTTTTGAGTGTCTAGGCAGGGATTGTCTTGGAGGGTTTAAACTTTCCCCCTGTGGCGGTTGTTGATGATGCTCAATGTCATCATTAGCTTTTAGACCATCCTGATCTCGTGCCCCTGTTTCTGAATTAGTGTCTTCCTCTGTCATAGAAACAGGGTTAGTGGTAATCTCACTTGCTTCTTCTACGTTCTTTCCTCTAACCTCTGTTTCCTCCAAATCTTTCATTCCTTCTGTTTCCTCCAAATCTTTCGTTCCTTCTGTCTCCTCCTCACTCAAGACTGAGAATCGTGAATTAGAAAGGATTGAGACCTGACCAAACTCGAGAACCTTTTTGTTTTTATCTGGGCTTCGACTAACTCGAGTTGGAGTAGTCCACTCTCCATCCTCCTCAGTTATTCCTACATTGTTTTGTTCTTGTGGAACTACTTCAGTTGCACTAATCTCCACTGGAGCGTCCTTTGCCACCATATTTAAACCCTTGATTCTAACCTCCACTTCGGTGTCCTTCTCAGTAACTGTGGCAGGAGTTGTAGTTACCTGTGTAGATGCCGCTACCAAACAAACCGAGGGTAAATGTCCCCATTTGCCACAAGTAGTGCATCGAATAGGTAGCCAAGGATATGAGAATTCAATCTTTGCCTCTTTTCCATCTGTGGTTTTGAAATTCATTACTTTTGGGAATTCCTTCGATAAATCTGCTTTCACAACCAGCTTAGCAACTTTGAAATCCAAACATTGAGCTGTATCAGAGTGCATCCTCACCGGTTCTCCGACCGCACTTGAGATGAAACTTAGTCCTTTCCAGGAAAACATGTTTAAAGGCACATTTTTGAGATGGACCCATATTTGAACTGACTGAGCTTCCACTGGTGTTTCCTCTGACATCGGGGTCCAGTTGGACATCATCACAGGGATCTCTGCTAGGTTCCACATTCCTCTATCAACCACCCTCCTCCGTATTGCTGGGTTGCGTATCCGGAACTTCATTGTTGTTGAATCAATCACTTGGACCTCTATCATCTGAGATTTATCTCCTTTTGCCCATATTTTGTTAACTATCGCATGGATCTTCGCCACATGTGGAGCCGTAGCCAAAAATTTCCCGATTAGAAAATCCTCCCAGAGAGGGGATGGATCCTGAAACACTTCGTCCGGTACTTGGACCGAGCTAATTCCATCTTGTACTGAAACCTGCAGATCGTATTTTGTAAGAACTTTCTTCGTTTGGACAACATTCACCCATGACTGAGATGCAGCCACCACTGGTCGAGGAGAGTGGGTCCCCTGACTAGTGACTACTTCCGGTGGTACCCCCTCCTCCATTGGGAGGCGAAAGGCGACGACGGCGAGTTACCTTGAGGTTGACGAAAGCAAAACCCTAATCCCCCTCAAAATCACCCTCAGACCAAAACGCTGCGTATTAGTACCACCCACATGATAGAGTCTTCCACCACTAGATATATCTTATTACAGATTCAGATCTGAAACGAGAATAAAAGTGAATAGAGGAAGAAGAAATCTATGTTTCAACTATGAAAAAATTATCTGAGAGAGAGAGAGAGAGAAAGAAGAAGACGACGCACAGAGGATATGTTTCTTCTAAGAAGAAGATATTTTCCAGTGTATCAATCTTTAAACAAACACAAAGATTTTTTCTTTTTCTTGAGTGCATAAACTAAAAAAAATGCGAAATAAAAGGGACGAAAATGTAGATAGATTCGTTCCAAAGTAGATAGATTCGTTCGGAAGTAAATAACAAAACAAAAATATTTACATTGAACACAATATTCAGAAATTCATGTAGTCACACCACCATAGTACGTTGCCGCATGTAATATTCCACCCCCACAAAAGGGTATATACGTCTTTCCATTAACAAATAGAGAAAAAAGCGGGTGGTCCCTTATCCATTTACAACTGAACATTTATAAAAGCACAGAGACTCCTCGTAGACTTCTCTCACATACCAAACAAACAAACAAATTTCAAATTAAAAAAAAATTAAAAAACTTCTTCTTCTTCTCTTTCAATGGCGACGGCAAAAACCTATCACTCACGGCCATGTCATCGCTTCCTTCCCACCGATCGATCTTACAACATCGCCGCCGATTCTGGATTCGAGTTCGACGAGTCCGATCTGTTCTCTGATTCGCCTGATTTTCGTAGGAAATTCCGTAACGGAATCAAACAGTCCGGTAGATCGTCTCCGGCGGCAACCGTAACCACCACCACGACGAAGACGGTTGGTTCTCTCCCGATGAACGTACCTGACTGGTCGAAGATTCTCCGGGAAGAGAATCGCCATAGTCGTCGGAGAAGCATCGAAAACGACGACGGAGAAGGTTTTAGTGGAAGATTACCGCCGCATGAGTATTTGGCGAGGACGAGAATGGCTTCTTTCTCGGTGCATGAAGGTGTTGGGAGGACATTGAAAGGAAGAGATCTGAGTAGGGTTAGAAATGCAATTTTTGAAAAGACTGGGTTTTTGGATTAATATCTGAAAACTATAAGGTCCTTTTTGGATTATTACTTTAGTATTTTACAAATAAATGACGGGAAAGAGGCATTGATATTTCTAGAATATGCCCTCCTATTATTGTAATTTTATGGAAATATGCCAAAAGTTTTAACGTTGGTATTGTATTACAATGATCATTTTTGTACTAATAAACTTGTCGGGGTAAAAATCGAATATAGTAGGAAGTTAGGGGCAAACAGATTAATTACTGGTGGGGGCGTGGGGCTTTTTGGTTTGATGTGGGTGGGGTTGGTAAGGAAAGCAGAGGTTACAATTACATGAAAGTGACATATTTTGGTTAAAGAACTATTCCCAAATAATGATATTAAGATATTTTATGAATTTTTTAATTTTCTTGTTATAACTAAATGGACCGACATCGAGAAATAAAGATTTGCAAATAGACAATTCCATCCATCCAAGTTCGTTTGCATCTGCCATTGTCCACAAATGGCTATGTGCATTTATGATTTCTTGACTATTTTCTCAATTCTGGAATTGAAATTGATTATTTAGTTGGTATTGGATAACAAGAAGTTGTGGAATAGAAATAATGTGATGGGGTTTGTTGTTGGAGTTGCAAAGGGCCATGCAATTTATGTGATTTTGGGGATTATGATTCCATTATGGAAATATTTAATAACTGGTTGTAATTAATACATTTAGGGTATTATTACACTAGATATAAAAGAACTAAAAGTTTGATTAATAACATTGTACCGTGTATACTAGATTTATAAATTACTAATCAGTAATCACATTAGCGATATCAAAGACTTCATAAAAATTGTTACTCAATTTTGTAATACCATTTTTTTTATCGCTACTTCTTATGGTTTACATAATTCTATAACGCTTAACGTTTTAGATCACCAATCGAACTATGTAATTAGTGAAATAAAAAAATTCAAAGCTACATTTGCCATTGATTTTATGGAATGATCGTTTTGCCCTTCGATTACACAACGAAAATGATTTGCTTGTGTTGTTTACCATGATTACGTACGACTCTCTTAACCATGATTTGATTAGTGCTCTAGTCACGTTTAAAGTAAGTGCTTAATCCACGCGCACTAATAGCTGGGCCTCAGACTGAATTTAGTCTTTTTCAAATCTTATTTTAAATCTAAAATTTTGGGCCCTATGCTACATATCTTTTTAAAAATAAGGGTCCTAATTACTTAAAGAAAATGGGTTAAATATCGCAAATCCAAATTTTAAAAGTTTAGTAAAGTTTAGTTTGGATCGATCACCTTTTCTTCCATTTTTTTCTCTCTAGTACGATTATCGAGAAACTTATCGAACCATCGTTCTCCGACGCCGGCGGGCGTGAAGCTCGCCGGTGTCGCCTCCTCCTCCTTTCGATGTTCTTGCACTTCTCCGCTTTGTGGTTTTCTTCTCTTATGCAGTCAGTATACTCTCCGGTTCAGTCGACGTCCGAGACGCGAGCTTCTACACGGGGACAAGAGAGATCGGGTGATCTCAGCCTCTCTCTCCCGGAGCTGACTTCGTCGGTTTCAATAGAGAGCCTTGTAAGATCTACTCACCTCCCAGTGTCCCGTGAAGTTCCCTCGAGCGTACTCAACTTTCGCCACCGCCACCGTGCCCCACTCTTACTTGATAAGTGGTCGATTGGCTCTTCTACCGACGCCATATCTTCTCCCTTTGCCGCGATGGTAATTATCCTCTCTTCAACTACAAATCAAGCAATAATTACCACCGCATTCAACTATCCTTGTGTTATAGGAATATCTTCCTAAACCGACACTTAATATCTATGGTTCGAATTATGAATTGGTTTGGGTTAATTAGATGGTTTAGTTTCCTTATCACGTTATATGTAAGGCTTTAGTCTCTTTCTGCTAATTAATCAATCAAAAACACAAATATTATTTCTTCAATCCCTAAATCTCTGTATCATCATCATCATTATCACTCCACCATCGATTCCTTGTTCTTCGAGTTGATCTTTCTGGTTTTATGATCGGCTTCTAGGCTTTGAATCACCTTACCTTCAGATTCATTAGGGAATTCCTAGGTTTGGGTTTATCGATTAATTATCCTGTAACATTGGTATCAGAGCTATCGAGCTCTCTGGACCATAATCTATGGCTTACACAAGACCAGAAGCTATGCGGTTGCTGCACTTAAGGGAAACGGAGGAGCAAAAACGACGTTATGAAGCTTTTCGAGAGGATTTCATGGATTATCTGCGCGAGTACAACTCTCCAGCTTTGAAGCTTTTCGACACTTTAAAGCCTCATGAATCCAATCCATCTTCGCCGATCATTACGACCACGCCACCAGTTTCACCCCGACCACCCGACCCTTCAGATTCACATCAGTGGGACGCGTTTCAAAATCAAGTAACACTTTCTCACTTGGAACCTTGCCTTCGATTTCGCAATCCGTCATTGGTTGTTGCTAAATTACCATCTAAAACTGAGAAGGAGAATCACTTAGAAGCGATTCCAAAAGATACATGTGTAGAAACGGATTCAACTTTGGCAGCTGCTTGTGTTCATCAGCCTAAGCATGACACACTCCAAGTGTTTGATAGAATGTCATGTGAAGCAAAACCATGGGATAAGCATCACAATCCGTCTCAACCGATTACTCCGACAATATCACCTCCTTCACCTAAACCTCCCGACCCACCAGATTTCCCCGAATTTGATAGAACCCATCTGCGTGAATGGCTCTGCCTCTGCGACAAGTTATTCTGTCGTCGTAACATACCTCCAGAGCAGATGACCCGTGTCGTCTCTCCTTACATGGTGGGTAAAGCTCTTCAATGGCATAACAAATTTATGAGAGATCATTTGGGTATTTTTCCACGTTGGATGGATTTTGTTATTGCTATCAATGTTGAGTTTGGTAAGTGTGATGAGGAACTTTGGAGATTACCTCAAGCTCCCTCTAGTCCTTACTACAAAGATCCATATGCAACACCCATTGAAGCTCCTAAACCATATGAGAAGATGCAAGAGAGAAGAATCAAAGAAGAGTTGCGTGTGTTGTGTGAGAAGAAGCAAGGAGAAGCTGATCGAGTTTCTGAAATAGGTTCATTAACTCATGGAAATATGACAGCAATAGTGACAGAGTTAGAGCTGATTCAGGACAAAGAATCAAGTCTGGAGAAGGAAGTGAGTCCATATTTGTTCGTTGAGACTATGAGTGAGGTAATTCATTGTAATGAATCAGTACCGGAAGCGGAACCTATGGGAGACAAGAATGAAATGTCAGCGACCAGATTGATTTGTGTTAAACAACCTATCGAGGCAGATTCATCAATCCAAGATAATGGTTCTAAGGATTTGATAGTGACAAACATGATTCACGATGAGTCAAAGCCGGATGAGGAATCAAAGTCCGAAGCGTTGCATCAAAATGAAAATTATCCACACCACAAGGAACTAACTTCACAGGTATTCCCTTTCTTGGAACAAAGCCGTAGATATCACAAAGAATCAATGGTTCTTGGTGATGAATTATCATCGCATTTTGGATGTGTTATTGGTGTAACGGATGGGTATGATAGTGAACTTGATTTTAGTCTAGTTAACTCTCACAATAGAGAAGAGTTTGGGAAAGTGTTGGAACGAGAACTAGTTATATCAGTAAGGGAGGAAACAAGCCAGTTAAGAAACTTAAGAATTTCTCATAACGATAGTGAAGAAAAATGCTTCACTTATCGACATAAGGCTGGTCGTGTATGGGAGCCAGGGTGGATACGCAAGCTAGAAATTGATTTCAAAGAGTACAAGAATCAGATTTTGCAGCATTGTTATCATGGTATAGAGTTGCAAAAGATGCATACCACTTCAAGTGAGAAGAAGTTACTTCTTGATTCAAGAATTACACTGCGTGAGGATGCATATTTGGTAGAGCCCAACAAGATTCATTTGGGTAGAAGCAACGTGAGTGAGGGAACAACAAAGATAGATAAATTACAACTACCCACATTTGGTCTTGATGCGGAGGTGACAGTCTATTTCTCACTACCAGCACTGAAAAAGTGGATAAATTCTTTGTGCTTTATGCAAAATGACGTTCAGGAACATACTATTGTTGTTGGGTTTACGGTACATGAGGTGATATCACAGCTTAGCGGTAAGAGGACAAGCTGTTTTGGTGGAAATGATATTAAAACAGAAGCTGGCTTGACAAAGCAGAGGGAAGAGTGGTTTATTACCCAAGCTATAGTGGATAATCTTAAGGAGGACACAGTGATATTCTTAGTAAAAACCAATAGAACCTTGGAAGACTTCACAAAAGTGAAAAACCTTTTAATTAAAGTGAATTTTGAGCTTATTTCTTCTAGGGAAGCTATGGTATTCTCCAAGGAGATATTGTTCAACAAACAGTTAGAGGAGTTTGAATGTTATCTTGATTGGCTGATTGTTGTTTGTGTGTTATGCTGGTTGGGTAAACCATGCTGGATCACAACTTCAAGAAAGAGAAAGCTTCACAAGAATTGGTGGTTCAAGTACAAAGACATAAGAGAAGCAAGACTGAGACATAACAAGCTCATCACATCGCGTAGTGAAGCGCTTTGTTTTCGGTGGAAGAGCAAATATAAAAAACTCCAAAGAGCTTCAAAACATAAGTTGTGTGAACTAAAAGCAAGTTGTTATGTTGCACAGGCTGCGATGGTGCGGACAGTTTCACTACTTATGGTGTATTTGCTTACACATGATCTTTACATCGAACTCAAGCTTTACAAGAAGAGGGTCAACCGCTACAACAAATCTGTTACCAAAGTCTTTATCCATTGGAAAGAGCATCCTCCGGACGAAGATTTTGCGAAGCTTCATTGTGACCTATCCAGCTTTTCATCCTTGAGGACAAGGATGTTGTCGACGAGGGAGTATTGTTATAGAAATATCTTCCTAAACCGACACTTAATATCTATGGTTCGAATTATGAATTGGTTTGGGTTAATTAGATGGTTTAGTTTCCTTATCACGTTATATGTAAGGCTTTAGTCTCTTTCTGCTAATTAATCAATCAAAAACACAAATATTATTTCTTCAATCCCTAAATCTCTGTATCATCATCATCATTATCACTCCACCATCGATTCCTTGTTCTTCAAGTTGATCTTTCTGGTTTTATGATCGGCTTCTAGGCTTTGAATCACCTTACCTTCGGATTCATTAGGGAATTCCTAGGTTTGGGTTTATCGATTAATCATCATGTAACACCTTATCCTTCACTGCTTCCGGTGTGGCAAGAGAATCATCCTTCGATGCCTTCCTCCTTACAACAAATTCGTCCACTTTTTCACCTGCACGGCTACTCGAACATGCACTCCGAAGTCAATCCTTCACTTACAGTGCAGTTCATCACCGTCGGTACAAAATTCTTCACGAATCTCATAGGTTGGTCGGAGACGGCGACTTCTTCCAGCGACAGAGTAACCATGCTTGACCTAGTTGCAACAAATATCCAATGGGCCATTCACTTACATTCTCATCTGGGCCTTGGCCCAATACGCAGCCCGACGCAGCATGGACCTCAAAGTCCTTCTCATACAGGCCATGTTTTAATTCACATATCAGTTGGGCCTTGGACTAAGTATTCTTATTTGGGTTTTAGTTATAAACATATCGACACAGTTGTCTCCACCGGAATTGATCTGTCAGATCCGCCTCTCATGTCCCGTCTTGCCTCCGATACATGGTATAATCTATCCTCTCCACTCGTTTTCACCCACCGTTACAATACAATTGAATCTGTTGAGGAAACAATAATCTCTTTCATCGGGGGAGATATATCTACTCATAAGCTCCGACGATGCTCGGACCACGCTCTGCCGCTATCCAAAACGGCCAGATGCTTCTCACTGAACGGCTGCAACAAACTTTCTAGGAGGTTCTGCTTCGTCTTCCTCCAGTCGTGTCTCCGGTCAAAGATTTGTCAAGTTTGGGTCAAGCCAATCTTGAATGTGGGGCTTCTTAGCCTTCTAAGCTTCTCTTCTATGTCTCTAAAAGCCATGGCCCTTGCTGCATACTACTTCAACATCTACACAGGTATGGCTCTTTCGCGAATGAACTCTTTATCAAATAAAAAAGCTTACTCTTTGGATTTTAGCTCTAAATCAAGGAAACCAAGGCCTTTTCCTATTAACATTGTCTACGGCTCTAGAGTATTTTCACGACTACTCTTGCCGGCCAATAGTCTCTTACCAGTAAAGACGGTACTGCATATCCGCTCTTCAACCCTCTCCATGAGAGAAGAACTCATCCCGGCCTCAAAGCCGTGGAAAAGGTTCATCTCTCTAACCGGATTGTATTCTTTAGTAACGGATTCCATGGATCCAAAAGATGCAACGAGTTTCGTCTCGGCGAATATCGAAGGTAGAAGATGTTTATCAACGCACAATTCAAAGTGACCAAACTACTCCTTTTCGGTTTTGCCGAAATTGTTATACCGACGCATCCGTACCTGTTTTCGGATTCGCTGTCATTTAATTATGAGTTTATCCATGTTTTTATCTTCCTTAGCTTTCAAATCTATTTGTATGAACTCCAAAAGTTGAACTAATGAAAGAAAGCCTTTTGACCAAAAAAAAAAAAAATATCGCAAATCCAATGGAAATACATTGTTCGCACATGCTCTAAGTACCGCCAAACGAATGGAGTAGATTTTTTTTTTTTTTTTGAACATCTATTAATGGAGTAGTTTTGTATTTTGTCTTAGTCACCTTGTTCTTTAATCCTAGAGTAGTTTATGTCATTTAAGGGAAGGAAGTGTTAGACCAAAAAAAAAAAAAGGAAAGGAAGTGTAATTTTGTTTGGTAGAAAGCCTTTTCTCAAAAAATCAAAAGTGTAATTTTGTAAAAACATTTCAAGGACATGAAGATATGCAATTTTAAAGCTTCTCTATTAAACTTTCAAATTCTCAAATTTTGAGTTTTTTTTGGAATGCAACAAATTCTCAAAATTTGAAGTTTTGAATAATTGATCCTCAAATTTAGAGTTATGTTATTCAAACTCCAAAATTTGTGTATAAATGTATGCAGAGTTCGATATTTCTGCTTCGTTGATGTTGGAGAGAGTTGGTGGACTAATAAACGACACTTATATTGGCACAATAAATAATGGTGGCACTATCTTTATAATATTTTAAGGTTTACAACTTCCAACTTTTTCTGACAAGACGACACGTGTCATCTCTTTCTTTACAAATTTTATTTTTTTAAAAAGTTAAAAAAAAATTTTCTAGGTTTCGAACCCAGCAAACCTCAGTAATTTAAGTGGAGAAGAACCACTAGACTACTAAAGACACTTGTATATATCACAGATAGAAACATATATAACCTGCTACTAAAAGTTTTTCTAAAAATCATTCACAAAAGTAAGAAATATTTTGAAATGTCAAATATTTTTTTTTTTTTTGTAATGTGGAATCTATTTAATTAAATAAATTTATATACATTTCATAATGATCATTCGTGATTGGTATTAATTCCTAACCTTTCAAAATTAATCTTTCCATTTATTTATCAATTATAATTCAAAATTTAATTTTTAAACGCCCATATAACGTTTTCATTATTTAAATTCAACAAATTATTAATTATTTTACCATCAAATTGATCTCATCTAAATTTAACGTCAACATTTATTTACTACAATAAATTTATAAAATCTAATCAATTTATTATTGAAGATAATTAGGAAATCTGAACATTTTACCTTGATAGGAATCAATTTATTTATAATATATCAATATTAAAATAGTTTAAAATCACTTTACCTTTATATGTTTATGCAATATAAATAAGAAAATTCACTAATTTAGTTTCAAGTCACTTACAAAATTGGTTTTTTCTGTCAAATAGAAATAATAAGACACAACATATTGTTTGTCTTTACATCTAATAAAATTTTCAAATATTATCATATAGTTTTATATTTTGATTTTTAAAATTATACTTTGTGAAAATATTTTTTAAATATCACTTATATACAGTAAAATAATTTTAAAATTTATATAAATAGTTTTTCCACACAACGCGTGGACTTTTTCTAGTATATTATACAATGTAGTTTATAGAAATGCAAATCCTTGTTGTTTCAACAATAACATTAACATCTTCACGATATTTTTTTTTTATCAAACCGATTTAGATTAAGACTTAAAACTTTAAACTACGAGAAAAAGTACAACGATACACGACCAAATATAGTTAAAGCATCGGTTATAACATTTTCCGGTCACGGAATAAAAGAAAAAGAAATAGAAGTGAAATCATTCTTTAGTCACCTAGTGTCGGCTCAAAGGGGAGGACATAGGGTGAGACGCCTCAAGGCCCATCCCATATCCTAACAATTAACGAGCCCAATTTTTTTTTTTTTTATAAAATCAGAAAATATTTAAAATTAAAATTGAAAAGGGCCCATTTTTTTAAATTATATATATATTTCCCTATAATAATTTTAAGCCGACCCTGTAGACGCCCAATGTCGTTTAGAATAGACTTCAACTCGTTAGTCACACCGTTCAAATTGAGCAGTGTGATAAGCGAGAGAGAGAGTCCGAGTAACAATTAAGAACTCGAAACCCCTTGTTTATAGCTGAAATTAAGGCAGCTTTGATTGCTAGAGCTTCTCCGACTAACACCGATGCCACATTTCTTTAGTTCGTTGATTCTTCAGTGAGTAGTTCTAGGTTACGATCCTTCAAACACCATCCTAGGCCACATTCAAGTGAGTCTTTAGCCCAAGAGGCATCAACAAAACAGTTGGTACCGTGTAGTGGTAGTGGCTGAATTCTCTCCAGTGCTTTAAAGTGGTTTGGTTTCTCAACACAACTTTGTACATCTTGCCATATCCTTGTTTTCTTCACCGCTTTAAGAACCACTTGCTCTACTTTGTTCCTGCGATTCTCAAACACAAATTAATTTTGTGCATTCCACATATTCTATACAAGCTATGGAAAGAGAGGTGCACTCGTTAAACCCACAAGCGGTAAATCAACCTGTCTTTGAGCTGAGATGAGGAGTTGATTTATATTGATAGTATGCACATGATCCATCTTGTGTGTCACCGGAGCAAGATTCTTCACGATATTCAGTTTCAAGAAAAGATCGTGAAATGGTCAGTTGACATTTGGAGGATCATCGAGATGATCAATTAAAAAACAATATATATCAATATAAAAATATATGTTTTTTTTGTCAATAATATAAAAATATACATAAAATACCAGAAAACATATTCCACACTATACAATTTAAGTCATATACCAACAAAATTTTAACCAAATTAAGTTGGACTTAAACAAAAAGTGTCAACGTTTTGTAAATTTACACGGACTATATGATTTGCTAAAGCAAAAAACAACTAAATTACTATAATTATTACGTCATCACAAAAAAAAAATATCAACTATAATATAGTCTCATATCTCATATAACTTGAAGAATTTAGAAATAAATAAAGTATATAGGCTTTATATATGTAAATATGGTTTAAATCATTAAACTATTTGATATAACAACTAAATCATTTTTACATGTTTTGACAATCCTTCTTTGATGCTATTTCGTAAACTTTATACATGTAAAAGCATACCACTAATCAAATTTTTTATCTTTGCTTTTTCTCTTTGATCTAGTTCTATTTTTATCTATGGTCAATTATTGTGTATTCACCATAGATATAACATATGTTAAACCTGTACCTATATATAACGATAGAAACATCGTTTAAAAATTTTATTATATAATTTGCTATTTTTTTTTTTTCCTAATTCTTGTTTTATGTTAAATTTTCTTTATTAAAAATCGTTTTTAACTAAATATAACTATTCGTTAGAGGTTTTGTGCAATTTGTAAATTACTTTATACTTTTTTTTTTCATTTTAACTTCTTCCTTTCTAGGCAATTAATAATTTTGATATTGAAAAGTTTACATATTTAAATAATTGACATGTGTAAAAATCTAATCGACTACTTAACATATGTCGCGATCTTGTGAGTTAAAATTTTACGCCTCCTCTTTTATATAATAAGATATTTATCATATTCAAATCCGTCAAATTTAATATCATATATGTAAAACAAATTACCAAAAAACATCTTCATATGTTGAGAACTGCAGAACGCGGTAAAAGTGGTACATGTTATTTATTCTTGCAAAATTAACAAAACAATAAATTTATAATTGTTGTGAATCAAGAGAACGAATGGGGAAGATTGTGTTTATTCATTAATCATAAGATCCTTTATATAGGATTATTACAAGAGAGAAAAGGAAAATTCATTTTCCTAATGGGAAAAGGAAAGTACATAAAAGGAAAATCCTAATTCAACTAGGATTCATTAAACCGGCCTAAAGACTAAGTGTTAATGGGCCGTAAACGGACCAGAACTAGTTATGACAATCCACTATGATTTATAACACTCCCCCTTGGATGTCATAACTCTAATGGGCTTGTAATACGCTTTGGATGTTGCCTCATTAAAACCTTACCAAGTAAAACCCATTTTGGGACAAAACCGTGGTGAAGGAAAAAGAGTACAACACGTATTACTCCCCCTGTTCTGAACCTCACTGCAAGTCTTTCAAACGACGCATTCCAATCTGATAAGTAAGTTTCTTGAACGTTGAGGTTGGAAGTGACTTGGTGAATAGGTCTGCTGAATTCTCACTTGATCGTACTTGCTGCACTTGAATTTCTCCATCTTTCTGTAGATCGGATGTGAAGAAGAATTTTGGCAGAATGTGCTTCGTCCTATCACCTTTGATGTATCCATCCTTAAGTTGAGCTATACACGCTGCATTGTCCTCGAACAAGACCGTCGATTCCTGCTTACCTTCGGCCATTCCACAATCCACTCTTATGTGCTGGGTCATCAGCCTTAACCAAACACACTCACGACTAGCCTCATGAATTGCCAATATCTCTGAATGATTAGAAGATGTAGCTGCAATGGCCTGCTTCATTGACCGCCAAGATATTGCAGTTCCTCCATGAGTAAACACATAACCTGTCTGGGACCGTGCATTATGAGGATCTGAAAGATAACCTGCATCAGCAAAACCAACTAAACCGTCCTTAGATTGGTTAGTATAAAATAGACCCAAGTCTTTCGTTCCTTGTAGGTAACGAAGAATATGTTTTATCCCGTTCCAGTGCCTTTGGGTCGGACATGAGCTAAATCTTGATAATAAATTCACGGCAAAACATATATCTGGCCTAGTGTGGCTTGCCAGATACATTAAAGCTCCTATGGCACTGAGATATGGCACTTCGGGACCAAGGACTTCTTCAGAGTCTCTCTTAGGACCAAACGGATCCTTTTCTAGATCAAGAGATCTCACCACCATTGGGCTGGACAATGGGTGACATTGATCCATATTAAAACGCTTGAGTACCTTTTCAGTATATGCCATTTGATGCACAAGGATTCCATCATTTATGTACTCAAGTTGCAATCCCAAACAGAACTTAGTTTTGCCTAGGTCTTTCATCTCAAATTCTTTCTTGAGGCATTCAACTGTTTGGACGATTTCACCAGGGGTTCCAAGGATGTTCAAATCATCCACGTAAACTGCTATGATAACAAACCCTTTGTTTGCAAACTTTTTTATAAAAATACATGGACTGATGGGATCATTCTTATAGCCTTCTTTGACTAAGTACTCACTCAATCTATTGTACCACATACGCCCACTTTGCTTCAGTCCATAAAGGGATTTGTTCAGCCTTATGCAGTGTTGTTCTCGAGAACCTTTCTTATCTTTGAGCTCAATACCCTCTGGTAATCTCATATAAATCTCATTATCCAGTGGACCATATAAGTATGCAGTTACAACGTCCATTAACCGCATATCCAACTTTTCTCTTATAGCCAGACTTATCAAAAATCTAAAAGTTGTAGCATCCACCACAGGGGAGTATGTCTCCTCATAATCTATTCCTGGTCTCTGTGAGAATCCTTGTGCAACAAGCCGTGCTTTATATCTCACGATTTCACCATGTTCATTTCTTTTCCTCACAAAGACCCATTTATGTCCAACTGGTTTAATCTCATAGGGTGTCCGAATTATTGGACCAAAGACATCCCTTTTCCTTAAAGAATTCAACTCCACGTTTATAGCTTCTTTCCATTTAGTCCAATTTTCACTCTGAGTGCACTCATATATCGACGTGGGTTCTAGATCCTCCATAAGTTCAAGTGCTACCTTAAAAGCAAATATATCATCGATTTCCACACACTTTCTATTCCATTGTATTCCAGACATAACATAATTCATTGAGATCTCATTATTTTCAGGAACGTCAGAACCATGAAACTCGGCGTCCCGAGTCTCATTGCTTGGAACTATCGGTTCAGTTATGTCTGGGGTTCCATCAGATTCCTCAACCACAATTTCAGCACCTTTCTTTCTTTTCCGAGGATTCTTATCTTTGGAACCTATTGGCCGGCCACGTTTTGAGTGTGGTTTAGATTCTATAGCAACTTGATTGTGTCCCTCTTGAACATCAATTCTAATCGGTGCATTAACAGCTGGTATGTAAGACTTAGTTACTCTTTTCAGGTCAGCAAAGGAATCTGGCAATTGATTAGCTAGCTTTTGTAAATGTATAATCTTTTGGACTTCTAATTCACATTCTTGAGTCCGAGGATCTTGCCATTTTAAGGACGTTTGATTCCATATAATTTCCTTTACCAGTCTGTTATCTCCTCCTAATGTTGGATAGACAGATTCGTCAAAATGACAATCTGCGTACCTGGCCTTAAACAAATCACCCGTGGTTGGCTCAAGGTACTTAATGATAGTAGGAGAATCATATCCAACATATATCCCCATCCTCCTTTGAGGTCCCATCTTTGTTCTCTGTGGTGGTGCAATAGGCACATAAACGGAACATCCGAATGTTTTAAGATGGGATATGTCTGGCTCTTGACCCGTTATTAACTGTGATGGGGAATATTTATGTTCACTAGATGGCCTGATACGAATTAGCTCTGCTGCATGTAAAACTGCATGTCCCCAAGCTGAGACCGGGAGTTTTGATCTCATTAGCAACGGTCTAGCAATCAACTGTATGCGTTTAATAAACGATTCAGCCAAACCGTTTTGTGTATGTACATGTGCCACAGAATATTCAACACTTACCCCCATGGACATACAATAATCGTTAAACGCTTGGGACGTAAATTCACCAGCATTGTCAAGACGTATAGTCTTTAAAGGAAAATCTGGAAAGTGTGCTCTTAAACGTATGAGCTGGGCAAGCAATCTTGCAAATGCCACATTTCTAGTTGATAATAGGCAGACATGTGACCATCTCGTGGATGCATCAATAAGGACCATAAAATATCTAAACGTCCCACAAGGTGGGTGTATTGGTCCGCATATGTCTCCTTGAATTCTTTCCAGAAAATTTATTGTTTCCTTAGTTACTTTGATTGGTGATGGCCTAGTAATGAGTTTCCCTAGTGAACATGCTTCACACGTGAGATTCTTTGGGATAACTCTCCTTTCTTTCAAGGTGTGCCCATTAGTACTTGCTAATATCTTTCGCATCATGTTAGCACCGGGATGGCCAAGCCGGTTATGCCAAAAAGTGAAATTCTCAGTAAACTCTTTGTTTACCATAGCATTTGCTTCTATCATTCCGATCTTAGCACAATAAAGGCCCACAGAAATGGCAGGTATAGTCTCTAGGACTTTCTTATAGCCATGGACGGTTTCAAAGATTTGAAGGAATTCTTTGTTATTCTCGTCCTTAGTTTCAACATGAAGACCATTCATTCGAATGTCTTTAAAGCTCAATAGACTTCTCTTTGAACTAGGTGAATATAACGCATTAGAAATTTCTAGATGCGTGCCCTTAGGTAATAAAATATGGGCTTGACCGTGGCCTTCAATTAAATTTGCTATACCCGCAATTGTGGTTACATTTGCCTTTTTAAGTGTAAGATCAATGAAATATCTCTTATCTCTTAATATCGAGTGGCTTGATCCACTATCCACAATGAACACATCCATATCGTTCATACTTCAAAAGAGATAACAATAGATACTTTTAAATAACACTCTTTCATTCCATAAAGTTTAATAGAAAGCAATAACACAAAACCAAAGTATAAAGTGTAAAAACGTAAAACAAGCAAAACACAAAACACCAAAACAGAAAATCAAAATCAATCACTTAAGTATATCTGAGGTTTCAAAATTCATCAAGTCATCTTGCTCATGATCGAAATCTCCTTCATTATCATGCTGGATCATATGAGTTTCTGGATTCTTCCCTTTAAGGCTCTCTTGATAGAGTTCAACCAGATGCTTGGGAGTCCTACATGTCTTAGCCCAATGATTACTCATTCCACATCGATGGCAAACTGATTTTGGGTTTGATTCTCGTGGTTGAGAAGTAATACCACGGTTATTACGATCATAGTCAGTTCGGTATCCGCGTCCTCGTCCTCGCCCGCGGTTAGAATGATCGTTATGGAATCCGTGGCCTCGGCCCTGACCTCGGCCGTATGGATTAAAATGGCCACGGCCACGTCCTTGCCATCTACCCCCACGTCCACGACCACGATGTCTATAATCACTTTGGACGTGGTTAATTTTTTTCTTTTCATCTGTGGCCACATTCGCTTCAGGAAGTGGGGCTGATCCAGGAGGTCTCATCTCACTGTTTCTCATTAGCAGTGTATTATTCTCCTCGGCTAGTAATAGACATGCTATAAGCTTTGAGTATGTCTCAAAACCTCTTTCACGGTATTGCTGTTGAAGCAACACGTTATTAGTGTGAAAGGTGGAGAAGGTCTTTTCCAACATGTCTTTCTCAGTTACCTTCTCACCACATAGTCTCAATTGATAAACTATTCTGAACATAGCCGAGTTATATTCTTCCACGGACTTGAAGTCCTGGAACCTGAGATTCCTCCAATCATAATTGGCCTTTGGTAACAACACCGTTCTATGGTGGTCATATCTTATCTTTAATTCTTTCCAAAGGTCCAAAGGGTTCTCAATGGTTAGGTATTGATCCTTGAGACCCTCAACAAGATGATGACGAATGATCGATATCGTTCTGTATCGATTCCTTTCATTCTCATTATTATCCTCAATGATACATTCGCCAAGTCCTTTAGACTTTAGATTTATCTTAGTATCCAACGCCCACTGTAAGTAATTGTCTCCAGAGAGATTGAGGGCAGCATAATCCAAATTGTTGATTTTCGACATCTGAAAACATTCATCCTATTCTCTAAGAACTATAAGATTTTAAAGTTTATGCATATGATGCAAAATAGGTCATGGGTGCTTATATAAACGGGTACGGATGCATGATGCTTATGAAACCAGATTTTTATGTTTAACAACCTAACATAATGTTTTTATATGCTCATGATGCAAGCCTAGTATTCAAATTCTAAACCGTATGATGATATGACCGGATTTTAATCAAGCATGTTATGTCTATATGATGCAATCAGTTTCAGTTTCATGTTTATCAATCAACGAATCAATCCAAACAAGCAAACAAACAAACGAGTTCAAATAAATATGCAACCAAATTTGGACAGAGTGTTTACTGTCGATCGACGGGTGATTTGTGTCGATCGACACAGTTTAATTCAAACAACAAATTCAGGCAGAAGTTTACGTGTCGATCGACATAAAACTAGTGTCGATCGACACGGGTACAGATCATGCAATCGGTTTGGATTTTAATTGAATTAGGTTAGGGTTTCAAGTTAGGGTTTCAAGTGATTACGAATCATGAATCAATAAACACAATCAAGCAAGCAATAACAATAACAAGCATGATTTAGATTAGGGTTTCTAAGATTATCATGAATCTAGGTTCTTTAGATTAGGGTTTCTTATTGTTTACCTTAACCTCCGTGAGTCTTCTAGTTCGCCGTAACCGTTGATAGGCTGTATGAACTTTCTTCTAGTTCGCCGTAACCTTAAAGGCTGTATGAACTATGATTTGAACAGTAACGCCGGATGAACAGTAATCGTCGATGAACAGTAATCGTCGATGAACAGTGCGCGATGAATAGTGCGCGATGAACAGTACGCGATGAACAGTACGATGAATAGTAACGATGAACAGTAATCGCGTTTTTTGTGTTTTTAGGGTTTAGGGAGCAACTCGTGCTGATAACGTGTTGTGAATCAAGAGAACGAATGGGGAAGATTGTGTTTATTCATTAATCATAAGATCCTTTATATAGGATTATTACAAGAGAGAAAAGGAAAATTCCTTTTCCTAATGGGAAAAGGAAAGTACATAAAAGGAAAATCCTAATTCAACTAGGATTCATTAAACCGGCCTAAAGACTAAGTGTTAATGGGCCGTAAACGGACCAGAACTAGTTATGACAATCCACTATGATTTATAACAATAATGAGATTTTACTAAAAGTGGTAAATGTTGTTTCTAATTGGAACTTATGTCTTATTGGTTTGTTTTTTTATCATATAGTGTTAATTTTTTTATATTGATAATCTGGAAAAAGAATCATATTTCATAGTTAACTAATTTGTAATGATTTTGCTGTTAGTAAATCTAGCAACTACATCAGCCATCAGGTTTACATTAAACCACTATCTAAACCAAGCTTCATTTCCGAGACAACCGTGCAACACTGCAACTAGTCACAAGCATATCATAATCTAAACATTTTTTAAATCTAATCCATCTTATTCGATGAGACAAAAACAATAATATATTTTTCTCTTAATTGTTTTTATTTTCTCGTTGCATTATGCCTCTCCGAGATTAGTTTTTTTTTTGGATGCTTTCTAAAATTATGTGATTTCTTCTCATTTGTGCCTCTCCTTCTTCACCACCATCAAATTAGGGTTTTTTTTCTTTTCTGGGCGAATTTTTGAGCGAGTGCCCTAAGATTCCTAGTGATTGCTTTTCGTCTTAGAAGAGATCCAGATTAGCTCGTCTTCTTCTTCGCTTCTTCTTCATCAATCTCTCTTCTTCTTCTTCTTCTTCTTCTTTCTTCCACCATGTTCTGGAAGTTGACTGCTCTCTCTGCTGCTTCTCCGGTGAGTCGGAGTTAATTAAGATTGTTTCGTATTCTGAATCGCTTGTATCTTTCTTATCTGCTTTGTTCGATTCGCGAATTGAAGATGCTGGTATCTTTGAGATTTCGTTTGGTTTCAGTATTGATGTTCTTCTGCTATTAGCGCTAATTGGAAATTCATGTGTTTGTGGCATGCTTGTTAATGATTTACATGGAGGTCAATTGTTCTATATGTGTTTCAATGATTTGATTTTCCAGTAGCTTCATAGTCCTGGTGATGTATGATTTGGAATTGGATCTTCAATGTTTTGGGAGTTATGATTTTTCGATGCATCTCTTATTACTTCAGAATATTTCATTTCTAGTGATGTTGTGAGGGGAATAGTCCTAATTTCAATTTCTTGGAAGCTGGAAATGTAGGTTAGAGAAGAGAGAAATCAGATACGGTCTTTTCTTTCGTATTCCTTATCGTTTACTTATGATTGACAGGTCGAATCGATATTAGACAAGGAAGATTTCACTTTGGAAGAACTTCTGGATGAGGAAGACATAATCCAAGAATGCAGAGCTTTGAACAGCCGGCTCATAAATTTGTAATTCATTTAGGCGTCCTTCTTTTTTTTAACATAGTAGTAGTTATGTGTAGATTTGTTATATCTTCGTTTGTACTATAACATGTGTCTTCTCTCTATATTAGCCATTACTTAAAAGAGTGAAGAGAATATGCAAAGCCATTAGATATTGCACGAAAAGTAGATTTTTTCTTATGTTTTCTTTGCAGGACCATCCTGATATATTAATGGAAGTTTTAGTTTCTCAGAGAAGTAGAAATGGTTGCGATGTTGGCCTTTTATGCTTTTGTTTTATATGCTCATTTGCAGTCTGAGGGAAAGAGCCCAAGTGGAACAGTTGTTACGTTTTATTGTCGAAGAATCTCCAGAAGATGCGGATAGCAAGCGTGCTTTCAAGTATGTGCATTGTGGTTTATTAGAGATAACTTACCTTGCTTTTGCTGATAAACTTTATCCAGATGTACTGTTGACCTTGTAATATTTCGACGAACTATCTTGAACCAAGATTGTTTAACCTTAATGCATGTTTTTCTATTAGGTTTCCTTTCATCTCCTCTGAAGTTTTGACGTGTGAAATTGATGTCATTCTTAAGACTTTAGTGGAGGAGGAGGAGGTATTGTACTAATTTTCTTCTTCCTTAATTATGATTAATGTAGAACTTTTTTTTTTTTTTTTTTTGAGTTTGACGTTTCTAATCTTAATAGTTTATACTTCCTGTTGCAGCTAATGAACCTGCTTTTCTCCTTTTTGGAACCAAACCGTTCCCACAGCGTAATGCTAGCTGGGTATTTCAGCAAGGTAATGTTTTCATTGTACACTAGCAATAGTTCGTTTATAAATTTAGTTCTTAAATGCTTTCTAGATTTTATGTCACCACATGTTTGTTACTTACTCACAAGTCACAATGTCTCTTGTCTCTTTTGGGTAAAGGTTGTCATATGCCTCATGTTGAGGAAGACGGTCCCGCTGATGAACTATGTAAAAGTGAGTTCTATCTGGATGTTTTATGATATAGCATGAAAATCATGCTAAGTTCTGATTGGAACTAATATCGTGTGGCAGAAAGCATTTTGTGTGGCTTGTTCCCTTTCCTTGTAATTTTCTGTGATTAAATATTTTGGTTTTTGACCAACCATTAATGGTAAAAATTCTGAGTCGATAATGAATACATAGTGGCCTTGGTAGAAACTAGAAAATCCTTGAATAGTTGACATTGATTGAGATGTACCATTTATTTGATACTTGTTGCTGTGGGAATTATATGTTGTATAGTCTATATAAAAGTAGCGAATAATGTTTAAAATATCATCTACAGGCCCATCAGAATGTTTTCCAGCAGCTGGTTGATTTGATAGGGATTACGTCCATTATGGAGGTAAACCCTGCCTCTCCTCTTATCCTTAAATTTGATTCTGGGAATCAATTTTAAGCTATTGTTCATGTGATTTATGTAGGTTCTAATTCGGTTGGTCGGTGCGGATGACCATGTGTATCCCAACCACCTAGACGTGATGCAATGGTTAGCTGATAGCAATCTGCTTGAAATGATTGTGGATAAGCTTAGCCCATCAGTAAGTATAATTTTTAAAAGTGTGTCGTTTCGCTACAAATGACTGGAAGATAAGAAGCATGATCTTTTGAGCTACTTCTGATTTCTTTTCTTTATTATCTTATAATAAAATGTGGGATCTGTTGGTTATTCATGTGGCTGCTACTTCAGAAGTACTGAAAATCACATGTTTTAGCATTATAAGACAATAGAGAATAGTTGGAGAGAAACTCATGTACTTGCATATCTCAGTTTTATCTTCTTCGTGGGCTGATTGATCAGTGTTAATGTAAATACTCATACATTTTGTCTTCATTTTCTCTTTGGATCAGAATTCTCTCGAAGTTCATGCAAACGCTGCTGAAACACTGTGCACTATTGCTCAAAATACACCATCTCCTTTGGCTACCAAACTCTCTAGTTCGAGGTTTGTAGGATGTTTTATCGTCTTGAATATACTAAAATATATTTGGTATTTGAGATGTCTTTTTGTTTGCAGTTTTGTTGCAAGGATTTTTGGTCATGCTTTCGAAGATCCTCAGTCCAAATCTAGCCTTGTTCACACCCTTTCTGTCTGCATATCGTTGTTGAGCCCAAGAAGATCTGTAGTTTCTTCTTCCTTTATGTATTCATTCAGGGGCCAACAAATGTTCGAGTCTCCGATTTCTGTGAATCCGGAGACTATTGCCACCATGCTGCCTAGACTTGGTATGTGCTGTGCATGTGTGCATATTTGTTTCTTGTTTTTCCTGATGAACATTTTTCATCATAACATTTGTATTAGTTCTTTGATTGATAGGATCTGATTTTATCTTTTTGGTTTATCCTAGCATCTGATAACTTCTCACAATGTTCGCAGTGACAATAAATATTTGCACAACAATGATAATCCTTTATTTTTATTGCTTGCTGCTCGTTTCATTCAACTCTCTTAATAGTTGCTTCTGGGTATACACTTTGGTCTTTATAGCTGGATAGATTTGAGCGCTCATTCTTGTTGAACATATATGTTAGAATTTTACTCCTCTATTTGCTTGAACCAGTTATTTGAACTTCCTTTTAAGGCTCTTTTCCCTGGTGCAGGTGACTTTGTTGCACTTTTAAACGTAACCTCTGACGAAAAGATGTTACCTACATCCTATGGGCACTTGAGCCCTCCTCTTGGCAGTCATCGTCTGAAGGTCAGGTTTCATATTAAATGTTTATTACACATGTACATCTGCCTGTGTTGTCTTGTTTCTTCTGATTTCGTTTGTGTTGCCGATGGTTTTTCTTAGATTGTGGAGTTCATTGCTGTCTTGTTGAAAACTCGAAGTGAGGTGACAGGACAAGAACTAGCCAGCTCAGGTGCTATTAGAAGAGTCGTTGATCTGTTCTTCGAGTAAATACTTCTTACTGAATCGATGACCAAATTTTACTCTGTTCAGTCAATCCACATCTTTTATGTTTTCGTTGGCTAAATCCATTTTTTTAATTCTTTATTCGAACTATGCAGGTACCCATATAATAATGCACTGCACCATCAGGTGGAGAGTATTGTAGTATCGTGTTTGGAGGGCAAAAACGATGCTATTATTGACCATCTTCTCCGGGAGTGTGATTTAATTGGGAAAATTCTTAAAACAGAGAAACACCCCACTCTTTCTGGTGATAACCAGGTATGAACTGTGTCACTCATGCATATCGCTGTGGACTGTTTGATAAAGATTCTGTAAATTATGGTGAGCAAAGTTTGTCAGAGAGTATACAGAAAGTTTTCAAAGATGTGGAACATCAGATTATGTGGTTTGCAAAGCAATTATAGTTATTCCCCTGTGATACAAAATGGCCCGTTATACTCACTTTTCTAACACAGTGTGTACTGAGTTATAGATATATTTGATTTTGCTTTTGTGCAGCCAACAATACCTGCTGCTGGAAAGCAGGCTCCACGGGTGGGAAATATTGGTCATATCTCAAGAATTTCAAACAAGATTGTTCAGCTGTCAAATAACAGTAACCAGATAAAGACTTTACTTGAGGTTCGTTTTTCAGAAATTGTAACATATTATTGCAATTAGGATTGCTGGCTGACTGTGGTATGTAACTGTGCTAATTGGTGTTTTTGAAAATATCTATATACTTGCATCTATTGTACCACTCTGTTTTCTGTGATCGTGGGAGGACAGCAGTGTAAATTACTTGGATTCTTTCTGTAAACAGTCAGAAACCCATCAACATGTGTCCATAAGAAAATGTTCCATGGATAATTAATTTTACCTTCTAATATTTTGCCATTGTCTTACGTCAAATCTTGTGTTCAAATAGTTGCATTTTGTTTGGTAGATACAGCTTTTTGATGCATACTGTTTTTCTATTGCTAGGAACATAACGAATGGGGAGAGTGGGAAGCTAATGTGTTGCATGATCGAAACGCAGTTGAGAATGTTTATCGCTGGGTTTGCGGGTATGCGTCTTCTCAAACCTTTACAGGTTTTTGTCACACCTATATATGCAATGATCATGGTGCATTTAAACTTGCTAGAATTTACTTACGAGGTTGTCTGAGTAAAACCATATAAATGCCATAGGAAACTTGGTCCAAATACAGTTGGGCTCAAGGATAGATGGCACATTATCTAATTGTGAAAGTTCTCATTTTTTTCTCTTGTTTTCACAATGATTTTACTTGTTTTTTGCATGCAGCCGCCCGACGGCATTACTTGATAGGACTAGGGACAGTGACGATGATGAAGTTCATGACAGGGATTATGATCTTGCTGGTTTAGCTAATAACTTGAACCAGTTCAGATATAACATGCAAGAGAACAATGGTGCAGAGGAGGTAGTTGTTATTTTCTTTGATTTGTATTTCTTAAAAATTTCGGTTGAGTCTGAGTTTCATGTTTCTGGTTTCCAGGAGCACGGTTCTAATGACAGAGATGAAGAGGTATTCATTATAGTTAATCTTTTACAATTAAAGAAAACTTCGTATGCTATAGGCTTCTGACTGTAGTATATCTTGTAGGATGTCTACTTTGATGACGAATCTGCTGAAGTTGTTATATCATCTCTACGGCTTGGTGATGAACAGGCAAAGTAAGCTTCCAAATCTGATTTAGACAACCCAAATATATGATTTAACAAAAGAAAGGGGAAAAAAGATATGGCTTCTAAAACCAATGAAATCGTTGTTTTTTCTTGGTGCAGCAATTTATTCACAAGCTCTAACTGGTTCACGTTCCAAGGAGATGAATTGGGTGAAAACACAGGAACGGAAACAATGGAAGATGTCAGCTTGAATGAAACTTCTGGTGGTGGAGATGAAGGAGACGAAGACAGTTTGATTACGGAAAGCAAGAACCCTTTCGTAGCCACAGCCTCAACCTCAGAAGCAATCTCTGTAGACACCACCGTACCTGGAGATATCGAGATTGATGAAGATGAGGTTTCAGATGAATTATCACCTGAATGGGTTGAACGTGGAGATTCTTCTTCCTCCGCCACACTGGTCACAGATCAGTCTCCTCCTGGAGATGACGTAAAGATGTCTGATGTGAGAATCCCAAACGGTTCTTCATCCTCAGAAGGCGAGATTAGCCCGAGATCACCACCTGTGCCTTCATTGTTTGGGAACAGAGATGTTGAGTTTGTGGGCGTGGAGCCAGAAGGAACCGAGAAGGCAATGGATCAAGCTCTCAAGGAAGGGATAGTGGGAGAAGCAGCGCCAATGAAGAGGAACAGCGCCACAGCCTCGCCGGGAAAGGAGAGTAGCTCCGATGAAAACATGCAGCAGGAGTACAATGACACTAACTACTGGAGGATCGATGAGGTGACTGTAGTCGAGTGACGTGACACATCGTTGTCTGAAGAATGACGTAATACATCGTTTTCTGAAGGATCCCCGAGCAGGCAGGGATGGAAAGGAAAAGAAGGTATGTGTGAATGTACAGTATTACTAAGTGATCCTTTTTCTTGTTTTTGAAATATTTTCACCAAGTGACTGATATGCTCCTTTAGGTTCTTACAAATTTGGATATCCTTTTGCTATGCATGTCAAGGATTTTATATTTTACTCGCTTTGATATCACTTTTTTTTCTTTTCTTATTACCGTTTGAATACTTGATTAAAATTGGGACCTCTTGTTGTAAAGACTTGCGTCAGGGTTGCACGTAATAAAAAACAATGAATTTGATGTCTTCCGGATATGGTTTTGAAGCTATCGTTATTCCTTTTTTTTTTTTTTATTACCTTTCTTTTTCATCTTTACTCCTACGTTTAGTATATTTCCTTATTGTTTTTCGTTAACAAGAAGAAAAAGGAAATACCATACATTATAAGTTTATAACATCTCTTACAATTTCGTCATTCAGAACAATCTTGAACTCTCACTTTTCTTATGATCTATCTTGCTCTTTGGTTTTATTGAAATCTCTCGAGAATGAAATTAGGGTCGATCAAGGTAGAAGTGGAGGCTAGGTAGAGGCTCTGTCTGATGCTCAGTCGTTAGAAGAAGAAAGCGACGTGGTAATAAGTGAAATTTTCGAATTTGAGGAATTTCTAGTAGATAAGTTAGATGGTAGAGTCTTGTATAACAAATCTTCCCCACCTGCTTATCATCATCCTTTCATCTTCCTCACATTCCATAATTTTACAACAACTCTACAAACAAATTGACGATCATATCGTGTGCCAAGAAATAACTGATCAGATTGTTGTCCAAGCTTTACGACAACGTAGAACTTTAGCCTCCCAACGACAAAACTTGTTCATGGAAGTCATCCTCAAATTGACCTAGCAGGTTTTCAACGTCTACCTTTTATTTCGAGACAAGAGACCCTTGTAGTAGAAACGGAGAAGTATTCTATCTGTTTGGAGAATCTGTTGGACTCGGACAGAAATCATTTACATCGGTTACCTAGTTGTGTGCATCTTTTCACGAAAATGTGTTATCGAGTGGATAAATCGACATAACTCATGTCCTCTATGTCGTGCAGCTGTTTATGAACAACCAGAATGAAGATGTGAACATTATTTTAGAGTCTAATTAGGGGTTCCAATTTTTTTTTTTTTTTTTTGTGATTTAGTTAAATATTTGTCGGAAACCATTTTAAGATAACTTTAATTAGTATTTCAGATTTGTTAACGATTTGGTTTAGTTCTATATCAAAATATTTAAAGTTCGACTCTCATTTAATACGATTTATTAAAAATTATGGGAGGTCTCCAACATCGTGCAAGCAAAATATTTCATTGCGATTCCATAGCGTATGTTCCATGATACCATTTGTAGTGGAACCGTAAAGGTCAAATGAATTGTCTATAGTAGAATACAACAGTTCTCATTGTAGTAAATCATAAATCTGATCTATGTAAAGAATTATGAAAACATGGATCCAAACTTTTCAATTTCTGTTTTTTTTTGTTTTGAAAAATTAGCATATATCTAACTGAAACCTGAATCAGAACCAAAATCATATCAAACCACATATTTCGTATATGATGTTTTTCTTTGGACACTATTATTCTAAAGGGTGAATTTGTGGAATAACCAAAAAAAAAAAAATTTATAATGTAGAAACTAACAAATTGGTTAGAGAGATATAGGGAGAGAGAGAGAGAGAGAGGTGAAAATTGGTTAGTATCTAAACGATCGGCTTGGGAAGAAGGTGAGGGTGACGTGCGACGAAGAAGACACCATCGGAGATCTTAAGAAGCTCGTGGCAGCGCAAACCGGAACCTGACGGACAAAATCCGGATCCAAAAATGGTACAACTGAATCATCCTACAAGGATTACATTACTCTCAAAGGATTACGAAATCCACCATGGCATGGGCCTCGAGCTCTACTACAACTGAATCATCCTTCATAATCCTATAATGGTACGCTACTCCCAAAATTTGAAGGAATTGTTGATACTTAGGGTTTTAGGGCATAGTGATTTAGGTTAGTGATTAAAGTTGAGATGCAATATACAGTATATTATTACTCTTTTGTGACTAAAAATTGTTTTATTTTTATTTTTATTGCATGGACTGTTTTTGGTAGGATATATTTGCAGTGTATGAATTGTGAACTCTTGAATTTTAGATAATAAATAGAGAAATTTACCTTTTTTTTTTTTGTCAACAGAAATTTACCTTTACTGTGTTTGAAATTATATTTTTTCTTTTCATGTGTTTGGCTGGAAAAATTACTAAAAAATCACGATTGTCAAATCACTGAAGAAGGCATGAATATTATTCAGTAAAATTCAACCATGACTAAAAATCTTATAAAATATGTCATGATGGTTGTTTTTTCAAAAGAAACAAAAATACAAAAAAGTAGAATCCATTTACAGTGTTTAGAATAAATTTATGAATACATAATTGCTACCTAAAAATATCCTGTTGTAACCTAAACTGACTTGTGAATTACGACTTGAAAACCCTAATTTCCTAGTAGAAGCCAATGTGAAACTCAATGCTAAAAACCCTCAGAACCAAAGCTATTGGGAGTTGAGTTCCTCTCCCTTCTGATTTTCTTAACCTTCCTATGAAAATTTGGGTGAACGTTAGGCTTGAAACCGGGACTTGAAGTAGGACGGTATTCTGGAAAACCCTAATTTCCTAGTAGAAGTCAATGTGAAACTCAATGCTGAAAACCCTCAGAACCAAAGCTATTGGGATTTGAGTTCCTCTCCCTTCTGATTTTCATAACCTTCCTATGAAAATTTGAGTGAACGTTAGGCTTGAAACCGGGACTTGAAGCAGGACGGTACTCTGGAAGTAGCCGTCCTGATCGGTACCGCATCCCGCATGCGTTGCAGAGCGTTCCCGCACCTTTAGGACCTTCTCTCCATAATGGTGTGCTTCTCGTCCCGCAGTGTGAACAATTTTTTTTAGAATCAAAAAGACATGACGCACTTTTGAAGCATTGTCTTTTTCGTCTTCCTCTCTTGTTTCTCAATCGTCTTGGTGGTGCACGAAAACCACTTCTAGTCGCGATTGGCGGATTTGAGGTCTTTTGAAACGGTTTGTAATCATCAATAGTGTTGTTGCGACTAGGATCATAATCTTCTAGCTACATTGGTAAAGAACAAATAACGTACATTGGTCAGTTTTATTTACTCTAAAACCAAAAACATCTCTTAAAAGTTTTTGAAAGAAAACTCACTAGTAGATTGGAATCTTCTATGATTTCTGTAAATCCATCCGCAAAATTGTAAATCGAGTCAATGGGTATTTGTTCGAATTCCTTGAAAGGGATTTGAAGTTTTTGCATAGCAGTTCCAAGATCTTCTTCTTCGTCTCGTACAAGAACATCCTCGTGGTGTGCCATCTTTGCTTGTTTGAGAAAGAAAAATACTTTATAGGTTTGTAAAGTTTAACGTAATATTTATATGTATATGTATATGTGTATGTATATATCTGTTCTATATATACTCAACTATAAATATTTGTTGGCCGTAACAATGGAAATGAATCTTTTCACGATCACAACTAACTGGAAAACTTCAAAAAATAAAACAATGGAAAATTTCCTTCCCTGAGAATTATCCGGTAGAAGAGATATACTAGAATGTTCGACGGCATATTTTAGACCCTCCATAGTTAACCGGTTCCGTTTAGTATGGTCTTATTGCGGTTCGGATTGGTGAATTTAAACCTAATCATACCAAGGGTAAAGAAAAGCCAGAGACGGTTTTTTTCTAATCGTGTTATAATTGTATCAATTTCATCCGGTTAGATCTTTTTTGATGTAATCCGGTTAAATCTTAACAAGTTTGGATAAGGAAACTATGACAACATTTAATTAGATTCTGTATTATCCTATTCAGAAAAAGTTATCTACCTAACTATTACCACTTTCGGTAACACTACAAGAAAACACCGTCAATTCCGACGGCAAAGTTTTGGCCGTCGGCATTCCGTCTGCCAAATCCGACGGCGTGCCGACGGGTTGTCGACAAAAAATGTTCCGTCTCTATTCCGTCGGCATTTTCCGACGGAATTGAGACGGAACAGTTTTTGTCGGAAACTGCCGACGATCCACCGACGGCTTAGAGACGGAAGTCAAACTTTCCGATGTCGGCGACGTCTGATTGATCGGAATTATTTCCGACGGCCAATATCTGTCGGAATGTAGGACGGAAATCAGACGGTTTTCCGACGGTTTACGATGTCGGCAAAGTTTGAGTGGTTTATATATCGTCTGCGGTGGCCGATGGGATGGGGTTGGGTCATATGTCGGACCTATTGACGGTATTCCGACGGCACATTGAGGGAAATCTACTCTACATAAGTCTACAGAATGGTTCATTCCATCAAAACAAAATTTCGAGAAAAAAACTATAAAAATGAGTTCATATTTTCGGGCATGGATGGACGGGCCAATGACGAATGAGGGGTCGGACTTATTAAGGGACGAGTACGCTCAAGGATTATGGGAGTTCATGAATTTACCCAGTAATGTAGAAGCAGCAAAAAAAGGTCAGAATATCAAATGTCCTCGTTCTAATTGCTGTAATAGAATTAGTGTTGCTGTCCATAATGTTTGGAATCACTTATATAGATATGGTTTTAGACCAGGATATAAGGTTTGGTATTTACATGGAGAAAGGAATTATGAATATGGTAGTACTAGTAGCAATGAACCTTATTTTCCTGATAGCGTAGGGGAACCTACAGCGGAAGTAGATGTTGGGGTACGTACGGTTGCGATGGTTAATGATGCGTATAGAGAGAATAATATTAATATGCAGTCGGGTGGGTATGAGGGTGATAGGGGTGAAGAGCCTAATTTAGAATATCGAAGGTTTTTCGATTTGTTAGACGCATCAAAGCAACCACTATACAACGGTTGTAGGGATGGCCATTCACCGTTATCGTCTGCTACTAGGATGATGAACATAAAGACTGATTACAATTTGTCCGAAGAATGTGTGGATGCAGTCGCCGAGTTCGTGAAAGATATTTTGCCAGAAGATAATCTGGCCCCCGGATTATACTACGAGATACAAAAACTTGTTGCTGGTCTTGGTTTGCCCTACCAGGTTATAGATGTCTGCATCGACAACTGTATGATATACTGGAGAGAAGACGAGAACCGAGATAAATGTAAATTTTGCCGCAAACCACAGTTTCAGGATACAAGTGGCAGGGTGAAGATTCCATTCAAACGGATGTGGTATTTACCCTTAACGGAGAGGTTGAAGAGGCTGTACGAATCAAACCGCACAGCAACGACTATGAGATGGCATGCAGAGCATAGTCAAGATGGAGATATCACGCATCCTTCTGACGCGGAAGCGTGGAAACACTTTCAATCTGTGTATCCAGATTTTGCCGGTGAACGACGGAATGTATACATAGGCTTATCCACTGATGGTTTCAACCCGTTTGGCAAGCATGGAAGGAAATATTCATTGTGGCCGGTCATCGTGACACCTTACAATTTGCCTCCATCTATGTGCATGCGGCGAGAGTTCTTGTTTCTCTCAATTCTAGTTCCCGGGCAAGAGCATCCAAGACGGTCGCTCGATATATTCCTCCAACCATTGATCTGTGAGTTGCAGATGTTATGGGAGCATGGTGTTGTGACTTATGATGTTTCAGTGAAGCAGAATTTCACCATGCGTGCGGTTCTTATGTGGACCATAAGCGATTTTCCTGCATACGGTATGTTATCTAGATGGTCAACGCATGGACGATTGGCATGTCCTTATTGCCAAGACAATACTGCATCTTTCCAATTGTAGCACGGCAGGAAGACTTCATGGTTTGATTGCCATAGGTGTTTTTTGCCGCCCAATCATCCATATCGTAAGTCTGAACGACATTTTAAGACGGATGTATGAGTGTTTCATGGTCCACCTCCTGAGATAGATGGTCGTAGCATATTGGAACAATTACGAGATTTTGGTGCAGAGCGAACTCCTGAATGTGGGGGTAATGGCCATTACCCAGTCGACGGTTATGGGGAATATCACAATTGGCACAAGAAGAGTATTTTTTGGGATTTGCCATACTGGAAAGACCATCTATTGCGGCATAATGTAGATGTCATGCATGTGGAAAAGAATTTCTTTGACAACATCATGAACACCGTATTAAACGTCCCAGGAAAGACTAAAGACAATTGGAAGTCTAGAATGGACTTGCCATCGATTTGTACGAGGCCATCTCTTCATGTTTTGAACGGTAGATTGCCGATGCCTGCGTACCGGTTAGACGCTAGGAAGAAAGAAGTATTTTTTGAATGGTTCAAAAATTTTGTAAAATTTCCAGACGGCTATGCATCTAACCTAGTTAATTGCGTGGATTCGACGGAAGGGAAGTTTATAGGAATGAAGAGTCATGATTGTCATGTCATGATGCAGCGTCTTCTTCCATTTGTATTTGCATATCTTCTTCCAGAACCTATCCACCAAGCAATAGGAGGTATATTTGTTACTCCCATTAGTCTATGTCTATCATTATATTACTATATATGTACTAACTTGTTTAATTTTATTTTGTAGGAGTTGGTGCATTCTTCCGAGATTTATGTTCACGAACGCTTACCGTCCACGGGATACGTAACTTGGAGGCCAATATCCCAGTACTCCTTTGTAATCTTGAGAAGATATTTCCACCGTCTTTTTTTGACGTTATGGAACATCTTCCAATTCACCTCCCACGAGAAGCAGCCTTAGGAGGCCCTGTTCAATACCGATGGATGTATCCGTTCGAGCGTTACATGTTCCACCTCAAGAAAAAGGTAAAAAATTTGAGCAAGGTTGAGGGATCTATTGTCGCACAAAGCCTAAACGAGGAAGTCTCACACTTTGCTGAATCTTACTTTCCATCGGAAGTTAGTACTAAGGCGAGACGCCCTACCCGACATGATGATGGAGGTGAGAAGGCAGTCTATGACGTGGTTGTTCCTGAGTTGTTCGCCCAAGTTGGTCGAGCAAGTGGAAAACGAAAGAAACGCACACTATCAGCACAGGAGGTCACACATCTGCATACGTACATCCTCAGAAACTGTGACGAAATGTTGGAGTACGAAAGGTATATAAGTTATTAAAGTAAATGTGTGGAATTATTAGGAGAGGTGGACTAATGACTGTTATGTTACAGGATATACATGTCTCTCGCACGTGATTACCATTATGGTAAGACAGATGTCGAACTTCCTGTATTGAAAGATGAAGAATTTCCGGAGTGGTTGAAATGTTATGTAAGTTAATATATGTAATTACGCTTACTTTTCCATATTTGTTTGCACGTTCATATGTTACTTATTAAATCTTACGAATATCACCAAATAGGTTTCCGACCTTAGAGCAAGTGGTCAATCAGTCCCGACATGGTTAGTGGAGGTTGCTTATGGTTTACGCAGCACGGCGATTTCATATCCCAAGTTTTGCACTAGGGGATATTCGTTCAGGATCCATGAGGAAGGACGTCAAAGATCAACTTCGGACTATGGTATTTCGGCGCAATCCGGTGATACCATGTACTATGGGATTTTAAAAGAAATCTTGGAAATCCGCTATCCAAGAATGGTGAACTTGAGGTGCATAGTGTTTATGTGCGATTGGTATGATCCATCCAATGGTCGAGGGGTTCGAGTCGACCAGCTTGGTGTTATTTCGATAAATTCAAGCCGGAGATTACAGTTTTATGATCCATTTATCCTTGCGTCTCAAGCTGACCAGGTATCAATATTTACACAAATATGTTTACCTATGTACTCATACTTAAGGTTTCTTGTACATGTATAATAACAATATCCACTAATTATTAATAGGTTTGCTACATTCCATATCCTCCAGTTGCCTACCGTACAGATCCGTGGGTCACAGTAACTCCAATAAACCCCAGAGGCAAAATCTATGGCGTTCCAAAACAAGATGCTCTACAACCATCGAGAAGTGTACAAATGTCACTTGTTGAGGAGATGAATAACATTGACCTTCTCGTTGATGTCACTTATGTCGGGGATGATCTAGTGCATTCGGACGAAGAGGAAACACGGGGAGAATTTGACGACGATTCAGACTCCATCCCTAGTGACGGTTCCACAGGAGATTCAGAATAAATATTAGTTGTCAATAAATGCTTTCTTATCCATGTTGTTTTCCCACATTTGTGCATGTGTTCCTTATAACATTTTTCATTTCATTAACAATGTCGATTGTGGACGACAATCTGAGTATTGCAACTCCAATAAAACATTACATTTAATGAAACATATATAAAATTTAAACACATTCTTAAACAAGTACATTATGGAATTGCATATTTTTAACACCCAACAGTTATGGTACAAGTCCACAATAACCTCCCCAGAGGACTATCATATGTCTGTTTCCACTCCGAACTTACCATTTGTTAAAACCATTTCATGATGTTCTTTCCCTTTTTTTTCTTTCTTGGAGAATCTACAAATCCGTCGCACAATTCGCTTTTTATTGCATCAACGTCTAGATTTAAGTTTGGCTTTTCTGGGCTTTGGGCGAATTGGATGTCATAGTAATGATCCGTTGTTGGAGATTCTAAAAAACCGTCGCACAAATCTCTTTTGATTGCATCAACATCTAAATTTAAGTTTGGCTTTTCAGGGCTTTGCACGAATTCAAAGTCATACGACTGATCCTTACTTACGTTTGAAGTACTTGCACCGTAAGTATCTGACTTTTCCACCAAGTCACATGGTGGTTCGCCTTCGGTATCCCGCTCTTGATGAAGACATTGTGGCTGCCTATCGTAAATGTTGTGGATGTTTGGCGCGAACTGGCTGTCAGGCACTACTGTTGCTGTGGAATCTTCTTCATCGATTGGTGAGCACGTATCAAATTCCCATGAGTAAGTGGGAATCTGCTGAGTGAATTCGTCGCATAGGGATTCAGATTCCCACGGGTATTTTGGAACAATGAAAAAATTAGCCACGCCTTTTGTGTTTGAGTCTTCATTAGGAGAGTTGGAAGACATTTTTTGTAACTTGAAGCTGTACAACATAAAAAACTCGATAGGGAGTATTTATAGAAGACGTTATATGTCTAAACCGTCGATATTCCGTCCGATGTCGGCAGAGTTTTAGTGGTTTATAAAGCGTATGCAGTGGCCGATGGGATTGGTGGGGTGATATGTCGGATGTTTTGACCTCCGAGGGAATACCTACGAAATTCAAAAAGCACAATGTCGGCAAAGTATGATTGGTCAGTGGGTATGGATGGATTTCCGACGCACTAAATCTGTCGTAAGTAGTGAAGAATTTCCGACGGTATTCAGACGAAATCAGATGTCGGCAAAGTATGATTGGTCAATGGGTATGGATGGATTTCCGACGCATTAAATCTGTCGTAAGTAATGACGAATTTCCGACGGTATTCAGACGAAATCAGATGTCGGCAAAGTATGATTGGTCAGTGGGTATGGACGGATTTTCGACGCACTAAATCTGTCGGAAGTAATGACGAATTTCCGACGGTATTCAAACGGAATCAGATGTCGGCAAAGTTTAAGTGGTTATCTAACCGGTCGCGCGCAGTGCCCGATGGGATGGGTGGGGTGATATGTCGGATATTTTCACGGAATTCCGACGGCTTACCGACGACAATAAGTAAGTTTTATATAAGCATCCCGGCTCTGCATTCATTCATAAAAAATTTGAACCCATAATCATAACATAAAATATTCTATTGCGTAATGGCTAATAATGATCTATGGAATTACTATATGCAAAACCGAGCCCCTGGTCAAAACACTCGCAACACACCTCGTGTTCCATCAAGCCCTCCTTACGATAACTTAAATGTTATTGATGGTGAACCGACAATTTCACTCCATCCAACTCAACAATCGCAGAACCAAACGCCCGTAATACCGGGACCTGGCCAAGTCGTACGGCGAGGATTGTTTCGCAAGAGGGCTCATGATGCAAAGGTGCTGCAAGGTGAAAGTTCTCAGACACGCCCAACACAAGATTTTATTTCTGAGGTGATTAACGAGGCACCACAAGCGGACCATGATTTTAGTAGTCCGCGGTGGACTTCTACTATCGATTACATAATCCGGGAAGGTATATATATATATATGTTTAATTATCATTTTTACTTTTATATATATATATATATGTTTAATTATCATTTTTACTTTTACAAAAATGAATGTACGTAGGTGACTAATACAAAATCTTTCATTCATAAATGTAGGTTCTTATCATAATAGGACCACACCATTCTGGATCCAGGTTGCAGAAATTCAATCCCCGCGTTCACAATTTGTGAAAATAGAAAAGGTTTAGGTTTCCGTCCAATTTTATTAACATTAATTTATAGACACAATTTATCTGAGAAGCTAGTATTTATATTTTATTTAATTTTCAGATTGTTGCTATGCTCTCTTCTTTCTCCCCCAATGACCAGGGAGATCTGCTTGTAACCTTAAAAGATCCTTCGGGAAAAATCGAGGGAACCATGCACCATAACATCTTCAAAAATGACGAGTACAGACTCATGACTGGTGTAGGTGCGGTATTCATCTTGAAGAATGTTACCGTTTGCCGTTTTGATAGGACCCCAAAGTACCTAAATATCACAGAGCGGAACATTGTTAAGGTAGTTACAACATACGTTTATATTGATTTTTGGGAATGGTTTTAACTATATTCAGTTACCAAACAGATAATCGGTGCTAATTCGATGATTTCTGAATACCACCCAACGGAAATATGCACCATGGAGGAGGAAGATGAAGAAACTACTGGGTACAAATATGAAACAGTTCCAGACTCCGATGAAGAATAAATATATAACTCGTCCATGATTAAGAATAATTTAAACCTCTAAAGCTTTATGTTGTAGTAATAATAAATAATGTCCTACTATTTATTTTACGATTTTATAATGTTGTCATGTGTTTTATGAAACTATAATGGAATGAGAAATAGAGGTGTTATTTATGTGTAATACGTTTCGAAGCCGTACTAAAATATTTATGTTTCTTGACAGCGAGGGTCAAATTAACATTAACGGCATTTAATTTTCAAAACGCTTAAATTTAATTATTAAAAACCTTATAATCAACTTTCAAACCATATGATATACTTTTAAATCAAACAACTTAATATTTTTTTAAACTTTATAATCAACTTTAAATTTTTCGATAAAATTTAAAATGATTAAGGAAAGAAACCGTCGGAATCCCTTCTTAATTAAAAGACGGAATTCCGACGGTTTGGGGTTATATTATTTGTAAATTGTTTCCCCAAATTTAAATTCATAAAAACCCCAAACCGTCGGAATTCCGACTTTCCATTACGACGGAATTCCGACGGTTTCCTTTTTTAATCCTTTTTAGTTTTATCGAAAAATTTGAAGTTTATTATAAAGTTTTTACAAATATAAAGTTTTTAGATTTAAAAGTATATCATATGATTTTAAAGTTTATAATAAGGATTTCAAAAATAAAATTTTTTTTAATTTTATATATTTAAAATATATATAACTATTTCTAAAAATCTATATAATTAATTATAAAAACCTTTTAATAAACTTTACAACATAATCATATCCTATAAAATCAAAAAATTCCCCAAAACCTTCGGATTTCCGTCTTACAATTAAGACGGAATTCCGACGGTTTTTGATTTTTTTATTCTTTTTAATTGTAGCGAGAAAAGTAATTAAATTAAAACCCAAAAACCGTCGGAATGCCGTCTTAATTGTAAGACGGAAATCCGACGGTTTTGGGGAATTTTTTGATTTTAAAGTTTTAAAGTTCATTATAAGGTTTATAAAAATAATTATATATATTTTTTAAAATCACATAATTTTAAAATCCCAAATTCTTTTAATTTCCATTTTCCATAACTCTTGAAATATGAAACTCTAGTATTTTTTGATAGAAAAATTGTTTTTCGAAGGGAAAATATATAAAAAAATGTACAAGTAAATATTTTAAAAGAATGACCGTCGGAATTCCGTCTTATATTCCGACGGTCGACCGACGGCAACCCTAATTTGCCAGCCGCCAAAGCGGGAAAACATTGTAGCTTTAGTCTGAATCGTAGATAACGTCTACGATTCAGACTAAAGCTACAATGTTATCCATATAAAAACACTTCGTAATCTTCGTCAAAGCGGGAAAACCGTCGGAGGTACCGTCGGAATTTTTTAATGACCGTCGGACTGCCGTCGGATAGCCCTCGGACACCCTTTTATATCCACAGTCTTCGTCTTCCCCGATCTCAGATCTGAAAACGAAAAAATTTCTTCAAAACCGCCGAGTCTCCGCCGTTGCTCCTCCAATTGGTCGCCGAATCTTCTCCTCCGTCGTTAATCATCTCCATTTTTCACCAAAACCAAATCTATGTAAGTTTTGTATACATTATTAGAAGTTTTCAAAAATTGTTCTTCATGATTTTATACTCTTGTTGAGGATCCGAAATTTGTTCATGTTGATTAGAATGGTTACGAAATTGTTCCTTTGGAATTAGTGGATTAGTTATGAAATTGTTCATAAAAAATTGTTCATTAGAATGGTTAAGAAATTGTTCATGAGAATGAGTAGATCCGAAATTGTTCATTAGGAATTGTAGATTATTTTAAAAATATTATAAAATTAATGTTAATAATTTTTAAAAACAAATTATGAATTAACAAATTAAGTAAATAATAATTTTAGGGTTTATGAGGATGTTATAAATTTATTAGATTAGGTTTCGAATAAATTTGCAAAATTTTTGAAGTTTGATAATTTTAGGAGTTTACTAATTTTAAGAATTAGATTTTCACTTGTGTTATAAAAGTGTTTGGGATTTTTTATGATTTAATATATGATTAATATATAAATTGTAATTTTCTAAATATCCTATATAGAATATTTGATGGTAATCATTTTAAATCCTTATAATTTAAAATTTTTAAAACATTAATAAAAGAATTTAAACCTTTATAATTTTAAACATATATAAAAATAAGTAAATTTAAAACTTTAAATCCTATAAATTTAAAATTTTATAAATTTTAAAAAGTATAACTTTATTAAGTTTCCTAATAATTTAAAACTTTAAATCCTCTAAATTTATATATATCCTATATATATATACAAATTTTTTTGAAAATCTATTAAAATTCTTACAATTTTAAATAACATTAATAAAACAATTTAAACTTTTAGAAATTTAAATTTATACATATCAATTTCCCAACAAAACCTAATTCCATAAACTTCGATTTCTGAATAAACAATATTTAAAAAAACCCCTACTTATTTCAATGACATAAAACCCATAAATTCCATAAAACCCTAATCTCCAATATCCTTAAATACCATAATCTGAAAATTCCAATTAACTAAATTCAAAAATCTTCAACTCACAAAATCTTATACATTCCAAATTTCATAAATCCCAAAATATCTAAATCTTAAAAATATGGAAATCGTAGGGCAAATTATGGGGATTTTCATAACTCTAGAGGAGGTGCGAGTTCCAGTAGGGGAGGTCGGACTCTGAGTGAGACCGAGTTCCCCGAGGAGACCCCATTCCCGTCTCAGCCCATGCCTACAACCCACTCAGCCCCCACCTCGTTGACCATCGAGCAGGTTGTGGCGCAACCTGGGCGTGATAGGTTGACGCGTCTGGATCCAGACTTGCCACCTAACACGACGTGGTAAGTCTTATTTTAATATGTTCTGGATTTAATAATTTTACATAAATATTTAATAAACAATTTAATAGGTTCCAATTCTCACAAAACGATATTACGGGTTCCATCAACGAAATGATGAACTCCATGCTCAATAAACCTTACCCCACATACAACGATATGCCTCCAGAGGACCGGGACACTTGGTTCCGACAATTTGCGGTAAGAGTTTATTTTATTTGTTTCAATTGTATTTCCTATATGACGCTTAATTTAATTACTAATGCGGGAATGTTTTTTTTTTTTGCAGCAAGATTTTACGTGGGACTCAGTCCTCACATCCAGGGTCCGAAAAGAATTCGACAAAAAGGCGGCGAGGAAGTTCTCGTTGAAGATGAACGAGTGGAAAGGCAAGTGGTACAAAGAGGGGAAGGTGGCTAAGGTTTTTAAATATAAACCCTCTGAGATGTGGACTGGACTTCTTCGACACTGGGAATTAGAGGCAACCAAGACGGACTCCGAGAAACACTCGACTAACCGCAACAGCAACCAGAAAGGGAAGGGAAAAGCGACCCACAACCTCGGCGCAATTAGCAAGGCTTCAGCTGCTCAGAAAATAGTAAGTAATTAAATATTTCATAAAAATTTTGAATTCTGTAACGTAATTGTATATGGTAACAGATGGAGGAGACCGGTGTCTATCCTTCCAACCTCGATATGATCAAGTTTTCGCACACCAACAAGAAGACCGGTAAAATTGAAGACCCGATTACTCGTGAAATCGTGGAAGCTGTGCAGAGGAGGCAGGAGGAGTTCCTCCAATTGCAACCGATCGTGGAAGGAACTCCGGCGCCAACCGAAGTTCCATTCGAGATGACAAACCAGTTCACCTACGAGGTTAGTAACCGTCTCACATTTAATGGAATTTAAACATTACTTTTAATACAAGTTATGAATTTTTTTAAAAACAATTTTGTAGGTGACTCCCAAGATCAGAGGCCGTGTTTACGGTCTCCCTGAGGAGAGTAGCTCGTCTGTTTCGTCAGTTCGATATGCTCGTGATAGGAGGTTGGAGGCGGAAAACCGAGAGCTGCACGACCAGCTTAGGGAAATGGCGGAACAGAGGAAGAAGGATAAGGAGGAGGCCGAGGAGGCGAGAGCGAGAGATAAAGCGGAGGCCGATGCACGAATGAAAGCAATGGAACAGCAAATGCAGAGATTCTTCGGTACCGGGCCGCCTAGACCGGAATAGGATTTGGAGAGTTTTAAATTTGATTGTAAAACTTTAAAATACATTTTAATTTTATTAGTTTGTAATTTTAAATTTTAATATATTTTATTTTTATTAGTTTTTACTTTTCATTTTTATTAAAAATATTAATATATTATATTATTAAATTAAATAATTTTAATTTTTTTTTAAAAAATTATTTAAACCGTCGGAATTCCGTCTGTTATGGCCAGAAAACGGAAACTGTCGGAATTCCGTCTGTTATGGCCGGAAAACGGAAACCGTCGGAATTCCGTCTGTTATGGCCGGCAAACCGAAACCGTCGGAATTCCGTCTTTCATCGCCGGAATTCATCAACCGTCGGAATTCCGTCTTTCATCTCCGGAAAACCAACGACCGTCGGAATTCCGTCTTTCATCGCCGAAAAACCAAAACCCGTCGGAATTCCGTCTCCTTTGGGTCTCCGACATAAATCCGTCCGAATTACGTCGCAAAAAAGCGACGGATTCCCGACGGTTTCTGTTTTTCCGACGTGATAGAAACGACGGCATGTTCTCGTTGGAATACGTCTTTTTCCGACAGCTTACGGACGGTTTTGGCCGTCGGAATGCGCCCTGTTTTCTTGTAGTGTAATCTTAAAATTTGTGGATAATTCCTCTAAATCATTGAATAAACAAACTAATTATTCAGAAAACTATTGTAGTAATATTATCCTATCAACAAAAAACCATTTACATAATCCTGTTTTTTTTATGTAGAGGACAACTCACATGACCAATCAAATTTTGCCACATGGATTATGTTCCATGTAACCAAAACATTTACTTAATCCTGTTTTTTTCTATAGAGGACAACTTATATGGCCAATCAAAATTTACCACATGGATTACACTCCATGTAACCGAAAATACAAACGAAAAAGAAGAAAACTTTACATAGGCATCGGAGAAAGAAATTGTATAGTTTCACAAGAAACATCTTAAAATCATCCCACTTCTTATACCTTAAAACAACTTTGTATATTCCCCTCATGTATCCACAAAATCCACTTAGATTTGAGCCAATGATCTTTCATAGGCTTACACATAAAATACAATCTTCTTTTTAATCCAACCGGATAAGCAAGGTCTGGCCTCGTATTTATCACAAAATACATGATACCTCCAACAATGGTTGAATAATGCACTTCTTTCAGTCCTTCAAATTGGTTCTTCCATTCGTTATTTGTTGTTGTTCTGAGCTTGAAATTGGCCCAAATTGATGCAGATACAATATTAGCTTAATCCATATTAAAAAGATCTAAGCACCCTTGTCTCTTGTGATTTGCATACCCATTATCTTTTTTGCATTACACAAGTCCTTCATTTCAAACTCGTTATTCTATATGAGTATTTAAATATGGTCCAGTTCCGTATCAATGGAAGCAATCAGGATATCATCAACATATAAAAGTACAGACATACAAACTACTCTTCATTTATTTTTGATAAATATAACTATCATAAGAACTACTTAGATAAAGAGAAATTGGGATGAATAACACACAAAAAAATTATAATTGAAAACCTAACCAATTAACCTAATTTTAATGGATAAGATTATGCCACCTATATTACTTTTTGCTAGTTTCCTAATTATTAATTTTTTGGTTGCTATTGAGCAAATTAGCCCTTACATAAAATCGTCAAACCTGAGATTCCATTGCTTTGATGATTCCTTAGAACCACAAAGATCTCTTAAGCAAACACACTTTGTCCTCATAAGTTTGATCTTCAATTTTTTTTTTCAAGTTGCAACGTCACGAACTATTCATCAAAATAATTGTGTAAAAAAAAAAGTCTTTGCATCCTTTTTTGTGGTTTCATTTCAAGAGATGCTTTCAAATTTTAATTTCAAATTCAGAGTTATTGACCTTTTGTGATAAATTTGTATTTTGCAGTGTGGTTTTACCAAGGTTTTTAGATAAGAAAGGTTTTATGTGAAAAATAAAAACAAAATTGAATAGAATTTAGGAAAATTGGGCTTTATATTATCTAATGGGCATCTATTTCATCATTAAAAAATGACGAAATGAACTTTTAACTTCGGTAACCAAATGTCACCGTACATTTAGAAGCCAATTGGGCGAAATTGTATGTGAAAATACTTTTGGATACAATTTGACGAAATTGAGAGAGAAAAAGACTTTCAATGCATATCTAAATGTTCAGATTTCTAATGTAGTAATGATTTAGGATTTGATTCGTATTATATAGTTTTATGTGAAGGTGGTAAGAACATTATCATGTATTATATCCGTTTTGCTCTTCCCAATGTCAAATAGAACCCTGAAATGATGACAAAGGGTAAAATTTTCGACCATGATCAAATAGTTCTTGTATAAATTAGTGTAAATGGCCACCCACTGATAATAATTAAAAGCTAGAAATTTGTAATATGTTCTACTTTACAACTTGTACAATCCTATAAGAGTTATTAAAGAGTCAATTTGATTCCAACTTTTTATAGTGGGAGAAAGTTCCCGGTGCTAATATCAATTTTTACTTTGCATTAAAAAAACAAAAAATGTAAAATGTACTAAACCGAATATTTACACCAAAAACCAATAGTTCAACTAGTAAATATTTCAGGCAACGTCTAGAATCCACTTCTTAAAGTGACATTTGGGATGAAACTAATATTATATGTTGTGGTTTCAGACCTAAGAAGATTATATGTTGTGGTTTCAGACCTAAGAAGATTATATGTTTGGTCCAGATGTTCTTGATAATTCGAAAAAAAAAATTTCTCAATTTTTCATAATTATTATTTAAAAACAGTTTTCTCTAAAATGTATAAAAAAAAAGAAAAAAAACGGAAATACCATTGTTTCTCTAAATGGATACCAACTAATAATTTTCAACCTACTTAAACGGTATGTCAACTAGTAATTAATTCGACAACAATGATGTGGAATATGGAACTACTAGTAGTCTACTAGTATTAGGGATCATTAATCACATCGACATTCCAAATTATTCAAAGCATCCTAGTCAGCAGAGTATTCAAAAGAGACACAATAGGATGACATTTTACAAAATCCGGGAAGCATATGGTTGAACCAGGTTATTAAATTGAGCATGATGATACTCTGTCTCAAATCTCATTACAGAATTTCGGACCTAATTTTCAGCCACTTCAAGTCAACGATTGGAAACTGAAATTCCCGAAATCGAGACATTTTATATGGTTATTTAGCAGTTACAAAAAATATATATATAGGGGAGTAAATTGTAGCAGTCAATATGTATGATGCATGGGCAGGCAAGGAAACAATGAAAGCATGCTCTCTTTGAGTGTCGTTCAATGCACGAGCACATACTCTCTCCAAGATACCATTGGCAATGAGACAAGCACTATAGTTGGTTCACTCAAACTTAAACTACTTGATTTGGAGTTCACATAAGGTTCATCAATCACTACAAGAAAACACCGATTTAGAGTCGGCATATTTCGACGCTAAAACATTTTAGCGTCGATTTAGCGTCGAAAACATTTCGACGCCTAATCGTCGACGCTAATTCATTTTCGGCGCTATTTTAGCGTCGAAATAAACTTCGACGCTAATTGGACCCTAATTTAGCGTCGGATGTTCGACGCTAATCCGACACAATATTTCGACGCTAATTCGACGCGACTTTAGCGTCGAATTAGCGTCGAAACGTCTCGATGGTAAATCGATACTAAATCGATGCTAAATTAGCGTCGAACGTATCAGGTGTCGACGCTAATTCGACGCTAATTTAGCATCAATTTAGTATCGATTTAGCATCCATTGGTAACATTTTTTTTTTAAAAAAATATTATTATACAAAAAATATTATTAATTAAAAATTATTATAATAATTATAATAAAAATTAAAAATTATCCGATACAAAATATAATTATCCGTTACAAATAAAATTAAAACGCTACTCCTACGGCTGTTGTTGGGTCCCTAGGTTCACGATATCTTCGAACTCTTGGTGGAATTGCGTTGCACCGGGAGGTGTAGGAGGCGGTGGAGGACGCGGCATGCCTTGCAAGGCATTGGCTAATGTCAGATGATCCATTGCAATGATGTCAAAGAGACTGGTCAATGACCCGACATGGGTCTTTAGCTGCGCTTGTTCCGTCTTTAGCTGCGCAATCTCAGCTTTAGCAGCTTGCAACTCAGCGGTCACACGCGGCTGAGACGAACCCGGAGAGTAAGAATATTGAGAAGATGAACAAGCTGCCGGGACATCTTTGATGGATCAACCACCCATCGTTCGTCCTTTCTTCTTCGGTGCAACCTAAAAAATAAAAGTGTTATACAATAAAATAATAATTAAAAATAAGTTATAATTAAAAATAAGTTATAATACAAAATAAAAACGTAATAAATTACCTCGTCGTAAAGTCTATCGAAATCTTCGAGATCCATCGTAGACTGGACAGACTCATCAAACTCTTGCAGTCGTGCGTTGTATGCGTTGAACGTTTGTTCCGCTTGAGCGGTAACAAACGTCCCATCCTTCCTCCGATGAGTTTTCTCCATCACTTTAACCATCGGAGGAAGATCACCGCCATCAGCCTGTTAAACAAAAATAAACAAAGATAAAAAAAATATATATAATAAATAAATATTGAAAATATTAATAATTAAACAAATTTGTTTAATACAAAAATTACCATATCCAGTCGTATTGTGGCGCATGATGATTGACCCGCTGTATGCTTTGAAGGTCCATCTCCTTCGGCCACCGGCGTGAGACGGGATGCAGAACACTTCCCCGATTTAACCACCGATTTAGGATCCTCCCAATACTGCACTAGACCCCACCAAACATCGGGATCCATCGCGAGCGGCTTCGCCTCATCGCCTTTCTTGCCCCACGCTTTCTTTAAGTTCCCGACGTAACCGTTGAGACGCTTTAGGGCCTTCTTCTCGAACGCCGCTCGCACTTCGAAAGTATGAGCTTGCTCCCAATGCCACCCTTGCTACAAAAATACAAATAATGTTATGAATATATTTATAATCGAATAATTTAATAAATAAAATTAAATAATATAAAATGATTTACCGCCCATGACTCGAACCAAATATCTCGAACATTCTGCGGCGTCATGCTCCAATTAGGATGCGCCATAGAGAAGTGGGTCTTGATTGCATTGGTGACCGAACGCGCAACCTTGTTATCCGTAAACCTATTAAACAAAATAACAGAATGTTAATAAAACATATTAATTAGTAATATTGAAAAAAAAATAAAACATACCATAAAGTACCACGAGGCCTCAACGGGTGGATAATCCTAAGCCGTGTCTCACGTCCAGGTTGGCGGAGAAGCTCAGAAATCCGCATCATAAGAGGCGCGTTTGGCGGTGGAGGGGGCTCATTGTGGTCATCGGGCTGATCATCTTCGCCTTCTTCTGGCTCTTGATGAGGTTGTGGCTGAGGCGGTGGCGGAGCTTGTGACGGAGCTCGGAGCGGAGCGTGTGGCGGAGCTCGGAGCGGAGCGTGTGGCGGAGCTCGTGGCCTGCGAACCCGAACCCGATGCTGATCCGGATCCGCGACGACCATCGGATCCGGGAATCGAACCTTCGTCGCTAAATAACTCGCCGTATGAAGGAGGACGACGTCGATCACCCTATAAAATAAAACAAGTTTATTAAATTTAAAAATTCAAAATATAAATTTAAAATTTAGGAAATAATATAATATTGTTGAAATAAATTTAACATATATGAAATTATTTTAAATTATCGTAAATTAACTTGTAAATTCATTTTTCCTTTAAAAATTTTTTTTTAACATCCAAAAAACTTTTTAATTAGTTTTATTTGACTTTACATAAATATATTTCATTAAATCTAAATTCAAATCTATAAATTAGCACATATATATTCAATTCCATAACTTATCAAATCTAAAATCAATTTCATTTCCTAAAATTTATTTCCTAAATTTTTCCTAAAATCTATTTCATACCAAATATACTAAATTCTATTTACTACATATTTATTAACTTTAAAAATGTACAATATAAATTTAAAATTTAGGAAATAATTTTATAGTGCTGAAATAATGTTGGGAAATTTTTATATTTTATATTTAGGAAATAATTATATATTTTCAAAATAAATTTAACATTTATGAAAAATAACTTTTAAATTCGGTTTTAATTTTAAATAAATATTATACATTCAAAAAACTCCTAAATTTGTTTTATTTGACTTTACATAAATAAATTTCATAAAATCAAAATTCAAATCTATAACTTATCAAATCTAAATTTAATTCCATAACTTATAAAATCTAAATTCAATTCCATTTCCTAAAATTTATTTCCTACATTTTTCCTAAAATCTATTTCATATGAAATTTCCTAAATTCTATTTACTACATATTTCATAAAAACATTTTCTAAAATCAATTTCATTTCAAATTCCATAACTAATATATATATATCTAATTGATAACTAATTGCAAAGATATATAAAAAAATTTAAAATAAAATAAATATATATATATATATATATTACCATTTGTTTTCCGGCGGTGGCTGACGGCGGACGGAGATGCGGAGGAGGAGAAGGGACGGCGGCGGAAGGAAGGAGATGCGGCGGCGGAGAGGAGAGGGAGAGAGAGGTGCCGGAGAGTGGGAGAGAGAGAGAGAGAGAGAGACCGACGGTGGCTTGAGAGACAGAGAACAGCGGTGGTCGGAGATGGAGAGAGTGAGAGGATAGGATTTTACAGATACCGGAGAAGAAGACTTCGGTCTCCGTATAAAAATCGGGAACCGACGCTAATTCGACGCTAAATTAGCGTCGAATTAGCGTCTGATTACATTTAATTATAATTTTTTTTCCCACGAAGACTTCATTAAGATCCGAATTAATTTGGAGTTAGCGTCGAATTAGCGTCGAATTGTTGGTCAATTCGACGCTAATTCGACGCTAAATCCAAATTAATTCGGTTTACCGCCGTTGGTTTAAACAAAAAAATTTGAATTTTTCCAGTTAACCGCCATTGATGAAATAAAATTAATTCAATTTAGCGTCGAATTTGCGTCAGATCAAATTAAATTTATCCGTTTCATACCCTAAACCTTAAACCCCAAATGTAAAATTTGTTCAGATAGCATCGAATTAGCGTCGAATCGATGCGAATTCGATGCTAAATCGACGCTACCGTAATCTATTTTACGTTTGGGGTTTAGGGTTTAGGGTATCCGTCACTGGTATAAAAACTATATTACCCTTTTCAATCTTTCATATAATAGAATAATTTAAAAGTTTGAAATTTGAAATTACATAATTGGTTCATAAAGGATTATGAAGTTATATATAAACCTATATGGTTTTTTCAAATAGCAGTCCTTACATGCATTTGTAACATCGCATCACACAAACATACTAATTTGTTGGCAAGTAAACCTTTGTATATAGATAACATTGTAGCTTTAGTCTGAATCGTAGACGTTAAAGCTTTTATTGTTTACACCCTAAACCCTAAATGAAAAATTAGTTTGATTTAGCGTCGAATTACTATCGAATTACTTGAATTCGACGCTAATTCGACGCTATATCACAAAATTAGCGTCGAATTAGCGTCGAATTCAAGTGATTCGATGCTAATTCGACGCTAAATTAAACTTATTTTTCATTTAGGGTAGGGTTTAGGGTATCCGCCACTGGTACGAAAACTATCTTACCCTTTTCAATCTTTCATATAATAGAATAATTTAAAAGTTTGAAATTTGAAATTACATAATTGGTTCATAAAGGGTTATGAAGGTATATATAAACCTATATAGTTTTTTCAAATAGCAGTCCTTACATGCATTTGTAACATCGCATCACACAAACATACTAATTTGTTGGCAAGTAAATCTTTGAATATAGATAACATTGTAGCTTCAGTCTAAATCGTAGACGTTAAAGCTTTTATTGTTTACACCCTAAACCCTAAATGAAAAATTAGTTTGATTTAGCGTCGAATTAGCATCGAATCACTTGAATTCGACGCTAATTTTGTGATATTAGCGTCGAATTAGCGTCGAATTCAAGTGATTCAATGTTAATTCGATGCTAAATCAAACTAATTTTTCATTTAAGGTTTACAACATATAACGATAATAATCACAACAATTCAATAACAATCTAACATGAATCAATTAGTGTCGATAACAATCATACAACGAGATATATTTTTATTATGCAACTCCAATAAAACATTACAAATAATGCAACATAATTTTTAAAACGACTTCTTTCACAGGTACTATACATTACAGACTTGAAAATATTAAACATACAATGGTTATGGTACAAGTACATAATAGACTACTAATTTTTAAAACATATATGTATACATACATATATGTATGTATCCACTCCAAACAACGGTTAGAACCAGAAACTTTTCTTTCCCTTTTGTTTCTTTGATGGAGAATCTAAAAACCCGTCGCAAAATTCCCTTTTGATTGCATCAACATCTAGATTTAAGTTTGGGATTTCTGGGCTTTGGGCAAATTCATAATCGTAGTAGTGATCCTTACATTCATTTGAAGTACTTCCACCGTAAGTATCTGACTTTTCAATCAAATGAGATGGTTGTCTGTCTTCGAGTTGCCTATACAAAACTTCGTCGAGAACCTGCTTCTGGTCATGACATTCTGGCTGCTTATCATATTTGTGTTTTGAATAACTGATCCCATCTTCAAATTTGGGACTCACAACATTGGAAGGAGAGCATGAATCAGCTTCCCACGAGTAGGTGGGTATCTCTTTAGTATATTCGTCGCACTGAGATTCAGTTTCCCACGAGAATTTAGGAATGTGGTGGATGTTTGGCAAGCACTGGCTCTCCGGCACTATTGTTGATGTAGAATCTTCATTATGGGTTGGTGACCACATATCAAATTCCCAGCACTAAGTGGGTATCTCTTGAGTGAATTCGTCGCATTGAGTTTCGGTTTCCCACGAGTATTTTGGAATATCAAAAAAAATTCCCACGTTTGTTGATTTAGAGTCTTCCTTAGGAGAGCTAGAAGACATTATGTGTGTTATTGATAGGTGTAGAAGGTATACACTCCATCATATGTATTTATAGTAGAAGATGTTTAAATGAGTTGACAAATCGGATTTGTTTAAATGAGTTGTCATATAATTTTCGTATCTGTAAATGATTTAAGTGGAGATTTTAGCATCGATTTTGCATCGAATGTTAGCATCGCAGTAGCATCAATTCGTTTGCGTCGATTTTGCATCGAATTCGCGTCGTTTTTGTGTTGTTTCTAAACGACGCTAAATATGTAGGTGAACCCGTGTTAAATGTGTCATCTACCTACCAAATTCGACGCAATATTCGACGTTATGCGTGTGACGCTAAATCGACGCTAAATCGACACGTTAAGCTTAAAATATCTGTGTATTTTGCCTATATAGGTCAGAGTAATTCAACACAAAATCATAACACAAAAATATTCAATTTCGAAATGGCAACCAGAGATCTATGGAATTACTATATGCAAAACCGAGCCTCCGTTCAAAACCCTCCAAACAAACCTCTTGTTCCTTCAAGCCCTCCATACGATGACTTAAATGTTATTGATGTTGGACCGACAATGTCCCTCCAACCAACTGAACAATCCCAACACCAAACGCCCGTAATACCGGGACTTGGCCAACTTATACGGCGAGGACTGTTTCGCAAGAGGTCGCACGATGCGAAGGTGTTGTGAGGTGAAAGTTCTCAGACACGGCCAACACAAGATTTCATTCGTGAGGTCATCAATGAGCCACAACATGGCGACCAGGATTTTAGTAGTCCTCGGTGGACTTCTACTATCGATTACTTAATTTGTGAAGGTACGTATATATATATGTATTTAACGCTTTTACCATTACAATAATGATTGAAGATGAAAAATACTAACTCTATCATTCATAAATGTAGGTTCTTATAACCACAGGAGCACACCATTCTAGACCCTGGTTGCAGAAATTCAATCCCCGCAGTCACAATTTGTGAAGGTGAAAAAGGTTTACGTTGTCGATAAATATTATATCCATTTATAGATACAATTTATCTCACAACTAAATTGTATCTCATTTTCAGATTGTGGCTATGCTCTCCAGTGTGACCCCCAACGGGGAGGGAGATATACTAGTAACCTTAAAGGATTCGACAGGAAAAATCGAGGGAACCATGCACCATAACATCTTCAAAAATGACGAGTACAAACTCGCCACTGTTGTAGGTGCGGTGTTCATTCTACAGAATGTTATCGTATGTCGTTTTAACAGGAACTCTAAATACCACAACATCACAGAGTGGAACATTGTTAAGGTAGATTTTGCATAACTTTCTAAATATTTCTGATAATAATAAACTGAATTCCTTTTCCAAACAGATAATTGGTGCTAATTCGATGATTGCCGAATACGAACCAACCGAAGTATCTACTATGAAAGAGGAAGATGAAGGAACTACTGGGTACGAATATGAAACAGTTCCAGAATCAGATGATGAATAAACATCCGACCCGTCAATGGTTAAGAATAAACTTAATTAAGGCTTTATGTTGCTTTAATGTTTAATATTTTCCTAGTATCCATAGTACGAGTTTATAATAATGTTGTTATCTGTAATATTTCCTATTTTCTAATTAATGTAATATTTTATGTGTAATGTTCTTCCATTCTAATAAGTAAAATACCATTAACAAAAAAACTAATTTTTAATATTAGTGAATGTTAAAAACGAACAGAAATTGCTCGTAGCCTAATGGACAAATCAGCACATGTTACTGCATAGTTCCAAAAATAAATACAAATGAAATAAAAACAGTCATATATGCTTCACTCTGAATTGTCATTTGAGTTGTCGTCATCCTCATCGGTACTCTCTCCACTCTCGTTTGCGAACTCGTCTTCGGGATTTTCTGCATCATTAGCATCCGGAAGTATTTCAGCTTCTCGATTTTCTGGATCTATAAGAATGATGTTGTCTATATCTACTTTTGGAGTTGTTAGATCCACGGCCGTTTCATTTTTCATAGGACCGTCGTTTGATTCAACTATCATTCCTCTAGGTGCTATTTTAAGCACACATAACCATGGAATCCCTGTTTTTCTGACACGTGGATATGGAATGAAACATACTTGATCCGCTTGTGATGCAAGGACTAATGGTTCATACTTTGCAAAAGAACGCGATCCATTAACATCGATAACACCAAACTTTCCTACTCGAACCCCTCGCCCGACAACTGGATCAAACCACTCGCATTTGAAAAGGGTGCACTTTAAGTTAACCAAACCAGGGAATTGCACTTGAATAATGTCTTGGGTAATGCCATAAAAATCCGTGTCCTCGGCTCGAACTACCACACCATAGTTCGCAGTTGCTCTATTTTTGCCACGTTCGAACGTATGAAACACATAACCTCGTGTAAAATACATTGGAGATGACGTGACTTTCCCCAACGGACCTTGGATCAACTCTCTAAACCATACAGGGTATGACGTGTCTGCATAATCAACCTGGCAGATACATAATACACATTGTAAATATAGTAGTATATACACAAAGTGTACATATAGGTTTTTATGGAAACTAGATATATATATAATCTTGTGTTTAACTTATATACCTGAGTCCTCAACCATTTAGCAAAGTGTATATCTTTACGTTTTTCAATCTCATCGGCGGATGCATTTGGGAAAGCCTCGTTAACTTGGCGAATGAATTCACTAATAGAAAATATGGTTATAACAAATGCGTTTGTTATATATGTTTCATAGCATATATAAGTACGAAAACAACTCTTTTGACCTCAATCCATACTTGGGAATTATAATATGTACCTTAAAAATGGGCTAACTTCATCGCATTGTAAGAGAATATATGTGTGTGCACAATTGTAGTCTTCGAACGAGGACCAGTCTTCTTCTCTTATGATTCCCGCCTGCCTACCAACTGCACAAAATATATCTGGGACATCTGAAACTGGATATGTTTGTGCGATGCCACCATCGTCGTACCTACGTGGAGCTCTTTTTCGTGTTCGAACAGTTGGAGGGAAGTAATATGAGCTGAAATGAGAGGTTTCTTCGGTTAAACTGCCCGCAACAATTGATCCCTCAACCCTAGCTAGACTTTTTGCCTTTCCTTTTAAGTGTTTCATGAATCTCTCGAAAGGATACATCCAACGAAATTGAACGGGGCCTCCTAAATCGGCTTTGTGAGGAAGATGGATAGGAAGATGCTCCATCACATCAAAGAAAGATGGAGGGAATATCTTCTCTAAGTTGCACATCAATATTGGGATGTTATTGTTTAGTTGTTGAATTCCATCCTGAGTCAGAGTTCGCACACACAGATCTCGAAAAAATGCTCCAACACCTAAACCCAAAATCCAATATCAACCAAAACACAAATGTTATTTTCGACACATAATTTGTTTACATATTTAAATATCGTCATACAAAATATACCTGCAAGTGCTTCATGCACGTTCATTTGCAAAAGTTCTGCAAAGGCGAAAGGCAATAATCTCTGCATAAACACATGACAATCATGACTCTTCATACCAGAAATTTTTTTCCCTTGCTCCACAGACTTAGAGAGTTTTGACACGTATCCATCTGGGAACTTAACTTCGGTGGAAACCCAGTTGAAGAATGTTGGTTTGCCTTCGCTTGACAATCTAAAGCTAGGCACTGGAGCTCTCCCATCTCCCTTGAGATGTAACTCAACTCTAGAGCATATAAGAGGCAAATCCAGTCTAGACTTCAAGTTGTCTTTAGACCTACCTGGAACGTTTAAGATGGTGTGCATAATGTTATCGAAATTTTTTTTCTCAATGTGCATGACATCAAGATTGTGGCGCAATAGATGATCCTTCCAGTACGGTAGATCCTAGAAAATGCTCTTCTTATGCCAATTATGTTCTTCAAGGTATCCATCTGGGAGATCGGTCGGAATATTAAGCCAGTTACCACCACGTTTGGCTGTGTCTTGAGCTCCCCAATAATCAAGTTGACCTTCAATTTGTTCTCCTGAAAGATATGGAGGTGGGGAGATACGTACACGTTTGCCCTTTGTGAACAACCTCCTGTTCCCCCGGTACGGATGGTTCATAGGGAGAAACCTCCGGTGACAATCAAACCAACAAGATTTTCTACAATTTTTTAGTTGGAATGCATCTGTTTCATTTAATACGAACATGATAACCTACCATGTGTTGTCCAACCAGATAACATTCCATAGGCTGGAAAATCGCTTATCGTCCACATAAGCATAGCTCGCATGGTAAAATTCTTCTTCCTAGAGTAATCAAAAGTACGAACCCCATGAGACCACAACATGTTCAACTCGTGAATCAGCGGCTGTAAAAACACATCAATAGATCTTCTTGGATGCTTCGGGCCAGGGATTAAAATACTCAAAAACAGAAATTCCCTCTGCATGCACATATCAGGCGGAAGGTTATAAGGTGTCAATATAACCGGCCACAAAGAATATTGCCTACCAGACATACCGAACGGACTAAAACCATCTGTACATAGGCCAAGATAAACATTGCGCTTCTCTTTTGCAAAATTAGAGTGTACCGATTTGAAGTGTTTCCAAGCTTTTGCATCAGAAGGATGATGAACTTTTCCTTCAGTAGTTGAATGTTCCGCATGCCACCTCATTGATGCAGTTGTGCGTTCAGAATGGTATAACCTTTGTAGCCTATCGGTTATGGGCAGGTACCACATTCTCTGGTACGACACTTTTCTACCAGCTCCTTGGGGCTTAAATCTTGGTTTGTGGCAAAATCGACATTCCTGCAGATGTTCATCATCTTTCTAAAATATCATGCAATTGTCAATGCAAACATCTATCATCTGCGAGTTCGCGAGGAGTAAGACTCTTTTACTTTGTCCTCCATCTCCCTCATTTCACACACATTAAACAAGAAGACGGACAATTTAGCATGTATTGTTCTTTCACTTCCGCACAATGCTATCTATGTAAACTCTATTCCTCCGATTTTGTGTTTTGAATCGTCTTCAGTTTTTTATTAAGCTATTAACAAAGAAAAACTTTGGTCCACGATACATTAATTGGCCAATGGCCACCATATTGTATTTTTTGGATACGTTAATTTTGAAAACAAAAAGTTGAAGTATGTTATATCACTCGTTTATTGTTCATACTATAATCGTTATACATATCTACTGTTAAAGCATGATCCCTCCATTCTACAAAAAGCTTTTCCCAAATGCCACCACCCGGAAAAGGGTTGCCTTAAGACATTGAAGGATGAAGCTCAAACTAAAACGGTTTTCCAAGCGTAGTACACTTAATACAACTCCATCGTCCGGTATATTCCGAAAAATCAACTCGAACAATGAGACACAAATCGTAATTACTCAAGTCTTTTAGAAAAAAATCCTAATTACTTTTGGAAACAACGTCCACTTGGTATTCAGCTAATATTATAAAGTAACGTGGATTTCCCTATTTGTAGTGCCAATAATAGACAACCATTTTTCAACAAACTTCATCATTTTGCCATCATAATTTATTCTTTCCTTGTTAAGAAAAAACAATTACAATAACTTTCGAATCCCTCAATCAAAGCTCACACTTGTGATTGTCTCACCACTAGCACCATCACATCACACCCAAATCGCATAATCTTAAAATAAATATATCTCTAATAGTCAACCCACCATAACAAAAACCCTAATCTATCATGCATCTATAAATATCAACTTCTAAGGGTAATTAACTGAATCCATCGAAGCTTGTCTTAATTAGTTGCAAAGGTAAAGCTTATTATACTCATTTCATGTCAATATAGTAAAGATCATGAACGTTCTATAATTTTGAAAGACTATTCTATTTTTCTTTTGCAGCTCATTAGTATAAAACCGAGATGGGGACAAAACCTAAACATATTGTGGTTGTTATTATGGTAATGATGGTCATGGTAAGCTCATGTTTAGCTGCAAGGAATATAACTCCCCGAGAAAATAATCAAGATAACGAGAAAATATCCCGAGAGATAAGTGGGAAAGAAGAAGATTCAATCACTGAGAAAATAGAGCACCCAAGAAGCAGCGTGGAGAATCACCATTACATCCCAAGACAAGATTTCAACAACTATGGAGCTGGTGGTGATAACAATGGAGGTGGTGGCTAACTCAAAAGAAATCTTGAAAACGATATCGATATATATATAATATATAGATGTTAAGAAAGATATATCGTAAAGGAATAAAACGTATGGTTATGTGAAATTATAGTGTATGAGGCCAGCACTTATACAAGTATGATATATATCCCATGTACATGATGTTCGATTATTGTATTGTCTTTTATTTCCTATGTAAAAACAAGATATCTATTTGAAGGCAGAATATTAAAAAAATTATTGCTATCGATGATGTAACGACGAAACGTAAACGAACCAAAATCGAAAGCAACAATAATATCTTAAAAAAAGATTTGTGGATTTATATATTACAAGTACCTAAGAAAGCAATGAATCTAAGGAGTAGGATTGACCTCTACTTTCAGGCAACAAAAACAATGGACCTGATACTCTATTTATGAAGACTCAGTTTATCTTCTCTCCATGATAGAGAAGAAGGACATCGGGTGCCTCCTCGATATCATCATCAGGCTGAGGCAAAATCCGAATAAGAGAATCCAAAATTTGGGCAAATTACTTTTCTAGCAAAAGGATTTAAAGAAGATGAGTTAATGAGAGAGATAGAGTTAACAGTTTCACCTGCAGTAACTGAAGTAAACGCCAAAGCAAGTGATCGACGATCATAACCATACAGAATAGTTTCCCTGCCCAAGCTCCACACGATAGGAACCTACAAAGATTAAGGTAAATATTCAATATGTCTCGGAAAAAAAATAGTGTTTTACATCAATCTTGATGAGTAAAGATATAATTTGTACCGTGATAGACGTTCTAGAAGATTCCTATTGGAACATTTCAAGGCACGGTCGTACACAATCTCGGTTCTTTTGGCAACATCTTGCCAACTATATAGCTTCTTCATCTGGTAGCAACACGTAAAAAGAAAATTTTGGGCTTAGAAGAAGCGTTCTTAACTCATTAAGTATTTAGATATCCTAACTCACTCGATTGTGCATCTCCTCGGGTTTAATACTTGGGAGTATTAAAATTGCCTTCTCAATTGCTCGTACCATATCTTCCGGATCTGGTTCAGCCAGTACAACCATGTCATCTGGTAGGACCTACAGATATTCAAGAAAACCTGAATTTGTCGAAACAATGAGGATGAAGCGAAAGAGCAAATAATGTATTATACGAGATTTTACATGCCTCTGGGACACCTCCAACACGAGTGCTGACCGTTAATAATCCGCAACTAGCTGCCTCTAATATCGCTATGCAGAACGCTTCTGTTAAAGAACTGTCAAAGGATCAAGAATGTCGTAAAGATGAACGCTTTTAGGAAATTTTAACACGCAAAAAGGCAAGAATCAGCACACCTGTTCAGGAAAATATGACCGGTTACCAAAACAGAGCGAACACGAGAATGCGGCACTGCACCAAGCATTTCCACTCTATCTTGTAAAGAATGTTTCTCTCTCATTTCCTCTAACCGCACATGTTTCGGTCCATCCCCTCCAACTACAAAACGAACCTTTCAAAAAACCAAAACGTAAATCCGGATATCGAATACAAATGACAGAACGATTGGTTACTAATGTGTTTTTTAAACTCACATTGGGGTATAAACGGCATACTTCAGGAATAACTTCAACAAGCAAATCCGCACCTTTACGATAAACCAATCTACTAATAACAACTATAGTGATAACATCAGTACTAGGTCGAACAGAAGCAGGCTTAAACATCGCCGTATCAACAGCATTCGGTATCATAAAAACCTTAGCGGGAGACAAACCAGACCGTAAAACCGTATTCTCCTTACTCGTATGTGAAACACAAATCGCCTGATCAATATCCGCTAAACTAAACTGTAAAACCTTATTCATATGAATACTACCGACATCAGCAAAACCGTACAATGAATGATCCGTGAACACGACTTTATACCCCATTGTTCGGGCGTGCATCAACGCTTCGTGACAAAGCGTAGAGAAAGCTTGATGACCATGAACTACCGTAATTTTCTCGCGTCTAAGTATGGTTCTTACGATGGGAAGCGTACCGTAAACCGTAGGAAATGTGGTTTGCATAACAAAAGGTCTCCATGGTACATAATAAACTTTGAGTCCACCGGTCATGTATCGAACTCCGGTACGGTTTCCATAAGCATGCGTCATTACCACTACCTGTAACAACAAATGCAGCAATTTCTCAAAACCAACCAACACTAGGAAACTTGATAGATTTTGATAATGAAGCTTAATTACATTTGATTCAAATTGCAGCAATTTCTCAAATCAACCAACACTAGGATTATAAGATCATTTCACATAATGCCTGATTATTGATGATTAAGCTGGAAATTTGTATTTAAATCACATTTGATTTGAATACACAAGATAAATTTAAGAACATTTGAATAGTAGACTGACCTTGTGACCGAGCTTTAACAAGCATTGAGAAAGATAGTAGATGTGATTCTCAACACCACCGAAGTTTGGGAAGAAGAAATCAGAGACCATTAAAACCCTAAGTTTCGGTTTCTCCATGGATACTCACAAAATTAGATTCGAAGCTCTCAAATTTCGGCTTAGAGGAATTAGAAAAGTTAGGTTTCAGACGAAGGAGAAGGTGAACACGTGATGACTTACAAGAATCACGTGAGTTTTTTGGAAAATAATTTATGGGCCTAATAAGCATCATTTTAGTGAGTCCATTGTATGTATTGTTGTCAAGAGACTCAAGACAATCAAACAACGGTATCAAGGCAATGGAGTAAAAAAATTGTTAAATATCAAACTAATTAGAATTTTCTGGTTAAACATTGTTTATGGTAATGGTGTTTAATTAGAATTTAGGTTCCGTTTAAATTTTGTGAGCTTTAAAAAAATTTAGTGTATACTCCCTTCGCTTCAATTTAAGCGAGGTTTTAGAGAATTCTTTTTTTCATTATAAGTGTTGTTTTTAAGTTTTTATGCGAAATTAGTTGTTTTTTATTATTTTTGATTGTCTGAATTATGAAAATTGTGATTTTATTGGTTGAAACGTTTTCGAATTGATGATAAAACATGTTTTATTTAGGAGGAGAAATAAAAAAATTTAAAAGGTGTGCAAATACCTTAAACAACATAGTATAGAATAAGTAGAATGATATATGTGAATTCAAAACCATAAAATTCATAGAAAATCGTAAATCCCATGCAGGAAAAATAAAACGAGGTACATAAACTTCGAAAATAAAAACACCTACCAACCAATTCCTCTCCCATTTCTGATCGAAAGAGAATCAAAACTCGAAGATACATCTTCAAGCAAAGCATCATTCATAACATCTCTCAAGCTCGGATCATCCTTAATATCAAAGAAGCAGCGACGTCTTCTCGACTCACTTATCAGTTTTGTCCAAACGGAACCACTTAGAGCCAAAGTCGTCTCGTTCCCAATCACCCATAAACAATGCCTTGCACGAGTTAGTGCCACATTAGCTCTTTGACGGTTACTTATAATTAGAAACCCAATACTTCCATTACCGTTACTTCTAACGGTCGATATTATGATAACATCTTCTTCTCCTCCTTGAAATCCATCTACGGACTGAACATTCAAAGTGAAAAGCTGACCTGATAAGGAGCCGTACTTATCTCCGATACTTTCTTGAATTGCTTTAACTTGACCTTTATATGGTGAAACCACTCCAACACTTATTTTCATCATTCTTTCACTTGAAACTGTTTCAAAACATAAAAAAAAAATTGAATAGTAATAATCAAAAAGAATAATAATGAAAACATTTTCATAATATTATTATACCTTTGAAAAGATTTGATATGATTTGAGAAATCACAGCAACTTCAACCATGTTCCTGGGACTATGTCCATCACAAAACTCTTCTTTTCCGAGACCTACATTGATAAACGAGAAAGAACCAAACATGTTTCCTTGAAGAAACCGTTTTTGATAAGTCCTTTGTTGAACAAACGAAGCATCCGTGATTCTCCTACCATAAAACTCCTTGTTCGGGAAACGACTAATCGAAGGATGCATTCGGTATTGAACATTAAACAAATGTTTGTTATGTCCAAGTAACACCAATCTCTCAATCAAGCTTCTCCCGAATTTTGCCTTTTCGCAATCATTGTTACGAACCATTGCTGGTAACTGAAACTCATCTCCTATTAGAACAGCGTTACACAAACCTCGTAGCTGCAATGCAGCAACTGATTCACATTCTTTAAGCTGACCCGCCTCGTCAACCAAAAGCAGTTGTATCGATACGGTCCTTTCGTCATTTAGTTTTGCAGCACCAGAGGCTGTACAAAAGATTATATCCGCCTTTTGTAGACAAAATCTCTTTATATCTCCATAATTCGACAACTCTGGTATCTCAAAACATTTTGGAAGCAAACGTAGAGCATCAAGGCAATCAACACTGATGAATCTTGTGAAGCAAAAAAATCTGAAACTTCCTTTCTTGAAATCTTCTCAGGAAGAATTATCTTGCAAGAAAGATTTTACACGCTCAAGAGCTTGACGGGCCCCATTCATTTTCTTCGCATCTTCGAATGAAATCGAAGAGTTGGGAAAATGTGTGCACATATCAACAAAATCTTTCTTCAAATTTTCACTCAAGCCATTAAACTTCTTCCATACAAACTCTCCTAGTGTAGGAACGTTTACAACTTCTTCCTTCTTCTCCTTTCCGATTTCTTCCTCTTTATTTTCAGCTTCTGCTTCCTTACTTTCAGATTCTTCCTTCTTATGTTCAGCTTCTTCTTTCTTCTTTCTGGCTTCTTGCTTCTTCTTTTCAGCTTTTTGCTTCTTCATTTCAGCTTCTTCTTCTCTCTTGATCCTTTCAGCCTCTTCCAATTCAAGTAAATGTTGCTCATACTTAGCCTCTGTGTTCTCAAGTAAATCTATGATTGAATCCAAACTTTGTTTCCATCCACGAGATGATGGAAACAGTTTCTCAAGTATACTAATGCGATGATCAAGAAACACATCGAGAAGAACTTCGTTCTTGTCGATCCCCATCCTCTTTCGGTTTCCAGATAGAACAATATTCCCCAAACCGTAAGTGGTAGGTTCAAATGTAGAAGTTTCATAGAATAAAGACGAGAACCTCGATGCAACTTCAACGATAGATTTGTTTCTAAGATCATACATACTGTTTTCCTTGGATAAAGCTAATAATCTCGATGCAAGTTCAACAATAGCAGTGTTTGTAGGAGCACAAACAACTGTTTTGCACTCTAGCTTGAGAAGAGCAAAGAGAAGTGTCGCAACCGTCTTTGTTTTCCCGGTACCAGGAGGTCCCCATATCAGTTTCACACTCTTCATGTGATTACATTTACTTGTCTTAAGGCAACTCAAAATTGCAGCTTCTTGAGAAGAGTTCAGTTTAGTTGAACGGATTATATCCGAGACACGGTCAGAGTCAGAACAATCAACGTCATTATCACAACAAACACAATTTTCTGTAGCCTGCAGCACAAGAAAAAACCCTAAATCACCCAATGAAAGCATAATATATACAAAAATATCTGTAACAAAATTTATTTGGACCAACAAATAGAAAAAAAAAGGCAAAGAAGAATATTATTTGTAAACACTTACCAAAGTATTTGCTTGAAGCACACTCTGGATTAGAGTCGCGTTGGTATCTTCATTGTGCAAAGCGTTCCATATTCGAGTGTTTGTGGTTAGATTCATGAGAAAACCACCGAAACAACATAAATATTTCTCACCAGAAGATATTGGTCTAGACAAATGAACAGAGATTTTAATATCACCGTGTACACGGTATACATAGGCAAGAAGTAAAGGATTCAAGTCATCGATTCGTATTGGCGGTTCCTTGGTTAGACTCAGAACAATCAGATATTGGCTTGTACTTAGCATTATTATTCACTTCTTCTGCATCCATTAATGTTATTTCATGGAACAACTTTATCGATGGGTTTTCACGTGATTTTATATTCCTTGTTACCAAGGAACTTATTTTAAAGACAGGAGCTTTCGATAAAGATTTGAAGCCCGAGAACAACTCTGTTCGTGTTTCCTCGAGTAAATGAGGAACAAAACATTGAAAATATTCATCAACGGATCCAAATCTGCTGGTATTATTGATATATCATGGTTTTTACCCGTTTTAGACCATAATATAAGTCTATTATATAGAGTCTTTGTGGTGTTTTCTATGTGTTTTAGAGTCTTTGCAGGTTTCTAGACGTTTGAACCATAATTGATGTTTACTGAAAGTTTTGGAGCATTGCGGAATGAGGTGTCGAAATTGAAGTGAAGAATCGAAATCTGAAGATGGTGTCGATCGACACCACAATGAGTGTCGATCGACACCACAATGAGTGTCGATCGACACACTGCTCGAACAAGCCAAAAATCAAGTTTTTGGAAGTTTGCCGTTTTTGCCCAGAAGTTCCAGATGTTTACAATTATATCTATGACGGTTTAGGAGTCTTAAAAATACGTTTTCGCAGCCATTGTTTACGCTTACGCTTTATTTTACTTAGTTTAATAGATATCTTTCAATTAATATAATGGTTTCTTCTTTGATTATGTCTGAGTAGTTTCCCTGTTAGGTTTAGGGATTTTCAAAGGTGTTTGATGATTTGCTAGATCTGATTTATTTATTAGGATAATATCTTTAGAAGTTCTTCATCTTGACTTGTGTTTATTGCTGATTTTAGCCTCATGAACTGAAATTTGATCTTAGGCTAATTAATATAAACGACAGTTTTATTAATTGCTTGATCTAGTCTTTGATGAGCAAAATTCCTTTTCGCAAAAAAAATTTGGTTTAGGGTTTTGTGAACAATTGAACTTGAACTTTAATGCTTTTTTAGATTGTTAGGATTCGTAAAGAAATTTGGTTTTCTAGGATTTAGACATAGATAATCTCTGTAGCGAAAGTTAATTGATTTTATATTTGTGTTCATGTTTAAGAATTGCGCTTAATATCCTATCTTTTATTTTATATCTGCAATTCTGATTCATCTGAGATTTTCATGTGCCTAACTTTTCTTTTAATTGATTTCACAACCATTTAATTTGCCCTGTTTACTTTCATTCGTATCATCTTGTTTAGCATAATCTGAATTTATTAATCTATTGTGTTTCTGATTTTCCGTGGATTTCGATACCTTAAATACTGCAATTGATCTCTTAATTTGAGAGAGTAGCTTAGAGTTAATTTGAGATTATCAATTGTTTTTAACTGTTACAAAAAAATATACCATTCATGAGGAATATAATGTATAAGTACTATAAAGACAAAAATATATTGAAGAAGGGTTAAAAGAGATCAAAACCTTGTCCTTGTGGAGATCGACGTTGTGAATATCTTTAATGGACCAAGAACATAACCTATCAAACATACTTGTTTTCATGTTTTTTTCAATATGCCTTCGTCTTTCTATAAGATTGTTCATCGAAGCACCAAGAGAATCTAGAGACCTAACTTGGATTTCAAGGCAAGCAAAGTATATAGTGACTCTTTTTAGACGTTTAGTGGAGAAGAAACAACAGAGACGAAGTTGACATTGAGTGTAACTCTCACTATCAGTTTGGTCTACTTAAAAGGAAGGCGAAGTGTCCAATAGACTTTGGAAATGAACGTAATTTTCAGGGTACTCGGGGTGTAGCCACACACAAACTTTGAAAACTGGCTCTTACCACCCGGAAGTTTCACCTCTTGCTCTAACCACACATAATTCTTTTTACGGTTTTTAACCACACATAAAGTTTAAAATCCGGGTACAACTACATCGCCGTTTAAATGAGACGTTTTCCGTCTAATTGCTTCATAAACCGGATTAAAATCGGGATTTGGTTTAACTTTCGTTTTAATTTTGGTTCAGATCTTGGTTTAGCTAATCAATTGAAACCCTCTTTTAGCTTTAAAAGGTTTCAACTGATCTTCTCCGACTGCCTCTTCCTTCGCCGACTTATTCTATGTTATAAGAAACAATCCTAATTTCTCAAATCTGTCTCTAAAATTCGAGTCTTCTGGGTCTATAATCGTCATCAAGCAAGCTGCTAATATGAGTGAAGAGCCTGAAGACGATAATTCATGTATTGGTGAATCGGTTCAAAACCAATCGGTTCCTCTTGAGGAAGTAGCTAGAGATAAGTATACGTTGGAGATAGAGGATGCTGTTGCACGATACCAACTTGAGCCTCGTATACGAAACAATGTTTGTGTTGACAGTGACGATGAGAATGTCCCACTTGTTAACGTTAAGAGATCTCATCATATTGAAAGGCGGCGTAGTGGTGCTCTTCTTCTAGGTAAAGCTTATTCAAGTGGTGTTGCCTTTAAGGAAAATGTCTTAGATTTTGCTTTGAATACTGGGTATAACATGAAGCAGTATCGTTGGGATCAAATGAAGCTTGGTTATCGTTGTGGAACGGGTAAGCTGTGTCCATGGAGGGTTTATTGTTCGGTTAACAGGCGGAAGAACAGATGGGAGATCAAAAAGTTAATAGAGCCACATGTTTGCAGTCAAAATGGAGCTTGTGAGATGTTAACAGATCCGATTATTGCACGCTTGTTCGTTGATAAGATAAGAGAAGATCCAGTGTACTTTAAGCCTAAGAAGATTCAGGCCCTGATTAGGGAAAAGTTTAAAGGGATTTCAGTTACAAGAAATCAGTGTCAAGAGGACCAGATTCATGGATTCGTGGTGATATTGTCTTAGTTTATGAAGATCCAGAGAGGATAAGGAATAATACCAAGGAGAAGAGGAAACGGTCGATAAATGAGTCTCCATCTAAGAAGAAGAAACAAGATAATGGTGATAAGTCTCAAGAGAAACCGAAAAGAGAAGTGCATTGTAGTGCTTGTGGAGGAGCTGGTCACAATAAGCGATCATGTCAAATGAGAAAAAAGGTATGTTTTTCCATGTTTTCGTCTTTGTGGAGCTGGTGACAATGATGATTTTCACTTTTGGTTCAGGATAATGGTGGAGAATGTTTAACACAACAATTCTCTCAAGTTGATGATGCATAAGATCCAGAGAAGAAAGTTTTGGAGGACTTGTTTTCTTTTTTAATTCAATGTGTTTTGATGTTTGGTCTTTTCGGTTTGTAAGTGAGGTGTTTTTGTGACAAATCATGTTTGGTCTAGACTGTTTTTGTGACTAATCATGTTTCGTCTAGACTGTTGTAAGTCACTTGTTTTTGTGACAAAATCTCAAAAACTTAGACTGTTTATGGAACTTGCAGAAACAAGCCAACACATAAACTCAAGTTCAACACATAAACTTGCAGAAACTAACCAAATAGCTTTGCAAATCCTACCATGATAACAACACCAACGATAACCATAACACACAGTGCCTTCCAAATTTCTCTCTTTCCATTCGAAATTGCTTCTTCAATCCTCTCAGTCAACCTTTCTTCAACCTCAATTTCTATCTGCTCAAGCTTCTTTCTCTCAAACTCCATACTCTCAATCATGTTTCGCTTCATCTCGGCCAACTCTTCTTCAAGTGTATTTGCCTTCAAATCACCTGAAACTTCATCGACCCACTTGAAAAAATGCTTATCATTCATCAACTGATACAAATCAAACAACCATAATCATAAATCATTTTCTTGCCAAGATAAAATCACACCTATAGAATCATCATTCATAATCATAGTTCATAATACCCTATTATCCGCAGCATATGAGCAACGATAATACATTCGACCTGGATTTCGATTGCTCTTCGACTTAAGCTCCACAACTGAATGGCCACACCAACAAATCTTCGGTGGTGGGTTCACAACTGTATCACGAACGATTCCAGATGAATTGGCCGACGAACCAGCGGACTCACTTACATGGAGAATCGATTTCGACCTCATATCAGCAGCTTGCTCGGAGAAGGAAGTCGGAGAAGACAGATTTGAGAAATTAGGGTTCTTTCTTATTAACCCAGAATAAATCGGAGAAGGAAGTCGGAGAAACCTTATTTTTTTTACGGTTTGTTGAAACCTTCTAAAGCTAAAAGAGGGTTTCAATTGATTAGCTAAACCAAGATCTGAACCAAAATTAAAACGAAAGTTAAACCAAATCCTGATTTTAATCCGGTTTATGAAGCAATTAGACGGAAAACGTCTCATTTAAACGGCGATGTAGTTGTACCCAATTTTTAAACTTTATGTGTGGTTACAAACCGTAAAAAGAATTATGTGTGGGTAGAGCAAGAGGTGAAACTTCCAGGTGGTAAGTGCCAGTTTTCAAAGTTTGTGTGTGGCTACACCCCGAGTACCCTAATTTTCAACATTTTCCAAGAAAATATTATTAATGGAACTTGACTTTCTTTTTAATCTATTTATTTTAATTACGTAATGATCTAATGACACTTAGGAGGGGGTATTGGATTGAACATTTTAATGTATTTTAAAATCAATGTAAAATTTGTGTTATTCAATTGTGTATTTCATAGAAATACATTAAAATCCTTTGTTATTGGATTAGTCATTTGTTTAATGTATTCTAAAATACAATAAAAACAACTGTTATTCAATATGTCCTTGATTTTAAAAGATTTTGATTATAGTGGATTCTAGTGTATTTTTACCTAAAAAACGTGAACTGCACAAATACGTTTGTTTTGGATTCGATTCTGATGGATTCAGATTGAAAAACAAAAAAATCCAAAATTTTATTTTCTCTGTCCGAGACTTCTTCTTCTTTGATTATTCTTCGATTTGTCTTCTTCTTATTTAATTGAATCACTTCTTTTTCTTGTTTGATTCTTCTTCAATTTTTCTCCTTCTTTGATTCCTCTGAATCGATTGAATCTGATTCCAATTCTTCTTTAATTGAATCACTTCTTCTTCTTCTTCATTTTTTCTCCTTTGTTGAGGAAGCGGAGGATATTGCGGCGGAGCATCTATCGATCGAAGGTACAACGAGTCTCTTCATGTTAAGATTGATTACCGATTTTTGTTTTTGATAAAACTACTCTCTTCAGCATTTCTTACTGTTATCTCAACTTCCACATTTTGTGAAAGCCACTGGTTCGCGAGAGATAAGCTTTGGTTTTGTCTGAAGAAGAAGAAGAATCAAGAAGATGCCAACTTTGAATCTCTTCAAAAATATTCCAGTCGACGCCGTCACTTCTTCCGATATCCTCAAAGACGCTACTAAAGCCGTCGCTAAGATCATCGGAAAATCTGAATCCGTAAACAGCTACTAATCCCCTGTTTCCCGCGACTTTATCAACCAATTAATCCTTCATTGTCTGTTTCCTTGTTCTTGTTTAGGTCTTTGAATTTATGAATGTAGACTAGAATGGAACAATTCTCGCTGTTGATTAGTGGTTTTGGTGTTGTTGGTATATGCTATGTTGCACACGAAGTGTTTGATGAAATTCCTCTGAAAATCACAAGTCGTTAGAATTTATCTCTGAGAATTCCTTTTGAAGTACTATTTAATTGGGGTTACAATTTTGATCGTATGTTGACATATCAATAAATGATTATCAAGCTAATGTTGTAGTCTTGCTTCGTGGCTTAGAAAATGTCTGCTTTTCATTCTTGTTTGCTTTTAGTATGTGATGATATTGCTTAGCAGTGGAGTGCCCATTGCATTTGTAGTCTTGTTTACGCCTGGTCATAATTCCCCCAAGACTAGTAAACTGAAAATTCCAATATAATTCAACAAAACCTAACAAAATACTTTAAAATACAAGTACAATAAAATACATCAGAATACCAATCAAATGTGAAGAATCCATTAAAATCCAATAGAATACTCTCAAATACAAGTCCAACAAAATACTTTAAAATCCTTAATCCAATAACACCTCCTTAATTCGCAGGCATAGTATTCAAAAATTAATAGAGGTATAATGGTAACTCGTAAGAGGAAAAAAAAAAAGCTTACAATATGTGCAGTGTTTCAAAAAAAGAAGCTTACTAAATCAAACTAGCCTTGCGGTAAATCAAACTAGCCTTGCGGCAGTGTTTCTCCGTATGTGAACACCCAACCCGAGTTCGATTTACCTAATAAGCATTTAAAATAAAACTAAGCCAAAACGACGGTATTTTTCGGTTCTTTTTAAATTTTTTTTTAAAAAAAAATTATTTTTCAAAAAAATAATATATATGTGTGCAACCAAACACAATAGTTTTCTAGATTCCTTGTATACGCAAAAATAATACTAACCAATAAGTAGTGCTTATGTTATAATAATATCAGAAGATGATTTGATAAGAGAACATACTAGAAAGAAACGACTAGAATTTTTCATCTTTGAACTTTGTAAGTTCTTATTAGTGCGCAAGAGATGTTATAACAAAGAGTAATACGAGTCTGTAACATCCGACAAAAAAAAAACGAATCTGTAACAGATAGATAGTGCGATAAGATAGTGCGACAGCTACTAATACATGTATTAGTACAGTAAAACGAACAAAAACAACGAGGGGTTTTCTTTTCTCAAAAAATCATCACGTGTACATACAAGTTCCACTCAATCTAGTCTCTTACGTTCAAGGATCTATAACCAATTCTTGAACTTCACAACTACACATTAGCCTCTTTATAAAGATATTAAAAATTCATCACTAGATTAATAAGCACTACACCAAAACAGGTTTTCGCTACTGACTGTTGCTACTGAATGTGCAGTCGCTAACATTCACTACTGTTTTGCTACTGATTACCGACCATTTTGCGACTGTTTTGAAATAGTCGCAATACAGTCGGTATTTAGCGACCAATGAAATCGGTCGTTAAATGGTAGCTATTTTACGACTGAATAGTGACTAAAATGTAGTCAGAAAATTGTAGTCGGTAATCAGTGGCAAAAATACCGACTAATTTGCTACTAAATTCGGTGGGTCACAAAACAGTAGCAAAAAGTAGTTAAAACACGTGGAAATCACTTTGGTGGTTGGTGTACCTAATTTTCTGGACAGTAGCAAATCAGTAGGGAAAATTGCTTTATATATGCCTTGCTCGAATTTTGTTGTCACAATTGTAGAAACACAAATCAAAGAGAGAATAAAGTTTCTCAGCTCATATATGTCGGGAAATTACAATGATGGTAGTTTTCGGGAGTGGATGTACCGTAGGTTTGATGAAGTGACGGGAAATCTCTCGGAAGAGTTCACATCAGGGGTGGATCAATTCGTGGCATTTGCAAATAGCCATCCTCTAGCGCAGAGAAATCATAGTATGTTTCATTTCCCTTGTCTTGTGTGCGAGAATGAGAAATTTATCTCGGGTACATGAGTTTTGAAACATTTGTATAGTAGAGGATTTATGCCAGATTATTATATATGGTATAAACATGGTGAAGAACTCGATATGGATTTAGGAACGAGTTATGTTGATAGGACGCATATTAGTGGGAGTGAAGAAGTGGGTAATGTAGTAGAAGTCTTTTAGATGCACTTACAAGTTCCAAGACAACCCTTAATCCTCTTTAGTAAAACATATTGCTTACTAGAAGTCTTTTAGATGCACTTACAAGTTCCATCTAAAACAATCTCACTAGCCTCATTAGTTCATGGATTTATACACGATCCAAAAACCTCTCAAGACAAATCTTAAGCACATTTGTTTTATGTTTTTACAAGAACCCCTCAAAGCCTTTACTAAAAATTCCCTCACAACATGGGGGTTAGACTATACAAACACATATGACTCTATTTATACATCATAGGACGTCACTATGGTGGCTAAACCTAGTCTTGGCCTCCAAGTTGAGATGACACGAAACCTTTAGCGATATCATTTCTAACGATAAACAAGCCTTTTTGAGTGATTATGCTGAAGATATAAAGGTTTGACTCTCGTTGAATAGTAACATTTTCTTTAAGAAAGTTCACATTTTCATCTGAAGTATTCTTGAATCGTCTTCCCGGCTTTTGGTTCAGAATAAATGTGATCTTTCCCGGTTTGTTTGTGATTTTGGATTTAAAATTTCAATTTATCTACCAGATCATAAAAAAAACCACATGTTATTTGATATTGATTTGTAAGATTTTTCATTATTATTTGTATTCGTATTTTTATAGTAGTGTATATTTTAAAAAAAAAATTTCAAAAATGTCACTAATGAAAATTTGTTGCCACGTTTTTTGATAAAAAAACAAAATCATGAATTCCCTCCCTCCCCCCCCCCCCCTCTCTCTCTCTCTCTCTCTCTCTCTCTCTCTCTCTCTCTCTCTCTCTCTCTCTCTCTCTCTCTCTCATCTAGATTTATATTGAATTTCATCATTTTTTTTGTTATAGATCTACTTTTTGATTCTTTCAATTTTACTTGAGTTTTGATTAGATTTGTGCTACAAATCTCAATTTTTTATTCGATCTGGGTTACAAATCTTAGTTTTTGATTCGATTTGGATTGATTTCATCAAAAATATGAGTTTTGTTTCGTTTTGATAGATTTTGTTCTTAAGTTTGAAAAAAAAATGTTCTGGAGTTTCATCAAATCTTAATCGGCCATAAAAACTCTTATAATCTGCTTTAAAAACATTATCATCTTTTTAAAGAAACTATTATAAAGTTTTTAAATCATATTATAAGGTTTTACAAAATATTATAAGATTTTCTAAACATTTTAAAAACCTTATAATTTGATTTTAAAAACCTTATAATTCGATTTGAAAAACATGATAATATATTTTAAAAACCTTATAATATGTTTAAAAAAGCTTTAAAACCTTATAATCTGTTTTAAAAACTCTATAAAATAGTTAACTCAACCCCCCCCCCCCCCCCCCCTTATATTAAAAACTCTTATAATATATTTGTATTCGTATTTTTATAGTAGTGTATATTTAAAAAATAAATTTCAAAAATGTCACTAATGAAAATTTGTTGCCACGTTTTTTTATAAAAACAAAATCATGAATTCCCTCCCTCCCTCTCTCTCTCTCTCTCTCTCTCTCTCTCTCTCTCTCTCTCTCTCTCTCTCTCTCTCTCTCTCTCTCTCTCTCTCATCTAGATTTATATTGAATTTCATCATTTTTTTTGTTATAGATCTACTTTTTGATTCTTTCAATTTTACTTGAGTTTTGATTAGATTTGTGCTACAAATCTCAATTTTTTATTCGATCTGGGTTACAAATCTTAGTTTTTGATTCGATTTGGATTGATTTCATCAAAAATATGAGTTTTGTTTCGTTTTGATAGATTTTGTTCTTAAGTTTGAAAAAAAAATGTTCTGGAGTTTCATCAAATCTTAATCTGCCATAAAAACTCTTATAATCTGCTTTAAAAACATTATCATCTGTTTAAAGAAACTATTATAAAGTTTTAAAATCATATTATAAGGTTTTACAAAATATTATAAGATTTTCTAAACATTTTAAAAACCTTATAATTTGATTTTAAAAACCTTATAATTCGATTTGAAAAACATGATAATATATTTTAAAAACCTTATAATATGTTTAAAAAAGCTTTAAAACCTTATAATCTGTTTTAAAAACTCTATAAAATAGTTAACTCAACACTCCCCCCCCCCCCCCCCCCCCCCTCTTCTAGAACCTCAATATTAAGAACACCAATGATCAATAAGAATACCTCTGTTATTGTCTTAAGGAAAATCACTCAAAACCTTAAGTTCTTAATCTCATAAGTTGTGCCACACCTTAGCACCTCCTTATATAGGGAAACATAACTCCAAAACCCTATTCTATATAAAAGTAAAACTCACAAATATCTAGGTTCTCCTAAATATACTTATTTATTTCAAGCTTACAACAATATTCTCCCCCTTAAGCTTGAATTCTTCCTCCTTCACATCTTCAACTCCTATAAGACTTCTCATTTCCTTGAATTTGATTCTCCCAAGAGCTTTCGTCAGAATATCGGTCTTTTACTCGTTTCCCGGAACATGCTCAACCTCCACTTGACCATTCGCAACACATTCTCGAATAAAGTGATACCTCCTATGTATATGTTTGTTACGTCCATGGAAAACCGGATTCTTAGTGAGTGCGATTGCCGATTTGTTATCAACTCGAATTGTCACCCTCTCATACTCTTTTCCGATGACTTCAGCAAAATGTTCCTGAAGCTAAATTGCTTGCTTTGCCACTTCAGTGGCTGCCATAAACTCTGCTTTGCATGATGAAAGTGCTACAGTTTCTTGTTTCTGTGAGCACCAAGTGATAGGACATTCATTAAAATAGAACACATGGACGTTTGAGCTCTTTCCATCATCCTCATCCACATTGTGACTACTATCACTATAGCCTACCAATCCTGCACCATTCGATCTTTTAAGCTTAAGACCATGAGATAACGTTCCTCGTAGATACCTTTGCACTTGTTTCAACGCTGCTCCATGAGACTCATTTGGCTCCTGCATATACCGGCTAAGTATACCAACATTGTAAGAGAGATCCGGCCTAGTGTGAAGAAGATATTGAAGACACCCGATGCTTCATCTATAATCAGTTTCATTGATGCGACCTTCCTTTGTATTCCTTGATAACTTCACACTTTGATCCATTGGAACTTGAGATACATTACACTCATTCATCCCAGCCTCTTCCAGGATTTTAGATGCATATCTCTCCTGTGTAAGCGTTATACCATCTTTGTGTGGATGCACCTCGATACCCAAATAATACGTTAGCTTCCCAAGATCACTCATCTCAAACTTCGTCGCCATTTCTTCCTTAAACTCGGTTATCATCTTCAAACTAGCTCCTGTAACCAAGAGATCATCTACGTATATAGCAACGATAAGGAGCTTTCCTTCCTCTTCCTTTCGATAGAGTGAATGTTCCTTAGAACACTTACTAAAGTTCAACTCCTTGAGAATCTTGCTCAATTTTTCATTCCATGCTCTTGGTGCTTGCTTTAAACCATAAAGTGCTTTCTTTACCTTGTATACCTTGTCCTCACTTCCTTTGATTTCAAAACCCTCTGGTTGTGTAACGTATACAACTTCCTTTAACTCACCATGCAAGAAAGCAGTCTTTACATCAAGATGATGAACTTCCCAATTATTTGAAGCAGCTCACGATATTATGAAACATATGGTCTCAATACGTGCCACTGGAGTAAATACCTCATCAAAGTCAATACCATGTCTCTGTACGTATCCTTTTGCGACGACTCTTTCTTTGTACTTGTTGATACTTACATCACAAATGCATTTTATCTTAAAAACCCATTTAAGCCCAATAGCTTTGGCTCTAGCCAGTAGATCAACTAACTCCCATGTTTCGTTCTTGGCGATTGAACGCATCTCATCTTCACACGCCATTATCCAGTATTTTGAATTCTTAGCTTCATTAAAATCCCATGGCTCTTCATTGATCACAAGCAAGAGTCGTTCGCCTTCAATCTCAGCAAGACAAACATAATCACTTAAGTAAGCTGGTCTCCGACGTGGTCTGGTCGAGATCCTTTTGACCGGCTGAGCTTGCTCATGCTCCTCGTCACAATCATATTCACCTTGTCGAGCGACGGGTTCCCTTTGTCGAGCGATACTAAATTCGTCTCATCCTCACAATCATGTTCTTCTCCATTCTCCTCTGGTTCTTCACTTTCTCTAATCTCTACGATCTCAAAATCTCTTCTTATTCCCTTGTTCCCAAACTCTCCAAAACTCAAAGAAAAAGTTCCATCTTCTTTATCGTTTTCTTCTCCTTACTCATTCCACTTCCAGTGTTTATCTTCATAAAAAACCACATCCCTGCTGATAACAATCTTCCTATTACTTTGATCCAAAAGTCGATAAGCCTTTAACCCAGGCTCTGTTCCTAGATGCACCAATATTCTCGATCTATCATCCAACTTCTTTCTACCAATAACCTCTGTTCTTACATAATTGATGCAACAAAATACGTGAAGATGATCGAGGTTTGGCTTCTTGCCTTTGAAGAGTTCATACGGCGTTTGTTCCTTGTGCGATCTTGTCGCTACCCTATTGATCAAGTAGGTAGCGTCTCTTACAGCCTCTCCCCATAGATAGTTTGGACATTTCATATGTTTCAAAAGACTTCTCGTCATATCAAGTAGCGTTCGATTTCATCGCTTAACCACTCCGTTTTGCTGAGGAGAATATGGTGCAGTCAACTGTCTCTGGATCCCGTGTTTCTTGCAAAATTCTTGAAATTCAAGTGATGTAAACTCTACACCTCTATCCGTACGAAATGTTTTGATCGCGCCCCTTTTTTTCTTTTCGACTATGATCTTGAAACTTTTAAACTTATCAAAGCCTCTTTCGTAAGAGAATCGTCCACATATAGCGCGAGTAATCATCAATAATGACAAGCACATACCATTTTTGTGCTGGTGTAGGCGGTGTGATGGGTCCGCAAAGATCACCGTGGATTAGCTCAAATGCTTGAGACACACGATAAGAGTTCGCTTGAGGAAAAGACTGTCGTGTTTGTTTTCCGAGTAGACAAGACACACACGTCTCTTTACCAATAGATAGTTTTGGTATGCCCGTCACAAGACCTTTGTTGATCATCATCTTCATGGTTTCAAGATTGACATGTCCCAACTTAGCGTGCCACTTACTTGATTCGCTGATTTCCTTCAAATGTAGACACTCGATATTATCAACATCCAGAGTTACCTTGAATAACCGATTCTTCGACCTATTGGTTTCTACAAGGAGTTGACCATTCCGATCAAATAACTTGAGAAGATTCTCCTTCATTTGTACCTCACAACCTGCTTATGTGGCTTGACTAATACTAATGATGTTACTCTTCAGATTCAGAATGAAATAAACGTTATGTAGTATCTCCCGTTCACCATTGTTGACTACAAAACGTATCGATCCTTTTCCTTTGATATCAATGCGCGAATCATCCTCAAACCTCACCTTACCTATAACTTTCTCATCAAGGTTCAAGAAAAAGCCACGATTTCCACTCATATGATTACTAGCCCCGTTGTCTAGGTACCACACATTACTCATGTCTAGCTCAGCTTCAAAGACTCTTGGATTCACCTTTTTCTCATTGAGAAACGCAACTTCATGCATCATCAACTCATTAACTTCTTGGGTACTCTCATTATCTCCCTTCTCCATTGTTTCCTACAGTTTGAGTAACCTATCAGGACACTCAGAAGCGAAGTGTCCTTGTTTATCACATCGGAAGCACGTGATCCTAGAGAGATACTCTTTATCTTGGTTTTGTCTGAAATTTCCACCTTGAAAGCCTCCATATCTACCACGACCTCTTCCTCTCCAAGAAGAACGACCCCCTCATCCTCTTCCTCTATTACTACCATAATTTCCTTGATACGGTTGTGATGGATTCATGTTAGCATACATGAGCTTGTTCTGATCATCATGTTTCCCTTCATCCCCTTTACCAATTGTTTCTTCATAAGCTTTCAATCTTCCTACGATATCTTCAAAGCTCGTATCGTTAAGATCAAGAACTTGTTCGAGAGCTGCAATAATATGTATGTATCTTTTCCGCGGTAGACTATTGAGAAACTTTTTCACTAGTTTAGGTTCGTCAATAGTTTCACCAAGGGTTGTAGAGTTGGAGGAGATTTCCGAAAGTTTTCCTACGAAAATATCAATTGTATCTGCTTCCTTCATCTTTAGTCTATCGAAATCTGCCATTAGGGTTTGTAATCTAGCCTCTCTTACCCTCTCAGCTCCAACATGCCTTTTCTTTATCGCGTCCCATATTGCTTTCGAGGTATCAAGGTCACCAACTTGTAGAATCAAAGCTTCGGGTATAGATTGGAATAACAAAGCAATTGCCATGTTATTTTTGTCTTTATCTTTGATTTCTGTTTCGAGGGTCTCCCAGACCTTATGTACCTTAAGAGAAATCTTCATCCGCATGGACCACGCCGTATAGTTTGCGTTAGTAAGCATTGGACACCGTATCGAAGAGGATCCGGTTTCTTTGGGGTTGATCTCCACAACATCTTTCTTCTCATCGCTCATATCGCACACGATTTTTCTCAACACACCTTGTTGAGAGTTTTAAATCTTCTTGAAGCTCTGATACCAAATATAGAACCTCAATATTAAGAACACCAATGATCAATAAGAATATCTCTCTTATTGTCTTAAGGAAAATCACTCAAAACCTTAAGTTCTTAATCTCATAAGTTGTGCCACATCTTAACACCTCCTTATATAGGGAAACATAACTCCAAAACCCTATTCTATATAAAAGTAAAACTCACATATATCTTGATTCTCCTAAATATACTTATTTATTTCAAGCTTACAACCCCCCCCCCCCCCCCCCCCCCCCCCTCCCCCCTACCCTGCCCTTCCCTTCAAAGTTATATCGTAAATGTAAAATAGTTTAATTCAAACCTAAAAATTTAAAAAGGGTTTGTGTGTTTCTGTCTTTGTTTGTTTTTTCATTTTCTATGAGAACATTCTTCTTTTTCTTTTCAAATCCATGAGATCCAATTTTTTTTTTTTGTAAATTTTTTCTGTGTTTAATGTTTTTTAATCTGGTTATGAGAGAGAGGTACGATTTTGTTCAAAGAGAAAGATAGAGAGAGACGAGATCTGAGATCGGAGGAAGAAAAAATTGAGATTTGAAAAAGAAAAAAATTGGAAAAAAAAAATCTGATGATGGGGATGATTGATTGAGCTTTAATTTAGTTTACAACCTAGTTTTTTGAAAAATTAAAAATTCTTCACCAATCATGTTGTAGTTTTCTTTTTAAAACTACAAACTTTTTTAAATTTTTACCTATCATGATGTAGCTTTCTTTTTTAAAGTTAAAGCCCAAACAAGCCTTATTTTTTTGGCTGTAGCTGTACATTTTTTTTTGCTGCAGATTTTTTTGTTTTACATTTAGATACTGTTACTTCAAATTTTTAGATATAAAAATATTCTAAAATAAAACATGATTAGTAATATACAATATGTGATGTTTTAATTGGTTTACTCATATAAATTTTGTTATAATTTAGAAATTTATTGCTATTTTTAACATATAAAATAAATTTAGTTAACATATAAATTTTTTCTTTTTAACTAATTTTATTTTATATGTTTAAAGTAGCAATGAATTTCTAAATTATAATAATTTTTATCTACAAAAACTAATTAAATTAAAACTATATCACATATTGTATACTTATCGATCATATTTTATTTTAAAATAGTTACAACTAAAAATTTACAACTACAGCTTCTAAATCTGCAGCAAAAAAATCTATAGCAAAAAATTCTGCAGCAAAATAAAATGTACAGCTACAACAAAAACAATTACATCAAAAATTCTACTGTAACATTTTTACAGTTACAGCCGAACCAATCACCCCCAATGTTAAATTAAAAAAAAAGCCGAACCAATCACCCCAATGTTAAATTTAAAAAAAACAGCATTTTTAGAAAAAAATTTGAACGATAACAGTAAAGTGAATTGCCGAAAATAGCATAACATAAAAATTCTCATATTATAGTTGTTCAACGAATAAAAAAGAGATAAATGACGAATGATTGATTCCACTATATTTAGTCCAATAGGACAAATAATGTAATGAAAAATTGACCAAATCCATGGATGGCTCAAACTTCATGGATGTAACGTTTTGGTGAAGGAGCCCACTTTCTTCGTCCTTTCTAATTTCTGCCCGACAACAAAGTACAAATTATTCGCACAAGAAAAAAGTCTTCCCTTTACCATTGTTCCCACACCAGATTTACACTTTTACCACTCTGTGGTCCCACACGGTGAATCTTTTTCCTTTTGGGCCCACACGGTTCCTGATGTGAAATTGCAAATTCTTTGTCTTTCTTCTTAAGAAATAAACACTAAGTTAATCCAAATTTATGGTTTTTATTTTTTAGTGAAACTTTAATTTGTCATGATTTTTTATAGAGGAGATATACTATATAATAAAATGTAAAAACTAGTGAAAATAATGTAAATTATTTAAATTCAAATTAAAAACTAAATTTTAATTTCAATTGTTTTATCTAAACTTTTAAAATCTTTGTTTTTTGTTCAAAAAATCTATTCAAATGTGTATATAACCACATATGTGTCTATTATTTTAAGTAAAAGGCATTACCTATTTATATATTTAAAGTAAAAATCATCACCTGTTTTCATAAATGTATTTATGATATTTATCTATTAAATTTTAATTGTAGATATATTTTCCAAAACTGCAATTCTGAATTATCATATTTTTAATATCTTTTATTTTTTAAAATAAATTGAAACAAGTAAACAATATATAGTTTCTCTTCTTATATGATTTTATATGGCTTTAAATAAATAATATTCCTTTAATTCAGCACCAAAGATTTGCAGAATCACAATCTCTCTATAAATATGGTTTTTATCATCACAAGAAAAAACCATTACAAACTAAAATTGCATATATTATAATCACACTGATAAACATATCCGAAGATAACTCTTGTGAAGGTACATGTGCACACACTTCTCTACCATATTATATGTTGTTGTTTTTTTTTTTGGGTGAGGTCATATATGTTGAGTTTCTTCAGGAACGAATACATATTTTGGTTACTTATAGTTAAACTATTGATTAATACACTTATAGTTAAAGATCTAGTTCTTCCATCAGATTGACTCTTTCGTCAACTGCTGACAAAGATCGGATCAACGGGTCGACGAAACTTCTTAACCTTCTCTTTTCTCAAAAAAGAAAAAAAATCTTCTCAACCTTTTTTTTTTTGTTCAACACTTTTTTTCCATTAATTAATCAAGCACTAATATAAAGAGAAAACCTAGTAAAAAAGGACAAAATCTTTTTATGGAGAGCGAAAATAGGGTTTTGCTTGGAAGGAACCAGGACGCATCGATGATGGAAATAGGTGAGGGAGGGAGGCCGCCGGATGAGCCTCCGGATAAGGGTGTCTCGTGGGTGAATATGGTGACTGGGAAAAGCCAAGGCGGGTTGATGAGACCAGAGGAGGTGGTGGCGGAGGAGTTTGTGGCAGCGAGAGTAGGGCTGGAGTTTCCCAACGGAGAGGACGGTGAACCAGTGATTACGATTGCGGAGGAGGTGTTGGAAGCTATGAACGGTCTTTGGAAAAATTGTATGATTGTCAAGGTGTTAGGAAGAAGTGTTGCTTTACCGATCTTACAACGTCGGTTGAGAGAGATGTGGAAACCGATTGGGTCGATGTATGTGATGGATCTACCGAGACATTTCTTTATGATTAGATTCGAGAAAGAGGAGGAGTATTTGACAGCGTTAACAGGAGGTCCATGGCGTGTGTTTGGGAGCTATCTCATGGTGAGGGCATGGTCACCCGATTTCGACCCGCTAAAGGATGAGATTATGACGACACCAATTTGGGTACGATTGTCGAATATCCCGGTTAACTTCTACCACAAAACTATCCTTATGGGCATTGCGAAAGGCTTGGGAAAGCCGGTAAGGGTGGATGTTAATACGTTAAATTTTGAGAGGGCTAGGTTTGCGAGAATCTGTGTAGAAGTGAATCTCAAGAAACCACTCAAAGGAATAGTTCTAATCAATGGTGAACGCTACTTCGTCTCTTATGAGGGGTTGACTATCTGTTCAATGTGTGGAATCTTTGGCCATATGATGCATAACTGCCCTCGGCGAGCCACGGAGAGCGAAGTGGAGCCATCGGTTAGGATGGAGGAAAGTGTGATGGTGGTAAACCGAGAAACTAATGGGGAGAATGAATTTCAGTTGGTTAGGCAAACAAGGAAAAGGTCAGAGATCAATCGGAGCAGGGGCAATGTCGCAACGGTGGCGAATGGAAATGATGACTGGGAAAATGGAGTGAATAATCGGAGGGCCTCACCAAACATGAAAGATACGGGCAATATTACGGTATCAAATTGTTTTGGGCAATTGGAGGAGAATTTGGAGGCAAACTATTTTAGGAAAAAAGGAGTAGTGGATAATGGGAATAAGGGGATTGAGAATATCTCGAATCAAACTAGAAATGGAAAGAGTGGAGTCCACGGCAAGAATGTGGTGTTCGAGTCTTTACCTAAGCAAGATCATGGATCGGCCCAACAAGGTGAGACTGTTAAAAGGCCGGGAAATAATAAGAAGGTGGCTAAGAGAACTGGGCTTAAGCCCAAACTTATTAAAATGCCGAAGCCCGCTCGTGGTCTTGTCTTTGGACCAACTAAAGATGATATGGTATTGTCGGCAACAGGGAAGCGTCTGAGAGTGGAAGAGAAGAATGTTGGACGATCGGGGGGTGTGTTTATGCGTGAGAGAGAAGGTTCACAAAGCCGCGAGACTCAGACTCAGGAGGAATCTGGGAGGGGGGACTCTATGAGCTTGGTGATGGCGGTAGAACCCGGAGCACTCGGGCAAAAGCAGCGATTGGGACCACTGCAAAGTGGGGATGATGGGAAATAATGGTTTTCCCCGGTTATTCTAAACTTGATTGTGAGTTTTAAGATGAATTGTCGGGGGGTGAATAAACCCAGTTTCCGGAGATCGATTCGGTACTTATTAAAGAGGTATGAGACGGATATTTTAGCTGTGTTTGAAACTCATGCGGGAGAAGAGAATGCAACTCGTATATGTAATGGTCTTGGCTTTCAGAATTTGCATAGGGTTGATGCGATAGGGCAGAGAGGGGGTCTTTGGTTATTATGGAAATATGGGATTGGTGAAATGAGCATTGTGGAGACGTCAGATCAGTTCATCTATGCAAAATTGGTGAATGAAACCGAGATTCTTAATCTCATCGTAGTCTATGCAGCTCCATCAGCAGCACGAAGGAACGGACAGTGGGAGAGATTGACTGATATGATTAGAGAGATTGAAGGACCTTTAGTAATCGGTGGTGACTTCAATACAATTGTGAGATTAGATGAACGGTCAGGTGGAAATGGACTTTTATCTGCTGATTCTCTAGCATTTGGTGATTGGATTAATACTCTTTCTCTTATAGACATGGGTTTCAGGGGACTAAAGTTCACTTGGAAGAGAGGTCGAGAAGAACGGTTTTTTGTCGCTAAGCGACTTGATCGAATCTTGTGTTGTGCTCATGCCCGCTTAAAATGGCAGGAAGCAATGGGTACCCATCTTCCTTTTCTTGCATCTGACCACGCTCCGTTGTATGTTCAACTAGCTCCAGCGATAGGGCAGAACAAGGGGAGACAACCATTTCGATTTGAAGCAGCGTGGTTAACACATCATAGCTTCAAAGAGTTGTTGTTCACCTCTTGGAATGGTAATATTACAACTCCAGAAGCTCTGAAACAGTTACAGAGCACATTACAAAGATGGAATAAGGAGGTATTTGGTAATGTTCAAAAAAAGAAGGAGACGTTAATGCAGGCTATTAAGGAGATACAAGAGAGGATTGAACAAGATCAGAATGAGGATTTAATGAATAAGGAAGCAGACTTGTTGAAGGAGTTCGATGTTGTACTTGAGCAAGAGGAAATCATATGGTATCAAAAGTCTCGAGAAAAGTATGTGGTTCAAGGTGATCGGAATACGAAATACTTTCACACATCGACTATCATACATCGTAAATGGAACCGGATTGAGATGCTTAAGAATGATGAGGAGAGGTGGGTTAAGAATGCACAGGAGCTAGAAGAATTGGCAATTGCTTACTATACGAAGTTGTATTCATTAGAGGATGTGGATCAGGTTCCGGAGAAGCTCCCTTTTAGCGGTTTCCTTCGAGTCAGGCAAGAGGATCACGCTGTTCTTAATATACCTTTTTCACCGGAAGAAATTGAGAGAGCTGTGAGGGGAATGGGGAGATTTAAATCCCCTGGGCCTGATGGCTACCAGCCGCTATTCTACCAACAATCATGGGACATTGTGGGACAATATGTGGTAAGCTTTGTTCTGGAGTTCTTTAGGACAGGAGAGTTAATACCACAAACGAATGATGCACTTCTTGTGTTAATACCGAAGGTAGTTAAGCCTGAGAAGATAACGCAATTTCGGCCTATTAGCCTTTGTAATGTATTGTTTAAGATTATTACCAAGATAATGGTGAGCCGATTAAAGGGACTTATGACAAGGATCATTGGACCGGCACAGACGAGTTTTATCCCCGGTAGGTTAAGTACGGATAACATAGTGGTGGTACAAGAAGCGGTTCATTCGATGCGTCGTAAAAAGGGACGAAAAGGTTGGATGCTCCTCAAACTCGATTTGGAGAAAGCATATGACCGAGTTAGATGGGACTTCCTTGAAGATACATTGTATGGTGTTGGTTTCCCTGAAACTTGGGTGCATTGGATTATGAAGTGTGTTGAAGGTCCCTCGATGAGCCTATTATGGAACGGAGAGAGAACTAAGTCGTTTACACCTGCGCGGGGCTTGAGACAGGGTGATCCGCTGTCGCCATATTTGTTTGTACTATGTCTCGAGCGGCTGTGCCACTTAATCGATTGTTCGATCATGGAGAAACAGTGGAAACCGATAAAACTATCTAGGTCTGGCCCACAGTTGTCGCATATGTGCTTTGCGGACGACCTGATTCTATTCACGAAAGCGTCTTTATCTCAAATCAGGATCATAAAGAGGGTCTTGGAACGGTTCTGTTCTGCTCCCGACCAGAGAGTAAGCTTAGAAAAGTCAAAAAATTTCTTCTCTAGCAATGTTTCAAGGGAGTTGAGACAGAGTATCAGTCTTGAAAGTGGAATACGGTCAACGGTTGATCTTGGAAGATACTTAGGCCTGCCTATTATTCACAAAAGGATTAATAAGGAAATGTACAAAGACGTGCTTGAGAAGGTTTCTTCGCGTTTAGCTGGTTGGAAGGGCCATATGTTGAGTTTTGCGGGACGTATTATTTGACGAAAGTGGTGCTATCATCTCTTCCAGTGCACACTATGAGCATTGTCAAGCTGCCACAACACACGTTGGAAAGTCTGGATAAGATATCTCGTTCTTTTATATGGGGAAGTGGCACGGGAGTGAGTAAGCCATACTTAGTAAGTTGGGATCAAATCTGCCAATCGAAGGAGGAAGGGGGGCTTGGTATTCGGAAAGCCTATGAAATGAATGTAGCTTTACTCTCTAAAGTGGGATGGAGGATGTTAACTGATAAGATGAGCCTATGTTTTCGCGTTTTAAGGAGCAAGTATAGGATTGGAGAGGATCATGACCTGAATTGGATAAATAGGAAGGGAAATTGGTCTTCGACGTGGCGGAGTGTGAAACTTGGGATACGAGAGATTGTGGTGAAGGGACGTTGTTGGGTTATTGGAGATGGGCGATGCATCCGTTTCTGGAAGGATAAGTGGCTAGGTAATAAGGTCTTGTTAGATGGGGCAGTTGGGATGATACCTGAATCAGAGTCTATGTTGACGGCCTGAGAGATGTGGATTGATGGTCGAGGATGGGATATGCAAAGGATTGCTCCATATGTGTCTGAAGAAAAGCGATTGGAATTGGCAGCTATGGTAGTGGATACGGTGACAAGAGCAGTGGATCGGTTGTCATGGGGAGGGAACTCGGATGGGACGTTCACGGTCACAGCTGCGTATAAACTGTTGACTACGAATATAGTACCACGACCACAAATGGGCGTTTTCTTTAACCGAATCTGGAGAGTGTTGGTCCTTGAACGTGTAAGAGTGTTCCTTTGGCTTGTAGGGAGACAAGTGATAATGACAAATGCGGAACGGAAGAGACGACACTTATGTGCGGTTGATACCTGCCAAGTATGTAGAGGTGGGATAGAGACTATTATCCATGTGCTCCGGGATTGTCCGGCAATGGCCGGTATTTGGAACCGAATAGTACCAACCCGGAAACGCCAAGACTTTTTTGCAAAATCATTACTTGAGTGGCTATTTGAGAACTTGAGTATGGGTGGCGGATCAAACGATGGGGAATGGTCTACTATGTTTGCTATGGCAATTTGGTGGGGGTTGGAAGTGGAGATGTGGGAATGTTTTCGGAGAGAATAGGGAGTGTCGGGATCGAGTTAAGTTCATTAAAGAAGCTAGTAGCGAAGTGACGCAGGCGAATCGGAATATGAGAGGGCATGTGGAAAAACCGGTTAGAGTGGAAAGACAAATCAGATGGATACCTCCAGACAGTGATTGGGTTAAATTGAATACTGACGGAGCTTCACGCGGAAATCCAGGGCTAGCGACAGCTGGAGGAGTGTTAAGAGACAATACGGGAAGCTGGAAAGGAGGTTTTGCATTAGTAATAGGACGTTGTTCAGCGCCTTTAGCGGAGTTGTGGGGCGTATACTATGGGTTGTGTTTGGCTTGGGGAAAGGGAGTGCGGAGGTTAGAGTTGGAAGTTGACTCCGAGTTGGTGGCGGGTTTTCTCACGACAGGGATTGGGGACTCCCATCCGTTGTTTTTCCTGGTACGCTTGTGCCATAGCTTTCTGGAAAAGGACTGGACGGTCCGAATATCCCACGTGTACCGAGAAGCTAATTGTCTTACCGACGGATTAGCGCAGCATGCTTTTGATTTACCCTTAGGGTTTCATGTTTTTGATTTTGTACCTTTTGAAGTTAACTCGATCTTACAAGAGGATGTGTCTGGACAAACTCGGCTAAGAAGAGTGTGCATGTAATCGTTTCTGATTTTCTTTAATAAAAACCGGGAGATTTTCTCCCGGTGATTCACCAAAAAAAAATCAAGCACTAATACAATTTAGAGCCTGTTTGTCTACAGAGTCAGCCATATCATTAGTTTTTCTACGGATAAACACAAATGTGATCGAAACAAAAGATTCAATAGTTATCTCGACGTCGGGCAAAATTCCATGAATTGCCGACACTTGGTGAGCTTCAGAACAAAAGAAAAACTGTTTAATATTACTGTCGGAAAACACTATTCAATATTCCCTCTACTTCAAAAAAGAAGAAATAATCTAATAAATTTTTTATAAAAAAAACAAAAAACAAAATAAGAGGGTGAATTTGATATAAAAACAAAATCTAGGGATGTCTTAATCAATAAAAGTAAGATGCTGGATGTGTTCGAAAGGTAATTGTTTTGGACTCTGTAAAAGTTACGTGAGATAGAGAGAGAGAGGAAGGTTTCTTTAAAACAAGTCGTGAAGGCTCTCTCCTCGAGCGATGCGTTGAAGAAGAAGGCAAGTGACGAATAATAATAAAAATGGCGAATATATCTTTCCTCTCTTCTTCTTATTCTTCTTCCTTTTCCTCTTCTTATGAAGAAACACATCACGATCCTCATTTATAAACCCTAATTTTCACACTTGTTTTCTCTCTCTCTCGATCTCTTTCTCCGATCTGCGTTAAAACCAATTTTCTCCGGCAGGTAAAGCGATGATTCGCTTTGACTTTTCCTGCATTCGCGATTTTTTCTGGAAATTTTCGAAATCGGTTTGAATTTTTGTAATTGAGATTGAGATTCAATTTGGTTTTTGAGATTGCAGATATGGCGGAGGCGGCGACAAAGGTTTTGTACTTGGTGGTGGTAGACGACGCGGCTCAAGAGGACGGTAATGGGGAGGATTTGTTTCGGTATACGCGTCCTGTTTTGCAGAGTACTCTTCAGCTCATGGGATGCAAGGCGCGTCATGCCTTCAAGGTGATTGCGATTATGACTCTTTATATATAATCTTTATAGAATGAAGAATTTTTCAGTTTATTTTTGTGTATTGGTGATTTTGATTGTTTCTCTGTTTTTACCTGAAAAATTGTGAATCTAGTAGACTTGTATGTATCTCTTAGCACTGTGGTTTGGATCAAAGATGTGATTGGACTTAGAATGGACTAAGCATGGGCTTAGATAGGGTCCTAGTGTCTTGTTCTTAAATGTGTATTCTTGCCTGAGTCTGTTTTCTCCATCTCTGTTTTGGAAATTTATTACACTATTGAGCTTGCTGCTTTGAGATATCCTCTAAGAATTATTGCATCTCTTTTTCCGCTTGTTGAAATCGTCAATCTCTATCATAATGTTAAGGACAAGACTTTCCTTTTCATAGTAAATTCATGATTAGAGTGGTTTCTGCTCAGTTATCTTTTGGTTGCACATGTGAATGACTTGATAGACAACCTTATTTTGGCCATCTTTATGCCCTGCAGCCTTTTCTTTTTGGTTTAGGGACTAGTTTTTTCAGTCATTGATATGTTTCTGATAATCTGTTTCTTCTTTGTTGACAGATTAGCCGCAGGGTTTTTGAGTTGATAAGAAGTGAGGGATCTTGTAATTCTTCACCAGAGCATGGGAAGGCACCTGAATTTTCAAAGGAAGGTGGTGGTTCCACTTGTGTCGGCAAAATTGACTGTTTGGTTGCTGATGATGTTGACAAGAATAAAAGTAAACCATTTGAGATGTACAAGAGACGCACAACTGTTGTTGTTTCACGGCAAATATTCTTAGATGTTGTGTGTGGGGCGCTTGCTGAATATAAGTATGTGGGGCGCGACCAAAGGGCAGATTTGATTCTAGCATGCAGGTAAATTTCTCAACTTTTGGAATATATCTTGATATGTATTGTCAAAAAAAAGTGATGGCATATAGAAGTTGCATATGTCCATTATGTTTTTTTCCTTTAAATACATAAAATATTTTTTTTCAACTGAAAAATGCATAAAATATAGAATTGTGCCTTTCTAAGATATTCTTTAGCCATTATATGGTTATCTAGGGTATCTGTGTGATAGAAATAGTAGTCAGACTGATTTCTATTGAATGGCCAAAGAAGTTATGTGATTATGCACGTATATCTCTCCTAATGGTAAAACTGTAGCAGGTCACGCTTTTCCACATATGTCAAATGTGTTTTCTTTTCCTTTTCACTATGGAATTTTACAAAGTATAATTGTATTTGGTTTGTGGTTGTCTATCTGTTAAATGCTATGCTCGCGTTTAGCTTCATACTTTTCTGCATTAATACCTTGAAATGCTCCTATTACATTGGCTGTAATTTGATTTGTTATTCATGCGATTTTATTGTGCTTAGGATTTGCTCTTTCCCACTCATATATCTTTTCTTCTTTTAATTCAAACAATTCCTACACCTTTATTATAACTTGCAGAATCCGAGAAAGGAAAGAATCTGTAACTGTTCTGCTTTGTGGCACCAGTGGCTGTGGTAAATCTACATTGTCTGCATTGCTGGTAAAAAATCATTCCCTCAGTTAATATGCTTTAGATTAACAACACGAACCACTCTGCTTTTGTTTTTGTATATTCCTTTCCTAGGCTATGTACTGACTGATTCACCTTTTTTGAGAGTGATTCCTGAGGTGTATCTGGTTTTCTTAATCAGATGCAATTTGTTTTTTGTGTTACAGGGTAGCAGGCTGGGGATTACGACTGTGGTATCAACTGACTCTATAAGGCACATGATGAGGAGCTTTGCTGATGAGAAGCAGAATCCTTTGCTGTGGGCTTCAACGTACCATGCAGGAGAGTACCTTGACCCTGTGGCAGTTGCTGAATCAAAAGCCAAAAGAAGAGCCAAAAAGTTGAAAGGCTCTCGAGGTGTAAACTCTAATACCCAAAAGATGGATGCTGGATCAAACTCAAGCACCACTGAGTTATTAAGTCCTAAGCAGATGGCTATAGAAGGGTACAAGGCACAAAGCGAGATGGTGATTGACAGTCTCGATAGACTCATTACCACATGGGAAGAGAGGAAAGAGTCGGTAGTCGTTGAAGGAGTCCACTTAAGCCTGAACTTTGTGGTAAGTCTTATCTGTGTCTCAATACACATTTTGATTTGAGGTTACAAGGTCTTTTGTATCTAATTTTTTTTGGGTCCTCTTCTGCAGATGGGACTGATGAAAAAGCACCCTTCGATTGTTCCCTTCATGGTATACATCGCCAACGAGGAGAAACACTTGGAACGGTTTGCAGTCCGTGCAAAGTACATGACATTAGACCCAGAAAAGAATAAGTATGTAAAATATATACGTAACATCAGAACGATACAGGATTACCTATGCAAACGAGCTGACAAACATCTCGTTCCTAAGATTAACAACACAAATGTCGACAAGAGTGTTGCTACAATCCATGCGACAGTCTTCAGTTGCCTTCGCAGACGCGAAACTGGAGAGAAGCTCTATGATTCCACCACAAACACCGTTGCTGTTATTGACGATGAGCACAGGAACCAATGTGCAGCCCATTCATTAAGCTCCAAGGGAATGTTTCAGCTGATCCAAAGAAAAGGCTCCTCTAGACGTTTAATGGCTCTTCTGAATACGGACGGCACTGTAGCAAAAACTTGGCCTGTTGGTTCCGTTGATGATATTGGGGAGCCTGTCTTTGGTTCTGAGATGGATGGTGGAACAGAGCATCCCTATTTTGGAGACTTACAGAAAGCTGAACAAGTGAATCTTCCGTTTGGTCTCTTTGGGATCAGCGCTTGGCCTAGTGATGGAGCAACTAGCCACGCCGGAAGTGTTGATGAGTCAAGAGCTGATTTTACTGAAACCGGAAGCAGATATTACTCTTCTTGCTGTAGCTCGCCACGGATGTCTGAAGGGCATTCAAAAGAGGTAAGTCTATACTAGTCAATGTGTAAGAAAATAATTTAGCCAGATTTATGTAGCCTATTTAATCATTTCCGTATCTTCCGTTTCAGCTTAAGGAAGACCAGTCTGTAAGTGGGAGCGATGAAGATGAAGAAGCCGATGATGATTTTCCTGAGCGAGATTCTGATGAAGATCTCAGTGATAAAATTGATGAGCGTAACCGTGATGAGGTAACCAAATCTTGATTCGTTAGGAGGATGATAATGCCATTTTCATTTGTAAGACTCTCACATGCAATCTTAAACCAGGTTGGGTCAGTGGATGAGGAATCGACAAAGTCGGACGAAGAGTACGATGATCTCGCAATGGAAGATCAGAGTTACTGGACAGAAAATGAAGAAGATGAAGAGTCTCGAGACACGATCTCCATGGTGACTGCAAACAACCACAAGGAGGCTACAAAGCCTAACAAAGATGACAAATATATCCAAAACCTTGATCTTTTCCTCAAGAAAGCGAACCAGCCATTGACTGAGTATCGTGAACTCACTTGTGAGTACAGGAATAGAATAGTAGTAGCCGCCTCAGATAAAGCCAAGATGCGGAAACGTTCACATAGTATTCCGGCTGTTGGGAAACACGGTTCAATCATAGATGACCAGATTTTGGCTAACCGGACTGATCCAGTTCACTCTTGAGTGCTCCTTGACCTTTTTCTTTGCCTGTGTTTTTTCGGTTCTTTCTCTTTTCGGTTTTGTGCTTTTAACCTATCAAGTAGCTCAGGCTTCCAAAACCGATTGATGTGTTTAAATATAATTTTTACTAATCTCATCCTTCTTTCTGCACCATTTCAACAGTTCAAATATTTCATCTATGTATAGTTTACTTTCTATCTTGTCAATCCAGTAACTTGCCGGAAGAGGGAAGTGGGTCTGTTCTCCTAATCCCAATAGTGATACATGAGTGAGGACCGGAAGAATGGTGGGAGTCTAGCAAAAATTCGAGATTGTGTTAGTAGACCATTGGACCGAGAAGGAAAAACTGGACGAGTTGTTCAGTCGAGGGGTAAGGATCGAGACAGAGATATGCATCAACCAAACTGTTTGGCAAATTTGAGTGCTAGACTTACAAGTTAGTGTGTTGACCCGTGAATTATCGTTCCATTTGGTTAGGCTAAGGGTCAATTACTCTAGTCAAGCCAAAAGCTTATATTTTTGAATCCAAAAACGGTGAACCCGAAATTGATGAATCCGAGTAAGTGACTAAAATGGCTTAGTTAGGAGAATTACTTAAGCATGTCATATATTTTTGAATCAAATCCTAGTGAGACCGGATGATCGCTCCATTAATATGTCTCATTGGCTTCCAGGTAAAGATGGGGATTGCGGGGAGGATATGGCTTAGGATCATGTAACTTGTAATAACATATAGCAAACTAATAAATTGCATTAAATCTTTACTATATATATTAAAAATAAAAATTGGATTGCTTTATTTATCTCTAAACGCAATTGATTTTAATTATGAGTTAAAAGTGAACATCCAAATAATCTTGTCTAAGATAATAAAAAAAAACCCTTAAAATGGATTGCTAGTTTGGGTCATCTAGTGATGTGGATGGGAAAAACGTCAACGGACTTAAAAAAACTGAGATGGGTGCTTAAGTTTCAAAACAGTATAATTATTCAAATGCTAACAATTGCAACCACCCATAAATTTAACATTTGCGGGTATCAACACCTTGGTTTTTGACTTTTGAAAGTTAGATTGGAATATAATATAATTTCAACTGGGTATTCTGATAAAGATTGAGAGGCATGATCTGTACGGTCATTATAATATCATCGTTTCAATTTGATTTGATAAGAGCTTCTGACTATCTTCCTTTTTTATCATTTTTTGAGCTAACAATTCGAGAACTATCATATCGTCCCACGTATGATTCATGACTGAACAATTAATTCATCGTGGGTTCACTTATATCCGTGTTTATTTCCAAAATTATTTATTACTCATTATTCATAATTTTGTAGACAAAAATAATTATTTTTTTACCTCATTATCAACCCGTGGTCACATTACATAATGTGTAAACAAACAATTTGACCAAAATAAAATGGTGATGGTACGCCTTACGCGATCCGGATTCACTAGATGCACAAGACTCTATTTTAAATATTTTCAACCTTTTCAAAATAATATCATATGGCTAGACCAAAAATTAAATTAAAAGTTCAAACAGTCCTAACGAATAAAAACTAAAACATATTATTTTCTCAATATCTATTCGAAAGCTTTGCAATTCAAATTCGATTGTTGAGTCTTGTTCCCACTGTAATTGTAGTATGCGGATGAATAGCTCTATAAACCAATTAATAATGTAGGTTATAGACTTATAGCCATCAATTAAATTATATGACGTGATACAATAAATATCATGTAAATACAATATATTCAATGTACAATGTGATTTCTTCGGTAAAACGTAGCAATCAAATGTGATCGAAGTAGAAGTGAATAGCCCCGCATGATCAAAAACGCGGCAAGAATTCATCGCATGATGAAAACTGCTCTCCATGTTAGTCCCTCTTTAACAAATTCATCTGTTCGCCGAGAAATTGGGGTTGGGTTTTGATCCAGTTAAATCGGTGTGGGTTTCTCATTCCTAGCTAAGATTTGTCGAAAAGCGTATAGTCCATAACAAACTATAGTAAAACCGTAACGGGTCGGACTTGAACATACATTTAGAAACCGTAAACCGCGACGGGCCAACCCGTATGGGTTAGAATAATTTTGGGTTCGATCACATATTTTTCACGTCATATTATCTTTTCTTGCTATCTTACAATTAGTAATTTACAATTTTCATTTCTTTTACTATACAATTTTAATACAAAGTATTTGAAAGTTTGATTCGAGTAGTTATAACTTGAATGACTTAGTAAAGTAAATAAACCATCTTTCTAATTCATTGTCGATGACAATGATGAAGTCAACGACGAAGGCGATGGCGATTACGGAGATAAGAGTTAATGAAAAATCATGTCTGGTTTGTTTTTAGTGCGTTTGGATATATGTTTAAATTATCATTTTAAATTTCAAAAACAATTGAGGTTGTTGAGTGTCAATTTCTAGTTAAAGACTCATTTAGTTTGGACTAAATGACTTTAAATTTGACATTTTGATGTATTATTGTTGTAATTAGTTTGATTTAGATTAAATAGTATATGGAATCATACTAATTGAAGACAATGCTATAATACTATGACAAATCAAAAGATGGTCGAGCACACACGTTATTACTTGTGCATTTAATAAGACATGTCGAGTACTTTTAAAAATAAAGTCATATTTTTGTTTTAAACTTAGTTATTTGTGTAAATACATATATAAGCGTACATAAAAATTGTGTTGTTTCTTGATAATCAAACAAAAACAAAGATATATGAGTTTAGTTAAAGTATTCAGATATTAAATCAATATGTTACAAACACGACCCGCGGGTTGACCCGTTAACCCGGTAATTTATGTGTGTCAGGTTTAGACATATTTTCAAAAACCGCAACCCGAGATGGGCTCGCCACGTGGGTTCAAAAAATTTGAAACCGCCACAGGTTGGGCTATTTGGGCGCGGACTAACCCGTCTGACATTGGAATCTATTAGTAGCGCAAAAATTCTGTATACAAAATGTATGATGAACAACACAAGTCTGATACCCCTTTGGTTGGCGTACGTAAAATAGAAGCATTCAACAGGACGACGATGAACTTGAGATTACTTACGTTATCGTACGGCATATTGTCAACAACACTTCATTACATTTTTAGTAGGTACATACGTAAATTATGTGTTGTGAAAATTAGTGTAAGTCAATCTCTGTTTACTCGGCGTATAAGGGTATGTTCAATGGTAACCTCTTAGTGTCTTATGTGGTGTTCTTATAATATAAAATTATTAAAATGGTTGTAAAAAGAAGAAAGAGAATGTTTTTGTGGGGTATATTGAAATATAAAATTTAAGTAAAGAGAGTAGATAGTGAGTGTGTTTAAATATAAAATTAATAAAAGTTGAGTAAAAGGAAGAGAGAGTGTCTAAAATTAGATATTTTGGAGAGTGTTCTTAAAAGGAAGAAAGAATGTTTAAATATAAAATTAATAAAAGTTGAGTAAAAGGATGAAAGAGAAGGTATAAAGTTGAGTAAAAGGAAGAGAAAATGTGTGTTTTAATAATTTTATATTATAAAAACATTCCATAAGACACCATGATGTTACCGTACCCTAACAGCTCTAATTTAGGACAGGCATAAACTCTCTCTGTCTGCATTCTGCAATAAACGTCCACATGATCATTAATTCATTTGGATTTCCGTCTAAACGTTTTATTTGGGGTCGCCTGGTCGGTTTGCAAAATCATAAATCCTTTTAGAAATAATACAAAATAAAACAGACTTTAGCTAGATATATCTATTCTTTTGTGCAATATATTTCTGACATGGGTATGACAACATTATTACTAATTATCTCTTATTTTTTAAAAACATTATTATTATTATTTTTTTGTTTTTTGTCGATTTTAAAAACATTATTACTAATCGATGATTAGCAGTTGGTTATGTTATCGTGAGGTCCACCAAGTTGCAATTCTTATTAATTAAAAGTTGACAGCGTGATACATAAACATATACTATATATACACTGTGATATTGTCAACGGACCTTCACATATTTTTCTTATCTTTCCGAACTCCCATAGTCCTTACATTAGCATCCACGAAAACTGGTTTTTTATTAACAAAAAGAAAAAATAGCTCTCTTCGAAAATATTTATTATTCATGCAATGGCTTATACGGTATGACAATGTTATGAAAATGGGGGAGCACTCGACTTATCCGCCTAAAACAAGTAGTTGATATGATTTGTGGCTAATTGGCTTTAAACAATAAATCAACTAATTATCAACCAATCATCTAAGTTAGCAGCTACTGGATGAATTATACTGTAAATGATTAAAGGTAAAACCAGCTACAATCCTATCTTATTATATAAAAGAGAAGCCGGTCGACGAAAATGCGACACGTAAGCAAAATTGTAATTCACGAGATCGTGACATATGTCTAATATTGATTGAGATGATGACATGTGTTAATATTAAAATTAATTTAGAAAAACCCAAATTAAAAATGGAAAATTAACAATGTAGATCTTAAGTAACTAACCAAATAGTAAAAAAAGAATATTTCTAATAGTTCGAACTAATTAGAATAACAAGAAAATTTCTAATATTGTCTAAACTATAGTGCAAATTTATTATATAAAAACTAAGATAAAAAAATTTGAGGGAATCAAAGTCGTAAAAAACAAAAGGTAGAGAGAATAAAAATTGGAAAACAGTAACTTAGAAACGATATAAGTTGTATAAAAACAAACAAACATTGAGAGAATGAAAGAAAAACATGAATGATAAAACAAAACAAAAAATGGTAGAAGGGTATGAAAATCAAAATTTAAAAGTTTAAGATATGCATAGCCATTTCAAAGATCATATAATTCTATAAGCATATTATTCAATATAATTATAGAATCATAAAAAACGAAAAATTTTGACTTAAGACAATATTAATACTTTTAATATTTTTAAAAAAGGAAACTGTATAAAACGAAAATTATATGAGTTAAAAGATCAGAACAATATAACTACCATTAAAATAAATTATAGGTATTATGGGATTATTTACATGAAGTTTATTATGTCCTTATTTAATTCTACATTATTTGAAGAATATATTTTCATTATGAGTAAAAATATAGTAATTTGGTTTCTTCGTTATTAAGAATATGAATTGAATTACACTTATATATTTTAGGATCCATATAAGATGAAGCAGAACATGAAAATGTAGATAAAATTGATATCTAATGATTTAAGATGCGTATTTTATTGTCTATCGATATATTTTATTAATTCAACGGGTTATTAACTAAAACTTAAATATTTATTTGATTAATGTTTAATATAATTACCCGCGTATCAACGCGGATCCTAACCTAGTATATATTAATTGAGGAGACACTAAAAGTTAAAAATCCTATGTGTCATTCAAAGAGAGTCTTAAGTAACATTAATCTTAGGTGTCATTCATAGAGAAACTTAAGGAACACATTAATTAAATCAACCAATCAAAATATTTTAATTTGTCATTGTGGAAATCTTTACATATTTTCAATATCTTTAATATATGCGGAGCATTGATGACAAAAATATGTACTTACCAAATCCATTACTATATTGAAAAACTCAAACCGATTTAACTCATTTATGTAGTAGTATTTTGGTCAGTGATAAATTTGGGTTTAAAAACATTTTATAGAGTTATTAAAAACATTTGTTTTGTAAATATAAGATATATATCACTCAATTACATTTTTTTTATTATACATTATAAGACAATATTCATTTTTTTGTTTTGTTATTGTAAATGTATACACTTAAAATGTAAGACCTATCATATTAAGACATTCAAGATTCGAAAATAGACCGATTAAATTTTTAAGTGGACATAATCATTTATCTAATATATTTTTAGTATATATGATTCAAAACAATATATTTTTACTATACAATAAACTGAAATTTATATTCTCACGCTTGGCGTGGCTCAAAATCTAGTAGGCAATTAATAGGTCAATGACTCGTTTTACAGCTTGGCTTCTAGAACTCGTTATAGTAAAAATATAAGGGCAATTCTCAAAAATGCCACAAAAAAAAGTTTTTGTTCAAAAATACCACCAAAAAAGTTTTTGTTCCAAAAATACCATTTTTTTCAAAAGTTCCAAAAATATCACAAATTTCAAATTAACTTTAAATATTCAAAACTAAACCCTAAACCTCAAATCTAGATCTTATCCCCAAAAACTATACCCTAATTATGTATTAGTTAACCCAAACCCAAAAAAAAAAAATTTGAAACTCTTTAAAATCATTTTTGAACTTGTGGTATTTTTGGAACTTTTGAAAATTAATGGTATTTTTGGAATAAAAACTTTTTGATGGTATTTTTGGAATAAAAACTTTTTTTGATGGTATTTTAGGGAATTTCTCAAAATATAAAAGGAAACTTATTTGTAGACTAATCTAATAAATTATTAATTAATCTTGTTTACCAAATCTTCCATCAAATACTTTTTTTTTTCCCAAAACGAATATGCGACTTCTATGCTTATATATATGGAGTGGTATGAACAAAACAAAACCGACAAACTTAAAGAACCAAAAGCAAAGGCGTGAGAAAGAACAGGAAGCACGTTGTGTCTCAAGAAGAAAGAGTGTTCTTCTCCCTGTGACCAGGAAAAAAAAAAAGAAGTCTTCTTCTCCCATTTCTTGGGAACAAGTACAACAATGCCGTACGATAATGAAGAAGAAGGCTCTATTGGGACGTCCATGCATGGAGTCACGGCGAGGGAACAAGTTTTCTCCTTCTCTGTCGACGGCGAAGATGGCCCTCCATCCCAGACCATCCAATCGAATGATCCAACGGCTAAGTTTGCGTTGCCGGTTGACTCAGAGCATAAAGCAAAAGTGTTCAAGCCATTCTCATTTGCGAAACCACACATGAGAGCTTTCCACTTAGGATGGATCTCTTTCTTCACTTGTTTCATCTCCACGTTTGCCGCTGCGCCTCTCGTTCCAATAATCAGAGATAATCTCGATTTGACCAAAAGTGATATCGGAAATGCCGGAGTCGCCTCGGTTTCCGGTGCCATTTTCTCTAGGCTCGCTATGGGAGCTGTTTGTGACTTGCTCGGCGCTAGGTAATTTTCATGTTTTATGATTGGATTTAATGGTGCACCATCTTAAGAATGGATTCAACGTATTTTTCGAACATATACATGATCATATATCTTTTGTGATTTATCATGAATTCGTGATTTTAATAATTCTTTTTTTAACTAACAAGGGTTACCATTTTTCTTTCTATATCAGTTATTAGGTATTGTTCGATATCTCCATAGAATTATTCATGCTACATGATCTCTGATCCTTAGAAAATTCAAAATTTTTAAAACTTAATCCGGCAATTTCAAAATTTATTTAAAAAGAAAAATTGTGTTTATATAATTATATTCTTATGCATAAACTTTATGTTTATATTCTTAGGCATACTTATAATTATAAAAGTTTGTTAAAATAATTAATGGATTTACGTACGATAAAAATGAAACAGGTACGGAACGGCGTTTCTTCTGATGCTATCGGCTCCAACAGTATTCAGCATGTCCTTTGTGTCTGACGCTGGTGGCTACTTAGCCGTCCGGTTCATGATCGGTTTTTGTCTAGCCACGTTCGTATCGTGTCAGTATTGGACGAGCGTTATGTTCAACGGCAAGATCATCGGACTTGTCAACGGATGTGCCGGAGGATGGGGAGACATGGGAGGAGGCGTGACTCAGCTACTCATGCCAATGGTCTTCCACGTCATCAAACTCGCTGGAGCCTCTCCCTTCGTGGCGTGGAGGATCGCCTTCTTCGTCCCCGGGTTTCTACAGGTTATTATGGGCATTCTTGTGCTCACTCTTGGACAAGATCTTCCTGATGGAAACCTAAGTACTCTTCAGAAAAAAGGAGATGTTTCCAAAGACAAGTTTTCCAAGGTACTTTGAAAATAAAAGCTCATTAGTTTATACATATATGGAAGTAGTAATACACATGCTGATAATTTAGCTCGAAGTATTCGTTCTTATCCATCTGACATCTTGTATGTTAGCTCGGTTTTTAGGTTTGTATTTCTGAGCCGTTTTAAGTAATATACTGCTGGAAAAAAAACACTAATATTCAGAATTAATATGGATATGAACGTTAAGTGCGAGGCAGATATATTGAACATTTCTATTTTTGAAATAGATGGATTTGGCAAGATAGTCTAATATTTGTGATTGTGAATACAGAAATAAGAACAGATTGGTCCGTATACATATCTATAAAACAGATGGTTAATGTCATTGAATGCACATTTATATTTCATATGGGGCCATTTTGGTTACCCAACAAAATCATTCATATTCATGTGTAGAAATCAAAATACTCATAGTTAGTATACATTAAATTCATAAGTTGTTTGATCCAAAAAAAAAAAAAAAAATCATAAGTTGTACTCCCTCCGTTCCTTGGAGATTGATTTTCTAGCATATTTTGGTTGTTCCACAAAGATTGATGTTGTAGATTTTTTATACTTTTTTAATAAATTTATATTTAATAAATTGTAAATTCCAAGAAATATTAAATGAGACCATTTAAATTTAGAGAATAGTTATTGGTTCATTATTATAAAAAAAGTATTTGTTGCAAAAAGTTGCATTAATTACTAAACCATATTTATTGTTTCTTAATTTGTGTGAAAAATGCTAGAAAATCAATCTCCAATGAACGGAGGGAGTAGTAACATAAGAACTCCGGTTTTTTTTTTTTTTTTAAAGAACGACGGTTTCCTTAAGTCATTAATTTTATTGTTTGTATTTCATTTAGGTTTTTTGGTATGCTGTGATGAACTACAGAACATATGTCTTGTTCCTTCTCTATGGATTTTCCATGGGAATCGAAATGACCATCAACAATGTTATCTCAGAGTATTTCTTCGACAGGTGTGGATTCAATTCCGTTAACAAATATAGTAATTTTCTTTCAGATTATAAGTATCTTTTGTCACAAGTAACCTAATCAGTTTCTTGTGATTTACGTATCAGGTTTCAACTACAACTTCACACAGCTGGTATGATAGCAGCCAGCTTTGGTATGGCTAACTTTTTTGCTCGTCCTCTTGGTGGCTACGCATCTGACATGTCAGCTCGGTTTTTTGGTATGAGAGGGCGGTTATGGACACTTTGGATCTTACAAACTTCTGGTGGTCTTTTTTGTGTTTGGCTCGGCCGTGCTACTTCACTTCCTATAGCTATTATAGCCATGATGCTCTTCTCAGTCGGCGTGCAAGCTGCTTGTGGGGCCATCTTTGGCATCGTTCCTTTCGTCTCACGCCGCTCTCTCGGGCTAATATCGGGACTGACGGGCGCCGGAGGAAATTTTGGGTCGGGACTAACTCAATTGGTATTTTTTTCTTCGTCTAGATTCCACACTGCTGATGGTTTGTCTCTGATGGGAATCATGGCGATGATTTTTACGCTTTTGGTTGCGTTTATACATTTTCCGCAATGGGGAAGTATGTTTTTTGGACCAACAAGTGACGAGATAGAATCAAAGGAAGAGCATTATTATGCGCGGGAGTGGACTGAGGAAGAGAAGCGGCAAGGATTGCATGAAGGTAGCCTTAAATTTGCTGAGAATAGCCGGTCAGAAAGAGGCCGGAAGGCAGCTTTAACCGGCGCCTCCACGCCAGAAAATGGAGATCCGGCACATGTTTAATTAGTCATGGAATAGCATATTTTATCCACATGTCCACACTCAGCACACACAAAACATAAATATGGTGAGCATATATAATCATATGTTATGTTATTTATGGCCTATAAATAGAAAAACATGCCTATATCAGTTGCCATAATATTGAAGCAAAAGTCCAAAATTATTTAGTCCAACATCCAAGTCACATTGAAAGTACAGTTTTATTTGGTTCCATCAAATCCGTTTAAATCAAAATGATAAAAAAGATTGTGCGTATCTTAGATCTTCATGGCAAGTTAGCAACAAAACCACTCGCTCTATTTTGTTGGTACATTTTTGTTGTATGCACTAACCGTTTTGTGATTCCAACGTAAAAACGAAAATATGAATGGTTGATAGTCATGGTACATCATTTGAATTTGAATTCTGTATAACAATGAAAGAGTCGATATTTTGACAAATAGTAAGACTATTTAAGACCCACAAGGATAAGAGCAAATTTCATGTTATTTTAGAGGATTTTATCATGTTATTTAACTGGGCATGTGCATTAGAGACTTTGTGCATAAGAGCACACAACCGTGAGACCAGTGAAGTCTCTTAACTTATAATATTTTATTTAAATTTATTAATTCTTTAAATATTAAATTATTAAATAAATAACATACCAGTAATATAGAGACACGTGGCAGAGACATTCTCATAAGTCTCTCCCCAATGAAACTCTCCTACTAAAAACTCTTAGAAAAAGTTATTTTTTCTTTTCTTTTAAATAGATGAGACTTTAATAGTCTCACCACTAAACATGGTCTAAGTGTACTAAAAACTCTTAGAAAAAATTATTTTTTCTTTTCTTTTAAATAGATGAGACTCTAATAGTCTCACCACTAAACATGGTCTAAGTGTTTAAAAACTTTTTAGAATTAAATATATTAAATTTAGGACACTTGAGTGTCTAAAACCAGAAAAATTTCCAGTATTAGATCTTTTTCTGGTTTTAGACACTCAAGTGTCCTAAATTTAATATATTTAATTCTAAAAAGTTTTTAAACACTTATTCATAAAGTCTCCAATGCACATGCCCTTAGAGCATCTCCAACGGAGAGATTTTATTGGGCTCTCCTAATTAAAAGAAAATGAAAAAAAGAGAATAAAAGAAAATTTTGCGTGAGCCGGTCTCTGCTGGGAGAGACTATAGAGACTGTCTCATGGAGCCAGCTGTCAAATTCTCACTGGATCGCTCTTTTTTATTTTAGCCGAGTCGGGAAAAAAAAATTCGCGATCACTGGATCATCTTCACCGTCGATTGATTCGGTGTCCAGCTTCACTAAATCCGCCGTCGGAGGTCGTCGGAAAATTCATATTCCGATTATCCGAGCTAGGTATCGTCACATTTCGTTCTATCTCACATTTATTTTTTTGTTTCTCGATTTTTCTGAGTTTTTTTTTTTTTTCTGGAATCGTAGATTGTTGTTCTTCATTTTGATCAATCTTACTTGATCATGATTTGGGATTTAGTCTAGCGAATATTTTTGGTCTTCGATTGAAATCATTCGTTCCTCGTTGTTGTTTCCGCGAGTATTGGGTTCTGCATATTTGTTCTTCACGTACTGGATAAATTGAAATCGTTGAGATCGTTTCCTCTTTGTTTTACTGGATTTTATGAGACGCGTGTTAAAGTAATCAGTTCTCTTAAGGATTTGTTATGGTATTGTGAAGATTCAATGCTTAATGATTTCGATTGAGGATGATTAGCTTGAAATTGGATTCTCTGATGAAGGATTAGGTGAAGGAAACATGAAATCTAGTTGTAATATGAGCTGGGTTTGCTTGATTGAGTTGAAATCACTCAACAGATATAATCGAAATCTAATTATATATTGTATGTTGGTTATATAGTTTTGAAATTTCTTCTTTGAGCTTCTTATTATCGAGATCATGTTGCAGGTTAGCAAAAAATGTCTAAAAGAGCCTAAAAAATCAGTACTGGATTGTGCAGATTAATATGGATATGGTGTCATGGATTTTCTTCAAGTTGCAGATATTGAAGGATCATATCAAGTCATATCAAGTTGTATTGTTGTAACGGTAAGTTTTGTATTGTTGTAACTTGTAAGTTTAAAACTTTGATTGCAAATAAAATGTTTGTAGTATAGTACATTGGTCTTGGAGTTTTCATGTATAATAAATTTGGGATTTAAGAAAACAACTTGAATGTTGTATATCAAAAATAGAAAGTAAAAATTTATATATTTATTATATACAAATTTGATTATTATTCATTTGCAAACATTCTACATTTTTTTTTATGAGACCGAGACCAGTCTCACCATTGGAGACCGATTTATTAACAGTCACGTATTGAATCTCAACTAATAAAAAAATATTAAAAATAATATTAAACTATGTTTTACGAGACTATATCTGTCTCCACAATCTCACTATTGTGGATGCTCTTACAGCCTTATAGGACACATGATTTTTTTCCATAATTTGCTAGTTATGTATACATTTACTTTACCAAACAGAGGTTGTAGATGGATTTATTCATGGTATATGACTGTTGTATATATATAACACATAATCCATCTACATTTCTATATCTGTCATATAAAAGTGTGATGTAATCTCAGATTTCGATATTAATTTAAGATTAGATAAAAATAGCATGTTAATAATTTCATCCATTTTTTTCTATTATATCTTCCTAGCAACTTTTGCAATTGACGTTATTGACCTGATAAAAATCTTTTCATTGCTTTTTGCTTAATTCACTCTTAAGTATATTAAAAGAAATAGAAGACGCTACAAGTGGTTAGCAAAAAAGAAAGAAATAGAAGACGCCAGGTACGGAAGAGATATCAAACACAACTTGGCTTTGAAAAGTTAGAGATGATAACGATGATCTGTACGGTCGAGTAAATAACTAAAGTATGGATCGGTAGTTAGGACTATATAATAAGAGTAAGTGGTTATCTTTTTTATTGGTGACGGTAATGTACTTTTGTCCCGCGTATCTTACGCGTTTAAAGGTCAACAAACGTGGCTTGATTGCTCCACTTATCGCGTTGTTCCCACAAACTCCATGTTAGAACCAAAGTCTGGTTATTATAATAGAAACGACGTTTAATGTCAACGTTTCAAGAATTTAAAATTATACTTCATCTGTTTTTCTATATAAGATATTAGATAAAAAAAGGCATATTAAGATATTAACTTTTTTCTCAAATAATTATTATTTGATACATAAACAAAATAATTAAGTCAATCATGAAAAATTTGTAGAATACTATTGGTCACACAGTTTTTAATACAGTAAAAAACTACATAAAACTTTTAAAACATTTTTTTATTGTGAAACAAAAACAAATCTCCAATACATCTTATATAGAAAAACAGAGGGAGTAGTATTCTTTCGATTACATAATTAGGTCTTGATTTTGTTGTAATAAGTCTCGATATATAATCGCTTTTCTGTTCCCTCTCAAATAACCTGACGAGTACAAAAACAAAAATCGAAATTGATCTACGTGATATGTGTCAAAGCATCACATTGTTATCATTTAAGACGGATACAATGATAACCCATGATCGAAATGTGATACAATGGTACTAGTACAAAATATTAAACTATAAATTTGTGTCAAAATAAGTATACTATTTTATATGGGATATAGTTAATGTAATTCACACAAATCTCACTAATATACGGTGATGCAATGGAGCCACTCGAGGACAAGATTCATAGAGATATTTTGAAAATCGGACACATTACTTTGGTAAAATGTATCGATCAAGAGTACGTAAATGTTATAATAAGAGATATATAATATTACAAGATGCCTATCCCAATTGAGTCATAACTAATCAAGTTTATATCTTTGTATTATATTGATCTCTAGTATTGTAAAATATACATATATACGACATAGCAACTTCTAGAAATAATTACCTACTTTCTTATAAGTTCCAATTCTTTTGGGTAGATTTTTAACGGATAAAGGTGAAAGAAAGATTTTGGTTTAGCAAAAAAAAAAAAAAAAAAGGTGAAAGATTTTGTAATATTTCTTCTACGTAACTCCAAAGATCTTTACGCAAAGAAAAATTAAATAAACAATGTTTAATCAGTTTGATATGTATTAAATCGAAAAGAATTTTCCGTATACACAGAGGTATAGCTGGCACACAAAGAAAGAACTACGTAGATGAGGTGTATGAATGTCAGATGTGTTGAATGATGAGGATCATAGTCAGAGGCCCGTACATCTTACATGTCATCCGGAGAAAGAAAACAAAGTGTGATCAGTACGGTATTAAATAGTGCAAATAACAAGGACGGCTTTGATATTTTTTATATATAAGTCATACGCCTATCAGAACCCACGATAAGCATCAACCACTTTTCTGAACAACCCCACGTTGATTGATATATACGTGAAACTTGCCGTAATACAAGCGGAGATTATAGATTAATTTTTAAAAAGGATACTTACTCTTTGAATATTTGCAAAATAGCCCGGTTTATAACTTAATTTTCCCTCTTTATGAACCTAGTTTTTACACATTGAACTATCACCAAAGATTTAGCCACTATAAACATCTTTGAGTGATCACAACTAATAAATATCTCGTGGAGAGGAGCGAACAACATATACTTGAGCTACCATTGTTTCTATTTGATTATATTTGAAAGGCTGAAAGCAACGTCACATATGCGCAAAAGTTACTTTTGTGCATGAACTTTTTGATATGCAAGAGTAGTATAATATTAACACTACTAAATATCTAGCAAGTTGCAACTACTTTAAGTAAAAATCTTACTAGTCAACGACCATCCGTAATGAAAGATCGATGGTTAAAGAGTTTTTCCGTTTGACCTCAGCCACATTATTGGACTTTTATTTACCTATTAAATCCAACTAAGAGAAAAATTGATGACAAAAACGTAAATGCGAGAAAGTTATTTTCGTTTAAACAGAGCGGTTAAATAGTAAATAATTTTTAATAGAAAATATTATATATTATTTAAAATAGAAATAATAATTTAAAAATTTTAGTTTGATTTTTATATATTTATATTAAAGTTAAGTATATACCTATATTTTCAGAATTTTTTTTTTATTTTTAACAAAAATATAAACGTCCGTTTGATAATTTGGGCGGTTGCAAACGCAGTTCGTCCAAACGAGGTCACCATTCAAAGCTAGTTTTCACAAACAATGGGAACATTGTATAAATTAAATGTGTGAAATCCCGTTAAAAATAATTCGTTGTATCAAACATCAATATGTTTGTTAAAATATAATCTGTTATATAATGGGAGTATTGAATTTTTTTTTAAAACAAATTCACGTACGCACTTTCATTTGTAAACATTTTGTGCCAATTTTATTTCATTATCAGTAATAAACATAGGGATTGTTAAGATGACAAAGAGATTGAGGAAGATGTAAGAGCATATTCAATAGTTAGATACTTTTCATATTTTTCATATATATTATTTAAATATAATTTAGTTACTATTTTAAAGTTAAATTATTAATAAAATAATGAATCAATTATATTGAATCAAGTGGCAAGTGAGTTTTTTATTTTTAATGAGAAAAGGATTCTAAAACTATAATTCATAGAACCCACTTTTTGTTTTTTCTACTTTTTAAATGCATAAAAACTCATAGAACCCTCCCTAAATACTATAATTGCTCATGCTCTAAGTAAGTCAATTTATCAGTAGGTCTGTAGGTGTCATCTTGAGCATATGCGGAATATAATCTACCAACAATTAATTTGGACTCAGATAATTTTTATATATTCAATAAACTTACTACACTTAAAACACTTGTTTCAAACATAATACTCCTCCTATATACAACTTGCGAAACATTTTTTTCTTTAATTCCCAACAAAAAATTAACTTGATGAGTCCGACAAAAAAAAAAAAAAACTTTAATGAGTCGACCACATGGCATAATGCATAAAAGTCAAACTGAAATTAATTTCAAAAAAGTCTACGGTGAGCCGTACGGTCCAATTGGCCTTTAGTTAACGTCAAAGTGTCGAATTTCCATCTAAGAAATTCTTGTATCTTAACAATATTTAAGGCAAATGTACACTCTCAAGTTGAAAAAACAAAAGAAAACCAAATATAAAACAACATTTATATATATATATATATAGTAGTAATATAAATCATCTAGAAACCTCTAGGGAACCCATAATGGTTGTACATTACTCGAAATGGATGCTGAGCCCGCGGTGAAAATGACACGTTGTTCTATTAAACTAGTTATATTAAATTTTTTTTTTTTTGAAAAAAGTTATATTAAATTAATCTAACCAAAACACTTTATTTTGTCAAATCCTTGAGATGATTGGTTGTATCTTTAAAAATTTTTGACTTTAGAATTAAAAAAATAAAATGGTTGTTACAAACTTTTATTTATAAACAGATAATTATGACTTTAAAAAAAAACTAAAAGGCCTAGAATAATGGCTTTAAAAAACTTAAACATAGTAATATGAGTAAAAACTAGGAAAAAATAATAAAAGTGCTTTGAGAAAAATAAGGAGAATATTTAGGGATTTTTAAGGCTTTTAAAACTTAAAAAAAAAATCCCTAAAGTCTATACAGTTAAAACACCAATCAGGGCTTTTAGGTAGATTATTAGATTTCTCTCTATATATATACTCATTCTGTTCCTAAAACATGATGTTCTACCACTCTCACACTTATTAAGAAACAATTAAGATTTAATATTAAATATATTAATTTTCTCACTAAACCATTTTTTCATAACTATGAACCAATAATATTCAAACCTTTTTATTTAATACACCTTAAAGTTTAAGATTTATTAATATTAAATAATAAAAAAAGCTAGAACATCATATTTTATGGAACAACTTTAAAAGCTAGAACAACATGTTTTATGGAACAGAGGGAGTATAAGTTTTTTTTATTACCCCACAAATTTAACCTTCATTTTATCAAATCGTACGCAATTTATAATCCTATTCCTATATAATAGATTTGTGTATATATATAAAATAAAACGGTGGTTATATAATCTTTTGACTTCATAGAGACATGATGGTACTCGACATTAATGAAAAGTACTGAATAGTTAACAAAAGTTATATGAAATATTTTTATAATGAATAGGGCACGTAATATGCATTATGCATAACATAAAAGTAACAACGCTCCCTTCTTTTAAAAAAAAAAACATACATATGCTTAGTACGTATAATGGAATATTCTCCTCTCCGTGTGAATGTAGAGGAACCATAATTACATTAAATATAACTATATAGTAGGTTCTTATCAATTATAATAAAACACATAATCAATTAGCATTTCATGGAGTATTATTCTAATCTTAACGTTGGACCAACCTCTCTACCCACCATGTCCATTTGATATCCTCCAACTCGTCTATAAATACTATGCAAGTCATCTCCTACAACTTACATCAAAAACAAAAACCAACAAGGCCACAAAAGTAGTAGAAGAAGAAATCTACTCTTAATTTCTCCCATTTTCTTTGAACAAAAGATTGATGGCTCACTACAATACTAATGATGATGGCTCTATCGGAAGCTCCTTGCATGGAGTCACGGCAAGGGAACAAATCTTTTCCTTCTCCGTCCACGGCGAAGCCAGCCATTCCTCACAAGCCGTCCGATCAGACGATCCAACAGCTAAGTTTACTTTGCCGGTTGACTCAGAACATAGAGCAAAAGTGTTCAAACCATTATCTTTCGCCAAACCACACATGAGAGCTTTCCACTTAGGATGGATCTCTTTCTTTACTTGCTTCATCTCCACCTTCGCGGCCGCACCTTTAGTCCCCGTCATCCGCGACAACCTCGACCTGACCAAAACCGACATAGGAAACGCCGGAGTCGCATCTGTCTCGGGGGCCATTTTCTCTAGGCTCGCCATGGGTGCGGTATGTGACCTTCTAGGGGCACGTTATGGTACTGCCTTCTCTCTTATGCTCTCGGCTCCAGCTGTATTCTCCATGTCATTCGTAGCTGATGCTGGAAGCTACTTAGCCGTGCGGTTCATGATCGGTTTTTGCTTAGCTACGTTCGTGTCATGCCAGTACTGGACGAGCGTTATGTTCAGTGGAAAGATCATTGGACTCGTTAACGGATGTGCCGGAGGATGGGGAGATATGGGAGGAGGAGTGACTCAGCTACTCATGCCAATGGTCTTCCACGTCATCAAACTGGCTGGAGCCACTCCCTTCACGGCCTGGAGGTTCGCCTTCTTCATCCCGGGCTTCCTTCAGATCATTATGGGCATTCTCGTCCTCACTCTTGGCCAAGATCTCCCTGATGGTAACCTCAGTACCCTCCAAAAGAGTGGACAAGTTTCCAAAGACAAATTCTCCAAGGTAATGATTATAAAAAATGTAAAAGATCAATATTTTTAAAATATTACTAATGTGTTTGGTTCTAAACTTCTAATTACATTTTCTTGTATATTTTTTATAGGTCTTTTGGTTCGCTGTGAGAAACTATAGAACATGGATCTTATTTGTTCTCTATGGATTTTCTATGGGAGTTGAATTAACGATCAACAACGTTATATCGGGGTACTTCTACGACAGGTTTAACCTTACGCTTCACAAAGCTGGTATTGTAGCAGCCAGCTTTGGTATGGCAAACTTCTTCGCCCGTCCCTTCGGTGGCTACGCCTCGGATGTAGCTGCACGGCTCTTCGGCATGAGAGGCCGGTTATGGACATTATGGATCTTACAAACAGTTGGAGCTCTCTTCTGCATCTGGCTTGGTCGTGCTAGTACGCTCCCTATAGCTATCTTAGCCATGATGCTCTTTTCTATCGGCACACAAGCCGCTTGTGGAGCCCTTTTCGGTGTTGCACCTTTTGTTTCTCGCCGTTCTCTTGGGCTTATCTCGGGTCTAACTGGCGCTGGAGGAAATTTCGGGTCAGGGATTACTCAACTTCTTTTCTTCTCCTCATCAAGGTTTAGTACAGCTGAAGGACTATCGTTGATGGGTGTTATGGCGGTCGTGTGTACCCTTCCGGTTGCATTCATACATTTTCCGCAATGGGGAAGTATGTTTTTGAGGCCATCGCAACACGAAGACAGATCAAAGGAGGAGCATTATTACGGGGCAGAATGGACAGAGGAAGAGAAGAGCTTAGGTCTACACGAGGGAAGCCTTAAATTTGCTGAAAACAGCCGATCAGAGAGAGGTCGGAAGGCGATGTTGGCCGATATTCCAACACCCGAGACGGGAAGTCCGACTCATGTCCAAGTGACGGATGATAACACTAAATCCTTTTCCATACATAAATAAACCTTAAAGTTAGCTTTATATTTTGCTTGTTTTATGTTCCGCTTATGAAATAATCCATCAGCAATTTGCGGTAAGTATTTATATTCTAAATTAAAAATTCATTTTTTATATTACATTCCAATTGTCAATAGTATTTCTGGTATTATTTTGTTTTTCAGCAAGAATTTACGTGGGAGCCTCAGCTGACTCTTATCGTCCGCAAAGAATTCGACGCAAAGGCGCGTAGAAAGTACTCGCAGAAGATGAACGAGTGGAAGGACGGGTGGATCCGACGTCAGAAGGTGCCTAAGGTTCTTAAAAAAGACGAAACATTATGGGCTGGACTAATTGCACATTGGGAACGGGAGGACACTCAAGCGACCTCCACACAAAACTCGACTAACCGGAGGAGCGAGCGGAATGGGAAGGGACCGGCGACCCACAACCTCGGTGCAATGAGCAAGGCGTCACGTGTTCAGCAACTGGTAATTTTCCTAATTTTCCAAAAATTTTTAATTATCGCTAACATTTTCCGTACTTGACTATGCTAACAGATTGAGAAGACCGGTGTGCGTCCTTCGCATCTTGATGTCATCAGAGATGCCCACACCAACAGAAAGACGGGTGAAATCCAAGATGCGATTGTTTGGAAAATCGTGGAGAGCGTGGAGAAGCTCGGGGAGCAGTACCTCCAATCGCAACCGATCGTCGATGGAACTCCGCCGCCAACCGAAGTTCCATTCGAGAAGATCAACAAGTTCACTTACGAGGTTAGTAAACGTGTCAATTTTAAACACATTTAAAATACCTTTTAATACTAATATGTTTTGAAATTGATTGAATTTTTTTTCTTAGTTAACCCCTAAGAGCAGAGGTCGTGTCTACGGCCTTCCCGACACACAGTTGCTCATCTGTTTCGTTGGTTCGCTATCACGGTGGTAGCAGTTTGGTAGCACAAAACGCCGAGCTGACCCAGCTGGTTAGCTCTTTGGAGGAACGGTACGAGAGAGAGAAGGCGGAGGCGGAGGAACGGCTGCAGAGACAGATTGCGAAGGTGGAGGAACGGCGCCAGAGAGAGAAGGAGGAGGCGGAGGAACGATATTGATAGACTCCTCGTGAGGATCTATGCCCGAAGATCTCTTTGAACGGTTTTAAGGATGCAGAATGATGATGATGGATGAATTTCGAAAGAGAAGATGAACGGTTTGATTGTGAAGGATGAAGAGATAAATGGATCGATGCGTACTTCCGAGAGATTTAAACGATCTCTAAGACTACAAAGCTTGCCCTTTGTGAAGCATAAAGATCCTAACACGATGAACAAGAGGGGGATTGATGTGAAACTTCCAAGGGATGTGAAGAGATCCTTAGACTTTTGGCTCTTGAGTGAAATGGGATGAAGATCCAAATTTCGGGTTCAAGAGGATGATCAAACGAGTTTAAGAAAACACTTATGATTTAAAATGTTTGATGATTGAAATGAGAAGTGGCAAGCCACTTATATAGGAAAAGAGAAGTGTACATGCACACTCTCTTGGAAAAATAACATAATTAAAGGTTTGACTAATAAATGGAAAATGCATGCAAAATACATAGGAAATGATGAATTTTGACTTCAAGCTCTTATCAAAACGTGATGGGCCTTTGTTGGGCTTCTAAAAGTCCAAAAATTAGCCTAAGTATGATAATGAGGCTTATGAAAAAGTGTGTGTTCTTGCCTCATTAAAAACCTCTTTCGGAAAACCCAAAGAGTACAAGTCCGCACACCTCCCATTATCATCCTTCCTCGGCTTGAATCACAACCAACGCGGTTTGATAAGCGTTCGAGTGAAGTTGGCCGGTGGTCTTAACCATAAGCAAAGAGATGGCTTGGTTAAGTTTCTTCTTTCTTGACCTCATCAAGGGTTTACTCGGAATTTGCAAGTCCATAGCGTTCTTGAGAACCTCCACGGGTTCAAGCTGCTCCTCGGGTTCATGCGGCTCGTCCGGTTCCTTAGACTCTTGATCCAAGCCGGCCAGGGTTCTATCAGATATCGTGCAATGGAGGCGAAGATGAACGAGTTCTTCCGTTCTCATGGGTCGTAAATGTTTTTGTACATTTTAAATTTAATGTAAAACTTTAAATTTGGTTTTAAAACAATTTTAATTTAATTTTGATTTTTAATTTAATTTTTTCTTAATAATTCATTTATTTTCATATATTTAAATAAAAATAATTTTTTAAAAAAATAATTGCAAATCCGTCAGAATTCCGTCAGTTTGGCCCGACGGATTCCTGACGGCACATGGATCACGGGAATCTGTCGACACTACGTCGGAATCCGGTCAGAGCGTAGAATTCGGCTATATAAACGGACGGATTTCCGACGGTCTTGGTAGCCGTCGCCTTCCTTGACCGTCAGAATTCCGTTAGTATGAGTATCCGTCAGAATACCGTCAGAATTCTGTGCTCCGACCGGATTCCGACGTAGTGTCGACGGAATCCGGTGATCCATGTCCCGTCAGAAATCTGTCGGAATACCCCCTATTCCGACGGATTTCTGACGGATTTGGCCGTAGGAATATGGCATGTTTTCTTGTAGTGGAAGCCTACAATTAGGTAAATATGAGTTTTAAACAAAATCAAAACCGGTGCAAATTGTGTTTAGGGGTCTTATACTAAAACTAGCTACCTTGGCTTCTTCGGAGGATTTGGTTGTTTTCCGAACAAGAAGAGTGGCTGCAGTACCAACAACCGTCGCTGCAACCGCTATAGAACTAGCTGTTTCGGCTAACGTGGGAATCGAGGATGATAACTTCTTAGCTTTCTGATGCGATGATTTCACATCGAAGAAAAAAATCAAGTTTGGGAACCTAGCAGCCTTAATACCTACCACAAAAGCCAACAATGTAAACTCTATGAAAAAAATATGCATTAACTCAGAAGCTAATATGAATCACATACAATTAGTCCTCATATTAAACTCATGAAACTTAACTAATTCGTAATAAAATTGATCCAAGCAGGATGGTTATATAACCTTAATTCCACCATTTTATAAGTTTAAATTAAACATTGGTCGATCTAAATTTCAAAGAATTGCGTCAAAATCTTTCTGAGAGAGCACAAGAAGCAAAAACAAAATTGATAATTAGAGTTTTGTTAAGCTTACTTGAAACAAAGGAATGCCTTATAACATGGCGTAAAATATCTTTCCCATCGGAGTTTGATTTAGGAGCGCAACAAGATCAACCCTTACGCTTAACCACTAGCCCACGACATCTGCTGGTAAATTTTAAATTTAAAACACTTTTTTCAAAGGTAGTACTCCTATATACAACTTGCGAAAACATTTTTTCTTTAATTACCAACACAAAATTAACTTGATGAGTACTCGAGCACAAAAGTCAAACGAAATTTAATTTCAAAACATTTACCATGAAACGACGGTCCAATTGGCATTTCGTTAACGTCAAAGTTGTTGAATTTCTATCACCATTAAGAAAATCTTGTAAAATAATAATTTTATGTAGTAGTTTATAATTTTATATATACCCATCATCAGTGGCCGAGCATGAATATTTTTTTAACCGGGGTCAAAAAATATACCAAAAAGTATAAACATATACAATATATAAAAATAATTATAAAAATGTATCTAACATTTAGTTACAGTTTGAAATTTTTTTACTTCTTTGTTTAATTTATTATCTCAAATATTTTTAAATTACCGTGGAAACTTATAGCAAACAAATTGACGACAAAAAAAAATATATAGCATACAAATGTAAATCATGTGGATTTAAGTAAACCTATGTAAATTATGGAAAGTTACACTAAGTTTGTGTTTAAAACTTTACCATGACTCCAATTTTTAGTACATTGGGCTTATTCATTCATGTATTTAGATTGGTTTTCTATTAGATTTGGGCTATGGGGGGTCAAAAATTAAATTTGAATGGATCATTATCATTAATGTTGAAGATATATATATATATATAATAGGATTTTTGAAATTAGTATGGGTCACATGACGCCCCTCCCATACAAGTGTCTCCGCCACTGCCCATCATGGTTGTACATTAGCTACATATACGCGACATGGACGCTATGCCGGCGGTGAAAATGACACGTTAAGTTTCAAAAATAAAATAAAAAAATGACGTTATCAACTTCATTTTATCAATCACGTTTTTTTGACGTTATCAACTCACGTTTTTTTTGACGTTATCAACTCACGTTATATATATATATATAAAAGGGTGGTTTATATAATCTTTTGACTTGATAGAGACATGATGGTACACAACATTAATGAAACGTACGGACATACTTAACAAAAGTTATATGAACTGTTTTTCTGATGCATATATAGGGCACGTATAATTTGGATTATGCATATATAAACTACAATAAAACTCATTACAATTAGCATTTCATGGGGTATTATTTAAATCTTAACATTGGACAAACCTAACATCGGACAAACCTAACTCTACCCATTGTCCATTTGAGATGTCCAACGGGTCTATAAATACTATGCAACTCCCCTTCTACAACTTACATCAAAAACAAAAACCAACAAAGGCCACAAAAGTAGTAGAAGAAGAAACCTTAATATCTGCCATTTTCTTTGAACAAAAAGATTGATGGCTCACAGCAACTCCAACAAAGATGGCTCTATCGGAAGCTCCTTGCATGGAGTCACGGCAAGGGAACAAGTCTTCTCCTTCTCCGTCCACGACGATGAAAGCCATTCTGCACAAGCCGTCCGATCAGACGATCCAACGGCTAAGTTTGCTTTGCCGGTTGACTCAGAACATAGAGCAAAAGCTTTCAAACCATTATCTTTCGCCAAACCACACATGAGAGCCTTCCACTTAGGATGGATCTCTTTCTTCACTTGCTTCATCTCCACCTTCGCGGCCGCACCTTTAGTCCCCGTCATCCGCGACAACCTCGACCTGACCAAAACCGACATAGGAAACGCCGGAGTCGCATCTGTCTCCGGGGCCATATTTTCAAGACTTGCCATGGGTGCCGTATGTGACCTTCTAGGGGCGCGTTACGGTACTGCCTTCTCTCTAATGCTCTCGGCTCCAGCTGTTTTCTCCATGTCATTCGTAGCTGATGCTGGAAGCTACTTAGCCGTGCGGTTCATGATTGGTTTTTGCTTAGCCACGTTTGTGTCATGCCAATACTGGACGAGCGTTATGTTCAGTGGAAAGATTATTGGACTCGTTAACGGATGTGCCGGAGGGTGGGGAGACATGGGAGGAGGAGTGACTCAGCTACTCATGCCAATGGTCTTCCACGTCATCAAACTCGCTGGAGCCACTCCCTTCACGGCCTGGAGGTTCGCCTTCTTCATCCCGGGCTTCCTTCAGATCATTATAGGCATTCTTGTCCTCACTCTAGGCCAAGATCTCCCTGACGGTAACCTCAGTACCCTCCAAAAGAGTGGACAAGTTTCCAAAGACAAATTCTCCAAGGTAATTGTTATAACAAAACTAAAACTAGAATAAGACCCTCGCGATGCGAGAACTATTTAATTTATGGTAAATAATTATGTTTAAAGAATGTTTGGAGGAGAAGTATACTATATTCTTAATCAAAATCCCAAATTAGATTATGTAGTGATTAAAGTTATAGGTTCATATGTAATTTGAAAAGATATAGTCTCATATCTCATATGATTTGAAGAATTTGGAAATCAATAAAGTATATACGCATGATACATGTAAATATGGTTTGAATCATTAAACTATTGTATATAATAGCTAAATCAATTTTATTTTATTTTTTTGTCACAAAGTAAATCATTTTTATGTTTTGACGATTTTTTTGGATGATATTTTGTAAACTTTACACATGAAAAAAATTCTACTAATCAAATTTTTTTATAAAATTTTCTTTTTCTTTTTGATATAGTTCTCCGTTTATCAATAATCAATTATTTTGTGTTCTCCATATATATATATATACATATGTTAAACCTCTGCCTACATATAATGATAGAAACATGGATATACTTTTGATATATGTAAATATGGTTTGAATCATTAAACTATTTGATATAATAACTAAATCATTTTTACATGTTTAAACGATTCTTCTTTGATGATATTTCGTAAACTTAACACATGAAAAAATACCACTAACCAATTTTATTTTATTTTTGTTTGTTCTTCTTGGTATAGTTCTCTTTTTATCCATGGTCAATTATTTTGTGTTCCTCATAAATGTACATATGTTAAACCTCTGCCTATATATATATATATCAAAAGAAACATGGTTGCTTCTATTTTTAATTATATAGTTTGCTATTTTTCATTTTCTAATTTTTGTTTTATGTTAAATTTTTCTTTATTAATTATTTTCAGCTAAATATCTTATATAACTATTTTTATAGAAGTTTTGTGCAATTTGTAAAATTACTTTGTTGTGTTCCATTTTAACTTTTTATTTTTATGATAATTAACAATTTTGATATTGAAAAATTTACATACCTAAATAATTGACATGTGTTATAATCTAATCGACTACTTAACACGTGTTGCGATCTCGTGAGTTAGAATTATGCTCATTCTCCTTTATATAATAAGAAGATGTAAATTTATAAGATAATACAAATGTTTATGGTTCTAATTACATTTTTCTTGTAATATTTTGTTTATAGGTCTTCTGGTTCGCTGTGAGAAACTATAGAACCTGGATCTTATTCGTTCTCTACGGATTTTCTATGGGAGTTGAATTAACGATCAACAACGTTATATTGGGGTACTTCTACGACAGGTTTAACCTTACGCTTCGCACAGCTGGTATTGTAGCAGCTAGTTTTGGTATGGCAAACTTCTTCGCCCGTCCCTTCGGTGGCTACGCCTCCGATGTAGCTGCACAGCTTTTCGGCATGAGGGGCCGGTTATGGACATTGTGGATCTTACAAACAGTTGGAGCTCTCTTTTGCATCTGGCTTGGTCGTGCTAGTACACTCCCTATAGCTATCTTAGCCATGATGCTTTTTTCCATCGGCACACAAGCCGCTTGTGGAGCCCTTTTCGGTGTTGCACCTTTTGTTTCTCGCCGTTCTCTTGGGCTTATCTCGGGTCTAACTGGCGCTGGAGGAAATTTCGGGTCAGGGATTACTCAACTTCTTTTCTTCTCCTCATCAAGGTTTAGTACAGCTGAAGGACTATCGTTGATGGGTGTTATGGCGGTCGTGTGTACCCTTCCGGTTGCATTCATACATTTTCCACAATGGGGAAGTATGTTTTTGAGGCCATCGCAACACGAAGACAGATCAAAGGAGGAGCATTACTACGGAGCAGAATGGACAGAGGAAGAAAAGAGCTTAGGTCTACACGAGGGAAGCCTTAAATTTGCAGAAAACAGCCGATCAGAGAGAGGCCGGAAGGCGATGTTGGCCGATATTCTAACACCCGAGACCGGAAGTCCGACTCATGTCTAAGTGACGGATAATAACACTAAATCCTTTTCCATACATAAATAACCCTTAAAGTTAGCTTTATATTTTGCTTGTTTTATGTTCCGCATATGAGAGATGTTCAATAAACTCGGTTCGCGTTATGTACACTGTCGTTTTGGTCTTCTGCATCAATTTTCTCTTTGTTGTTTAACGATGAACCGTGTCTTTTAATTAAAAGTCTTCCAAAATCAAATTACTCAACGAATCGATCAAATTATTGAAAAAGAGACGAGTGTTTTGAGGCGCAACTAGTCATACCTTAAGAGTCTATATGAAGAAACCTGTCTTCCGTGGAGAGACAATATAAAGAAGACCAAAGGAGTAGCAATTGACTTTAGTATTCTTTACGCCTCGGAAATATATCGCATTTAATAATCTTGGAAAGAGTAACAAGAAAAACTAAACTTATATGATGCATTAAGATTGCAAACAATTTTAGTCTTTGAAAACCAAACCAAACCAAAACAAGAAACCTATGCTAAAACTTTGAATTGGGTTTCTGAAGAAAAGAGTTTAAATACTCTATACACGGCGCTAGTAGCTTATTTTTCCACTCCCATCTCACGTTATACAAGATAGCGTTGGAGAACATTTGGTGCAGTAGCTCCATTTCTTGGGAAGCCTAAGAATGTGTTAATTTTGTCAAAAATCAATGAAAGAACAAAAGGGAAGAAGCACGAGGGAGTTTTGTAAGAATACTTCCGTTAGTGTGGCCGAAGTATTAACGGTCCGACTATTATAGTTTAAGTTTAATGTAAGGTTTAAGGTTTCTGGTATGTAACGGGATACGGTGATGGACCGAATCAAATAAAAGATACCGGAATGGGTTTGATGTCAACCCTCTTACTCCACCCAATAAAGAATCTAATCTAAAGGTTCATATACATTTATATATAATGGATTAACTTATATGAATGTATATGTATTAAGGTATAGTTTATATGTTATGTCTTAATGAATGGGTGTCTCATTAAGAGACACATTTCCCTCCTCCTTCTCTCTAATTTCGTGGGCCCTCATATATAAGGGAGAGGAGGAAGTTATTGCAGAGACATGTTCTCATTTTCTGAATTGAGAAGAGAAGACACAATATAAACCGTAAAGAAAGATTAGAGATTGTGATCGGAATCGGAACACCCCGGCTCCGTCGAAGGGGAGATCGCAGTAAGGAAGGGAAGGAGAAGATCAAACAATCATCAAAGGAATCATCATCATGCCTAACAATGCAATGGATCAAGGTTAGGCACTTTTCCTTCTCATAACCGAAAACTCCATCAATATGAACTTGTTGATTCATTTGTTCTAGTGGCGATTATGGGATGGATTACAAGTTTGTAATCATAAGTTTAATCTTACAAGTTTATTATCACCCAGCTGTATATCGTGTGGCCATGTTTTTCGCCGTAAGTCGTGCTTTCTCAGCGTTTTCATCTGATAGTTTCTTTACAACAAATCCTTCACCTTTGCACTCAGAACAGATTCCTGAACCGCCACAAACTTCACATTCTTTCATAGAAGCCTGCAATTAGGTAAATATCAGTTTTAAACAAAAGAAAAGCCGGTGCAAATTGTGTTTAGGGGTCTTATACTAAAACTAGCTTACCTCGGCTTCTTCGGAGGCTTTGGTTGTTCTCCGAATAAGAAGAGTGGCTGCAGTACCAACAACCGTCGCTGCAACCGCTATAGAAATAGCTGTTTCGGCTAATGCGGGAGTCGAGGATGATAACCTCTTAGCTTTCTGATGCGATGATGATTTCACATCGAAGAAAGAAATCGGGTTTACGAACCTAGCAGCCTTAACACCTACCACAAAAACCAACAATATAAACTCAATAAACTCAATGAATATGAATATTAACTAAGAAGCCCTGTAAACAAAACCCCAAAAAATGAAATGGTCAAGACAATGTTTCTCCTAAAAGCTAATAAGAATCATTCACCAAAAAAAAAAAGCTAATAAGAATCACATACTAGTGTTTAGTAATGAATCCTTAGATTAAAATCATGAAACTTAACTAATAGGTTTTAACCCTTAACCTAAAAACTACATAATTTTGTGCTTTTTTTATAGGTCTAAGTCAACCATTGGTCGATCTAAGTTGCACAGAAAGGAAACAAAAGAAATTCAGCCTAAATCAAACATCTCCATTTTTATTTATTTTTGAAAAATACACTTTTAGATATAAAATTTACTAAAACAACTGAATCTATATTTTATTTTATTTTGAAAACGGAAATTAATTATTTTGTTAAATAATACTTAATTATCTTAAATTTTGATGTTATCAAAGATTTTGCATCTATCATTATGCTTAAGTGAACCACAAAATTTTACTGTAGTTTTTTATTTTGAATATGATGAAACTTTGAAGATTCAAACAAGCAAAAGTTAGAAGAAAAATTCCAAACAGATGGAAACATTCTTGTTCAAATTCTTGTTGAATATACATCTCTATATAATTGATCATGCTTCCTCGATATAGGTCACTAAATATATTACATCTCTCTCTCTCTGGGGCTTGATATTAAAATATGAGACTCTTTTTTCTGCTCTGTACAGAACCTAAATTCTTGTGGTACTTATGTAGAAACATAAAAGATACCTTAAAAAATTGTAACGAAGAGGTGTACTTCAAAAATTTGATACTTATGTGATACCAAAGTTGAGTTGCAGTAAGTATTGTAATTCGATATAAACTTACCGTAAAATAATGTGGTAAGATTTTCAAACGATTGCATAACTGTAAAGTGGCATACCATAAAAATTCTCATTTAAAAATAACTTAGATATTGTAAATTTAGAATAATAAATAAATTTCTCATAAAATAAAAAGCAAGAAAACTATTAAAAGAATTTAAATTTACAACTCTGTTTGAATTATTCAAATAGAATTTATAAATATACAACAAAATCTTTGACTAAATTATTGTCTTTGGAATATTTGAAAACTTTTGTGTCATAAAAAGATATTAAAAAACAAAAAAAATCAAACTCACGTTCTTCTTTGTAAAATTGGATAAAAAAAATAAAAAATAGTAACTCATCCCTAATACATGAGAATTTTCATAATGTGGAGTTAATTTTTGAGTTACCAATTTTACAAAGGAGATAACTCAAATTTGTACATCAACAATCCCTTATACATTATTAGAAAGGTGATTTCGCCTAAAATGTGACATGACACCCCTTAAAATGTGACATGGCAATTAGGATTAATGGGCCAATTGACAAATCTTTTTAACTTGGTGGGCTAATCCATATTTAACATTCTTTGTATAAAATAAAAAATGAGTGAAAGTTGTAATTATAATATGGAAATTCAAAAAATATTTATATAAAATATACGAGTATGTACAACTTATTATAAGTAAATAATTTCTATGGTTTTTAATTGTTTTGTTGAAATTTCTATATATTGATTATATTAAAATATATGTATTATATGCATATGTATTTTTAAAAGATCACAAAACCATAAATACGAATTATATGCAAATAATTAGTAAGAATTAATTTACAAAATGCTCATTTTTATTTGAAGAGTGCAAAACGAATTGTTTTAGCATGTTCTAAGACTTAAGACCGGTTGTGGAGATCTTTTGTTGTTATTATCGTATGTTTTTCTTACAAGGTCTTATATAGTTTATTTTAAAAAAATATTAAAAAAATTAAAATTAATACCAATTCTACGTCAAGAATAAACACTATTGACAATTTTGAGCTACAAAGGAACAATTTTTGATATATTTTATTCTAAACTTTAAAAAATTTAATCCGCGTATTACGCGAGAAGTCATCTAGTAACACATTGTAACACATTGGCTTTGATTGGTAACATGAGTTACCGTTAGTTAAGATTGAGTTATGGGTGTAACTCATTAGTTAACTCAAAAATCTTACCAATCATGAATTAAAATACATTTTTTTTGAATTTGAGTTTGAATTATGATGTGTTATTGTTGATGTACAAATTTGAGTTATCTCCTTTGTAAAATTGATAACTCAAAATTTAACTCAACATCATGGAAAGTCTCATGTATTTGAATTACTATTTTTACTTTTTTAATCCAATTTTTCAAATAAGAACGTGAGCTTTTGTTTTTATTTTTTTATTTTTTTTTATCCATTTATGACACAAAAAAATTTCAACTACACATTTATTTAGGCAAAAAATTTATTGTAAATTTAAAAATTCTATTTGAATAATTCAAATAAAGTTGTTCCTATAAATAACATTAGAAATGAGATTGCAAATATGATATGGAATGTATCCAATTAGTTTTCTTTCTTTTTATTTTATGAGGAAATTATTTATTTCTTAAATTTATAATATCTAAGTTATTTTTATTTTATTTGATCTATTTTATTATATAATTTTTAAAAAATATTAATATTACTTATTTTTAATTTAAGGGGAAATTAAGGAAATACACCCAAAAAAAATTAAAGTTAAGGAAATACACCACATGTTTTTTAATTAAAGATATACCATTTCTTTGTCATTATTACCCTTGAATTGAAAAACAACTCCCGATCAAAATTTTGACGGTAAGAGGAAATTTTTCTTAAAGACTCTCTCTGCGTCTCTCTCTCTCTCTCTCTCTCTCTCTCTCTCTCTCTCTCTCTCTCTCTCTCTCTCTCTCTCTCTCTCTCTCTCTCTCTCTCTCAGAGATATATCAATTTTTGATAAGAAGCTACGATTGTGAGGAAGACCCAATGGAGAAGACAAAGTCTTTGATCTGTGCACTTAATTACATCTCTCGTGACCTACCTTTACATTCTCACCCCTCTTCTCCGTTTCTTCTATCTACTAGGCTAATTCTCTCTCCATCTACCAAACCATGTTAGTTGATTACATTCTTAAAGGTTTTTGCTTTAATTTGTTGTGCTTCGTAGTTCGTAATTGGGTTTAATTCGATTTTGTGGTCCTTCCATTAGTTTCGAGTTTCTATGGGAATTGCACGTGTTTCATGGGCTTGTTTGTTCAATTGCATTGTTAAAGGTTTCTGCTTCTAACTTGTTGTGCTTCGTATTTGGTTGAATTCGATTTTTGGTCCTACGAGTTGTTCTTCTCGAGACCGTTAGCTCTGATTTGAAGACATATTTTTTTCTGTCCATAGATTTCGTACATTTGTTTTTGGGATAATTTTGATTTCTTGTTAAAAGGGAGAAGCACCAGATTTCTTTGCGGATCATTTGGAGAATGGACACACCAATGGCTTTGGTGTAAAATCCGAACCTAAAAATAGAGATACATGAGTTCAAATTGGAGATCAATCTGTAAGCCTCTCTCTGTAACGCCCCGACCGCCCATCCATGGGCCCATCGTCCACTCACAGGCCCGTGGGTCCACCATGTCCAACGGTCGGTGCGTTAGTCCGGGAGGCTCGGAGGTTGTAGGGGTCGGATCCCCCCTCGAAGAATCGATAAGCCTAAACGACGTCGTATTCGCCGAAACGGCCCAATCGTCAAATCCAGAAGATAGCGGCCCATTACTGTTCATCCGAAGCAACCTACTTTCTCTATAAATAAACATGTACCCCCTCACTTGTGAGGGATCAAAAAAACTTTGTGAAAACGCTCTGATCTTGATAATTAAGAACCCTAGTTCATAATCTAATTCTAAATCTTTTTAAGTGTTTGAAACCCTAAAGGAGCTCTACTTCATAAGAATCTTCACAAATTCGATTGGGTGAATTTCCAGCACGCACAATTTGGCGGTAGAAGGAGGGGGTACTCGCAACACTAGCTTCATACACGAAACAAACGCTTAGACAAACTCGTCAACATGTCGATAACGAACCCGCAGTCTCCAGCGACCGAAGATGGTTCAGGTCCGAGCGAGCCCATTGTAACTGGGCTAATCGACCAGTCCGCAATGGAGGCGGATGCAGGCAGATCTGTTCCTACAGAAAACCTGGCAACCGCCAGTGCGAACTCGACCGATCCGGCAACACCGCAAGCTTTCGATCAGCTCAAAACAATGATCGAGCAATTGCTTAAGCAGTCGCAGAAACAGAAAACTATCAACAGCAACCTGACTGCCGAAATCAGGGCCTTGTCGACAGCTCGTCAGCCTCACAGTCTACCTCAGGATGTCGCACGTCGTGTCACCCCGATCGCTCTTGACTTCTCCCCCGCGGCCTCGCTTTCAGCTCGCGGGGCTCGTGAAGATCATACGCCAACGCCTCTCAGAGATCGACCGTGTTCTTGAAGAAGCTCGCACCACCCCTTTTACCCAGCGAATAAAAAAGGCACGTCTGTCTGATCCGGGGAAGATGAAGCTTCTTATTTATGACGGAAAGGGCGACCCCACGGAGCATATTAGGGCCTTCTCGATCGGCATGGGGCGAGCCAAGTTCCGACTCGACGAAATCGACGTTGGCTGCTGCCTCCTCTTTGTAGAGCACCTCAAGGGGGTAGCTCTCTATTGGTTCACAGGAATGAAGAAAAATTCGATCGACAGCTTTGCCCAGCTCTCCGAAGCATTTCTAAAACAATACGCGATCCTAATCAAACGCAGGTCGTCTGAGGCGGATCTTTACACCCTGTCACAAGCAGTCGGCGAACCCTTGGGAGTCTTCATTGAGCGCTTCAAGGCAATGCTTACTCAAGTGAAGGGAATCGATGACCAATCCGCACTTAGCGCGTTGCGTAAAGCCCTGTGGTACAACTCGGATTTTCGAAAGGAAATGACAATCAATGAGCCCTCCTCCATTCAAGACGCGCTCCATCACGCAAATGGCTTCGCAAGGAACGAGGAAGAAACGCGGGGTTTGGACCAAAAGTATGGAAAAACAAGAAGTCCTAATCCGCGAGAAGCCCTACCGACAAAAAAGAAAAAGCAAAACGACTTTGTGCGACACGAAGGAGGCTTCAAAGGGGCCCATAACTATCAAGTGGACTCGCCCGGCTATGGTAGAGGAAGAGGGCGAGGCCGCGGAAATGGCGCTCCAGGCCGCGGAAGTAGCACGCCAAGCCGCGGTTATGGCAACACATGGACGAGGAACTTGCAGTACGACGAATCCGCATATTGCGAACTGCACAAAATGGGCAGACATTCGACACCTAATTGCAGAGTGCTCGGAATGAGACTCGCAGCGAAGCTGGCCGCAGGCGAACTCAGAGGAAACATAAACGTTAACGATTTCCAGCTCGAACAGTTCGACGATGCAAGAGAGGAAGACCACTCGTCTGGAGACATTAACAAGAATAACAAACGAGACAAAAGGAACGAAAACGAGGCCAACCTCGGCAGACGAAACAATAACGATGGCCAAAGCGGCTCGAAACAAAAAATCGGCAACATGATCATGGGCAGCTCGCGCTATTGCTCGAACACCATCTTCTCTATCAAAGCTTATCAGAGGCGAGCCGAGGTAGGAGCGAACAAGCCAAACCCGTCGAAGTTTCCAGATAATGTCATCCAGTTCGAAGAGAATGAGATTGATGACATCGACAAACCGCACGACGATCCGCTTGTCATCCGACTCACCGTCGCAGGATGGGACACGGGTCGCGTTTTGATCGATACAAGAAGCACAGTCGACATTATTTTCATAGACACTCTTAAGCGTATGGAAATCGACCTCGGCCAAGTCGAATCCTATCTTAAACCTTTAACCGGATTTAATGGCGAGACGACAATGACACTTGGAACGATCAAACTTCCTGTGCGTGCGGAAGGAATAACGAAAATAGTAGAGTTCGCGGTATCGGATAACCCGGCAATTTACAATGTGATAATGGGAACCCCTTGGCTCAACTCGATGCGCGCAGTGGCCTCGACATACCATCTCTACCTTAAGTTTCCTACGAAAGACGGGATCAAAATGATCAGAGGGAGTCAGGCAGCTTCGCGATCTTGCTTCATGGCCGCGCATAAACTAAGAAGTCGCGCGACGGAGCCGATTCTAAGCGAGCTGCGGAAAAAGATCAAAACAAACAGGGAACCCGTCAAGGAGATCTCAGACCTGTTATAGCAGCTACAGACCGCGGAATCCGCCGAAGAGGAAGGAGCGGGTCCAACGTGCAAACCCGTCGAATCGGTTTGCATAGACGACGAATTCCCAGAAAGACGAGTAGAAATAGGCGCGACACTGGATGAAGCCGTCAGGCTCGACCTCGTCGAGTTCCTTAGGGAGAACGTCGGTACATTCGCATGGGCCGCAGAAGACATGCCCGGGATCGATATCGGCATCATCAGTCATGAGTTGAACGTTGACTCAACCTTCAAGCCCATAAAGCAGAAGCGAAGGCGACTCGGTCCTGATAGGGCTCAAGCAGTAAACGACGAAGTCGACAGACTCTTACAGGCCGGCTCAATCTCTGAAGTCAGATATCCGGACTGGCTCGCTAACCCAGTCATCGTCAAAAAGAAAAATGGCAAGTGGCGAGTCTGTGTGGATTTCACCGATTTGAACAAAGCATGTCCAAAAGACAGTTTCCCTCTTCCTCATATCGACCGCCTTGTCGAGGCGACGTCTGGGAACAAGCTGTTATCCTTTATGGATGCTTTCTCTGGCTACAATCAAATCTTCATGCACCCCGTCGATCGCAAAAAGACTTCTTTCATTACGGACCGCGGGATCTATTGCTACAAGGTCATGCCTTTTGGCCTTAAGAACGTCGGGGCCACCTATCAACGACTCGTCAATAAAATGTTCGAGGGCCTCCTCGGCAAGACGATGGAAGTCTACATAGACGATATGCTCATTAAGTCGCTCGAGGAAAAAGACCACGTCGGCCACCTCGCAGAATGCTTCGCGCTGTTAAACAAGTATAACATGAAGCTCAATCCGGCTAAGTGTCGCTTTGGCGTAACATCGGGCGAGTTCCTCGACTATATGATGACCCGTCGCGGGATCGAGGCGAATCCAAAACAAATCCGCGCGCTCATCCAGATGGCCTCGCCTAAATCAAAAAGAGAAGTTCAGCGACTAAACGTCAGAGTCGCGGCATTGAACATATTCATCTTGCGCTCTACCGACAAATGTTTGCCTTTTTATGACATGCTCAGTGATAAAAAGGGAGCAGCTCGACAAGCTTTCGAATGGACAGGGAAGTGTGAAGAAGCTTTTCAAAAATTGAAGCAATATCTTGCGACTCCCCCTGTCTTGACAAAACCTATCGAAGGCAAACCGCTCTACCTCTACGTCGCGGTCTCGACCTTGGCAGTCAGTGGAGTCCTAATTCGTGAAGACGGCACAGAGCAGAAGACCGTTTTCTACATTAGCAAGTCGCTAACCGATGCAGGAACGAAATATCCTCTGACGGAGAAATTAGCACTCGCAATCATTACGTCGGCTCGCAAGCTTCAGCCTTAATTCCAGTCCCACTCGATCGTGGTTCAAAGTACTTTTCCATTGCAAACTGTTCTCCATAGTCCTACTCAATCCGGGAGTCTCGCCAAGTGGGCCATCGAACTCAGCGAGTTCGATATCGAGTACCGTAGTAGGACAACGATCAAAGCACAAGTGTTGGCCGTCTTTTTAATCGAGCTACCAGAGGCGAAGGCCTCGTCCGAAAATAAAGACGCCCTCACGAACAGCTCGTCATCTCAAACCTGGCAATTACATGTCGACGACTCGTCTTCTAAACACGGGTCGGGAGTAGGCATTCGACTGTCGTCGCCACACGGGGAACCTCTGGAACAGTCATTCCGTCTTGGCTTCAGAGCATCGAACAATAAGGCAGAATTCGAGGCCTTACTCGCGGGTCTTCGATTGGCGAAAGCGCTTAAAATGACAAGAATAGAAGCCTTTTGCGACTCTCAGCTCGTCGTGAATCAGTTCAACGGCGAGTACGCTACAAAAGATGAACGTATGGAGGCATATCTCGCCTTTCTCAAGACATTAGAGGCGGAATTCGAGTTTTCCAAAATAACAAGAATTCCAAGGGCAGAGAACTCGCAAGCAGATGCCCTCGCATCACTCGGCTCGTCGGCACAACCAGATAAAGATCTTCAAAGAATCGTCAAAGTCGAATTCATCGAAAAACCAAGTATCGCGATCGTTAAAGAAGTCAACATGCTGACAAGATCTCAAGCCGCAAAGCCAAAAACGGACATAAGCGACGGCTCGCCTACTCGTCCGGTCGCAGATCTAATGGACCTTGACCTAACCGGGGGAATAACCGGGCCGGATCTGATGGATCGCGACCATTCCGACACGGTCGGCACAGACAAAACGACCGATGTAATGGCAAAAGACAACGAGCTCGACCCGAATAATACTGCTTTTAACCGCGGCCTCCTCCCCAAACAAATCGAAGAGTCAAATCCAGAAGATGCTTACCCGTGTAGCGAAGAACCGCCCCCAGAGCATGAAGTCGTCGATATTCCCATTGACGACGAGACCACAGTCTACGGTTGCGATACCAAGTGGATGGCGGACATTCACGAATATCTCGCAGACAGCAAAATGCTGGTAGACAAATGGGCAGCTCGCAAGTTAAAGGCGCAGTCATCTTGTTACGTTTTATTTCACGGAGAAGTATTCAAATGGCGACTGTACGGACCACTCCTCATCTGTGTCGAGGGGGAAGCAGCTCGCAAGATAATGCACGAAGTTCACAGCGGGTCTTGCGGTAACCATTCTGGAGGTTGCCCACTCGCCATCCGAATCAAAAGACATGGATATTTTTGGCCAACCATGATAAAAGATTGCGAGTTGTTCGCTGCGAAGTGCGAAAAATGTCAACGCCATGGTCCTTTCATCCATCAACCTTCAGAGTTTTTGAGCTCGGTCACCTCGCCGTATCCATTCATGAGATGGGCGATGGACATCGTCGGCCCGCTCCATCCGTCTCGGCAAAAGCGATACCTCTTGGTCCTAACGGATTATTTTTCCAAGTAGATTAAAGCGGAAGCATTCAGATCGATCAAGGACAAGCATGTCGAAAACTTCGTCTGGAAGAATATCATCTGTCGACACGGCATTCCCTATGAAATAGTAACTGACAACGGCTCGCAGTTTATTTCCAAGCACTTCGAATTTTTTTGCGACAAGTGGAAAATCAGAGTCAGCAAGTCGACACCTCGCTACCCACAAAGGCAACGGCCAAGCAGAGTCGTCAAATAAGACACTTATACACAGATTAAAGACTTGACTCGACGCTAAGAAGGGCCGTTGGGCAGATGAACTCGAAGGCGTTTTGTGGCCTTATCGAACAATGCCGTGTCGCGCTACAGGCGAGACTCCTTTCGTCCTTGTCTACGGAACAGAATGCGTGATCCTTCCCGAGGTCTATTTCCCAGGAGTTCGCCGACGATTGCTTCTAGAACAGGAGGGCCTTAATCACCTCCTCATGATCGACGAGCTCGACCTTATCAATGAAAAACGCGATCAAGCTCTCGTCAAGATGACCGAATATCAGATCGCAACGTCTAAATATTACAACTCAAAAGTGCGAGTTCGGCGTTTCTATGAGGGAGACCTCGTCCTCCGTGCTGTATTTCAAAATACGGTCGAGACTAATGCCGGCAAGTTCGGCGCTCACTGGGAAGGACCTTATCAGATCACGAAAGTAGTTCGCCCAGGCGTCTACGAAATCGCCAACATGAAAGGCGAGATGATCCCGCGTTTCTGGAATGCGCGACATCTGAAGAAATATCACTGCTAAAAATACTAAGTCATTAGACTTAAACTACGACGCGACTTGATCCCTTCATTGGGTACGTAGGCAGCTCGTTTTTGGACGAGTTCAGTTGCCCCCTTATTCAAAAAAGGGGGGAATGGGTACGTATATTCATACTCCCACTCGCAGTATGTAACGACTTAAGGTTTTAACCAAGTCTTTTTACGATTCGTTCGACTCGCAAACGACTTCGGTCTAAACGCGACAAGTCGACTCGCAAACGACTTTGGTCTAAACGCGACAAGTCGACTCGCAAACGACTTCGGTCTAAACGCGACAAGTCGACTCGCTAAACGACTTAACTGTCTAAAACGCGATGACATCAGTTCGCAAAAGACTTAACTGTCTAAATGCGACGTCTATGTCAACTCGTCATTACTAGCTATAATGATGATCTATAAAACTTCATCAAAAAGTTTTTCATATACATCCACAATCGGATAAAGCGCGCTATATAAACTTAGAGTTCATTTCTGGGATAGACATATTCAGTGCGAGTATGTCCGTTAGCCAGGATGTCCATCTCGCGAGTCCATCTCGGGATAGACACATTCAGTAGAGTGTACCAGTTAGCCAGGATGTTTGACTCGCAAACCCAGTTTTTACTTAACAAACTGGTCGAACTTAGCAAATATAATCGGTCAGAGATTCTGTCGAACTATTATGCACCGATATTTGCCTGGATAAGATATATTCAGTAGAATATAACCAGGGTGTTCGTCTCGCAAAACCCAGTTATACCTAACACTGGTCGAACATGGCTAATTTTACAATGATACGATGAGTCGTATCGCCTGTAAGCGTCTTAAAACCGCATCGCGTCTTAAAACCGCATCGCCTCTAAGCGTCTTAAAACCGCATCGTAAAGATGAATCATAAAGAAATCAAACAAGTCGCAAGAAATCCAAATTTTTATAAATTTTGTCCGACCAACTCGGCAATTAAAAATGTTACGAGTCGGCTAAAGCCATCCAGGCACAAAAACAAAAATCGAGTCTTAAAACCTCAAGCAAAAACAAAAGAAACATTATGAAATCTAAAAAATTATTACAAGGTCGATTAGGCGACAGGTTCGCCATCGTCGACCACCCTTTCATCGGCGACAATCTCGCCCTCTTCAACTCCTTGGTCTTCAGCTCGAGCAATGATAACAGCCGAGTTTTCTGCCTCGCCAATCTTTGGGTCTTGCGCTGGAGGAGTCGGCTCGCGCTGAGTTTCGGTAACTACAGCTTGGTCGGGGTCGACGCTCTTACCGGTCTCGTCCGAATCATTTTCGCTTAACTCCTCACTAGCGCCTCGCAGCCCCATGCCCAAAGAGCCGTCATTAGAACCGGAAGCTACATGAATACCAATAGACTTAGCACTGATCTCGATTCGCGGAGAAACAACTATATCCGCAACGTTAACGGGGACGACGTAATTCATACCTAACACTCCCCTCAACTCGGCGGCTACCTCATCGAAGGCCTCGTGTGCCGAGTCCAGCTGTGACATGATCTCGACGATGAGAGCGCGTTCGGCTTTAGGATCAAAGGGCTCCTCGGCAGTTGCACCTTCAATATCATCAAGAAGCTGGAGGATGGATTCCGCCTGCGAAAGATAGACCATGCGTTTGATCGGCTTCTTCATCATTCGGCAAAACAGCTCGTTCGCGCGATTCATTTGAGATTGAACTTCGGCAGCCGCGGTTCGCCTCGCAGAAGAAGCCGCCTCCTCAATGTCCCTCTCGCGACTCGCCTTCAAAGACAGTATCTCTGCCTTCAGTTCGGCGTTTGTCTCCTCGATCTTCTTCATCTCGAGGCCGACTTGATGAAGCTGCTTCATCGCGTCGTCAGTATCCCTCTTATACAGATCGCGCTCGGCAGTAAAGGCCTTCACTTCAGCCGCGACTCGCCCCTTCTTAGCCTCTTCTGCCTCCTTGGCCTCTTTGATAAAAGCCTCCCTAGACCTCGCTTCGTGATCGTAAGCAATGATCATCCTATTGCAATGGGCGATGGCCTGCAAAAGATTTAAAGTATGCGAAAGGAAGCGAGACGAAACCAACAGAACAAGTGAGAATTTACCTTAGCCTGGCAAGACGAGAACTCTTTGTAGAGCTCGCTCTTTAACAGCAGTTCCGGGATCGGCATGTTATCGCCTGGATATGTGATCTTTGCCATTAAGGCAGCTGCGGCTGAGGGGTCGTCGTAGAGCTCGGCAGACTTTTCAGATCGCAGACCTGGAGGAATGGGTTCGCCCTGAAGCAAAGTCGGCAGCTCGCGACGAGTTCTTTTCGGCTCGCCGGTTTTACCTTTGCCTTTATCAGAGGCAGAATGTTTTCGCTTCCGAGACAGCTGGTTCTCGGGCTCGGTGAGCTGATCAGAAACGGTGATCGGCTGTGAAGGAATAACAACCAGAGCACCACTCGCGTCCGCAGTAGCCGCGTCGCCACTCGTTGCCACAGGAGTGTCTCCCTTGGCCACGCTTCGCTCCGACGTCTCGGCCGCAGTAGCTTTTGATTTATCTTTTCTCATGACCTTCTCAGCTCGCCTCTTTTCTCTTTCGGCTTGCTTCATGACAAGGTTGCGAAAAGTCGGCTTTTCAGGCATGATTGCGAGATCGTCGGAGTCGCTTCGATTGAGACTTTCTTCCTCGACGTTTAGAGCAAGCTTGCGAGCTCGAATAACTCTCCGAAGATAGAAGTGGTGCTCCCAAAGACACTTGCGTTCCTTAAGCTTTTTGAACAGGTCGTCGATTCCGGGAGCAGGAGTGCCTAAAGGTCTGCGAGCTGTAAAAACAATCATAAAATCGGTAAGTGCATATAAAAGATACAGCTCGCGCGTAAATTTTTCAGAGTTGTACCAAGTGTTCCCCACTTTGCCACTGCCGGGTGTTCTAATTCAACAGACGCGGGCGATATCGGCACAAAGAAAAAGAATTTTCGCAAACTGTGGTCTTTGTTTGGGAAGTCGTCAATTATCTTGTACAGAGTGCGACTCGCCAGATTATACAACTTCTTGCCACCCGGGTCGTTGTTTGCGCGAAATTCAAGAAAATTACGAAGTTGGCAAACTCCGATAGGCTCGCCGCATTCGGCAGCTCGCGTAAGAAGGCCAACCAATTGCCAAACCCCCCTCGTATTGATCTGCGCGAGTGCGATGCGATGCACCTACATAAAACGCAAAATTGTCGCTGGAATAGGAAGTGTAAGATAGCAGCCCCTGAACCAACACTCGTAGGCAGTGAACGTGCCGACTGGCAGGTCGTCTTCTCGCTGCTCGACAGTCGGCACAATCATCTCAACCGCATCCGAGATCTCGCATTCTGCGCGAAGAGTATCTAGCGACTCCTCGGTGCACCATGAAGAGCCTGGAGGCGGGCGTTGCTTTCGCCTCGACCTTTTTTTCTTCTTCACAACTTCTGCCAATCCTTAGGCTACCCAGGCCTCCACTCTTTCTGCCTCCTCGACAGGGTTGTACGCCCAGTTACATTCTTCGAGTTTTACTTGGATGGGCGGTTCGGCAGGACTGAGGGACTCGTCACGAAGATGCGGAATCTCAACAACCAGCCTTTGATCATCGGTGGCAGAGGCCTCGACATTCTTCGAGGGACGTGAAGTCCCAACTCCCTCTTGAATGTCTGCTCGTGGAACTCGCCTCGAGGAGACAGCCTCCCCCAGCTTGCGACTTCGCCTTGGGTTGGGGGAGGGGTAAGAGAACAAGTCGGCAAGAGGAGAGTTACCTCTAGACCGACACTCGCGCGCAGAAAAACTCACTTCCTCGCGCATAGATGGACTCGCCTCTTCGCTGCTTGAAGGACTCGCATCCTCATATCCATGGTCCCTTTGGCAACTCGAACTCGCATCGACGACCGATTCGCTGAGAGCGGAATACTCCCAAATCGATCTTTCCTTAGCAAACTCAGCAGACCTCGTGGACTCAGTCGAGTTTGTTGACGACATCCTCTTTGGATTAAAAAGTTGAAATTTTTCAGTCTTCTCAAGAACACTGCGGCGGCGATGAAGAACACGGCGGTGGCGAAGTGGTGGCACGACAAAAACTATCAAATACTCGAAAGAAAAACGAGAGAAAAGGGAGAGAGAGAGCAAACCTGTTTTTTCGGAGAAATGAAAATTATGAGGGATATCTAAGGAGCTTCCTTCCTTTTATAGGCGAGGCTTGAGTTTCGAGGTGGGCCTCGTTTCAATTTGGGCCGATTCGGCAGATACGATGCCGTTTCAGTAGAAGAGCATGGGATAGAAAGATCACTTTTTCAAAGGAAACCAGATCGACTTGCAATACCACGACTTCGTGCTAGCTCAAAAATGCGATCTCACAAGTTCGCCTCCGGCTTTATTAAACTCGCGACTTCATCTTCGTCAGATCAACTCGCGACTTCGTCGACTCGCGACTTCATCAACTCGCGACTTCTTCGACTCGCGACTTCAGGACTTCACTTTCTCAAAGCCTTCTCCCATCAACGAGATCAACTCGCGACTTCGCAATCTCGCGACCTCATCTTTGTTAAAGCCTCGCAACTTTCTACATCAAATCAGATCGCGACCTCGCGACTATCTTCATTTCACCACCTCGCGATCTATATCTCGAGTCGCCTCGCGCATAGCGAGCGACTCGCAGATTTATGACTTTATTTCGCCGTCTCTCGAATTCATCTAGTCGCCTCGCGCATAGCGAGCGACTCGCAGACTTTTTATATATCCCTCTCGTCGCCTCGCGCATAGCGGGCGACTCGCAGACTTTTTATATATCCCTCTCGTCGCCTCGCGCATAGCGAGCGACTCGTGAATTTGTGACATTCTTAAACGTTGCACTCGATCATCTCGCGAAGATCAGTATGTGACTTCGCTTCGCCATCTTCGCCACCAACCGTTCGAAGTCATCTCGCATATTCGTGTATCTACTCGCCTCGCAGCAGCAATGGTTTTCGTTACACCAAAGGATTCAGTGGATACACCAGCGAAACCAAGTTTAGAATTCGACGACAAAGACGACTTAAGCAAGTGTGTGACTCGCGCTCTTTTTCCCTTAGTCTGTTTTTTTCCCCATCGGGTTCTCCAGACGAGGTTTTACTGAGGCTTGTTCGCATACTTGTATCGTCATCTTGTCGCCCCGCGTTTCAAGCTCGGTTAGCTCGCGACTTCGCAAGGTCGTCATCTCATCGCACTCGATCGGCTCGCGACTTCCTTTTACCAGCGACTCGCAGGTTTTGGATTAGCTCATCTCATCACTTCGCGACTTCAAGAGCCGACTCGCTGGATTCGATGCAATCAGGTCATCTGGGCTCGACATCGTCATCAACACGTAAACCGTCTAAGCGGAAATCGGTTCTTCACTCGGACACCCTTACTTCAACACTTTTATTTATAAAACTGTTGAAATGGGAGGCTAACTGTAGGGGTCGGATCCCCCCTCGAAGAATCGATAAGCCTAAACGACGTCGTATTCGCCGAAACGGCCCAATCGTCAAATCCAGAAGATAGCGGCCCATTACTGTTCATCCGAACCAACCTACTTTCTCTATAAATAAACATGTACCCCCTCACTTGTGAGGGATCGAAAAAACTTTGTGAAAACGCTCTGATCTTGATAATTAAGAATCCTAGTTCATAATCTAATTCTAAATCTTTCTAAGTGTTTGAAACCCTAAAGGAGCTCTACTTCATAAGAATCTTCACAAATTCGATTGTGTGAATTTCCAGCACGCACAGAGGTAATGTTTACTGACCCTGCAAATCCCCACGCGATCTTTTCCCGTGTTTTGATCTCACTCACACGGTACTAGAAATGACTTCCCAGTAGGTCACCCATCTTGAAACTAATCCAGCTCAAGCACGCTTAACTCTGGAGTTCTCTCTAGACCTGTGACCGAAAAGATAAGTGCACTTTGGTGATATAGGTAGCCAAATCAATTCTTTTAAGCCTCTCCGAAAATACCGCATATACCACATATGCCATGAAACTGGGGTGTCACACTCTCCATTTTGATGCTTTAATTGGTCTTAATTATTCGACTTTGATTTGATCTTTGAGGTTTTTGTCTTTGCAGTATGTGATTGTTGGAAATCATAAAGGAAACCCATTGTTCGTTGGAGTCGAATCCATGACAAGATCACTAACAAGTGGTGTGTGTTCATTCATTGATTATATCTTGAACAAGTTTCTTCTTCCCTTAGTGTGGAGTCTTGAGAATTGGGTGTGTGTTTCAGGTAAGAAGAAACAAACACAAAGGGAATGTCCTAAAAGTAGTCATAAACACAAGGGAATGTTATTTCGGCGGTTGGAAGAAACGAGCTTGTGTCAGTTACAATGACGACGGATAAATATATGATTTTCTTCTTTGTGCATATATTTGGATGGATGTGATTATTATGCTTTGTCCTCAGAGGTTTAGTAGCCTATTTCTCAAACATTTTCTTGATAGTTTTTTGTGCAAGTTCGATGAAAGAACAAAATCTGCTTTGTTTCTCCCCATGATAACAAGTATGCAACTATAGTGAGTTCATGATTAGTATGACTACTATACAACAAGCTCATCGTGAGTTTGGTTGGGAAATTTTTACTTATAACACAACTTCTATTGTTACCTATCTACATCAGAAAATCAAATGATAATCACTTGTCACTTTTTTAACATCTTTTGTTATCATTCTTCTTCTAAATTTCTCCATATAACAAGTATCAAATTCTTCAATAAAACATAAAGAACAAGGTTAAAAACTAAAATGTATAAACCAATATGTAGTATAAATCCTAACGTGAAGGCGGAGTCGGAAAGTGATGGAGGACGCGGCGGCGAAATATAAACTTGACTGGAGCCGGCGGAAGAGGAGGTAATAGATGTTGATCTTGTGATTGCAGAGGAAGCTATGGACGCAAATACAAAGCATAAGAAGAATGCATCTTTTAATCCTTTTTTCCTTTAACGATTACTCCTCTGATGTTTCCATCAACTTCAATCTGTAGGAATATACCTGAAACACACACCCAAATTCTTAAGACTCCACATTAATAGAAGAAGAAACTTGTTCAAGATATAATCAATGAATGAACAATATAAAAAAGCAGCTATGAATTGAACCGATTCTACCGCAGTTTTGTTTTTGTGGTGCTCTATCCACAGAACTAAGCGTGCTAATAAGAATAAGGAAATTCAAAAGATAAAAAGCAAAACAATCCAGTAGTTTCCAAGAACTTGATCACAAGACCGAAGGTAAACACCGGATTTGTTTACGCTGCTCTCAAATTATTTATTCACAATACAAATCGACTATTCAAATATGATTCATCGAGAAACGCAAACTAACAAGTTCAATCATAAAGATGTAACTAACAATCAAAGAACTCTTATCTATTGCAATCACGGATCAGATGTTCAAAGCGATAGATGAACAACGAGCATAAATCAAAGAGATACATACATGTACAAAAAGATCAATCTTACAGAGATAAATAACAAAACAAGTATTAAATTATCTATGGACGTAAAAAAAAATATGAATTTTTAAATCAGGGATAATAAAGTAAAATACAAGGTATATTTTTAATTAAAAAACATGTGGTGTATTTTCTTAATTTTTTTTTTTTTGGTGTATTTTCTTAATTGTCGCTTAATTTAATTGCTTTTGGTAACACATACTGCAACTTATACATCAAAAATGTTACCAGTCAGTTGTATTGATAAAAACATACCACGTAAATCTGCAGTTTCTACCACATTATTTTACTGCAAATTTACATCGAACTACATTACTTACTGCAACTCAACTTTAGTACCACATGCTACCAATCGGAGCCTTTATATTAAATAATAATATTAATAATAATTATATCACCATTTAATTATTATTTGTTATAATATGTAATTTTTAAATCAAACTAGGATAAAACAGACTTTTCAAATATCAAAAGAGTTAGTTTTCAAAAAAAAAAGAAAAATAAAGTGTATTTTTCAAATTCTCAAACATAAATAGGTTTTGAAATTGACATGTTTTCCTTTGAATTTATCCACTAGTTAATGATCAGTTGTCATAATATTGAATGTTGTCTAAGCAAAAGTCCAAAATTTCTTAGTCCAACAAAGTACAGTTTTATTTGGTTCCATCAAATCCGTATAAATCAAAATGATAAAAAAAAAGATTGTGCGTATCTTAGATCTTCATGGTAAGTTAGCAACAAAACCACTCGCTGTATTTTGTTGGTATATTTTTGTTGTATGCACTAACCTTTTTGTGATTGCAACTTTAAAAACGAAAATACAATGGTTGATACTTGATAGTCATGGTAGATCATTTGAACTAGGTGACTCGCTTACGCCTTGCGTGGATATACAATTTAATTTAATTTTAATTTTGACAGTATGAAATTTTTTTTTTAGTACCACATTTACTTGCTCATGTTTAATATTGCCAAAAAGATTAAAAGAAGAGGTTATTTTTTTTTATGATCGACAGTGCCTACGTTTGTGTATTTGGTATGAAATAAATTATTATAGATGACTATATTTTTTTTATAGAGAAAAATCATTTGTTAAAATTGGAAGACTAAGTGATAGAGAAAACCATTTGTTAAAATTGGAGGACTAAGTGATAGAGAAAAACCAGTTTGATGATAATTGTTGTTCCAATTCACGTTTTAAAGCTTGGGAAGGGATATATATATATGGAGGCATATTAGGGCTTTACGTTTTATTGTTTGGAATTTTTTTCTTTTATAGTATTAAGTTTAATTGATTCAAATGTTTAGAAGAATCCGTAAACAAATATTTGCAAAGATTTTGCTGTGACAATCAAGACTTTCAAAAGTACAAAATAAATATTATTTTAAGGGTGATTTCCATATCTAAAAATATTAACTTGTAATTTAAGGTAATTAGTGAGCTAAATAAGAAAATTTTAGAAAGTGTTTTGCCATGTCACATTTTAGAGGTTGTCAAGTCACATTTAAATTGTGAGAGTAAATGTGAGGATGACATGTAAGATTCTTTAGGAGAATCACTTTTCTAATAATATATAGGGGATTTGAATTCTATATAACAATGAAAGAGTCGATATTTTAACAAACAGTAAGACTATTTAAGACCCACGCGGATAAGAGCAAATTTCATGTTTTTTTTTTCATCTGAACAATTGCATTACATCCAACACAATCTTTTGTTACAACCTTGGGTAAAAAAACCAAGCCAAAAACATAAGCTAAGATCCCACAACAGGGGAATAAATTTATTTTCGAAAGCAAGAGACTAGCAACAATAAGATAGGGAACCGAAAGAAACAAAGCTAACCTAGCAACTAAACCAATCCGACCAAAAGAAGAACCCCAACGAAACTCCCTAAAGAACCATTTGATGCAGAAACTGAGCCAAACAACATGAGCTCAACGAGATAAACCCTCCGAAATGATCTAGACAAGCCGGAAAACTTGAAGACGGAAGAAGAATCGCACTCAACCAGCGGGCATAATCGGCAGGGATGAAGAAGCGAGAGGCAAAACAATCCGGAACCAGAAAAAGACTACTATGATCTAGCCGAGACCAGTGATATGATGACTTGAGGAAAATAGGCTCAAAGCAAGCCTTGAACGATGAAAGGGAAAATGCCAAATAGGATCTACAACTCTTAACACGGACCGTCGCAAACCCACCTTAGCCATCTACAGACTAGAGGGAGGTTACCTTCGCGCAAAGAAAAAAGTTGTAGAACAAGCCCATTGCTCGTCTTGATAGATTCTTCAAAACCCAAAAGCCACAAAGAAAGCCAAGTAGATGCCTACACAACAAACTTCTTACCGAATGACGAACCCAAACTAACGACCTAAAATCCTCTTACCAACAATAACGAAAAGGAGAGGAACCAGAGTAGAAGCACTAGGGTTAAATTTGATTTCTAATCGGAAAGCCCTTATCTCTTAACACAAAACTCAACCCACAAACCAACACAACACAAAACTAAAAGAAGAAAGCCAAAACCAAACCACAAGAGAACCAAACCGATGACCGACAAGATCTATAGTTCCGGCGCAGATCAAAGTCTAGAAAGAGGCGGATATGAAAACTAGAGCGGTTCTTGCTAATTAAAGACTTGCGCATCCCGTATTGATGGATACACCGCACCTTTACTACAAGCCACCACCACAAGCCCTTGTCACACCCAACCCAGCACCATAACCTCACCCATCAAACCAAATCTCAAGCCAAAGAGAAGAAAAATCTGTATAAATGTTTGGTAAACCGAAACAAGAAAAGAAAAAGAAGAGATGCATACCCAGGGACCGGCACCGGTGCTATCTGAGCCACCAGCACCGATCAAAAACGAGATCGGCGAGAAAACTTTTTTTAGATCTGAATCGCCGTCGAACAAAGAGGTATCCTTAGAGGATTTTATCATGTTATTTAACTATTACAAGACATGTGATTTGTTTCCATAATTTGCTATTTATGTATATGTCTACTTTACCAAATAGAGGATGTAGATGGATTTATTCATGGTATTTGACTGTTGTATATATAAAACATAATCCATCTAAATTTCTATATCTGTCATATGAAAGTGTGATATGTAATCTCATATCTCGATATTAATTTAAGATTTGATAAAGCATGTTAATAATTCCATCCATTTTTTTCTGTTATATCTTTCTTGTAATAGCAACTTTTGCAATTGACGTTATTGACCTAATAAAAATCTTTTCATTGCTTTTTGCTTATTTAATTCTTAAGTATATTAAAAGAAATAGAAGACGCCAGGTACGGAAGAGATATCAAACACAACTTGGCTTTGAAAAGTTAGAGATGATCTGTACGGTCGTTTAAATAACTAAAGTATGGATTGGTAGTTAGGAGTATATAATAAGAGCAAGTGGCTATCTTTTTTATTGGTGACGGTAATGTACTTTTGTCCCGCGTATCTTACGCGTTTAAAGGTCAACAAACGTGGCTTGATTGCTCCACTTCTCGCGTTGTCCCCACAAACTCCATGTTAGAACAAAACTCTGGTGATAATAATACAAACGACGTTAAATGTCAGCGTTCCAAGAATTAAAATTATAGCTTCTTTGGATTACATAATTTGGAATCTTGATCTTGTTGTAATAAGTCTCGCTTGTTTCAAACTCAGTTTCTAGTATATAATCGGTTTTCAGTTTCTTTCTCTCAAATAACCTGAGGATTACAAAAAACAAATTCTAAATTGATATACGTCAATGCGTCATATGTGTAAAAGCATCACAGTGTTATCATTTAAGACGGACACAATAGAAACTATGATCGAAATGTGATACAATGTGGTATATGCATCAGTATATATTTGTGTCAAAAAAGGTATATTATTTTACCCGGAAATAGTTAATTTAATTCACACAAATCTCACTAGTTACGGTGATGCAACGGAGCCACTCAGGACAAGATTCATAGAGATATTTTGAAAATCGGACACATTTCTTTGGTAAAATGTATCGATCAAGAGTACGTAAATGTTATAATAAGAGATATATAATATTACAAGATGTCGTCTATCCCAATTGAGTCATAAGACCATCTCCAATGATTTATTCTATTTTTTACTCTAAAAATAGAATTCTTTAAAAATAGAGAAGATGTTTACTCCAATAGTTGCTTCTATTTTTTTCTTTATCAATAAAATATAGTTTAATATTATTTTTAATATTTATTTATTGGTTGAGACTCAATAAGAGACTGCTAATAAATCAGTCTCTCATGGTGAGACCGGTGTCAGTCTCATTAAAAAAAAAGTAAAATGTTTGCAAAATGAATAATAATCAAAGTAATATATATATATAAACATAAGATTATTAAAATAAAGTAATATTACAAGGCATAAAAACGTAAAATGAAAGAAAACATATAAAAACATGGGGTCAGATTGGTAACAGCGTTTGGACGTAGGGGGCGGTTGAATCGCTTATTGGTTACCATTCACACGAGCGATTGAAAAGAGCGGTTGAAACATGCGATTGAAACGAGCGGTTGTAAACATGGTTTTGGGTTAAAAATGGGCGATTGAAACGAGAATCTCAAAAGCTGGTAATATAGGGCGGTTGGATGTAGAAAAGAGGTTTTGGGTTGTAATTGTTTTTTGTACGTGATAAAAATATTTATAAAAAAAGTTGCATTATACAATTTTAACACGTATCCAAAAATGCTTGAAAATATTTTCCAAAGTTTTGACACATATCTAAACCATTTAACAAATTAAGATTATTATATATGATTTATTTTAAACTATAGGTTTGTCACAGGGTAATCATATATAATTATTTCAATTTTTATTTTAATTAGAACGATAAATGATTAGCATTATATAATTATTATTTTGAAGATAAATAATTGTAATATATGTTTACAAATAAGAGCAATTCTCATAGATACCACATTTTTAGTTTTTTCTCAACCATACCACCAATTTTTAAAAGTTTCCTAGATACCACTTTTTCAAAAGTTACAAAAATACCACAAAATAAAATTAGTTTTAAATGGTCAAAATCAAACCCTAAACCTACATCCTACCCCATAAAACTATACCCTAATTGTACAATAGTTAACCCAAACCAAAAAATTAAAATTCTACCGTTTAAAAATCAATTTTTGTGTTTGTGGTCTTTTAGGAAAGTTTGGTTTTTTTTTTTTGAGAAAAATGGTATCTAAGGAACTTTTAAAAATGAATGGTATCTAAGGAACAAAAACTTTGTTTGGTGGCATCCTAGGGAATTTCTCAATAAATAACTAGGTTACTGGCCCGCACCGTGTGCGGGTATGAAATCTTTTAGATGATTAAGTTAGTTTTAGTTTTTAACCAACATTTAATTACATAATTGTATTTAATTACTTTTATTTAATTATACTATTCAACTGCTCTAGTGTTACGAATCAACTTATTTTTCAACCGTTCTCTGTTACCGAACCGCTTTCTCTAACCACTGTATTTAACCGGCTCTTTTCAAACGAACTTCAGTTCAACCACTCAAAAAATTTTAACCGCTCATTTCAAACGGAGTGACCAATCTGACCCATGATGAAAAAGACAATTAAGTCGGCTCTAGTCTTCACTTCTACCATATTTTTGCCAAATATATTGTTCACATTTTAAAAGATTCGACATTTGATAAAAATACTCAAATCTCCAAAATTTCAGAAAAAACAATACTCAAAACGTCAATAAAATTCAAAAAAAAAAACCCGGTCCAGTAGCCTTGCGACACATATCCGTTGAGACAGTCTCAACAAGCTCTGCCCACAGAGACCGGCTCAGGCTCATTTCCATTTTTAAATCTATTTTTATTTAAATTTGAATCTAAAGAGATCCATAGTCTATGTGGTAAACATGGTCTAACTAATCAAGTTTATATCTTTGTATTATGAGTATTGATCTCGAGTATTGTAAAATATACATATATACGACATAGCAACAACAAACGAATACTGATGTTATCAATAGTAAATCACCTAACAACAAAGCGACTGCGGAAGAAAGTTGGTGTTTGTAATCAATTGGGCGGTTGAGCACCTCCATCGGAGGTCTTTAAGAGAAGTTCTTATCTTTAAAAAAATTAAAAAAAAAATGAAAACAGAAAAAAATAAGCTAGAACCGTATCTTCAGTCAGAGTTTTCAGAAATTCTAAGAGCCTGTGACGTGTCAAGCCGAGATTGGTTATACCAAAAACTGATTTTCTTGTTTTTCACTTTGTTTTCGTTTCTCTCTCTCTCCTCTCCCGAACTCAAGAACACGTTCAATAAACGCATATCATTCTTGTAATCGATCCAAGCCGTAATTGAATTCCAGACTTCAAATCGATTTGAAAAAACAAAAGAGATGCGGCAATTAGGGTTGCAGAATAGAGGAAGAAGACGAACGGTAAATTACCGTTTTACCCTTCATTTAAGTCAAAATGACAAGTCCAAAAAATTGAGTAATGCTGCTTGAACTCATCACCTGGGTAGTTGTAGACTTCATTAACCACTGTGCTACGTGTCAACTTATTGTCAATAACAGCATTAATTTTATATATATTCAATGTACATGTTCACCTTAGAGCAAGTGCATTGGTTATGTTTAAGGGTCTAATGACGGGGTCTTATGTTTAAAAAATGATTAAAAGAAAGTTTTGCACATCCAAACTCATGGTTTAATGTCTAAATTTGGATCTTTTTGGGCCATTAGACAAGACGACGTGGCCGTTTCTGATTGGGCGGAGGAAAAAAAAATCGGGGCAAATTTTTTTTCACGCATGTTTACTTCCACGCGTCTCTCTCTCTCTCTCTCTCTCTCTCTCTCTCTCTCTCTCTCTCTCTCTCTCTCTCTCTCTCTTGTTTTCTCCGGAGGAGATTTCTGAGGCGATTCGATTTTCCTCTGTGAAATCACTTTACCGGCGATTTGAGTAGAGAAATCAATCGGAAATCATCCGATTGTTGGTAGATTTTCCGTGGTGAAAGTGTCTAGATCAGAATCGGCGGTTATGGTTGAGGAAATCAACCGGAAAGATGGTGAAATGAAATCAATCGATTCTTCATCATATCTTCTCTGTTATGAAAGGTTTGTTTCACTAATCGACAAAATTGCTTTATTCTTTAATAGATATTTTAGGGTTTGTGTTCAATCAGAATCGGATTTGATTTCCAAATTAGGGTTTTTCGAAATTGGGATGTGACAAAAAAGTAATTAGGGTTCTTCTGTAATTGGGATTTCAGATAATTGCAATTAGGATTTAAATTATGTGATTGAAATACGGGTTCATCGGATTTGATTTAATCGTAATTGATTTTGAAATTAGAGTTGTATTTATGAGATTGAAATTGGGAATATGGAATTAGTCTAATATGTGTTTTGTTCAATTTGATTTGAGGTCGTAACTGTGGAGAAGAAGGTGATTGGAGTATGAACAGGTATGCATCTTTGCATACTCATATATTTTCATAGTTTTATACACATATGTTCTGATGTTTCAATTTTTGGGTTGTTCATGTTTGTTAGGTTATCACTGTTCCATCTCGTAGAGACAATGATAATGAAACAAGTCCTACCATGACATGGGTCTTCTCTCTGACAAGGTAAAAAATTTGTACTCATTTATTTACTGTACCTTTGCAATTGATAGGAATTGTTTTATACTTGATAGTAATAGATTTCGTGTGTCCACAATGGTTAGTAAATAACCGCTTAAGATTTAATTTATCTGTTTGTTGTGATAGTTTTGAGAGTTTTAGAATTCCGTATAAATCATTTGTGTATAATTTTGTGATTGTGAAGAATGCTATTGTTAAATCATCTGCATATATATTAAATTGTTCTGCTAGTTTAAGATTAAAGTTTGGTAATAAATACATCTTTACGTTTAGATTAGTACTCATGACTGATCGTTCCTCTGTATACATAACAGTTAATGTATGTATGTGTGATGGAAATTGTGATCAATGCTTTAGTGATAGAAACATAATCTATAATGTTGGTTGGTTGTAGAAGTTCAGACAGTGATGAATGCATAGTTAAACCGAAACTTAAAAATGTACATGTAATTGAATGGTTGATTTCTTAGTTTCATTGTGATGAATGCTAAGTTGGAGATTAGGTAAAGAATAGACATGTAATTGAATGGTTAAAAAATACAGATGAAAACACCATTAAAAATACATATTAAAAAATACGCATTTCTCTGGTTAAACACATAAAAAATATCTACCTCTTCCTATGTATTTTCGAATCTTGAAACTGAAAAACATTACTTCTCATCTTTCTTCTTCTCTTCACCTCTGCTTCCTCTTGTTTTCTGTTTCCTCTTATCTTCTGCGTCCTCTTCTCTCTTATTTCCTCCTGTCTTCTGTTTCCTCTTCTCTTCTGTTCCTATAGATTCTCCTAATCCATATAGTCAAGGTCCAATTTTATGAATCTTTTAAATAGCCAACAATAGCCATTACCCTCAACACTCTTTTTTCCAACTTGTACCTCCCCCATCAGTAGAGATTCCACTGTTTAGTACACAGTGTTTTATTTAGCTCAATAATGATCAAGAGGAGAAAAAGGAGAGAAACAGATGGAAACCACATGAAGATCTTGTTCTGATAAGCTCATGGTTAAACACAAGTAAGGATAGTATAGTATCAAATGAGCAGAAAAATACAGCCTTTTGGAAGCGGATTGCAGCATTGTATGCCGCTAGTCCCAGCATTCCACCTGATGAGAGGAGAGAGCACAATCATTGTAAGCAGAGGTGAAGGAAGATCAGTGATTAAGTCTCCAAGTTCTATGGAGCCTTTGCATCTGCAAACTCTCCTCCCAAAAGTGGCTTTAGTGACAAAGATTATCTCAACCTGGCACATCAAATCTTCTTCTCAGACTACAAGGCTAAATTCATGCTTGGGCATGCATGAGATGTACAGAAACATGAGCAGAAGTGGTGTGCAATCTCTATCAAACCATGTGTAGATGTAGGCAGTTCTAAAAGAAGGAAGGTTGAGGATGGTTCAGCCCAATCTGCTAGTTCACGTTTGGTGAACAATCTAGAGGATGGTTCTGCCCAATCAGTTGAGGTTAGACCTCCTGGTGTCAAAGCAACAAAAAGCAAACTGAAAAGGTCAATGACCAAGACAACCATTAACCTAGAATAGGCCAAAAAACTTGAGACGATTCAAATCGTATGGGATATCAAACAGAAGGATGCAGCCATCAAAGCTAAGCAAAGTGAGAAAAGCATATTAGAGAGTCTCCTTGCCATAACTGACCAACTATCAAGGCTGGAACAAGCTCTGAAGAACAACCTAATTACTGAAATTTGTGTGAAACTATTTGTATGAAATTTGTGTTGATGTTTCATTTCCTTTGTTTGCAATTTCTGTTGTTGTTTCCTTTGCCATTTTCATTAATGTACTTGTTATGAACTCTTGTATACATTAATTAATTAGCTTCTTAGTTGCTGAAAATCATTTGCATTATACTAATGTTGCCTTAAAGTATTACTGATTAATTGTGTTTAAAGTATTAGTGATTAATTGTCTTTCCTCTTCTCTTTGTATCTCGTGTGGAATGAGCTGAGCTTGAAGGAGAGGACAAGAAGAAGCATAGAGAAGAAGGTGTGCAATCTGATCCACTGCAAATTATCTAAAGGTGAGTAATTCCTATTGTCAGTTTTATGTTTTACTATTATTGTTAAATACTATGGTAATGCAAATTTCTGTTAATGTTTGCGCAAGTTAATTTGGAGTATGCATGTCGGCACAACAAAACATTCCATGTCACAAGTGCTTATCTTGTTGTGTTACTTTAATTTTATGTTGTACCTTTCTTTGGTCGTATGTGATACTTTAATTTGTAGCCAATGGTTATACAAATGTGGACCTATATATGTCTTAATATGTATGTGATGACAGAGGTTTTAACCCTATAAAATCTACTGCAAGTGCACATCAAACGAAGTAGTAATTTAGGGATCAAATCCATAAGGACCAAGTATTACACTACGAATTTATAGGAACAAAATTAAGCTAAGACGAAAATATGGATGTTGAAAGCGATAATGTAAATGAGAAACTAAATAAATGATGAAACTAATGAATTAATAAGCGTTAGGCTTTAGGGATATTCGCAGGAATTCAAAGATCATAAACCAGACAATTATTCAGGGGGTAAATAAGCACAATCTAGAACTAAAACATGAATATATGATTTTTCCACTGTCATGGTTCCAACCACTTTATCTAGCAACCTAAAATCCTAACTGTCGTTGAACTTAGAATTGTAGACAAGCATTACGAGCGGGTTCAATTTGTTCACGAATCGCCTTAGCATCAGCTTTCATTGGCTAAGGACAATTCGCTCATCTATGTTCTTTTCTAGCAACCTAACAACACTTTTGATGAGTTAATTCACTTAAGATCGTGAGACTAGGTGATCAATCTAGTTCAAGCATTATAAACGACTATAGATGAAGATAACAAAAGATATAAATTCCTACCTATGTCTGATTCAATGATTTATAAAATCTATTGAAAACCCTAAAACCTAACTATGAAATTACTCGGACATGGATGCAAAGAAACAAAAGAAAGATGAAGAAAAACTCATAATTAAATAAACAGAATCAAAAAGGGTTCAAAAATCTTCTCCAAATTGTCAATAAGGTTTAGAGATCTTCTCCCAATGCAAATAAACTAAAGGTATGAATGTAAAATAAAGTTTCCTGTCTAAAGTGGCTAAAAACATATATTTATAGGTCTAAATTCGTGTTTGGTCGAAATCCCTAGCTAAACCAAGTCAAATTAGAAAATATTAAAGTTTTCCTTTATTTTCGTCGGTTTAGCCAGATTGACATGTCTTCACAAGAATTGGTATAACTCCCTGACCGTTGATCCAAATGACTTTAAACTTCTTTGAGATAAAAGCTGACTCATTCTTCTTTCTCGTGTACAAATTTCAGATCAATCCAAGGAATTTAAGGCCTCCAAAGGTTGCTTGACATTTGAAAGTGTATAACTGTCCAATATCTCGATTTGTTGTCTTTTTTCTCCAATTGACCTGCAAAAGACTCTAGACACTACAAACACACTAAAACTACCACTTAAGGCATAAAACCACGTAAAAATCAGTAGATAGGATAATAAAAACCATATTAAAAACTATAAAACCATGTTACATCAGTATGTAACAATTTAATTTGCTTTCTTTGCTTTCTTATATAAACGGAGACCACAACTTCATGCTTTCATTGTGCTATATATGTATGCAAATAAAAAATCCTTCCTTCTCTTATTTTACTCTTTCCTTCTCATCTTCCCTTTCGTTAAATTTGAAACTAACATTTCCATAGTCTATTTTCTTTAAATTTGAAACCAACATTTCCATATTCTCTTTCTTTAAATTTTCTTCTACACAAACATTTCTAGAATCTACGAAACTCCTTCCTCATTTCATTATCTTTTTTAAATGGCATAACCTTCCAATGATCATTTATCACAATTACTCGATCAAGAATGTGAAGATTTTTTCGACCAAGAATTCGAGAATTTGTTAACCAATTATAATGACCTTCAAGAAGCGACCAATCGAAAGGAAAAATGAGTCTACATTAATAGAGAGCACGAAGAGGGAAACGTGCAATTATGGAACGAATTACCCGCTAAATTTACTTCGACGCCATTTTAGAATGAACAAGAAATTGTTCATGCATATCGTGGACCGACTATCAAATGAATTTTCTTACTTTCGAAAAAATAAAGATGCTACTGGAAGGCTTGGTCTCTCTCTGCTACAAAAGTGTACTGCAGCAATTCGTCTCCTAGCATATGGTGTTGCGGCTGACCAAGTTGACGAATACCTCAGGTGCAAGTACTGCTCTTCAATGCTTGACAAAATTCGTCGAAGGAATAATATATTTGTTCGGAGATGAATACCTAAGACCCACACTAGAGGATCTTCAACGATTACTTTATGTCCGAAAGGAACATGGATTTCCCGGGATGATAGGAACCATCGATTGTATGCATTGGAAGTGAAAGAATTGTCCTACCGCTTGGAAAGAACAATATTCACATGGATCCCACAATCATTATGGAGGTTGTTGCTTCATATGATCTATGGATATGGACCACTCACCAGCTTTTGATGATATAATTGAAGGTAAAGCTCCAAAAGTGCGTTTCTATGTCAACGAAAACGACTATCATTTGGCCTACTGTCGCATATATGGTATTTATCCAAAATAGACAACTTTTATCCAATCTATTCCATTTGCACAAGCTCAAAAAACATCTTTATTTGCTGAACATCAAGAATCTGTACGGAAAGATGTCAAGCGTTCTTTCAGAGTCTTGCAAACTCGGTTTGCCATTGTTAAAAACCCAACTCTTTTTTGGGATAAGGCAAAAATAGGAAAGATTATGAGAGCATGTATCATACTTCACATCATGATAGTAGAAGACGAACGAGCTGCATACACTCAGTACGATGTTTCAGAATTCGTACAAGGAAAAGGAAATGCACATGTAGATTTCACGTTAATCTACATATATGCCTACAAATGTAACCCAAATGTTGGGCGTTCGAACTCGAGTTCGTGATAGAAAGAAGCATGAAGACTTGAAAAATGATTTGGTTGACCATATATAGCAACGATTTGGACCACGTGAAGATTAGAACGCACGGTACCTTGTCCGTATATGATCGCGAAGATAACATAAATTTATTTTCTCATGTGTTTTTTAAATTTTATTCAATTGTTATATGTTTTAAATGTTTTTATGTTTAATAAAATGTTTTATAAATTGACTTGAATTTAAAACATTTTTTTAGACCCCCATTATTGGGTGTCTCCATTGGCAGCAACACTAATCTTAAGTGTCTAAAAAACAAAATTAATTAAATTAAATTCTAAATTACATAAGACATTCATGGTGGGTGTGACTTGTGAGCAATGCACTTGCTCTAAGAAACTTTTATAGGTTCTATCAATGGAGGGGAGAAAATCTACTAAATAAAAATGAGATTTTTAAGTTAAACTAAATATTAGAAAATTGTTAAAAACCCTTAAGGAGTACTGCTAATGCAGATGGTCTTATCTCTTTATAAAATTCAATGTAATTAATTATTTTAGTAAAAAAATGATTTATGCTGATAAATTTTGGTTTTGAGAAATGTGTGGAAATAATTACCTATTTTCTTATGAGTTCCAATTTCTTTTGGGTAGAATTTTAACGAATTATAAAGGTGAAAGATTTTGTAATATTTCTACGTAACTCAAAGATCTTTACACAAACAAAAATTTAATAAACCGTGTTTAATCAGTTTGAAAAATATTAATTCGAAAAGAATTTTCCGTACAGAGAGGTATAGCGGCACAGAAAGAAAGAGCTACGTATAAGTTGTGGGCGTTTAGGCTTATTAATTTATACCTGCTCTTTGAAAGTGTGCTTATTCATACATCCACTTCATATAATTAGGCTTATAAATACCTGCTATTTGAAAGTGTGCTTAATCGTACCTCCACTCCATATAGTTAGGCTTATAAATACATGACGGGTAGAGTTGACTTAATTATTAAAACGGGATTTATGAGTCAAATTTATTTGTTTATTTAATTTCTTTTTATCATGTTTCAAGGAAAACGATGTCGTTTTTATTATTAATGTAATTGTTTAAAGAGCACATTTTTATGATGTCGTTTTATTAGGAAAACAAAACCTTATAAATGATTTCACACGTTGGAGTTTTATTAGGAAAACAAAACCCTAAAATCGTACCAATTACAATTATAGGGTATTATTTTCCTAATAAAACGACATCAAATAAATGATTTTTTAACCAATTACAGTTACAACAAAATCGACGTCGTTTTTATTGAAACATGATAAAAAGAAAAATTAAAATCAACAAACAAATATAACTCATAAATCTCGTTTTAGTGAATAAGTTGTCTAGTCAACTCCATTAACATACAAACTAGTTCCGTAGTAATCTGTAAGGTATTTATAATCCTAACTATATGTAGTAGAGGTATGATTAGGCACACTTTCAAAGAACATGTATTTATAATCCTAACTATATGAAATGGGGGCACGAATAAGCACACTTTCAAATAGCAACTATAAATTTTCTCACTTACTTAGAGTGGAGGTAGGAATAAACCGAAACGCCTTGAGGTGTGTGAATTTGAAATGTGTTGAATAACGAGGACAACATTCAGAGGCCCGTACATCTTCCACGTCATCCGGAGAAAGAAAGTAAAGTGTGATCTGTACGGTATTAAATAGTGCAAATAACAAGGACGACTTTGATATTTTTAATTTTTTATACACACGTCAACTTAACTATCATTAATGTATATAGTACGCCTATGAACCTACGATAAGCATCAACTACTTTTCCGAACAACCGCACGTTGATTGATAACTACGTGAAACTTGCCGAATTTCAAGCGGTGATTATAATTTATAATCCTTCCGTTCCAAAATATAAATTATTTTAAATATTTTTTTGTTTCAAAATATAAAGGGGTGTTATTCAATAGTAGATTCTAATTCAAATCCATAAGATTTTAAATCTCATTAGATTTTTAAAGACTTGGTTCATTCAAAATGATTCATTATTGAAATCCAAGATTGAGAAATTATCAATATTTTTAAAATCGGTTGCTAATACATTAACAAAATCTTTTAACTTTTATAATACATTTGAATTAACTAATAAAATCATTTGACTTTTTATAAGAGATTTGATAATTTATTCAAGTTTTTACTATTTTTTACGGTTATATAAATTTATATTATTATTTTCAACGTTTTTGAATTTAAAAAAATAACTAGTTTCTAGAATTTGGAAACAAAACAAGACATTTCAATAAAAATATAGAAAATTATATATAAAATCAAACAAAAAAAACAAATTCAAATAAATTTTTAATGATTAGAAAGTAGAAAAAGAAAAAAATTGAAAAAATATAACCTTTTTATTACTTTGAAAAGAAAATAAGAAAGAGATGAAAAAATAAAAATCTTGAAAAATGTATATATAACGTAAATGTATGATCATTTGCAAGGTTTTTTTTGTTGTTGTTTTGTTAAAATTGTGTATTTGTATAATGGAGTTGAGAAATATGAGGGTAAAAGGTGAGATTTGGATTGTCATCATTTACATGTAAAAACTAATTTGAAATCCACTCAAAATCACTCAAGTAAAAGGAGTTGTTAAACTCTATCAAAAATGAATAACAAAAGATTTGAAATGATCATTTGAAATCTTTGATTGAATAACAATGGATTTCAAACTCTTTTAATGTGGAGATTGTAAATCCTAAATTTAATAACACTAGATTTTGAACTCTTTTGATAAAGAGAGTGTAAATACTAGAAACAATAACACTAGATTTTAAATTCTATTAATGAATCCATCATTGAATAACAATGGATTATGTTTGGATTGAAAATCCATTACAATCCATCATTGAATAACACCCACTAAGTTGTTTTGAGAATCCTAGGTACTTTTCATCTTTATTGAATATTGTGTGACCAATAATATTCTGTAGTCTTTTTTAGATTTGATTAAATAATATTTATTATGTATATTAAATGATTTTTTTTTCTAAGAAAAAGTAGTTTATTAATCTTTGTGCTTTGAGGTAAAACAACTTATATTTTGGAACGGAGGGAGTATTACTTTTTATTTGCAAAATAGCTTCGTTTTTTTTTTCTTTTTTTTTCAAAAGACCTAATTTTCTCTCGTTCTCCCTGCCGCCCTGCTACAGTTCCAAATCTCCGATTTACTTGTTTTGGTCCAGTGACCGGCAACTTCTAAAGCGTCGGTGCCGGATCCATGGATTTAATTTCTGCCAATGTTTTTAAAACCGGACCGGCGACTAAACCGGAAAACCTTTCGGGTCGTGGGTTAATATGGTTTAATCGGGTCGAACCGGGTTCAACCAAATTTAATAGTTTTTTTAAATATTAGTATATATATTTGGTGTTATATTTTTTTTTCTATTTATAGGTCTATATCTATCCAAATATCAAATAAAACATTTCAATTATTTCAAATATTTAAAAAACAAAAGAATATCAATAGCAAAATAAAACTAAGTTATAATTACTAACACAATTGTAGCAAATTTAAGCGTTTTGGTCTAAACCTTTACGCATTTTATAATTTTAAAATATTGTATATGGAAAAAGTTTAATATTTCATTAGTTTATCAAAAAATTTGACTTAAAACTTATAAATTAAAGAAAACAAAATGAAAAAACAAAAATTTTAATTAAAAAAATTATTAAACCCGGTTTGATGCGGTTCCGGTTCAATACCGGTTTCCGGTTTTTTGCCGGTTCAACCCGGTTTGATATCTGGTTTGATCACAGGTGGGTTTTTACGTTGACCCAAACCGGACCAGTGGCCGGTTCCCGGTTTAATCCGGTCCGACCCCCGGTCCGTTCCGGTTTTCAAAACATTGATTTCTGCTTTCTCTTTCTGTGTATATTGGTTGTATTCGCAAGGATCTAAAGCTAGTGGTTCGTGTTCAAATTCTGATGCGCATCGATGGATGTGACTCGTTCGGATTGTATTCTAATCCGTAGATGATGAAGCGGCGGTCCCTTCCTTGGCGTTGGTTGAGCCACTGCAGGTCTTGAAATCGCGTCTCCTTCTTCCTCGTTCCGAGTTTGAATCGTTTCTCTCTTGCTTTGTGGATTGAGTTTTTAAGGATCATCAATATCTATCGCAGTAAGGTTTTGGGTGGCTTTGAGGTTTCCGATATAGGTGGTCGGAGTAGGATGGTTTAGTTGCTGCCGGTGGGTCTTGAAGTTACCTACTATTATCCGATTTCTTTTAGTCGTTCTAGTACTAGTTCTGGAACTGATGCTTGTATAGGTCAGTTGGTTATATGGGTTTGACCCATCCCTTTTTCTTTTCCTTGCTGGTTTATTTTGTCTATCTTGTTTCCAAGTCTTGAGAATGGCGATGTGTTGGGCTATTTGGTAGTAAGTGTGGATCTTTCATGGTGAAGTTGATGATATGGAGGCCATTTATTACCTCCTCTAACAGATTACAATCCTCTCTATCCGCTGTCTAAATAACTCTTCTACCGATGATGTATACCAACAGCTTGCCTTTGAGTATTGGGTTAGGTATTTGTATGAAGAAGCTTGGATTATTTGGGGCTATAATTGTGCTTGTTGGTGATCTCTTCTTCCGGATTTATATTGATCTCGCTTATTTGGAGTTGCTTTGGTCTTGGGTTATTGTGTTTAACTCGAATTCGTGTGTAGTCCCTCTTCTCTGTTATCTTAGGCAAGTTTGTCTCCTCCAAGTTACTAAGACTCAAAGCTCTTGATGGATTGGTATAAATTTAGCGTTTGGATTAGCAAGAGGAGGAATTGGTTGGTTTGCTTTTATTAGAATGGTCTTAACATGCCTTCTAGTTGAGCTCTTGTTTAGTTGTTTAACTTCCGTGTATTCTACTTGTGTATCTGTAACATCCTGAAACCAAATAAGTGCTCTTTGGTAAGGGTGTCGATCGACACCATGGGGAGTGTCGATCGACACCAGCGATGCAGAAATTCTCTTGGAACTTTTTCCATCGTGAGCTAGAGGCATAGGATCGTTATCCCTGTGTCTAGAGGGTTTGTTCTTGGTGTTTTGTGTCTCAAATCTGTAGCCGTTTGTTCCTATCAAGCCAAGGTGAGTTGTACCGCGGTTTCTAGGCGATGATGGTAGCAAAATTGATGTGTTTTGTGATTTGATTGTGTGTGAATTCGTGTGATGGTTGATTGATGGTTGTTGTGATTTGTTTTCGTCGTATTATGGTGTTTCCTTGCAGGTACGCGACTCATGTTTCACAGAAATTCGTGTAACGTGAGGATTCACATGACTCCGGCAAAACACAGAGGGTGTCGAGCGACAATAGTATTTTGGTCGTGTTAATCGACACCTTTATGATGTCGCTCGACACTGCTTGTTTTAACTCAGAAATACGATTTAAAAGTCTATGTTGAATGTTTGCTGTGTGTTGTGGTATATGATAATGATTTTGGTTTACCTGAGCCTGCTTATTACGCCAGTAGGCGGAATGACCAGCTCACTAAGCATTTATGAAATACTTACGCAACTTTTATTTCCATGTGTTGCAGGTAAAAGAAAAGTGTGATCGCGAAATCGAGGCTTAGGAAAAGGATGATAGGGATGTTATGTTTTGTTGTTTAGTCTAGCGAACCAATTGTTTAGGTTGCTAGTTTTTAATCATTCCTAAACTTGGTATTTGAATTGTTATGAAATCATTGGTTATCTATTTTATTAAAGAACTTGAAGGATTTGCTTGGTTTATTGGTTTGAGTGAATTATTGTTTTTTTGCAGTAGATATGTTAGGTTTTAAAAAAAAAAAAGTCTGGTTGTTTCATTATCTCACACTCGTTGTATTCCAACTCTTATTTCTTCAATTTCAATATAATATGAGATGAAAAAGAAAAAAAAAATCCTTTTTCTCCCTTTATGAACCAAAGATTTAGCCAATCGGCTAAACATCTTGTGGAGAGGAGAAAACAACATTTTCTTTGAAATACTCGAGCTACCATTGTTTCTAGAAAAAATTACAAAATCTGCCATAAATTTCAAAATCCTTTTTAAAATATGCTATAACCTAAAATCATTTTCAAAATCTACCACATTTTTTTGTCTTTTAGTGAAAAACAAAATTAGTATTTTACCCAATCTTCTCTACCACATACTCTCTCTCTCTCTCTCTCTCTCTCTCTCTCTCTCTCTCTCTCTCTCTCTCTCTCTCTCTCTCTCTCTCTCTCTCTCTCTCTCTTATTTTTTAAAATAATCTCTCTCTCTCTCTCTCATTCCCTACTAGACGGACGTCTAGTTTGTGGTAGATTTTGTATTTTTTTTGTCCTCCGACCGTATCCAACACGGACGTCTAGTTTAAGGACGTCTTGTATTTCTTGTTTTCCGATGTCTACCACAAAGACGATGACATAAACGGCGGTCGGCGGTGTCAGAGATGGTAGTGGACATAGCCGGAGACGGTGGACGAGACGATCGCCATCGAAGGACAAGAAATACAAAACTTATGATAAAAAATAAAAGACACATGATAAGAAATACATGACAGAGGACAAGACGGTAGTGACACACTGAACTAGTTGGTTGTTAATTCTGATTGTAATTTTGTCTTTGCATAGGAGACATCCCTATATATTGTGGCAAATTTTAAAAAGAATTTTAACTTATGGCAAATTTTGAAAGGTCATTAGAGCATTATTGGAGATTAAGAAATTTTCCTTGTTTCTGTTTGATTATATTTGAAAGCAACGTCATATATGCGAAAAGTTAAACCCTATTTGTGCATTAACTTTTTTGATAATGTATAGTATAGTATAAATACCAATACTACTAAATATCTAGCAAGTTGCAATTACTTCAAGTAAAAATCTGACTAGTCAACGACCGTCCATCATTATTTTATATTATATGACAAAGAATGTAATCGAGTGATATACATCTTAATATTTACAAAAACAACTGTTTTTCAATAACTCTATAAAACATGTTTAAACTCAACTTTATCACTAACCAAAATACTATTAATTTAATCGGTTTAAGTTTTCTGGAATGGTAATAGATTTGGTAAGTATATATTTTTGTCATCAATGCCGCATATATTATACTAGAATAAGGCCCGCGTTAATACGCGGGTTAACACATTAAAATTATTAATAAATATTTAAGTTTTAATTAAAACCCCATTGAATTTGATAAAACATAGACTATAAATCAATAGAGATCATTTATATCTCAATTCTTATGTGATAATTGATATAATGTGAATTCATAATCATATAGATAACATAATTCAGATCATACTCAATATTTTTTTTAACTATATAATAAATCGTAAAACAACTAAAATATTTTAGATTTAAATCAGAAATTAGTAAATTTTATGTTAGTAACCTCATAGAAAACATATAAAAAATATTATCAAACATCACATATATACATCTTATTATATCCTCTCTACATCCCATATAATATTACTTATATTAATTTAGACTATTAGAAAATTTCCATTTATATTATCAAACATTACATATATGCATCTTATTATATCCTCTCTACATTCCATATATTATTATTTTTATTAGTTTAGACTATTATAAATTTTCCATTTAATTATTTGAGTAGTTACTTGGAAACTCTTTTTGTTAATTTTTCATTTTTAATTTTATTTTTACTTAACTAAATTTAAGTTTTAACACATGTCTTCATCTCAATCAATATTAAACACATGTTATCATCTCGCGAATTACAATTTTGCTTATGTGTCACGCTCTCGTCGACCGGCTTCTCTTTTATATAATAAGATTAGAAATATTGAAATATGTAGATATTTCTACCATGGCAAATTGACATGTTTTGATTGGTTGATTTAATTAATGTGTTTCTTAAGACCATTTTTGAATGACACTTAGAATTAATATGTTTTTTAAGACTCTTTTCGAATGACTTCTAAGATTTTTAAATTTTAGTGTCTCCTCAATTAATATATATAAGATTAAGAGAAAAATTGATGACAAAAACGTAACAGAGAGAAAGTTATTTCCGTAATTTTAAGTTTTTAACAATGAATGGGAATATTGTATAAATTATAAATAGTGAATGTCAATAAAAGTAATTCGTTATACTAACAACAATATGTTTAATAAAATATATAACCTGTTGTAAAAAAAATAGTCTTGAAACATTTTTTTGAAAAAATCACGCACTTTAATATTTTGTATCCTTTTTTATTTTCGTTATCAATAATAAACATAGGTGTAACTTATCAGTAGGTGTAATCTTACTGATAATAGCTGGAGCACCTCGTAGTACGGTGGTTTATGTACCACTTTCCTGGTACCTTGGACTCCCGCCTCCTACGGGAGGTAAATAGATGACCTGTGGTCCATATAAAAATTGCTAATGGGTCGGCATGTGGCCCGACAATTTTTTTTTTTTTACTGATAATAAACATAGGTGTAATTTTTTTGAAAAATCACGCACTTTAATATTACAGTAACTTATCAATAATAAACATAGGTGTAACTTCCTTAAACATAGGTGTTACACCGTGTAAAGAAGTCAACTTATCAGTAGGTGTCATCTTGAGCATATGCGGAATATAATCTGCCAACAATTAATTTGGACTTAGATAATTATTTAAATTTTATATCATTCAATAAACTTGCTACATTTAAAACACTTTTTTCAAAGATAGTACTGAGGGCATGTTCAATAGTAACCTCTTAGTATTTTATGTGGTGTTTTTATAATATAAAATTATTAAAATGGTTGTAAAAGGAAGAAAGATAGTGTTTTTGTGGGGTATATTGAAATATAAAATTAATAAAATTTGAATAAAGAGAATATATAGTGAGTATATTTAAATATAAAATTAATAAAAGTTGAATAAAAAAAAAAAGAGTGTTTAAAATTAGATATTTTGGAGAATGTTCTTAAAAGAAAGATAGAGTGTTTAAATATAAATTAATAAAAGTTGAGTAAAAGGATGAAAGAAAATGTATAAAGTTGAGTAAAAGGAAGAAAAAGTGTATGTTTTAATAATTTTATATTATAAGAATATTCCATAAGAGTGTTACCATTGAACATGCGAAAGCATTTTTTCTTTAATTACCAACACAAAATTAACTTGATGAGTCGACCACATGGAATAATGCAAAAGTCAAACCACAATTAGTATTAAAAAATTCTACGATGAAACGTACGGTCCAATTGGCATTTCGTTAACGTCAAAGTTGTTGAATTTCTATCACCATTAAGAAATTCTTGTAAATTAATAATTTTATGTAGTAGTTTATAAATCATCTAGAAACCTCCATGCATAAGGCATATATACCCATTAGGTCTGGATGTGAATCGGATATCCGGAAAAAATATAGTATTTGTGATTCGATTTGTTTTTTACGGGTATTGAATTTTTCGATTTGCTTTGCTTCGAAAAAATTCGGATATTTAGAGTTACAGATATCTTGATTTTTTCGGGATATTTGCGGATATTCGGATACTCGCAGATATTTGTTTTAAACGAAAAAACAATAGAATTTTTTTTTATTTTAAAAAATTTATTTATTAATATGTAAGATTTAAACTAATTAGTGAAAAAATAATATAAGCTATATAATATTATTCGATATAATTAAAAATAAAATAAAAATGAAAGATATAAACGGTGGACAATAAAACATTTATTATTTTTTTTGGAAAAAAATATGAAAACAATAATTTTCAGTTAAAAAAATTAGTAACTACTTAAATTTACTATAAATATATCCGTTCAATGTATTGAAATTTTTTTAAAAATGCAAATATATGTTGTAGATCTATCATATTATATGTACATATATGTAATTTACGGATCGAATTGGATATTCGGATTATTAAAATTAGTACTCCCTCCGTTTCATAATATAAGTTGTTTTGAGGTTTTTGTTTTGTTTTATAATGTAAGATGTTTTGACAATACTAGATACTTTTCACTATATTAAATATTGTGTAACCAATAGTATTTTGCAGTCTTTTTTATAATTGGTTAAACTGTTTTTAATATATGTTTTAAATGCTGCTTTTTAGAGTAAAAATAGTTTCTTAATATTCGTGATTTTTGCTAACACATCTTATATTATGAAATGGAAGAAGTATTTGTGATTTGCTTTGCTTTAGACAGATCGTAGATTTAACTATTTGCTTTGCTTTGATTCATAACGGATATCCGGATCAAAACGGTTCTCGGTTCGGAGCAAATCTAAAAGATAATTTTGCCAGCCGTAATACCCATCATGGTTGTACATTAGCTACATATACGCGACATGGACGCTAAGCCGGCGGTGAAAATGACACGTTAAGTTTCAAAAAACAAAAAATAAATGACACGTTGTTTTACTTCATTTTATCAACTCACGCAATTTAATTCTATATTAAGAGCATCTCCAACGTAGAGAAACTCTTTTTAGATATTTCTCCAAAATATTAATTTAATAATTTAGATATTAAATTATTAAAGAATTGTGAACCATTCATATAATAACACTGGGCAAATAAATTTGAGAAACCGTTTCTCAAGTATCTCGTTCAAGATACGTATCTTTCTTTCTCTTTTACTTTTGGATTACTTTTTATTTTTTAATTGGCAAAAACCCATGCAAAAGATCCTCGTTGGACGTGGTCTAATATATTTGTGTATATATATAAAAGGGTGGTTTTTGACTTGATAGAGACATGTACACAACATTAATGAAACGTACTGACATAATTAACAAAAGTTATATGAACTGTTTTTCTAATGCATATATAAAGGCATCCACTCAATTTTACTCAAAAACACTCTATTTTTTCATTTTACTCAATTTTTATTAATTTTATATTTAAAACACCCACTTCCTCCTATTGATACCTACTTTTGAGTCTCAACCCATAGAGACACTTTCTCCAATAATAACAACAATCTCCTCTTTTTACTCAAATTTTTTTAATTTTATATTTAAAAACACTCATTTTTTTACTCAAACACACTCTCTTTCTTCCCATTCTTAAAATTTTAATAATTTTATATTTTATGAGACCCACTTTTGCTCACCATTAGAAGTGTCCTAAGGCACGTAATTTGGATTATGCATATATATATAAACTACAATCTGTCTAGTACCTACAATGGAATATTCTCATCTCCGTGTGAATCTAAAAAGTTCCTATCAGTTATAATAAAACTCATTACATTTAGCATTTTATTATTCAAATCTTAACATTGGACAAACCTAACTCTACCCATTGTCCATTTGAGATGTCCAACGCGTCTATAAATACAATGCAACTCCCCTTCCACAACTTACAATAAAAACAAAAATCAACAAAGGCCACAAAAGTAGTAGAAAAAGAAACTTTAATTTCTGCCATTTTCTTTGAACATAAAGATTGATGGCTCACAACAACTTCAATAAAGATAGCTCTATCGGAAGCTCCTTGCATGGAGTCACGGCAAGGGAACAAGTCTTCTCCTTCTCCGCCCACGACGATGAAAGCCATTCTGCACAAACCGTCCGATCAGACGATCCAACGGCTAAGTTTGCTTTGCCGGTTGACTCAGAACATAGAGCAAAAGTTTTCAAACCATTATCTTTCGCCAAACCACACATGAGAGCCTTCCACTTAGGATGGATCTCTTTCTTCACTTGCTTCATCTCCACCTTCGCGGCCGCACCTTTAGTCCCTGTCATCCGCGACAACCTCGACTTGACCAAAACCGACATAGGAAACGCCGGAGTCGCATCTGTCTCCGGGGCTATATTTTCAAGACTTGCCATGGGTGCCGTATGTGACCTTCTAGGGGCGCGTTATGGTACTGCCTTCTCTCTAATGCTCTCGGCTCCAGCTGTATTCTCCATGTCATTCGTAGCTGATGCTGGAAGCTACTTAGCCGTGCGGTTCATGATCGGTTTTTGCTTAGCCACGTTTGTGTCATGCCAATACTGGACGAGCGTTATGTTCAGTGGAAAGATCATTGGACTCGTTAACGGATGTGCCGGAGGGTGGGGAGATATGGGAGGAGGAGTGACTCAGCTACTCATGCCAATGGTCTTCCACGTCATCAAACTCGCTGGAGCCACTCCCTTCACGGCCTGGAGGTTCGCCTTCTTCATCCCGGGCTTCCTTCAGATCATTATGGGCATTCTTGTCCTCACGCTCGGCCAAGATCTCCCTGACGGTAACCTCAGTACCCTCCAAAAGAGTGGACAAGTTTCCAAAGACAAATTCTCCAAGGTAATTATTATAACAAAATTAAAATTTTTAAGATAATACAAATGTATATGGTTCTAATTACATTTTTTCTTGTAATATTTTGTTAATAGGTCTTCTGGTTCGCTGTGAGAAACTATAGAACATGGATCTTATTCGTTCTCTATGGATTTTCTATGGGAGTTGAGTTAACGATCAACAACGTTATATCGGGATACTTCTTCGACAGGTTTAACCTTACGCTTCACACAGCTGGTATTGTAGCAGCTAGTTTTGGTATGGCAAACTTCTTCGCCCGTCCCTTCGGTGGCTACGCCTCCGATGTAGCTGCACGGCTTTTCGGCATGAGGGGCCGGTTATGGACATTATGGATCTTACAAACAGTTGGAGCTCTCTTCTGCATCTGGCTTGGTCGTGCTAGTACGCTCCCTATAGCTATCTTAGCCATGATGCTCTTTTCCATCGGTACACAAGCCGCTTGTGGAGCCCTTTTCGGTGTTGCACCTTTTGTTTCTCGCCGTTCTCTTGGGCTTATCTCGGGTCTAACTGGCGCTGGAGGAAATTTCGGGTCAGGGATTACTCAACTTCTTTTCTTCTCCTCATCAAGGTTTAGTACAGGTGAAGGACTATCGTTGATGGGTGTTATGGCGGTCGTGTGTACCCTTCCGGTTGCATTCATACATTTTCCGCAATGGGGAAGTATGTTTTTGAGGCCATCGCAACACGAAGACAGATCAAAGGAGGAGCATTATTACGGAGCAGAATGGACAGAGGAAGAGAAGAGCTTAGGTCTACACGAGGGAAGCCTTAAATTCGCTGAAAACAGCCGATCAGAGAGAGGCCGGAAGGCGATGTTGGCAGATATTCCAACACCCGAGACCGGAAGTCCGACTCATGTCTAAGTGACGGATAATAACACTAAATCCTTTTCCATACATAAATAACCCTTAAAGTTAGCTTTATATTTTGCTTGTTTTATGTTCCGCTTATGAAAGATGTTCCGAGTAAGATCCTCACCTGATAAGTGAGGTTCAATGAGCTCGGCTCTCATGATGTAAAATGTCGTTTTCATGAAAGGCTTCTACATCAATTTTCTCTCTGTTTAACGTGAACCGTGTCTTCTAATTTAAATTCTTCCAAAATCAAATTATCAATTCAACGAAAATCGATCAAAGTACTGGAAAAGAGACGAGTGTTTTGAGGCGCAACTAGTCATATCTTAAGAGCAGTGTTCAATAAAGCGCTAGGCGCTAAGTAGGCGGCGACCCTCCGCCTAGTGCCTAGAACGCCTAGTCGAGGACTAGGCGATTGGTTAGGCGGTTTTTAAATATAACTATTTATATGTATATTTAATTATATTTATACATAATATATAGACTATTTATCTATATATTGTACTTACCTAATATATAAAACATAATAAATTAATCTTAATTCTTAATAATCATCATCCATAAATAAAACCTAAACGTAGAGTAAAACTAAAAAAAATGAAATAAAAATAATTTTTAAATAAAAACTCGCCGTTTTAAAGAAAAACGACATCACTTTGAATTTTATGGTCAAATTATTAAAACTCACCATTTTGGATTTTTTTTTTTAATTTAAAAAAAAAACTGATTTATCCGCCTAGCCCGCCTAATATCTCCGATTAGTCAAAAATCCAATCGGCTCGGAGACGCCTAGCGCCTAGGCGGCCGCGTAGACCGCTTTCTTGAACACTGCTTAAGAGTCTACAAGAAGAAACCTTTCTTCCGTGGAGAGACAATATAAAGAAGACCAAAGAAGAAGCAATCGACTTTAGTATTCTTTACGCCTCGGAAACATATCGCATTTAATAATCTTGGAAAGAGTAACAAGAAATTAAACTTGTATGATGCATCAGATTGCAAACATTTTAGAGTCTTTGTAAAACAAAACAAAACAAAACAAAACAAGAAACCTATGCTAAAACTTTGAATTGGGTTTCTGAAGAAAAGAGTTTAACATACTCTATACAAGGCGCTAGTAACTTATTTTTCCACTCCCACCACACGTTATACAAGATCGCGTTGAAGAACATTTGGTGCAGTAGCTCCATTTCTTGGGAAGCCTAAGTACGAATGTGTTAATTTTGTCGAAAATCAATGACAGAGCAACAAAGGGATCAAAAGGGAAGAAGCACGAGGGAGTTTATTATTACCCGGTTGTATATCGTGTAGCCATATTTTTGGCCGTGAGTCGTGCTTTCTCAGCATTTTCATCTGATAGTTTCTTTACAACAAATCATTCACCTTTGCACTCAGAACATATTCCCGAACCGCCACAAACTTCACATTCTTTCATAGAAGCCTGCAATTAGGTAAATATTGAAGATGCAGCTGTTGAAGCAGCAATCTGTAGCAGCAATCTGATGGGAGTACTTCAGAAGAGGTGCGGGCCAGCTGGTGGGCTTGAAGCTTGATGGGCTTGTGGAGTGGATCAGTCCAAGCAAGTAAGGACGTGATGAGCACTCAAGGAAGGCTGGAGGATATCTTTGGAGAAGATTTACTCAAGCTTGAAGATTTCCTTATTCTTAGGAGAAGATAAGGAAAGTGAATCTACGCATGGAGATTTAATGAAAATAGTGAATCTCGCATGAGTGGAGGCCAAGGCTAGGTTGAGCCGCAGGCCAGTGTGCATAAATAGGGGTGTTAAGACGTGTAAGAGTTTTAACACAACTAGAGCAAATCTTATCAAAAGGGATAAGGGTTTCGAAAAAAAAGAGATCTTGTATCTAGGGCTAGGGGTAGAGAGAGGTTCACGATATCAAGTGTGATTCGTGAACAAGTAAGGCTAGGATTGGGTTGAGATCGATACGTGTAAGTATTTTAATCAATCATTACTAGTGAGCTTATTTGGGAATGCCCCGTGTGTTGTGTTCTGTTTCTGCATCAGTATCGAAATAAGTCTGTAGTAGTAGCTAATACATTTTCATTTGGTATCAGAGCGGCACTCGTTCGTATTACTACAGGTGAGATCTTGTGGAGAAAATGGATAGCTATGATGAATTGGTTAACAATTCTAAGGTGATACTTGATGGTGGAAACTACGGGTTCTGGAAGTCTAGGATGAAGTTCATAATCGTGGGAATCGATGTACTGGCCTAGAGATCTGTACTGGTACACTGGGAAGCGCATGTGATAGTGGATGATAATGGATTCAGGACTCCCAAACCAGAGGAGACATGGACGGCGGAAGAATTAAAGAAGGCCAAGTACAACGCCAGAGCCTTGTCTGCCATACATTCTTCTGTAACTAAGAAGACCTTCGAGCTGATTCAAGGATGTGAAACAGCAAAGGAAGCATGGGATCTGCTTCAGACTCACTTCGAAGGAACCTCTAAGGTTCAGAGTTCCAGAAGAAACATGATGGCTTCTCGATTTGAGAACATGAGGATGGAGGAACATGAATCTATATCAGACTTTGGTTCAAGGCTGAAGTCACTGGCGCAGGAGTCTGCTACACTGGGAAAGAAGTACAAGGATAAAAAATTGGTAAAGAAGTTCCTAAGATGTCTTCCTGCTCGATTCATGGCTTATAAGTCAGCTCTGAACGTGTCTCAAAATACCGAGGATCTTAGTTTTGGTGAAGTAGTGGGGATGCTACAGGCTCATGAGATGGAGCTGAACAATGCTGCAGACTACTCAAGGAAGAACAAGAACTTAGCCCTAACCTCATGTGAGACAACTGAAGAGACTGAAGACGGAGATCCGATGAGTTTGTTGGTAAGAAGGTTTGATCGAGCTCTGAGAAGAATCGAACGAGGTCAAGGTCAGAAAAGTACAGGAGGAGGTAGGTTCCAGTCTGAAGGAGAGAAGCAAGGTAAGAAGGCTGAGCTTCAGTGTCACGAATGCAAGGGAGATGGTCACTTCAAGTCTGAATGTCCTTCAATCAGGAGAAGGGAAATAAAGTGCTCGGTAAGCAAAGGAGTCAGACATACTCAGCAGGAGTGTGTTGGTACTCTGAAGCAAAGAAGAGAGAGGTCGATGATGGTTGAAGAAGACTCTGAAGCTGACAGTGAGGATAAAGAAATCCTGAATAACTTGGTATCATTCGTGGGGATCCTGGAAATAGAAAGTGAACAGTCTGATTCTGAAGCTGATGATGATGAACTGATTGAAAGTTACAGAGAGGTACGTGAGACTCTCATCAAATTGGGACAGGAGAATCTTGCACTAGTAAAGGAGAAGCAGCGACTTAAAGCTCATGTTGAAGATCTACAAGGAAAACTTCAGGATGAACAGAAGTTGAGTCAGGAAAGTGTATTATTACTGAAGGAAAAACTCAATCTGGCGATCAAGGCAGTTAATCTGGAAAAGGAACTACAAGCTGAGAAGAAGATCTCTGCCGAACTTCAATCACAACTGGATCTGCAGTACAAGAAGATTCGTATGTTTACTGGAACAGAACAGTTGGATAAAATTCTGTCTTATGGAAGGATTGAAGCAGGTCACAGAGGACTAGGATATAATGGAAAGGGTGGACCAGAATCCAACAACATCAAGTTTGTGGCTGCCAGTAGTCAGTCACAACCAATTCTCAGAACTGGAGTTGCTGAAGTAAGAAGACTGGAAGTCAGTGCAAAACAAAAGAGTGGATGTCATTTCTACGGTAAGCATGGGCACATACGAGCCTATTGTTACTAATACTGGGAGAGAATCAGACGGCTTCGGTATGAGGGAAGATTCACTTGGAATGGTAGTCGTAATCAGATCTGGGTAAAGAAATCAGATTTAAGGGCTCCTGCTACAAGACAGGGATCTAAACGTACTTCACAGTTTGGGTTCCGATGTAACATGGCGATTGTGTCAGAAGAACAAGAAGATACAGGCCCATGGTATTTTGATAGTGGTAGTTCTCGACACATGACGGGAACCTTGGGCATTCTTGACAACTTCAAGACAATTAAGAAAGGCAAGGTTACTTTCGGAGACGGAGGACATGGTCGCATTCAAGGAAAAGGGCAGACATGTGATACAGGATTACCCAAACTAATGAATGTATATCTGGTGCAGGGTCTGAAAGCAAATCTCATCAGTGTGAGCCAACTGTGTGACGAAGGGTTGACAGTATGCTTCACGAAACATGACTGCAAGGCAATAGACAACAAAGGGAAGGCTGTGCTGATGGGAGTTAGAACTGGCAACAACTGCTACATGTGGAAGAAAAAGGCTATCAACTGCTTCAGTGCAACAGATGATCTAAACCTATGGCATCAACAGTTGGGTCACATGAATGTTCGAAGCCTTACGTCTCTCACAAATCAGGAGATGGTCAGGGGAGTTCCTCAACTTAAGGGAGGAGAAACATTTGTGTGTGGACCTTGCAGCAAAGGTAAGCAGGTGAAAGTTCAACACAAGAAGGTGGTGGATGTTCACTCTGAATCAGCACTCAATCTGGTTCACACGGATTTGATGGGGCTTACTCAAGTAGAGAGTGTCGCCGGGAAAAGGTATGTGTTTGTTCTCATAGACGACTACACAAGGAACACTTGGGTCAGATTTCTCCGTGAAAAATCTGAAGCAGCAGACAGCTTCAGAATCTGGGCTTTACAACTGATTAATGAACGAGGAGGAATCAAGAAGATACGTAGTGATCATGGTGGTGAATTCCAGAATGGATACATGAAGGAATTCTGTGAAGATCATGGTATTGCGCATCAGTTTTCAGCCTCTTGGACGCCTCAGCAAAATGGTGTAGTAGAAAGGAAAAACAGGACGCTGCAGGAAATGGCTAGAGCAATGATACATGGAAACAACATTGCTGAGAGATATTGGGCAGAAGCTGTAAGTACTTCATGTTACATTATCAACAAGGTCTATGTACGGAAAGGATTCTCCAAGACACCGTATGAGTTGTGGAAAGGTAAGAAGCCAAATCTCAGCTACTTTCATGTATTCGGATGTAAGTGTTACATCCTGAATGACAAAGACTACCTGGGAAAGTTCGATTCGCGAAGTGATGATGGTATTTTTCTGGGCTATTCCGAGAGTAGTACAGCCTTCAGATGTCTGAATAAAAGAACAGGAGTGATTATTGAATCAGTCAATGTTGTGTTTGATGACAGTGCTGGTACAAGGTCATGCAGGGATAGGATTGTTGTCCATGACGATGAGTCAGAAAAACCATCAGATGAAGGAAGAGGGCAGCAGTCTGGTACAGAGGTAGAGACTGACTCAGAACTCCAATCTGTCGCAGAGGAAGATTCAGAGACAGAGCAAGCTGCCGCACCTCATGTGCCTCAGAATCATTCAGCATCTGATCTTATCAGTGATGTGAATGAAGGGAGGAAAACCCGAGGAGTAAAGAAGGACTATCGCAAAATGATGGGCCTAAAGAAGAAGAAACATCACGAGGTAGTACAGGTTGCATGCTTTGTGTCAGTGATTGAACCACGAAATCATGTACAAGCTCTTGAGGACGAATTATGGATCGTTGCAATGGAACAAGAGCTCGAACAGTTTGAGAGAAACAATGTGTGGGAGTTGGTTCCACGACCAGAGAATGTCAACATTGTCGGCACGAAGTGGATCTTCAAGAATAAGATCGCTCAGACTGGAGTTGTGGTTCGAAACAAAGCAAGACTGGTGGCACAAAGCTACTCTCAGATTGAAGGAGTGGACTTTGAAGAAACATTTGCCCCTGTAGCAAGATTGGAGTCCATTCGCTTTTTCTTGGGCATGTCATGCATTCTGAACTTCAAAGTCTATCAGATGGACGTCAAAAGTGCCTTTCTGAATGGTTTTCTGCAAGAGGAGGTTCACGTTGAGCAACCAAAAGGCTTTGAGGATCCTGATAATCCAAACCATGTGTACCGACTGAAGAAAGCCTTGTATGGGCTGAAGCAGGCACCGCGAGCTTGGTATGAAAGACTGACGGGCTTCCTGATGCAGTAAGGTTATGCAAGGGGCAATGTGGACAAGACACTGTTTGTACTTGAGCAGGAGAAGGATATCATGATGGTTCAGATTTATGTGGATGATATCATCTTCGGAAGCACATCACAGAAGCTAGTAGACAAGTTTGTGGAAAGCATGACTCAGGAGTTTGAGATGAGCATGGTTGGGGAGTTGAAGTACTTTCTGGGACTTCAAAGTACTCAGTCAGAAGAGGGTGTGTTTATCTTTTAGAGTACCTATGCCAAGAATCTTCTGACCAAGTTCAAAATGAATCAATGCAAGGAAGCCAAGACACCCATGAGTACTACAACCAAGATGACTCGAGACAGTGATGGGAATGATGTGGACGTCAAGCTTTACAGAGGGATGATCGGAAGTCTGCTATATCTCACCGCAAGCAGACCTGATTTGTGTCTGAGTGTTGGGATCTGTGCTCGGTTCCAAGCCAAGCCAAAACAGTCGCATCTTGAAGCAGTCAAGAGAATCATCAGATATGTCAAAGATACAGTCAATTTGGGAATTTGGTTCTCAAAGGGGTCAAACAAGAATTTGGTTGGATACTGTGATGCCGACTGGGCTGGAAGTTTGGATGATCGGAAAAGTACCAGTGGTGGCTGTTTCTTTCTAGGAAACAACTTGATCTCTTGGATAAGCAAGAAGCAGAACTCTGTATCTCTATCCACAGCTGAAGCAGAGTACATTGCCCTAGGAAGCTGCTGCACCCAACTTCTATGGATGAAGCAAATGTCTGCTGACTATGGGATGGATTCTGGACCACTTCTGGTTCACTGTGACAACAAGAGTGCTATAAGCATCTCAAAGAACCAAGTGCAACACTCGGGAACGAAGCACATTGACATTCGACACCACTTCATCAGAGAACTTGTGGAGGAAAAACAGGTAGTGATGGAACATATTGTTACTGATTTACAACTGGCTGATTTATTCACAAAACCACTGGATTTTAATCGTTTTATCACTTTAAGAAACTCAATTGGTGTTTGTGGAATTTGATCAATTGTGAAGTGTGCAGAGCTGATGCAGGGACTGGTTCAAGGTGCATATAAGGCTTTGATTTTGTTTGGAGTCTGAAACATCAATGAGAAAGAGCTGCCTATCATGTCGTCTTGTCTTGACATCAGTACAGGTTCCACGGTAAAGGAAGAATCAAAGTTGAAGAAAGAAAGTTCAGAAGACAGCTTCTGAGAAGTCAAGTGATGGAGCTGTCTCATTCAAAAGAAAAGAAAACAAAAAAAAACAAAAAGAACCCAGAAAAGTGGGCAGGCGTGTGGAGGTGAAGAAAATCAAAAAGAAAAAAAAAAAATCCACACACGTCTTGAATGCATCAGCAACTTTCTCAAGTGGATAAAGGTTGAAAACTGGTCAAGACAAGATAAAGACATGATGGTGTGAAAGCTACTCATTGGAGTAGAAGATGACCAGATGTTATAAATCAGGTCAAGCTGAGTGTGTGCTGCGAATTGGTCAAAGCTCAGTCTCTGAAACATCTCTCGAAAAATGGTAAATTAATCTTGTGTCAAAAAGTTTTTCAAAAGCCAGTTTAGATCCTTACAATAACCATCATTATTTGTTTAATCCCCATTGTGCTATCAAGTGAATGTGGGTGTTGTTCTGTGTGTTATGACAAATCTGATGAGTGTAAAAAGCTGTTGCAGTGTTCTGAAGTTGGTACAGGATTCCCTGGTTCAGAATAATCCGAGAAATTGGGCTTCAGTTTTTGTATGGGCCTAGCAACAAAAGAACTTGGGCCTAAGAATATCGGTTGGATTCTTAGGGTTTTCCGAATCGCAGCCCAGAAGAGATTCTCTGTGTTTAATAGTTCATTTGTTTGGCCGCGAGAAGAAGTACAGGAAACCAAGAGTTTTTACTTCAGAAACCCTAGAAGCTCAAAGAAAGAGGAAGAAGAGTCTTTGAAGTCACCATGGGAGGAGAATCAAGCTCGAAGACGGTTAGGAAGAAGAGATCGAAGAAGGATCCTCCGAAAAACGATCCCAATCGACTACGGCTGAGGGATGAAACAGAAGAAGACGAGGGGTCGCCGGCTTTCAAGACCCCAGGTCTTGAACTAGGCGGCAAGGAAATGTCTATGACTGATGCCCTTGTTAATGAAGCGACTGATCTCATAGGTCAGCTTGCAGAAGATTATCGGAGTCCGTCGTCATCACTGATTCGTGACGAGAAATCAGAGGAGAAGGAAGTCGAGGTCTCTGATTCTGCAGGGGATCTGGAAGAAGAGGAAGATGATGAGGAGCCACTGATTCAAAATTCTTAAGGCACAACGTGAGAAAAGGATGTTATGCAGTGAATCAGGGTGTTTCAGAAGTCCTGGACTCTGTACCACAGTGAATCAGGGTGTTCCCATGGTCTTTCAAGGGAGAGTTTTGAGCCAACTAAGTGAATCGGTCTTTTACGTTATGGGATAGTCTCTGAAAGTGATACTGACCCAGCTGAGGAAGCTGAAGAACCAGACTTGGAGCAGCCACAACTCTTGCACTGATATTGAGCAAAATGATTAAAAGAATGGTATTTCCTGTGTCTGTCAAGTCATATGTACCTGCTCAGTCTCAAGCATCTGCTACAGCAGAACCTGTATCTACTCTTGTCAAGTCGCCTGTCTCTGCAGCAGTGCGATAAGCTTCAGCATCAACTCTGCCTGTATTAGGACATCACACAGTCATGATTCCTTGTGTCATCTGGATTCCATCAACTCCAAATGCGTTTTTCCAATGATGGATCTGTATCACACGTTGGTCATGAAGGGAACGGCTTTGAATCATCCGGTAAATTAGACAAGCTACACGACATGGAGATTTGTTCAGCCATCGTACCATGTGACCCCTTGAGCCGTACTTCAGAAAATAAAGGTCATGTTACTTTTCCCTATGTACTAACTATATTTGTTTTTAACTTGTGCGCTCACAAGCTGGGGGAGAAAAGTAGATGTCTTGATTTATGGGGGAGTTTGACCGTGTTATGATTTTTTGTGTGTTATTGATCTTGATTAGAGATTCGGTCATTAGTGATAGGATTATGGGGGAGTTAGGAGATGAGGTTATAATGTTGGTTGATTGATCTTTAGAACTCTATAACTCTGTAACTCCGTGTCATATACAGTCTTGTTTAAAATCCTATTTGTGGATGGCTACTTCTGTGTTATGTGTATGTGTTTCAGGTGCTTGTGCTTGTGAGACACACAAAGCTAAAAAGGGGGAGATTGAAGATGCAGCTGTTGAAGCAGTAATCTGTAGCAGCACCAGATGGGAGTACTTCAGAAGAGGTGCGGGCCAGCTGGTGGGCTTGAAGCTTGATGGGCTTGTGGAGTGGATCAGTCCAAGCAAGTAAGGACGTGATGAGCACTCAAGGAAGGCTGGAGGATATCTTTGGAGAAGATTTACTCAAGCTTGAAGATTTCCTTATTCTTAGGAGAAGATAAGGAAAGTGAATCTACGCATGGAGATTTAATGAAAATAGTGAATCTCGCATGAGTGGAGGCCAAGGCTAGGTTGAGCCGCAAGCCAGTGTGTATAAATAGGGGTGTTAAGACGTGTAAGAGTTTTAACACAACTAGAGCAAATCTTAGCAAAAGGGATAAGGGTTTCGAGAAAAAAGAGATCTTGTATCTAGGGCTAGGGGTAGAGAGAGGTTCACGATATCAAGTGTGATTCGTGAACAAGTAAGGCTAGGATTGGGTTGAGATCGATACGTGTAAGTATTTTAATCAATCAATACTAGTGAGCTTATTTGGGAATGCCCTGTGTGTTGTGTTCTGTTTCTGCATCAGTATCGAAATAAGTCTGTAGTAGTAGCTAATACATTTTCAAATATCAGTTTAAAACAAAAGAAAAACCGGTGCAAATTGTGTTTAGGGGTCTTATAGCTTAAACTAGCTAACCTCGGCTTCTTCGGAAGCTTTGGTTGTTCTCCGAACAAGAAGAGTGGCTGCAGTACCAACAACCGTCGCTGCAACCTCTATAGAAATAGCTGTTTCGGCTAACGCGGGAATCGAGGATGATAACCTCTTAGCTTTCTGGTGCGATGATTTCACATCGAAGAAAGAAATCGAGTTTACGAACCTAGCATCCTTAACACCTACCACAAAAACCAATAACGTCAACTCAAACTCAATGAATATGAATATTAACTAAGAAGCTGCAAACAAAACCTTAAAAAATGAAATGGCCAAGACAATGTTTCTCCTAGAAGCTAATAAGAATCACATACTAGTGTTTAGTAATGAATCCTTAGATTAAAATCATGAAACTTAACTAATTGGTAATACAATTGATTCAATCAGTAGGGTTTTAACCATTAACCTAAAAACTACATAATTTTGTGCTTTTTTATAGGTCTAAATCAAACATTGGTCGATCCAAGTTTCACAGAATTGCGTCAAATTCAGCCTGAGAGAGGAAACAAAAGAAATTGAGTATTACCGGTTTTGTTAAACTTACTTGAAACAGAGGAAGAGAGTGAAAAAGATTGAAGCTTGAGACTTAGCTCCATGAATACAAGAAGAGAGAAATTTTCATTTCTTTCATCTCCTAACTTAAGATTCCTGTTATTATCTCTCCAAATCCAAAAAAAACTTTATCTTGTCAATTTCTCATCTCACTCAACGGCTTAAAAATCAATTACCTGATTGAACCGAACCGAACCGAACCAGAACCGAAACTAAAACCAAGGAACCGATCAAATTGACTTTTCCACTTGAAAACCGTGTTTGTGGGCCCCAAAATGCATACAAGTCTCGGTTTGGTGGCCCAAACCCAAAAATAAACAAACCACGGGAAAGGAAACTACTCCACCGGCGAATCATATGACCGGAGAATCATCATCGACGCCGGCGATGACGAAAACGCCGCTTGTGACGGGGGAGAGAGTTGTAGTGGCGGTGGTGGTTTCTCGTGTTCTCTTATCTCTACCTCTTTCTCTTATCTCACATGGCTTCTCCCTTTTCCTCCTCTCCCTCTCCGCTTTCCTCGTCGAGATCCGAGCTGAGACTTCTCCGCTTCTTCTCTCTCGATTCAACGCCAGGTCAATTTCCCTCTCTTCTCGTCTCTACAATGGCTTATTAGAACTTTTCAATACTTGCAATTTTCAATTTTCAATGAAAATGGTATCTCCTAGAGATGATTCTGAGCTTAGGGTCTGATTAGCTACGAATTAGCATATGAGATTGAAGATTCGTTAGGTTTCTTCTTTGTTCTGTGGATTAAGTTTTATAAATTGGGGAAAATTTCAGAAAAGGTGCATCTTCAGGGATATTGCTTGGTGCAGTAACACTTCCTTCTGTTATGTTATCTAAGTTAGTACAGCTTACGAGAGCTATCTCACTCCATGAAGCTGAACAAGACGGTGGGTACTTCACAACAAAAACTACTCTTCATTTTACTCATACAATCTTTGATTACTGAAGAAAGATTCTGTTGTGTAGAGCTTGCACATGTGACAATGCAGTACTGGGCAGCATCGGCAAGCTGCTGCGCGATACTTATATATCTTTCAGTAATTATGTCGAAAGCGAAGAAAATTGAATCTTCGTCCTCGTCTGTTTGGCTTACGAGGGTGAGCTTAACTGGCACAGTTTTGTATGGAGTTGCATGCTTTGTTTCGCTTTCCATGATATCACACACTGGTAAGTAAGGTCCAGTGTGAGATTTTTTAGTTTATTTCTTCTCGCTTGAGTTTCATTGGTGACGTCTGTTTGTTCTTATCTCAACAGGCTTCAACATGTCGTTGAAAATGTTGTGGATGTTATTTCACGGCCTTGCAGCTGTGAAGTTAATTCGGCATTTGCTTTGCACCTTCCCTTCTTGTGCCTCAATTGGTAATTTCAACAGCTATTTATATTCACGACTTGGCCAAGTAGTAGTTTTAGTTATATGATTTCAGTATATGGCTCTTGTACAAGTCTTCTTAGAGCCACTTTAGCAGTCATTAAATGGTTTTGTTTGTATGGAACTCTGGATTTGATTAAATCATTACTCTTTTGATTCCACATATGTGTAGTTCACCTTCGACAATTGCCACTTTTATTTTTATAGGGGAAGCACTTCTTGTGACCAGTGGTCTAGTTCTTTATTTTGGCGACTTTTTGGCATGCACAATCGCAAAGGTTAAACTTCGTGAATTTTTCCTCTTTGAACAGCTCATGCATTTTTGTGCTCTCATTAAGTACTGCATGCTGACAAGAATGACGACTTTTACAGATTTTTGAGAAATTGGTACCTGTGGATCTTGTCTCAATAAGCTATGGAATTAAGAGAACTGAAACCGGCATAATCGTCCAGGTGTGGTACTAATAAAATATAAAAGAAATGGATAACCTTTACTCTATCGCTGAATAACAACTTCCTTGTCTTCTTCTCAGGGTCTACTATTGGGCCTTCTACTTTTTCCGATGGTGTTTAGATTCATTATGCATATATACGAAAGCTCATTGAGAAAGAGAGATGTTCAACAAAGAAACTGCAGTGATGCTGCAAAATCCGTCTTATTCTTTGTTTCACTTCAATTTTTTATGACTGTGGCCGTTCCTTCTTGGATGCAATTCGTACATGATTTCCACCAACATCCCTTCTTATGGTACTTAATACTACTTTTCTTGTGTCCTTTAAGTTTTCGGTTGTGATCCTTTCTATACTAACTTCCACATAGTAAGATTGTATCCAACTAGCATACTCCTCTATCGCAGGGTGCTCACATTTGTGTTTTCTGAACCTCTGAAGAGACTTTCATTATGCATCTACTGGATTATGTTGATCGTTGTATCTGTCTCACGATTTTATAACATCTCGAGGAGTAGCAAGGTTGAGAGAATCTTGCTCCGGAAATACTACCATCTGATGGCTGTTTTAATGTTCTTGCCTGCTCTTGTCTTACAGGTGACTGGTGATCAATAATTTCTCTTCTGCTATTCATAAATCTTTATGTGTTAGGCTGCTCCTCTAGTAGCTTCTTATTATTTTCACGTTCTTTCATTCAGCCTAAATTTCTCGATCTAGCGTTTGGTGCAGCATTAGCTGTGTTCGTTGCATTGGAGATCGTTCGAGTAAGCCCCTTTTTATGTCACATAACTTACCTTGTCGGTTTCATCGCTTTTCAATGGGCTTATGCAAGGTACTCGTTTTGCAAACAGATCTGGAGAATTCAGCCGCTTGGAGAGCCTTTACATCAATTCATGAATGCGTTCACAGACCATCGTGATTCAGAGTTTCTGATTGTCAGGTATACCAAAACTATTTTGACCAATCATGGAAAAACTAGAGTGTAGAATTATGACCACTGATTATATATGTCTTATTTGTAGCCACTTCTCACTCTTACTTGGGTGTGCGCTTCCAATTTGGATGTCTTCTGGGTTCAATGACCGAGCTTTGTCCCCATTTGCCGGAATCCTCAGCCTTGGGATTGGAGATACAATGGTAAGCTTATGCTCAACACTTACATGATCAGGAGATGTGAACTTTAAAAACCTCAGTCTCTTCCAATGTAATGTTGTAACGATTTGCTTGACAGGCATCAATGGTTGGTCACAAATATGGGGTTTTGAGATGGAGCAAGACAGGAAGTGAGCAATTTTTTAAAAAAATCTTGAAATTGTTCCGATTAGAAACTAATATTGTCAAGTGCATAATTAATGTTTTTTGCGGAACAGAGAAAACGGTTGAAGGTACAGCAGCGGGAATAACATCGGTGATGGCAGTGTGCTTTGTACTGGTCCCAATATTAGCATCAATGGGTTATATACTAAGCCAAGGATGGTGGTCGCTTCTGGTGGCTGTTACAGCAACCGGGATGTTGGAAGCTTACACAGCGCAGTTAGACAACGCCTTTATACCTCTTGTCTTCTACTCCCTCCTCTGCTTGTAGTAAGTTGAGCCATTAGTTATTCTTACGTTTTAACTTAATGTACATAACAAAGTATCTTACTACTAACCACACATCCTCTTGATCTTCCCATATCTCTTAAGAGAAAAATAACTTGTAACGTGCCATTAGCCGAATGAGAGATACATATATATATATGTTCAGCAGACACATTATTCTTATTCCCATCTTCCATAATCCACAAAGTATCTTAGATTTTTTTTTTTTTAAGATCTCTGCCACCTAGAATGCTTTTCCAGGCATAGCTTGCATGAGCACCTATTCTGGGCCTCCATTAAAGTGGTTCTTGAGTAGTACTTTGCTTTGTATAGTTTCGATAACAGTGATTTTGGCTCTGTTAACATTGTCCAACTCTGCTTAGCTAAGAGAGCATGTTGAAATCATGAAAGTCTCCGATAGCTAAGAATGTATTATTCTTTCTTATGGTTTAAAATGGGAAAAGAAAAAAAAAGAAAGACCATTCACTTCCCATAAAATTTTGTCTACATATTCATGACACTGATTACATGTGCATTTCTAGAATAGTTTACTGAATTTTGGTTTACTATTCCATTATTAAAGAGTATTGTGGTTTTGGTTGGTGGATTGTGGCATTTATGATTACACCTTGGTTTTCTTATTTGGCATATAAAGAATTTGATCCTCATCAAGTAGAGAAGAACAACAATAATGGAATATTTTCTTTAATACTTTGGTTAATAATAGTCAAAAGACAACGCCGGTCCAACATTTTCGGATGTCCTTCACAAATCTAAACATAGTTACATTTTTATATGTTTTTCACATGATAAGTTAACTGATTTATTTAAATACATTTATCTAATAACGTATATGACTGTCAATTCGTTTACATTTTTTATATGTTTGGCTTATATTTTTCATATGAACTTCTATAAAGAAATTAATTCATTTATCTTAATACAAGTACTTGCAATTGCAACTCATGCAAGAAGAGTATATCAGAGAAGGATAATAAATGAAAAATTGATAGTAAATATATATCATACATATAAATAAGTTGAGTACCTGAATTTAGGCAAGAAGAGGAAGAAGAAAAAAGAACAAAGAACAAAGACACAATAACCATGATATTTATGTCTATTTTGTGTCTTTTACAGTTTTACTTAGGCGTGGGCATAAAACACGAACCCGAAAACCGAACCCGAACCCAAACCGAAAAACTCGGGTTCGGTTCGGTTTCGGGTATTACCTATTACCGAATGGTTTCTATTCTCGTCGGGTTTCGGGTTCGGGTAAACTCGCGTTACCCGCGGTTACCCGAATTACCCGAAATCTTTTTTTTTTTAATTTTTTTTTTTATAAAATGCATGTTTTAAAAAAAAATAGATTTCCCGAATCATGTTTTTTAAAACAAAAATGCATGTTTAAAATGAATGTTAAATTTTATTCACACAAAAAACCATTTTTTACATAAACATGCATTTTCAAAAAAAAAATTGGTATGAAATTTCGGATTTTTCAAATTTTTCTTGGATAGTTCGGTTTAGTTCGGTTTATTCGGGTTTTAAATCCAAAAAACCCGATTACCGAACGGTTTTACCCGAAACCCGATCGGTATTCGGGTTTTTCGGGTAACACGAATACCGAACCGAACTCGAGTATACCCGAACCGAAACCGAACCGATAATTGTAATAACCCGAATGGGTTTCATATTCATCAAACCGAAAACCCAAATACCGAATAACCCGACCTGAAATCCGAACGGGAAACCGAATGCCCATGCCTAGCTTTACTTATCAGTGGATCACCGAATCTTTTTGGTTATTAAAAATAAAAATTAATTAGGTTTGGTTTGGTTTAAATTCGATTTTGTTCGGTTCGGTTTTCCTCACACCCCGAAAAATTAAATAAGATTTCGTTTTTGTTTGGGCTTATATATTTACTTATTTAGTAGCCATTTTAAGTTTGGGTTTCTATACAAGTGAAAAGCCTAATGTTTATGCTATTAGAAAGAAAACTAAAAACTAAATAAAAATGAGTTTTGTCTTTTGTGGTTTTGATCTTTCCTCCTTCTCCAGGTTTTTTCTTTCTCTTCTCAGTAGTCAGTTATGACTAATCTTCACTGATGGTCTGAGACAACGAATTATTCTTCGACGGTCATACTTTTTCAGCTTCGAAGGTTAGAAAAACTTGCGCTTCTTTGAATTTTCAATTTTTCATAGTTTTGTAATGCGCACAAGTTGTTCGATCATTTGCCTGAGAGAATCGCTCTGAAGCTTTTTTCTGTTATACCTCTTTATTTATGCTTCTTCTCGTATTTGGGTGTATCTATTTCTGTTATTGGGTTCGTTTATCTTCCTTTAACATTGTATGTTTGGGTTTCTTTTGCAATTGCAGATTAAACAGGTTTTGTAGAAGAAATGACGGTTCTTAAAAGGTACGTCTTAAGGCTGTTCATGTCGATCAAGTACATAACAGCAAACGTAGTGGACAGAAACAACGGGAGAATCGTGACGACAGCTTCATCCGTAGAACACGCAATCAAGAACTCACTAGAGTGTGGCCGTACTTCCAATGCCAAGGCTGCTGCTATTGTTGGAGAGGTTTTAGCTATGAGGCTGAAAGTAGAAGGGCTCCAAGATGGGCAAGGAAGAGGCATCCACGCCGATGTTAAGAAAGAAATCGAAAAGAAAGGGTTCAAAAGTCGAACCAAGGTGTGGGCTATTATTAACTCTTTAAGAAACAATGGTGTTACACTCATTCTAGATGATGATTGTGTTGATGATGACAATGGTTATCGTGATCGCTCTTATGACGGTCATCGGTGAATGAAGTATTTATCAAGTTTTAGATATGGTTCGAATGTTACATTCATAGTAACTTGGTTATATTACATATTGTCTTGAATTTGGTGTGTTTCATTAGCTAATAGTTGGAAGAAACACGTTAACAATGAAGTGTATATATAGGAATAATTCACAAGTATATGTTATTTAGTTTTCTGAAAGGAAAATATTTGATCTCCTAAATTACATAATAATATAACCGGGTTCAAGTATTTAGAATCATTGACGTTAAAAAAAAAAAAAAAATCACTGACGAGCGGTCCGGCCGGTTGGTGTACCGAGCTTTCCTTGCATCCAGTTCTGAAGCATTTGCAATGCTGCCTTTGGTTGATCCATTGGAACCATGTGACCGGCATCGTAGACCTATAAACATTTTCGCAGTTTCAGTTAAAATAGTACGTATATCAATAGAAATATAGGTTCGGTTTAACGGTTTTGTTTGGTTTTACCTTGAGGAAAGTGAGTGAACCGTGATTTTTCATTTCACCGGCTTCTTTATTGTCTACATGGAATGGAACGGACGATGCAGATACAAACTCTTTTTGGCCTGACCATTCCATCTCGTGAACCCACTTAGAGTTACCGAGCCAATTGCAGATGAGGTCGTATTGTCCGACATAAACAAGGAGCTTAATTCCGTCTTCAAGAAGAGCCGGAATCCCTACCTCAAGATTCCCCATCCAGTCCATTTGCAATGCATCGTAGACCGCAGTACTGCAAGACACAAACTCGATATCTCCCACACCTAATGCCTTTCGAACGGATTTTTAGTTCAAGAACTTCTCCATGTTCGAAAAATCATAGCATAAACTTCCTTTGCATTGTTTCCTCACGTCGTAATACTTCAAAAACAGAGGAAAAATCTTGTAAGATATTTCAAAAACAAAGAAGTAAGAAAAGGAATTCGGGTTTTTAATGCTTACGTTTACGTTTCCTGCAATTTCCATGATCTTTTGGAAAATATTGTTACAAACAACATAAGAAGAAGAACAAGCTTCACCACCATCAGCACCTGAAAACCGGATAAAAACTCATAAATATCAAAATTTTGAATGGTTTTAGTATCGTTGTTTTGAAAGAAGGAGGTTGAGTAATATTTACTGCATTCTTTGATGGATTCTTGGCACGCAGCGTAATTACGGTTAAGGTTATCGTGATCAGACTCTGATATCAACTTCATTTCTAGCGCGTAGTCCGCATAGGCACCATATTGGATCTCCGGGTTAGTTAAACCGTTACCAATCGCAAAACCCTGATGTAAACCAAGTTAGTTTAAGCCAATGTGGTATATATAACCAAAAACTCCAAAAGAGGTGAATAATAAAAAGGATCAATGTGGAGTTTTTACCTTAAGGTTAATGTGAGTTCCTTCTTTGTTCTTGTTTCCGTGGTAAACCCTTGAAGCCAAAGCAGGAATGTAATGTCCGGCGTATGATTCACCCGTAATGTAAAAGTCATTCTTCACAAATTGTGGATGCTCTTTGAAAAATGCCTAAAATGAAAAAATGTCATGTAAAGATTTATATTATAATTATTCAATATATTCTTGAAGTTTTTATGTGATGGAATGAAACAAAGTAAGTATAAATGAAAGTGAACCTGTAAGAAGTCGTAAAGATCATTACTGACACCTTCCTCGTCGTGTCGAAGATCACTTTGGTCCGATGTGTAACTGAAACCAGTCCCGATCGGTTGGTCCACGTAGATTAGATTCGAGACCTATAATAATAATAATATTAAATTAATTATAAGTGGTTGGGAACTTGAGATTATTGGTTTCTTGTTTTGTTTTATTAGATGAGAAAACGTGTTTTGGTTGACCATTTTTCCAACCAACCTTGTCCCAACCAAAATCGTTCCAAGAAAGAGATGAGTTGTTAGAGACGGTGAACGGTCCGTTCTCATAGAACAAAGCCAGTTCACTGCTGCAACCGGGCCCACCGGTTAGCCAAATCACCACTGGATCCGCTTTGTTGCTCCTTGACTCGAAGAAGAAATAAAACATCCTACATGTACAAATAGAAATCCGGTTTAGTCGTAATAAAAACAAAGTTAACCATAGACCGATCTGTTCTTTCTTTTGGTGGGTTGATCCGGCATTGGATTTATAAATACTGTATGTTAAAACGGATAAGTGCATACAAATATTAAACCGGATTTGTTTTTCCATTTCCATGAAGAAATTGAACATTAGGATGCCGGTTGAGTTAGAATCCCAACGTGAACCGGTCCACATTGGTCTGAAACCGAATAGTTCCCCGGTTTTTCATGGTATTGGAATTAGAGGAACGTGGTCGAGCGGTTGATAGAAAACCAAAAGTAAACCGGTCCGGTTCAATTCAAGGTTGACCGGTACAAGAAATAGGAATTTTACCTGGCGGCTTTAGAATTAGGAAGTTTGTAGTAACCAGCATGGTGGCCAAAATCTTTAAGCGAAGGAGAACCGGCGGAGTCACGACCGTCGATCGCTGCGGGTAAATCAAATTCTCTTTCGACAAGCCTTGGAGCCTCGGAACTGTCTTCGGGAATGACATTGATGTCAAGTGTTGGCATCAGATTGAAACCTTTGATTAACCTCTCCGCTAGGGGTGTCAAAATGGGTAACCCGACCCAACCCTACCCAAAACCGCATGGGTTTGAGATTTTCGTGGGCGGGTTTAACCCTACCCATTTATTATATGAGTATAATTTTCATACCCATGCCCATTTATATGAAACCCGTTGGCTTAATGGGTTAAATGGGTACCCATATATATATGGAATCACACAATAAACTTATAAAAACTCAACATAATTCATAATTTATTATAAATCCAACAAAAGTTTTTACTTAAACAAGAAAAAACCATAAAACCAATAAAATAGAAAAACCATAAAACCAATGTATCTTAAAATAAACTAGTAAAATCATAAAACCAATAAAACACAAAAACCATAAAACCAATAAAAGTATTTTTAAAAAACACTTCAATCTTTCTTCGGTTCCTCTCCTTCCTTAGATCCATCTGGTTCATTGTTCTCATCATCACTTTCAATGTCTACAAATAATAAAAAAAGTATATTACTAACTTGGATAATTTAGCAATTAGTATTAATATAGTAAATATAAATGATTTACCTTTTTCATCACTTGGAAAACCAAATAATCATGATCTCGTACAAAGTAGAGCTTGGACATGTTTCGGAAGAAGTGGACTCCGATATTTGTTTAGAACACGAGATCCAATACTGAAAGATGATTATGAAGCTACAGTAGTTATAGGAATGCTTAGCACATCATATGCTATATAGGCTAGAGCACCAAAACGATGTTTGTTATCTTTCCAATACTGCAAAACAGACATGTCATGATGGTCTCTCATCTTTAACTTTGGTTCTTCCCAATACATTACCAACTCCAACTTTCCTTCATCCGCAGCATCAGGAGCATCATCTAAATCAAACAAATCCTATATTATAAGAAACTCATACATGTTAGCTATAAGAATAGTTAATTATTTTAAACCGGAAAACCCTAAGCTAATTTACATAAATCTATTAAAAGAATATATATATAATTATATATATATATATTTTATATTTTGTGCTTAATCCATGGGTAACCCATAACCCTAATGGGTTTACCCATTAAACCCGTGAACCCAATAGGGTAACCCAATGAAACCCATTTATTTATATGGGTAAAAAAATATAACCCTTACCCATTAAAAGTGCGGGCGGGTTCGGGTAACCCATGGGTAAGAACTCATTTTGACACCCCTACTCTCCGCCGTGAGGGTGGGCAAACTCGCAGACGAAGAGAAGGATAAAGGGTCATTAGTGATAGATTTGGAACTCGAGGGGGAGAAATTAGAGAAAAGGAAAATACAGAGGAGAAATGAGAGAAAAGATGTTATAGAGTCCATTTTTTATTTTTGTTTTCCGTGAGAGAAGTGGAGTTATGGAATCGAAGAGATGAGTAAACTGTATTTATAGAGTTGGCTTGTTCGTAGTATACTACGATACATCATGGATCAAATAAAGAAAAAAAGGATAGTATTAATTTCGCAAAAGCTTTTTATACTATTATATTATGTTTGCTGACGATAATTGTCAATTTTTACTTTTTGTTTGCCACCTCGAAAAAGGTAAACGATTGTTAATCAATAGAAAAATATAAAACGATTTTTATTTGGGAAATTGGTAAAAATAACAAAAAAAGAAATTATATTAAAATTTTTAATTATTTAACCAAATTCTAATGGTTTATATTTGGTCATCTATGCTAATTTTTGTTATTTTTCTAGTTATTATTTTTTATTGGGTTAATTTGCATATTGATATTTTCTATTTTCGGTTTGTCACGACTCACGAGTGACGAGTTGAATATCCTTTCTTAAAACTTCAGAGGATATAACAATTTCGTGGATATTTAATTTGATTTGCAGCCACTTTGATGATTTTTTTTCCTTGTTTTGTTTTTAGTCCATGTTGTCACAAACCCCACTTTGTTCTTTCGAGAAAAACTATATGCGAGTAAAATGATTGCGGTTGTTTTAAAATCCAGACACCAAAATTAAATTAAGATGGATACACCTACCTACCGAAATATTAGCGTATACCGAGCCCCTCTCAGTTTCCTGAAAAGTTATACATAAATTTTCGCATTTCGCAATTAATTCGTTTAGAAAAAGACAAGAGACAAAGACCGTGTGTAATTGTGTGAACGCTAGCTATTTCGCTTGCTTTTGCTTACTGTCTGGTTTCAATCCTTGCTTTACTTTAAATCTTGCGTATAAAATTGTGATCGGCTAAAAGAATCCTTTAGACGGGGACAAATCAATGACTGTCATATCGTCGTGTATATATATATATACTTCTTCTGTTTGTTTTAAAATGATGTTTTAAAAGTTATTTTTCGTTTATCAATAAGTGATGTTTTCACTTACCAATAATGTATAATTAATTGATTTTTTAGTATTTTTGACTTTTGAAATTTTTTGGATTTAATTTTTATTGGTTGAAATGTCTTGGATAAATAAAATGTAATGTTTTATTTAAAAAAAAAGAAGATAAATTTAATGATTTATTAATAGGAGTGTAAAATTCTTAAACATTAGTTAAGAACAAACGGAGGGAGTAGGAATTTGGCGTGGGAAATAACAAAAATGCGATTAACGATGAAGATTTATTTTGTTGATACAACATCACTAAATTATACTACTACTCTATTTTTTGGATTTTTTATGTGTGTTTACTATTTGCAAAATAACATTATAGTTAATTTGGTAAATGAAAAAAATAGAGGGCAACATAAGTGAATGACAATGGGGAAAAATAAGTAAATTAATGGCGAAAAGCAAAATAAACATTTATTTTATAATGTGAATCATAGTTTGACTGGCTTCTTCATTATATATAAATCAATCTTAAAAGTTCAAGAAAAATCCATTTTCGTTTTAACTAAATAGTGCATTGTCAAGCCTAAAACTATGTATGTTAATGTTAAAAATTGTTAGTTATGACAGAAGAATTTGCAACTAAACTAAAAAGCAATTCTCAAAAATACTACACGTTAAAATTTTATTTTCCAAACTACATTTAAAAATTGTTTTTTCAAAAATAAAATAAAATATTATAGTTAATTAAGTTCTCTTTTTTGGAATCTTCCTCACATCATTCAAAGTTTTCTCAACCTTACTCGTATGTTACAGCGAGAAAAATAAGAAAATACTACAGAACTTGCAATGTAGTATCTTTGACTTGTGGACACCAAAATAAATACCGGAGTATATTAATGTCTCCTCAAATAACCCGATCTTTTGTTTATTTTATTTTTTTGGGAATGAATATAAAATTATTGTTCAATTAAAAAACTTTTACAATGAATGTGATTTTAAACTTGAGAGAGTTTCATTACAAAATCTAGAACCTTTCTTTTGAACAGAAGATGAAGAATAGTGAAACTTGTCTCTGTTCTCCTTAAGGGGTTTATTTATGTTTGTCCATAACTTTTTGTTAATTTCCATGTCAGATATTAATTTTAAAAACATACCAGTGAAACAACTCAAGACTAATTGACAATGAATGGAGAGGCACAATCCTCTTTTATATCGCTCAAAATCCCGTTCCACTTCTGATGTGGGACAATATTCCTCACATACACACAAAACATAATTTTTAAAATTTGTTTGTTTGATTAGAAAGTAAATATCATTAAACTTAAAATGTTTAGGTTTTGCAAATTAATTAACATATATTGCTTAACCTATCAAATTAGTGATACGCTGAAAAGAATAAAAAATAATAAAATATGAAAAAAAAAAAAAAAAACAATCTTTGCTACACCTTAACAGTAGACGCTCTTGGTGCCTTTTTAAGGATTCTTTGTTTCTCCTTAAACATGAAAGTATACATAAAGCGGGTAGAGATAAGGATTCCTTGTTTTTCCTGATAAAGAAAATAATGAATGTAGAGATACATAAAGTATCGCATACGGTAATTTGTTGCGTGCAAGGCATTAAAACTTTTAAATTTTCCAACAAAATACTTCCTCTTTAAAACTGAGTCAAAGTTAATTTATAAATGGACAGTAGTAGTTACGCGTTGCTAAAATTCCTTAACACTTTTGCCTTTTACTTTTTGACATTTAACCAGTTTTTATAAACATGACCAACTGGGCTTTCTCTCCCTGGCGATTTTGAAGCCCGTCCACCGGCACGGGCGAAACGCATCTCGTCGGCGTCGCCCTCGTTTCTCCGCTCTCGATGTCGCCTCTTCTTGCTACTCCATCTATTCTCGCGGTGTCTTCTTTTTCAAGAGTTTTTGCAACCGTCGCCGATGTTTCTGCCTTTGGTTGCGGTCACGCGGTCCGAGCCGGAGCGAGATCTCTTTCCCTACTATCTAAAGCTATCGCCGATGCTAGACCTTGGTGGGCAATTGGCGAAACCCTACCTCCCGTGGATTTCTCCGGTTCCGGTGAGGGTATTGAAGAGCTCGTTAAACACTTTCTCCTCCAAATCGAGCCCGGAGCGTGCCTCAACCGCCGGTTCTCTCACGAAGATCTCTATGGAGGCGGAAGCAGAAGGTATGGTGAGCCGTTGATATTTGGCCAGAGTTCTTTCCGGTAGAAGAATCCACCGTCTGCTCAGCCATGAGTTGATGGGCTTATTGGGCCATTGTTGCTGGGCTTGGCCCAGTCCATGTAGAAAAGTTCAAAACCTGGCCCACTGGAGGAAAAGCCCATCAGAAGATCATCATTGGTCGTCGCCGAAGCACGACATCATCAACTCTGTGAGGAGATTTCAACAGTTTTCTGGGTTCTGTAAAAACCCTGCAACCTTGACAATCTACTACAGGTTTGATTCGATATATCCGCCTTCCACCTTCTTAGCCATACGAGTAAGCAATGTTAACTCTAGATGTGTTTTAGGACTCATGTCTAGGTTTGAGATTGCTGGATTAGTTTGGTTAGATTCTCAGTGGAACCGTACTAGTTTGTTAATATCGTGTGTTTATACTTCCTCTTTTGAGAATAGACTCACACGTCCTTTTCTTCTCTTTATGAGAGACGATTGGATTTCGGCCTCAAAACCGATGAAAATCTCTTCCTTTATGGGGAGAGTAATTTTAAGCTCTATGTTTTTAGTCTTTACCAAGCGAGCTATGAACGATCATGTGCTGATCATGGGTCTAAAGAAAGCTAGAGTCATGAACTTCCCGCTCCAATCCTCAACACTCCAATGTCCCGTGGACTGGGATGCGTTTGTTGGTTTCTCGGTGGTAGGATGTTTAGAGATGAAGGCTTCAAGCAAAGTTATCCGCTGTTTGAACCTGGTTTCGAATACCGACTTTGGCTCCCTAGCTATCATGGAGGAATTGTCAACCAAGCCTTGGAATTTCTTCTTTATCCTGTTTTTATTTAGTTTAAACCTTTATGGCTGTATTTCCTGTGTGGATGATGGGAGTAGAGGATGTCTAATTCCCTCTACTTGTAATTTGAACTATGAGTATTGAATGAAAAGAATGTGTTGAACAAAAAAAAAAAAAACCCAGTTTTTATTACTGCTCGATATTCCCTTTTTTATTTGTTTGTTATTGTTGTTTTTAAGACTTCGATGCTTTTATTAACTATCTTTCTTAGTTCATACAAACTGAAATTGAATAAGATGATGTAAATACTTATCCCGAGTGATAACGCCTTTGCTTTATGATTCCTTGGACATCGTTATAACGCCTTTGCTTTATGCGCAAATTGTGCGTAGGTACTAGATTTTAAAATCTATATCACAACAAAAACATGACATTTGGTTGATGAAATGCCTTCTACAAGTTGAAGATAACAATAGCGTATATTCACTCTCGACGCAACTACGCATTTATGTGGACATTGATCATTATGTGCCGACTTATACACTTCATATAATGGAAAATTCGGAACTATGTAAAAGGTAAATTTGGCATAATTTTTCATTGATTTTTTTTTTTTTTGTACAATCTGACAAAGTAACTTAAACTTTAATTATAATGATTAAATCCAACTGGTCTTTTTTTAAAACAATTATTTAAATGAATTTATGAAAAATTTTGCTATACCAATTTTTTTTTGTCACTAAACTTACATATTGATATTTCATATTAAATATTGGTGGGGATAAAATAATTCTTCTTTGATATAGGTAAATCTTTTAGCACTAATATGTAGATTAGAACTCTCTCTCTCTAGAACTCTCTGACTTCTCACTAGGAAAAAAGAAGAAGATCTAGGTTTTCTTGCCCGGCGTCGGATTAGCCCGCGCCGGAGCTTGTATATAGCTTTGTTGTTTTTCATCTTTTCGGATCTATCTACTTCGGCTTTGTCCGATGTCTTTTGTTCCGATTATAATCGGATTCTCTTTCCGCTTTGACGGATCTCGTTCTCCGTCTTTGACCGGTGTTGGTCTCTTTTCTCTTATTCAGGAACAAGCTTTATCTTCTTCTTCTTTGTTGCTATTTCGAATCTCTCGCTCCTTAATCTTATACTTGTCATTTTCTAGGCTGGGAGTCAATACTCCCTTAATCCCTAATCAATAGTCTCAGTAGAAGATGATGGGTAATTTGGTCAAGATAATGACGGTCGGTGGTTAGTAGATTCCAGAGAGTAAGTTTTTGGAAGAGCTCTTAGAAGATCACGTTTGGGATATTAAACTTGACGGCTGAGTTATGTTAATCACGGCTGAGTTATTATACTTGACTTGACGGCTGAGTTATGTTTTGCATGTTTTACATTTTAAAACTTGTAAACAAAAATTGTTGTAAACGGCTGATTCATTTATATAAACAAAAACAAAACATTTAATTAAAGTTACATTGTCCATACTGAAAATTATCAGGGCCTAACTCATCAAACATTTTGACCTATTCCTACTTAGGAAGCATAGACTGCAGCATCTGCACTATCTCCTTTATGTCAACCTTCATATCGGCGATGTCCTCCTTAAGTTCACTAATTTCGTCGGACATAGTCATATGCCTCTCAGAGATAATTTCCAATTCTTCATCATGAGCTTCGTCGACCCACTTAAATACGTGATTTGGCCCAGATCCCATTGCGCAACGATAAAACTTTCGTCCCGGGTTAGATTTTGTCTTAGACATTAGCACAATTGTAACCGACCCACATCCACACCTTCTAGGTATTCCCCTCCCCAAATCCAGATTATTTGATAGTTAAGAACCCGATTAACAAAACAAATAGAGATTTTGGATAGATTTTGGTATGATTGTTCAATTTGTACTCTTTAAGACATTTGGGCAGGATTTTGGGCGGCTCTTCGGCGAGTGTATAGGTCACTGTCAAATCGGCGCATTAAATACATTTAGATTCAGGATTTTTGGCGGGATTTTTCCCGCCCGAAATAGAAACACGAAATGTTGTGACACGGCTGAGTTATGGTATGGAAAGACGAAACGTCACGTTACGGCTGACTTATATGGATTCATTATTATGGCTGAGTTACGGATTTTAGGCCCCAAAATAGAAACACGAAACGTCGTGACACGGCTGAGTTATGGTATAGAAAGACGAAACGTCATGATACGGCTGAGTTATGGAATCATTATTATGGCTGTGTTACGCAGCTAACCACGCTTTAAGACATTGAAGTTTAACCGTGTTATCTAGTTGTTCACTTTGTACTCTTTAAGACATTGCATTATAAATCAGTCATATCAGTATTATCTTATCTATATAAATCAGCCATCATACATTCATAAATAAACCATCATATATTCTTAAATCAGCCAAAAATGGCTCATTTGATTCATAAATCAGCAAGTGCATTATAAATCAGCCATTACAGAATAACTTAATCATTATAAATCAACCATTACATTATAACCCATTACATTATAACCCAGCCAATTACATTTATAACCTATTCCTACTTACAACGCATATAAATCAGCCAATTCCTTCTTCAATTCTTCAAGTTTAGCTACGGAGATGGTGAAAAAATTTCTTCAACTTCAACCATGTATGAGAACTTGTGGGATTTAACCAAGTCAATTCCTTCTCCAATTCTTCAAGTTTGGCTACGGGGATGACAATCATTCGCTTGCAAAAGAGAAATCACCCTAAATCTCTGTATCTTCATCATCATCAATGTCATCGTCATCATCATTCCACCATTAAATCTATGTTCTAGAGTAGATCCTTCTTCCGGTGTAACTTCAACCATGTATGAGAACATGTGAGATTTAACACCATGATTGAGGCAATCATTCGCTGCAAAAGAGATATCACCCAACCAATCAACCTTAAAGCCTGAATTTTTGAGGTATGTTAGTGCATTGTCTGCTGTGTCCAGGTCATCATTGGAAAGGTCTTGCAGTGACTGGCATAACATCTCGATTAGGTTGAGGAGAGCATTTATGATTGAAGTCCTCAGATGTTGGTTCTTTGCTTGGAAGTTTGATGCCATGTTTGGGTGTTTTTCGAATATACGCTTCAGAGATTCTGCCTGCAGTTGAAAAAGGATGAAAAAACAAGTGTTGTACCGGTAAAATTGAAAATTGAAAAAGAGAAACCACACTTACATTTATAACCTATTCCTACTTAGAACGCATATAAATCAGCCATTACATTATAATCCAGCCAATTCCTCCTTCAGTTCCTCAAGTTCTTTCTATATGACTTAATGGCTGAGTTGAGGCAATCATTCGCTTGCAGGAGAAATCACCCAAATATGTGTTAGATTAAGCGCACAAGGGGAATGGAAACCACACTTATAACGATTTAATCTTAACCAGTTTAAAATAAAATTTTCAAAAACTTTTTGAAAACCGAATACTCCAAATCACAAACCCTAAAAAAAAACAAAGACTTTTCTGATTTTTATTTGATAATTGGATACATACAAATGAGCCATATAACAAGTATATATAGGCTCAAATGAAACTTGCAACATTAAATCTGGGTCATTTACTATTCAACGACATTGTTGGCCGATCAACTTCCAACATTTAATCCGCTCAACTTTCAACAATTAATCCGGTCAACTTGCAACATTTAATCCGGTCAACATGCAACATGTACTGTTCAACATTTATTGTTGTATGTTATGGCTGAGTTATAGTATTACATTACGGCTGAGTTATGGATTTTGTTTACTTAACGGCTAAGTTGGTGGATTCATTATTATGGCTGAGTTATGGAAACTGAATCGTAACATTGCATAAGTCAGCCGTAACATTGCATAAGTCAGCCGTAACATATTCTTAAATCAACCAAACCACGAATTTTTGATTTTTATTTGATAATTGGATACATAGAAATAAGCCATATGACAAGTATATATAGGCTCAAATGAAACATGAAAAATTTAATCCACGCAAAAATAGAAAGACGAAACGTCGTGACACGGCTGAGTTATGGTATAGAAAGACAAAACATCACGATACGGCTGAGTTATGGTTAAGCCGGCTGAGTTATGGTTAATACGGCTGTGTTTTGGATTTGGGGGGGATTTTGGGCGGCTCTTCGGCGAGTGTATAGGTCACTGCACACCTACGCTAGGTGTAGCGGCTCTTCGAAGAGTGTATAGGTCACTGCACACCTACGCTAGGTGTAGCGGCTCTTCGGCGAGTGTATAGGACACTGCCAAATCGGCGCATTAAATACATAGATTCGGGATTTTTAGCTGGAGTTTTCCCGCCCAAAATAGAAACACGAAACGTCGTGACACAGCTGAGTTATGGTATAGAAAGACGAAACATCACGATACGCCTGAGTTATAGATACGACGGCTGAGTTATGGTTAAGACGACTGAGTTATGTTTAAACCAAAAACAATCCATTATTGAGATATGGTATTACGATACGGCTGAGTTATGGATTTTGTTTACATTACGGCTAAGTTGTGGATTCATTATTATTGCTGAGTTAGTTATGGATTTTAGGCGGGATGTTTCCCGCCCAAAATAGAAACACGAAACATCGCGACACGGCTGAGTTATGGTATAGAAAGACGAAACGTCGCGACACGGCTGAGTTATGGTATAGAAAGATGAAACATCGCGACACGGCTAAGTTATAAGTTATCACGGCTGAGTTATTAAACTTGACGGCTGAGTTATTATACTTGACGGCTGAGTTATGTTTTACATGTTTTACATTTTAAAACTTGTAAACAAAAACAAAAATTGTTGTAAACGGCTGATTCATTTATATAAACAAAAACAAAACATTTAACGAAAGTTACATTGTCCATACTAAAAATTATCAGGGCCTAACTCATCAAACATTTCGACGAGAGCAAGCCAAACTCTATAAGTCATCCAATCAGGCTTCTCGCCGCCATGAAACCATATCCTCTTCAATGTGCGCATTTAAGTGGGAAAAAGCGTTCTAGCCAGCAGATTAAACTGCGTCCAAACTGTCAAATTATGCCTCGGATTCCATCTGTATTTTCGCTATAAAAAAAAAACAAAAAGTATTAGTGTTTAAGAAACGAAAAGTTAAATCTAATAAGAATACATTATCGGTTATTCTTACAGTTAGTTTAAGAAACCACTGTCCCTTAACATCATCGGGCATGAAGCGGTAAGTCGACCACGGCTGAACCCATCCCTTTCGAAGAATATCCGGGATCGCCTGCGAGAGACCGTGTAAAAACTTAAACCACGTAACAGTGGTTTTGTCACACCAGACACCCGCACCAGGGTTTAGAAGAGGGAGGTTATCCCGATCTTGCATGTTGTGTATGGCATTGACCACGCTCTCGAACTTGGATGTATATGCAGGGACAATCGACATGATGTATGTTTTGATGAGATTAGGTTTTTGATGAGATTAGGTTTTTTCTTAGGTTTTGAATGAGATTAGGTTTTTTTTTTATGTTTCTTAGGTTTTGATGAGATTAGGTTTGATGAGAAGGGCTATATATAGAGAGAGAGAGAGAGAGAGATAGGAAGACGAAATGTCGCAATAGGGAGAGATAGGAAGACGAAATGTCGCAACTTAAAATTTTTACACTTCACGCCCAAAATAGAAACACGAAACGTCGTCACACGGCTGAGTTATGGTATAGAAAGACAAAACGTCACGATACGGCTGAGTTATGGATTCATTATTATGGCTGAGTTACGGATTTTGGGCCCCAAAATAGAAACACGAAACGTCGTGACACGGCTGAGTTATGGTATAGATCGATAGACGAAATATCACGATACGGCTGAGTTATGGTTAAGACGGCTGAGATACGGATAACATGACACGGTTGAGTTATCTAAATAACACGGCTGAGTTATCTAAATGACACGCCTGAGTTATCTAAATGACACGCCTGAGTTATCTAAATGACACGGCTGAGTTATCTAAATGACACGGCTGATACTTTTATATAAACACAACCAAAACATTTAATTAAAGTTACATGACACGCCTGAGTTATCTAAATGACACGGCTGAGTTATCTAAATGACACGGGTGAGTCCAAAATTTCAAACAAAATTTTTCATTCATTTTCAACAACAAACCATATAAATTTTATTCTTACACGTTTTCAAAAAACTCTGCTATTACATAATCCCATAAACAAATCGCACAAAATATAGCAGACGAAGTACTTATGTCTTTGTTAACATCATATCCAGTCCAACCACAATTTCTTTTTATGAAGTCCTTCGTTACACCATTGCAACTGCAACCTCCATAAGTGTAACTATCTTTGAGCTCTTTCATCATCCGCCTTCCACCCCACCAAATTTCATCACGAACTTTTTTCCCAAGTTTCTCCGTCTCCTCCATTGTCGTTGACAACATAGGCTTCAATAGCGAGGACAATACTTTTAGACCTTCATCTTTCGTTTCTCCTTCTGCAATGCAAATCATTCCATATACATAACAAGCTTTTTCATTGCCTTTCTTTGCAGCTTTAGCTAAACATGCCCTACCTTTATCTCCTTCTTCATCATGTAGAGAACACACTTTTAAACCTATGTAAAAAAAGTTGTACACACCTTTCCGGTATAGAGCCTCAGGGTTTCCATTCCTTATGCACCTATCCAAAAACTTGTAAAATGTTTCGTAAGTGTGAGGAAACCATGGCAGGAATGGAACGTCACGAAGTGTTACTCTTTCTACAACCCATCTTTTGTTGCAACAATCTCTTAAAGCCTTTGACACAAGATTTAGATTCTCGATGTCGGTAATGGAAGAAGATCCAACAAGTGCACATATATCTTCCAGAATATCATTTGACAACGAGGTCAGAGACACTGTTGGTTTGCCGGAATTTTTCCTCTTTAACAGAACTATTGCTACAATCGGCAGTACAAGAACAAACCAAAACCAGACCATTGTTCCTGCAAACTTGATAGGAAAGAAGAAATGTTTCGTAAGTTTGGAGGATATGGAAAGAAGATTCTTTTCGGAAGTTTGGAGGATATGGATGATGCTAGTGGAAGTTAAGAGGATTTGGATATTATATATATAGTAAAAGACTGTTCATTGGTTTTGTAACTGTTTCTTGGCACCCGTTCCAATTTTGGGGAAGTCTTCATTGAATCCTTGCGTGTTGTCTTTAGTTCATTGGTTTTGTAACTGTTTCTTGGCACCCGTTCCTGAACGACTGTTTGTTAATCCGCGACTACTACCAACTTCGTTGGAAGACGAAACATCGCAACTTAAAATTTTACACTTGACGGCTGAGTTATAGGAACTTCACGGCTGAGTTATGGATTTAGGGTTTAGGGTTTAGGGATCAAGGTTTAGGGTTTAATGTATAACATTTAAAAAGTATATGATTTATAGTCTCAACTGAATCAAATTATACACATTCAATTGAAAAAATTGTATATGGTTTATTGTATATGATTTTTGGTCTTAATTATCTATAGGTAATGTTTGAAGTACTTGTAAGACAACATATATCTCAAGATTAAGTTAGATCACATTTTCGATTTCATACACAAGATTAAGTTAGATCACATTTTAGATTTCACACACATTCAGTTGATTTATATTCATTTTATATTAATAAAATGAGCTTAATTATAATTTTGTAAGTCTTAAATCTTATATAAATGGTTTTAGGGTATGGCTGAGTTATCTAAATAACACGGCTGAGTTATCTAAATGACACGGCTGAGTTATCTAAACATACCATAAGTCTTCAAATTACATTTCCGATTTTAGGGTATGGCTGAGTTATCTAAACGAAATGGCTGAGTAATATATCATAAAAACCATAAGTTATACACAAAAAACATACCATTTACAGTCAAATCCTAATAATAAAAAAAATAAATAGAAGGTTCATAATTGGTAAATCAGTTGACTGCGTATACATATCATGTCCTCCTTCATCGAAGATCTCTGCTGCCATCTTCACCCGTAAACCCTGAATATTTACATCGCATATCCCATCAAAAGTTACACCAAGCGCTAGACACTCGATAAACTTCAGTGAATACACCCCACAATCGCCAACTTGGGTGTTTTGGGGAATGTTTTTGTCGCTTTTCCATCTGAACGCAAATTGTTTTTTGGAAGAGGTTTTTTTGCCAGAAATTACAGCATTGATCATTCCAGGGATCATTTGCATCAGCAGCCTAAATGCGTCAACCATTTTTTTTTTTACTTTCAGGAGTTACCTCTCCAATGATGGGATAGTAGGCATCAATCTTCTCCTTCAGAAGATCCACGTGAAACGCCACCCAATGATCGCCTCCAGTATGAAGAACTCCGTACAAGTGATCGACATCTTCTAACCACTTTTTGTTTGTCTGAAGGTGATGGGGAATCGCACCGTTTATGAGTAACTCATAACCTGAGTCTTTGAATTTGAACATCTTTGGCTTTATCTTGAACTGATTGAAATCCCGAATCCATGATTCTAGGAACCATTGGTCCACAAAGGCAATGCGCTTGGAAAAAAATGGGTTGGGATCTTCCATGGACCTTTTGATGAGGACTCTGATATACGCACCAACATGTTGTACACAGAATATTAAGTCAGCCATCGAATTATCATAACTCAGCCATTATTAAACATAACCCAGCCATCAAACAACCATAACTCAGCCATCAAACAACCATAACTCAACCATAAATAATCATAACCCAGCCATTAAATAACTAATAACTCAGCCATAAATAATCATAATTCAGCCGTAACTTATACTTACAGTGTCAAACAACCATCCATAATCACGCTTCGGCCACTGCGCTCTTTCACTGATGAGTATTCTGCAGAAATGAACTTCCTCGTTACTACCATCTGTCAGTGAAATGTGCCTAACAAGGAAACACAAGTCAGTTTAGGTAAATATTGCTAATAGCTGTATAAAATAAAAGAAAATGGTGTAAAAGTCCATACTCGAATGGCCTTAGATGTTGCATAAGTTTATCCAATTTATCCTGGTCAACAGGTGAAAGAGGATCATAGATTGCTGATGAAGGTTCAACATCCTTCCTCATGCACATCGTCCCTTTGTCTCCAAGAAGATACGGAAAAACTCTTGTAGGAGGGCCACTTGACTTCGCTGCTAACCCAGTTGTAGCTAATTGAACAACCTTATCCCGATAAGTCTTAATTCTTGCTAACCTAAGCCTTTCATCTTCGTCCTCATCAGAATCCGGTAACAATTCATTCCCTTTTGCGATCGCTTCCTCGGTTCCATCCTCAAGATCAGTTTCACCTCCAGCCTTCCCCTTCATCTTCCCAGGAGTAGGTGGAATAATAGGTAATCTTATTACACCGTCACGTAAACCCTTTGTTGGGACCTCCTTCTTTAACTCAGCCGGCTTATTCTTTAACTCAGCCGCTGCGTTCTCTTCCTTCCTCTTTAACTCAACCGCTGCCTTCTCTTCCTTCTTCTTTAAATCAGCCGCTTCCTTCTTCTTAGCAGCGTTCTCCTTCCTTTTAGCTGCAGCCTCAGTCTTCTTCTTAGCAGCATCATCAGCCTTCTTTTTAAATCAGCCTCATTTTCTATTGGTTTTTGCCTCCTAGAGCGTCGTAAATCTGCTTGCTTAGCAGGAGACTTAGCAGGAGAAATAGAAACGAAATTTGCCAGACCACTACCAAACAAATTCTTATTCGCCTCAGGAGTACCCTTAGGAATTTCGGCCTTCAATTTTGACCCGCAGCTTTCTCTTCGGCCTTACCAAGCTCATCAGGGGTACCCTTGGGAATTTCACCCTTCATTTTTGGAAAATACTGCTGCGGAGTTCGACTTTCGGCCTTAGCCGGCTCATCAACCGAAGTGTTTTTCGCCCACACAACATTATCAGGGGTCTTAGATTCCGTGTTAAGGACCGTTGGACTATTAACTGACTTATGCCGTGGTAATGTTTACGTTTTTGGGTTGGGAACATAGTTTTGGGCACTTTCTGATAAACCCAGAACTTTCAGACGCTCATCCACTGCATCTTTGGCATAATCACCAATTTTTTCTCAATATCAGCAAATTTTCGGCTTAACTCTCCAACGTTGGAATCAATGGCCTCAAACTTCGACCCAATCTTCTCAAACATAAAGTCAACCTTCCGAAACATAGAGTCATTGCTCTCAAACTTACTCGCAATTCTGTCCAGCGTAGAGACTATGGTATTCAGAGCCGCCGCATCCTCGCTTAAACTCTTTCCCTTTGCATCCTCCTTCTTCTCTACATAAGCAGCTTCACCCTCGTGTTTCTTATCTTTCTTCTGCTTTTTTTTGTGTGGCTCAGACACAGAGTCATAAGGAACTACAACCAACTTATTTTTTTTCTTCTCCTCCTTCCTCTTCTCCTCCTTCCTCTGCACATCCCAATAATCACCTGCTACATACCTACCAGAATGTAGGTCTCTTAGCAGGTTATCCAGTTGTGGGTCATCGTCTTGACCCGGCCACTGAGGAAACATGTCTTCTACAAACTCCTTTGAAACCATATGCCTCATACGCACCTACAACAATAACTCATAACTCAGCCATCGAATAATCATAACTCAGCCGTAAAAAGAATAACTCAGCCATCAAACAAAGAATAACTCAGCCATCAAACAAACAAATCATAACTCAGCCATCAAACAAATCATAACTCAACCATCAAAATAATAACTCAGCCGTAGAATAAATAATAACACAGCCATCAAATAAAGAATAACTCAGCCATCAAATAAAAAATAACTCAGCCTAAAACCTTACATGACCATGGTCTTCAATCTTCTTCTTCAGGACACTATCAAAACTTGAACGTGTCCGCGTTGCATCCCATCGAAGAAGCGAAACTTCTTCCTGGCCGACTAGTTTGCCAAAACGCTCTCGAAAGCAACTGACAGATTCATATGACCAAGCCAATAAAGTGTAACTCATGCCGTTGATGTAGTATGCCTTTCCTACTGGATTCAACGACTTAATACTACCAACAAGAGCTTCAAATGCAGCATGACCCCATGGATAAATCATCATGGATTGATCATCGAATACTCTTTTTGCAGTTTCAAACGGTGTCCTAGAATTATGATGCCCAACATAAATTCCCATGGCTTGAAGAACTAACAGCCCTAACCATTTACGCTTTTCAAAACTCCAGGCCTGACAGCCTCTTACTGCTGCCCTCAGTTCATCAGGCTTGGGTCCAAAACCATGCGGCACATTCAACTCCTCCCAGAACTCACTGTATTGGTCAGGTTCAATATTTTCTGTTAGCACTGGATCTGTGTTTAACCCAGTGATCTCACCAAACTCGAGTAAGCTAAACCTGATAGGTTGATCACCAACCACACTCCAAATCTCCTTCTTCTCTACTTTCAGTTGTCTACACAGTAGATAGTCTACAGTCCTAGCAGACCACCCGCATTTTCCATCAAATAGCTTAGCAATTATTCCAACAGGAAACTTCTTCAGTTCTTCCCACACCTCAAGTCCTAATTGTTCTTTAACAAAAGCGAAATCTCCGAAATAGGAATAGTGATTAAGCGCTTTATTTTCTAGATTAACAGCACGTCTTGATCTTCTAGGGTAATCAGGTGTTTGATGTTGTTCCATCTGATCACAAAAGACTTAAATAACTCAGCCGCAATAGAAAACTAACTCAGCCAAAACATAATATATAACTCAGCCGCAATATAACCATAACTCAGCCGAAAAACCCTAATTACAATATAATTGATAACTCAGCCACAACATAATTAATAACTCAGCCACAACATAATTTATAACTCAGAAACCCTAAACCCTAATTCAGCCACAATATAATTGATAACTCAGCCGTAATTTATAACTCAGCCAGCCGCAATAAAAAAAACTAACTCAGCAACAACATACCGGAGAATACCATTACAGACGATTTCGGCGAAAACAATTTCGGCGAAGACGAGACAATTTCAAGAAGAAGACGATTTTCTGGGAAGACGATTTCGAAAGAAACAATGTGGTTTTTTTCTTTTTTTTCTTTGAGAAGACACACTTAAACGTTTCTGCTTTTGAAACTTCCTTCTTATATGATCACGGTTATTTCTTGCTAAAGTGGATTTGTTTTTCATTTTTTAATTAACAATAATTTCAATTAAGAAAAACTAAACAAGGGTGTTTATCGTAATTTACTAGGGGTGTGAAAAGATTTGAGTAATTTTTGAAAGATATATGGTATTCTAGTCATATAACCATAGTTCCATGGGAGTTGAGTTATTTTTTCTATAATTTTTGTGTTCTTCACTGATTCATCTTGACCGAATTCACAACAGAAGCCTACAACCAAGATTAATTATACAACCAAAACCTAAAATGCAACCTTAACCGATCAGATTTTATATGAAACTTTTTAATTATGATTGCTCAACATTTCAAGACGTTGGGAGGGATAATTTAAGGGCATTAGCTCAAGTGCTCAACTCCACTAGGAAGCGTAATTTACGCATTAAACGTGTTATTTTCAATAACTGACTCGAACATGGAGAAAAATTATAGGTTAAAGATTCGGAACTTCTACGGTTTAACAACAAATTAAAAAAAAAAAAAAACATTTCAAGGCATTCCAAAAAGTCCAACATAATTCCTTCTTTTGTTCTCATCATGTTAAGCAACCAAATCACGGACAAGATCGCTAAATACGCTATCTTCTTCACTACTTGCGATACTACTTATCTTTAAGTTTACCGGATACTAAACTCTATTTGACGACTAAAACACATTTTAAAAAAGATATTGACAAATAAAAATGTCCAGATGAGAGTGGATAGAAGTCATCACCCGTTGCTTTCCATTCCGTCTAGGTCCAATTTCACTCCCAAAATTTGCGGTTCTACATGAAAATATCATTTAAGAATGACACTCGAGACATGGACGGGGAAAACAATTTCAATGTTTTGTGGCAAAAATTTAATATAATTCAATATCGGATACCAATATAAAAAATCTATATCAAATTACAGAAAACTAAGACTTTGTATTTTTATCTACTTCTACCTAACTTTTGTAATGTATTTTTTTATTTTGATATTATAATCATATAATTTTTAAGCACATAATACTTATCCAGATGAGACAAACAAATCTCTGGTTGCAACGTTTACACGCTTAAAATATACTAGTGTGTTCTTTTAAAAATAGGTTACAATTTTTTTTCTTTGTAAGTTTTAAATGTAAATAAAGAGATATTACGTTTGCATATATCTTTACATTTAAAATTTGTAAAAAAATAGTCAAAAATAGATAGCTTAACGATGTGTATTTATTTACTAAATGCAAATATTTCGCCCACTCCTAATTTCAGTTGTAAATAAAAATACAAATAGCATAACATAACTGAGACAGGATTGTCGTTTTTGAATAGTAGTTCTTGTTCCGTTTCTGCAGTATTGCATGCGACAATCCGAGATCAATTTTGTTTTTTGCTCCAGTAAACAATTATCAAAAAGTAGTTCTTTTTTTTTTTTTTGAGAAAGATTATAAAAAAATAGTTCATGATGATAAGTGAAACAATTAATAAAAACGCTTGAAAGATTTGAATGAAAGATTGGTCAATTCTTTCAAATTAAAGTTAATAAAAATCTATAACATTTTAAGTTTACGGTTAAGTTTTTAGAGAATTATATGTTTTGGGTAGGGCTTAAGATTTCAGGTTTAAATTATTATTTCATAGTTCGAAATTCACAGTTTGGATTCTGATTTTTGGACTTTAAATTAGTTTAAAACTATTTTTTATTAATCGTAAAAACATGGGTTGTGTGTTAATTTGTTATAATATATAGCATATTTTCTTAAGAATCATATAAAGCTTCAATTTCAAGTTTGTTACACTGTTTTTGGAACATATATTATTACTATTAGTCATTGTCAATAAGAAGGCTTAATTGATTCGGATTTTGTTTCAAAGATGAGCCATCGGATCGTTTTTTTTTTAGTAAACCCCACCCATTTGACCCATCCCGTCATGGATTCTTTTATTTTTGGTTCATGATGGGCCGATCCACGAGACCCACGAGTCAGTAATATTGACCTAAGCACGACCCACTATATTTAGTGGGTTTTGGTATTTATTCTAGAATAACAATAAAAATAAATTTGTTCATATGAAAAGCATCAAACAAATTTAAATAAATCCAAAACAACACATCAAAACAGGAGTTGACATCATAATTTATAAATAAAAATCAAAAGCATGTTGATATGCTCAAATTATCCCTAGAGCTACTTTTTCAAATTAAGAGATCGTGTGAAGTATTTAGGGTATCGAAATCCACATAGAATCAGTTAACACAATAGATTTCAATGTTCGAATTATGCTAAGCAATAATAATGTAAAATAAATCAATTGCAGAAACAGTAAATTGAAATGATTTGTTGGTGATTTAAATTCAATAAGAGACAAACGCTAGACCTTAACAAATTCATAGGAATGATTACAAATTGAAGGATAAACATACTGTCGGAATATTTATGAAGTGCAATTCTAGAACTCGAAACACTAATGTAAAATAAATCAACTGTCGTTGCAAATATTATCTATTTCTAAACCCTAGAAAACCAACTGTCGTTGCAAATTGAGATTAATTTAAACAAGCATTAAATTCAGGTTCGATTTGTTCACAAAGACCCAAAGCCAACTGTCGTTGCAAATCGAATCTTTGCTCGCCTATGATTTGGTTCAAGTAATCTAATAATGTTGTCGCATCTATTAAACAACCTATGATATCTAATTCAGGCCTAAATCAAAGTTAAAGCAATCAAGGTGAAGAACAAAAATGATACAATCCCAATAGTAAATAAACCCTAACAACTTTTCATCATCCTTTGAAAGCCAAAAAACCTAACTAGAAGATTATCAGACATAGTAATTGAAAACATCTTTCTGAATAAAATATCTATTAGAAAACAAAGCATAGCCTAAACAATGACTTAAGAAAACTATATATAGAGAAGGAAAAACGTTCTCGGGCAAAACTGCAAACATCTGGAACTTTCTGGGGCAAAAACGCAAATCTTCCAAATTAATATTTTTGTCCCAATTTTGATTGTGTCGAGCGACAGGGAGAGCTTGACAGACTCTCTGAATTTTGATTATGAACTTGCAACTTTGATTGTTCATTCTACAATGCTCCAAAATGCTCCAGTAAACACCAACTATGCTCCAAACGTCCATGTGCCTAATAATACCACCAAAAACTCGAAAAACACCTAAAATACTCTAGAAAACGGACTTACATCATGGCTTAAAAACCGTAAAAACCATGATATATCACATGTGAAAAAATCAAATAAGAAATGATAAGAGTTTATGAATTTGACAAAACATTTTGTTTTACACGATCATCTTTGCCCACGAACTCAGGGAAGCGTGTTGATTCTTTCTCAAGTTTGTTATTTATCACTTGTACTAGTTATTATGTATCAAATGTGTTATAATATATCTATATCTAGTATATGTATAATATTAAAATATATAAATCATGTATAATTATTCATATATGAGAATTTAGTGGGTTGCGCGTTAACCCACCGCCGTCATGTGTTTTACCCACTAAACCTACCGCCCACCATGGGTCAACCCATGAGACCCATTTTTTGGGTTTACAATATTGAACCCATACTCGTCCCATTGTGGGATAGGTCGGGTCCGATCTGTGGATTTTGACCCATATTGTCAGCACTACCTTGAAATGTATTAGAAATTTGCAATCTATACCAAATTTCTCAATATTCGAAAATACCATTTTTGTGTATTTAAATGGCAATTATATCCATAATTAAGCTTTACAAATTGATTATATTTGTTTTTTTATGAAATGATTTAATTTTTAAAAATTTGAACAAAGTTAAATTATAATTTTAAAATTAGTAATTTAGAGATATTTGATATAAAGTAATCCAATATATGCAAAAAATTAAGTAGTCCAATATCACGTTTATATATAGAAGCCAATTAATTTAGATAATAATACGTCAAATCGATAAACATAAAAAATTAAATCAATGTTATTTAGAGCATGTTTAATGCAGACACTTAAGAAAGTGTCTTAAATTTAAATTATTAATAAACTTAGGAAAAGTAGATCCAAAATAAAGCTAAATTAAGTGTCTTAAATTGGAGTTTTTTAAAGATTTTAGACACTTTCTTAAAATACTAAAGTGGAGGTTTGTGATTAAATTTAATTTAGAACTACTTTAGACGGTCTCAATTAAACATGCTCTTAATAACTTGATCATTGATTTATTAAATATTATCAACTTTGATAAACAAATCATTGTGTACCAACTATGGAGTAATCATTGGCGAGTGTTGTTTGGTTTCTTTTGCTGAAGGAATTATTGCAAAATGTAATACTACTAGCTATACAGACTTTGGGTAAATTAGGTCCAACCAAAACTAAAACAAGATTAAACAATTTTAATAGAATCGGCTCTTTCTCAACTAAACTGTACTATTACAAAAGAAAAAGAAAAAAACAAGCTGTGCTTACTATTTAAGGAGGATCGGGAAAACTATGTCTATTGTTATTTTCAAAGCTTTTTATATAATGATTCTTTTACATTGCTATTATTCTTCCATGTTGACTTTGTAGAGAATGTTCAAAAGCTTCTTCTTTTTTTTTACTGTGGTGAAACATGTTCGACGAGAATGTGCAACATGTTTGATGAGTTTGTTTGACCTCATATGTATTTATTTTTGTTGGAGGTGAAGAGATATAAGAATAGAACAATTAGATGAATGATGGCAAAAAAAAATGATTCTGTTAGTTATCCTTCATGTTGTCGGTTTTCTCCGTCGGTTAATTTGGATATATATGAATGAGAAATGGAACACATGGGTCATGTGTTTTGGAAAACCTCAACCTTTGCTAAATAAGCTACATGTAAAAAGTCTCACATTAACAGTTTCGGAAAAAATTATAGTGATATATATAAAGGAGTGACCTTTAACTGAAATTCAAAACATGTGTAAAACATTGATATGGATAAGAGAAATTAGACCCAATTACACATGTGCTAGCACTTGCTAGATAGAGATTTACATATCGTGATGAAGACGCAGAGGTATGTGAGTTAGAAACTGTGAACATAAAGGATGCATCATATAATTGTACACGAAGCAAGCAGCTTGGAGTGGCGGGAAAGCTATCGGTCAAAACTTGTTGAGCTGGACAGAGAGTATTTACGTTTGAAGCTTTGAAGTCATTATGCATACATAGTCTTAGTTATGAGAAGGTCACAATCAGATTCGTGAAACGATTATAAGATATTTCATTTCATAGACTTGGTATGCCTTCCTACCTTAACGGCAAGACATGCACATTTGATTATTGTTTTCGACTCTTTAGGCCACAAGATTGTAATCGAGTAGCGAATAAATTTTTACTCTAAGCATATGAATTTGGTTTTTATGTTCCTTGGATAAATAACAATGTACCAAATTGGTTAAAGGATCCTATGAATTCCAATTAATTTACATTATATCTCAGCATTATTAATGAAAAATTACATTATATTAAGCCTAAAATGAACTGTTTCGTCCAAAAATAAATTTGTATTACACCATTACCCATTAGTTAATAACAAGCTTTTGACATAAAAAGAATGAAAACATTAGGTGGGAAATTTTTTTTTTTATCAATGACCTAAACATATATGATCGAAATGTTTTTCGTCCTTGCTAAAAATCTTGTGTATATGTTAATGTTTTAAATACTGTTTTCATCTTTAGATATAGATAATTTTTGTAACGAATTGTGTTATTATTTTAAGATGACTTAACTATTTGTTATTAGAAATATAGTATTGATATATAAGATGATTATGCTATTTTGAGATGTAGTTTATGTTGGAATAAAAAACAGACCACCATTCACTAGTTTTATAGTACAGAAAATAATAGATACCAAAGTTAAAGTGATAGAATGAGATCCTATTTAAACAACTAATTAAAATGTTATATACAAATTTATCCTATATTGACTTCCATGCAAAACATTTCATCATCTTACTTTTACAAGCAACTATGTTTTAATTAAGTATCTGAGATTATGACTGCTCAACCTTTTAAAATGAAAAGTATTATTTCTCTACCGACACATCTCAACGCTATTTTGTTGATAATATCTTGTTTAAATGTGTTCTAATTGCATTAACATCTTACTATCAAAATTATTAACATCAACTCGTTATTAAGAACCACTCACACCCACATGCGTGTGTGTGTGGGTGTAGTGTGTTTTATCGAAGTTATCCTTTCTAATGAGAATACAATCATGATTATGCAAATTAAAATAAGTGACACTATTTTCTTCTCAATAAATACGAGGACAGAATGTTCTTCGCAATTGTTTAAGTGACACACGACTTAATTAATCTTTAGATTTCACTATTTTTCCTCCACTCAGATTATGTCGGCAAAGCACATTTCTACATATATATTATGTAAGTTGTTTGATTATATTTATTTTGCTGAAATGATTCAAGCAACTGGTAAAACAGTTAGTATAGTTTTCTCATTTCTGTGATTCAATATTAGTTTAAAATTATTTATTTAAGGGAGGATTAGTTTAATATTCTAAACAAACCCAATAATAAATTTGAAAATGATAAAAATAGTTTTTTTTTTGAATAAAAAGACAAAAATATTCTGATATTTGATGATTTAAAATTTTAAAAAAAATATTTTCTGAAATTAAAAGAAATGCTAATATGTGTGAGCATAAACCCACACAAACGAATGTAAAATATTAAATGATTTTGAACACTCGATTTGACTAAACTTATAGATTTGAAAGGATATTAAACCCTAGAATGGGTCCTGAAACCCTCACAAACGAATGTACAATATTGTATAATTCAAAACACTCTATTGGACTAATTTAATGGATTTAAAGGAATAATTAATCCTAAGATCATATCAGCCTAAACCCTCACATACGAACGTAAAATATTGAATGATGTCAAATATTTGTTTTGAATAAATTAGTTGATTTAAGTATAGAAAATGTTATTTTTTAAAAACTTTTGACAAAATGATTAGTTTTCAGAACAAAAAATGTTTAAGAGATTATTGTTACAAATTTATCTATATTTAAAGCCTATGTTATTTAATATTTATAAATTATGCTCAAAAGATTTTAAAGTTTAGTGCTATATATTGAGTATCCAAAACCAAATACCATTTTTTTTTTTTTTATGTCATGTAAGAAGCGGGTGAAAGATTTTCTTGTTTGTATGGTAAATATATTTTCACAAAATCATCAATTGAATTAAAATAATATATACTCAAATTATTACTCCATTTTTATTTTCATTATCCTCGTCACAACCGACAACGGCGATCGATTAATGCGGATATTGAGTTGGAATTGTCAAGGTTTAGGCCCACGCCTAACCATTAGCTATTTACGGGACCTTTGGAATAAGTACAAGCCCGATTTTTTTATTTCTTTCAGAAACAAAACAAGATTTTGTTTCTATGCAAAATTTTCAATTTCATTTTGGTTATAATAAATTGTACACGGTAGACCCGTGCGGTGCAAGTGGTGGACTTGCTTTATTTTATAATAATGATTTTAATATTTCAATTTTATTTGCAAATAATCGAATCATTGACATTGAGGCAACTATTAATGGAAATAAAGTATTTATCTCCTTTGTGTACGGAGACCCGGTTCCAAAATGGAGAGAATATGTATGGGAACGGTTAACAAGGATCGCAACCAAAAGGTTTGATCCATGGATGATAATTGGAGACTTAAACGAAGTCATCGGTAATCATGAGAAAAAGGTGGCACTCTAAGGAATGCTAACACGTTTCAAGCTTTTAATACTATGATTTTAAATTGTGGTATGCTAGAATTTCCATGTCTAGGAAATAAAATGTCTTGGCGGGGGCGTCGCCGAATGCAGGGTCAAACAAGGTTGGAAACTATTTGGTGCCGTTTGGACAGAGGTTTAGCAAATGAAGATTGGCACGCAATTTTTACACATTCTATAGTGGAATATTTAGCTATGATTGGCTCGGATCACCGACCTATTCTTGCTACTATAGATAATAAGATACCACGGGGGCGGCGACAATTTAGGTTTGATAAACGTTGGATTGATCAAGATGGATTAATGGATTCAGTAGAAGTTGGATGGAGAGGCATGGGGGGGACATCATAACGGTAATTTTGTGGACAGAATTATTGGTTGTCGCCATGAGATATCGAAATGGCGACAACAGCACCCCCCCTTATGGAAAAGAAATAATTGCAGAGCTTATAAAGGCAGTGGAGGAATGCCAAAACGATGGTTTGAGGACTCCAGAGGAGTTATGTGATCTCACAAAACGTTTGAGGGAAGCATATAAGGATGAAGAGGATTATTGGCAACAAAAAAATCGCATGACAATGTACAAGGAAGGGGATGCAAACTCCAAATTTTTCCATGCCCTTACCAAGCAACGCCAGGCACGAAATCGGATTATAGGACTGCATAACTCTGCGGGTACTTGGGTTACTGCTGAGGACGAGGTCCAACAAGTGGCAGTTAATTATTTTGAAGAGTTATTTCAAACTACGTCCCCATCTGAATTTACGAAAGTATTGGAAGAGGTCCAGACATCGATTACACCTCAGATAAATGATTTACTTACGGGATAGGCGACAGAGGAGGAGGTTCGGAAGGCGTTGTTTATAATGCATCCTGAAAAGGCGCCGGGCCCGGATGGGATGACAGCATTATTCTTCCAACATTCATGGGATATAATTAATGGGGATGTTCTTCTTCTTGTTAATGATTTTCTCCAGACAGAATGTTTTGATAAAAGATTAAATATGACGAATATCTGTTTAATCCCAAAGACAGAAAGACCCACAAGGATGACGAAATGAGGCCTATAAGTCTTTGCAATGTTGGATATAAAGTTATTTCTAAGGTTCTTTGCCAACGGTTGAAACAAGTACCTCCAGATTTAGTATCTGAGATAAAATCAGCTTTTGTAGCTGGACGTTTAATTACGGATAACATATTGATTGCTCAGGAAATGTTCCACGGATTGAGAACGAACAAATCATGTCAATCCAAGTTTATGGCAATGAAAACTGATATGAGTAAGGCGTACGATTGGGTAGAATGGTCTTTTATTGAAAGTTTACTGAGGAAAATGGGTTTTGCGGAACAATGGATTAGTTGGATGATGTGGTGTATTCGATCGGTGCAGTACAAGGTTCTCCTTAATGGACAACCAAAGGGACACGTAATTCCAAAAGAGGTATGTGGCAAGGAGATCTTTTATCCCCTTATTTATTTATCTTATGCACGGAGGTGCTAATCGCTAATGTACGTAAGGCAGAAAAGGAGAAGAAATTATCGGGATTAAAAGTAGCACGAGCGAGCCCTGCTATCTCTCATCTACTTTTTGCTGATGATAGTCTATTTTTCTGTAAGGCAACCCCGGCAGAATGGCCAACGCTTCAGAATATACTACATGTATATGAAAAAGCATTTGGACAACAAATTAATTTCTCCAAATCCTCAATTCAATTTGGTCACACGGTGGATCCAACGGTTCGAGAGGAAATTCATCAACTCTCTGGGATCACAACGATAGGGGGTATGGGTACTTATCTTGGTATCCCAGAAAGTTTGGGAGGCGCAAAGACACAGGTTTTTGCTTTTGTTAAGAACCGCTTGCATGATCGAATTAATGGGTGGACCTCAAAATTTCTTACAAAAGGAGGAAAGGAGGTTCTTATCAAATCTGTAATGGCAGCTTTGCCGACATATGTTATGTCTAGTTTTAGACTCCCTAAAACTATAACATCACAATTGACTAGAGCAGTGGCGCAATATTGGTGGAGCTCAAATGGTAGTCAGAGAGGGATGCACTAGGTTGCATGGGATAAACTTTACAGGGATAAGCAGGATGGTGGTCTCGGGTTTCGGACAATTGAGGAATTTAATACGGCACTTTTAGCAAAACAACTTTGGCGATTATTGGACAATCCGGATTCCCTATTCCAATGAATTCAGGTACCTCTTATTCCCCATCTTATGGATGGAGGAGTATTATTTCGGCGAGACCCTTGGTTAGAAAAGGTCTAATCAAACGAGTTGGGTCGGGTTCTTCCATCTCTGTATGGTAGGATCCTTGGATTCCAGCTCAACAGCCTCGGGTAGCCACATGTAAGACAACAAATTACTACCAATCTTTCAAGGTTCACCATTTGATGGATCCTTTAACAAGGACTTGGAATATGGATTTGCTTAATGCAATAATAATTCCTGAAGACGTGGAAATTATTCGGAGCATCCCGATAGGAAATCTCTTTGCGCCAGATTCAGTTGGCTAGTATCATACAAAATCTGGTAAATATACTGTAAAATCAGGGTATAGAGTAGAACGTAATAGTATGCAATCTACTCGAGGTTTAGTTTATGGTCCAACAATACAACCATTACAGGCTCAGTCTTGGAAAATACAATGTCTGCCAAAATTACGTCATTTCTTATGGCAAGTCATCACAGGTTGTATTTCTGTAACTGCTAATTTATGGAATCGTGGAATTAGATGTGATACACAATGTGCTCGGTATGGTCTGGAGGAGACGATCAATCATGCCCTATTTGAATGTCCCCCAGCTTTTCAAACTTGGGCATTGTCGACTACCCCAACAGCACCAGGTGTATTTCCTGTATCATCTCTTTGGACAAATATGGATTTTCTTTTCTGGAGGATGCCTTCTGGATTTCAGGATAATATATTTCCCTGGACTCTATGGTATATTTGGAGAGCCCGTAATGATAAGGTCTTCAGAGGTATAGATGTGGATCCCCATGTTGTTGCCCGCAATGCAGCCGCAGAAGCTCATGCTTGGGAAAAGGCTTTTCTGGAGGATACTCCCATAACTACTATGGACATTGGACTCAGTAGGGAAACAAGACAGTTTACAGGGTTAAAATGTTATACAGATGGATCCTGGAAGGATACTGATTTTGCATCTGGTATTGGGTGGTTTGCTTTTCACAACGAGGATACAGTGGACTTAATGGGGGCCCGTAACACGAGACGTAGTTTATCCCCTCTCCATTCAGAAGTAGAAGCACTGCTATGGGCTATATTGTGCATGCTCTATAATCAAAAGACGGAGGTAGCTTTCGCAACGGACTGTTCTGATCTGGTGAAGATGGTTTCTACACCAAAGGAGTGGCTGGCGTTTGCGATAGAGTTAGAAGAATTCCAGAAGTTGAAGACGAGGTTTCATTTCTTCACGTTGTCCCTTATTCCGCGTACTCGTAATTCTCGGGCGGACAAGCTGTCGAATTGTGCACGTCTAGTTAATCACAATATTTTTTTTGTAAGCTCCCAACCACCGGATTGGGTAACCGGTGGTGGTAAAAGAGTTTTATGCTGTTGAAAAAGAAAAAAAAAACCCTTGACATAATATTATACTCTTTTTTTAGTATCTAGCATTATAAGAAGACTTCTCTTCCAAATTCGGCTTTCTCTATGCTATTTCTATCCATCCAAGAAAAAGTCATTTCACGAGATGCATATGTCACTATTATCAACAATACTTTGTCTTCTCTAACCCAATAACAACAGTTTGAAAAATAATATTAAATAATCTAGCCAATTCTTCCCCATAGGGCTTCCGTAATATTTGCTCCGATTCCATATTTATTTTAATTCGATCCGAAAAATCCGGATATTCATTACAAATCAAAGCAAAGCAAATAGTAAAATATACTATCCATCTAAACTGAAGCAAATCACAAATACTAATTTTAAAAATCCGAATATCTGCTTCGATCCGTAATTTCATATATATTTACATATATTTGCATTTTTAGTCTTTTTTAAATACATTAGACAAAAAATATTTATGGTAAAAATAAAAAGTTACTAGTTTTAAATATATGTTTTCGTATTTTTTTTCTTAAATAAAAAGACAAATATTTCATTTTCACCATTTAAATCATCTACTTTTTAATTTTCTTTAATTATATTGAGTAAAATTTTATAATTTATTATATTTATTCATTATATAGTTTAAATAGCACATTAAAATAAATAGTTTTAATAAAAAATGTAATGTTTTAGTTTCGATATTTTGGTTTAAAACTAATATCCGTGAGTATACGAATATCCATAATTATCTGTAACAAATCCGGATATCCGTAATTCCCAATATCCGAATTTTTTCGAAGCAAAGCTAATCGGAAAATGAAGTATCCGTTAAAAACAAATCGAATCATAAATACTGCATTTTTTTCGAATATCCGCTCCGTACTCAGGCCTACCCATATGAATACTTTGTGTAATAACACGGTGCACCCTTTCCTCTATAAATGCTTCCAAACATCATCTACGGAATTACATTTTCTGTTTATTAAACAAATATATTGACAGTTGACAAAAAAAAAGAGCAAATATATGGACAAAACATCTTAGCAATTTATGTTTCATAAAAACATCTTAACAATTTTCAGCAAGATCTACTGATAGCAAACTCCTAAATTCTAGAAGCGCATTTTTTATATTCTCTCGTAATGTGTCACTCGTAGTTGGTTCAAGCGATTATACATAGATTCACGAGCATTACACACACGAAGACATTTCTTAAATTTCATAATTTTTTGATGAAAATGAGAATGTTTTGCGGATGTCCTATATAAGCAGAATATTTTCGATGAAACTTCTATTTGAAATTCGTTAGAAGGCTACAACGGATACTCTCTAGTAACGATTCTAAAATATAGTGGCATGTCCATCAAAAACGTTATAACCGTTTTCTTAAGATAAATTTATTAACAACTCAACAACATAGAGAATATTATATGCGGAACATCTGAACAACATAGAGATTAATATTATAGAAATTCAGAGAAAAGGGGGCTTTCATGGAGAAGGGGACGTTGCATTATGGAGGAAATAAGGTGACAAGTATACAAGCACATTCAACGCTAAACTGGAATCATATTAATTAGGTTTTTAAAGTCAGAGTAACTTGGCATAAGGGAATCTAGTTCCCTTTTGCCACGCCGAAACTCACAATTTTTACTTGGCTACCAATTCACAATCTCTTAGCTACGGGGGAGATGAGTTTGGCTAGGAATGTAGGAGTTCTCTAGAAGACGAGCCAACCTATGTCAAAGCCAAATCGAAAATCGAGTACACGCGGTCGTATTCATACAAATACGGAAAGAATTAGTTAAGGAGAAGAACGCTGAGATTGAGGAGAAGAATAATATAGATATTAATTCGTTTATGCTGGACCAATTTTCGGGTGTTTTTTGTTAAGCCTTACCAATAATTAACACTATTTTTGGTTTAAATTTTTTAAACTACGTTTTAAATTATGTTTCAAACATTTACTTATGATATAGTTATTTTATATCGAATTTTTTATTCTCTAAACATTTTAATCAGTATTTATTAATTATGGTACATATACATATAAAATTTTAAAACAATCTAATATAGTTCTCGCAAAATCAATGATTAAAACTCTAACTACATAAAAACTAATAAATTAGAAAATGTGAGGATAAAATCCTTGATGACCAAGTCATGCCATTAAGAAAATGAAGCCAAATGTTATTCAAGTTTACTAAAGGTAAATGTAAGTTGACTCTCAATAAATTATCATTTTGGGACCACTATGGAAAACAGCTACAAGGCCTTAAAGAAACAACGTACAAGTTTGTTCTTTAGTGCTCCCAATTGTGCAACATCTTGATTGTGCTTATGGTACAAATGAAAACAAAAGGAGCCTCCGTTTGGCGACTCAAAAGTGGCGTTTTGCGTTTGCTTTAGGTCAAGACATGAGACAAGGGTGTCACTATATATAAAGGACATTTAGAAGTTAAGAGAGAGAGTAACGGATTGAGGATTGAGATTGATAGAGTAAGCAGAGAAAACTTGTAATTGTCTAAGCTTGTTCATGTTTTCTCTAAGTCTTAGGAATAGCTTGAGTGGTCTTTAAGTGCTAGTGAAGGGCATTAAGTGTATCACTAAGTATTCCTATTGTAAAACTCTATCAAGAATTTAGTGGATTCCGAGCAAAGACTCGACGAGACGTAGCTACCCTAGTTAATGCGAGTGTTCTTACATTTACATTTCATTACACAGCTCTCTTCTTCTTCCAAAACACAAAGTCTTTACATTTACTCTGTTTTAAGCTCTTTTTTGCTTAAAGCTCAAAGGTTTCTTCTTTTAGCTTCTTTTCTTGGTTTGTTTGGTATCCTCTTAAGGGAAAGTCGACTCCTCTTAGGTTAGGAAAACCTAACAGAAAAAAAATCCGTTAGAAAATCCTCCGGAAAGTTGCCTAATATATTATATATATAGCCTTTTGTCATATTTTCATCCGAAATTCACTGAAAAGGTGATTGATTAAAACCATGGGAAAATTATAGTAAAGTTGCAATGGATTTCCTATGGTTTTAATCCGTCGATGTTTTTTTTTTCAAATTTAGATTTCGATGACTTAGAACCAACGGTCGAATCTCTTCAGAATTTTGTTACTTCTTGTATTGTGTGGTGTAATAGATTTTGTAGTACGAACTGTGAGAATTCTTAAAACACGAACGTTTTTAATTATAAACTACCTAAAATAGAGTACGATTAACTTAATATTTATATTTTACAATAATTGCTCCGCGAGGAAATTTGAAGAAGCGAACCATTAAGTTATATATTGGTCAAATTAGCTTGCATGTCTTGTCTGAACATGAATAAGACCTTGTTGGGTATCAGTTATCACGATTCGATGAAGATATATGCGACTTTTCCCCAATTGAAATTTAGTGACCGTTTTCTAAGACTTTATTTTGTATAAATTCAATGCGACAATCTTATAAAATAATAGTTTTAATTTGGTGATAAACTTTTACATGTATATATACTGAAAATTATTAAATTTATATATAAGTTTAACATCATGAAACCTGTAACGTCCCGACCGCCCTTTCCATAGGCCCGTCCACTCTTGGCCCGTGGGTCCATCTTGTCCGACGGCTGGTGCGTTAGTCCGGAAGGCTTGAAAATAATGTTTACTAACCTTACAAATTACCACGCGATTTTTCTCCATATTTTGTCTTCACACACACGATATTTGAAATGACTTTACAGTAAGTCATCCATCTTTAAATTGTTTCAGGTCAAACACACTTAACTCTGAAATTTTCTCAAAACTTGTGATCGAAAAAATAAGTGCATTTTGGTGACATAGGTAGTCAAATCAATTATTTTAAGCATCTCCGCATACACTACATATTTTCTTGAAACCGGAGCGTGACAGAAACCTTTAGATAGTTGAAAAAAAAAAAACAGTTAGAAAATAGCGAAACAGAAACATTAGATCGATCCAATTTCTTATCCATGCATGTGACCTCTCAGAAGAAATTGACCAAACATGTTACATCTTCGACTTTATTTTTAAAATAAAATCGGAAAGAAATGGGTTCAACATATAATAATAACGAAGATAATGTCATTTTCTTATATATGGGCCGTTAATAAAATGCCAGTTTCTGATTCCAAAGAAAAAATTGTCAGTTTCTTTGTTGGGTCGGTTCATTGTATTTATTTATTTAGGTACATTCAAATATATATATCATGCATCTAGTATGCGGTAATATTATATGTTTGTATATGGGCAGTATATTATTATACGATGATTGAAGCTTTTAATCCTCTTTTTAAGGTTGCGAGTTAGACGACGGATTGGGCCGACAGTTCTTCTATTTACAGTCTTCTTTTTTGGCGTCTATTTAAGTCAAAATGAGATTTTTTACTAGATTAGTAAACCAGATAGTCAGAGATGTAAACAAAAACATTATAATTGCGAGTTACATTTGTTTAGAAATATTTTTATTTATACATATATTGTCTATGTTATATACATATATTTTTAGAATTATAATTGCGAGTTATAGTTTTTTTTTATTAAATAGTAAACCAGATAATAGTCATGTCCAACTCGCGCCAATCCCAAACTAACATTCATTTACGTTGTTAAGGGGTTAAAGACATGTCTCACGAGTAAGACATCCTCGATAGTTAACACAAATTTTCATCTAAGGGGCGGTTATTGGGAGATGAATTATCATACAGTAATAAATTTTTAAAATTCAAAGATTTATTAAATTTGTAGAGAGTTTTGTGTATTTAGAAAATTTGGTGATTAGAATTCTAAATATAATATCCGCGAACCAGAAATGTGCATTCTGGTGGTCGTGTCGAGCGACACAAGGTTTGTGTCGATCAACACGAAGGTTTTTAGGGGTGTCAATCGACACAGTCGTGGTGTCGCTCGACACTTGTGTTTTGCTGAACCGAGTAATTAACTTTTTAATTACTGTTTGTGGCTCGGTTAGTGTTATTTAAAGACCTAGGGCTGCGGTTTTTTGTCCCAGCCATCGTGATTAGAGAGAGAGAGCAGAGAAAAGCTTTGAGAGAAAGAGTGATTTCGTGAGTTGAGGTGATTGTTGCAAAAAAATCCCTCGGAAACCTTGTTCTTCGAGTTCTAGAGGCGTAAGGCTTGTGTTCTTAGTGTAGATCGATCCGATCGTTCGTTTTCTGAGTCTAGAGGTTCTGTTCGTGTGTTCTTCGTGCCTAAATCCGATTTCCTTTCATTCCTATTAAGCCAAGGTGAGTTGTGTTTTCAGGTTGTGTTTTGTGATTGAATTGTGTGTGGAATCGTGTGATGATGATTGATGTGATTGTTGTGGCTTGTATGCTTGTTATTGTCGTGTTTGCATTGCAAGGTTACGACTCATGTTCACCGGAATCGTGATACGAGAGGATGAACACGATTTTGGTGCAACACAGAGGCGTGTCTTTCGACACCAGGAGGGTGTCGAGCGATACGAGTGTGGTAGTCGTGTCGATCGACACGAGTTGTTCAGTTCCGGAAATTATTTTTTTTTGCTTTGTGTTGATTGGTTTACCAGAGCCTGCTAGTTACGCCGGTAGGCGGAATGACCAGCTCACAAAGTATTTATGAAATACTTACGCAACTCTTATTTCCATGTGTTGCAGGTAAAGAAAAAATGTGATCGCGGAATCGAGGCGTAGGAAGAGGATGATAGGAAATTAAGTTTCGTTGTTTAGACTAGCGAACCGATTGTGTTAGGTTGCTAGATTTGATCATTCCTGGATTTGAGTATTGAGTATATTTTATTGAATATTGGTCGTTTATTTAGTTGGATTATTTGATTTGTGAGTTTCCGAAGTAGAATTGTTAATTAAAAAAAAATGTTGGTTGTTTCACTAAAAATCCAAAGGTTTTATGAGGTATTCTCAAAATCTTGTTGAATGAGTAAAATTAGAACAAATCTATCTACAAATAACAATAGATTCTAATCGATTTATAGAATCTCTAAAAACTAAACTTTTTGAAAAACAATAGATTTTGAATGGAGTTTTAAACTCATCAAACCAATAACAATGGATTTCATTAAGAATGTCATAATCCATAAATTAATAACAGTGGATTCTAAAAAAAATTAAAATTCTTAAAAATCCATCAACCAATAACCCCTTAAGTTTTTATCGAAATTAATCTTATGTTTTTCTTTCCTGTTACATACAAAGAAATTCAACAACTAACTCAGTGCTCTCGTGACGATAACTAGGCGATTACAAACTGACAAATAGGTATTCACACCATACATTTAAGAATTTTCATGTCTATCAGATGCCATAACCGATAATAAAACTAAATTGTTATACTCGACCATCTAGGATTAACATATAACTCCATTCCCGACTCTTGACCCGATATACTAAGTCCAAACACGATAATTCATGTAACATTTGATATCCTCTTTATTTTGAGAGGATTTGATCTTTCTCTCCCTCTCCGATAAGAACTCTCAGTGCACTCGTTTTTCCTCAAAAGCACCCTCTATTTATGAAAACATATGTAATTTTCAAATAAATCATGTTCTGTGCAACACATTTGTAATAAGTTTGTCAATATTTCATGCAATTTTGTAGTAGAGAATGGTTTCAACAATGCTCCATATATTTCTATTAATTTATTGAATTTTTGTAATGCTGATGCTATCCCTATACTTCATTATGATTTATGCATCATGCTTTTATTTCTTTAATAATAATTTCTTAACTTACAAATGACGTTGCCTCAACTGAAATCTTTTATCATGTCAGATTCTTATTATTATTTTTTTGATTAATTTGTCAGATTATATCGTCTTACCTTTTTCAGTTTTGCTCTGCAAAATGACGCCAAAAGCTTTAATCATTGCCCAACTGACTAGGAAATTTTCGTCTTTTATCATACTTACTCATTTACTAAAATAAATTTTAATAATGGCAAATTTACCAATGAAAATCCAAAATTTAGTTATATGTGTACTATTTGTACCTAAGATTTATCAAACTTGCGCAGAGTAAGCAGACTAACTCGATTTTTGTCGCATGATTCTTTAAATTTCAAATAAGCAGTGTTTTTACCGAAAAAGTTAAGAAAACATTTATGGGAGTTCAGAGAAAAAAGAAGAAGTTACCCCTTTAATAAGGAAGAATAATTTTGTACATCAACCTCCTCCACTACAAAAGAAAGAAGATATTATTGCATCACCTAAATAGTAGCACAATAATCAAGTGACAATGATCTAGTGGTAAAATGGTTAAGTATTACCATTAACAAAAGACTCCTAAAATTAAATTTTATTATAGAAAAGTCCCTGATTTTTATAAATACTTCTGAAATCCGCTAAAAAAAATTATTTGACTTATGGAATCCAAAATTTCAGGGTCGGCCCTGTAGATTACTCGGCGACTAGCCTTATCCTAAAAAATTATTTGGATGGTAAAAAATTATCCGGTGATTGGACTGTTATTCTAGTTGTTAAAAAAATCGTCTCACAAAGAAAATTTACATATTTCTCAGTTTCTTAAATTTTAAATTTACCGTTTTCTTAATAATTTATATAATTATGTAGTACAATAAGTTGACATGACACATTTGGCACAAGATCTTAGGCCCATCCAATCAACGGATAACAGTCATTCACTCCTATAACTGTAGGGACCCACACATCTCTCTCACTCTATTTATACACACCCGTGTTCTCCACTTTACTTCATTCATTCATCAATGCATTTATTCCCACTTTTGTCATAACCACTCAAAGCACTCTACTTCACTCCCCAAATGGATTTTCCTCTCATCCTTCTAGCTCTCTTAGTGTTGTGTCCTAGTGGTTTTAGCCAGCGTTCTCCTTCACCAGGATACTACCCGAGTTCTCGAGTACCGACTTCACCTTTTGATCGTGAGTTTCGGACTCTATGGGGATCTCAACACCAGCGTAGAGAGCAAGACGTTATCACTCTTTGGCTCGACAAATCCTCTGGTCTTTTTCTTTTTTTTTCATCTTTTTCGTTTGCAACCAAATTCGTGGGGTTCAATTCGTTGGTCCATGCATATACGTACAAAACATTTTATATATGCAATTTATTTGGGATAAAACATAGAAAAACAATATCAATGAATGTAACTTTGAATTGAATTGATTTAGGTAAGAAACGGTTTCTTTTTTTCTTTGTCAAATCTCATGAATTTAAGGTTCTAATATTATTTAATACACCGCACGTCTCTGTCGGTAGCTTATGGAGGATTTTATATATTTCTTCCCAATTGCTTATTTTAATTAAACTATCATCTATAGTAGTTTTTGTCGTATTTAATTAATTAATTGTAGTGACTGGTTAAATGTGAATATTATTATCAGGGAGTGGATTCAAGTCTCTTCGGTCGTACAGGTCTGGCTACTTTGGTGCTTCCATTAAGCTCCAAGCCGGCTACACAGCAGGAGTTGATACATCCCTCTACGTAAGAAATACTTGAAATGATTAAATTCATTTACCACTAATACAAGTTAAAGTGTTATTAAATTCAAGATTTGCTAACAAATTTTATATTTATAGCTCTCAAACAACCAAGAGCATCCCGGAGACCACGACGAGGTCGACATCGAGTTTCTAGGGACAACGCCAGGGAAACCTTATAGCCTTCAAACGAATGTATTCGTTAGAGGAAGTGGTGACCGAAATGTCATTGGGAGAGAAATGAAATTTAACTTGTGGTTTGATCCTACTCAAGATTTCCACCACTATGCAATTTTGTGGAACTCTAACCAAATTGTGTAAGTCAAGATCAATTTTTTATATGTTCATCAAAATGGTTATTATTAATTATATCCATCTGTTACATTTGATATCCTAAGTTGGTCAATTTCCGTATATATAGATTCTACGTAGACGATGTACCGATACGTACATATAACAGAAAGAATGAAGCTATCTTCCCCACAAGACCGATGTGGGTGTACGGAACGATATGGGATGCATCAGACTGGGCCACGGAAAACGGGAGGATCAAAGCCGATTATCGATACCAACCATTTGTGGCTAAATACAAAAACTTTAAGCTAGCTGGATGCACAGCGGACGGATCTGCGTTATGCAAGCCACCCTCGGTTGCACCAACAGGGAATCGAGGGTTGAGTCGGCAACAAATGGAGGCGATGGCATGGGCCCAAAGGAACTTCTTAGTCTATAACTATTGCCATGACCCTAAAAGAGACCATACTCAAACACCAGAATGTTAAAACAAACAAACAAACAAACAAACAAAACAAGCTTTTAGTATTTTTATTTTGCATTATCATACATACATTAAGTTAATAATGGGAGGTCTTGAGACGGGTCCACACTGGAAACTAGAGTGCAGCAGTTGAGCGTCCGGTCCTCTATGATTTGAGATTGAAAGAAAGGTTTTTCTTCTTTTTTTATACTACATTGTTTTGTTCTATTTGGTGATTTGCTAATAATTGTGGCAATAGTGTGTGATAATTTTTTTTTGTTAAAGGTTGATATTCTACTATATTGTATTGGTTTGTTGAGAAGAAGTTGTTCTTTCGAAGGTGCCTTGAATTATTTGTTGGAGTATATAATTGACAAGTGAATCTCTAATATACATAAATGTTGATTGGTGGATATATAACATACATAGAATTACTTAACAATTTTGGACGATAAATTTCTTGCACCACAAAAAAAAAAAAAAAAAAAAAACCAAGAAAGAAGACAAACAAAAATTAACGGTAGGAAATGTTGTCCATATATCGCATAAGTAGTTAAACAGAGTAGGTCCGGTTGTAGTGGTATCTTAAGTTTTTCACAAAATGTTTTTTAATATATACAATTTATCGATTTAACTAGGAAAATCCCATTCAATAAAGGTTTCAATTAGGAAGGACTATCTTGTTCTATTATTCATCGAACAGTAAACAAAATCTATATTTATTATTTAGATCAGAAATTTTAAAAATGATTGTATGTTGAGTCCTCCGAAAGTTAGAGAGTTTGGTACACTTGGATGTTTGAAAGACAAGAGGCGGAAGAAGAGAGTACAAATCAGCGGTTCTTGAAGTTTAGTTACTGGAAACGAATGGCTCAGGAATCGACTGGTTCCGAGCGGACTCGGACAGCTGCTGCTTGGATTATCGTAGAATAAGAGGAGCCGTCTTAGGAAAGGAAATGACTCAACTTCAAAAAAGAAAGACAGATGCCTAGCTGCGAGGCGAGGGAATCACTTGTCTGGTCTTGTGGTGCACGTTACGAGAATGAAATGAGGCCCCAGCTCGACTCGAGACCTTCACTCCTTACAACTCCAATAGCGGCGCTGAGCAGCCGGAGATTGATTGAAATTGGTTATCTCTAGGTTTTAGTTGTTAGTTCTACGATTTTAATGTCGAGTTTTTTTTTTTGGTAGACTTTTTCATTTGGTTATTGTAAATTTGAATTGTTTCTCCTGCCCAAGCTGAAATGGAGGCTTTGAGGATGGTTGTCGTGGAGTTACATCACCTTGGCCATCGGAATATCACTTTCTATGGAAATGTTCAAGCTCTGTATGGTTTATTACAGCACTCAAGAATCCACTTGGAGACTCCTCATATCAAACATATACCAATTTTCATCTCTTTACAAGACATCACTAAGATATCAAAGCTTTGTAATTTCACAAGTACATTTCGCATGAACCTAATGCTCACGTGGATCACTTAGCTAAGCTAGTTGGGATACATTCTCAAAATTATGTAGTACATTGGCCAATGTTGTTTAATGAAATAATAAGATACTTTGACGACAAAAAAGGAATTTTTTTTCTCTAAGAATATTTTGTAATCCGTCGGCTTTATTTTTTTTAAGACTGTTGTATTTTCCCAAAAAATTATTTTACATATATTTTGTTCCATACATATTGTTCGATGCACGGGTGCAGTGTCCCCATACAAAAGGCTACTAAAAATCTAGAGGGGAGGGATAATGGTGTATGAGCAAGGAGAATGATGATGATGATGATGATGATGATGATGATGATGATGATGATGATGATGATGACCCACTTTTCCCAATGTCGAAAGAGATAGTGAAAGTGTGGACCCCAACCAGAAGCGATCCAGAATTTGTATTTGGTATGAGGCACAATTTAATTTAATTTTTAAAATTATAAAAATATTTTAATCAGTTACGTAATATATTTTAAATTTGAAGACTCATAAAAAAGATTATATAATACAAAAATTCTTATATTTTAATATGCTTTAAATATATAAGAAAATTAATAATGTTATTTATATAAATTATAATATGATAATTTTTGTTTAAAATAATCAAATTCTAATATATATACATACTGAAAAGTGAAACAAAATATTTAATTTACTACCTTCAAAAAAGTATAACCGGAAAAGACAAGAAGAAAGGAATACATGTTTTAATAAAAAAAATATAAAAAGGATCTAACAAGATAAAGAAGGATTTAATTATTAGTCATATAAACTAGAGAGTTTTCCAAACAAAACAAGGAAAGAGAGATTGCTGTGAAAATTAGAGTTAATGCCGATAATTATATTTTAAAAACAATGCAACTATTACGAAAGTTATAAATAATGGCAACACACAGAAATCTTAAAAAGAGGTTTTACATATGTGAAACATATATGTAAATATTATTTTGTGTGGTCACTATGCAAACATAATAACTTCTTCTTTTTACCTCTGTATATAAGAACATTTTCATTTGATGAAATACAAAATCTCATAACTTCCATTAAAATCAGGTATAATTATTTTTCTATTTTTATTTTTGTTCCTAACAGCAACGATATTTCGGGCATGCTAGTACAGTTATAATTTAAATGATCAGTGAGTCACTTTATTAATATACGAAAATGCTCATTTTAGTCAGAGAGATAACTGGTCTTTTTCGGTAATCTAAAAAAACTACCTGAATCAAATTATAAGGAGATGTATTCAGTTTTGCATTTAGAATGATATTTTAAAATACTTTCAAATTCTATATTCTATGTTGTTAAATCATGAATATATATATTTTTTTTTTTGGAAGCTCCTTGGCCCAATGGTCAAAGGTTTAAAGGCTTCTACATCAGGTCTGGGGTTCGAACCCCAGATAATACAGTTTATTGTAGATTAATGGAGAAAACGCTTCTTAGAGGTTCTAGAGTGCAGAGAGACCATGTCCATCAGTGGAGATGTCGTACATGCTAAGTCGATCGCCGGGGAGAGTCTGTCCATCATGGGAGAGTCTGTCCATCATGGGAGATGTCGTACATGCATAACCGTTCGTCGGGGAGAGCTTGTCCATCATGGGGATGTCACACATAGAGAGTTTCATCAGAGAAGATGTCGTACATGGAGAGCTGCATCATGAAGGAAAATGTAGAAGCTATTCACCTTAACCGCAAAAGACAAGAGATAGATGAATATCATCATAATAGAACTAGATCAAATTAGTCTAGTGATAATTGTAATATCTATAATAATTCCAGACGTTTAAAAAAAAAATTATGAATTTTTTTGAAATATATTTAAATCTAATGTTATTGAACGTCTCATGATTTGAAAAGATACCTTCAAATCCAGTTACCGAAGATGAGTTTCAATGTTGAGCATATCTAAATCAGCGAATCAATAATGGGCTTTTGCCAACTAACCAAAAAAAATTACTCAACTAACTAAAATAAACCTATGTGGCATAATCTCATCCATTAAAAGTAGGACAAATGGCTAGTATTTTGGTTATACTCCCTCTGTTTTTATTTGTTTGATTTTCTAGAATTTTCACAAATATTAAGAAAACACATTAATGGTTAATTATAAATGTCTTATTTAAAAAAAAAAAATTCCATAACTTTAAACCAATAGTAATCTAATAAAGTCAATAAATATGTCTTGAAATCTCCAATTCACCATTATACTTTCATTAAAAATGCATTGAAAAAGTAAAAAATCAATCTTTTAAAAATATCTTTTTTCCTATAAAATCAATTAAAAGAGAACGGAGGGAGTAGTTTTTTTATGTGTTATTGAGCCAATTTTCCCATCAATAATCTATATTAATATGTTAATGGTTTTCTTGCGAATAAGTACATCATAAAAACATTCTTCTACATTAAGATCTTCTCATCTTAGTAACGAGAGAACCTTCCTTGTAAGAATGTATCCTCTCAGCTGCTCTATGTAATGATCGATCAACCGATGATCGATACACTTTACTATCCTCATGTTTCCTAAGAATGTCTCTTCTCTTTAAATCTTCGGTTTCCTCTTCCTTCTTTGGAGTATGAGATTTCAGACACATGTCGTTTGGCATTGTTAGCTGAAGATCTTCGATTTCAAACAGATTCTCGGTCTCTTCTTGTGCTGATGATTTCCTTCTTGATTGTCTCCTGAAATGTAACGATCGTGAAACCAATGAGCGTGATGTCATTTATTCTCACCTATCCAAAAAACATTCAAGGGGTTCATGTGAAAACCTTTTGGTTGCCTGAGTCTTGTGTGCAGAGGATGCTCCAAAGGCTGTAAAAGCATTAATCAAGAAATACAGAAGATTAAACCGAAATAAACGAATTAAATTAAAGCAGTTTCAAAGTACGTTGATGATTATATATATACATTTACTTCTGATGAATCGCCTTCTGTTTGGAACAGAAGGTTTCGCCGATTCTTCATCAGCAATCTTAAGCATGTTGTCATTTGTTAGTGCACTTCTTCTTGGTTGTGTATTTTCGCTTTTCTGAACCTAATAGTGGGAAAAATATCAGAAACACAAATACAATTTTGGTTTGATACAAAGAAGTGAATTGGGGTTAAATGCACCACCATCCAAGGACACTACCTAATTATGAATCTTGAAGAAAATAAGACCTTAAACACTTTGCATATGATTTGAGAAGATGAATACAAATTACAAAGTACCAAACCTCGTGTTCATAACATTTAACTTTAAGCAAAGCACTTTTGCAAGTAACCTCATGATGTAACGCTTTCACCTGAAACATATACAATCTTAGACGAAGAAACGCCAAAACATGTGACCAAAGAGAGTAAGTTATATGGTTTCACCTTGTTTCTAGATAAATTGATCTCCTGCAAAAAAAAACAATATATTGTTTTGAACAAATCAGACACTGAATCAAAGCGACTATAATTAAAGAAAACAAAGAGGATAATAAAATCTTACTGCTAAGAACTGGGAATTGCAATGCGCAAGGCTCCAATTTTGCAGTTGTAGTTTGTGCATTCCTTCGCGTAGATTCCGCAATTCGTATCTGCTTAGCTCAATTGTTTTACTTTTATTGATTCCTTTAGTTAAAGAAAACATAATTTTCTTTGAGTCATTGGATTACAAGTTACCAAAATGAAGCTATAAATGGAACAAAAGGATACTCTCTTTCCTCAAGAAGCTTAACCAATGCTACATTCTCCTGTCAATATGATCGATAAAAGCCAAACTCGAATTCAGTCATAAAAATAAAAAATTTAGAGAATTTAGAGACAGAGATTTGCAACCTTCATCAACCGGTCTAGGTATTCACTCGGCGCCAAACTGATTTCCTCTTCTTGAGATTGAGAGTTAGTGATATCAGAGAGACTCTGCCTCATCTTGTAACTAAATGAAGATCTTTTTATCATCCTCTCCTAATTTTGAGTCTTATTTCGTAAGAGATTCTTACTACAAAATCAACGAAAAATGAAGACTCACGTTTCAAAATTGAAACAAAGATAGGAAGTAATCCAAAGCAGATATACTTTATTTTTAAAAATGGAATATTTGTTCAGAATAAAGAAGGAGAATCTCTTTTTCTTTTCTTAATCAAAATTAAAGGGGAAAAAAGTTTAAAGTTGAGAGATGTGCCAACGGCTCTCTAAAGCAAAAAGCATTGGTAAGGAATTGGTAAATAAACTATTATTAAAAGTTGAGCAAATGCGTCTGTAGTCCAACGGTTAGGATAATTGCCTTCCAAGCAATAGACCCGGGTTCGACTCCCGGCAGACGCAAAATATCGATATTTTTTAGATTTAGTATTTTGGGCTTTTTTAGTGGTCAGGACTCTACAAAGGCCCGTTTAAAATTGGCCTGTGGACGCAGCTTTGCTATCTTTCTACGAATTCACATATTCTTTTTCTTTTTTTTTTGGGTCACAACACATATTCTTTTTCTTATGCAAGGAAAATGATATTAGCAGAATCTTCATGCAGTATAGAAAAAGATTACATACACTTTTATTTGGATAGAATAGGTAACTAACGTAAAATTAATACATTGAGGTTAGGCAGTTATTTAAAATAACACACTTTCAAGTTTTTTATTCTAGAAATAGAAATATTTATTGTTATTTTTTGTCAACATACACTACTATGTTATTTTTTATTGTTAAGCCGAACAGCAGAAAATTTTGTCAGCATACACTACAAGATTAAGACAATAAGAGTGGGAGTAGCACTAAAAATAAACAGAAAATTTGTGAAGACAATAGATAAATATCAAACTTTGCGTTCGGCAACATAATCAAGACTTAACTATTTTACACCCACATCTAGCTGAATTTTTTTGTTTGTATCAAAGTAAGTTCAGCACCAACCATGTATCATTACTCCTAAAATCTAGATAGTATATAAGATAGATAAGTAGATAACTAAACTAGGATTATAAATTAGCAATCTAATCAAAAGTGGGATATGTGGACAAATCATAGCCACTAGATTTTAATGAATTGGTTAATCATGGAATTATATTTTATTTTGTTGGTCATTGGTACTAATTTTCTTAGTATTCACTGTCAACTATTTCACTTATTGTTCTCTATTCGTTAGGTTTAAAACATTTTAGATACCGGAATAAATCTGAATATCCAAATATTAGTCTACGTATTTAATAGTTTTATCAATTTATATGATAATTTGAGTGTAAACCAGATTTTGATAATGCGATAATTTGAGTGTAAACCAAATTTGTGTAAGTTAGACATACAAATATTAGTCTACGTATCTAATAGTTTTATCAATTCATTTGTTATCGTCTAATTATCATCAACTGTTTCACTTGATCGTGAAAACTAATTGGATGTCTAAAATAATTATATTTCTTGATTTGTACAATCCCAAGCTAGAGTCGAAAAAGTTAAAGATATTTTTTCAATATTCTCAAATAAATCGGATAGTAACCGATATCTCGAAGATCGGCGATCTGTTTGTAAAACAAATTTAGAAAAAATAGTAATACAAATTTGTTCAAACCCCACCCCCTCAAGCATCGATACAAATTTGATATTGACGACCCACCAAAAGGTCCAATACATCGTGGCTAAGAGCATGTACATTGGAGTAAAAAGAAGAAAGAGAGTGTTTTTTGTTGAAATAGCGTGGTGTATTGAAATATAAAATTAATAAAAGTTGAGTAAAGAGAGGAGATAGTGGGTTTAGTTGGAGAGATTGTGTCTTGGGGAAGACATAAAAAAAAGAATATTAATGTGTGTTTAAATATAAAATTAATAAAAGTTGAGTAAAAGGATAAAAGGGAAGGTATAAAATTGAGTAAAAAAATGAAAAAAAATGTATAAAGTTGAGTAAAAAGAAAAGAGAGTGTGTTTTTAATATTTTTTTATTGTGAGACATCCATATTGGGTCTCCGATGCTCTAATGTACAAATTGTCGATAGAAAATTTCGCTAGAAAATACTTTATATAAAATGGACCCACACGGTTTCTAAATAAAATATGTACATATATAAAAAAGTTGGCATCTATTAGTTAATGTTTTATATTTCGGACCCACTCCTAGGGGTGAATAAAATCTATCTGCACAAAGCATTCAAAAAGTTCCATTAACTGGATTTCACGTCCTTAAATCGTTATAGTTAACAATGCTATTTGTACTAACTTGGCTTAGTGGTCCTAACTCCTAAATTACTTTTTTTTTTAACTTCTTATATATAAAATGAAAATTGGTAACATGGAAGAGTAGGTCACATAACTAATCCCTATTAATAAAGCTAATACTCCCTCCGTTTCATAATGTAAAATGTTTTAGATATTTCGTTTTGTTTTAAAATATAAGATGTTTTGACAATTCTAGGTACTTTTAAACTTTATTGAATATTGTGCAACCAATAGTATTATGTAGTTTTTCTTTTTGTTGATTAAAATGTTTTTTTATATATTTTTAAAATGTTACTTTTAAAAGTAAAAGTAGTTTCTTAATATTTGTGTTTTTTGTTAAAACATCTTATATTATGAAACGGAGGAAGTATTTATTTACTGTTAAAAATTATTTTATTTTGTGCATTTTTAGCCACTATATTTTACTGTGTCTAACTATGTAACTTTTTATGTTACCGGTAAGTTTGGTTTCATTGAACTTCAAACTCTTAAATGGATGGTTTATGTGAAACGTCATAATAACTACAATAACTCTATTCAAACTCTATTAGCATAAAAAAACTATATTAAAACTCAAACTCGGATTTAACTAATGTTCTGCCCTCTCAAATTTGTCTTCTCAAATTATGATGAGTTATTGTTACATTGTATTTAAAAGATGCAAATCCTTTGGAGACAAAAAAAACATTAAACCTATATTTTTTGTACCATAACCTCAAAAATAGATGACATTGAAGATCGAATGTACCATCATGTAACACTTTACTTAAAGTGTTAGTCAAAGTGTCAAAGATATAATAAAACATTACATATACACTATATATAGAGGTGATAGGTACCATATGATTCTCTTAAAGGCATTTCTACAGAATCCATGCCTCTTTAACTGCCAAAACGGAAATTCGGTTTTTTTTTCTTCCTTTTTATCATATTTATAGTTAAGACTCCTACAAACTATGTTTCATTAATTATCAGTAATTTTTCTTTAAGAGCATCATGTGAAATTATTGGCCGACAAAATATGCAATTGGTTTCCTTTGTTATCATGATTGAGGTTCTTAATTACATAGAAAACGCCCGAACAGGAAAAAGTTAATTTTTTATGACTAATTAATTATACTGAAGATAACGGAAGCAAAGCATGTCTCTTCATGCATATATTCAAGCTCCCTCATTTATTATGTGGCGTCGAACACAAACCTTAACCAATAAGTACGAATAATTAATGTTTGTCAAATTGCCAACACGATCATATTCATAACGCGTTACTGAATGTTGGATAATGTGAGTTCATGCATTTATACAAGCTCACATTCATATTTTTCAAGTTCATATACCGCAATTTTGGATATCTTTCATTAGGAAGTGTAAAATTACTCCCAACATATACAGTATGTACTGATTTTAGTTTTTTATTTATTTTAATGTACCATATTTTTTATTTTTAAACTAATCTATAATTTAAATTTATTAAAAATCTACGTCTTTAGTACTTTTTACGCATTCAGGTCTTGATCCGAACAGTTTTATTTTTGGACGCATTTCATACATTTAGATTTAGTCATATTTTTCTTCCTTCCAATTTTATATATTTTCCAAGAAATATTAGTGGACGACAATACATAGGCTGTGAATGGTGACGCACCACCCCGCCATGCCTCGCACTGAACAGTTCCAAATATCTATATTTATATATGTATTTAACAAAAATCTATATTTATACATGTGTATATATATATATATATTTTTTTTGTTACTATTTGTTTCCCACAACACCTATTTCGCCCCGCATTCCACTGTCTCCATTTGAAGCCATATTCAGAAAACACATCGTGTTACTTCATTGGTCGGGGCTGCATGCACATGATTTTGGAGATGACTTGCTATGCATTGACATCTAAATAGTTTTTTAATTACTGTTGTCAAGTTTAAAATAACATGACTGTTCTAAAGTCTACCAAAGACAAGAAGATTGTTTCTTTCATTTCTTAAGGAATATATTTTAGGGAAATTAGGCTTAATAACCAAACAAATAAAAATAACGAAAAAACTAACTAATTAATCTAGATCTAATGATTAATTTTTTGTCACATACCCCAACTTTTGTTACTTTCTTTATTATTATTAATTTTTTGGTTATCTAGCAAATTAATCATATATCTTATAGAATATCTTACGAGGAGAAAAAGTAAAATAAAAGCAATGTGAAACAGTACAAGTCCACTTATAGTTTATATATATATATATATATATATATATTAATATATTAATATATGACTCTGCCATGTACAAATTTATGCATAATATCTTAAGAAATGTATTTACTATTCTTCTCAAGTGCACACTTTCTTTTGACCATAAATAAAATAAAATAAAATAAACAATGGTTCATTATAATAAATAAATAAAAAACAATCGGACTAGATTTTGTAAGAGGGTATTGTAATTCATATTCTGAAGTACAGCTGTATATATACCACCAAGAAGACTAAATGTTCAAATACAGCATTCGGATCCGCTCTTCTCGGTGTAATGTGAAATCGATGTAATGTGAAACTCTCGTATAATAGTCTTGTTTTGTTTTGGCTAAAAGACAAGAAATGATGTTGTATCCATTGACAACACGATAGAAGGAAACAGAATTTCAGATCTAACTAACTTTAGTTTGTTTTGAATTATGTTTCATCAGAGAAAAATAAAGAAAAAATGTTTCCTTAAATACAAAGCTATGGTTTTACTAAACCGATGAAATAAACTAAACCGAAATAATCGGTATAAATAATCTAATACAGATCTACTTTAAGAGAATGAGATTCATAATATAAGAGAGTGAGGCACAGTAAGTACGTAAACTATGTAATTGGTCATTGCTGCACCACCAAACCCTATAGCTAGGGTCGTGCTTAGAGTTATGAAAAAGACCATACGTTTTTGTGTAACGTTGGTTTACATAAAGATTTACCGAAAACCCCAAGAAAATGAACATCTACTTTCATATTCCCGCAAATAGTTAAGCAAATGAAGAAAATGTGTGTTTTGTTCTTTAAACATGTCCCAGCATAGAACGATGCTTTGAATACAAAAAATACAAAATTGTCAAGAACATTTTACAATTTTAAACAAAAAAATTATAAATATATTTTTAAATGTAGCTAATCTTTTATTTTTTGTAATTTAAAATTCAACGATGGTTTCCTGTCATTTCAACTAGTCAAAAATATATAAACTGTAAAATATTACTTCAGAGCATACGGTTTAAATTCTAGTTATGTTATTTGATAATTAGGTTATTTTCGATAGAAATTTTGTATATGTTCTCCCCTCTGTATCATTTTATTTGTTTTTCTATAGATTTGTTTTCATTTTATTTGAATTTTTGAAAATTTGTTTGCTTGTTTCAAATGTTTTTTTTCCAGTTTTTCATTACAAAAAATCAAATGTTTATTTGATACAACTAGTTGTATTATGTAATTTGAATTACTATAAATTTGACTGTTTTTAATTGGATTATAAATAATGTTTTAATTTAGAGATAAAATATTCGTAGTTTATGTCGAAAATCTTTCAAATCAACTATTATGATACTAATAAAATATAGTACTTTGAAGAAAACTCACATTATTTTGATTGTTTCACACTAATTCTACCTTGTTCAGCATCTTTCAATCTGAATCTAATACATAATCATTTATCAGAATAAAAAAAACTGATATTGTTTGTTTTTTTAATACTGATAACCGGTTATATTTATTGAAAATTCTCATCATTTTTTCATAAATTACTAAACGTAATGATATATTATTGAATATTTTTGGGTGGGGTTTGAACTTTTGTAGAATATATTGGATACTGAAGATAAAAGAAGCTGAAAGCTCTGTATATGACAGGCATATGGTCTCACTACTTTATAACTCTCTCTTTCTCACTTCTTCCTTCCATTGAACCCTTCTTTAAACCCATTTCTCTTCCTCTCTATCTCAACATCTCTCAAGCTTAATTTTGTAAGATGATGGACCAAACCAGTGCTCTTCTTACCTGGACCTACTTCTCTCATGGAAAGGTATTCAAATTTTGGGTTTTTTTTTCAATCTTCCATGCTCTTACTTTCATTGATTCACTACTCTGCTTAGATCTGAGCATAGTGTGTTCTTCTTGGTCTGCGCAACAAAACCTAACTTTGATTCAGTTGCATTTTAAAGTCAATTTTGCATAATTGGGGTACTTAATTCCTTTCAATGGTTTCGAATTACATGTAATTTAATCTTTTTTTTTCGCATTTTATAAGTAAATTTGCTGGAAAAGTCAAGATTTTGGGGGGGGGGGGGGGGGGGGGGGGCATGGGTTTTGTTTGCTTGTAATTTGTGACCAAAACCCTAATTTTGATATGAATGTTGCAAAAACAGAAAACTTAACTTTAGGGGTTTCTCTGTTTCCTCTGTTCACAGTTTCAGAATTTAATTGTTTTTTATATATGCTGAATTGTACAGACAACGGAAGAGCTAAGACAGACTCTTGTGTACACGACACTAGAGCTAGAACAAACGAAAATGGTAGCTCAAGAGGAACTGAGGAAGAGAGACGAACAATTGGTCCATCTTGAAGATATTCTTTCGAAAACCCTCAAAGAACGAGACGAAGCTCTCGAGAAATGTAATAATCTTTTCTTGCTTCAAAAACATATCATCACTCCTCCTTTATCAGGAGCTTCAAGCATTGAAGAAGAGCAACAGCTTCAACCAAACTCCAACAAGAGTCTTTCGTCTTCAGATACCGAAGATAGCATCATGTCGCCATCAGTGATCGATCCGGTTACAATGAATGATGAGATAATGGCTACATTGTTGCTTGAAAAGCCATTACCTGAAAAGGGACATTTCTTACAAGCTGTTCTTATGGCAGGTCCTTTGCTTCAGACACTGCTTTTAGCCGGTCCTTTGCCTCAATGGCGTCACCCGCCGCCACCGCTTGAGACCTCGGAGATCCCTCTGGTTACCGTCCCGCCACTGCAGTTTCAGAGCCCAATTGTTAACAATGGTTGTGGGAATTCCAACAAGAAAAGGGCATTTTCAGATGGGACTTATTCAGAAACTAAGTATCAGAAAGTTCTTCAGCTTTAACCTGATCTTTTATCCTTACTAAGAAAATACTAATAGGCTTCTAATATACCATATACAGATCACTTTTCAGTATTAATCTCACTTAAGGTTTTAGTGAGAGTGATTTTTTAAGGTAGTTTTTTGTTGGTAGAGCTTGATTTTTTTTTCTTTTTCTAAATTTGTGGAGAGTGAATCTGATCCATTTAGGGTTTAGATTTAGAGTGGTGATGATGGGAATGAAACTCCCCTGGTTTAACTTTAAACTCAAACACGAGTTTTTAACTTTTTACCAAGTGAGAGAGTTTTACTATTTGCTTTTTGTTTTTGCTTATTGATTTTTGTTTCTTAAACCCAAATTTCACGTCCATGTTTTGGATCCACGAATGTAAAATTATTGGGGTCTTTTTTTTTTTTGTATTGGTTTTTCTGTCTGTGTAAAATATTAAAATCTAAAGCTTATGTTTGTGGGAGGTTGTTTGATTTGGAAATTTCAAGGTATATTCATTACGAAAAGTTTTGTTAAGGTATTTAATGAATTATTGAATATTTTAGTTGTTGAGTGGGAAGTGGGAACCGGAAAGTCGACGGGTAAGCCAACAACCGGAAGGGAATTGATGTTTTCTTTTGGGTGGGTCCTGAAGATCTGCAACCGGATCTTATGTCTCTATGCTAAATGGGAAAATTTCCAAAATAAAAAAATCCACTGTTTCATTTTATATAAATGTAATAAATCTGAGGTGTGACTTTAAAGATGATTTCAATAAAACAAATAAAAACTTAACATTCAGTGAACAATGTTAGAGTTAAATTTTTGAGTTTTTTTCATTAAAACCATCCTAATATTGAGGATAAGGTGGTTCTTCACGCCGGAGTATTGATAATGATCTTGAATTGGACCTTTAGTGAGCATGTGGATCGAGGAGAAGAGCGAAAACCAAGTTCATATTATCTTACCTTATTTACCGTTTGTACCACACTGTTAACCATCTCCATCCATAAAGATTTTCAAAAAAGTCTAACTTACGGGGTGATTGGTTCCACTGTAGCTGTAAAATTTTTGCTTTAATTGTACATTCTTTTTGCTGCAGAATTTTTTGTTGTAAATTTTTTTTTGCTGTAGATTTAGAAGTTGTAGCTGTAAATTTTTAGCTGTAACAATTTTAAAATAAAAGATGATTGGTAAGTATACGATATGTGATGTAGTTTTAGTTTAATTAGTTTGTGTAAATAAAAATTATTATAATTTATAAATTCATTGCTACTTCAAACATATAAAATAAAATTAGTTAAAAAGAACAATTTTATATGTTAACTAAATTTATTTTATATGTTTAAAGTAACAATAAATTTCTAAATTATAACAATTTCTATATGTATAAACTAATTAAAACATCACATATTATATATTACTAATCATGTTTTATTTTAGAATATTTTTATATCTAAAAATTTGAAGTTACAACTTCTAAATGTACAGAAAAAAAATCTGCAACAAAAAAAAATGTACAGCTACAGCCAAATAATTTTTACAGCAAAAAAAATAAGGCTTTAGGTTTTTGACAAGTTACAGCCAAAAAAAAAAAAAGCTTCATCATGATTGGTAAAAATTAGAAATAAGGCTTCAGTTTTAGGAAGAAAGCTACAACATGATTGGTAAAGATTTTTTAAAAAACAAGGTTGCAGACTAAATTAAAGCCCAACCAATCTTCCCCTTAGTAATTTTAATATTATTTAATTATTTATTTAAATTTTAATTCATTAAAAATACATTCAACCAATCACAACACATCATTTAGCAAGACACCAGATCTTAAAGTTATTGTTTAAGAAATTTTCTTCATTCTCTCTCTTCTCTTTTATTTATTTTTCATTTTTTAAGACACAAGATCCTTGGTAAGATACATGGATGGAGATGGTCTTACCGTTTATACTCGTTTTGTCTTTGTAAACATATTCATCAAATAATTAATCAATTAATTAGTAAAGGGAATGTTCTCTCAAATGCACCAAATCTTCTCACCATTTCTTCACCCTTATCTTCTCATCATTTCTTCACCCAAATCTTTTATCCTCTCATCTATTTTCTTGATGTTATATCCATGTTTTCGTTCTTCCGATGAATCCATTTATCAATATCGATATCATCTTTAATGGCTAAAACCAGAACCAGATTCGAACACGTAAGATACGTCATACCAAGAAAAAACATGAAGGATGTTTGATAGAAAATACAATGGAGAAGGGAAGGGAAGCTCGCCGGAGAAGAGAGAGATGTTGTGGAGAATCTTTGGATAGTGGTACTGGGAAAGAAATACGGTGAAAAGAAGAGAAAAAGAGCAGAGGAATACTAGGTTTTTGGTCTAGGCCTGCACATCTCTTTTGACCGGGGGAGATAGTTTCTTTTCAATTGTCACTCGAAACCAGTGACCTCTAGACTTTGCATAAGACACTTTACCAATTGAATTAATGACCAATTATTATCTTTATAAATTACAATTACAATTAATTAGAAATACTTATGAAAGGGCAATTCTCAAAAATACCACTAAAAAAAAATTTTGTTCAAAAAATACCACCAAAAATACCATTTTTTCAAAAGTTCCCAAAATACCACAAATTTCAAATATTCAAAACTAAACCCTAAAACCCAAATCTAAACCCTATCCCCAAAAACTATACCCTAATTATGTATTAGTTAACCCAAACCCAAAAAATTTAATTCGAAACTCTTTAAAATCAATTTTTGAACTTGTGGTATTTTTGGAACTTTTGAAAATTAATGGTATTTTTGGGATAAAAACTTTTTGATGGTATTTTTGGAACAAAAACTTTTTTTTGATGGTATTTTAGGGAATTTCTCTAGATGTAATCTGGAATATTGAGTAACAAATGGCTTGGAACCGCCAAACATTTTTGCTAAAAGGTAAACAAATTCATATAAAATAATTTGTTTTAGGTTTATAATATCGATTATAATAACAGTTTACAATGACTCCACAACAAAAATAAAATAAAAACATGAAGCATAATCATGTAAAATTTTCAGTCCGTCGACTCAACAAAAACACAAAATTGATGGAGCAAAACGAAGTGATGACATAAAGAAATGAAACATAACCAATTAGCTATTTTTGGGAATGAAGAAGTGTTGATAGGTATCCATTTTTACAAACATAATTATCAGTATTTTTCTATAAGTTTTCTAGCTTCAAACACAGCAAATCATACACGTTAAAATCAAATATTCTTCAGAATGTAAATAAACCTTATAAAAATAGATACTTCTAGAAGATCAAAAAACAAACTTAACAAGAAGACACTCGGCTCTTAAAAATTCAAAACTAAACGATTCTTACTTAATAGGGATATATTTAAATCTCACATAAAAAAACAATATCATATTTGTGGAGGTTGAATTTTTTGATGTTCTTTTGAACACAACCTCAAGAATTTTCCGAAGAAAATCACTTACATAATCTTTCTTAAAAGTATTTTTTTTGTGTTGCCTTGAAGAATATTGATTAAAACATATTTGGTTAATTATTGACATGATGTGTATGCCATAATTTTACTCATATCAATAATTACTTATCCATTGAGCTTCTCAACTCTGGGAATTTACATAGCCACATCGGAAATATGCCGAAACCCGAACTTGTTGGATCACACATTTTTTCTTCAATTGAAATCGACAACGGTAGATAATTACATGAGATTGTGAATACATGTTTAGTAAAGTACGTTAGCAAGTCGAAAGATATACAACATAACCATTTGTGCTTCTTCCTCTTCAAATTAAGTCGATTTCTTTAGTTCAAATACCGAGATTGATGAATTTACTCAAATTACGAAGAAAAGAAGATTTAATTTGCTACATTTATGAATAACTAAATTTATTAAAGAAGTTGAAAAGAAAGAAGCTCAAGTCGCAACCTTTGAATCATCAACCTACAATCATAGGGATGAATTCCTATATCTAAGCAAACTTAGGCAAATAGACATGCAATATTTTATATCATGATTCGAAAAATTAACTTAACTCCATCACTCAATTCTCGCATATTATAGCGCTAAGCTCATTTAATGTTAGTTCAAAACGGTTAATGGAGTAGTGTACAAGCAAACCAATCTAAATCCAATCATAAGTTGGCCAAACAAACAATATGTAGTAGATATACGCATAGACATTCCGATTGTCTATATGCGACTGCCTAAGGTGATTTTCCATCCTGATTTGCAGATGCTGATTCATGCTCTCAATTGTGGAAATCCGATAGCAGCGATCCATAGAGTCTTAATTGATATCAAAATTTGCGGTGAATTTTTCATAAAGCGTTATTTGTGTTTGTACCCACCAAGAACCGCTAATGTTAGAGTAGATCAATTGGCCAAGATGGGCATGTAATGAGATAACTTTGGTTAAGGTTGATATAAGTTGTGTTTCAAAAAAAAAAAAAAGATATACGCATAGACAAAGAATTCTTTCTAAATTCTGGAATCTAGATCCGAGAGGAAGTGACGGACCAAAATCCACACTAAGAGCATCAACAGCGGTGATACTTTGTGGGTATCATATGATATAAAATTATTAAAATTTGAGGAATATGAGGAAAGAGAGTGTTTTTTAGTAAAAAGATAATGTGTTTTTAAATATAAAAGTAATAAAAATTGAGTAAAAAGATGAGATTGTTGTTATTATTGGAGAGAGTGTATCAATGGGTTGATACTTTTGGGTTGTTAAAAGTGGGTATCAATAGGAGGAAATGAGTGTTTTTAAATATAAAATTAATAAAAGTTGAGTAAAATGAAGAGAAAGAGTATTTTTTGGAGTAAAATTGAGTAAAAAGAGGAAATTTATTATTTTTTTATTTTATGATACCCACAAAAAATCATTGGTGTGGATGCTCTAAGATCTAAGCCAGATAGTAGATCACCATAATACAGAGTGGCACTTTTTTAATACCAAATATCGATGAGAGATGACCTTTTTCCGATGTCAAGTATATCGGAAAGCTTAAAAAATCATATCTTGGCATAAGATAAAAAAAATTTTGAAAATCAAAAGATTCTTTTATTGTGTGGATGCGTATTCTAAATTTGAGGTTCCATTAACTCCAAAATATTTTGTTGTCATCACAGTAGTCATAATAAATTTATCTGAAATTGTGGAATCTTTTATATGTATTGGCCTTTGAATAGGGTTTTCAACCGTGCAACTAGGGTTTTGAACAAATCATACCAGCCCAAATTTAACAGTTTCTATAACTAACCAACTCTTTAAAAAAAACAGATACTTATCGAAGACCAAAACCAAATGTGGAAAAAGAAAAAAAATTCAAAGACCACAACAAATTTACGACAACAAATAACACGTATCCGTTGAAACCCCATATCCCTTAGATACTCTCGTTCTTCATAGTTTTTTTTGTTTTTTTTTCCTTCAAAAAACTAACCAACTAAGTTCATACACCAAATTCTATTGACCCATATTCATGACTACAACGACCTATATCGGCGATTGTAGACAATCTTCTTTCAACATCTCTTCATTTGGATTGTGGGAGAATCGAAAATCACCCGATGTGGTTTTCGCCTACTCGCTACCTCTTCTTGAGATTCAGATATTACTCATATTCATCTTCATCGTCATGTCTCACATGTTTCTAAGACAGATCGGCATTTCCCAGATCGCTTCGCATATGATGGTAAGTACCCTTCCATAAGTAACGTGAGAAAGACGTAAAATACTAACAAAAATAGATGTAACTTGACAAGCACGTGAAAGCTTTTCTTTGTTGCAATTCTGTTTCAGGCTGGTTTGATTCTGGGGCCTCAAATGTTTAATTTACTTGAGAAATCGTCAGAGAAACTATCGTTGGACCCTGCACTCGATGGAAGCGCGGTATTAAGATCCGTCTCAGTGACTGGAAACATTCTTTTTGCATTCTTAACGTCAGTTAGAATCAGCCGTAAATTGGCATACAACAATGGACCTCTGCCCATCGTGATCGGGATCTTGACCTTCATCGTTCCTCTGTTTGGCGGCTTATGTTTCCTGAACCTCTACATGGACAACGTGGAACCTCACTACACGTCGCCGAAGAAAGTAGTCTCCGAGCGCCTTGTGATCATCTTAAGCCAATCCTCGGTTCTCTTGCCCACCGTCACATATTTCTTGTCGGAGCTCAAGATTCTTAACTCCGAGCTTGGTCGCCTTGTGATTTCTTCGTCCATGATTAACGACGTCCTTGGGATCGTTCTCCAAATGCTTGCCCATTCCCGAGGAACATACAGAAACATCTCCCCGGCAACAGCCTACCGTGACATCATAGCGGCCGTCGTCTTCATTCTGGCCATCTTTTTCATTTTTAAGCCGGCTGTAGAATGGATCGTAGAACACACACCGGAAGGCAAACCTGTGGCGAATAAGTATGTACATCTTACGATTGTGAGTGCATTTTGCTCGGCCGCATACTCAACGTTTTTTAATATGAAATACCTATTGGGACCATTCACGATTGGCCTTATCATACCTGAAGGTCCACCTTTAGGGTCTGCCTTGGAAGCCAAGTATTACGACCTAACGATGAACATACTTTTACCGATCTCAATAGCATTTAGCACGATGAGATGTGACGTATTGAAGATCATGTACGAGTTTAATGACATCAAGTACAACATGTTCTTGATGGCTCTAACGCTCGTTTTGAAACTCGCAGCTTGCACAGGACCTTGCTTGTACTGCAAGTTACCACTTAAGGAGGCCTTTGCCGTTGCCATCCTCTTAAGCTTAAAGAGCTTCTCCGATATCTTTCTCTACGAATCTACATTAGATGATAAAGTAATCTCTCAACCAACACAAATAGATTTTTTATAATCCGTTTCGCCGTGAACTTTTAAATTTGATTATCTTGAAGTTCAGGCCTAAATCTTTATATTTACATTGTTTGTTTTCTTTTTGTAGTATACATCTCATGGAACTTACTCATTCTTCATCGTTTACGCGCTATTAAACTCCGGGGTTTTCCCACCGGTCTTGAGGAGTTTGTACGATCCAAAGCGGAAATACGTTGGTTACCAAAGTAGGAACATCATGAGTCTAAAACCAAACTCAGATCTCCGGATACTGACTTGCTTGCACAAACCCGAGAACATCTCTGGGACCATTTCATTCCTCCAATTATTGTCCTCGCCGAAACCCGAACTCCCCATCGTTGTCACGGTCCTCCACCTCGTGAAGCTCGTGGGTAAAATCATCCCGGTCCTCATCTCGCATAATAATAAATCAAAACGACTGATAAATAACTCATACATCCATACCGCAAACCTTGCCTTCACTCAGTTAGAGTCAGTGATTGTGACCATGTTCACTTCCCTCACGTATGAGAACCTGATGCACGATGAAATCTGCATGCTCGCATTGGACCAGGCCACGTCGATGGTTATCGTCCCTTCTGGGAGAAAATGGACAATGGACGGAACGTTCGAGTTAGACGACGAGGCCATAAGGCGTCTCAATGTGTCGCTACTCGGTCATGCTCCTTGTTCTGTTGGGATACTCGTGGACCGTGGACAGTTCTTGCGCAAAGGAACGAGAAATACCTACATTAAAGTCTGTTTGATCTTCATTGGAGGCAAAGACGATCGCGAGGCACTCTCGCTAGTGAAGAGTATGAGAAATAACCCGCGGGTAAAAGTCACTGTTATCCGAATCATTTTCAGCCAAGAAACAGAATGTACGAATTGGGAATATGTACTTGATCACGAGGTTTTAGAGGATCTAAAGGATACAGAGACCACTAATTCTATTGCATATATAGAGAGGACTCTCAACGATGGTCCAGAAGTGGCCACCATGGTCCAATTGCTCTCTAGGGATTGTGATCTTATGGTAGTCGGGAGAGATCACGGCGAGGCGAAACCGGACTTCTCAGGACTCACAGAATGGATGGAACTCCCGGAATTAGGTGTCATTGGAGATTTACTGGCGGCTAGAGATCTCAACTCTATGGTCTCTGTTTTGGTAGTACAACAACAACAGACGTGAAAATATTCGTTTGTTTATACATATTATATTCGTTATTTAGAAGAGTGTTTATACATTTTCATTCTTTTTAGTACAAAGCATAGTCAGAAATTTTGCAAAAAAATTGTGAAGTAGGTATTTTAAGCCTAAAATTACTTAGTCAACATATTCAGATTTTCTCTTTTCATGTTTCCAAGGGAAAGGATAAGTTTAGCTCAGTTTAGACTTAACTGATTTGTTTCACATTTGTAATTAAGATTTATAATTTTGTATTTTGAGACCTATGGCTTACTTGACATGTTTTGCCAAGTTATCTCTCTAACTTTTTTTCCACAAACGTGTTTTATGTAATGTTAAAAACTTTGATTTCTATTGCCAGATTTCCTTGCTAAGAAATATGCCTTGTTATTCCTCACTGTTTTAAGCTCACTTGATTATTATGCATAGGAAGGCCAAAACTATCTTATGGTTTGGACAAGACCTACCATGGCTCAATCTATCAGCCAAGTGAACAACTAAATTTCTAATCCTTCAAAATTACTACAATGTAGTAAAGTGGATTCTCATGTAATTGAGGCATACAAGTGATTGTGGCGGTGGCTTTATGTTTTGATTGTTAGAAGTGTGTTTCTTTATATTCGTAAAGAATTGTGTTTCTCCAAATCCGTAAGTTCACATTTTTTTCCAGTCATTCCGACGAACGTCTCTACCAGAAAACTTACTAATAAATAGTCTAAAATTATTCTGTCAAAAAACGAGTTCTAACAATTTAATAGTATGAAAAGTATATCGCTGAGCTAAATGGAGGCGACATCGGATTTGTCAGGACTCACAGAATGGATCGAACTCCCGGAATTAGGTGTCCTCGAAGATTTACTAGCTAGCGGTGATCTCAAGTCTAGGGCCTCTGTTTTGGTAGTTCAACAACAACAATAGACGTGAAAATGTTCGTCTGTTTATGCATAATGTATATTTCTTATTTAGAGAGTTTTCATACTGTCAAGAAACCGTTGGGTTTTCTTATTCATCAAGAGGTCATACTTCTAGGGTTTTCTCCAAAAATCTATCATTGTATCAGAGCATTAGCCAAATCATACAAACTTTGTTTTCTTATGCCATTAGGTTAAGAAATCTTTTCTCGTACAAAACATATTTAAAAATTCTGCAATATTCGTAACTAGGCATCTTGAGCCTAAACAACATAATCATTTGCAAAAAAAAAAAAAAAAACCCTTTTCTTCGTTACCAGAAAAATCGATGAGAAGATCTAAGTTTAGATCTTATGTTTTTCGGTTGTAATTATTTTAGACTTTAGACTTAAGAGGTTTGTTTAATATCTATCTGTAACAGATTTTTGAAATTGTCTATTGAAAACAAAGTTTACTTTGCATGTCCTGCCAGTTATGTGCCCCTAAAAAAAGAACCATTTTCTCATCATAGTTTCTAAACAAGGTTGAAATATATACAAAATCCAGAAACATTGTTATCATTACTTGTATGTCAAGGAAAACTACTTATCTCTAGGGTTTAATTTACCCCATCATCTCTAAGGATAAAAATAAATCAGTTGTCATTTGAGTAAATTTTAAACCCTAAATCATCTGTTGTTGCTGCTGAATCACCAATACAGAAGCTTGGCAATTAAGATCTTGTGAAGTCAATAGATCTCCAATCACACCAAGCTCCTCAAACTCACTCCATTGCTCAAGTCCTTCCGTCAAAACACTCTTCCTTCCTTTCTCTCGTCCGACGATGAACAGATCATACTCATTCGCGATAGATTTTAACAACTCTGATGTCTGGGACGCGTCATCCACCACTTCCTCGGAGAAGAAAAGGTCGGCACCCGCTAGACCGTTGCTCTTCACGTCTCTAAGTTGTTCTAAATCGAGCATTCGCTCCCAATCCATTGCTGGATTCGCTTTTTGTTCGGAAGAGATGAGACTAACCACGGTAATCTTTATCCGTGAGTCACGCGCCATTCTCTTGGCGATTGTTAAAGCTTCTCTATCGTCTTTACCTCCAAGAAAGAGTATACAAACTTGGTAAGATGAGAAGTTTTCAGCGGTCTCTCTGATTGTTCTCCGGATAGTATTGCTTCGGTAAACGAATATTCCGACAGAACAAGGAGAGAGCTCGAGGACGCTCTTGTTCAACTTCCTGATCACTTTACTGTCTGAAACAATGGATGTTCCATCAGCTGACCAAGTCTGGTGAAACGGAAGGATGATTAAAGACGTTGTGTTGTTTAAAGCGAGCATACATATGTCTCCGTGCATCGTCTTCGGAACAGATAAAGCCGTGAAAGTGCTAATGAAAACAGAACCGAAGAAATCTTTATGGAACTGTTCGAACGAGGCGGTAACGTTTTCCGAATTATAAGACGTGTTTTCGCTTTTACGGGTTTGTAAACGGTGAGATATGAAAACTGGATTCGCTTGTCCTACGAGCTCCATTAAGTGAAGAACGTAAGTCGCTACGGGATTTTCTTTCGAGGGACAAGTAGCTTCAAGGAGATTGACCATAGGACGGATATCGTCGGATCTATAGATACACGATAGAATCCTAAGCTCGGAATTCGGTTTCATGTGAAGCATGTTACGCTTTTCGTATCCTGCGTACATCCTCGAAGGATCGTATATATATATCTCAAAATCGGTGGTATGATTGCAGAATTCAACAAAATGTAAAGAGATAAGACAGTGAACGTCACGGGCCGAATAGTCTGCAAATGAAAATGAAAACAACATTAGACTCTAAACCCTATACCCTAAACAACATTAAACGCTTAATTGCATTTTGTATCGAAATGTGTCAAAACATATTTAGAGATATTTAAACTTACCCCTCTTTGAAATCCTAAAGCGTAAGCTCCGAGCTCAAAATGGCCTTTGAAGGACATAATAAGAGAGAGAGCAAGGCAATCGTTTGCGGGGATACGGAACAACAAGGCAGGGAGAGTCGTGAGAGCGAATTTGACGAGAAACGATAAAGATACGATGATGAAAATACTCTTGAAGTCCGTCCAAGTACGTAATGTCGAAGTATTTAGCTCTGTAGCGGACGTAGCCACAAAGAACGGAAGGAATGTACCGAAAACCGCAGGCTCAAACTTCTGAATGATAGCAGAGCCTAAAGGCGGTCCGTGCGGAACCGCTAGACCTAAAATGAAAGGTCCCATGAAAATAGACTGCTTGCACCAATCCGCAAGAATGGCAGATCCAAAAACAAGAATGATGATTGCGTAAATATAGAATTTCTTAACGGGACGACCAGAAGGCGTTCTTTTAACAATGATGAACATCAATGGTCTAAAGACGTATACGGCGAAACAAACAAAGACCACCACTGTCCCTGCACGAAGCAAAGGACGGTTTCCGACTATAACATCTCCGATAAATATGGATCCAAGCCGAGTTTTCTCGTCTTTTAGTTCTTTCAAGAAAACAAGAACCGCAGAGAGAATCGAAGTGCTGAAGTCACTGATCACCGCAGAAGACATAGAGAGACGGCCAAGCTCTGAGTTCTGAAGCCTAAGCTCAAAAAGAAGGTTTCCGATTACAGGAAACGACGAAAGGCATTGGATCGAGTAAATCAAGATGATTTCAATGATATTCATAATCGGTTCTCCCTTTTTCGCTCCTACGTCTCTTAAAATGACAAAGAAGATAAACGAGCAAACCGTTATAGAGAGTAACACTGAGGAGAGACCAATCGTTATGGCTTTCTTCCCGGTGTTACGGATCAAACCCAAGTCCATTTTAACTCCCATCAAGAACCAGAACATCATGTACGAACACGCGCCCACTAAACCAAACAGAGTCTCTTTGTAATCTTCCGTCGAAAAGAAATTCCTCGCCGGTGTATTCTCTTTCAAAAACGACTTGCTTAGAAGAATCCCAGTCTGCAAAACACACACAAATCATGAACATTTCTTCTTCTTGCAAACCAAAGATTTCAAGGTTCAACTTACAAGCATATGGGAAGTGAAACGAATCATGCCGAGTTGTCTGAGGAAGAGATGGAAGAACTGCCAAAGGACGGTGACGATTAGGAAAATGATCTGAACATGTGGGAACATGTAATTCCAGAACTCAATGCTCGCGTTAGGATCAGGAAGCTTCGGTGATGGCCATAACCCGCTCGAGCTTGGGTTGATTGGGACAACGCCGCAAATCGTGTTTGCATCTCTCCATGTGTCTCTAAGGTAAAGGCTCCTATCATCTCCCAACTCCATTAGAACAAAAGATGATAGAAACAAGACGAAATGATTTATGAATCAAATTTAAAAGCTACAAAGACTGTTTTAAAATCAAATTAAAAAAGATACAAACGGTTTTAGAAACAAAAAGGGTTTGGTAACAAAATACAAATGGGTTTATGTCATTAGAGAAACAACTCTCTAAATATAGTCAATCTTGTAGGCGGCTACATAATTTACAGATTTTCTGGTTATATGTTAGTTTTTGTTTTACAGCTTGTTAGTGTTAATTTAATCTCTCCACTTCAACAGACAAAATGAATACCAAATAACTGTAACAAATTTTTTGATATCTCAAGATTCCAAAATAACTTCCAATAGTTAAGAGCAAAAAAATACAAATGCAGGACAAACTTTAATCCGGGTTAGTTGGCGTAAACGTTGAGCCTAACTCGAGCAGTGACATCAGGGTGAAGTTTGAGTTCAGCAATGTATTCTCCAGTTTCACGGATTTCCGGAAGAGAGACAATGCGTTTGTCTATGTCCCTGCAAAATCCAGCCACGGAGAATCATTGAAAATCATATTATATGCAGATTGATCCTACTGAAACGTTAAAGAAATCTTCTAGCTTTTAATGTGGAACTCAAAACTTTTCTGTGTTATGTTACCTTTGAAGCTGCGCTTTGATGATGTCAACAAGGTCTTGTGCAGTGACACTAGAGAAAAATACAAAGTTAAGTAGAAGGCTAGACATGAATCTCAAGACCATTTAAAAATCTTGAATTTGCTTTAAAAACACGACTTACGATCCAAATATTTGTTTGCCTTTACCACCCTTGCGTTTAACCTTGAACGCTCCAACGGTTTCAAATATCCTCGCCAATTGCTCCGCCTCTTCTTTCACCCTTTGCTTCTCTGCCTCGATTCGTTCTTCTTCCAGCTTCATTTCCCTGGAAAAACAAAACAACAACATAGCAATTGAAAATGCTTGTTGATCTAACAACAGTGTAGCAAGGTAATGACTGAATGTGAATTACTTGAGGATAATTGGAGTGATGAGCTGAGCCTTTCCAGTGGGCAAGAGGAAGTTTCTGAAAAAGCCGGCTTTCACGTCTAGTAATTGCCCTTGCTTACCCAAATCCAACACATCCTCTTTCAAGATTACCTTCAACAACCAAAACAATATTACCAAACATAACCAATCTTCTTTATTTCTTGGAGCTAAACTTCAAATACAAAGGTCCTCTATGAAAAAATGCCCAATTTACTAAATTTTTCTTAAATTAAGCTTCTTCAAGTTTTCTTTCAAGCTCAAATCAAAATGTAACAAGAACCCTAATCGAAATTTTTGAAGAAAACCCAATCATCATAAAGACTTTACCTTTCGAAGTTTTTTGGCTTTCTTCTGGGCAACAACCTCAAAATTAAACCTTTGAGGGGATATTTTTAGGGTTTCATTAGCGACGCCATTGAAGCTGTGAGACGAACAAAGCGAGGACCTCCATGAAAGTGACAAAGCAGTAGAAGAAGCCATTACGAAAGCTGATTTTCAGATAAGAGCTCAAGTTTAGTGTTATCTTCTTCTTATCGGCTTCGCGTTGCTTGCTCGGTAACAAAGATGAAGGAGGAAACTCTTACAGTATTTCGATTTTGACCCCTCAATTATTCGACTTTTTGGTTTTCTTCCTTAAACTTTCTTTAGTTAACTTTGTGTACCCAATTTATGATACTGTAAATTGCTAAAAGTTTCTCTGGTTTTGATTTTTACAAGATTGTATGATGATTACACATATATAAACATATTTCTAATCAATTTCAGAGTGGACATAATCTCTGAACACAAAGTTCTTCTCATTTTCATGTAAAGCATATGCTAAAGCAGCTGAAATCAGGGCTAAACCAGCCAGAACCACCCGAATCTGAACATCAGAAGGAACACCGGCTGTAACGGCACAGAAAACCGTCGCGCCAATGAGAAACTTCTTCGCGGTTTGGAAACCATTGTACGCTCCTTTACAAGACGAGCACACTTGTGTATGCTGCTCAAATCTATCCAGCATCTGTTTTTGTTCCAATTCCACATTTTCAGACAGATATAGAGATCAATGATGTTGGATACATGATTGATGTAATGGCTCACCTCGCGCTTGGTTAAGACGGTGGAAGGGAGAGGTTGGTTAGTTGCGGTTGACCCGAACCACTCGGGCTGACTCTTGCCATGCCGTCTAAGCCAGTTTCGAAAAGCTAGAACAAAACGGTCCGCTTGTGTTGGAGTGAATGTGAGCTTCGTGTACTGTTTGTTCACGTCGTAGTCTGGTGACTCCATCGATTTAGCGAGAAATACTTTCTCTTGTCCTTGAAGTACGATCATGTCTCCGTCATAGACTAAGTTCGAAGTCCAGTGTTCATACCATCTCGGTACAATCTGCCACCAAGCAGGTCCCGGTACAGAGAATTGGAAGAAGTTACGAGCGCTGCAAACGATGGAACGGGTCTTTCCTGGAGCCATTGGTATATTGAATGAGCAAATCCATATCACCCACTTTTGATTGCCGACGATTGGTAGCTTTGCATCTATCTCAATTCTGTGCACAAACATAGACTTAGGAGCCTAAATTAAATTATTTACCTATTGTACGGGAAGTGAAAACCGTAGACTCACTTGTTAATAGAATAGCACGGAGCAACAAATTTTGCGGTTATCTTTGGACTATCGTCATTTGTACCATGGAAACCCCAAGGCCCACTTGACTCCACCTTGAAGGGCAATGGTTTAGCTCGGTCTCTTCTTCCTGTAACCTGTTTACAAATACGAAAAAACATCGGCTTCAGGATAATTTTCCTTAAAACACATCGAAACCTTTTATAGAGAACAAAAGAAACACCTTGTGATGAGCAAAATCAATATGGGAAGGATCAGATACGTTTTCCATGAGCGTATCGTATCCGTAAAATAGATCCCTTTGTATAGTCACCGTCGAAAATTCGGGTTTATCAAAATCATCGGGCAACCTAGGGGGTTCGATTGAATTGGCTCTGTCCCATCCATTTTCATCAGGCCACACAAAGAGAAGACCTTGAGACACCAATATAGGGAACTTAATAGCGCAAGCTCTCGGATTTTTAACAGCACGAGCTTCAGGACCTGAAGTAGCAGCCTGAGGAATCTTAGTACAAGATCCGCATCCGGCAAAAGACCATCCGTGATACGAACATTGTAAATGTCCATTCTCATCTAGCCTTCCTTCCTATAACACCATCATCACATACACAAAATCATCTATACATTACAATATTAAGAAATCTCCTTAAGCTCAAAACTAACCATTATAATATTGGAAAACTTTAAAAAATCAATACTTTACCAATAAACAATCATCATCATCATCAATAATTTATTCTTCTAATTCAAAATCACAGTAACTGAATTAAACTGTTTATTCCAAGAGAGAGAGATTACAGATAGAGGAGCTAGACGGTGAGGGCAGAGGTCATCAAAGGCGGCCCATTTCTGATTGTTCCGGTCGAACCAGAGGACGAGGTCTCGACCCAGAAGCTGGAACCGGGTTGGGGAATTCGGATCCAAATCTTCAACTAGAGAAACTGGATACCAATGATCTCTCCATTTGAATTCAGATTCTTCTTCTTCCTTATCTCCGCCGTACTCTTCGTCGATCCGCCTCTCCTCCGCCGGATCTGAAGTCGGAACAGACGGCGGCGCCGCCACGCGAAGAGGGTTTTCGAGAAGTTTGGGTCTTGGAGGAGAAATCGAGACTTTGAATGGGAATTTCGCGGATTTGGTGGTGGGAGATAAAAAAGGAATCTTTATGGATTTGGATTTCGAGATTGTCGAAGAAGCTGAAGAGACTAAAACTACTGACATTTTCTAATTTTGGGTTTTGCTTCTTCTGAGATTTTGATGAATATTAGTGAAGCTTCTGGACATGTACGAGAAGAACGAAGAGGAAGAGCTTGCGTGCAAGTCTACGGTTCTCGTGGCTATATATGGACACCATTTGTTGTCTTTTAACGAGAAAATTGTGAACAAATGGATTTAACACGTGGCGGATTTTGGCACATGGCAAATAAGAACGTCGACCATTTGTATATACATTTTCTGCATTTATAAACAAGAAAAATTTGTAGGGAAGAGATTTAGAAATATAGAATGTAATGGGGTTTTAGTTCGTCTTAATAGTGTTGTTCTTGGAAACAAGTGAGAGATTAGTTGATTTTAGTTGCAATTCAAGGAGTATACTTGAAATTGCGTAAATCCGATTAGGTTGAAGAATCTTTTGTGTTATAAGTTCGTTCTAGGCTATAAAACTCTCTATAGATTAACCTGCAAAAAGAAAAAAGAAAAAAACTCTCTAGATTATTATTATTGCGTTTTCATGGTAGATGGTATCAATCAAGTGATGAACACACGTTTATACGAGTTTTCATGATGTTTAAATGGCATCCCCTAAAAAATAAAATAAATTGGCATCACCTATGTTGCAATTATTTCTTTGTGGTTTTGCTTCAAATCATCAGCGTGTGCAAGATAGAATGGCACTTTGAAAGCGTTGAGATTTTCTTGATCGATTAGACCCTATTGATTAGAATCACAAGACATAGTACTCTGTCAGTATAAATTATTATGATCAAAAGAACGAAATTAAAAGGTTTTTGCTTCGGAGTTTACCTGCTTAGCAACTTCATTAAGAGAAGATCCAATGAAATCAATCATCATTCCAATCACGGTTTCCGACATTTTAACACCATTTGGTAGACATGATCCAAGTAGCAACATCAATCCACCGGACACGAGCTCTTGAGCCCTCGCGCTAAAGAAACTCTCCACGTCAATCTTGTATTGATCAAGATACAATTTCTCAACATCTTTTGAGAATCCGGTGCAGTGTATGTCCTTGGTCCACACAGGAGAATCGCGGTCTTTAATTGCTTTGGGAACCTTGGATATGAAATGGAGTGAGTAAGCACAAACTCCAACATGGAAACTGCTCTTAGGAAGAACACGGCCGAAGAAAGATCCCGGAACTCCAGTTGCGAAATATTTTCTAGCTGGAGGAAGAGTTTTAAAAAGAGTATTGAAATCGTTGTCTAGCGAATCGTTGAAGAAAACTTGGAACTCGGTGTCTTCATGAAATTTGTGTTCCACAGCATCTATAATGGTTTGTACCGCAGCGAAAGTGTTAGGTCCACTGGAACAACCGAAATCCGCTATGTTAACTTGATTTGAAGTAAAATCAATGTCGAGTTTGGTAGAGATGGCTTCGTTGATCTTCTCTCTGGAGGCTTCAACCAATGCTCCCTATGAATCATAAATGTTTTGCAATCAATATCTCAATTTGAAAAAAAATATGATTTTGATAGATAAAATACGAAATGATTATGACATAAACCTGATATTTCGAATGTTCACGGTAGCTGTTAGGACCTTCACCACCGATCATTGTGAATGAAGTCGACATGTCTTTCTTTGTTCTCTCTTGTTTTGTGATTATTATTTTGTGTGTGTTTGTGTGATGATTTGTTTTAGGTGCAACTCGCTACCTTTTTATATAGATGAGTGCCATTATTTTTTTAGAAATTCACTAGGATGCCACTAAACAAAGTTTTTGTTCCTTGGATACCATTAATTTTTAAAAGTGAAACAACCAACATATTTTTTTTTCTTCTAATTAATAGCCTGAATTAATATTCCCATAAATATTAATTCTCTATAGCTATTCAACAATTTGCGAAAGTTCTCATAAAAAAATAATTCAATAAATTATTAAACCAATTCCAAGTTCAAGAAAACAATTCCAGAATTCCAGAATTCAAAAGATACTAGCAACCTAAAAACCAGTTCACTAGACAAAACTATAAGATGAATCAAACACCCAAATCATCCTCTTCATTGGCCTTGATTCCGCGATCACGCATTTTTGTTACCTGCAACACATGGTAATAAGAGTTGCGTAAGTATTTAATAAATACTTAGTGAGACGGTCCTCCCGTCAACAAGCTAAGTACGGATAAATCAAAACCGAATAATAAACATTTAAAATGCACACATGATTCAACTGGGTGTCGATCGACACTACCACTAGGTGTCGATCGACACCCTGTTCTACCACCAAGAACATATTAAAACATTTGATCCAAAAACACGAAAATCATACAAATTCATCACATAATTCACACAAAAATCATAATCACAAGCAATCAACAACCAGTTCAACCACCATGAACAATCCTAACCATTTATCAATCGAATTCTAACCTATCCGAGCCTACGGTCGCACACTCACCTCGATTTCACGAAGGAAAAGGGAATAACGCGAAGAACACGAAGAACGGAAAGGAACAACGACAAATCAACACTCTCTGACGCTGGAATTCACCAGAAATGCACCGCAACCACGCACCAACAACCTCACTAGTCTCACGATCGAAGAATTATGAAGAACGGATCACAAATCCCTTTGAAACACTCAAACCCCTTTTTCTTTCTCTGTTTTTTCTCCCAAATTCATGAACTCTGACATAGGGTTGTATTCCCAAACCGAGCAACAAACCGGATAATTTTAAATCAAACCAAAATCGTATGTTTATTCTCACTTTATCCCCTGTACTCGTATCTAATCCTATGTTTATTCTCACTTTATCCCAGACATCTACTACTCCTAACTCATTACCTTACTCTCAGGAAGCATCCTTAGCAACAAAGATACCAGCCACTCATGGTATACCGGGAATTCACCTTTGCCGTTAGACTTATATTGAGATCCACCTGTCTCAAATAAGTCTCTGGAGGCCACTCACTCCAAAATAATGCAGGGAACTCTACTCCCTTCAAGAGACCTACCCGTCTCTTGATATTTATACTAAAATCCACCTGTCCCAGATAAATAAACATCCCACAATACTACACCGTTACCCACCATCCCGGGTACGTATAAACACGTTACTACACTGAGACCCACCATCACAAGTAGAACCATCGAAGACCTACTTGCCTTTTCAACACTGTAATGAGTTATTCGGGAACGCCACTGTCCCTAGAGTAATAAATTCCAAAACGTCTATAAACAACTATGACTAGATCTACCCCAAATGGCCAAACTCGATATTTCCCACCCGAAATATCCTCCAAAACACGACCCATACTGGTCAACCAAACACGCTTATAAGAACCACTTGGCTTATAATAACACTAGAAATAATTAAGGAAACTCCATCTTATAAATTTCAGAAAAATGTATATCGTTACAACGAAAACAAAAAATATATGAACCAAACCACAATAGCCAACCAGCTAACAAAACCAGAACCACAAAGATAAAAGTAAGCTCATGCTGCGACCTGCTTGTCGAACCACTTCCTGAACTTCAACTTCATCTTTGCCTCTGGCTCCCATGTCTCATTCTCTGTACCGCTACAGTCCCACAAGACTCTCAGCAACGGTATCCTCTTCCGGCGCAGAACCTTCTCTCTCCTCTCGAGAATCCTCACAGGAACTATCAAAACTGTCAAATCTGGCTGCAGATCCTCCGGGATTTTAGCCACCAACTCCTCTGACTCATGGAGGCACATAGACACATGCAACACCTTGTGGAATGCCTTTATAATAGGAGGTAACTCTAACCGCTACGCTACCGATCCAACTCGCTCCACCACTGAGAACTGTCCCATAAAACGCAAATTCAGCTTGTTTTCTGCTATGGATCTGTTAGGACCCCTCAACATAGCAATCTTGAGATACACATGATCTCCCACTGAAAACTCAAGCTCTTTCCGCCGCTTGTCGGCATAACTCCTTTACCGATCCTGAGCTTCCTTCATGTTCAGATTCAGAACACGGATCTTATCCGTCGTTTTCTGAACAAAACTCGTACCCAGAATGCTCCTCTCCCCCACTTGGGTCCAACATAACGGTGTCCTGCACGGCCTCCCATAAAGCGCCTCATAAGGAGCCATGCCAATACTCGTCTGAAAGCTGTTGTTATACGCAAACTCAGCCAAGCACAAATGATCAAACCAGTGACCACCCCAATCCAGTACACACATCCTGAGCAGATCCTCCATGGTCTGAATAGTCCCCTCCGACTAACCATCGGTCTGGGGATGATACGCTATACTCATATACACTCTAGTGCCCATCTCTGTCTTAAAAGCTCCCCAATACACAGACGCAAACTTTGGATCTTGGCCTGACAAAATACTGGCTGGCGCCCCATGCAGCCTTAGAATCTCTCGCACAAACTTCTTTGCCAAAACCGTAGCTCCATTAGACTTCTTTATGGCTAGAAAATATGCACACCTAGTCAACCGGTCCACAATCACCCAAATCGCATCATAGGCCCTCGAGATAGGTAAACCGACCATAAAATCCATAGTGATCATATCCCACTTCCACTCAGGAATGGGTAAACTCTGCAACTTTCCTCCCGGAACCTGATGCTCTGCCTTCACTAACTGGCACGTATCGCACTTTGCGACCCAGTCAACTACATCTCTCTTGATCCCGAACCAATAATAATACTGCTGAAGATCATGGTACATCTTGGCCGCACCCGAATGAATAAAGAACTTGCTCGCATGAGCCTTTCACAAAATCTCATGCCTCAAAATCTCGTCATTGGGCACACAAACCTGCCCGCGAACCAAAATAGTCTGATTCTAAGAAACATGATACTCAACACCCTTGGCCCTCGACGCCTCAATCAAAACTTGATCGCTCTCCTGAGCTACTCGGATCTTACTCAATATGTCTGCCTGATCAACAGCTTCTAACTCCAAAGGCTCCCGCGAAATAGCACATAATCGCAAAGTACTAATCTCGCCCACTAAACCCTCAACCCCCTGCTCCCGAATCAAATCAACTTTACTCCAACTCAGAGCATCAACCATCTGGTTAGCCCTACCCGGATGGTAAAGGATCTCCAGCTCATAATCTCCCAAAAACTCAACCCAGCGCCGCTGCCTCATATTCAGCAACGGCTGGGTGAAGATATGCTGCAGATTCTTATGTTCTGCATAGATCTGTACCTTCCCACCGTAAAGGTAAGATCTTCAAATCTTCAGAGCAAACACCACCGCTCCCAACTCAAGATCATACGTAGGGCGGTTAACCTCACTACCCTGCCATTGCCTCGAAGCATACGCGATAACCTTACCCTCTTGCATTAGAACACAACCCATACCAACTCCTGAATCATCAGTGTACACGGTATAAGGCTTCCTCGGCTCGGGTAATGCCAGTACCGGCGTACTAGTCCACATCTCCTTGAGCCTCGCAAAGCTCTCTGCGTCCTCAGGCGACCATATAAACTAAACATCCATCCCGGTTAACTTCATCATCGGTTGCACCATACTCGCAAAACCCTTGACGAATCTCCGATAACAACCTGCTAAACCCAAGAAACTTCTGATCTCGGTAGCACTACTCGGTCTAGGCCAATCCCTGATAGCCTCTATCTTAGCCGAATCCACTGAAACACCCTTTGTAGACACGATATGTCCAAGGTATCCTATCTGCCTCTGCCAAAAACTGCACTTACTCAACTTAGCATACAGCTTCTGCTCCCAAAGCTTCTCCAAAACTAATCTCAGATGAGCCTCGTGCTCCTCAGGACTCCTCGAATACACCAGGATGTCGTCAATAAAGATGATAACAAACACGTCTAGATAATCCTTGAACACGTCGTTCATCAATCTCATAAAAGCTGCCAGCGCATTCGTCAAACCAAAAGGCATGACTAAAAACTCAAAATGCCCGTATCTCGTCCTGAACGCTGTCTTACGAACATCTGCCTCATCTATCAGGATCTGATGATAACCCGATGCCAAGTCTATCTTGGAGAACTAAGTAGGACCCCTCAGCTGATCCAAAAGCTCATCAATTCTCGGAAGAGGGTACTTGTTCTTCACAGTGACCTAGTTTAGACCTCGCTAAGCGATACACAAGCTCATCAAATCTCGGGAGAGGGTACTTGTTCTTCTTTACGAATAAAACTGGCGGTCCCTACGGTGACACACTCGGTCGCACAAAACCGTTATTCAATAGATATTCCAACTGCTTCTTCAGCTCTGCTAACTCTGCTGGAGCCATCCGGTAAGGAGCCTTAGAAATCGGAGCTGTCCCGGGATCTAGCTCAATCGTGAAGGATCTGACCGAGATGGAGGCAATCCCTGCAACAATTGAAAAACATCCACAAAATCCCGAACAATTTGGATATCCCCGATAGCAACCTTACCACTGGACTCCGGCATCGAAATTGTAGCCTCGCAACCTTGCGCTATCATATGCTTTACCTAAATAGCCGAGATTACCAGATTCCCGGAAGTAGGTCTCACGTCCTGAAACACTAACCTCCCCGTAACTTGCTCGAAAACAACTCTACCTCTGAAATAGTCCAGATGAACCTTATAAAACGACAACCAATCCATCACGATAATTACGTCGTAAAGCTCTACCGGACCAATCACCAGATCTACCGGCATCGACTACCCGACAATTTTAACATCCACTGCTCTAGCTCGGCCGGAAGTAGCCAGGTATCCTCCTTCAACCACTTTAACATTTCCGAAAGCTCACCAACACTGCTCCAAATGCCATTGCGCTCGGCATGCTCTGGAGTAATGAAGCAATTCGATGCTCCAGAATCAAAAAGAACTCGGGACTCGAAACCTCCCACTAATAAGGTCCCTACACAATTCACATGCGTTGAGAACCCTACTACTATCACAGGCAAAAATAAAGAACACAACTAAACAATTCGACCACTAAGAATTTACCAAGTTTGAGTCTAAGATTTTTACATGTAATCTGCGTGATGCCCTGCTGACCCGCCTCTACAGGCCCATAAATTCGCAGTGTAGGTCTAATCTGACCTACCGGCTGCACTGATGCCAAATGAACCCCCGGTTGAATTGCTACCGGCTGAACCGCCGCCACTACCATCTGTGAAAGCTTGGGACACATTGGCTTGATATTCCTAACCTCCCTGCAATGGAAACAAACCTTGGTATTCGAGATGCTTCCCTCTCGGGACAGCTCGCCACTTGATGCTCAGTGCTCCCGCATCCAAAACAACCACGACCACTCTGGGCACCTCCAGAAACCTCATCAAACCTCCTCTTCTGGCCCAGTGCAGGCTTGCCGCCTTTGCCAGAACCAGAAATCTGAGAATGCTGCTGCTGCTGTCTCCTCAGCTGAACAGCAGGAACAACCACAGATGGAACCGACAAAGGTAGAACAACCACCAAACTAGCCTGCTCACGCTGATCCTCCTCTATAGAAGCTGCAAGCTCCACTAACTCTACCCTCGAGGCATATACAGAACCCCGACACTGGGTTCTAATACTCATACGAAGCCCCTACAAGAACCTCTGCATAAGGGTACACTCCTCTCCCATACCATGACTGGCATACACCTGAAGTCAGCTAAACTCGGTATCATACTCCCGAACTGAACTCGCTCCCTGAGACAGCTCCATAAATCTCATTTGCAGGCGATCCAAAGCCTTCCGAAGGAAGAATTTGGCGTTGAACTCGCCCACAAACTTGTCCCAAGTCCACACAACCCTCCTAGACTCCAACGATCTCCCCCAGCTATGCGTATCCTCGCTCAAATAGTGCACATCCAACTCTACTCGATACTCCGCAGGATATCGAATCGATAGAAAATTGCGCTCAACTCTCAATCGCAACTCATCGGCCCCCTCTGCCCAACTCTGCCAATGAAGGAAGGCGAACCAATCTTCTGCATTTATCTCATCATCACAAGATATGGAGGATGCTCGGCAACTACAGCCCTCGGCTGCTCAACCGCTGCAGCTCCCTGCTGCGCCTCCACCACCGGAGGTCTTCTTGGAGCTAGTGCTGAACCCGCCACCAGAAAACGCTCCAACAACTCCGTCAGAAGTCCCACAATAACATCATCGCAACCCTGAGCTGGAGCAGCACCCCCACCCGGGCCCACTCCACCACCAGCACCTCTCCCGGCGCTCCTCCCGGCACCAACATTTCCACCACGAGCACCTCTCCTGGCGCCCCTCTCGGCACTAACAGCCACACTGGCACTGGCACTGATCTCACTTGCAGTCTCCACCGGATGTGTCTGGGACTTGGCCACGACCCTAACCACGGCCTCTACCACGGCCTCTGCCATGACTTCTCGCTCCAGTATCCATCTACCACACAGGACAGGAAAACATGAGCAACGAGAAGTCACAAACAAATAAAATACAACTTACCACAAAATCTCTTTAAAAGCCAAAGAGGATGATCTAAGACTACTAATTGTCTAACCACCAATAAATAATTAAATCACATAGTCTCAATTCATCCAATTACTATGTCCTAAAAACGTCTAGGCTCTGATACCAAATAGAAATAACCAACACATTTTTTTCTTCTAATTAATAGCCTGACTTAATATACCAAATGAAGAACGGCTCACAAATCCCTTTGAAACACTCAAAACCCTTTTTCTTTCTCTGGTTTTTCTCCCAAACTCATGAATTATGCGGCTGGAACATATATAACCCGACCTAGGGTTGCGTTTCCAAACCGGATAATTTTAAATCAAACCAAAATTGACCAAAAAACTTGTTGTCGATCGACACCATGCCTCAGTGTCGATCGACACCCCTGACCAAAATCCATATTTTGGTTTCGAGATGTTACAAAAAGTTTCCTAAATACCATTTTTTCAAAAGAAAATCACAATCGATACAATTTAAATTTTTTGGTTTGGGTTAACCTTTGTACAATTATGGTATAGTTTTAGGGGGTAAGGTGTAGATTTAGGGTTTTTGGAGCTAGATTTCATCATTAGAAATCCGGCCCACTATGCTTGAAATATAATCGGATTACAAGATATTCGATATTGGGCCAAAGGCCCAGAATCGCGCTAACATTAGTGAAAGACAAGCATGCCACTCGGCATCACTGAGCCCGATTATGTGATTTGTTGACCGCTGAGGCTAAAGACCCGATGACCAAGCAACTCAGCAAGGATATGACCAAGTCAGCACCGCTCAACTGTTTATAAAGAGATCCCGATATTTCTGGAGGACGCATTATAACATGCCCGAGATCTCCGGCAACGAGGAGGGATTTATGAAGCTGAACAGTTCAGCTTAGAGGAGTATAAATAACTAGCGTTAGAGCCAAAATGACTAAATCTTTCCTTTACGTACACACTCAATCAAACTTTAGCTCATCAGACACTTGTATCAGCTAAAGTTCTCTGTATACTTTATCGAATATCAATATAAATCTATTTTCTGTTATTTTGGTCTCGATCCTAGTTAGATCTATAGACATTTCTTAGGACTAAAGTTGTTTTCCCGAATTCATATATAAATTTTAATGCGGAATCTAGCTTCCATATTTGGCACTGACAGAGGGGAAAAAATACAACCGTCGTACACAGAGATCTAACCTCAAACCCACTGCAATGGGAATGGATACCACCAACGCTCAAGAATATGCCCAGATCACCAACCCGCAGGTTGTTGACCTGGAAACTAGAGTCGTGACCAACCCGTATCCAATCAGAACCAAGTTGTGGTTGATGACATGCCTGGACCGAACCAAAACCAAGCGCTCCTGATAAACAACTCTCTCGCGAGCGCAGAAACTGCGGATCCAAACACTCAGTCCGGATCAACAACGATCACCATTGCCGTGCCTCCACCCCTAGTGCCCCTAAGCGTATGGCTACGTAATTTAACCATAGGTTTAACAATTTTTGCTAACATCCCTAGCACCTTGACAGGGGGAATCCTGCCCTTCCCTACGGGACGTAGGAAAAGCTTTGAAGACGATTTATTAAAGATATACCGAATGCTTTTGACTCTAGTAAAGCGAACGCGAGGCCAAGACCTAACCGTACGAATGGTGGTGGCCCACCTCGACCAACGGGAGAGAACATTCATGGCTTAGTTCCACGAGATGTCCTAATCCATCAACCAAGGGCTCCCACCTCACAAGATACCCAATGAGAAATTACTCCCTCTAAGAGCACAACCCCGAGGCGGTAACTAGACTTTTCAAGAATCCACGTGACCACTGCAAACGCCCCTCGTTATCCAACATTTAACCTTGATCTAAGGATGAACTTAGGAATAACAAATCCAGCTGGCCTGAGCTCGCGAAGTACCTCCGCATGGGTGAATGAAGGATTCTTACCACCTCATCCCCCACTGAGCTGGACGCTGCCAACTCTGGTAGAATGGGCAAAATAAACAACACTTGCAGGATATCCTCAGGAAAATCCAACTCGAACTCTAGCTGATCGGATTGAGACAACTTGAAATACCAATCTTGAAGTTAGAGAAAACATCTTCAACCAAGACACCTTTTATAGGTACACTGAGCAGACTCAAGTAGAGCTACAACGCATGCCGTCATGCGTCCAGAGAGCTACTAGTTCAACTTCGGATATTGACCGAGAGATCGAAGACACTCGTCAGACGCCATTTACTGATAGGATAGCTAATGTACCTATTAGAGATATTGGGAAAATCAAAATCCCAAAGTTCTCCAGGAGTAACGATCCCAAGGACCATGTAAGAGCATTCTGATTTGCCGTAGTAAGAGCTCACTTGGTCGATTGTGAAACAAAAGCAGGGCACTGCAGATTATTCATCAAAATTCTGACAGGTCCCTCCCGAATGGTTTGCGGGACTAGATGACTGCTCCATCGATAACTTTGATGCGTTGATAGCGCAATTCCAGTGAGGAATGCCAATACTTAGCTGGCCTGAAAGGAAAACAAAAGAAAATCACTGAATCAGCTTAGCAGAACCCGACGATCGAGGAAGAAGAAGTTGAGGTCGAACCTCCACCTCCCAAAAACCCAAAAAGAAGAAATCAGCGACGAAACGAAAAAGACCTATCGAAGAGACAAACCTTATTCAGACCCCACCCTCATCAAGAAATCACGTAGACCTGATCTGCAGAGAACTAAACATATGCAGCGGATCGATGTAGTTTATTCTGACTCCACCACCAGCTCCGAAGAAGCTGGTCAGCCCTTAGATGAAGATACTGCACGCCATTAATGATTTGAGTAACATAGCTCCAGCCAAAAGAGTCGACTTCATCCTCGTAGGATCTAAACTATGCAGAGACTTGATAAATTCAATCAGAGCAAACAAAAGCAAGGCCATCGTAGCTCATGTACCCCCAATGGCATTCAAGGGAGTAGACAACCAGATCGCTTTCGCAGAATGCAAAACAGCTCACCTAGACAAGCCACAATATGATACTCTAGTCATCCAACTTGAAATATGTGGCTGCCTAGATTCCATAGTAATGAAAGACACTGGTAGTTCAGTCAATCTGCTATTTTACGACGTTTACAAGAGAATGGGTCTAAACGACTCGGACCTCCAAGGCTAAGGCACGCTGCTTACTGGTTTCCCAGGAGAAGCGACCTATTCCATGGGAATGATCCGACTCCCAATGATGGCAGAAGGGGTCCACAAGTTTGTGGATTTTATTGTAGTAAATCACCTAGCACCATTTAACGCAATACTTAGGCAGCCATGGATATACGTCATGAAAGCCGTACCTTCAACACATCACCAGTGCGTTAAATTTCCCACTACTATTGGAATAGTAATGATCAAAGGAAACAAGAAGGTGTCCAGGATCTGCTACCTCAACGGACATAAGCAGCTAGAAAAATCCCCCAAATAGCAACTACATAAATGGGAAGAGCAAAACCTTCGTCAGCTTGCTGAGCATAACAATCCTCAACTGACCAAACCTCGACAAGATTTGGTCACCCAAACATCCCTTAACGAAGCTCACCCCGACAAACACGTTAGGATCGGAGCGGACCTCCCATAACCGATCATGAAGACTAGTCGATTTCCTCAAAAATAATATCAGCTCCTTCGCATGGAACACCTTCGATACGAAAATAATTAGCATCGATGTCACTTCTCATGAGCTAAACGTCGACTCCACCTTCAAACCTGTTAAGCAGAAAATACGCAAATTAGGTCCCGAGCGAGCTAAAGCCATCAACGACGAGGTAGAATGCCTACTTAAGGTTGGATTAATTAGAGAGGTCAAGTACCCGGACTGGTTGGCCAATCCCGTTGTCGTTAAGAAGAAAAATAGAAAGTGGAGGGTATGCACTGACTTCACAGATTAAAATAAATTGTGCCCGAAAGACAGCTTCCCACTCTCGCACATCGACCGTCTAGTGGAAGCCACAACTGGACACCGGCTGCTATCATTCATGGATGCCTTCTCTGACTATAATCAGATTCTAATGAACCCTGATGACCAGAAGAAAACTACATTCATAACAGACTGAGGAAATTATTGTTACAAGATTATGCCCTTCGGACAAAAGATCGCTGGTGCTACTTATCAAAGACTGGTCAACAGAATATTTGCCCAGCAGCTCGGCAAAAACATGAAAGTTTAAATTGATGACATTCTGGTCAGTAGATCAAAACAACCATGTAGCCCAACTCAAGGATAATTTTGCAATCTTTAACCAATACCGGATAAAACTGAATCCTGCTAAGAGTTCCTTCGGAGTTCCATCAGGAGAATTCTTGGGCTACCAGGTCACGGAGCGAGGAATATAAGCTATTCCCAAGCAAATCACAACATTTTTAGAAATCGCATCTCTCGAGTAAACCGGGAAAGTGTAGCGATTGACAGGACGGATAGCAGCGCTGAACTGCTTCATATCCAGATCCACATATAAGTGCCTCCCATTTTATCAATTGCTAAAAGTTAACAAGAGATTCAACTCTACAAAGCCAAGATATCAAATCTGCAGCACCCATCGAATGGGGAGGAGCTGACGGTCCAACAATTGGGTCAAAGATCAAAGCCGGCAGAAGTGGGTTGCAATGGGTAGAAATCTGAGGTCCCTCAACTGCTGCCGCTGGAGGAAAAGATGACTCATCAGCAGCGCCCTCCAGCCCATCCTTAGAAGGATTGGGTACCTCGGCCACCATCATCGCTAGATTGGTCCCAACGCGGTAAGGAGAATTGGACAAGAGCCGAAGACCGCCTTCTCCGGATCCATGTTATCTTAAAGTTGCCTAAAAAATAAATAAACACCACGGATTAGAGTGAATTAATTGCAAGCCTGCTTGGCAACAACGTCAATAGAAGATACTTATGAGGACTCTCAGCAAACCTCATCAGAATTCTTTCAAACTCTGATATAGAGGACACAGAGGCCTCGTTGACCTCGAAAAAGAAGAATTTTCTATGCCAATTCGTGTCCCTCGAGGTTATATTCATAACAACCCCCCGAGAAGGGCGAGGGGAAAGGTAAACCTTGTATCGCGGAGCAGCATAACCACAGTTGCGAAACAAGTAAAGCTTGCAGAACGTTTTGGGTGTTAGGTCCATCCTGTCTTTATAACTCCTGACATTGGTGCCAATAGCTTAACGCATGAAGTTGGGGGCCATTTGGGGGAAAGCGAGTTCAAACGTCTTCAAAAGATGAATAAGGAAAGGAAAAATGGTAGTACGCCAAGTACGCAACACACCAACCCTTCTCAACCGATTCTGGAATGTCACGCCCAGTTGGCACTCGGAGCTCTACGGTAGATGGCACTAAACCATATTCCTGGAGAGCAACAAGCTCTTCAGGTGTGGCCGTTGATGGTTCGTACGGGCAGAAGAATTCTTGATTTTCTGCCATGATAAGATCAAAGTGGAGAAGAAATCAAGGATGAGAAAAGAGATTTGCAGGAAGCTGAAAAGAGGAGAATCGAAGGTTAACAGATGAGAAAGAGAAGGTGAAAACCTGTTTTTGAGATTAGAAAAGATAAAAAGTACCTTCGAGTGGTGGACCCTATGGGAGTTAAATCGCTAGCACTGCTGCACACGATGACTGCTCGCTTCTCAGTGATTTGACTTTTTCACTTCTAGCCGTTGGATTCTAAAAAGCAAATCCCCAGAGCCGCACGATCTAAAGATTGGGTGAAAATTATCATGATTTCACCTAGGGAAACACCCCTTAAGCGTATTAGAGGAAGTAACCGCCCATTAGTTCTCATCATTAAGTACTTAACGGGTTGGAAGGCAATTGTTGGAGCTGGATTTCACCATTAAAATTTGGCTCACTAAGCTTTAAATATAATCGGATTACAATATATTCGATATTGGGCCAAAGGCCAAGAACCGCACTGACAATAGTGAAAGACAAGCATGCCCCTCGGCATCGCTGAGCCCGATTAAGTAATCTGTTGACCGTCGAGGCTGAAGACCCGCTGACCAAACAACTCATCAAGGATATGACCAAGTCAGCACTGCTCAACGGTTTATGAAGCGATCCCGATATTTTCGGAGGACGCATAAGAACATGCCTGAGATCTCCCGTGACGGGGAGGGATTCGCAGAGCTGAACCGTTCAACTTAGAGGAGTATAAATAACTAGCGTTAGAGTCGAAATGACCAACTTTTTCTTTTATGTACACTCTCAATCACACTTTAGCTTATCTGCTAAAGTTCTTTGTATACTTTATCGAATATCAATATAAATCTATTTTCTGTTATTTTGGTCTCGATCCTAGTTAGATCTATAGACATTTCTTAGTACTAAAGTTTCTTTTCCGAATTCACATATAAATTCTTAGTGCAAAATCTAGCTTCCACACGTTTAGGGTTTAGTTTTAAACATTTAAAACTAATTTTTATTTTGTGGTATTTTGAAACATTTGGAAAAAATGGTATCTAGAGAATTTTTAAAAATTGATGGTATGGTTAGAAAAAAAACTTTAAAAAATAGTATTTATGAGAATTACTCTTATTTTGTTTTTTTTTCTCGTCGGTGGAGTGCCTTTATTAGACTAATCAGTAAATATTTTTTTTTTGTCGGTGGAGTGCCCAAAAACGTGCTTTTATGTGGACTCGTCTTCCGACTCTTGCAACCCAAAAACGTGAAGATGGCTTTATATTATACAGTATTATTATCGTTGGAGAAGCATTTTGAGAACATTTTGATGATGTGTTATTTCTACAATTTTTTTCATTTTTTTCTACTTAATAAATTATATTTCCTACCATACTACTATCCAAATAGTATATTCCTATTATACTAATATCCAAACACTATAATGACCGTAATCCAATCCTCAAAAAACTCTAATTCAATAAAGGGGAATTTGCTAAAATATACCACATTTAAGCATAAAATGTGTCAATACACTTTTCTTGTTGTTTTCCGATAATACCCCTAAATAGTGGAAAAAAAATTTAAATAATAAATTTTTTAATTTTTTTAAAATATGTAAATTATAAACTATCATGAATAGAGTTTTTTGTGAAAACATTTTGTTTTAAAAAGTAAAATGGATATTGTATAATGATTGTAGTTTTGTGTTCTACTGATAGTAGAATATAGTAGAATTTAGCTTCTGCCGATTTTACACAAATCTACATATGTAGAACATATGTTCTACTACATAGTGAACGTTCTAGTATTTCGTAGAATTCCGTAGAATTTCGATTTTATTAAATTTGAAGTTTCTACCACTGGTAGAACTTAAAATCAACTATTTTCAATAAATTCTACCATATGTAGAAGGCTGTTTCTACCAACAGTTCTAACAATTCGTCGTATATCTACCAAATCGTAGAATCTTGTTTCTACGAAACTAGTTATAATTTCCTAAAATTTAGGAATAAATATTTAGTTGCCAAGAATGATAAGATTTACTAATTTAAAAAGAATTATGACTAATTCTGAAATAAGATTAAATTAATTTACTAATTTTAATTTCTCAAAAATATTTTATATATTAGTGTTTTGAAATATTTTTTGTACTATATGTGTTTTTAATTGATTTTCGTTTTTCAAATATATATTATCTAAGTAAACTATTTTTTTAATAAAATTTGTATATTAGGTTTTTTAAAATATATATTTTTTTAGTAGTAAATATGTTTTAATTGATTTTTCGTTTTCAAATATGTATTATTTAAGTAAATGTATGTTTTTATAAAATTTGTATATTAAGTTTTTAAAATATTTTTTGTATTATATATGTTTTTAATAGTTTTTTGTTTTTAAAATAAATATTGTTTAAGGAAACTGATTTTTTTTTCTTTTTTCAGATTTATTATAATTTATTTTATTTCCTTTTTTATTTTTAAATTTTAATAAGAATTAATAAAAACATTTAGTAATTATAAATCAAGGTTAAATTTTTAATTTGAAAATACAAAAGCCTAATAGGACAATTCTATGAAAAATAAATCCTGACATTTTGCCACTAAATGTGGCATAATTTAGCAATTTTCCCTTCAATAAACTAGGTAACTTGATTAATTTAAATCCAATTGCCAAACAAACTACAAATATTATAAATTTCTGAATTTTTTTCCTTTCTTTTTTTGGGTCAAATACTTATAATTAGTTAGCCATGCCATTTAAACTGGTAATTTCGTTTTTAAATTTCGTTTTTTATCTCAATATATAAGATATAATATTTAACTCAAAGATGTATTTTGACATTGGAAATTTTGAATTTAAAACCTCTAATATTATTGAACATGATACGTTTATTACTTTAGTAACTATTAAAATGACTAATTACTTTTAAATTTTTTAAAACTGATGACCTAAATGAACGTTCTAATATTTTTGTAAATAAAAGAAAGAATCTAATTACCTTTGTTTGGTTAATCATCTAACACACAAATTAATCATTTCAGAACTATTGTAAGCATTATTAATCTAATACACGTAGATAACTAAATAAAATTAATAATGTAATACACAAATTAATCGGTATAAGTTTAATAGTATTCATGGTATATCCTAAAGTATATCATTATAAAAACTAATCCCATGGCCCTTCGAAATTATTTTTAAAAAGAATGATATAAATAAATTATTTATTTGACTTCTTCATTTATTAATGGCAACAATATTAACTCCTAATCATTCGACATTAGTCAAGATTTACTGCGAGATACACTACCATTTTCCAAACATAATTTTATTTTGTCTATAAGAAATCTTAAGCAGTAATTATTTATATCCAAAATCGCTACTTTTGTATATTTATCATAAACTGACAATTGATTATGCTATAATTTTGCACTCAAAAATTTCTAATTGAAGATAGACAAATTTACAATTAAGATATTTAGGAATCAAAACAAACTTTTCTTAAAGGATTATTACGAATCTCCTTACTATTAAATGGGAAGTAGCTTAAGTAAAAAATTTTAGTTGTTATAATTTTATTGCCTTAAAACTATGACATGGAATGATGATGTGGAATGATGACATAGATTAAAAAAAGTTAGATTAATAATAGTTGTTAATTGGAAAATCATTAAATAAATAATCTTACTTAATTTGGAAATTAATTAAACTAATATTAACTCATGACAAACAAAATTTTACTGGTATTCACGTTTTAATGATTTCTTGGATTCTAAGATTTTGAATGTATTTATAAATCCAATTATAAATAAAAAATGTGATATCAGAATATTTTGTTGTTTTGTTTCTTCAAGAAATCTTGAGGACGTTATAAGCTAGATTTTTTTGGTATATTCTCAAATTCCTACTAACATGGTTTGATCTTACCCATCTTTATATATGGGACATATCTTTATATTTGTAAATCCAATTATAAACTAATTTTAGATTTTTTTTAATACATCAACTAGATGACTTGCCGCACCATGTGCGGGTGTGAACAATATTTCGTAACGTGATTAGTTTAATATTAAAAGTATTATAAATTATTAATTATGAAAAGCTAAAATATTGTAGCATGTAAAATTAGATTGAAAATGTCGCATATGACTTACTCAAGTATGGTTTAAGAAATTTAAACAAAACAAAAATCAAATATAAAAACTAACAAAGGTTTTGAAACACATTCTTATAGATGACATTTATTTTTTTGCATTTTATCTTCTTTGTCGGTGATTAAATTTTCAAACTAATCCTAAATTTTACTATTGATAGAGTGATATATAGTTGTTCATTAAAGAATATATGTCTAGGTGATCTCCCGCACCTTGTGGGAGTTATAATATATTTTAAAATTTTACATATTAAATTATATAGAGTTAAAGAAATGTATACGTTGTTTTATGATTCGGTAAATGAAGTTATGATTTTAAGTTCAATTTTTGTTGTCTAATTAAGAGCGGTGGAAAAAAACCTCTTAGTTTTTAAGTTAAGCATATAGTTCCATATGAATGATCGTGAACTCTCCAATTTAGTAAAAATGGCTAAGACGTGATGCCGTTATGCTACATTGAGCTTCATGAATAACAAACATAACCACATCTCATCTCAAATGAAACATTCAATGCTTCAACACAAATTTTACAACAATCCAAAAACCAAAAGATATGGTGGTTGTTTTGCAATAAACAAAACATAAAAATTGTCTAAATTAGAATAAGAAAAACATCTTTCGTTCGTATAACATTAACCTATGACGTGATGATGATATACTTGGACATGATATACATCACAAAAAAATTTACCCTCCTCTAATCAATATCCTACACATATTCAAATGCGTTACTGAAGCAAACAAATAGGCAACAACAAAAATATTGTTCACACCTGCACATGGTGCAGACAAGTAATCTAGTATCTTATATAAAAGTCCAGTTCCGTTTTGTGTTGTTATGACACGTGTCCCTCTCTTTTCTTCTTCAAACGAAAAGTCACGAAATATAGTTTGTGTTTCTTCTCTTTTTACTAGATACTTTGCTTTTGTTCATTTCGTCTCTTTTGGCCAAATACTCTGTTTCTTTTCAACAAATGCATCTATTATGGGTTTAAATGTTCATTCATATACATTTTCCAATTACCTAGATTTATTGTGAACCATAAATTTATCTCGTAATCAAATTTTAAACACACCTATATTGTACAAAATATGAGTCACATTTATAAACTGGAAAACTTCCGCTACTGCATTTATGGTTTTGGTGTCCGAAACGTTAACCATAGAAAGTCCTTTAGTAATCATGTCATCCTAACCCCCAATGCTAATTTAACTTTAAGGCAAACTCCGGCAAAATATATGTCGATTTTGCGTAGAGGACGACGATTTGGACACAGGTCTTGAAATCTATTACGTTATGATCGCTAGACGTTTTGTGCATTTGGAAAGAGGCATCGGTTTGAGATAATAGTTCGTTAGCTCTTTCGTTACATGCAATATTGTTTCGTTTTTATTTCTAACACAAACTTATAATGATAACATGGCTTCCTTCTTTCTGTCCAGCACAATATTTCCCATATAATCGACTAATCTATATGGGGCTTTCATCTTTGGGCTAATGAACTAAGTGAAAATACTGTATATAAAAATTAAGAATCCAGCAAACTTAGCCCAAAACTAAAATGCGTTGGTGGGCCTCGTTTGGTTTTTTACGGAGCAACCCTTGACGATGATGAACAGTCGGAGCCGCGGGTACCGTGTGAAATCTCTTTCTGACGAAGCTAAATATCTCGTAGCTGAACCTAAATTTTTAGGTAGTGATGTTGACACCACAAATATATTTAGTGTCAGACGGCTTTGCACAATTACTAATATACGAAAAGATTAGACCGATATATACAAAAGTTGTACGTAATGCAAGAGAGAGAAAGGTTCTGAGCTCTGAGCTCTATCTTCTATATATGCAGGTTACTTCCAGCTTTTAATACTCATCATCCACTTCCGAAAAATCTCTGAGTTCTTTATTACCCAGATAATACCACTCTTAAACGCCAATCTGTTGAATAAAGATTCACCAACCTCGCCGAATAGGTTGGTCCCCACATTCTTTCCTTTTTAATGCATAAATCCAAAAATCGCTTTTTACCCAGATCTCATCTATTATAGGCATATTAGAAGAACTTTTTCTGGGTTGAATTTGGTTACCCTAAAATTTTGATGCCTAAATTTGGAACAGACATGGTCGCCAGAATAACTAACCTAGAGTTTCTATATTATGTTTCAGGCAATGTCTCGTTTGGTGAGGATGCTCCTAGGCAACTGGAAAATCAAAATGCGCGGTGGAATTACGAAGGAATCGCGATCGATATAGGCTACGGAGAGTACCTAAGCGACGATGAAACATATGAATCTCTCCGGGCAATCGTAAGCAGAAGATACCGCATCCCTAGGACAACGCCGTTCCTCATGACTTACCTGGTGCCGGACCTAACACTTAACGCGGAGGAGAACCATGGACCACCGTGTAATATCACATCAGATGTTGACGTGACACTGTTTATGGCCTTGAGGATGTGTTATATGCTTTTAACACTTTGCGTCACCTTTGGAGCTGAGGACATCGCAACTTACGAATTCCAGAGGCGAACTCCATTTACAATCGGTGAAAGATTGTACTTACTAGAAAATCCAACAGATGAGGACATGCGTCATTACCATGGTAAAAAGTTCTGTTATTTCTATAATTTATTACGGCCATCCATCTCAAAACAGTACATAACTCATTCCTTCTTTACCAACAGATCTGGTAGCTGGCCGAGTACTTATGGCAGTCCAAAGTGTGTTTGAAAAAAACTTCACACAAGAGCAAATGCTCATTTTACATCGCGTTCACCTAGAAATCCTGTACTCGAATCCACTCAACCAACCTCCTGCCATGCGTCTTTTAAACAACAACCCACCTAGTGGTGATGATGACGGGATGGGAGTAGTGGCATATGGTGGAGGTGAGGTGCACCCAACAGCTGAAAATAGTAAACATTCTTTCTACGTTGAGATGAGCAGTATCGTACATAACCAAATATTGACTATTAATATGGGTAATACATTTGTTAACTGGTCCAATATGAATATTTTAAGTAGATCCATCTACCCTAATATACAGGACTATGCACTTTGAATGACATAACAGATGACATATTGATGAAAAATAACCGTCAACATTTGATAGTTATTTTCGTAATAGGTCATCGTATCGATACGAGATTGGTAAATACTAACATGCTTCCTTATATTTACCTGATTGTGGTACAGATAAGAACCACCAGACTCCGGGTGAAGGAAATGAAGTCCTACAAGATGAACACAGGACTTTGTAGGCCGCCGTCTAAACCTAGTGGACCTTTACATGCAATCAACTGAAGAGATGAGCTGCAGAGGTATAGATGACTCAGACTTCTTTTGGGGAGGCGTTCAACTAGCAACCGGAACTAAAAATGGCAACAGTGCTGAAATTTTAAGGCTCCAAAGAAAAATAGATGCCATTTTTCATGGACCACATAAGCCATACGTTGATATTTTCGGTGAGAACACCTTTCCCATCACAACAACCTCTACTACCTCTTCAGCTGCCTCGTCGTGTGACATATGTATGTTGGCAGACTTCGAATCGGATCATGACTTCGCACTAGTGCCACCAAGTCCAACAAATCAAATAGTCGTCGACCTTACTATAGACGAAGGCGAGTACCTAAGCGGTAACCCATTTTGAACTTTGTTTTAAAATTTAAGTGAAATATAGATGCAAACTGGCTAACCTTGTTACAAACATATTACAATAAAGACAACTAGATAACAGTATTAAAAACCGGCTACATAAAGTCTTAACATACAAATCATAAAAAATGCAGCAGTTGAATGAAATGCTGGCAATTTTATTGCATACCTTACATATATTTTAAATTAATGAAACCACATGCTAATCATTTCTCTGCTAAAATTTCAGGAATCCAATCAGGGGCAGAAAGTGTGGCTAACATTGAACCACACCATCTACCGGAGGTAGAGAATGGACTGAATTATGATACACTACCACTAGAGCCTTCTAACGCACCAATTGGGACAACTGATGTGATAACCCCCCTGACCCAGGTATATTAGACAATTAATTCTCGCCACCGAATAAACACTTTCCACTTTTACAAATAACCAACTACGATCCTCTTAAATAAGACCCTTTGAAAATAACAGTAACTAAGCGTTTTGTCTAATACCAAACAACTGGGAAATTACAAAATCCCAACTAGTAAACATTTTTGCCTATTTCTCTGTTGTGACATTTTTTCGGGTATATGTAACAGAGTCGGCTACCTCAAGGGGTAGTTTGTGGCCAATGTTGGAGTTGAGTCTCGACAATGGTGGAAGCTCAAGCGTGGCGCCAAACCCTCGCCCGGTGGACCATAGTGATGATTGTATGAGTTTTTCTGATGATAACCAGACCGGTGGTGGGTTTTAGATGCTCCATCAATGTGCTTTCCGTTTTTATTAAGTCTCTTTAATTAATGTCTGTATGTATTTAATGGACCATGTAAACTGTGAGCTAAAAAGGGCTAAGCTAGGGACTACCCTAGGCTTTGATGGATCATTTTAGATCCACTAAGTACTTGTTAAATGTGGTTTTGGTATTGTAAAAGCTATTAAAATGTAGACCTTGTTTTTAATGTAAAATATTGGTTAATTACTACTCAATTTGTACAACATTAACCAAAAGTAACTTAACTATCCTATACTTCTGAATTTGTAGGGAAACAATATAATAACCCTTCCAACTTAACAGTTGGAATGACGTTAACCAACCGGGAAAAAATTAAGCATCATGTGGCGCTGTACGCGTCACACCATAAATTTCGGTACCGCAATGATAGGTCTGGACCACAAACAACGATTCTGAAATGTTATGGGCGTGCTTGCCCTTGGAGAGTTTACGTAGTTCGCCTAGACAATTCTAAAATGGTGCAAGTACGAAATGCAAATTTAATTCATAGTTGCACAGTAGACGAACGCAGAAGATTTCAAAGACAAGCCACAACGAATGTCATTGGCGAGTTGCTGAGGGCAAAGTTTGGTGGCCCAGGTTCAGGGCCAAGCCCAAGAGATATTAGAGAAATGATGAGGTCAAAGCATAATGTAAGGATATCCTACTGGAAAGCATGGTGGTCTCGAGAACTAGCCATGGATTCAACAAATGGAACATGTGCAGGTTCTTATAGCTCAATCCCATCTTATTTCCATAGACTTGTATTTGCAAATCCAGGTAAACTATTCGGTTTGGAGACAACGTACGATGCAAAAGTAGGGGACATGTTTAAATACCTTTTCTGTGCAATGGGGGCTTCGATCAATGGATACGCCTACATGAGAAAAGTCATCATCATTGACGGTACACATTTGAAGGGCAGGTACGGTGGATGCCTACTAACAGCTTCAGCCCAGGATGGCAACTGCCAAATATACCCTCTTGCATATGTCATAGTCGATAGCGAGAACGAAAAAGCTTAGGAGTGGTTTTTTTTACAAATTGTCAATGTTCATTCCTAATTCAAAGGATGTGGTGTTCATATCAGACATGCATGCTTCAATATACCCAAGCCTTGAAAAGGTACAAAATCCATTTCTGAATATACTACTCTGGATAACTACTGGCCTAACCGGCAATATATTTTTAAAATATTAAACAATTATCTCCAAAACATCGGCAAAAAATTTCTTCCTCTGTAAATAATTATAAATCATGCTAAACAAAACATTACCTAGTTTATATACACTGTTATGCTTAACTACTTCAATACCCGGCTATATGTATTTAAAATATTGAAACTATTATCTTAAAACAGAGGAACATGACCTAGTTTATACACTGTTATGGTTAACTACTATAATACCCGGCTATTGAAACTATTATCTTAAAACAGAGGAACATGACCTAGTTTATATACACTGTTATGGTTAACTACTATAATACCCGGCTATTGAAACAATTAGCTTCAAACAGAGGAAAACAAGACCTTTATACATGAAATTATTACACTAACAAATCTGTTTATCTATAGGTGTTCCCGATACATCTCATTGCGCCTGCATAGTCCACTTGAAAAGGAACGTGAAAACAACTTTCAAGAATGACCACCTTGCGTTGCGGTCACTTAAGCCACAATAGGGTGACATGTAAAATTCCCTTAGGATAAATGAACCGATGAATTAGGAGGAACCAGAAGTTGATGATATCCGTCGTCCCTATCAATGTTGTACCTGGGTCAACAAAATTTTCATGTAAAATAGTGTAAGATATATTGTAACATCCCAGATGAGACCTTCCCAACTTTGTATTTAAATAAAGGTTGCCTCCTTTTATAATTCCTATAAATTATGTAGTTGAATGTTTTATGTAGTTTCAAATCTTACCAAGTCTGATACAACATCAACAACCCAAAATACAAATTCAAAAATGATTAATGAAACAAATATGGTAACAAACAATTATTGATAAACCACTGTTTTGTGTTGGAATACGGCTACACTGAAGGCTGTCACATGAATCGTTAAACAATTCCATTATTCTTGTTATGTTCTTGTTAATGTTATACGAATTGAGTGATCATTAACCAATATTTTGTATTCAAATACGGCTACGCTAAATGTTATACGGCCAAGCAATATATTACATGATTCCAGAGTTAATTCACCTCCCTTTGTACATGTTATAACACCCCCAGCCTACGGGTGTGTCCTTCTTCAACTTAGATAAGGAAATATAATAACACAACAACAATAATTCAACCCACAAGAATGTTCTTCAAACAATCTACTTCCCTAACCACTCTCGTAACTACATTGTCGCACCTAAGAACACCTTCTACGCATTCTTCGATCTCTTTAATACCACCCAAAAAAGAGTCTTTCGTAGCTCCTACCTCTTTCTCCAAACTTCTAACCACAACTTCGCACGTTCTGGCTTGAAAATCCAAGATTCTCATCTCTTCTCTAAGGTCTTCAAAAATCTTGTTATGTATTTCGATCTCTTCCACCACAGCTTCATCGGTCCATTTAAACAAATGGTAATGATCCTTCAGTATTTTACAAGAAATTTTTTTAAGTGAAAATAAAAAATAGATAACCGAGGAGAACTGGAAATCTTGTTTAAAATGATCTAACCCCTTCAGATCCTCTTGGGCAACAGTAAAATAACCTTCCCGGATTTGGAATGGTTTTAGATGTTCTTAGTACCGTTTTTTCTCCACATCTACAAATCTTGGGTATACCCCAATCCCTCCGGCGAGGGCCAAACTTAGATCCTACATAATAGAGGCGAGAAAAAAATTTCTTTTAATTTTGCAATTTTAAAATCAAACTAGGAAAATCGGATGTTACCTGAGGAAGACGACTTTGCACTGGAATCACACAATTGTGATGCCATCACCGAAACAAACACAGTTACAAAAATTTTAAGAGATTATTAAAGCAGAAATCAAATGTACACTTGCTCTCTTGGTGCTCTCGCTGGAGTTGTGAAATCCAAGGAAGTTGGAATTACTCGCGCCGCGGGTCGTCTGAACATACATGATCTTCTGTCGCGGATCCAATCCACCGTTGCGAGGTCGCGCAGTTCCGGATTGATCTTCTCCTGCTCATCCGTCCTCTTGAGCAGCGTCTCTAGCATTGTCTTCATGTCTGTCAGGAACTCAGGTGTCATTGTTGCGACTGTTGTAACTGGAGTATCGGGGATGATTGTCGTGTTTTTCGTCGTTTCCCCAGTTGCAGTGTTCAGTCCTCCTGATCCGCCGCTGGTGTTATTGCGATGCTGCTGATCGGTGATGTGTCTTTGTTCGGCAATGCGTTGCTGTTTAACGGTGTGTTGTTCCTCAGCGATGCGTTGTTGCTCGGCGATGCGTTGTTCATTGTCGTTTCCGAGCATTGTTGTTTACGTAGATTGCACAGTGATTCTTTTGAGTAAGAATGTCTTGCGAGTCCCCTTAGTCGGTGTCAAATTGTAGGAGTCCAACTCGCACAATTGAATTTGTAAGGGTTTTAGGAGAGGTGCGAGACTTCTGAGTGAGAGACTGTTGCAGTAGCTGTTAAGAGAGCTTTATTATTGATGTTGTGAAAAATTGCAGATCCCCTCTCTGGGTGAATACAATGAGCTATATATAGCTAAATATTTCTAGGTTTAACTACTAGATTTGGGCTTGACCCATTAAGCAATAAAATGAATTTTTGCCAATATTATTATTAAGTCCATTTTAATTATGGATTTAATAATATTATGAGCTTAACTTGAATTGGGTTTCTATAGGTCCGTTTATGATTTCTTCGAATCTTTTTCCAGAATTGCTCTCGTCGTTACATCAATTTCCTAGAGGTGAAATCCGACCCCTACATAACCTCTCTCACTCTGAAACAAAACTCAACAACAAAACTCACAAACGTTAATTACAAACAAAGAAACTTCTAACCCACCAACTCTCTCTCCCTCACTGGAAATCTCAAGAAACCCAGAAACTCTCTCTCTCCGGAAATTCCAAAAAACACACAAAACTCTCTCTTCTACTTTCTCTTTCTATGTCTTCAACATTTACGGATAATAAATATATATTCAAAAGTCTTTAAAAATCTTGAATTTCAAAAGGGAGAAATACGAATGTAAGATAAATTGTATTATCTAAATAAATTTTTAAAATTTTGATTTCAAATGGGATAAATACGAATATAAAATAAATTGCAATATCTAAATAAACCTTTGGTCTGGCACAATGAACTCTATATACGTAAAGCCTACAAACAAAAAAATAGGGTTAGCAAAGTCATTATGAAAAAGCCTACAGTACAATTGCTAACTACCTAAGAGCATGTACAACGGAGACATTTTGGTGTGTTCTTAAAATATAAAATTATTAAAATTTTTGTAAAAGGAAGAAATAAAGTGTTTTTGTGGGGTATTTTGAAATATAAAATTAATAAAATTTGAGTAATGAGAGTAGATAGTGAGTGTGTTTAGGAAAAGGATGAGAGAAAATGTCTAATATTGGATATTTTTGAGAGTGTTAGGAAAAGGAAAAGACAGTGTTTAAATATAAAATTAATAAAAGTTGAGTAAAATGATTAAAGAGAAGGTATAAAGTTGAATAAAAGGAAGAGAGAGTGTGTGTTTTAATAATTTTATATTATAAGAATAGTATCTTTAGACACTCCATTGTCTCCATTGCAGTTGCTCTAAATATGCGATAACGTGTTGCCAGCCTCTGCAAATTCTCTTCATCTTTCTCCATCTTCTTACGAGAATAAGTGAAACGTTACCCTACAAGAATATTTCTACAAACAAAAAATAGAACAAACCCATGTATTGACGTAAAAAAAATCGGAAAGGAAACAAACCAAGAGTGAACAGAAAGAAAGAAAAGAGATGATCACAAGCAATGAATATCTATTTGGAACTGTGAAACGAATAAAAGAAACGATGATCTAATCGTATTGAGATTTTTCAAAACAGCGTCTCCAGTCTCCACTTATGAGATGAGGGGGACGTGAATGTGTTGGAAGGAGTTGATTTAAAGGGGACTAGACGACATGAACGACATTGATCACCGAGCCTGATCAAACGAACTCTTTTAACAAAACTACACTGAACATCGAAATGTTTAATGTTTTCTTTATCTCTCTATTTATGGCATATTTCATATGAGTGAGTGTAGAATTCCATTCTTTAGTGCCGTTGGTTGATTATTTTTGTAAAACAAAATTATAATCATATCATAACGGCGATCCTTTTTTTTGGCAAGATAAAATGTTTACCTAATGTAATCTTTGATCACAATGACATTCTCCCATCTTCTCAATTACAAGTCATTCTATAAGTTTTAACGTGTTGCCGGTCCAATGTTTTTGGGTGCTCTACACAAGTTTTTTAAAAAGTGTCTTTTTCGTATATCGTAAACAATAGCAATATAAGTAAAAACACTAAAAAACCTCGTAAACCCGTTCATAATTCAAATAGTTTATAAGAAAATAAAAACAAAAGCAAAATAAAATTTTATTTTTGAAATATTGTCCTCTATGCATTTTGCTTGCAAAATTATTTATTAAATTCACATAGTCGAGTTTTTCAACCATTTCTGTTTTCGGTCAATAGCAAAGCTAACCCTATTCAATCTCTCTTGTGATACGGTAGACCACAAATAATTTTTTTCTCAGTTTTAACTTCGAAAAAACTTCTTTATGCTGAACCAACGATACCAGAATGGTCAATAATATGCAATAAGCTTTATTTGTCAGACGTCTTTTTCGATTTAGAATATTTTTTTACTCCGACATCTGCAAGAACTAATTCATTTACAAGATTGAAACATCTACTTTATCCTCCATGACTTTAACTTGTGCAATAACCCAGAAAAGAAGATCAAAGAGAAAACGTGAAAAATAACCGAATTATCGTTTAATTTTTTTTTTAAACTAAAATTTTAACTAATAAAACTAAATTAGTTTTAAAAACTGATTAACATGTTTCTTAAGTATAAGGCACACACACATTATAAAAGACTTTGAAAAAAAGTTTTACAAATATTATTATTGTAAAAACAGTTAATTGTTTTTTTTATAATTATACATATAACAACAATTTAAACTAAAAAAATGTCCTCTAAATTTAGGGTCTTAAACAGTTATTTCACTGACTTGCCCTCTGGCCGAGCCTGCCTGTCACAGATGATCACTAAGAATAATTGCAATTGTCATAACGTTTAAATTTCATCACTCATTACAACGTAATTATAGTAAAATTGTCACAAGTGATAACTAAAAACTCGGTACCTATCTGCCCAAGGTAATTATCAGAAACATTTTTTCACAACTGTCATATTTTGGATATCTGTCTATCCATCATTCATTGACGAGACTATGGTTTGAAATCAATCATCATTGATTAAAATTTAATTATTTGCCCGTCCTAATTTTTGACGATTATAATTTGAAACCATCACATATTTTTATCAAATATTTTTTCACACATATTTAAATTCATTTTTTAAAACTTTTAATATACTAGAATACTAACCCGCCTATGCGCGGACTATTATATTTTTACAGTAATTTATTACAAAATGATTTGTAACAAAAATTGAACGCTTAAAATGCGCTTGTTTTATAAATAATTTTCTCTTTAATTATTAAATGATACAATGACTATAATTCTTAGTATCAACAAAGCATTTAAACAAAAATATTACATGAGGGATAAAATAGAAATTTTAGTACAAATATCCACATAAAATAGTTATACCGCATACAAATATCCACCGAGCCATCATACTATGGAGAGAGCGAGAAGGTCGTTGTGAATTGTGATCTATAGCGATCCAACTAACTATAAGAGATACTTCCACGTGTCGTTGACCAACATTAAGGACATAGCTCAGTGCCGAGTCAAGCTCTACACATCTCCGGTAGAGACTTGCAACATCCCGACTAATGTCAACAAGGGTCTCACCGGAATTCCCTTGTCGTTGAACGGATACCGTTACCACTCAGACAAGAACTTGAACCTCTTTAGCGTCGGTCCTTTCTACTTCACCGGTCCCAAGGCTGCTCCGACCCCTTCCAGATACGGATCACCATGATCACATTTTTTGCCAAAGTGATCACATTCTTTGCATTACCAATGTGATATATCTTTTTTTTTATTGCTCTTATATTATAACATATCATCATATATATGAGAAATCATGGCTTAAAACTGTCTAAGAGTCCGTTTCTTCTAACACAAAAAGGTTGATGTTTCAACACATGAAGAGACTTTTCTAGTTTTCTTGTATTGATTTAACTCCACGTTTACAAAACATAACAATAACCTAATTACATTCTTAAAAAGTAAAAGTTTAAAATTGGACATTGTTAAATAACCGCATGACAAGAAAACACATACCCTCAATACAAACACGACACAGTAACGACAGCATAAAAGTCTTAGAATCATCTCATTTGAAATCAATTTCTTCTAAGCACAATGAGGTATTGCATTCCGAGTTTGGCTTTGGTTAGTTGAGGAAGCATTTCTTGCGTCTTTTCTTTCACAAGCTCATATGTTTTCTCCATCGCATCTTGGCCAAATTGTGACGTTACAATTCCTCCAATAGTGACCTTAAACGAGACTGTCAAATACTCGGGGTCTAAAGGAAGTTCCCCGTCCGCATGGGTAATTTTCTCGAATACCTCGATCGTGTAAGACCCGTTATCGTTGATGATTTGCTTCAAATCATCAGCGTGTGCAAGATAGATTGGCAATTTGAAAGCGTTGAGCTTTTCTTGATCGATTAGACCCTATTGAATAGAATCACAAGACAGAGTACTCTGTTAGTATAAATCATTATGATCAAAAGAACGAAATTAAGAGAAGCTCAACGCTTGGAGTTTACCTGCTTAGCAACTTCATTAAGAGAAGATCCAATGAAATCAATCATCATTCCATTCACGGTTTCCGACATTTTAACACCATTTGGTAGACATGATCCAAGAAGCAACATCAATCCACCGGACACGAGCTCTTGAGCCCTCGCGCTTAAGAAACTCTCCACGTCAATCTTGTATTGATCAATATATAATTTCTCAACATCTTTTGAGAATCCGGTGCAATGTATGTCCTTGGTCCACACAGGAGAATCGCGGTCTTTAATTGCTTTGGGAACCTTGGATATGAAATGGAGTGAGTAAGCACAAACTCCAACATGGAAACTGCTCTTAGGAAGAACACGGCCGAAGAAAGATCCCGGAACTCCAGTTGCGAAATATTTTCTAGCCGGAGGAAGAGTTTTAAAAAGAGTGTTGAAATCGTTGCTTGGCGAATCGTTGAAGAAAACTTGGAACTCGGTGTCTTCATGAAATTTGTGTTCCACGGCATCTATAATGGTTTGTACCGCAGCGAAAGTGTTAGGTCCACTGGAACAACCGAAATCCGCTATGTTAACTTGATTTGAAGTAAAATCGATGTCGAGTTTGGTAGAGATGGCTTCGTTGATCTTCTCTCTGGAAGCTTCAACCAATGCTCCCTATAAACCATAAATGTTTTGCAATCAATATCTCAATTTGGAAAACAAATGATTTTGATAGATAAAATACGAAATGGTTATGATTAATAAATAAACCTGATATTTCGAATGTTCTCGGTAGCTGTTAGGACCTTCACGAACGGTCATCGTGAATGAAGTCGACATGCCTCACTTCTTCTCTCGTCTTGTGATTATTATTTTGTGTGTGTTTGTGTGATTCTTTGTTTTAGGTGTAACTCGCTACCTTTTTATATAGATCAGACTGGAGTGCCTTTATTTTTTTTTGTTTGTTTGTCGGTGGAGTGCCTTTACTAGACTAATCAATGAAGATATTTTTTTCTAAGAAAATTCAACAAACATATGCTTGTTTTCTTTTGTCACGGAATGTTAGTAAATAGTACGTGCATTGAATAATCAACCCTGCCCGTAAGCAATTTATTGACCAAATTAACCTAACGAAGCAGCCTATTCATGTGGACTGGTCTTCCGACTCTTGCAGCCTAAAACGTGCAGATGGCTTATATTATAAGTTTAAGAAAATGAATTTACATATGTGTGAATTTTTTTTGATAAAAATATGTGATGGTTTCAAATTATAATCGTCAAAAATTAGGACGGGCAAATAATTAAATTTTAATCAATGATGATTGATTTCAAACAATAGTCTCGTCAATGAATGATGAAATGGACATGACGACGGATATCCAAAATCTGACAGTTGTGAAAAAATGTTTCTTATTATTACCTTTGGCGGATAGGTACCGAAATTTTAGTTATCACTTGTGACAATTATAGACTATAATTCCGTTGTAATGAATGATGAAATTTAAACGTTATGACAATTACAGTTACTCTTAGTGATCATTTGTGACAGGTTTAGATTATAATCTACTGCATTTAAGGATTTTTAAAAAACTAAGTGGTAGGTGGACGTGAACTAGTGGTTTTTATTTGTAAATGAGATTTTCTATTGATTTTAGTCAAAGTTCAATTGTGAAGTGACCTGAGTACAGTAGCAAAAAGTAAGTTCACTGTATATATGCATTATTATAGTCGAGATCAAATTTCACTCTCTCAAAATATATAGATTAAGCTAATAGATGGTTAGTTGTGGCCGATGTAAAACAAAAAAAATAAGAGATCAATCTTCAAAAAAATATTTAATCACTCTTTTGGCAGATGAAATGTTATCATGTTTTAAAACTATTAAAAATCAAATAAATGCATTACTTAAGAGCGACACTCTATCCAAATAATTAGTTGGATGATAAAAAAGCAGAATAAATTAATTATTAAAAAATGTTTCGTAGATAGATGAGTCGCCAGAAAAAGAATAATCAAACCAAGATAGTTGTGTTGAATGTTGATAATGGAATCTGAGTTTTTTTTATTTTTTTCTTTTTGTATTTTTTCTTAAACGTGAGCATCAACAGTGAGAAAGAAAAGAAAAGTCCATAGTGGCGACTGGCGAGAGGATCAATGAGATGATAATTACATAAAACGTTGATCCTGGACTCCTAAATAGCAAGAGAGGAGGTTTCGTGGAAACGTTACAAAATCACTTTTAATCCAACAAAAACATTACAAAATAACTTTCCCTATTACTGCGTTTTATTTAATGCTAGTTCTTGAACTTGAATCATAACGTATGAAAAAGTCCAAAAGGTTGAAAGCTAAAAAGAAAAAAAAAATCACTAACATGAAAAATGAATATATTATTGTCTTGTACAATCCGTTTTTTTCAGGTCTTTTTGTTGAATCTTTTGGGGGTTTCTTTGAGGGTTTTTTTCAGGTCTTATTGGAATGTTTTTCCCTTGTATTTGGACACCCTCACGTTTATATAAGCATCTTTATTGGTAACACGATGGTATCTAAAAACCATATAAAATTATTAAAACACACACTTTCTCTTTTTTTTACTCAACTTTATACCTTTTTTTTCATCATTTTACCCAATTTTTATTAATTTTATATTTAAACACTCTCTCTTCCTTTTAAAAGCACTCTCCAAAAAATCTAATTTTAAACACTCTTTCTTCCTTTTAAACACTCTCTACTCTTTTTATTCAAATTTTATTAATTTTATATTTCAATATATCCCACAAAAACACTCTCTTTCTTCTTTTTACAACTATTTTAATAATTTTATGTTATATTATATTTTACAACCATTTAGACATCATCGTGTTACCAATAAAGATGCTCTAAGCCTCTTGGACCGTCTTGTAGTATTGACTAGGGGCGGGCCTGATCCGGATATCCGGCCTTTTTCAGAATATCCGGATCCGGATCCGGATCCGTTGGATCCGTGATTTTACTATCCGGATCCGTGGCACCTGGATATCCGGCTTTCGGATATCCTTTCAAAAATTAACATATCCGCGGATATCCGGATCCGGATCCGTCAAAATATTAAAAATAAATTAAAAAATATTAAATTAATTAAAAAAGCTTTTTTTGTAAAATTTTTATAAATTTATTAAAAAATAAATAAAATATTAAGAAAATAAATTTAATTTTAATTTTGTATGTTTAATTTTTGAAAAAATAAAAAAATAAAAAAAAATAATTATTTTTAATATATTTTAATAGCCCGGATCCGGATATCCGAACTTAAAAATTAGGATATCCGGATCTATATCCGTTTTTGACGGATCTATGATTTTATTATCCGGATACGGATCCGCCCCCGAATATCCGGATTTTCGGAGCGGATCTCGGATCGCGGATAAATGTTTCTTATGTATCAATATGATCTTAACTGTTTATATATCGCATTCAAAATTTTTTTGTTATTTATTGAATTTTAAGGTAATGACTTGTTCTTTGAGATTTTGATGTCAGTGGAAACTTTGATGGAAATAATAGTCAATAAGGTCTCCTTGATTCATCGAAATTTCATCAAAATTCCATTAAAAAATCATCTTTTGTTCATCATCACTCAAATCGAATTTCTAGGGTTTTTCTCAGAATCGCTCGTCGTTGACTGATTGCTTCTGATTTGGGTTTCTGCCAAATCGAAGCTGGGATTGGTTCCTTGCTCAATTTCGGCAATGGCAGAGGAAAAAACCGGCGGACGTGTGAACGGAGAAGAGAGTGAATACTCGTCGGAGGACGAAGGTACGGAGGATTACAGGAGAGGTGGTTACCATGCGGTTCGAGTCGGTGACACTTTTAAAAATGGAGCTTATGTGGTTCAGAGTAAGCTTGGTTGGGGTCATTTCTCTACCGTCTGGCTTGCTTGGGACACGCACGTATCGGTACGTCACGTAGCTAGGAAGGGAAAAATATGAATGCTTGTTTAGGTTTAGGTTTTAACTTTGTTGTATGTGAATGTGCTTGAGCTAGCTTTTGGAATTGCTGTAGAGAAATAGGTCGAAAAGTCGAATCTTTAGTATCGAATTCCGCAGGATCGGTTATTGACGTATATGGCTTTCTTTTTTCTGTGAATCTTGCGGTTGTTTCATTGGATATGTGACCACACAAGAAAATTCATTGTTTGTAGCGTTATGTAGCTTTGAAAGTCCAGAAGAGTGCTCAACACTACACAGAGGCAGCTATGGATGAGATAAAGATCTTGAAACAGATTGCTGAAGGCGATCCGGGTGATAAGAAATGTGTTGTAAAGCTACTGGATCATTTCAAGCATTCGGGTCCTAATGGGAAACATGTTTGTATGGTCTTTGAGTATTTGGGAGATAATCTTTTGTCCCTTATCAAGTACAGCGATTACAGAGGTGTCCCGCTCCACATGGTTAAAGAGCTCTGTTTTCATATTTTGGTTGGGTTGGATTATCTTCATCGTGAGCTTTCTATTATTCATACTGATTTGAAGCCGGAGAATGTTTTGCTTTCGTCTACGATTGATCCGTCAAGAGATGCTCGGAAATCAGGAGTTCCACTTGTTCTGCCAACCACCAAGGACAAAACTGTTGCTGAGTCGGGTTCCAAAACCGAAACTAAGAGTTATACGTACAATGGGGATTTGACAAAGAATCAGAAAAAGAAGATTCGTAAGAAAGCTAAGAAGGTGGTAGTGGAAGCTTCAGAAGGAAATGAAAGAGATTGCAACTCTGAAGCAAGAACAAATGGCAATTCCACAGTGGAGAGGTCAGAAGGAAGCTCCACACGGTTGATGGATGGTGAAGATGTTAGAGAGAATGTTAACAAAAAGAGCAGTCAGAGTAATAGGAGAGGAAGCCGGTCCACAAGGCAGAAACTGCTGGGTGATATAGATAGCCAATGCAAATTAGTGGATTTTGGGAATGCTTGTTGGACTTATAAACAATTCACAAGCGATATTCAGACAAGGCAGTACCGATGTCCGGAGGTTGTTCTTGGATCAAAGTACTCAACCTCTGCAGATATGTGGTCCTTTGCTTGTATGTGTTTCGAATTGGCCACCGGAGATGTCCTTTTCGATCCTCACAGTGGTGATAACTACGACCGGGATGAGGTATCTCCACATACTGAAGTGTATTCACCAATTGTATCATTCTTGCTCAATATAAAACTGATTGCTTTCGTTTCAGGATCACCTTGCATTGATGATGGAGCTTCTCGGGATGATGCCACGTAAGGTAAAGCTTACGCACATAGTCGTTTTGTTGTGACCACATATTTCTAGTGTTGAATTGGATTAATTTTGTTGAATATCTTTGTTTATTTTGAACTGTAGATGGCATTAGGTGGTCGATACTCACGGGATTTCTTCAACCGACAAGGTGAACTAAGGCACATCAGGCAGTTGCGGTTTTGGCCAATCAGCAAAGTCTTAAAGGAGAAGTATGATTTCAGCGAGCAGGACGCAAACGCTATGGCAGATTTCTTAACCCCAATTCTTGAATTCACGCCTGAAAAGAGACCGACAGCCGCTGAATGCCTAAAACACCCATGGATCAACCCAGGCCCGAGATTGCTGGAACTGTCAATGAAACCGAAACAACCAAGTGGAGGAAAAGATGAGAAAAGAGAAACAGAGAAGGACGAAAGAGAGGCGATGGAGGCTAGTTTGGGGAATATCGCCATTGATGGCTCACTAAGAAAAGACGTGAACGCGGTCGGGATCTTTGCATGTAAATGATAAAACTGCCTGAAAATTATTTGATTTTGTTGTTTGAGGTTTGGCATTTGGGGTGGCTTTTGTGTTTCGTTTTGCTGCTTGAGTAGAAGAACTCGAAATTTTGTTGCTTCGAAGTTTCGAACATTGAGATTAAATGTTGTGAGAATATGGAAGACACAAAATGTGTGTTCAATGAAGATACACAGATTACTATAACTCGTATTCTCTGCATCATCTTTACAAAAAATCAGTGGGACTAAGTTTTGTTTGTTCTCCGGTAAGTAAAACCCTTTGGAATCTTTCATCTTTATGTGAAGCCTACCATCCCAAGTGTAACTCTTTTATGAAAAAATAAATAAATGAGACGACCAAATGAATCTACAACAAAAAAGACACTAACAAAGATCATCAACGATCTTTATTTTGATGATTTTTACAAGAGAAAAAAGGGTTAAATTCCTGATTATATTACAACCTAATGCTAATCCTCTCCGACATGCTCATCAAATCCGAGTAAACCCTATCGCCACCAATCTCCTGGCCCGAAGCTCCGGACGCGATTCTCAAAACATCTTCAATGAGTCCAACATTACCCATTATGTCAACATGAGCTCCGCTTTCCCTTCCTCGGCTTTCCAGCAAACTTCCGGGCGGCTTATGTTTGTATTCCCGCACGAATGTCTTCATCCCCGACGGGTTAAACCGCGTTTTTCCTCTCCATCCCTTTGCGCACATAAACCCTGCACTTATAACTGGTACACTCTCGTCTCCATCCACAAACCGAGCTCCTCCCTTAAGACACACGTCATCTCCATCCACCGATCCATCTATTCGGAACGGAATGCTGCTTTTGCATTTACTGGAAGAGGTTGCGAGCTTGTATATGTAAGATCTCTCTGTTGGAATCCCTACTCCGTAAAGGCAGTGAATCTCCATCTCGGGTGCATCCGGTAATCTGTTCGGAAAAAGAAACAAAGCTTTCAAATTCCGGCCGACGTGGATTTCTTCTAAAGCAAGTAACCTAGAAGAAATATGTTTTAGACTTACTTGGTCTCAAGTGGATTAGACCAGTACTTATAATGTTCATACTTAGAGTCGTCGAGATCATCAGCAATGCCGTGAGAGAAATGAGCCTCGGCTCGTCTCATCATTTGAGGGGCCATAAAACGGAGAAGATCAAACATGGTAGTGGCCGTATAAGCTGTATTGTCCGCTACTTTTGCTATGCTTTCTTGGCTCATTTCATTGAACTCGGACCAAAACTCTCCACACGATGTGCTACTATATGCGGTGCTGTCTACTCTTAGCAGTTCCTTTTAAGCATACGGGGTAAAAAGAACGAAAGAGTTAGATTCCAATGACCAAGAAAAGGTAGTACCATGGCAAGAAATTTTTTTATTACCTTGATGTTAAGTTTCGAGAGTTGTGAAGACGGTAGTCCAGACGCCCGTTTTCCAAAAGCTATGATTCTTCCGTATTTTGTGGGTTCTTTTACCCATGACTCCGGTTTTATACTGATGTTTTGTGTCTGAAGATCGTTTAGCCACGGCTGGGGTGATTTTCTCTTGGAGAAAACACAAGTGTGGCCTTCTTCAGCAGACGAGTCTAGATCTCCCCAAATTGCCTCGCCGCCTTTTGGTAATAAAGAAACTATCGAATCCCAGCTACGTGACATCTGCATACGGTGCTCGAGTGTCTGCTGCTTGAGAAGTTCCGAGTCCAAAAATCCTGGCACCAAAGCTCTAAACCACAAACATGACCAACCAAAATGTTAAAAGAAGCGGATCAAAATTCGGATCAAACATTTCCCCTTTCTTATTGTACAATCTAGAAATTTACAATCCTTATGAAAACTAACATAACTTGGGGAATAGTCAAATTACTTTGAAAACGTTAATGCATCTAACCTGGCATAAGCAATGTCTTTGCCTTCAGCAGAGAGCAAATTACTGACGGCTTTAGGGATACCTAAAAAGGCGGGTCCAATGTTGACGACGGCTTTGATGTGTTTAGCACACCAACTTGAGCCACCACCACCGCCTCCATGGGAAAGAGGTGTTTCAACCCATTTAAGGAAGTGAAAGAAATAGATAGCCCCCAATGAATGTGGAACCACCACCACTTTCTTATACCCATTGGTTACATACATTAGTTCGATTTTACTTTTCAGTCTACTTAACGACTGGTCACGTACCTGCTCGGTTCCGATAAGATATAACTATGCATTAGTCCAAACACAACTCAATCTACACAACAATCTGTAATTAAGTACATACTAAAATAATGTAGCTAAAAGTAATCATTATATGTAATCATCATTTCCTAGACCAATGCGGTCGATGTGATCATATAAGAATCCATACCGACTACGCTAGTCTGAGCATACCTCGGTGTTATGGAAAGAAAGCCTCCAATCATAAGAGGCCATATGAAGGTTCTTGCCTTCATATCCGATTTTTGCCAAATTCTCTATGAGAACTGCCCACGCAAAGTAGCACGGTGCGAAATACTCTGAAGTCACCAGTCCTGGGACTGCTCGGACCCGAATGCCCGGTGGGTCAAGACCGGTCTCACTATCCAAAGACAAGTGCTCCAACCAGCACAGTGGCCTATACAAATCCAACCACACCAATGAATTCAGTCACTAAGCCATTTCAAACTGGGTCAAATCAGAATTTTCATAAAACTGATAACCAGATAAAATAATAAACTTATATCAAAATTATACGAGGCTTATTCAATCAAATCTTCGGATTTATTTATGGTCATTTTAAATTTTTATGTTATTCAATAATAAATTTAAAAATTATTAGAAATAAGAAAAAAAACCTACAAATACTATTGCACATAATAAATTATGTGATATTGAGTTATAGGATGATGATACACTCAAATTAAATTAAAGAAGTTAAATCATACAGTTTCCATTTCCAATGTAATAACAAGGATATCCAAAAAACATTACTAATAATTAATTTCCTAAAATTATCCATCGAATTTCTCATAAAATAAAGATCAATAATTTTTTTAACATCTTACCAAATTAGTTGTTGAAGAATCAGAAACCCATAAATTTAAACCATAACCAAATCCGAATCCTATAGCTCCTCACCACAGTCCATAAAGCAAATTTAAGAAGAAATCAAACCGAACCAATAGAGCTATCCGGTTTTGTCAAACCGAACATAATAACGGCCTTAACTTTGTTACCTTCGAAGGATCTCGGTGAAACTACCGCCCCAAAGTCGCTTACGAAAAAGCCCTTGCGCACAAGGCCGACCTTCCCATAACTCGAGCCCTCCTGTCACAATCCCCGGAACCAAAACCACGGGATGATTCGCCTTCACGCCTTCTTGACTCAGCCGTGTCCCCGGTGACTCCGGAGTCTGAAGCATCGCCGGGACCGCAACAGAGTGGTAAAGAAAGAGGAGGAGCCACCAAGCCGTACATATATACCCAATCGCCCAACACAACGAGTCCACGCAGCTCCATCTCCCTAAACGACGCCGTTTCGGTTTGTCGACCGGCGTCGTCGGGTGTTTGGCTTCGGGGTTAACGGTGTCCTCCAAAACTCTACTAGGAAAATCTGAGAAACATGGTTTTCTGATTCGGAGAATTTGAAACATCGAACAATTATGTGTTTTTTTTATGAATCTCTATCGTCCCCACCAAAATCGCTCTTTATTTAATTTCCTCTCTTTGATTAAATCTTACAATAAATTTATTAGAAAAAAACAAAATTATTTAACTCAAAATGATCATTTCATGAAATTAGAAAATGGGTCTAAATCAAAATTTTTGACATTAAATGGTAAATCTTATTGAGTGCAAAGAAGGAAAGAGAGAACAAATGGGTCTTAAAAACTTTTCTCTATCATTCTTTGGGAATTTTACTTTTCTTTAGCTTCACGAGAATAGGAAAAAGAAACAGAGAGGAGAGAAGCGTCTGGGATTGTTTCTTCTCAACGCCGCCTACTACTTCACTCTTTCAAGTTGTTCTTGTTTTGTTTTTTTTGGTTATGATTATTGTTGGTATGGAAATTTCAACATTTGTTGGGTTGATCGGAGGAGGAATAATCGAGGTGAATGGTAAGCTTGTAAAAACATGAAGATTGGTACCTTTTAGGACACTTGTCTTCATTTTTACATGCAACGCCTCTATAGTGTTTTTTTCTTCTACTGCCATAGTAATCGGTAGACATTAATCACAGTTGCAACTAAATGAATATTTTAAAGACATACTAACTATTTTATTTTATTCACTACTAACTGAGATTAGCTTCCAAACTCACGTAGCTTAACAACTTCATACAAACTAACTTCTTTCATAAGACGAATCTTATAACGTTACATACTTGCATGTAATTAGTTTAGCCAAATCTTTTAATGATATTTGTGTAGTTAGTATTTTGGGTTGGTCCTACATGGCTACATGTGTTGATATGAATTAATGATGGTCCAAACGACTTGATGGATGTCACATGTAATTAATCATCGACTATGGACGTTGAGCGCAATATCCTAGTATGACCAGGTAAAACTCCATTTTTTTTCTTTCTTTCATATCAATTCAATTTGAACTGAGTCTCAAAATTCACAGAGTCCACTTCTTTTTTTTGAAATTAAGGTTCTTTTCTCTTAGAACTTATTTTTTCCAACTATTTTAGGTCAGTTCTAGCTTGTCTTGGGTCTTTCTTTTTTGTCATCTTTCGATTTTCTACACTCAAATAATTTTTTCTCTCTAAATTTATCTTCTTAAACGTTCTAGTACACGGTGGACAACCCCTTGCTTGATCCAGTGTCATAAGACTCATAACTTTCTTTCCTTCGTTTGACAATTCTTTTCCATGTTCTCCATGTTCATCTCATGTTTTTTTTTTTAAAACTCTTCTTTAACTTGTGCTTCGGAGAACCATATAGAAAACTCCGTAATCATCTTTTTGGATCTTTAGGTGTTTGTTAATTGCGAAGAAAATTATCCTCCAATGGCTGTTGAAAATGATTAATAATCTTCGAAATATTGATCTGTTATAAAAAAAAATTATTTTATATATGAACTATTTTACTATGTACGTAATCTTTCCCCCATTGGATATAAAATTTGTAGATCCCAGGGACTGAGAATCTTTTAAGCATGCATATATATTGATATATTGATACCTGCTAATAACAATTGATCATAACATTTTGTTTATTAACTTGAATAATTTATTGATATGAGAAAATGAATATATGTCAAGATTGTAAATTGGCGTATCGTGAGGAACGAGTAGAGCACGTAGACAAAGTGAGAAGAATAATCAAACACGTAAACCCATTTTGGCAGATCACATGCCACCAAAAAGTCTCCACCCTTTTCTTTTAGGGTTAATTTGGCTAATAACATACAAAAATTTAATAATTAATCACATAACCAAAATCCGTAAAATTATTGATTGTGATTGTGCCACATTGGGCACTTTTGGCAATATGGTTAATTATTAAATTTTTGTGTGTTATTTGCCAAATTAACCCTTTCTTTTATTCACCCTTCATCTTTAATCATAAGATTTCTCGATGCCTTCATTTTCAAATTTTGTTTTAGTTCTGTGAAACGTTAACCTATTTGAAAGATTTGCAATTTTATCTAGTCATAAAATAAATACAAGATATTTTTTAATTAAGTTGTTTTCTATCATCAGCATAATAAACTATTTTACTATGGTTCGTTGTCCAAACCACAAGAGAAATTCTCTAAAATACCATAAAAAAAGTTTTGTTCCAAAAATACCATCAAAAAGTTTTTATTCCAAAAATATCATTAATTTTCAAAAGTTCCAAAAATACCATAATTTCAAAAATTGATTTTAAAGAGTTTCGAATTAAATTTTCTAGGTTTGGGTTAACTAATACATAATTAGGGTATAGTTTTTGGGGATAGGGTTTAGATTTGGGGTTTAGGGTTTAGTTTTGAATATTTATAGTTAATTTGAAATTTGTGGTATTTTTGGAACTTTTGAAAAAATGGTATTTTTGGACCAAAAACTTTTTTGGTGGTATTTTTAGAACAAAAACTTTTTTGGTGGTATTTTTGAGAATTGCCAGAGTTCAAATAAGAAATATCAAAATTAATTATATTTAGGACACCATTTAGGCATTTACAATATTCATTTTTTCAGTTTTTTTTTTTATCAATGTTGAGATATACAGTAAAAACTCTATAAATTAATAATGTTGGAACCACGATATTTTATTAATTTATAGAGTTATTAATTTACCGAAAATGGAAACTTTCCATAATTTTTTTAAAATAATTTTTATTTTTAAATTTTTAATTGTGCTATATTTTTGTGAAATTAATTTATTCTCTTTGTTTGTTTATACTATATCAAATAATGATAAAGTTATAAACAAATTTCAGATATTATTGGGACCATATAAATAATGATAGAGTTATAAATAAACAACACTAAAATGATATATAAATATATTTTGGTCAAATTTATATAGCATATATTTATTTATAATATATTAGGACCATATATTTACATAGGATTTCTAAAAAAAATATTATCTTATTATCTTATCGAATTGTGTTATATTTTACATTGGCCCGACTCGGGGCCGGCCAAATTTATTAATTTAAAAAGTTTATTAATTTATAGAGTTTCTAATATACATGGAACAATTGCTTAATATCTGTATTCCACGATGTTGAATGTCTTGTAAGTTTTATTATAAAAAAACTGTTGTATTGTAGTATTTATTTACGATCAATTTGCCCCTAGAAAATAGTGATATTCGAAATGCAAAGGGGTGCTGCAAAACCATTTTATTTTGGTAGTCAAGAATAACACTACAAGAAAACATTATGTTTTCCGACGACTCGGCGACCAAAATGAATCTGTCGGAATTCCGTCAGCATTTCGTTGGAATTCCGTCGGAAAACACCGACGAAATTCAGACGGCTATGATCTGTCGTTATATTCCGACGGCATTCCGACGGAATTCGGACTTTCCGATGTCGGCAAAGTTTGATTGGTCAACGTGTACGGACGTTTTTCCGACGGACTATATCCTTCGGAATTAGTAACGGATTTCCGACGATTTCCGATGTCGGCAAAATTTGAGTGGTTGCAATATCGTCTGCGGTGGACGATGGGATTGGTGGGGTGTTATGTCGGAGGTATTGACGGATTTCCGACGGAAATCCGTTCTACATAAGTTTGCATAATTCTTCATTCCATCATAACAAAATTTCGAGAAACCAAAAAAAATTATAAAGATGAGTTCATATTTTCGGGGATGAATGGACGAGCCAATGATGGATGTGAGTTCGAACTTATTAAGGGATGAGTACGCTCAAGGAATATGCGAGTTCATGAATTTACCCAATAATCTAGAAGCAGCCAAAAAAGACCAGGCTATCAAATGTCCTTGTTCTAATTGCTGTAATAGAATTAGTGTTGCCGTTCATAATGTTTGGACTCACTTATATAGATATGGTTTTAGGCCGGGATATAAGGTTTGGTTTTTACATGGAGAAACCAATTATGAATATGGTAGTACTAGTAGGAATGAACCTTATTTTCCGGAAAGCATAGAAGAACGTACAACAAATGTAGAGGTTAATGTAAATACGGTTCAGATGGTTAACGATGCGTATAGAGAGAATTTGCAGTCGGGTGGCTATGAGGGTGATAGGGTTGAAGACCCTAATTTAGAATCTCGAAGGTTTTTCGATATGTTAGACGCATCAAAACAACCACTATACAACGGTTGTAGGGAAGGTCATTCACCGTTATCTTCTGCTAGTAGGATGATGAACCTGAAGACTGATTATAATTTGTCCGAAGAATGTGTTGATGCATTCGCCGAGTTCGTGAAAGATGTCTTGCCAGAAGATAATATTTCCCCAGCATCATACTACGAAGTCCAAAAACTTGTTGTCGGCCTTGGTTTGCTCTACCAGGTTATAGATGTGTGCATCGACAACTGTATGCTATACTGGAGAGGAGATGAGAAACGAAAGAAATGTAAATTTTGCCATAAACCACGGTTCCAGGACACCAGTGGCAGAGTGAAGATTCCATTCAAACGGATGTGGTATTTACCATTAACAGAGAGGTTGAAGAGGCTGTACGAATCTGACCGCACAGCTAAGGCTATGAGATGGCATGCAGAGCATAGTCAAGCTGGAGATATTACGCATCCTTCTGATGCGGAAGCGTGGAAACACTTTCAATCCGTATATCTAGATTTTGCATACGAACGACGGAATGTATACATCGGCTTATCCACTGATGGTTTCAACCCATTTGGAAAGCATGGCAGACGTTATTTATTGTGGCCGGTCATCGTAACACCTTACAATTTGCCTCCATCTATGTGCATGCGGCGGGAGTTCCTCTTTCTCTCAATTCTAGTTCCCGGGCCTGATCATCCAAGACGGTCACTCGATATATTCCTCCAACCATTGATCTATGAGTTGCAGATGTTGTGGGAGCATGGTGTCGAGGCATTTGATGTTTCAGTCCATCAGAATTTCCAAATGCGTACGGTTCTTATGTGGACCATAAGCGATTTCCCAGCATACAGTATGTTATCTGGATGGACAACGCATGGAAGACTGGCTTGTCCTTATTGCCAAGACAATACTACAGCATTCCAATTGCAGCACGGAAGGAAGACATCATGGTTTGATTGTCATAGTTTTTTTTTACCGGCAGATCATCTATATCGTCGGTCTAAAACACATTTCATGAAGAATTTACAAGTGTTATATGGTCCACCTCCTAAGATAGATGGTCGCAGCATATTGGTACAGTTACGTGATTTTGGTGCAGAGCGAACTCCTGAATGTGGTGGGTAATGGCCATCACCCCATCGATGGTTGTGGAGAATATCACAATTGGCACAAGAAAAGTATTTTCTGGGATTTGCAATACTGGAAAGACCATCTATTGCGGCATAATGTAGATGTCATGCATGTTGAAAAGAATTTCTTTGACAACATCATGAACACCATCTTAAACGTTCCAGGAAAGACAAAAGATAATTGGAAGTCTAGATTAGACTTGCCATTGATTTGTTCAAGGGCATCTCTTCATGTTTCGTCTAATGGTAGATTGCCGATGCCTGCGTACCGGTTAGACGCTGGTCAGAGAGAAGTTTTTTTTGAATGGATTAAAAATTTTGTTAAATTTCCTGACGGCTACGCATCTAATCTACGTAATTACGTGGATTCGACGGAAGGGAAGTTTGTAGGAATGAAGAGCCATGATTTTCATGTAGTGATGCAGCGTCTGCTTCCATTTGCATTTGCATATCTTCTTCCACAAGAAATCCACAAAGCAATTGGATGTATATTTCGTACTCCCATTAGTTTATTACTAATATAATATTATTATATATGAACTAACTTGTTAACGTTTCGATTGTAGGAGTTGGTGCTTTCTTCAGAGATTTATATTCACGAACACTTACTGTCCACGGGATCCGTAACTTAGAGGCCAATATCCCCGTTCTCCTTTATAATATTGAGAAGATATTTCCACCATCTTTTTTTGACGTTATAGAACATCTTCCTATTTACCTCCCACGAGAAGCAGCCTTAGGAGGCCCTGTTCAATACCGGTGGATGTATCCGTTCGAGCGTTACATGTTCCACCTGAAGAAAAAGGTTAAACTTTTGAGCAGGGTTGGGGGATCTATTGTTGCACAAAGCCTAAATGAGGAAGTCTCACACTTTGCCGAATATTACTTTCCATTTGAAGTCTGGACAAAGGCCAGACGTCCAGCGCGATATGATGATAGAGGTGAGAAAGCAGTGTACTCCGTGGTTGTACCTGAGTTGTTTTCCCAAGTTGGTCGAGTAAGTGGAAAAGGAAAGAAACGCAAACTATCAACACAAGAGGTCACACATTTGCATACGTATATCCTTAGAAATTGTGAAGAAATTTTTGAGTACGAAAGGTATATTAGTGCTTATAATAAATTTATGTAATTATTTATTTTACTCTACTAACGACTGTTATGTTACAGGATCCACATGTCTCTAGCCCAAACTTACCATGCTGGTAAGACAGATTCCGAACTTGCTGTTTTGAAAGATGAAGAATTCCCAGGGTGGTTGAAATGTTATATAATTTTAATATAATTTCGTACTCTTACTTTCCCAGGTTTTCACGTTCATATGTTACTGATATCTTACTTATATATCATTTTAAGGTTTCCGAACGTGTAGTAAGTGGTCATCCAACCCCCACATGGTTAGTGGAGTGTCTTCATGGTTTACGCAGCACCGCGAATTCATATCCCAAGTTTTGCACTAGGGGATATTCGTTCAGGATCCATGAGGCAGGACGTTAAAGGTCAACTTCAGACTTTGGTATTTCGGCACAATCGGGTGATACCATGTACTTTGGGATTTTGAAAGAAATATTGGCAATCCGCTATCCAGGAATGTTAGACTTGAGGTACATTGTGTTCTTGTGCGATTGGTATGATCCATCCAATGGTCGTGGGGTTCGCGTTGACCCTCTTGGTGTTATTTCGATAAATTCAAGTCGGAAACTCCAGCATTACGATCTATTTATCCTTGCATCTCAAGCAGACCAGGTATGAATACAATAATATGTTTTCCTACTTATGCATACTTTACGATTGGGTAATCATCTATATTTACAATATATACTATTTACTAATAGGTTTGCTACATTCCATATCCTCGAGTTGCTTATCGTATAGACCCTTGGATCACAGTAACTCCAATTAACGCGAGAGGAAAAATATATGGCGTTCCTGAACATGATGCTCTACAACCATCGAGAAGTATACCAATGACACATGTTGAGGAGATGGATAACATTGAACTTGTGGTTGATGTCACACATATCGGCGATGATCTAGTTCATTTAGACGAAGAGGAAACACGTGGAGAATTTGACGACGATTCAGACTCCATCCCTAGTGAAGGTTCCTCAGGAGATTCAGAATAATAATTTGTGAAAAAATGTTTGCTTATTCATGTTGTACTCTCACATCTGTGTGTTCCCTATAATATTTTGCAATTCATTAACAAATCCGATTGTGCAATACAATATGAGTATTACAACATACAAATAAAAAAATCAATAAATTTTTTGCAATATGAGTATTAGAGACTTGCAAATATTTAACACACAACGGTTATGGTACACGTACATAATAAACTCCTCATTTTACAAACATATGTCGGGTTCAACTCCGAACTTACCATTTGTTAGAACCATTTAGTGATTTTTTTTCCCTTTTTTTCTTTTGTGGAGAATCTACACATCCGTCGCACAATTCCCTTTTGATTGCATCAACATCTAGATTTATGTTTGCCTTGTCTGGGCTTTGGGCAAATTCGTAATCATAGTAATGATCCTTTTGTGGAGAATCTATAAATCCTTCACACAATTCGCTTTTGATTGCATCAACATCTAAATTTAAGTTTACCTTTTCTGGGCTTTGCGCAAATTCATAGCCATAGTAATGATCCTTACATACGTTTGAAGTACTTGCACCGTAAGTATCTGACTTTTCAATCAACTGAAATGGTTGTACGGCTTCGAGGCCCCGGTCTAAACCCTCCAAACACAACCCTTGCTCCTTCAAGCCCTCTTTACGATAACTTAAATGTTATAGATGCTCAACCGATAATTTCACTCCACCTAACTCAACGATCCCAGAACCAAACGCCCGAAATACCGGGACCTGCCCAAGTCGTAAGGCGAGGAATTTTTCGCAAGAGGGCTGATGATGCAAGGGTGGTCTGAGGTGAAAGTTCTCAAACTCACCCAATACAAGATTTTATTTGTGAGGTCATTAACGAGGCACCACAAGCCGACCAGGATTTTAGTAGTCCTCGGTGGACTTCTACTATCGATTACATAATCCGTGAAGGTATATATATATATATATATATATATATATATAATTACCGTTTTTACTTTTACAATAATGATTGTAGCTGACAAATATAAAATCTATCATTCATAAATGTAGGTTTTTATGACAATAGAACCACACCATTTTGGACCCAGGTTACAGAAATTCAATTCCCGTGTTCACAATTTGTGAAAATAAAAAAGGTGTACTTTTCCGTCCAATTTAATTAACATTTAGAGAAACAATTTTTCTGACAATTATATTATATTTAATTATCAGATTATCGCTATGCTCTCTAGTTTGACCCCCAATGAGCAGGGTGATCTGCTTGTAACCTTAAAAGATCTGTCAGGAACAATCGAGGGAACCATGCACCATAACATCTTCAAGAATGACGAGTACAAACTCACAACTGGTGTAGGTGCGGTGGTCATCCTGAAGAATGTTACCGTTTGCCGTTTTGATAGGAACCCAAAGTACCTAAACATCACAGAGTGGAACATTGTTAAGGTAGATACACCATAGGTTTATAAAATTTTTTGAGAATGGTTAACTAAATTTAGTTTTCAAACAGATAATCGGTGGTAATTCGATGATTGCTGAATACCACCCAACGGAAGTATGCACCATCAAGGAGGAAGATGAAGGAACTACTGGTTACGAATATGAAACAGTTCCAGAGTCCGATGAAGAATAAATATCTAACTCGTCCATGATTAAGAATAATGTTATGATTACGTCTTTATGTTGCTTTTATGTTAAATTATGATGCCAGTTTTGATTTCTGGATTTTTTCAAAATAGTTATAAGTCACTAAATCAAAGTTGCCTTCAATCGTTTTGCCAATCGAAGAGCCACGCCCGTGAAGCTCACAAGTTCTATCTATGTTATCTTGGTTTTAATAAATCTCTAACTCGTTCACATTGTTGACGGATTTTTATTCCTAGTATTTTTTACCGCGAAAAAATTAAATACATGTAATAAATTCACCATCCGTCGGAATTCCGTCTTAATTTCTGACGGAATTTCGATGGATGTTTAATTTTATTACCTAATTCATCCGTAAAAAAATAAATATATGTAATAAAACTCATCATCCGTCGGAATTCCGACGGAAAGTGAATTTTATTAAATATTTATGATATAAAAAAAAATTTCCGGCGGAAATATATAATAAAATCAAACAATTTATTTTTTTAAAATAATTTCCGTCGGAATTCCGTCAATATTTCCGACGGAAACCCTAATTTGACTTGCCGCTAAACAACTTCGTGATCATCGTCAAAGCGGGAAAATCCGTCGGAATTGCCGTCGGAATTTAATGTTCCGTCTGAATTTCGTCGGGCACTCTATTAAATCCACAGTCTTCGTCTTCCCCGCAGACAGAACCCAAAATTCTTTTTTTTCTCCACAAAATCTCTGTCTCGCCGCCGATCCGTTGCCGATTTGACGCTGTGTTTGCCCTTCATCAGACGGTGGTTTATCAATTCTCACATTCCTTCCCCAAATCAAAACCCAATGTAAGTTTTACATAATTTGTTTTGGGTTTGCCAAATTGTTCTTCAATTTGTAAATTGAGATTGGTTCAAATGACATGAAATTACAGAGATTGTTCAACATGGAATCCACGAATTTAGGTATTTTGATAAGTTTAGGGTTTATTAGGATGTTAGAAATTTATGAAATTAGGTTTGTAGATAAATTTCGGAAATCAGGAATTTTAAGAATTTGATTTTCATATGTTTTTGTGATTTTTAGGGATTTTTAAAATTTAATCAATGATTAATATGTAAAATTTTAAAATTTAAAATATCCTATAGAGAAACTTTTAAGATAAAATCATTTAAAATCCTTAAAATTTAAAATTTTTATAACATTAATAAACCAATTTAAACCTTTAAAATTATAAATGTAGTCTTAAATAAATTTTTTATAAATTTTTTCAAATTATAAATGTCAATTTCCCAACAAAACCTTAATCAATGAACTTCAGTTTCTGAATATACAATATATTCCTATAGGTTTGTAGATAATTTTCAGAATTTTGGAATTTTGGGGAGTTTAAGGTTTTAGAGATTTAGAGAATTAGGTATTTTGATAAGTTTAGTAATTTACCAATTTAGGGATTTTTAGACAATGCAAATTTTATAAATATTTCCAATTTTAAGAATTTGATTTTCATATGTTTTTGTGATTTTTAGGGATTTTTTAAAATTTAATCTATGATTAATATGTAAAATTTTAAATTTTTAAATGTAGAGAACATTTTAAGAAAATCATTTAAAATCCTTAAAATTTAAATTTTTTATAACATTAATAAACCAATTTACACCTTTAAAATTATAAATGTACTCTTATATAAATATTTTATAAAATTTGTCAAATTATAAATGTCAATTTCCCAACAAAACCTAAAACCATGAACTTCGGTTTCTGAATATACAATATACGAACAAGTCCTGATTACTTCAATTACAAAATTCTAATTTCCCTAAATCCCTAAGTCCATAAATCACAAAACCACATAATCTCAAAGTCATTTATTACAAAAATCTAAAATTCCCATGAATCCCTAAACCCTTAAATCCCTAAGTCCCTAAATAACAAAATGTCCGAAAACTAAATTCCTTACATCTCTAAATTCTAAAAAACCCAAATTCACAATATCCTTAAATCCCTAAATCCTAAATTTCGAAATAACTAAATCGCAAAATATCAAAATCCCAAATTCTTATAAATTCCATATTCCATAAATCCTGAAATCTCAAAATCTTAGAATTTTGGAAATCGTAGGGATTATCCGCGATACCATCACTTTAGTGGAGCTGGGGCTTCCAGTAGGGGAGGTCGGAGTGCGAGTCAGACCCATATCCCCGACAGTCATCCCGGCTTCGAGACCCCACACATGTCTCAGCCCACGGGTACAACCGCCTCATCTCCCATGTCCATGACCATCGAGCAGTTTGTGTCACAACCCGGACGTGATAGGTTGACTCGTCTAGATCCAGATACGCCACCTAACACGACCTGGTAAGTCTTATTTAAATAAGTATTGGATTAAATTATTTCAGTAAAATATTTAACTACATATTGTAATAGGTTCCAATACTTGGGAAACGGGATTACGGGTTCTATCAACGCAGTGATGAATTGCTTGGTAACTAAACTGTATCCCACATACCACGATATGCCAGTGGAGGACCGGGACACTTGGTTCGGGCAATTTGCGGTATGATTTTATTTTATAAATTTAAAATATATTTTCTATATGACTCACATTTTAATTACTTTTCCGGGAATGTTGTGTTTTTGCAGCAAGATTTTATGTGGGACCCACCGCTCACTTTAATGGTCCGAAAGAAATTCGACGAAAACGCTGCCAGAAAGTACTCGTTGAAGATGAACGAGTGGAATGATGCGTGGTTCAAAACCGGGAAGGTGCCTAAGGTTATGAAACACAAAGACACATGTTGGGCTGGACTAATTGCACATTGGGAACAGGAGGGAACTCGGGCGACCTCTGAGAAAAACTCAACTAACCGCAAGAGCGACCGGAAGGGGAAGGGACACGCGACCCACAACCTCGGAGCAACGAGCAAGGCTTCAGTTGCTGCAAAAATGGTAAATATTTAAATAATTCAATTTTTTAAAAAATTTGCTAATATAATTGTATATCTTAACAGTTTCAGGAGACCGGTGTGTTTCCTTCGCATCTTGATTTGATCAAAGTTGCGCACACCAACAAAAAGACCGGGGAAATTCAAGATCCGATTGCTCGTGAAATCGTGGAAAGCATGGAGAGGCGGCATGAGCAGTACCTCCAATCGCAACCGATCGAGGAAGGAACTCTGGCGCCCACCGAAGTTCCAGTCGAGAAGATCAACGAGTTCACCTACGAGGTTAGTAACCGTGTCACTTTTAAATAAATTTCAAATTAACTTTTAATACAACTAAGTTATAAGATTTAATTTATTTTTTATCGTAGGTGACTCCCAAGACCAGAGGCCGTGTATACGGCCTCCCTGAAGATAGTTGCTCGTCCGTTTCGTCGGTTCGATATGGCGGTGGTAGCCGTTTGGTGGCAGAAAACCGAGAGTTGACCGAGCGGCTTAGGGCGGTGGAGGAAGTGAGAGAGAGAGATAGGGCGGAGGCCGACGAACGATTTCGAGTGTTGGAGCAGAAGATGAACGAGTTCTTCAATACCCGTAGGCCGGAATAGGCTTTTTGGAGTTTTATAATTTAATGTAAAACTTTAAAATACTTTTAAAACAATTTTAATTTACTCAGTTTTTATTTTAATTTTTTAACTTATTAAATGTTTTATTATATTTTATTTATTTTAAATTATTTTATTATTATTATTTTTTTTTTAAATAACAATTTCCGTCGGAATTCCTTCGGAATCCTATTCCGTCGGTACCGTTTTCCGTCGGCATTCCGTCGGTTCCTTTTTCCCATGCTATTCCGTCGGATTTCCCGTTTCGTCGGAAAATCCCGGATGTCCGAAACCGTCGGAATTCCGTCGACCACCTGCGACGGATTTCGGCTATCCGTTTTCTGTCTGAGATCCGTCGCAGGTGGTCGACGGATTGCCGACGGATTGTAATTTCTGACGACATAGAAACGACGGACCAATCCCGTCGAAATTCCATTGGAATAATGTCAATTCCGACGGTTTAGGCCGTTGGAATATCGCATGTTTTCTTGTAGTGTAAGGCCAAAAATGGGATCATCGAAAAGAATGCGCAACGTCTCTTTACTTAATCATTGGGCACATGTATCACACACTACAAGAAAATAATATTATCAGTTAATTTATCCATATATAATAATTTATACCTACCAAATATCAGTAAGGATTTACAGGTCAAACTAAACGCACATAATAATTATAAAATTGCTTGCTATTTTTCAACTTTTTATATATCATGCAAAATATTGCGAATCACGTTTTAAAAGTAAGATAGAACGTGAAAAAGTCATTGTGTTCTATGTGCTAACGCGGAGGAGTCTCGAAATCATCTATTTTTTACTTGTAAGTTTTCATCGGAGATATAAAAAAACTCACATCGAGTATACTTGGCAACAAGTATACTACGGCTTGTGAAGAGATCCTCTCCTTGGTCCATATGAGAAACTTCAATCACATTCGCATGTTTATCATACATATACACTTCTCAAGCAACAATTTACCACTTATGGCGAGAACGCAATTGTCGAAGGCATGGAAAACAACCGTTATCACAAATCGACTTACCAAGATCATAGATAAGGCGATTCGTAACCGGTTGAGCTTACTCAGAACAATGGGAGATCAACGTTAAAGTGAGGGACTCATGGAATGGTTCTGGACACACTTTCTTTAATTTTGAAGAAGCAAAAAAAAAAAAAAAAACTCGGTTCATAAATGATTTCTCATTTTGATCAAACTTTCTGTTTTTTAAGCAAAATAACTACAATCATTGTAAACAAACTTTTTTTTTGGTTTGAATATAATTTAACATTAATTAAAAAAAAAAGTGAAAAAATACTTCATCATAAAACAATATATAATTGATGTACTCAAATTAAAATGTGAGTGGTCGTCTTAATTAGTCAAATTGGATGCAGTTTAGAGTACATAATCCTATATATATTAATTGAGGAGACATTCAAAGTTCAAAATCCTAAGTGTCATTTAAAAAGGCTTTTATGAGATATTAAAACTTAAAAATCCTAGGTGTTATCTAAGGAGAGTTTTAGGGGATAATTATCATCTTATTAAAAATTAAAAAAAAACACATTTCTAAACTTATAAACTTCCCTAAAATTTCTTCTAGATTTTCCTACAACATTCTGAAATATATAGTTTCTAAATTATAAACATTTACAACAAAAATGTCTATAGAAGGTAATGAATATTGTGTTTAATTAATTAAACAAAATATTTAACTTTTCTATTAATTCTAAAAAAATGAGAATTTTTTTTTTATTTGTCGATCAAAGAGAAATAGATAATAACAGGATTTAAAGTTATTCCATAAAATTATTTTCTCAATTTATATGTTGGTAGATGTATTTTATGCTAATCAAAATATATAAAGTAATAAACTAAAATTTATAATCCCGCGTTTGACCCGGATCAAAATCTAGTATAAGACAAAATGATGCAACATGTTGCATGTGGGTATAAAATCCTAGACACCTGTATTTATTTTTACAATATCCAAGTTCGGACAGAGTGGACTTTAAGCCACTTCGATATTCGTCTTAGTGATGTCCAACTAAAACACAAGAACGGAACCGTTCACGAGTGCACAACATTTAAGTTTGGGGGATGTAATAAAGAGTAATTTGTTAAGAACCCAAACCCCAAATTGTATTGAATCAAGAGGATTACACGAATTTAGCTCAAGCTATCCTCTCCTCTAATCTTGAGCTAACCCTAAGATCTCTGAATCTAGACTCACTCTACAATTCAAGATCAGCTTCTAAATGACTACGAGGAACCTATTTATAGAGTAAAGATCTGTACAAACATCAATACTTACAACTATTCCTAGACTACCATGTCATCATTCTTATGCTCTTCTTCACTCTTCTGTTCTTGATATAGTATCTATCATTACCCCCTTCGCTAAGACAGCTTGTCCTCAAGCTGCAATGATATGAATGAACTATAAACTCAATGTGTCAATAGTATTGGAGCAACGTGGTTTCCTAATGTATTGTGGAGACTTGCACTCCTTGTCGTCGATTCTCCATCTTGGAAACAACCGTTGATCAAGCGAATGGGATGCAGTTTCCTCTTTTTCCAGCAACGCCACACAGAAAAATAGACTCGCTTGTCCACACGGACAAAGAGCACTTTGCGACGATCCCATTTCCAGAATCTCAATTGTGCTTGGGTTTGTAACAACATCAAGTCTCCCACTTGTAAACACAATGGTAAGCCTGTTAACATTAGTGTACTTATGTGGTGCACAATATCAGCGAATCCACAAATGAGATGCTGATTAGTATCATGCTCAAGCTCTCCAAAAGTTTCCTTGACGCCAACCCTGATTTTAAACCACCAGTTCATGCACAACTTCCACCGCCACGAATCTGTAACCCAACTGTTGCTACCAAACAAGTTCCACAGACGAACAACAACTAACCAAGTCAGATTCTGCTTCAAAGCAAACTTGAGTATCTCTCGCTCTTTGATAGTTCCAATAATCCTTGTGTCAAGTTGATGTGGATTCACTTGTGACATGATTCTCTGTTGAAACATGTTTTTAAACTTGAATTTCCAAGATTTAGGGGACTTTTGCTGCTTCCTCTTACTATATACTCGTTGAGACATTTTACCGAGCACTTGGTGGGCAACTTTCTTGTCATTAATATCTGTCAAGTTCTGGTGCAACTCATCTCTTTCTTCAACATGTGAAACGTGAAAACTCTCTTCTTGATGAGCAACCAAGTCACTAACACTAAAATGCAAATCCTCACCAATATCCAGATGTTCAGGGTAAATTTGAAGGCTTGGTTCTAGGTCAAAGAATGATACCTGAGGTTGTATCGCACAACCATCATGTGATTCATGGTCTTCACTCGAACCAGGCATCTCCACAGTTGCGATCAAGTCTGTTGCACAAACGGATTCGTCATGTTGAAACGCTTGATTTTTTTCAAACGATTCCTTTGACAAAATCGATTCTTTCTCCTCTCCTGAATTTGCCGATGGAGTCGTGTCTGTTGCCTCTAAACTCAATGCTAACTTCTGACGCAAGGCAATCAACTTCACCGTTCTAGTAGAATCAGTCATCACCATCGTTACACAGAGTGATTCTTCCTTTTCTTGCACCAACGTTTTTACCTCTTGATCATGGTCAACCGAATCAATGGATCTTGCGTTTTCTTCGGAAATCGTCTCTATTTCCGTTTGAATAGTACACGCTTCTACCTTCTGCAAATACTCCATGATCGAATCAAACTTTGCATCGAGCTTCTTCTCTAAAGCCATGAATCTCTCATCCGTCCGTTTCTCAAACTCTATTTGTGAAGAAATCGATGTCCTGAGTGATTTCGACAACGATTCCAACGTAGTCCGAGGTGATTTGCGATTCTCCAGCTCAGATTGTGAAGATATTGGCGACATCAGAAGTTTTGACAATGATTCAAACGTAATCGGTGACTTCTTGTGATTCTCTATTCTCCGATTGAAGAACTTAGGCAGGTAATGGCATCGACGAACTCGAATCTCTCACCATCGCGATCCTGATTTCGCTCACGAACGCACCAATTTGTTAAGAACCCAAACCCCAAATTGTATTGAATCAAGAGGATTACACGAATTTAGCTTAAGCTATCTATCCTCTAATCTTGAGCTAACCCTAAGATCTCTGAATCTAGACTCACTCTACAATTCAAGATCAGCTTCTAAATGACTAAGAGGAACCTATTTATAGAGTAAAGATCTGTACAAACACCAATACTCACAACTATTCCTAGACTACCATGTCATCATTCTTATGCTCTTCTTCACTCTTCTGTTCTTGATATAGTATCTATCATAATGAGTCCATTTAATAACATTCTTCTGAGTCACATTAGATATAGCTAAAACTGAAAGTGAAGTTTTTGTCGCGGATGATACATCGATAAATGCCACAAAACCTGTAATTCACAAACAACTACGCGAACTTAAAATGCAAATTATGGAGTCCGACCTACTTATCTGAATCAATTTATCTTATTCATTTCGGCTTAACCAAGTCTGATTACATAAGAGACCTATATATAGTGCTTTATGAAAAACCCTAGGTTCCTATACAGTTCATCATACAACTCATCAATTTGTTGTTACCTCAACAAACCTTAGCGCTTCAAACGAAATTGTCGTCTTCGGAGGGTGAGTGCTCGTACGGGTCTTCGTCACCGTACTAGTCTTCATCTCCACCTTTTTGCCCTCTAATTTGAGTTTGTCCTTATCTAGTGAAGAAGATGACTGTTGAGTTGGGCTTCATCTTTAGCTGGCCCAGATCAGTATTAGACTTAGTAATCATAACCTTGTCGTTTTGATTCTGTTGCGTTTTGAGTAAGTCAAGAGCTTATCCTTTGTCTAGAGTATTACCTTTGATACCCCTCCCAAACTTGGTGTAGGTAGAACATCAACACCAAGTTTGTATCTTAGAGACACAAATTCTGCTTGAGGCAAATATTTAGTAAAGATATCAACAATTTGTTGGTATCCAGGAATTTGTTTTACTTCCAATGCTCCCAAGGCAACTCTTTCTCTAACATAGTGATGTTCTCTTTCAAAATGTTTCGTTCTTGAGTGAAATGCAGGAGTAGCAGTTAACATAATAGCTGATAGATTGTCACAGTAGAGTTTAGGAGTACTGAGAAGAGGAATATCCAATTCTCCAAGAAGAGAGCTGAGCCACTTGATTTCGGAAGCTGCCTCTGACATTGTTCTATATTCGTCTTTAGTAGGGCTTTCAGACACAGTAGGATGCTTTCTAGAAGACCAAGAAATGATGTTTGATCCAAGAAAGGTGCAATATCCACCAGTTGATCTTCTTGTGATTTTGCATCCGGACCAATCACTGTCACTGTAAGCACGTAGAACAAAATTTGTTTCTTTGCTGAAGTTTATGTTAAGAGAAGTAAAGCCCAAGACCAATCTAGACCCAAAGTGTGAAACAAAGCCCATGTAATTAGGGTTCTTCTCATGTCTAGACTCATATAAATATCATGTTTATGTCTCTGATTATTGTAACCTTGGCTGCATAAACGCAGCCCCCCTTTCTCTTCTTTATGCAGTATTCATCTAAGTTCTTTGTGCTCTTGGTGACAACCTAAATCCTTTCTCCTTTTTTTAGTTTCTTGTTCTTAATAAAGCTCACTGAGCTATTTCTATTTCTAGTTTAGATTTCAATCTCAATAAGCTCTCATAAGAGCATAATCAATCCTATCTTGGATTCTCTCACATGGTATCAGAGCTTCAGTCGATCTTATGGGATTCATGGGTTTTATCTTCTCACCAGCCTCTAGCTTCTTATTGCCTTAGTTTAAAGCAGCTCAGTGATAAAGATGGAAACTTTCAACACGAACCAGATGATTCCTCTCCTTACCGACCAAACACATTGAACTTTGTCAACGGTTCAAGACACATTGAAGAACATCAAGCTTCTTCATCTCCTAAGGTAATGAATCTGTTCTGTCTTAGGATTAAAAGTGTCGTGAGATTAATTGAGAGGTACATGCTGGTCGATTGTTGGTTTGGTGGTTCTGCTAGCTGGTTTAGAATGGTGATGCTAGCTGGAATTGAGAAGCTATAATGGAATATGACTGTTTGAGTTTGCTTAAAGCTTTTGGATTTGTCAAGGCTTCGTTTTGTGGAGATACGTTTCTGGTTTTTTTGGTGGTAAAGAGAAGAAATCACACAATGCACACAAGGTGTTCGGTGAAATGCCGAAGAGAAAAATCAGATTATTTGATTAAGCTTGGTGATGGCTTATGGATGAGAAGTAAATAGTCAGTGAGATTTCAGTAGTTATGGGCAGAGAATTCTTCTCGTCACAAGGCAGATTAGGGGAGTCAAACGAGTAAAGGAAGCTCGGACTCTTAGTGAGACAAAGAAGTCACATGAGAGAGGTCGACTAAGCTCTCCAAGTCAAAAGAACCTCTGAGGGAGCCATGCGATACATCTCCGTGGATAGACTTGAATAGATCTCACACTAATGGTTGATCTTAATGATGAAGAGAGCTATCCGCCTATATCTCAAGCACATCTTGCTTCGACTATTCAATCTCTTGTCAAGCCATCTTCATTTGCAGTTATCAAACTTCGCGTATCTGTTTCATCCACGCTAAGTTTGCGGGGGAGTGTTAAGAGAAGTAAAGCCCAAGACCAATCTAGACCCAAAGTGTGAAACAAAGCCCATGTAATTAGGGTTCTTCTCATGTCTAGACTCATATAAATATCATGTTTATGTCTCTGATTATTGTAACCTTGGCTGCATAAACGCAGCCCCCCTTTCTCTTCTTTATGCAGTATTAATCTAAGTTCTTTGTGCTCTTGGTGACAACCTAAATCCTTTCTCCTTTCTTTAGTTTCTTGTTCTTAATAAAGCTCACTGAGCTATTTCTATTTCTAGTTTAGATTTCAATCTCAATAAGCTCTCATAAGAGCATAATCAATCCTATCTTGGATTCTCTCACAGTTTATCCCCATGTTAAGAGTTCCTTTGATGTACCTCAGTATTCGTTTGAGAAGGTTGTAGTCAGAAACCATTGGCTCAAGCATCTTTTGGCAAACATAGTTGACAGCAAATTGAATATCAGGACGAGTCAAGGTCAAGTATTGAAGCTTGCCTGCCAATTGCTTAAAGTAGGTAGGATTTTAGAAAAGCTCACGTTGATCATTTGCTTTGTACAGTTGCAATGGAAGTGGAGTTGGAGCTAGAGAGCAGTTGTTCATAGCTGCAACAGTAAGGAGATCTTTTGTATACTTTTATTGTGATAGAAACAGGCCTCCTTCATGAAAGTGAGCTTGAATTCCCAAAAAGTAGTGAAGCTTACCAAGATCTTTCATCCTAAACTATTTCTTGAGCTCAGTAAGAAGATAGGATAGCCTCTCTGAACTGTTTCCAGTGATTACCATGTCATCAACGTAGAGAAGCAGCATGATTACATCTTTTTTTTTGGAGTAGACAAAGAGAGATGGGTCTGAACTTCTGAAGACAAAACCAAACTCAAGAAGAAAGATGCTGAACTTATCAAATCAGGCCCTTGGAGCTTGTTTCAAACCGTATAAAGCTTTGTGAAGATGAAATACATGATCAGGATGTGCTTTATCCACAAAGCCAGCAGGTTGCTCTATATACACTGTTTCTTTTAGATCTCCATGTAAGAAAGCATTTTTAACATCCATTTACTTGATATCCCAATTCATTACTGTAGCAGTATGTAACACTGTCCGTACTGTTGGTGTTCTTACCACATGGATGTATGTCTCAAGATAAGCAATCCCTTCTTCTTGATCAAACCTCTTTGCCACAATTCTAGCTTTCAGCTTATCTAGGTCACCATCAACATGTAGTTTAGTTATAAATACCCATTTAGATCCTAAAACATGCATTCCAGGTGTTCTTGGAACAAGAGACCAAGTCTGAGCTTCTACACAATTCCCCGTTTCTTCGGTCATGGCACAATTCCATCATGGATGCTTCAAGGCTGCAGTGACAGTACGAGGTTCAGGGTAAGAAACCTTGTGTGTCAATAGAGCATACCTGGGGTTTGGCTTTATAATTCAGCTTTTGCTCTAGTGATCATGAAGTGTTGAGCATTTGATTGAATTGTTGGAGCAATGTTTTGACTAAATCCTTGTGTTGTGACTTGAGTAGCTGGTGAGATAGGAGAAGTGGCCACATCAGGTGAGAGTGTTGAAGTCATCGGAACTGTTGGAGAGAGAACACTGTTGCCAATAGACACAGAGTCAAAGTCTGCCGTATACTCAGTGTTCTCTTCCTCAGTTTCAATAGACCCAACAGAGCTTGTAGTAGTTGATTCAAAGGTAGTTGCATCAGAGAAAGTATCGGATAAGACACTACCATTTGTTGAAGACGGACATGTCACAATGGGAATAAGGGAACTTGTAGTTTCTCTAGGTAGATTAGTTGTAGAAGGAGAAGCAAAGCCTTTCTTTTAGGTTCAATTAGAAGAGAACCAAATTGCACATGTGGAGAAGCATAAGAGTCATGAAAGGGAAAACATGATTCATCAAAGGCAACATGCCTGCTGATATAGACGTTTTCTGTCGGTGGATAGAGACATCTATGTCCCTTATATTTTTCATTATACCCAACAAAGACACACTTTAATGATCTGGGATCAAGCTTGTTCTTTGCATAGTCCATAAGTGTGGGATAACAAGCACGTCCAAAGCTTCTTAAGGCTGAGTAGTTTGGAGCTTGACCATGTAGTTTTTCAAATGGAGACTGTTGGTTATCCAAGACTGATAAACGCAGGAGATTGCTTAGAAAATTTACAGTGAAGAAAGCCTCTACCCAAAAGTTTTGAGGCATTATACTCTCAAAAACAGCATTGACAACCCCAATTCAATAACATGTGTTTGCTTTCTTTCAGAAATCCCATTTTGTTGAGGCGTGTGAGCGCATGAGACATATTGTTGAATACCAGATAACAGTAAATGCTGCAGGAACACATTACTAGAGAATTCTCCACCACCATCACACTGAAATATCTGAATCTTCTTGTTAAATTGATTCTCAACTAGTCTTTGAAACACAAGAAAGATGGAGGAAAACTCTGATTTCAATTTTAGTGGATAAAACCAACAGTACCGAGATAAATTATCAATAAACACAACGTAATATCTAAACTCTTGAACATATATAACTGGATAGGGACTCCATAAATCATAATGAATCCTCTCTAAGGAAGTAAAAGAAATGAAAGTTGAAGAAGAAAATGGTAGTCTAGAGCTTTTCCCAAGCTTGTAGGCTTCACACATTTACTGAAGACTTTTATTGACTAAGATAGCTTTGATTGATGCTAGATGTTGGAGGACTTGATTATTTGGATGTCTAAGACGTCTATGCCAGATATCAGCAGAGGTAACATTTTGTCTAGACAAATAGAGGGCTTTAAAAGGCTTGTCCTCAAGCAAGTAGAGACCATCAAGATTGTTTCCCAATGTTAGCAACTTCTTTGTGACCTTATCAGTTACACGAACACTATCATAATCAACCTCAAAAATGCATGGATAATCTTTAGTAAGCTTTCAAAAAGATAGCAAGGATTTAGCAATTACATGACAAACCAGAACATCCTTTAAAGGAAGATTACCTGATGAGGATGTTAGGCTTGATGATCCAGTGTGTGTGATTAGAAGAAAGTTCCCATCTCCGATCATCACTGAATCTGATCCATGGTAAGGTTGAGATTGCTTTAGTTGTTTGCTTATGTATCAGGGAACCATTCATGTCCTGAGTTATCAGACACGTCAGTGATTCCTAGAGCAGCCATGGCTCTTGAAATATCTTCAGCTTAAAAGTTGTTGTTGCAGCGATGCCAACATCTCAGAGCTGGATGCCCTATCTTTCCACAGATCTGACAAACATGTCTCATATCATCACCATAAGAGCCTCCATTTAAAGAACCCTGAGTAATTTATTGCGGGAAAACCTCTTCCTTTTGTTGAGAAGGAACTTCTACCCCTGTTTGAACCAGACCTTCCATAGGAGTTACCTCTTCCCCGATTATACTGATAGTTTTTTTGACCTTCAGACCTTTCAGTGACAAAAGCCATGTGAGGGGTCACATATGAACACTCAGAGTAACTTTGTAGACGATGATCAAAAGCAGTCAATCTTGGAACAACACCATCATACATAGGAGCTTGAGATCCATCCATAGTACCTTCTATACTAGTCTTAATGGGTTCATACTCCTGACCTAAACCATTAAGAGCAACAAAGATCTTCATTTTCTTAGTCACATGATTACCTATGGATGCTAATTGATCACAGAGAGCCTTAACTTCCCTAAAATACTCTTCCATACTTTTATTATTCTTAGAGATAGTTTGTAAACGCCTTTGTAACTCAAACAACCTAGAAGAGGAGACTCAATTGAAATGCTTAGCCAAAGAAATCCAAACCTCTTGTGATGTGGTTGCAGAGACTACCACACTGAGAATATCTTCAGACAATGAACCAAGCAACCAGGAACGAACCACCTGATCTGACTGGATCCAGGAGGAATAAGCTGGATTTGGGTTTTGGGTTGTAGAACCATGTGCACCAACAACAAAGAGAACATGAGCCGGAGCAGAGGTGGATCCATTAACAAATCCAAGGAGGTTTTGACCAAAGAGAAAGGACTCAAACTGACATTTCCAGAGGATGTAGTTTTTCTCAGTCAGCTTCAATGTAACACAATTTGAGATGCTCAATGGCGGAAAAGAAAACGTAGTCATGGTTTGATCCATGAAACTAAATCAAAGAGGAAGACCCAAAGAACCGTTTGTCTCTGATACCATGAAGAGAACTTGAAAAACTTAGTAAAAATGAGAACTTTAGTTTTTTTGAATCAATTTATCTTATTCATTTCTGCTTAACCAAGTCTGATTACATAAGAGTCCTATATATAGTGCTTTATGACAAACCCTAGGTTCCTATACAGCTTATTGTACAACTCATCAATTTGTTGTTACCTAAAGAAACATTAGCGCTTCAAACGGATTTGTTGTCTTCGGGGGGTGAATGCTCGTACTGGTCTTCATCACCGTACTAGTCTTCATCTCCACCTTTTTGCCCTCTAATTTGAGTTTGTCCTTATCTGGTGAAGAAGACGACCGTTGTGGAATTGAGTTGGGCTTCATCTTTAGCTGGCCCAGATCGGTATTAGACTCATAATCAAAACCTTGTTGTTTTGATTCTGTGCGTTTTGACTAAGTCAAGAGCTTCTCCTTTGTCCAGAGTATTACCTTTGATACTACTAAGATTAGAATCTAGTTAACATGTAAAATATTTAAGAAATTACTAATCCTCTGGCCTACTTAGATAGGCATAGGCATGTAATATTTCCTTGAAATTTTAATAGAATGTCATTTATCAATAAAAAAGATAGGCCATTTTATGTCATGGTGGATTCCAAGTCATCAAGTGGAAACCATGAGAGTGGTGAAGCTATAATCTTAAAGCCGTTAAATGTTCGTGAGTAGGATAAGCTTTCTCAGATCGCGTCCATAATCATGTCATGAAGACGCCAAAGAGATAATGCAGGATAGTCTCTCATCAAGTCATAGTGATATGTTCTATAATTACCAGGGAGCGATGACTTTTTGAATTTTATGTCCTGTAAAATTTTAATTGCATGTATTTGTAGATACATCAAAGAATCGAATAAGATCATGAGTAAGAAATAAATAATTAACATACAGTTCAGCGATACATATTTTAATCAATCCTAATATTAATGGTGTTATATTACGAAGAGACCATAAAAATGTTGATATAGTCCAAAGTTAAATGGCCTCACGAAATAGCACGAACAAATAATACATGGTAAGTTTAGATTATTGGTATAGACAATTAGACATACATATCAACTTCGTTAACAAATAACCAAACCGTGAATAGCTTCTAAAAATCATTTTATTTGTTCTATAAAAAACGTATATATTACATCTGTTGAAGGGGCTTGTAACGAAGGCGGCTCTATCATTACAAACCTAGTTAGGTCGTTGAGTTTCAAGACATCAAAAGGGAGAGTCTCTCCTACATATGGGACAGTTGGTAAGGCCACTTTTGTGAGAGCAGTGAGATCCGGAGTATCACAGGAAGGAAGTGTCTTGGCTCGTCGGATGTACCACAGAGACCTCTACAAAAATATCTCCTGCCACATATCAAGTTGACATCGGGTTAGGTGTCGAGCAAGTGGAGTGAACTCTAACACCTTTAGGGTTTGCGTGCAAATACTACAGGAAGATAACAGAAGAAGCATTTAATGAAGATATGATGTGCAGCCAAGCTAGTGTCTCTGTCTAAAACAAGCACATATCCACTGGTCCATAGGAAATTTTTGTACTGTAGGAGACAGATACAAGGAAGATATAATGCAGCAATGGTGGTTCATTTCGAGGTGGCTTTTTTGTGAGTATCAAGAAAAAAACTCTCATTGGGATATTAGATAGAAAAAGCGGTTTGGGTTTTATGTTCGTGAAGATCATGGCATTGGATATTGTTGTTATTTGATTCAGACGCAACTCGCTGGTGTGCGAGGGTGTGTATTTTCTGGGTAGATTAGGGGTTTAGTTTTGTGATTGAGTGAGTGTAAAAGTTGAGTAAAGTTTATGAAAGATAGATTTGTGTGAAGATCGTGAGTTTGCAAATATATGTTCTTGTTACATCTCTGAAGAGGTCCATACACTCTCAACTTTCGTGTTGGAGAGCAAAGGCAAGGCTGTTGTTGGATTCCACGGATGGGCGTGTTATGCTATCAGAGCGTATTTTGGCTCCCTCCCTATTTTTTTTTTTTTTTTTGAATTGAATGTCCAATTAATTCAAACAAAAAAGAAATCGTTTTTCAACAAATGCTTCATTGGAGCTTATATTAAAATTGTTGGAATTCGTTTTGACGAAATGGTTAGACTATTTTCCGGTGAGTTTTCTGATGGAGACGTTCATCGGAATAACCATTTTTTTGGGCACGATAGAATCATCGCCACATGTAGTGTATATGATTGTCAAAATCGGAGTTAGTTTGAATGAGAAATAAAGGTCTAAAATGGATGAAATGAAAAGCTATGAAACTTTAAAATTTGGCCAAATATAAATACTAGCAAATGTCCCACATTGAAAGTATGGATTAAAATTCTATTATATATATAAAGTTTAGAACCAATTTACTTTGATGTATTGGAGAAAAGAGATACTCGGACTAAATTTTGATTTTGGGCTTTAGGATTAAAAAGATTAGTTTTAGATTAAATTCTTTTTAAATCATATAATTAATTAAAATCCATAACATTCTCCTTTAGTTGGTAACGTTAAACACGTTTAATTGTGTTGAATGATAATAAAGTGAAAATCAATTTGGTTTGAATAAAATTTAGTCACGTATTGAAATCTCCACTTTAATGCCATGTACGTTTGTATACGTTATGGCTATATATTGAAGCCATGATCTTCTCATTTGATACACGGTTGTTCAACACAAAATCCTTCACATGTTTAATTTCTTTTGTTTTGTGTTTGAGAATACACATATAATTTTGGGTTGTTAGCTTCTATTCTCGAGTGTTGCGAAGTAGTCTCTCGCCTACACACAAACCGTTCTTCGTTCATCATAATTTTGGTATCGATATATGATATTTTTGCACATGTTTTTTATCATTAATGTAAACAATATTCAGTTTTGCTATATCGTAGAAATTGTGTTTCTACAAAAATCCGTTCTATTTTTACATCACAAAAGCACCGTCAACGTGAAGCAAACTTTGCTTCCAAGCCTCCATCCAGTCTACCTTCGGTACCGCGAATCGTGGATAACCTATTCCGAATTTGTTTGTCTATAAACTTGATTAGATGAGTTGCCATAAGAGAGGCTTTCACATGTCGCCTATTGTTGTGTTCCCTCCAAATGGAATGAAGAGAGACTTGAAACGCGTATCGAATAAGAAATTGTGTGGTATTGTCAAGTCCATCATCCACCAAAAGCACCACCAGATTGTCCCAATTCGTTGTATACTTATGGCCAAGGAGTTTCTGAGCTAAGACCCTCCATGTTTCTTCTGGAAAAAAATACATTGAAAAGAAAGATGATTCCAAGTTTCGAGATTGCTTTGGCAGAGAGTACAATTACCAAGAACCCCAACATTCCAATTGAGCATTCTATATCCTGTTGAAAGTTGATCAGTGTATTGTACCGAAACCACACTCACTCCTTTCCACCACATCTTCATAGGTTGTTCTATGCTGATATGTGCCCACGTAGCTTTGGAGTTAAAATGTGGTCGGAACGTATCTGTTTGTGTCCTCCATAGAACAACATCATCACCACTTTGTGGTCCCTTTCTCAGCTGATCTTCAATGATTGATTCGATCTCATTATACCTTTCATGTCGATGGTTAAGTCTTCTGTGTGTTTGGAGAACCCACATCACTGACGTATACAAAGGAATACCAAGATCAATGCATCCTCTTGGTCCCACTATATCCACTAACCGTCCCTTTGACGACCACACATCAAACCCGAATGAAGTATATGCACCATTCTTAATATCGATTTGCAAAAACTGTTTTGCTAGCTCTCTATACTTGAGAATTTTTCTCCATGTCAAAGAACCTAGCAATATATTGTTTTTGATGGACCAAAACAAATTTTTTTTGGATTAGATAGTAATAGACCCAATTCACCCATAGTGAAGATCTAGTAGCCAAGATACGCCATATGAGCTTTAAGCAACTTACTTTATTTGCTTCATCGAGAGACTTAAGACCTAGACCCCCTTCTGCCTTGGGTTTACATACGTCACTCCACGCTAGTTTTGCTTTCCTCGCATTTAGCTCGGGACGGACCAGAGGAACTGATATGCTCAAATTTAACCTAGAGCTACTATCTCAAATTAAGAGATCAGTTGCAGTACTTAAGGTATCGAAATCTATAGGGAATCAGGAACACAATAGTTTTAAATGCTTGAATTATGCTAAGCAGGATGATATGAATGAAAAAGCAAGTAAATAGAAGCAAACAGTGAAACGGTTGTAAATCAATAAAAACAAACGCTAGGTGCAAGAAAATCTCAGGTGAATCTGAATTGCAGATATAAATAAAAGATAGGAATTATTAAGCACAGTTTATGAACTTGAAACACGAATATAAAATCAATCAGTTGTCGCTGCAGAGATTATCTATGTCTAAATCCTAAAAAGTCAACTGTCGTAGCGAATCCTATTAATCTAAATAAGCATTAATTTCAAGTTCAATTGTTCACAAAACCCTAAACCAAATTTCTTTACGAAAAGAAATTTTGCTCATCAAAGACTAGTTCAAGCAATTAACACTACAAGAAAAAGATGCATTTCAACAAACTTATTAGTCGCTTATTCGTTGGATCTAATAAATGTCCAACAAAACATAAATTTGTTGGAATATTATCGTTGGAAACTTGCATTCATCACGAATTCATTGGAAATGTTCCGTCAAATATATATTGTCGCGAATTTGTTGGAAACTATGGATAAATTGTTTGTTAGAACTTTGTTAGTATTTTCCGCCAAGTTTCTAACGAATTTTTCCATTAATTTTTTTGTGGGAATTTTATTGATACTTTCCAACAAATTTTTGACGAATGTGATTGAAAGTTCATGGGAAACTACTGTTCGTTAGAAATTTGTTGATATTTACTGTGAAGTTTCCAACAAAGTGTTCCGTCAAAATTGTTGTTGGAAAGCCATTACTAATTTCCAATGAATATTCAACAGATTCGATAGATAGTTCATGGGAAACTACTAATAATGTACTTGTTGGAAATTCGTTGATAGGTTTTGTTGACAATGTGTCGGAAAATTCCAATACTTTATTCATTGGAAATATGTTGCTATCTTTTGGGAATTTCCAACAAACTCTCCAATAAACCCATTTATGAGATTTTCATTGGAACATTCTTTTCAATAATTTAAAAATAATATTAGATAATATTCAAAAATTCTAAACAAATTATAAAAAGAATTTCGTAGAAAAACAATTTTAATAATAAAAATCATAATAATAAAAAATTCAAAATATCCAAAACAAACCCCTATATAAACTTGATATACTAAGCAACATCCAAACATGAAGTACTAAGCAAGATCCAAACTTAAAAAAGCCTTAAACAAAATAAACATGAAAATGTGTTCATGAAAACAAAATAAGTAAGTTCAAAGATTTTGATCGTTGTTCACCCTTCCTCTCATTGAAGGTGGAACTTCATTTGAAAACTTGTTCTACATCATAGTAGTCCAGAATTCAACATCTTGAAACTTTAGCATCATCCTCTCGATCATTTTGTCGGACTTGTTGAGCTTTTCTTGACTTTGAAGATACATTTCTTCATAATTCGGAGGTGCATCAACAGTATGCTCAACTATTGGAATTGAACCATAACCAAAAATTTTCCCTTTCCTCACTTGAACTTCCTGCAAGTTCCAAATTGCATACTACTAACTAAACACATGTAAAAATTGCATAAAATATATATAAAAAAACAAAAATATAAGTTTGAACTTTTTACCCAATGGTAAATGGTATCAATTTCTTCTTGTGTAAGGTGATTAGTCTCCAAAGTGTCATCATCGTCATTGTCTTGAGTTCTTTCATTAAGAATTTGTTGTTCCATGTTCCGACATGTTTTTGCGATCAACTCCGCTTTTTCACACAAAGACACCATCAGCCTTTCTCTTGTGGGATGCTTCCATAAAAGTGACCATATCCGGGAGCTCTCTCGTCACCATATCACGCTAAACAGTTTTGAAATACAAACAATTCATTATAGAAAACACGAAACAATAAATAAAAGAAAAATTTGATCGTATGCAAATGGTACACATTACCATCTCTTCTCTTTTCCGAACATATGGCATTGACCCACATGTGTGCTTAGCTTTCCCTAAGCCACCACGATCATTGTTCTTATTTTCAGAGTTGGTTTTGCTTCTCTCGATGCTTTTCTCACTTTCCCAGGAAGCAATAAGCCCAAGCCAAACAGAGTTCTGCATCCATTCAGGCTTCCCCTTGTCTTCATCCTGCCATGTCTTTCTCCATTCATGGACATATCCAAGCAAATGAGACGCCAAAATAGTGTCAAACTCATGGCGGACAAGTGTACTTATCTCATACCGTCAATAATACTTTTGCTACAAGATCAAATAAAAGGAGTGAAAATCAAATCAAGAAAGATGTGTATCAAGTAAACTAGTCACTAAAACCATACCGCAAACGCTTTGAACCAACGTAACTTGGTATCACTTGAGAGAGTTGACCAATTAGGAGCCGGTTCAGGGTAATCGCTTTGAACTATTTTTTTTATTGTCTTCGTGATCCCTTTTGTGTATCTAAACCTTGTATAAATTAATAAATATATGGGTAGTATTAGTCAAGCAAAAGCATAATTTAATAAAATAAAATTGGAACAACGCAGGATAATATTTCCAAAAAGAAATTACCACCCATCACCATTCATTCTTCTCGGATCAAGCTTCTTTAGACTTTCACGGCCTGGAGTTCGAAGTAAATGGTCGAGGGTCATTGCATCCGCTGGATTCGTTGAGTCTTCGTCCTCACTTTTGTGTGGGTACGAGCTCTTAATTTTTTGGACAAATATACTGAAAAATTACCCATTAAATTAATCATTTTAGCATACACTAACCACAAAAAAAAACATATAGAGACTTAAAATACCTCTCGTATGGTAATAGTTCTTCGTAGTTACGGAGTATGTAATGATGCACATGGTTGTATTCTTCGTCTGTCAACCAAACTGATTCCCGTTTTCCGCTAAGTCGCCCAACTTCTGCAAATATTTTTGGTATATCAGTGTGGTATAAAGGTTTCTCCCTGCCATCATCATAGCGACCTGGTTTCCTAGCTTTTTTTTTGAATTTTAGGTGTGAAGTAGTACGAAGAGAAATATGAAGTCTCTTCATTTATACTTTGCGCTACAATAGAACCCTCGACCTTACTCAGGGTTTTCACTTTTTATTTGATGAAACATGAACCTTTCAAATGGATACATCCATCTGTATTGAACAGGTCCACCAAGTGCCACTTCTCGGGGAAGATGAATCGGAAGATGCTCCATAACATCAAAAAAAGATGGCAGAAATATCTTTTCTAAATTGCATAAGATCAAAAGAATGTTCTTCTCCAAAAGAGCTATGCCATTGCTGTGAGGGGTTCTTGAGCAAAGGTCTCTAAAAAAGCGCTTATATCTGTAATTTAATATTTTCGTTAGTAAACCTTTAGATAAGTGTTCATAATATATAAGTAAAAGAATAATTACTTTAACTGTACATACCGGCTATTGCATGATGAACATTTTTTGGTAAAAGTTTTGCAAGTGCGAAAGGAAGCAAACGCTGCATAAAAACATGGCAATCGATCATGACTCTTCATTCTAGACAATTTGCCGTTATTACGGTCTACGCAACGCTAGAGATTAGATGGATAACCATCAGGAAACTTAACACAGTGGATTATCCATTCAAAGAAGGCTTTTTTTGCATTTGCATTGAAGATTGGAACCGGGCCTTTTCTATTGTCCATTACATATAGCTCAGGGCGTTCGCATATTTCTAAGATATCCAATTTTGATTTCAAACTATCTTTTGTCTTGCCTTGCACATCCAAGATTGTATTCATGATATTATCGAAAAAGTTCTTCTCAATATGCATCACATACAGGTTATGCCTTAGCATATGATTCTTCAAATATGGTAAATTCCAGAAGATACTTTTCTTGTGCGAGTTATGGTTAAGACCACACCCATAAATAGGAACATGTCCATTACCGCCAACATCGGTTATCTTATATACACCGAAATCTCTGAACTGTGTCAGTATATCTTGTCCTAATAAATTTGGAGGTGGGTCATCATGAAGCCTTGCTTTGTTTTTTCTGAACGCATTCTTACTTCGTCTATATGGATGATTCTTTGGTAGGAACCGTCGATGATAATCAAACCAACTAGATTTTCTTCCATTTTGAAGTTGAAATGCATCAGTATTATCCTGACAATATGGACACGATAGCTTTCCATGCGTTGTCCACCCGGATAACATTCCATATGCTGGAAAATCACTAATCGTCCACATCAAAGCAGCATGCATCACGAAATTGTTCGGTAGAGAAACATCATATGCTACTACACCCTCGTGCCACAACATTTGTAACTCATGAATCAGCGGCTGTAAGAATATATCAAGTGATCGCTTAGGATGTTCTGGTCCAGGAACAAGAATGGTTAGGAACAAAAACTCTCGTTTCATACATAGAGATGGGGGAAGGTTATAAGGTGTTAAGATGAATGACCATAATGAGTATTTGCGCCCAGACTTTCCAAATGGATTAAACCCATCTGTACATAGTCCCAAGTACACGTTCCTATGCTCATTTGCAAAGTCTTTATACATCGAGTTGAAATGTTTCTGTGCTTCAACATCAGAAGGATGTGAAATATTCCCATCACATGAATGCTCTGCATGCCATCTCATGGGACCTGCCGTACGTTCAGACCGGTATAACCTTTTTAATCTATCTGTTATTGGCAAATACCACATACGCTTGCACGGTACTCGACTTTTCCCACTTGTATCCTGAAATCGTGGCTTCCGACAAAACTTACACACATCTAAATTTGCGTCATCTCTCTAAAATATCATGCAATTATCAACACACACATCTATCATCTGGAACGGTAACCCAAGTGACGATACCAATTTTTGTACTTCATAGTAAGTAGCGGGTGCCAAATTCGGTTCTGGCAACAAATCCTTCACGAAATCAGCGATTGCGTCAACACAATCTTCTGACAAGTTATACTCTGTTTTTATATTCATCATTCGTGTTGCAGCTGATAAACGAGAATGACCTTCTTTACAACCATCATAAATCGGTTTCTTCATCGCGTTTAACATATCAAAAAACTTTCTCGCTTATAAGTTTGGTTCTTCAGCACTAGTTCCGGTTTCAATTGTTTCGCGAAAAGCATCTGTCACCATATGTATTACACCGGTCGGGTCCCTAGTCGTAGTCTCTTCCTCTTCGTTCCTATAGTTATTTTCAGGTTCGAACTCATGATTTCCATCATCTATATTGTTGTGATGACCGGTACTAGTATTTGCTAAAGTTTCAAAATCTTCCCCATGAGAAAATCATATGTAATATCCAGGCGTAAATCCGTTTCTATATAAATGGTTCCCAACAATATCTACCAAAAGAAATTTCTCATTACCACACAAAGAACAAGGACAATACATCATCTTACACTCCAATGGAATTTCTTGATTTGAAGCAAAACGCATAAAATTAACAAGACCTTCTGTGTATTCTTTTGTCAATTCTCCGGTACTTTCATCCCTATGATTGTACATCCAATCACGATTGTTTAAACTCATATCTATAACAAATTTCAATATTTTGATTTTGTTTAGAGAAGTGAGTCTTCAAGTCAAAAGGGTGAAGACCTAGAAGAAATTTTAAGTCACGATTCCTCATCTTCTTCTTTTTCCGATTTTCCTTGTTTTTTTTTTTTTTTTTTTTGCAAATTTTCCAACAAATTTTTGTGACTAATTCGTTAGAAATAAATCTCCCACAAACTTATTAATTTCCAACAAATATATTGTTAATAATTTCCCCTGTTCTAAAACTCGCCCGAGTTGACGTTTAATCGGCCGAGTTTACCGTCGGCGGTGGGTCACCGTGGCGAATTGTTCCAATTCAGTGCTACTATACGGATCACCGAGTTTTGACCACCGAGACTGTGGTTTAACAAAAACCGGCGATTAATAAGCAAATCGGATGGTTTTGAAACGTAAAATTTTGTCAATGATTTCAACAAAAATCAAATTCTAACTTGGATTGTAGTCGTGAATCAATATATATGGGATAGATCTATGATTTCTACTACAAAACAACAAAAAAAACAAAGAAAATGATTAAAATCGTGGAAACAGTAAAGAGGGAATGGTGGCTAGGGTTTTCAAAAGGAAGACGACAAGGGCAGAAAGGTAATTTACACTCATTTAATCGAAAAATTGGAAGAAAAAACAATGTAAACCGTCTAGTTGAAGTCGAACTTGTAACTTGTATTCAATTTCCACAACATCAAACCACCAGACCAACTTGCTTTGTTTGTATTATATTGCCAAACAAAACTATATAACAATATAAATATGTAAATATCACAAAAACTATTCCCCGAGTACTCCCCGATTTATATCCGAATTTTTAAAAAGTCGCTAGGCTTGGACCGAGCGCCCGACTCACGCCTAGCGCGATTTCGAACATTGATAATTTCCAACAACTTAAATGTTATTGCTAATTTCCAACGCTATTATATAAGTTGGAAAATTCCAACGGTGTTCCTACGAATTATGTCACGTAATTACCACAACCAAAATTTGCCGAAAATTTGCAATGAATTTCTAACAAGTAAAGCACTCGAAGGAATTTTATGAGAAATTTATTGAGAACTTTCAATAAAATACGATTGTTGGAAACACTCGTTAGAAAATTCCTTATTTTCTTGTAGTGTAATAACATTGTCGTTTCTATCAATTAACCTAAGATCAGATTCTAGGTCGCGAATCTAGAATAAGCAATAAACACAAGTCAATATGAAGAACTTCTAATGATATTATCATAACAATTCAATTGAATCTAGCAATTGATCAAACACCCTTGAATAACCATAAACATAACAAGAAAACTACTCAGACATGTTGAATGAAGCAAACAACATATTAATAAAAGATATCTCTTAGAATTGAATAAAATAAAGCGTGAGCCTAAACAATGGCTGCGGAAACGTATTTATAATGTTATTAAACCGTCATAAAATATAATTGTAAACATCTGGAATTTCTCGGCAAAAACAAAAATCTTCGAATTAGGTAATTTTGCTTCTGACGAACGGTTGTCGATCGACACAAGAGGTGGTCAAAGACTATAATAAAAGGACTTATATCATGGTCAAAAATAGATTAAAACCATGATATATCAGGAACGCGGAACATAGCTTATCAATTTCGTATAAGCAAGCTTTCGGTAATTGAAAAGCTAATATCCAAAAATTAGTGAGACTATGAATAACCGATCCAATGAGCTGAAGACGACCCGCAAATGAGAAATATCTTGTTGTCCAACTGCTTATCTTATCGTGAATCTTTTCAAATAACGGATTATAGTCATGGACTTTCATCCTTTTCGTCAAGAGAGGAAGTCCCAAGTATCTTACCGGTAAAACACCAGATTCAAACGAGATTCAAGTTCCTCGATCTCTCGTCTCGATCTCTCGTCTCGATCAATATACAATGTGTATTTTTATCTGGCGTTTTTATTACAGTTACATTAATAAAGGATAGCAATAGTAACAAGTGTCGACAAAGGCAACATAGTAGTACAAAAGATACTAGATGATGGAATATGATGTGCATCAGGTTTGAAAGGAAACATTGATTCATTAAAAATGACATTCCTAGTCTCCTAGACACAAATACAATATATGTATCAAGATGCAATACTTTGTAACCTTAATTTATAACCCGATGAATACCATAAAAAGAACTTCATGATGCGTTATACATTTTTGTTCATGAACTAGTATCATACTAGAAACTTCAAATCCATGAAAATCCAGTGTCTTCATTGTGGAGTTTTGTGAATTTCATTAATTATGTATTTATCTACATCGGAGAATCAAATAAGATCATGCGTAAGAGAGAAATAAAAATTACAGTACATACAGTTGAGAGATATGTATTTTAATTGATCATAACATTGATGGTCACTCATACCGAAGAACCATAGAAAATGTTGATATAGTTAAAAGTCAAATGGCCTCGTGGACCACGAGTAATAAGAAATTCATTTCTAGATATTTGTATGATCTAAACTATGTATAAAAAAGGCACCTTCACCACTTCCTATACTTTCATCAACCACTCCGCATTGTCAGTGCCGGTCCGATGTTTGTAAGTGTCCTATGCAAGTTTTTTTAAAAATGCCCTTTTCGTATATTATAAAAATAGTAACATAAGTAAAAAACACTTTAAAACATCATAAAAACGTTCATAAATCCAAATAGTTTGTAAGAAAATACGAACAACAATAAAGTAAAATTTATTTTTGAAAGATTGCCCTCCTTGCATTTTTGTTTGCAAAATCATTCATTAAACTCTCGTAGTCGAGTTTTTCCACCATCTCCGTTTCAATCGATAGCAAAGCCAACCCATTCAACCTCTCTTGTGACATGGTAGACCGTAAATAATTCTTTATTAGCTTCAACTTCGAGAAACTTCTTTCTGCGGTGGCAACTGATACCGGAATGGTCAATAATATGCGATAAGCAATTGCAGTATTTGGATAGCAACCCTCCATTATTTTTAAAAAATCAAGCACTTCGATAGGCTTGCGAACCTCATTTGGTAATCCTCTTCGCAGAACTTTTAGTTCCATAAACAAATCTTCAGCAACTATATCAGAATGCATACCATGCTTCAAATAAATCTCCAGGTTCTCACACGATTTTTTCAAAGTATCATCACTTGCCGATGTTAGCTTCTTTAAATCAAACAAAAACCCAAATGTTTGTTCATATCTTTCGAATTGTTCAAACCTCGACTCAAGAGGAGGCTCACCAACATTACAAAGTGTTTGAAAAAGGCTTTATAAATACTTTTATTATAAAAAACGTTAATAATTTTTTTTTTTAAATATATCTATAACAATGATTTAAATTAAAAAAAGCCCCCTCTACATTTGAGGCCCTAAGCGGTCGCTTCTCTTGTTTGCCATCTGGGCCGGGCCTGCCCATTGTCATCAGATCTCTATAATTTCTCTCAACTCCAGCATAAGAGGTACCTCTCTCTCTAGAAATATCTCCAAATTTTAAAGGTTGAAGAGTAGTTAAAAGTTAAAAGTGCTTACTTTTTCCCCCAAGAAACATGGTGCTTCATTATTTTGCTTAAACTGTTCATGCAAATGATTTTGTATATTTCCCCAAATAGTAATGAATGATTAATGACTAAATAACTCTCTCTTAATGAAGATTTGATGGCCTCAAAGGTGGAAGCTAAAGGTGGAAAGGGAGGGAATCAATGGGATGATGGATCAGATTATGAAGGTGTAACAAAAATACATTTGCGAGGTGGTCTTCAAGGCATTCAATTTGTCAAGTTTGAGTATGTCAAGGCTGGAAATACCATTGTTGGACCAATCCATGGTGTCTCTGGTCGTGGTTTCACAGAGACAGTAAGTATATATAAGACATGCAATAAAACATGATACCATGTTTAATAACACATATGAGATAAAATTAATATTAAGAGATTTGATCCATTATTCACTTTATTTACTTTTTTTTCTTGTAGTTTGAGATTAACCATCTCAACAATGAATATCTGGTGTCTATCAAGGGTTCTTATGATAACACAACTGGTGTGATTCAATCATTTCAATTTGAAACCAACCTGAGGAGTTCTGAAGTCATGGGATATGATGAGAATGGCACTAAGTTTACACTTGAAGCAAGTGGAAAGAAGATCACTGGATTCCATGGATCTGCTGACACAAACCTAACGTCCCTTGGAGCTTATTTCATAAAAGTGCCTCCTATTAAACTGGAACAGCAAGGTGGTTCTGGAGGCCTACCATTTGACCATGGTGCTTACACCGGCATAAGAAAGGTGTATGTTACATATAGTCCCATTTCGGTATCGCATATCATGGTCGACTATGACAAAGCCGGCAATGTGGAAACGCATGAAAACGGGGATAGGATTGGAGAAGATAGGAAACAAGGAACTCTAAAGGAGGTCTTTATTTAAACATTCACTAACTTTTTTATTTATTTAAATTTATTGCAATTTACAGATCATATAATATTCGTGAATAGCTTCTAAAAAACATTTTATTTGTTATTGCAGTTTTTAGTAGACTGTTACATCTGTTGAAGGGACTTGTGACGAAGGCGGCTATACCATTACAAACCGAGTTAGGTCGTTGAGTTTCAAGACATCAAAAGGGAGAGTCTCTCCTATATATGGGACAGTTAGTAAGGCCACTTTCGTGTTGGAGAGCAAAGGCAAGGCTGTTGTTGGTTTCTATGGACGGTCGTATTGGGCTATTGATGCTATTGGAGCGTATTTTGGCTCCCTCCCTGTTTCTCCCGTAGAGAAACTACAAGGTCAAGGAGGTGACGGAGGAGCTTCATGGGACGATGGTGCTTTCGATGGTGTGAGGAAGATTTATGTGGGACAAGGTGAAAATGGTGTTGCATCGGTCAAGTTTGTGTATGACAAGAACAGTCAGGTGGTGTTAGGAGAGGAGCACGGAACAGTGACTTTGCTTGGATACGAAGAGGTGATTATACTAATTCAATGTTATTTCCTTAAACTAAACTATAAATTGTTATTTTAGTTTATTGAGAACCTCATTCTCCATATCTTGTTTTGCAGTTTGAGTTGGATTATCCGAGTGAATACATCACGGCAGTAGAAGGTTGTTATGATAAAATATTTGGAAGTGTTTCCTCGATAATAACCATGCTCAAGTTCAAGACCAATAAACGAACCTCTCCACCTTTTGGACTCGAATCTACCTCAAAGTTCGTAATCGAGAAGCCGGGTTACAAAATCGTAGGGTTTCATGGGAAAGCTTCTGACCAGCTCCATCAGTTTGGAGTCAGTGTCGTACCCATCACTTAGTGACGTCTTTGATCTGTTTTTCAGATCAAGTTTTACGGCCTCTCTCGTCTACATCAATTTACAATGTGTGTTGTCTTCTTCGATGTTTTTTATTTTGGCAATAAAGGGTTACATCAGTATCCTTCACCAACTTTTACGATGAAAAATTATTCTCCCCAAAATTTTACGATCAAATATTATTCTCCAACATTTTGAGATACATCATATGTGATTTTTTGCTTTGGGGCAGATGATTTCATTTTTCTGTACATAACGGAAGCCACGTTGTGAACGTGATGCTCTCTGCCTCAACCTCTCTCGACTCTATCTCGGTCCTTCAAAAATAGTCAAAACTCTTTAAACACATTTACTTACTTACTTTTGTCTCTTTGTCTCCTTAATTCCCTCTCTTTTTTCCCTCCGATTTATTACTTTTTTTATTTTATTTTCACTTGAAAAATCATACACAACGTAAAAGGGAAAACCCCTTTTCATCCTGGGATCTATAAACTGATATATCATCTACTTTCCCTGATTTCACTCTTACAAAAATCTGTTTCTTTCTTTTATCATTTAAGATAATTATTATTTCGATTTTCTTTTTTAAGGAAAAACAAAAAGAGAGAGAGAGATAAAGATCGTTTCTTTCTTGCTTTTCTTTGGTTTCTTTCTGTGGGAAGTAGTTTTCCAGAAGACTGAAGAAGAAAAAAATCAAGAAATTGTTTGTTTTCAATTTCTGTGAAAAGAAAGTAATTTGTAGTTTTATATTTTAAATATGCTTTTAAATTGTTTTGGATTTTCTTCTGTCTTGGTTGATTTTTTAGCTGTAAAGGGCCACACGCACCATTTGCCCACAAACGCCTCCTTCCTCTTGACGTCTCTCTCTGTGACTTTTGATTTGAATGATGTAAAACAATTATTTCTTTTTCTTTCTTCTAAGAATTTCTGCTTTTTTGTTTGAATGATGGAGTTGTAGTTGTTTTCCATTTCTCTTCAATTTATTATTATCATTCTGGGTTTGGTGGGTTTTCTTCTTTCTTAAAACCCTTTTGATTTTCTTTCAATTTTGATCATAATTTTGGGCTGGAATTGGGTCTTTTCTCTTAGAGGCATGTCACCTGTAGCCAAAGTCTCTGAGTTTCACAGAGAAGGAAACGACTGGTAAATCTTTCTCTCTCTCTATATATGCATGTATGTATGTGTGTTTGCTTGTTTCAGTTCTTGGGTTCTGTCCAAAATTTGACTCAATTGTCCAATTTTATGATGTCGGTAGCTCCAAGACCTTAAAGTTTGTAGTTTTTTTCAATTCCTTACTTGCCAAATCATTTCAAATATGCTCAGAGAGAAAATACCCAATTACGTGACCAAAAACAAAAACAAAACCCAATTTAGCTTGTTAATGTGAAATTTTGGCTACTAACACTGAAATATTGTTCATATATATTTTAAAGAGAGCTTAATTGTAAATTGTGCAGGTTTTGCAGAACAGGGCTTGCCAGTGATATTACTGTGATTGTGGATGATGTTAAGTTCCACCTTCATAAGGTATAATTTGTATGATTATGTCTATGGAAATATATGTATGTATGTTACTTGCATCTTTCGTAGCAACGGTTTTAGAGTAACTACAAGGATTTAAGTATGAGTGTATTTGCAGTTTCCATTGGTGTCAAAATGTGGAAAGCTAGCACGGATGTACGAAGATTCTAAAAGCTCTGATAAGAAATCTGTCCGTACAACGGTGCTCGAAGAGTTCCCCGGTCGTGCAGATACTTTCTTGATAGCTGCGACATTCTGTTACAGTGCTCGAGTAGATATCACCTCGAAAAACTTAGTTCCTGTACACTGTGCAGCTGAGTACCTCGAAATGAGTAAGGAATACGGGGACGATAACTTGATTTCCCAAGTTGAAACGTTTTTGCACAAGCACGTGCTTCGTAATTGGAAAGACTGTATCTTGGCCTTACAAAGCGCTAACCCGGTGTTGAAATCTGCGGAAAAGCTTCAGACTTTACCGAAACTCATGAACGCTGTGTCCACGATGGTGTGTACCGACCCGAGTTTGTTTGGATGGCCGATGATGATGTATGGTACATTGCAGAGCCCCGGTGGAAGCATTTTATGGAACGGTATAAACACGGGAGCCCGTATGAGAACTTCGGGTTCTGATTGGTGGTATGAGGATTTGACTTATCTAAGCGTAGATTTATTTAAAAGGGTAATCAAAACAATGGAAACAAAAGGTATACGTGCCGAAAGTTTAGCCGGTTGTATGATGTATTACGCGAGAAAGTACTTGCCGGGTTTGGGACGGTGGCAGAGCGGAACAAATGCCAGCGGTAAAAGCAAAACAAGAGTTGTGAGTTTTAGTTTGTCACCAGCTTCTTTGTCTTCTTCTATATCTCCTGTTGATCAGATTGCTTTGCTTGAAACCATTCTAAGCCTTTTACCCGAAAAGAGAGGACGATCGTTCTGCAAGTTCTTGTTAGGTCTCCTACGCGTTGCGTTCATTTTGGGAGTTGACGGGAACTGTGTAAAGAATTTAGAGAGAAGAATAGGGATGCAGTTAGAGCTCGCGACGCTCGAGAATCTTCTGATTCTTAACTATTCTGATTCAGAGACGCTGTACAATGTAGATTGCGTAGAACGAATAATCCGACATTTCGTATCATCATCATCGTCACAGTTACCCGAGTTCTCTCCTCCGTCTTTAGATCCAATAACGTCTCCTTCCTCTTCATCGCCGTTGAAAAAAGTGGCGAGGCTTGTTGATAGCTACATGGCAGAAGTTGCTTCTGATGTGAATCTGAAACCGGATAAAATGCAGTCTCTTGCAGTAGCTCTTCCGGAATCTTCAAGACCGTTGTACGACGGTCTATACCGAGCATTTGATATCTATTTCAAGGTTAGGATCTTTAAATTAAATCTTTTTGTGTTTCTGTCCAAATGATTTAGTATTGAATATGAATATGAAACTTGTTAGGAGCATCCATGGCTATCAGATAAAGATAAAGAACAACTCTGCAACATCTTGGACTACCAAAAACTATCTATAGACGCTTGTGCTCATGCTTCCCATAACGATAGATTACCGCTAAGAGTTGTTTTACAAGTCCTCTTTTTCGAACAAATGCATCTTAGAACCGCTCTTGCAAGCGGTCTCAATGTTGCAAACACCGAACCAGGGAGGGCAAGAGGAGAGGAGATAGTTCAGAGAGACGGGTGGGTGACCATTGTGCGCCAAAACCGGGTTTTGAAAGTTAATATGCAGAAAATGAGTTCACGAGTCGGAGAATTGGAAGAGGAGTTTCAGAGTATTAAGCATGAGATTAAGAAAAGAGTAAGTAAGGCCTCTAGCTCGTTGAGTTCGCCTCGTCTGGTCAAGATGGGATGCAAGTTTCTTATCCCACGAGCCTCTGATGCCAAGAATGATACGGTACAAAGCTCGGTGTCCAGCACTCCGAGGTCTGCTGCTGCTGACCACGCATTGCCTCGTACTTCCCGCCATTCCAAACACCGCAAAAGCTTCTCCTTCTTTGGATGATCTCTCCACATAAACATTTATCATCCCATCTTTTTTGCCAAGGTAAATAGCTTTGAAATCAATGCTGACAGGGCATCGTAAATTACAAGCTTTTGCGATCTTGGTGAGGTTTTCCGGATAATGGATATACGATCAAAGTAAATAACTAGAGTTACTAGGACATATAGATACTAAAGAGGGTATAATTTTTGTCTGATTTTGTTGGAGTCTATATAGATGTGTTGGAAGTTTGTAACTTTCTTTGTGTAAATCTTGTTTTTGTTACTCGGTCTACAAGCAGGTAGCTGCTTTGTCAATAATATTATAACTGTTTACTTGGATACATTGAAACGTTTGATAAAAAGGAAAAAACAAAAAAACTAATTTTGTGTTTGCTTAAATGTTTTGGATATCTGGAAAACATCAGTCTAGTTGAGGCTCACTCGTTCCAGTTACTCTACTAGCTGAAACTACATGTAGCTAAATTTATAGACATTTTGAATATAGCAAGTATATGTATAGACTGAAAAAACTGAGGCTGAACATTAAATATCCGCCGCCTGCATTAGCTTATAACTGTTTACTTGGATACATTAAATATCTGCCGCCTGGATTAGCTTTGTGCAGAGTTTACTTGAATAAACGTGTAAAATCTTTTGAAAGATTTTCTGATTTGACTAAACCCGAGGAGGAGGGGTAATCCGTATTATCCATCCCGTTTGGGATACAGTGAAATTAGTTTCTCAAATTTATTGGTTACTCACCTAATTTTTGTTCAAAGCTTCTGAACTATTAGTTCAGGCTGTGTTATTTTTGACAATTGTCAAGAGAGTGACGTTAAAACTTTAAAACTCTCCCTGAAAAACATCAAAAACAAAAAAAAAAAAAGTAAAAAATCCCTCCTTCGTCAATAAAAGAGTTGAAACATAACATCAAGCTGCTCCTTGGTCTTGGTTTCCTTCTCTTCAGGTAAGTTTTTCCGTTTTCCACTGCTTCTTTCTTCTCCTACTGGTTTCTCTGGAATTTCCTTGTTAATTTGGTTAATTACTTGGTTAGTTTGTGTATTGGTGTTAATTGTTTGCTTTATAGTTATTCTCAAGTGTTGTGGTATATTGTTGGTTGCAATGTTTCAGGAACTGCTAGGGATGGGGTGTGTGACGTCTGTCTTTATGAGTCCCAAACAGTCGAATCTGAGTCGCCTGACGTCAATTAATGATCTCCCCGATGAACTTCTTATCCTAATCTTGTCCCTTCTTCCCACGAAACAAGCTGCTTCAACATCTCTTCTCTCCAAGAAGTGGAGGACTCTCTTCACTTTCCAGCGTAATCTCGACTTTGACGACTCCATCTTTTCTCACCCTGAGCAAGGTACACAGAATAGAGCCAACATTCGAAAGCTTTTCAGGGATTTTGTGTATAAAACATTGGCTTTCCAAGGAAGTACCCCTATTGACAAGTTTTCACTAAAATGCAACCATGTGGTTCATGTTGACCGCTGGATATGTAATGCCTTGGAACGCGGTGTCTTTGAGCTTCAACTAAGCTTAAGATCTCAGTTGGGGCGTTTTTTCCCATCCAAAATCTTCACTAGCGCAACGCTAGTTAAGCTGTCATTAGGAACTAATCTCATCATTGATAGTTTTCCTTCCGATATATCTCTCCCGGCACTAAAAGTTCTCTTCCTTGATTCAATTTGCTTTGAGGTCGTAGAATTATTTGATAAGTTTCTCGCTGCTTGCCCTGGACTTGAGGACTTAACCATACATCACAAGTCTTTTCCAGGAATGCAAGAAGTCATATCTAGTAAAACCATTGAGAGGCTCTCACTTACCTATGATTGTGCCTCTGATGTTGATTGGTATGCTTATGTCTCGCTTGACACCCCGAGCGTTGTCGACCTCTACTACTCTGACTATGCTTTGCATGAGTATCTTAATGTTAATTTGGATTCACTAGTCCAAGCTACACTAGACCTTCATTTCTTAAAAAATGGCAAGCAACATGAGCAAGTTGAACCGGATGTGTCTGATCTCATCAGTGGGATACGCAACGTTAAGACCCTTCGACTGACTTCTTCCGCTGTCAAGGTCAGTTTTTAAGGGTATATAGTCTTTCTAATCATCTTTACCAATTACAAACATGGAAAATATTCTCTGTGTGATTTTTTTCTTTTTTTTTTAAGGTGATTTCGGTATGCTGTAAATATGGACTACCGATGTTCAACAACCTTACGAATTTAGAGTTCTCGAGTAATGAAGAAGGAGGTTGGAAAGTGCTTCTGCCACTTCTGATGGAGCATTCTCCAAACCTAAAAACTCTGATTCTTTCGGTACGAAATAAACCTTAAAGAAATCTAATACGACTATGGCATGAAATTAATAAAAAAGTTAATTAGTATCTCTTCTTGATGCTTCTCAGGGTTTGGATAGTTTGTGTGGATTTGTGGACATTTGCATTCCTTCGAATAACCAAGTGAAGAAGCTGCATATCATGCATTATCAAGGAAGTGCAAGCGAGCTTAAACACATTAGCCATTTGTTAATGAAATTGGAAAGTCTTGAAGTTGTGAGAGTTTATGTTGCAGTTGACGACTCCAAAAAGGTGCACCTGAAGATACAAGTCCTGTATCAGTCACTGTGTCAGAGTGACACAGTCGAAGCAGAAGCTAGCACAAAGGATTTGAACCTGAAGGACTTGGGCCGTGACCTAGTTGTAAGGTGTGTAGCCGTCTTAAAGAAAAAGATGTGTGGCGATCAAGGGATCTGAATGTGAGGATAAAGATACGAGAAGATCCTTTGAGAGATTTAAGGAAACTTTGGAAGATTCGGGAAGATACAAATCTTAACCGAATTTGGGAATATCTCTATAGGATATATAGGGAGTTAGCTGCGGTTTGTGCAGGCTAACACAAAAAAAAAGGGAAACATTATAATCTTTAGCTAAGAGATTTAGGGTTAGAAAAGATCATTCTGAATCTAAGAACAACGAGACTAGGATTGTGAAGAAAGATAAGCAACGTGTAAGTCATCTTATCTTATTGATCTAGTAAAGTTTTAAGAAGAAAACCCTTGTCTTTTGTGTTCATTGAGCTGTAGTAGTATCTGTGACAGTAGCTAATACATCTTCATTTAGTATCAGAGCGGGCGTTTGTCCTGCATCAGTTCAGGCGAGATCCTGAGGGAGTGATGGATAGCTACCAAGAATTGCTCAACGGTTCGAAGGTGATACTTGATGATACGAACTATGGTTTTTGGAAATCAAGAATGAGATCAATCATAGGAGGCATTGATGTTCTTGCATGGAGATCTGTTCTGGTTCAGTGGGAAGCACCTACAGTGGCAGATGCACAGGGAGTCAGATCCCTTAAACCTGAAGATGACTGGACTGAAACAGAGATGAAGAAGGCTAAGTACAACTCACGAGCCTTGTCCGCAATTCATTGCAATGTCACTAAAAAGACCTTTGAACTGATTCAAGGTTGTGAGACAGCTAAGGAAGCATGGGATCTGCTTCAGTTGCATTTCGAAGGAACCACGAAGGTTCAAAACTCAAGGAAAGACATGCTAGCGTTTCGGTTTGAGAATCTGAAGATGGAGGAGCATGAGACCATCACTGAGTTTGCTGGTAAACTTCAGTCTCTGGCACAAGAGGCTGGAACTCTCGGGAAGAAATTCCTCCGGTCTCTCCCACCAAAGTTCATGGCTTACAAATCAGCGATAAATGTATCTCAAAATACTGAAGAAATGAGTTTCGGAGAAATTGTGGGCATGCTGCTTCAGCATGAGACAGAGCTGGACAGAGTTACCTCAGAATCCAGAAGGGTAAAGAACTTGGCTCTGATCTCACAGGAGAAACAAAACGCTGATTCGGAGGATGAAGCTGATCCAGTGAGTCTTCTAGTTTGACGATTTGACAGAGCCCTGAGACGAGTGGAGCATAATCAAGGTTCGAGGAGGTTCGGTGGTGTTAAGAAGCAATCGGACTCTGACAAGACTGGTCGAAGAAGTGAGGCTCAGTGTTTCGAGTGCAAAGGCTTTGGTCATTTCAAGACTGACTGTCCCACGGTGAAACGTCGTGAACTTAAATGTTCAGGATGCAAAGGGACTGGGCATACACAACAAGAATGTAATACTGAACCACGTCGCAGAAATGAACGATCAATGCTAGCAGACGGTGAGTCAGAAGAGACAAGTGATGATGAAGACATGCTGAATAACTTTGTTACTTTTGTTGGCATTGTTGAAGTGAATGAAGACCTATCTGAGTCTGAATCTGAAGAAGAACGAGATGGTGAGCTGGTATCAAGTTACAGAGACATTCGTGACACAGTCATCCGGCTCAACCTCGAGAATGCTTGTCTCATCAAGGAAAAGCGGCGTTTGGAGGGATTGCTTCAGGATGTTCAGAATGAGCTAGAAGCTGAAAAAAAGCTGGTTCAGGGTAGTTTAGGCTTGATGAAAGAGAAGTTAGCTCTTGCAACAAAAGCTGATGTTTTGGAAAAATAATTGTATGCGGAGCGGAAGATATCAACACACCTTCAAGCGCAGTTAGATCAGCAGTACCGGAAGATTCGGATGTTCGCTGGAACAAAGCAACTTGATCAAATTCTGTCTTATGGTTGTACTGAAAAGACACATAGAGGTCTTGGCTACACTGGAGGAACTTCGACTGGTACTGAAGAAGTCAAGTTTGTATCAGTAGGACATGATGATGCATCTGGATTCAAAACTGAGAGTGGTACAGTCCAGAAGAGAAGGTGCTACTACTGTGACAGGATAGGTCACATCAAACGACACTGCTACAGGTTCTTGAAAAGAGTGAGACAACTAAAACAACAAGGAAGATATACCTGGAACCACAGTAGAAATCAGATTTGGATCAAGAAATCTGATCTCCGTGCCAACAGCACTCGACGAGGCTCAGGTGGTCTAGGCAGTACAGAACTACAGTGTAACATGGCGTTTGTGTCTGAGATACAGAATGATACTCGTCCTTGGTACTTTGACAGTGGCAGTTCTAGACACATGACTGTAACCTTTGAAAATCTTCTGAAACTCAAGAAGGTAAAAGGTGGGAAGGTAACATTTGGAGATGGAAGTCGTGGTGCGATTGAAGGAAAAGGAAACACTCACGAAACTGGCTTACCTCAACTAACGAATGTGTATCTGGTCCAAGGATTGAAGGCTAACTTGATTAGTGTGAGTCAGCTGTGTGACGAAGGATTAACAGTTGTGTTTACCAGTATTGATTGCAAGGCAGTTAACAAGGAAGGGAGTATTGTGCTACATGGAGCTAGATCTGGAAACAACTGCTACATGTGGAAGGAAGAAATAAACTGTCTCAGTGCAAGAGATGACATCAACTTGTGGCATCAACGGCTTGGTCACATGAATACTTGTACCTTGTGTACCCTTGTCAATCAAGAGATGGTTCGGGGTGTTCCAAAGCTCAGGTGTGAAGACAAATTGGTGTGTGGTCCGTGTAACCAAGGGAAGCAAGTGAAGGTTCACCACAAGAGGATGGCTGAGGTCTACACCAAGTCAGCCTTAGACCTGGTACACATGGATCTCATGGGTCCTATGCAGGTACAGAGTGCAAATGGGAAGAAATATGTGTTTGTGCTTGTTGATGACTACACAAGGCATACCTGGGTTAGGTTTATTCGCGACAAATCGGATACTGCAGAAAGCTTTCGAATATGGGCCCTACAATTGATCAACGAACGAGGCGGTATTAAGAAGATAAGGAGTGACCATGGTGGTGAGTTCCAAAATTCCACTATGAAGGCATTCTGTGAGGATCATGGTATTGCTCATCAGTTCTCAGGACCGTGGACACCACAACAAAATGGAATTGTAGAATGGAATAATCGGACTCTCCAAGAGATGGCCAGAGCGATGATGCACGCAAACAAGATTGCTGTGAAGTACTGGGCAGAAGCTATTAGCACAGCGTGTTACATCATCAACCGAGTGTACATTCGTAAGGGTCTGACACAAACTCCTTATGAATTATGGAAAGGAAAGAAGCCTAACTTGAGCTACTTTCATGTCTTTGGGTGTAAGTGCTACATTCTGAATGAAAAGGATCACTTGGGAAAGTTTGATTCTAGGTGTGAAGATGGAACATTCATGGGGTACTCAGAGACAAGCACAACGTTTCGTGTGCTCAACAATAACTCTGGAGCTGTCATTGAATCGGTTAATGTTGTGTTTGATGAACACTCCTCCAAGACACAGTCAGGTTATCATTCGGACAGTGATACAGAAGCACCAAATGCTGAGACACTGGAGAAATCTGAGTCACAAGAGGAATCCGATAAAAATCTGACACACACAGATAAAAACGTTGACTCTGTCCCACAGGAGGTGCATCGAAATCATTCGACCTCTGATGTCATTGGGGATGCAAATGGGGGACGGAAAACAAGAGAAATCATAAAGGATTATCATGAGATGCATCATGGAACAAAGAAGAAGGATGTGAGTGAGCTAGTTCATTTTGCTTGTTTTGTCTCGGTGCTCGAACCAAGGACGCATGTTCAAGCTCCGGAGGATGAGTTCTGGATAATTGCTATGGAACAGGAACTAGAACAATTTGAGCGAAATGATTTTTGGGAACTTGTCTCACGACCAGCAATAGTCAACATAGTTGGTACAAAGTGGATCTTTAAGAACAAGATTGATGAAAATGGGATTGTTGTTCGAAACAAGGCAAGACTTATTGCTCAAGGATACTCACAAATCGAAGGAGTTGATTTCGAAGAGACTTTCGCTCCTGTAGCAAGGCTGGAATCAATTCGGCTGTTTCTTGGTATGGCGTGCGTTCTGAACTTCAAAGTGTATCAGATGGACGTAAAGAGTGCTTTTTTAAATGGCGTTCTGCAAGAAGAAGTGTACGTCGAACAACCCAAAGGCTTTGAAGATCCGAATCATCCTGAGCATGTGTATAAGCTTAGAAAAGCTTTGTATGGTCTGAAACAGGCTCCAAGAGCTTGGTACGAAAGGCTCACGGGCTTTCTTGTGGAAAGAGGCTATTCAAGTGGAAGCGTCGACAAGACTCTATTCTCTCTTGATAGGAATGGAGAAACGATGATGGTTCAAATCTATGTCGATGATATTATCTTCGGAAGTACCTCTCAAGTCTTGGTTGATGACTTTGTTTCAAGCATGACTCAGGAGTTCGAAATGAGCATGGTGGGAGAATTAAAGTATTTTCTGGGGTTGCAAATCACACAGTCTGATGAGGGAATATTCATCTCACAAAGTACGTATGTAAGAAACTTGATCAAACGGTTCAAGATGGAACAGTGCAAAGAAGCAAGTACTCATATGAGTACCACTGTGAAGCTGTCTCGTGACAGTGACAGTCCTGATGTGGATGTGAAGCTGTACAGAGGCATGATTGGAAGTCTCTTGTATCTGACAGCAAGTCGACCAGATCTCTGCCTAAGTGTTGGGATCTGTGCCAGGTACCAAGCTAAACCCAAACAGTCTCATCTTGAAGCAGTCAAAAGGATTATTTGCTATGTGAAAGGCACAGTTGATCTAGGTGTCTGGTACTCTAAAGGATCAAATCAAAACTTTGTTGGCTACTGTGATGCTGACTACGCCGGATGTGTAGACGATCGGAAGAGTACCAGTGGAGGCTGTTTCTTCCTTGGAAACAACTTGATTGCATGGATAAGTAAGAAACAGAACTCGGTATCGCTTTCTACAACTGAGTCAGAATACGTAGCCTTGGGCAGCTGCTGCACTCAACTATTGTGGATGAAACAGATGTCAGCAGACTACGGAATGGATTCTGGAACACTTCTGGTTCACTGTGACAACAAGAGTGCCATAAGTATTTCTAAGAATCCGGTTCAACACTCAAGGACTAAGCACATCGACATCCGACACCACTTCATCCGTGAACTAGTAGAGGAGAAACAGGTAGTGGTTGAACACATTGTCACTGATTTACAATTGGCCGATTTATTTACAAAACCTTTGGATTTTAACCGTTTTGTCACCTTAAGAAACTCAATTGGTATTTGTGGTATTTGATGTGGTTGTCAAAGTGTGCAGAACTGACACAGGTACTGACTGAGAGTATGTATACGTTTGGATTGTGTTTGGAGTCAGAAACACTTGTGAGAAAGAGCTACCCATCATGTCGTCTTGTCTTGTCGTCGGCACAGGTTTCACAAAAATTTAAATAAACAAATAATAATAAAATAAAAAATGGTTCGGGCTGTATTACTTTTGCTCAGGCAGCCTGTAACAGAAACTCGGTTTTTCTTATGCATGGTACAGGCTGTATTTCTTTTGTTCAGGCAGTTCTGTACCACTAAAATGTTTTTTAAACTTTAAATTATGAAAGTGAGGGTCTCTGTGACTGTTCATACTGTATTACTTTTACTCAGACAGTATGATACCTGAGGATCCAGTGATCATACGCTTTTAAGTGAACAGAGGTTAAAAACCGACTCAAGGCAAGATAAAGATGTGATGGTGTGAAAGCTAATCACTTGAAACACTGATGGCCAGATGTGTAATCCGTACAAGCGAAAAGCGTATCTCTGGGTCTGGTACAGTGTTGGTTCTCAAGGCACAATATGAAAAAAGGTACAGTTGCTTCTCTTTACAATTAATCTGAACTAAATTGCTTTTCAAAGGCCAATTGTCAAAGCTTGAATTGTGGGCACCACTGTTCTGGATAATCCCCATATGTTTTTGTGGTTAATGTGGTTGTTGTCGAGCTAACTTCCTTCCTGTGTTACTAATGGATTCTGTGTGTAGAAATTTGTTCAGTGAATCAGAGAGGTTTCGGGAGTCATAACTATGTCTCACTCTGTCTGTGTCTCACTGACTCAGTCTGGAATAAAAATCAAAAATTTGGTTGAGTGTCGCTAATGGGCTTCAACTAATAGGTGAAATTTTGGTTCTCGGCCCAATCGATTGTTATGTCCTGCATCTCTAAAGTATGCTTAAAAGAAATGGGCTGTCTCATCCTGGTTCCGGCCTCTGTGTTTGTACCTTGGTAAATCTAGGGTTACCGCTGTAAGTTTATATTGCGGTCATTCGTCCAAGAGGAAGTCAAAAGTTCAAAAGCAATCTCTCATGTTGTCTTCTTCCTCTACCTCTTTCAAAAGCACCGAAGTTGCTCCTCCTTCTCCCATGGCGATTGAGTCTCACAATAAGTCTGTTCCAAGTCCAGCTCCGCCGATGTCTCAGCATGCATCTGTCTCCCAAGATCCCTCTCCGCCGCCAGCCGTCGAACAAGCGTCGGAAATTAGGATTTCAAATCCCTCCGATCTTCAACTTGCGATTGTCCCAACTCAGGTTGATAATGATGATGTTGATATTCTTCTCGAATGTGACACTGAGGCAGCCACTGGAACCAAGGATGATGAGGTCATAATTCTTGGTGATTCTGTTCCAACCAAGTCTCAGAAGGTGTCAATCAAAGAGCGTACACGCTCTGCTAGAAAGAGGAAGTCGACCAATCTCGGTGATAGTGATGGCCATGGCTCTGCCTCATCGGAAGGTAGTTTTGATTCACACCTGTTTGTGTCAGCTACTGCAAGGAAGCGTTTCACTCTGTTTGCTGGTCGTGGTGTTCGTGGTGAGCGTTTGGTTGATCTGAAGGATCCCAAACAGTCGGCCTACAGTGGAATGCTTATGAGTGAGTATTATTCTTCCTCCGTCTCCCTTGTTCAAGGTTATTCTCGAGATCTTGTTTCTGAGTTTTATGCCAATGCGAGTGTCACCGAACCTCTTGAGGAAGGAGGATTGCATGTATTGATTCGTGGTCTTTCGGTTGTTTCCTCCGAGTACCATTAATGGTTTCCTGAACATTGCACCACTGTCATCTGCTGAGATTTTAGCTAATGAGGCTGTTGACAAGATGGATCTGTCTGATATAGCTACCTTTCTTGCTGGGAAACCTGACACTCCAATTCGGTCGGTTAATCTTCCTACAAAATTTGCTGCGTTAGCCATAATCGGGTCCTTCAACTGGATTCTTGCATCTAACAAGTATCTCATTGCTGACAACCGCGCTCGCTTGTTGTTTAAGATTGCTAAGGGTATCAAAATTGACTTTGGGTCACTCATCTATGACCAACTGAGTATGATATGCGCCTGTGCTGAGACAAACAATCGCCTGCTTGCATTTCCTCACTTGATCGCAGGCATGGTTCAGGCTCAGGTTGGTGATGTTATGGGTGATTCTGCAGATCTGATTCAACCGTTGTCTTACAAACTTGATCACCGGAGTGGTACCGACAGTGCTACGGCTGTTGCTGCTACAGGGAAAGAGACTGTGTCTCAGAGAAAATCCAAGCGCATCAAGAAGGAGACATCTTCTGTTCCAGCCAAGCCTCCGGTTCGGTCGTCCTCTGCTACAATGTCTACCTCTCAGCATCCTGCGACAGAGACACCGTACTCCATTGTGAACCTTGGGTCCATTCGGATTCCACTGGAGTCAGTGAGTGGTGCCGAGTACCGATCCCTCTTGGAGGACTTGTCTCGAGCAACTAGGACACTCAGCAAAGTCATATCCATGGCACAACAGGCCATACCAAGTAAGTAATCTCCTTCTGTTTTAGTTTCGGTTAAGCACTAATGGTTGTGTACTGCTTGTTTTTTTTTAACATTGCGTCTCACAAGTAGGGGGAGATGATGATGAGCAATGAATAAGGGAGTTTTATCTTACGGGGGAGCATAAGTTTTTTTTTTGGATGCTAGGTTTGTGGGGGAGTTTGTCTATTTCTTTTCAAGAACTTAGAATATTAACTCTCTGCGTGGTTTTAAGGGTTTTGTTTAAACCTTGTAATAACTCTGTTCGGCTATGCAGTATTATTCAGTCATACTGGTGTTAGGTTATTTGGATGGGTTGTGCGCCTTGTTTTCTTGTTTGAATTACAGGTGCTTGGGAGACACGCAAAGTTAAAAAGGGGGAGATTGAAGATACAAGTCCTGTATCAGTCACTGTGTCAGAGTGACACAGTCGAAGCAGAAGCTAGCACAAAGGATTTGAACCTGAAGGACTTGGGCCGTGACCTAGTTGTAAGGTGTGTAGCCGTCTTAAAGAAAAAGATGTGTGGCGATCAAGGGATCTGAATGTGAGGATAAAGATACGAGAAGATCCTTTGAGAGATTTAAGGAAACTTTGGAAGATTCGGGAAGATACAAATCTTAACCGAATTTGGGAATATCTCTATAGGATATATAGGGAGTTAGCTGCGGTTTGTGCAGGCTAACACAAAAAAAAAGGGAAACATTACAATCTTTAGCTAAGAGATTTAGGGTTAGAAAAGATCATTCTGAATCTAAGGTTAAAAGGGTAGACTAGGGTTCTAGGATCGTGTGTGATCTTGGAACAACGAGACTAGGATTGTGAAGAAAGATAAGTAACGTGTAAGTCATCTTATCTTATTGATCTAGTAAAGTTTTAAGAAGAAAACCCTTGTCTTTTGTGTTCATTGAGCTGTAGTAGTATCTGTGACAGTAGCTAATACATCTTCAGCACCAACTCACAGAGGATTTGTTGAAGCTTCCCACAGCTTCGTTTAAGCTCAAGTTGTCATGTGATCATCCATAAGTTATTATATTTCTTCAAAAATCATATAGTAAGGTCTCTTTGTTTTTAGTAACCATGTTTTTGTCTTTAAAAAAAAAGGTTCACAGGCTATGTAAGTATTTGTATCAGTATTGTACTAAAATCGATAACGGAATAACACAACCCGTAACATCCTCATTTGACAATTCACATAAGAAAACAAATTGAGATTTTTAAAAATCATACACAAATTCAGAATTTTTATCTTCGTCAAATTTTCTTTTTTAATTAAAAAAAAAGAGAAATTCCCTAAAATACCATCAAAAAAGTTTTTGTCCCAAAAATACCATCAAAATGTTTTTATTCCAAAAATACCATTAATTTTCAAAAGTTCCAAAAATACCACAAATTCAAAACTTGATTTTAAAGAGTTTCGAATTAAATTTTTTGTGTTTGGGTTAACTAATACATAATTAGGGAATAGGGTTTAGATTTGAGATTTAGGGTTTAGTTTTGAATATTTAAAGTTAATTTAAAATTTGTGATATTTTGGAAACTTTGAAAAAATGGTATTTTTGAAACAAAACATTTTTGGAAAAAAAAGTATTTTTGAGAATTACCCAAAAGAAAACGAAAAGAAAAGTCTCTCTCGCGTCTCTTCTCCTAGCACAGGCTTCTCCCTTTTAATCAGATCATCTCCTCTATAGATTTTGAAATCTACGATCGGAGGAGCTATTTCCCGTTTCCGAATTAGGGTTCCGATCTCTCTCTCTCGACGGATTTTGTTATGCGTGAAGTGTGCCTATCGTAATTTAGATCCAGTTTAGGGACGGTGGATCTGAGGAAAGCTTTTCCACCATGAGCGGAATGAGAGGTCTCTCCGTTTTCATCAGCGACATCAGAAATTGCCAGAACAAGGAAGCCGAGCGACTCCGTGTCGATAAGGAGCTCGGAAACATCCGTACATGCTTCAAAAATGATAAGGTTTCGGGTTTCTTCTTCTTCTTCTTCTAGGAAACGAAATTCTTCTATCTGTTTTGTGTTTTGAGTTCAAGGTATAGTATAGGTTTGGAATTTTGTTATTTGGTGCGTGGTTTCTGTATAGTTTTAAGAAGGATTTGCAATTTCAGCTGTCCAAGATTCGATTACCTGAAGTAATACTAGTGTGATCCATTGTTAGAGGCTTTACTTGAAAGTGAGATGCACAATTTTGCAATGTTAATTGGAAACTCAGATTATAGTCGAGGTTTTATCGTATAAATCTTGGATGCAGTCAACAAATTTGTGAAATGAATTCATTTATTGTTTTCTCTTGCAAGGAAGAACTGCTTATCCGGAATTGATATTCCTGAAAATATTAACAAGAGAAATTTGTTTGGGAATAAGATTTTTAGATTGCCAAATAGATCCCAAAGTGTGGCCCTGGATAGATACTGCAAGTCTTAGTTGTTTCATTGATTAGTGACATTCTTGTATAGTGGGTTAGATGTTGGAGATCAGCCATTATATATGGAGCGTATATTATATGTATGAACCTGAGTGTACTTATCCGTTTCGTGATTTAGATTTTGAAATGGATTGCTAACGGAACTGGTGATTAACTTTTCCAGCTGTTTTATGTATGGTGATAGGTATTGACACCATATAAGAAGAAAAAATATGTGTGGAAAATGCTTTATATACACATGCTGGGTTACGATGTGGATTTTGGTCATATGGAGGCGGTTTCTCTTATATCTGCACCAAAGTATCCTGAAAAGCAGGTATACCAAGCTCCTTTCATTTACTTCAACAATAAAGTATTACTTTTTAGATAGGAAAGGGAAATATGCAGGGGTACTTGTTTGACTACGAATATATATTGTCAAGCTGGAATAAAGCAAAATTGCAGTTAAATATTCTACTATACAGGGTTACTTGTATTATGTGAATAATGATATCATGGGGTTACAATTCTCTCTGCAAATTCAGTGTTTATTTGCAGTTTTTATACTTTGTTGCCGTTAAAAAGACTTCATGTTTTTACTCACGAATACAGGTGGGTTACATTGTCACATCGTGCTTGCTCAATGAAAATCATGATTTCTTGAGGTTAGCAATAAATGCAGTCCGAAACGATATTATTGGACGCAATGAGACTTTCCAGTGCCTGGCATTGACTTTGGTAAGTGCTCTTTCATCCATAATCTGTTGATGTCTAATTGTCTTTTGGCTGAGGAGATGTAGTTTACCTTTTCAAAGGATGGTCAATTCGTATATTAATTGCGTCATGCTTGTTATCTAGGATTTTAAGCCATTTGCTTCATTAAATGATGCTTCCTTTTGTAGTTCTTTTTACCATCATGTGTTCAATTTCCTCCGTAGGTTGGAAATATTGGTGGACGAGAATTTGCAGAGTCGTTGGCACCTGATGTTCAAAAGTTACTAGTAAGTGCTCAATAATGTTGCATGTCTTCCATATGATGATTAATTAACAATTGATCCAATGGGCTTGTTTGCTTCAGATTTCTAGCAGTTGCAGGCCTCTTGTAAGGAAAAAGGCTGCACTTTGCCTGCTGCGCTTGTTCAGGAAAAATCCTGACGTCGTCAACGCTGATGGCTGGTGTGTATTAAAATAATTAGGTGTTTCTGTTTGTTTCAGTTGATGGGTTTGTCTTTTCTATATTCTCATTTTCGTATACTTACAGGGCAGATCGTATGGCACAACTTTTGGATGAACGTGATCTTGGTGTCTTGACATCTTCTATGAGTCTTCTTGTATCTTTAGTATCCAATGACTATGAGGGGTATTCAAATTGTCTACCCAAATGTGTCAAAACATTAGAACGCCTTGCTAGGAATCAGGATGTTCCTCAGGAGTACACATACTACGGCATCCCATCTCCTTGGCTCCAGGTTTGTCTTAACTCGCTTTACAGATTCTTTTTCACTGCATTCTTCACATTTTAGGTGAAATAACTTTTGAAGTAGAGGCATGTCCCATTTTGATGTATATGCGTGGGTTCTTTAGAAAATTATCTTGGATGCTTATATGTCTTTTGGTTAGCATAGGTGAAAACGATGAGGGCTCTTCAGTATTTTCCGGCCATTGAAGATCCCAGCACCAGAAGAGCTCTCTTTGAGGTTCAATTGCTTCCAAGAAACTTTCTGATATACATTTTTCAATTCGGCCTCATAACCTTTGCTATGGAAATTTCAGGTCCTACAACGGATATTAATGGGGACAGATGTTGTAAAAAATGTGAATAAGAATAATGCGTCTCATGCTGTGCTCTTTGAAGCTCTATCTTTGGTAAGATTGCCGAACATATATTTATCCACAAGTTTGTGCCTAGAATTATTGTTGTAATAAATATTTCCCCATCTCCTTTGCACGTCTCAACTCCTCGTTGACAAATAAAATCAGAGTGCTGAATTGGGGAATGGACGTTTTCCTTATGATTCTTTTTTGTTAAGGGGTAGTTTTTAAATGTTGGTAAATTACTTTCATGCATGTCTATCTGTCATTTACATACTTGTTAGTTGTTGTGTGCTTTTCGTTAGTGGTCTATCATGAAGAGATGATTTGAGTGTGTTCTCAACTCTTTGCCTTGGTCCGAAGTATTTTAACCTGTGAATATGTGATTCCGCTGTAGGTCATGCATCTCAATGCTGAGAAGGAAATGATGTCACAGTGTGTTGCTCTCCTTGGAAAGTTTATTTCTGTACGTGAGCCCAACATCAGATATCTAGGCTTGGTGAGTTTTCACATATATATATTATGGTGGATCATGTGACTTGTATGTTGGTAGTTCATCTACTAGTTGGCCATAATGATGCGTTTCTTGCAAACACTGCAGGAGAATATGACACGAATGCTGATGATCACAGATGCCCAAGATATCATTAAAAAGCACCAGCCTCAAATAATCACTTCTTTGAAGGACCCTGATATCAGGTTAGTTTATCTGCTATTGGTTGCCATCTCTGGTGATCAAATATGGAAGTTGTGTAGAGAGGGATATTATAAATGTACAAATATACTTGTATATGTAGAGAGGGATAGCCTACTTCCCTGTTCCTACCTGTTAGAGAGAAAAAACAATGGATAGTCATTTGTTCCAATATTTTTTCTTATATTTATTTGGGTTTAAATCTATATTTGTTGGCTCTTGTGCTCTTAGTATCAAGTTTACTGATTAGTTCAGTTTTCCTGCAGTATTCGTAGGCGAGCTCTTGATCTGCTTTATGGAATGTGTGATGTGTCAAATGCAAAGGGTATAGTCGAAGAGCTGTTACAGGTAGTTCTTTCAAAGATCAATCTTTTCCTTACCTATAGTTTCCTCTTACATGGTGTTCAAGTTTACTCAATACGAAAAATACATTGCAGTATCTTAGCACAGCTGAGTTTGGCATGCGTGAGGAGCTATCACTTAAAGCTGCTATTCTCGCTGAGAAATTTGCTCCTGATCTATCTTGGTAATGACTTCTTTGGTTTCAATTTAATATCTACATCCTCTTTTAGATGCACACTATAACAATATCATGCATTGACCAGTTGTTATGAATTAGATAATTTATGACACGATATGTCTGATCAATCTTTTGCTACACAACATGGCTCCTTTGATGTCCATTAGGTATGTAGATGTGATCCTTCAGTTGATTGACAAGGCGGGAGATTTTGTCAGTGATGACATTTGGTTTCGTGTGGTACAATTTGTAACAAATAATGAAGACCTGCAGGTAATGAATTTGTTACAAGAGATCTATTGTATCTTTTTTGTGGCATCCTGAAGTTGCTTTAGAGTTTCTTTGATGTGCCAGCCTTACGCAGCATCAAAAGTAAGAGAATATATGGACAAGATTGCGATACATGAGACAATGGTGAAGGTTTGTATGCCCTTATTTCTCAGAATAAGTTCTATATATTGCATAATGTTGGTAACGTGTGATTCTTTTGATTCAGAAATATGATTTTGGTCTTTTATATGTATTTGTCATTTTCTTAGCGGTAGCTAAATTACAAAGTGTGGTTACTACATTTCCAAACTTTGAAACGATTCTATCCCAGTTAAATTCTATGCGAATTACAGAGTTATAAGAGTGAGTTATATTGCACTACATTTATCAGGTCAGTGCTTATATTTTGGGGGAGTTTGGTCACCTTCTTGCTAGACGACCTGGATGCAGTGCAAGAGAGCTCTTTGCCATTTTACATGAGAAGCTTCCCACAGTATCGTAAGAAAACATAATAAATGCATGGTGCTCTCTCTCCTCTTTGGGTAGCTTTTATTGACTATACCTAAAGCACCTTTGTCTTTTCTCAGGACTCCAACCATTCCTCTTCTTCTCTCGACATACGCAAAGCTTCTTATGCACGCTCAACCTCCAGATATAGAATTGCAAAAGCAGATTTGGACTGTATTTAAGAAGTGAGAGTCGCTAACCTTATTATTCATCCCAGTAGTTTTGCTTCTCATGTTAAGCTCTGGTTTTTTTAGGAAACCAAATCAAATTTCTTATTAGGGTTTTCTGTTGGCAGATACGAGAGTAGTATTGATGTGGAGATACAACAGCGAGCAGTTGAGTATTTTGAATTGAGTAAAAAAGGGGCATCCTTGATGGATGTATTGGCTGAGATGCCAAAATTCCCGGAGCGCCAGGTTTGTTTATTTATTTCTTGAATTTTTAAGCAGCTTATCTGTAATTTTGCTGGAAGTTTTTCAGTGATGGAAGATGTGATTTTGGAAATTTTTGTGTCTTTCCATAGTCTTCATTGATAAAAAAGGTGGAAGATGTTGAAGATAGTGCAGACCAGAGTGCGATCAAGCTTAGAGCGCAACAGCTACCTTCTAATGCTTTGGTTTTGGCTGACCCCCAACCTGTAAATGGAACACCCCCGCTTTTGAAGGTTCCAAGCATGAGTGGTATTAAAGTGAGTATTTCCCCCCATCGAATCCCCAACAAACAAGACTTGTGCACATTCTCTTGATTCACCACATACTTTATCCAATTATCTTCTGACGTTCCAATTATCTTTGTGTATCTAGCTGGACCACGAGTCTCAGCCAAATGGCAATTTGAGTAGAGCACTGCAACAAACTCCACCAGCGGATCTCCTCGGCGACCTCGCCGATCCTCTGGCAATAGAGGCTTCACCGGGAGATATCTCGAGTCAACAACGTGGTCTCACAGAGGAGGAAGGAATTCTAGATGAAGTTGATGGCACAGCCATCGTGCCTGTTGGTGAACAAAACACAGTGGAGGTATTTTACTGGTCTTTCCTTTGCTCTCTCTGGCATTGTAGGCTAAACATGGATGAAATGCTATATCTAAAATACTCGACCTACTTACTTCTAAAGTCTAAGTAATTTCTGTATCAGCCATTTTTTTGGGTTCACATATTATTATTGCATATGCCTTGTAAACGGCATACGTTTTACCTTCTTAAAGATCAGCATCATAACTGGGATGTTATTATTCTACTTTTTGAAGAGCAGGCACATAACGGATTGTCATATTTAACATTGCATCCAATAATGTTTGATATTAATAATGTACATCTAATTGTTTTTTGCACTCAATCATACTAGCCATTTAGATAGTCGATATTGTTTTCTTATATGTTTTTTTTTGCCTTCCTAAACAGCCGATAGGAAATATCGCCGAAAGATTTCATGCTTTGTGTTTGAAAGATAGTGGTGTCTTATACGAGGATCCTTATATTCAGGTTTCATTTCTTCTTTGTCTTTATATTTCCAAATCTGTTTGACAGATGGCAGAGACCTCTTTTCTTTTTCACGCTACTTTACATGGGGAAGCTCACTATGCACAAGTCACTAACCTGTTTCATTAATGATTGCTATGATCTAACTTGTTGGTCCTATCTCAGATTGGTGTGAAAGCTGAATGGCGAGGGCACCTTGGGAGACTTGTCCTCTTCTTGGGAAACAAAAATACTGCTCCTCTTACATCTGTTCAAGCTGTAATACTACCCCCTGCACATTTAAAACTGGAGCTGTCTCTAGTACCTGATACCATTCCTCCTCGAGCGCAGGTACTTTTATATCTGTAGGTTAATTTGATCTTTAACCTCTATGTCAAAATTGTTAATCTTCTTACGTTACGGTTTCTCATGGTCATAGGTACAATGTCCACTCGAAGTGATGAACATCCGTCCTAGCAGGGATGTTGCGGTTTTGGATTTCTCCTACAAGTTTGGCCCAAGCATGGTAGTTACTGCACCATTCCATAAGATAGCTTGTTTACGCGCAGGGTTTCTGATGCCTGACTTCTTGTCTCTCTTATAGGTCAGTGCTAAATTACGCCTCCCGGCAGTCTTGAGTAAGTTTCTTCAACCTCTACAATTGACATCTGAAGAGTTCTTCCCGCAATGGAGATCACTTTCAGGACCACCGTTGAAACTTCAAGAAGTTGTACGTATTCCCGCAATGAAATGCATACATACACAAGTCAATTCACAGTGCCGTAATAATGTCTTGCTGTTATATCGATTGCCTCATAAATTGAATCTGCCATTTCCTGCAGGTTCGAGGTGTAAGACCTCTTGCTCTTCCAGAAATGGAAAATCTGTTCAATAGTTTCCGGGTGACAATATGCCCCGGGCTCGTAAGTATTCAATATAATCCCACTTCTTCACGGATTATCCTTGCATACATATTCTTACTTTAATATATTACTCTGTGGTTCTGTTATAGGATCCCAACCCTAATAATCTAGTGGCGAGCACAACCTTCTACTCCGAAAATACAAGAGCCATGCTCTGTTTGGTGAGCCTCACTATCTTTTTCTGAAATTCCAAGCTGAACCGCTAGTTCAGGCGTTAGCCACTATCTCAAATGATCATTTCAATATGTTTGCATTTTATACATTTTTCAGGCAAGGATTGAAACAGACCCAGCGGACAGGACCCAACTGCGGTTGACAGTATCCTCAGGAGATCCTACCCTTACATTTGAGTACGCCACTCGCTCAAACCCTAAACTTGTTAAAAAAACATCACAACTCTTCGATTGCATGATTTGCTGGCTTGCCTTGTCTACAGGTTGAAAGAATTCATCAAAGAACAAATAATCGCCATTCCATCGGGCTCTCGAGCCCTGGTTCCAACGGTGCCAGGACCAGCAGCACCTTTAGCTCAACCACCTAGCCCAGTGGTGGATCCTAATGATCCCGGAGCTTTGTTAGCGGGCTTACTTTAATTAAACCGGGTAAGCCAACACTTACAATTGTACAATGTGAATGGTCTCTGATATGGAGTTGCTCTGGGTAAAAAGACAGAAAGTATAAGAGATGTGAGAGGGCATGTGGAGGCGAAGTAAAGTGAAATTTAGTTTTTGATCTTCTAATTAATGCATGTTTCCCTGAGTAGGGATGAGCTTGGTCTGAAATTTTGCATTCTTTATGCACACTTTTGTATTGTCATGTCTTTTGGGTGTGTATCAGCTTTTTTTTTCTTTTTATATTTTCTCAGTGATTGTTTTTCCTTGGGGGTTTTTGTGTTTCTCTCCTTTCGTTTAGTTTCTCCCATACCGAATAACATACATACATGTAGAGCATGTGGGGTTATGATAATAATATTATAAGAGTTGAGTTTGTAAACTTTGCTTTCGCATGTCTTTGTACTCAATGTGGTAATAAGCTCTGACCATCGTTTTTAATTCCTGAGTATTCAACCTAACTGACCAATTCTACAATATATAAGAAAAATTGAACAATGGAAGTTTTTAGTGATTTTTAATGGGTTTCTTAAGGGTAGATAATAAACAGAACACATTAAACAAATGGAACCGGTCCTAATTCCTTAGAGATTTTGGAACCCCTTAATCTGGTACGTGTCAAATTCTGGTTGGAGGAGAAATAATAACAAAATGAAAAAATAAAAAATCAACCCGACCTTTCGCTTTTTTTTTTCCTCCTTCTCCGTCGCTCTTTCTCTCTCGATCCCCTTGTCTAAAAATGGCGAAATCAGCGAAAATCATTGTCGATCCTGTGAATTCTGATAATGAATCACTCGGAATTTGTCTGAGAATGGATCGATCGTGGTGTCCCATCAACTCCATCGACCGTTGAAAGAATCACTCGGAATTTGTCTGAAACCGGCTAATATGGTTCTGATGTCTCTCCCATGGTAAAATTTCTTGTGTAAATCGTAGTGAATTTATACGGATTTCAGGTAATCGAATTAGGGATTTCATTTAGGGTTTTTGCATGTCATTGAAATTGGGGAATTTTGATGTGATCGAGATTAGAGTTCTTTGCATCCAATTAAAATCTGTGGAATTTTGAGAATTTCTGAGAATTTGTACCAGTACTAGTATCATAAGAAAAGTTCAATTTGTTGTATTTAGAAGAGATTTGAGCTATTCATATGATGATTTTGAGACTGATATTGGTGTCTTATTGAGCTGTATATATGTTTGTAATGATTGTATTTAGAAGAGACTTGTTTATAGAGCTATTCAAAGAGACATGTATATAAATATATATGTTTGTGATGATTGTAGTTAAATCATATGATGTATATAAATAGCTATTCATATGATGGTTTTGATGGATTTGGTGTCTTATAGTGATGATTGTATTCTTACTTTTGTTGTTTTGACAGAGGTTGCAACTTTCCTCCATGCTTGTGAGGGAGAAGCTGTGACCAAGCTCACACATGAGAAGATTCCGTATTTAATGCACCAATCTATCTGCAGAACAAGACTCAGATTGAGAAAGTAGAGGAAATATTTGTCCCTATGAACGAATCTATAAGTTACTCTTTCTTATTTCATTGATGGCAGATTATGTCTGTTTTGTGATAAATGGTTGGTAGATGTTGATTAGGACTGAAATTGGTAGCACGTGGCTCTCCTTGTATTCATGTCGGCACAACCAAACACAACAAGTCACAAGTCCTTGGCTTCATGTGATTTGGAAGTGTGTTGTATCACATGTGAAAGACACTGTAACTTGCTTTGGTCCTAGCTTTCTCTTTTATTTGTTGCCAATTATTTTGTTGCTTTTAGACCAATGTGGTCCTATCTTTGTCTTGGTATTTGTAACCAATGCTTTTGGTTTTGTTGCTTTGTTATTTGCTTTATACCGACACCACAAGTTTTTCTTTTCATCTACTCTACCTAACACTTCTCTCTTCTCATATATCTATTCTGCTATATATGTGTGTTAACCTAACACTTGTCTCTTCTCATATTATTCTACTTCTCATATTACGGAAAACGAAGTTCCATAAACCAAACATATTTCTCCGCTTCTATTTCTTTATTTTGCAAACCAAAGTTTTCGAAATTAAAATTTCTTTCTCCTCTCATTCTCTTCTTGCTGTGGAAAACAAAGTTTCACAAATCAAATTTCTTCTTTAACAAAATTTCAAACAAATTTTGACACAAATATGGAATCTTCTTTTCGTAATCATTTCGACAGATCAATCGATGAAAATTTTGAACAAAAATTTGATCAAATTTTCTATCAAGCGTTTGAGAATCTATTCAATGATTATGGTCATCATCAGGAAGCAACCGAGTCAAAGCCAAAACGAGTCTTTATTGAAAGAGATCGCGAAGAAGGACACTTGCGTTTATGGAACGATTATTTCAGTGAAGATGCAACATACCCTGCTCTTTTATTCCGACGCCGTTTTAGAATGAACAAGCACTTGTTCATGCATATTGTTGATCGACTCTCCAATGAAGTTCGATTCTTTCGACAAAAGAGAGATGCTACCGGAAGGCCTGGGCTCTCTGGACTTCAAAAGTGTACAGCAGCAATTCATCTCATGGCATATGGTACTGCGGGTGATCACGTTGACGAATACCTCCGGCTCGGTGCAAGTACAACTCGTTCATGCTTGGAAAATTTCGTCGAAGGAATAATAACTTTGTTCGGAGATGAGTACCTAAGAAGACCAACACCAGATGATCTTCAACGACTACTTCATATTGGAGAGGAACGCGGATTTCCTGGGATGGTAGGAAGCATCGATTGTATGCATTGGGAGTGGAAGAATTGCCCCACCGCTTGGAAAGGACAATATTCATGTGGATCTGGAAAACCCACAATCGTTTTAGAGGCAGTAGCTTCATATGATCTTTGGATATGGCACGCATTTTTTGGAGCTCCAGGTACCTTAAACGATCTCAATGTTCTTGACCGCTCACCATTTTTTAATGATATAATAAATGGTCAAGCTCCGCAAGTGAATTTCTCTGTCAATGGAAGGGAGTATGATTTGACTTACTATCTCACGGATGGTAATTATCCGAAATGGACAACTTTTATCCAATCTATTCCACTTCCACAAGGTCCAAAAACATCTTTATTTGCTGAACGTCAAGAATCTACCCGAGAAGATGTCAAACGTGCTTTTAGAGTCTTGCAAGCTAGATTTGCCATTGTTAAAAACCCAGCTCTTTTTTGGGATAAGGCAAAAATAGGAAAGATTATGAGAGCATGTATCATACTCCACAATATGATAGTAGAAGACGAACGAGATGGAAACACTCAGTTTGATGTATCAGAATTCCAATCAAGAGAAGGAAACAGCAGTTCACATGTGGATTTCACGTTTTCTACAGGTATGCCTACAAATCTCGCCAATATGCTGGGCATTCGAACTCGATCTCGTGATAGACAAATGCATCAACAATTGAAAGCTGATTTGGTTGAGCATATATGGCAGAAATTTGAACAAAGTCAAGATAACAACTGAGCGTTTCTTTCCATTAAATGATATGATTTTATTTCATGTATATTTGAAATTTTATTCAATGCAATATATCTTAGCTTTTATTGAAAAAACTAAATTCTACTTAAAATTAAATTAAATAATTTTCATAAATTTTTTTTTAATTAAGAACCCCTAATGGAGTTCTACCATTGGTGGACAAAATACTAAAAATTCTATTATATAGTTCTTAGCTTTGGATGAGATGAAATTTACATTGCTGGAAATTTGAGACCAAGATATTTACCATAGATAACAAAAAAGATTCCAATGTAAAATAACAAGGAAGCGAAGACACAGAACCCAAACCAATAATAACATATAGAAAACACGTATCCATCCATCTTTCTTATATACCAAAAGACAAAACAGAGAATGAGCACAAACCCAAAAAGGAGATTACAGGCTCATCTACTACCATAAATCAGCCAGGATACATGTCAAAGGGAGAGAAAACAAAGAATGTGGTAAAAGTCAATTTAAGTCTAGGCTGCTACCGCCACTCACGGCACTGACCACAGCTCCAGGGCCCATGTCCAGTGAAGGACGATGGTTCCTCCTCCCATGGTGAACAGTGAGAGTGTATTAGTAATCCACAAACTGTGCACAAAAGTTCAGGTCTTGGCTCGATTTGCATACATCTCTGACATGGACCCATGTCTCCTTCTCCTTCTTCTTCAGGTGCTTCCACTTTCTTCTCATCCCCATTTACCTCGTATTGACCACCACTAGTAGTAGTATCATCGGCCATCAGTAACTCGGTCAATGAGAAATAGGTTTGGGGTTCAAATTCCATGTCCTCGTAGTCAAATAATAGCTCACCAGATGTATCCCATTCTGTCAAAGAATCTTCTTGCTTGGCTTCCTGTTTCACAATAGGCTGCGGTTCAAGAGAGGAATCTTCTCGTTTCGGTTGTCTTCTAACTGGCAACTTCTTCGGTCCAGGCGCAGAAGCAACCGTGTTCCAATCAAGATCAATACTAGTGGGTGATATTTGTTCAACTTTGGAAACCGAGACCAGGAGAGGATCATCCTCTGGGAAAAATGCGTCTTCTGCTGGATATAAAGGAGTAGCTGGCAAGGGAGTAGAAGGTATCGAGTCTTTTTGTTCGGACATTATTTCGGAATCAGAATCCAACCCGGAATTCCCTGGCCTTTGTTTCTTGAAGACTAATCTTTTGATCTGCTTTTGTTCCTTGAGTTTGGCATCCATGTAAGGACAATCAGGTTGCCGTATACGACGACATCTGCAACACTTGAACCCAACCACTTCAGGAATTTGCGAATCCTCGAGCTTAACAGATTCAGTGTGGAACCACTCTGCATTTGAGATTCAGATATTAGATAAGAAAACACTGGTGACATTCAAGACATTTACACTTAAGAAACAGATGTAATTGAGTAAATGATATCCTTACTTTCGCATTTTGTACAGTGAATATACGTCAAATCAGGATTGTACGGCTGTAGGCATGTCGCACAAACCGGTTCCAGGCTGGGTTTATCTGATCTTCCAGCCAATAGAATGTGTTGATTCCTGAAATCGACACCTGTGTCCTCCATGTGTTTTTTCCTCCATATGACTCCACAGGACAATGTCTTCTGTTTACTACTCTTGGATACCACAGTAGAATCAGGAGTGATTTGTTTGACTACCAAAGTCTTCTCCTGTGTTTTCTGAGATGATAGTTGTTGACTAGGAGGCTTAATCCTGATGACTGGAGTGACCGCAGGAGGCTTAATCTTGATGACTGGAGTAACCGCATTTGCATGTCGTCCGTTGATAACAAGCTGGGGTGTTGTCGGTTGTTTCTGAATGATGTTAGTTGGAGAACGAGTTCTTGCAAGGTAGCAACGTTTGCAGGTGACCAAAACTTCAACTTTTCCATTTGTGTGTTGTGACTTCCAAGTGCACTCATTGTGACAAAATCCTGAAAGCAAAACATGAGACTCCACATTAAAGCACAAACAGCTCATATAGGAAATAGTAAGGTGGTATTGTACCTTGGCAAGCACTGCATGTTGTTGTATTCCTGACGACATGTACGGAATGGAAGAAAAAAAATTAATGAGGATCACAATAAAGTAAAACAAGCGCGTCAAAGAGGTAAAGACAACAAAAGATTACCGCAATAGAACATCATGATGACATGAGGCACACAAACATTTCTCCACATTGTCCCTTTTAGAGGCTATGTATGAAAATATGTCCATGCGGGAAGCTTTCAGCTGCTTTCTCTGTAGCTTTGATAATTTATTTAATGGCTTCTTTGTTGATGGCATTTGTACTACTCTATGCAAACTCTCTTCAAATTCTTTGATCAAGTATAAGGGCACACGTGCTTCTTGAAACCAATACTTTTCATTTTCATCTTGGGTTTTCTCAACCTCGATTACATTCTTCATGACCCGTGATGGCAGATGCTTTTGTTTTCTAAAGAAAACTCCGTAGCTAACCTTGTCATCAATAATCTTTTTGTCACATATACGAGCGTTTCTGAAAAAGCTGGCATCTGTCTCTGGGCCTTTGACATCCTGGAGATTTTGCTCTGGCCGTACAAGTTCACTCCACCTGATATTTGTATCCAGATATCTTACCTGGCCCCAAGGTTTGATTGGATCTCAGAAACACAACAAATAAACCTACATAAGCTAACAACTGCAATCCTAGAACACAGACACAAACCTGAAGAGCAAGCTGAGATATGTTATTGCTACTATCAACCGCAGCTTTCCAAATAGACCGTCTGCTTCTCTTAGGGATGTAAGAAGCATCACCATAACTAAATCCAGATATCTTTTTAGAACCGCCTAATGAGCAACAAAATAAATAATTAGTGTATTTAGCGGCATGAAGTAGGATTTCTACAGTGGCAACATCAATATGGAAATAGGCTCTCCATATGCTTATGAGTGATGAATATAGGTAATATTAGTAGCACAAAAGAAAAATTAACAAGTATACCTTGCCAAGCTGCTTTCCTTATTGCTGACTGTGACGAAACTGCTTTCAATAGTATAACTTTTGATAACTTTCCCCCTCGCCACCAAGTAAAGCTATCATCGTCAGAACCTTCAGCTGTAACTTCAGCCTGGTTCTTTTGTCTCCTCCTACCAGGTCCACGTTTTTGTGTAGCCTCAACAGTAACAGGACCACTATGGAACATAGAAAGTTCTATCAACCAGTCATCCATCAGTTTAAACCAATCGCTTGACAGAGCAATACTGCAAATATTTTCCTCAAGCTGCAACCAAGATAAAAAAAAACATATTGCGGGAATGAGAACATGCTAGATCAGATGTGACAACAGAACAAATACCATTAGTATATCACACTATTGAGTAGACTATCAAATTTAATCCAGAGGGATATAGACCAAGAGTGTTCCAATGTTAAAGATGAAGCATACAGATTAAAAAAAAAAACTATTAAAGATGAAGAAGTGCTCACTTCAAGTAGGAGTGCTTTAAGATCTTTGCATGTGGAGGCTTCCTCTACCTGCTTACGCCATTGTTTTCTAAGATTTTCACTGTAAAATGGGCCAGTAGTCAGACCACGCAAGCTTTCCTCCAGATATAGAACATATGCTGCGATACTTGATAGGACTCCATCACCATTCTTTAAAGGAAAAAGGCCACTGAAGATCTTCATAGCACCCTTTGTGGCACCCGTTACAGCTGCATTTAACATGCATCCTCTCTTGCTTGCAGATGTAAGTTTGCAAGAATGACACCAACCACATCTTTCCCTGGTAATCTCCTTCTTATCAGGACTTGGCCAGAAGAAACGTGAGGCTACTAATGAAAATGCTTTCATCTCCACTAAGATGTTACTTGATGCAGCTTTCCTAGGATTACTGTTCTTGCGAAGATCAGGTTCATGGGTTTCCTCTGAAGTTAGGACAGATAAAGTGGCAGCTGCCGATACAGCCAACTCCCCATTTGTGTAATAATTATTGTAAGCTTGGGGTTTAAAAGATAAACCCAAGTATGTAACACCAACAGCTAATTTCTTCTCCTGTGTTCCACTTGAACCTCTTATAACAACATTGTGGGTATCACTTCTACTGGAAAAATTTGCACTATCGAACTTATTCATCTCTGAAACCTTGCCATCCTCTTTATCCTTTGCTTGAGCTAAATCAATCTCCTCTTCTCTCAAGGAAATCATATCTCCAGGAAGATCCCAATATTGGGCGATCGCTTTGCAAATATCCAGATATTCTAGTGTATGGTTTGACGCAGATAAAAGCACTTGTACAACTTTTGATATGTCATTGAGATTGTAGTACTTGACAACTGCATCTCCATTGACAGATATGTTAAGCCTGTGAGTTAAAATGAAATGTTAAAACCCAGAAAAGGGGAATGCTCATCAGTGTCACGGCAATAATATTCAAGCAATTTACGTGTTCCAGTAAAATGCTTGCTAAAAAATGTTGGCAAATATATATATATATATATATATATATATATATATATATATATATATATGTCTACGACCTAGTCAATCTCAAACAACCAATGCTTCACAAGGGTTCACTGTAGCAGGGGCATATAATTGAATGTCAGATTTTTAAATTTAATAACTGCAAAAAGAATATATATGAATTAAGGTATCGAAAACATACACCAGTAAGTGATTGCAAGTACCCAAGAAGAGCCGCCCATGAGGATCCATTCCAAACTGTACAGCTCCTCTAAGTGAGGTTCCATGAGCAATCTTTGGCCCCTTTTTGTCGATAATGCATTCTGGACAAAACCATGGCCCGTCTGGTATATACATTTTGACCACACCAATGCATCTTGAGTGATATGCTAAAGGACATCCATCACAACAAAGCAACGTCCCATCCATCCCACATATCCTACATTCATCGCTGTTTCCATCCATATCTGACCCAACATCATTTAAACCGCCTTCAGTACATCTAGAGCCCAAAGGTTTAGACTCGTTTGGGACCATATCAATAACCTCTTTCTCCTTGCAAGCTGAGGTTTTAGCGAATCTGGGGTGGACCCGCCTAGGACCATTTTCAGGAAGATTAGTAGCAATTCTATCAGGATCAAATCCAATTTCAGATTCTTCACGGGCATCTATTTCGCTTCTTAGATCTGCTACATCAAAGATGTCATCACAGAGAATTTGCAGGATCTTCAGTTTCATCCCAACGGGTAAGGAATAATACTCCATTTCCACAAGAAATTTGTAAGAAATTTTCCACTGAGGCCCACTTGCATGCCCCATTGCAGCAAAGTACTGAACCAAATAAACAGGCCAGGTTAGCACATCAAGCAAGCTCCAATCAATGCACCTGCAGATGGCAAAGCAACAAATTCTGTGAAATGCTATCAACTAAAGAGGTCGGACATCCAACAATAAGCTCTTTCAACCATTTGCACTGGCAAAAGAGGCTAACTTTGCAGTCCTTTATAGCCACCGCCAATAAATTTTCCTTCTAACAGCTATAAAAGGGTTTCATAACTATGCATTAAATAATAAAGATGATAGCTTGAGGTGAAATAACTTATTCAACTTCACCTTCAACAACGTTACGCAAATACCTAGCTTCTATTTTGTAAATGATATATACACTATGAAACCAGAAAAAAGCTAAAGGGATAAGAACATTAACCTATGACCATCGAGAAAAAAAAAATCTAATATCCAAACATCTCTTGAAAACCGTAGACAACAATGAAATCTATCTGCACTTACATCAAGCATTTTTCAGCCAGGTCAGACCCGTCTGAGGAGAGTCTCTCAAGATGAACCTTCAATACCCGCATCAAGGCCACATGAACAGCATCCAACAAAGAATTTGGTCCTGGGAATTTCAACGCTCCCACAAAATCATCCAGTTCAAATGGGCAGATATATAGCTGAAAACTGAATGACCTTAAGAACCCGTAAACAGATAAGAGATGTACCACAGCATCTTCTGGGACACCAATTGTTCCTGATGAAGGAGGTAAATCCACTGGTACAACAAAAGGAGCCTCATTTTCAAAACCTGAACCTCTCTTATCTTCACAATCAGATGAATCTGAATCACTCAATGAATCACCTGCCTCAGAACCTGGAATCGTCAATGCTGTTCCCTGAACTCCATTTCCTTTGATCTCTGGATAATTTATTTTTCTTTTCTCTTCCTTCTTCACTATAAGCTTGTCTAGTTTAACTCTTCTAACGCATAGCTCATCGTCCAAGTAACTATCCCCGATTATTAACCGACGAATATCACCACTTTCCATTTCCTCGCTATCACCATCCTCGTATTCCACTCTGTACAACCCAGTCTCATAGGAAACTACCTTCCCTAGAAAAGCTCCATTTTCATCAAAGTCTTTAAGCACATAACAACCAAGTAACGATACTGGCACTGCCGGTTCAACTTCCAAAACCGGCTTCTTCCCTCGATTGTTCGATTTTCGATTTTCATCCTCTCCTTTCTGCCGTTTCCTAGGTCTGCCCCTAGGTCTAGGAACTTTTGCTTCCATCAAAAAAAAACCCTAAACTAGATCCTAATCCCTAAAATTTCACCAGAACATCGCATCGCAAAAGTCAAAAATCACAAGCCGAATCTAAGATCTACGAGGATTATGCAAACGAGAGAGAAATCTAGAACCGTGAAGCGTTGCGATGAAACTCAAAAATCCGTGGCGATTTTGGCTCTACAAAGTGATGGATTTCGGAAGAGATTGAATCAGAGCTTGCTAGAATCGGGAAACCGCCATTAAAGATGAACTTCGAGGGCTGTGAAAGAGAAACGATGAGCCCTAATCGTGTTGAGAAAGATAAAACGAACACAATGACGAAGATTATGTGATTTTACGGAGCGAGTTCGACTCGGTAATCGGGTTACTGGGCCGTGACCCGTTGGATATCCGTTTTTATTCACCAATTATTTTCTGAGTATAGAAAGTCTTTTTTATTTACCATCTCAATACAAAATGCAAGAGAGGAAGGAATATTCTGGTACAGCCGCTCTCACGTGTCCACCGACTTTTACGATGTATGGCTGACGTGTCAAAATCTTTGGGGAATAAAAAACCATATTAAAATTCACACATTTTTGTAGCAATGTTTTGGTTTTGTAGGTGACTGTGTCTATTTAGGGCATATACATTGCACACCCCAAAAAGTCTAAACGTAATATAAAATTATTAAAATACACACTCTCTCTTCTTTTTACTCTACTTTATGCCTTTTCTTTCATCTTTTTACTCAACTTTTATTAATTTTATATTTAAACACACTATTTTACTTTTAAACACACTCTCCAAAAGATCCAATTTAACACACTATCTCTTTCTTTTAAACACTCTCTACTCTCTTTACTCAAATTTTATTAATTTTATATTTCAATATACCTAACAAAAACATTCTCTTAACACTCTCTTTCTTCCTTTTACAACCATTTTAATAATTTTATATTATAAAAACACCCATTTTAGATCCCTTGGGGGTTACCAATGTACATGCTCTTAGGGTGCTTTACTAATTTTCTGAATAAAAATAATCAAATATCGTAAACAATTCCCTTATTCCATTTTTTTTACACAAAAGTTCATAGGAAAATATCTCTCTGGAAATTAATTCCATTATTATTTTTTATTTCATTTTTTAATATTCCATCTATTTATATTCCATCAATTCCATATTTGTTTACCATTTAGAGTCTAATATTTTTCAACTACTCAAATATATCTCACAGACTAGAACTGATCGGATTAAAGAAAAAGAAAAAAAACTTAAACCATATGATTATTCACCACTTAAACCATAAGGAGCACAATGGTAACATCGTTGTAGTGAGAAAGTCTTTGAACCAGCCGTTTAAACATAGACCCAAAGTCACATTCCTCCAACAGGAAGACCATCTTGGCTAATGCCTTTGTGTTTTTAAGCACAAGCTCCACGAATGAAACCACATGCTTCAACTCTAGTTCCCAACCGCAATTGTTCCAAAAGACTCTATCTTTTGATCTCCAGAATCGATTCGGGTTCAAGCCTTGCGATTTCAAGTAGATGTCAAGATCCTCCTCCTGCTCAACAAAAAGAAAATACAAAAAACGGTTCTTAGATAGATGATAGTGACAAGAGAGGCCAAGGAAAATTATACTAATTGTATATATACCGATATGGTGTCGCATTCCGTTGTGCGTAGTGTTAGCTTCTTTAAATCAGGTGAGTTTCGTAACACTCTTTCTATACCAGGAATAACATATTGAGAGATCATTGTCTCAAGAGTCAAGGCTTTGACCTTGAGCATCGGAAAAGGAAGACAACAAAGCTCGGCAAGAGATAAAATCTAACATAAAGCACAAAAACTATAGAAAATCAAATTATAATGAAATTTCATTTAGACAAATAGTCGTGCAACCAACTGATTTTAGGCATAAAAGAATGCAATAATAAAGCCCAACACATATATACGTGCAGAAATTTTCCCCCAAGAGTAAGCTTTTCTGCGTGTTGAAACTTATCTAGCATCTCTAGTATGGTTTGAAGGAAATCAGCCATGGAGATTGTTTCAAGTGAGACAGAGTAAACGTCCAGTTTAGCTTCATGGTGAGTTAAAGAAGAGACATCAACTAATGTACATGGTGAGCTGAGACTCAGACAATGGATATGTGGTGCCACAATCCGCGTTAGCCCCGAAAAACAACAATCTAACGTTCTCAGGCGCAATGATTTGCTGAGATCAAGAACCTCCAGTTTACCGCATGAATACAATGTTAAATTTTCGAGAATTGGACAACCAGAGAGAATCTTAGCCATGGTTTCATCGGAGAGAGAACAACTACGCAAGGACAATTTCTTCAGAGACGGCCAAGACACGAGGCATACGGGATTCAACGTAGCACATTCAAGGGTGAGTCGCTTGAGAGAGGAATTGACGTAGAAGAAATCAAGGAACTCATATTCATGTATGTTATCGTAACAAACAATCGAGAAAGTCAGGGACAGATTGTAACAAACACTCGAGAAAGTCAGGGACAGATTCTCAACGTTGCGAGACATGGCGAACTCGATCCACTTGTCCACGTGACGACGATACAAGAAGGTTATATTCCGATACAAGCAGGATTTGAGGTGAAAATCCATAATCTTGGGAGCAGTGTAGCAAGTTAGGGTTTTGTTTATCGAATCAGCTTTATCATCTGTATGATTATCAGCATCAAGGGAGAGAGAAGGTGTATGGCACCATACATGCCTCCATCGTTTGGACAAGACGGAAGTTGTGATGGCGAGTTTGGTCGGAATAAAGGAGAGTATCTGTTCGAGGATCTCATTTGGTAAAGAGCTGATCAAGTCTCGTTTGACTTTTCCACGGCGGACGAAACGACTTTTGCGGCGGCCAGCGACTCTTACTGCGGCGGTCGAGCTTTCGTCGCCCATCTTCATTTCTTAGGGTTTATTATTACCAATCAGTGTGAGTCTCTATCTATCCTTGCAATACACTTAAATCAGTCGAGGGTTTTGAAAAAAAAACACTAACTCGGTTTAAATTGATTCGGTTGGTTGTGTCCGTTTAAATACCCACATCGATATTTTCTAAAAAGTTTCTGATTTTTTTATTTTTTTTTTTTCAACAAAAAAGTTTCTGATTTGAGTTGCAAATCCACACAACAAAAATCCTTTATGCAAATCCCGATTTCATCGAGTGACTAGAGAGCGACGGTGCTAGCTTGGTCGGCGGCGGAAATCAACGGTGAGGTACGGTTTCTCTTCCGCTACAAAAAACCTAATTCGTCTTTGTGATCGCATGATTTTGATTTCTCTTCGTTTAATTATGCTTGCCCTATCAATTTGAACAAACGCCAAATTCTCTCTGAATTTTTTTTTTCCAATTTTGGAATTCAGATAAGATGTTTGATTTTCTAACGGAGAAGCCAGTGATCGGTAAAAACGAACGGCGTAAAGATGGAAGTGTAGATCGAATAAGCTTATTACCTGATCCTCTGCTTTGTCAAATACTCTTGAATCTTCCTTCAAAAGATTCGGTTAAAACAAGTATTTTATCCACTAGATGGAGATCTCTTTGGCTTTCGGTTCCCGTATTAGAACTCGAGGACGACGAATTCCCGAATTACTCCGCATTCGTGAGTTTCGTCAACAGATTTATCGGTTTCTCCCCGGAATCACCCATTGATAAGCTCAAGCTCACTTGTAAAAGAGCTAGGTGGGACACATTAGCTATCAAGAATTGTGTTGATGCTGCGGTTACGCGTAAAATCCAGCATCTCGAGATTGATTATTCTAAAAGATACAACGGGTTTGAGCTACTGTCGAAGATCCTCTTCGTCTGCCAGACTCTGGTATTCTTAAGACTCCATAATGTGGCCTTGAGTGATTTTAACTGTGTTTCGTTACCCCGTCTTAAAACAATGCATCTAGAAGAAGTTAGGTTCGTGAATCCCGCAGCGATAGATACGCTTATCGCATCTTGTCCAGTTCTTGAGGATTTTAGCATAGTTACAAGTCAAGAGGATTTGACGGTTGTAAGAGTGTGCTCTCAGTCGATAAATAGACTCAGTCTGGTTCTTGATGCTTCGAGGCGTAACCATTGGAATATGGTAAATAGTGAAATTGTGATTGATGCACCTAGGCTCAAGTATTTGAGTCTTAACGATAACCAATCCACTGTCTTTACGATAAACAGTCTGTGTTCATCTGCCGAGGTAGATATCGCTGTTGATTTCAACGTGAAAGATGTTTTGGATACAAATGACTTGGTGAAGAGAAGTAGCATTGGTAATTTTCTCACCAGGATCTCGAACGTCGGGAATATGACCGTCTGTTGGAAAACTCTCAAGGTATATGATGTTAATGTTGGAATTGAACATGTGAAGTTCACAATATAAGGGACTCTTATTCTTTTGTTCTTCTTTTTTTCAGGTTCTACGTCAATATTGCAAACTCGAACCCCTACCTCAGTTTTGTTACTTGTCCCAGTTACATGCTAAAATCTTTGCTGCTGATTTGGAAATGTTGCCAGACCTTCTCGAGAGCTGTCCGAATCTCAAATCCTTAGTCTTGGTGATGGTTTTTCTTGGTCTTATCGTGGGTTTACTCGCTATAAACATTATCGTATTCACCATGTATATGTGTTTCTTTCGTGGTATTTTGCAGGAACTGAACAGTACCATTATGAAGAAGGATCAGATTAGTTTCTACAATGTGCCTTGGTGTATGCGGTCATCCCTAGAGCGCGTCGAGATGAGAAAACCTATTTATGGATTTGAAGTAGAAATGAAACTAATAAAGTATTTCCTTGAGAATTCAACAGTCCTCAAGAAATTTACTCTGTCTCTGGGCTGTCCAAAGATGAAACAAGAGTCTTTCATCTTCATGGAACTCCTGAGATTCCGAAGATGCTCTAGCGCGTGTGAAGTTGACGTCGTTGGACTCGAAGAGACATTGATGAAACTATGATTGAGGAGACTGTGTATGTTCATTTGGCTTATTAGATTATTGTACACAATATGTGTATGTGTAGTTATGAACTTGTCTTAGAGATGGAGTCTGATTCTAAGACACTAATTGTTGGACATAAGGTTCTCTTTTTAACTGTAGTTGAAACTAAAAATAAGCATAGAGTATTTAAACGATCTCACACATATAAAACCAATGTAGACAACTGGATTCACGTCCACAAAAGAATCCAAAATCTAAGGTTTCTCAATTTGAAAACAAAACAGAAGGTTGTCCAAAAGAGTTTAAGAGCAATTCATAAAGATGCTGCAAAGATCCTTGGTTCATAAACCATCTCTTTGTTTGGTTCTGCTTTATAGCTTGATGTGATTCCTTCCCTACAAAATCAAAAGAAACAAAACTTCAAAATACACCATATAAATCCACCAAAATCGATTGAACCGGATGAGTTACAAAATTTCCTGCAACAATCGATCCCAAAACAAAGAAAAGACTCCTCCTGAAACATTCTTAGTTTAGTACAACAAACAAGTTCGAAAACTAGCAGCAGATTGTTCTCTAGATACTTTATTAGGATAAGATCACTTACTTAATTGATGGATAGGCGTGGGACACAAAAGTCGACAAGCAGATTTGTTAGCTTTATGCCCCGAGAGGAGTCGGCAAACATCCTGCTCACCGCCACATTGACAAACCGAAACTTGTTCTTGTACCAAAGCTTGACAGTGGCAATGGACTTTCCCTGGATCTTCTCCACTCCAACTATTATCCCGTCTCTAAGTCCAACATAGCCGGTTGGCTCACCTGATGAGCCACAGTAAATTCCCTACCACACACAAAACAAATGAACAAAGATTAGATCAAATCTTTGTCATACATTTAGCAAATTTTTTTATTGAATTCAAGTAACACCACTTACTTCTTGTTGAAGATCAATGTGTGGACTGAACACATACAGTTTTGCTCCTACCGGTTGATCCATCAACAAGTCACATGCTTCCTCCATAGTCTTAGCCTCAATCACTTTTCCTTTCATGGAAACAAGAGCAGGTTTGTGCGATGATGGGGGCTTTGACACAGAACCCAAACATGGCCAATCTTCTGCTTTCGGTATCCCTTTTTTCAAAGCAAACTCAAGGCAGTCTTTCACAGTGAGCTTGGGATTTTTTCCTCCCTTCTTCTTGTGACCTCCCTTCTTCTTGGGACGAGCATTGTCTACCAGATACTGAGCGGAGTACTCAGTATACACACTGTCAAGCTTCACTGCAAGCCGTGCAGAGCTTATGAGATCAACCGCTACTATAGCCGCAGAAGCAGATGGATCTGCAAGACAGAACACAAATGGAAAATGAATCAAATGTGAATGCCTTCCCATGTAAAGTCAGTTCAATCTCCTCTTATAAGTAAAAATTACATCAAAAATTGCATTTTGTAAAGTGACTAGTTACCGTGCTCTAGGTCATCGTCAATCTCAAGCTCTCCTCCGATTGTGACTGCCATTGTGAAATCAGGATCATAGGGGAGTGCCATCTGCAATAACTTAACCCTGAATGCATATGAATTTGCAAAGGTTCAATAATAGATTATAAATGTGAAGAGAAAATGGAAAGGACATTACAAAGCGAATCAAAGTGAAACGATTTCACAAAGTTATGGCATTAAGGAAAGAAAGAAAAAGGAAGATGGATTGCATCCAAATTTAGAGCAAAACCAAAGAGAGAACAAGACCTAACTAGCAAGGACAAAAACATGAACCATTTCTCTATCACTGAAAAATATGGATGGAGCTAAATCAAACGAATGTGATATCTTCTTTCCCAAATAATGACCAACATAAAGAAGGATTTGACATGATTCACTGAAGAAAGGTTAATCCCCTAAAATGCAATTAAAAGTTGACTAATCACACTGAAAAAAGGCAACACACAAGCAAAATTACTAACAGAGAAACAAAATAAGAAACCCCAAAACCTCAAAAAGGAAAGCTAAAAGTTCGTCATCGTACACTTTAAAGGGAAATCCACAAGCAAAAACGAAAGCGAATCAAAGAGAGAAACAAAATCTAAGAATCGAGAACTTACCGGAGACAGAGAGAGCAAAAATGGCGTAATCGGAAGCACAAGTTGTAGTGACAGTCGCAAATCGCCCTTTCGTAGGAGAAAATGAGACCAAGTTTTCCAAGTCTCAAAACCCTCGCGGAACCTTCAAAACGACGTCACAATCATTACGTCTTTGAAACGATGTCGTATAAGACTTCAAATTTTCAACGTTAATAAAATTGTATTTTTCAGTTTAACATTACAACAAAAACATTCATTCAGTCCTTCAAGGATCAGCGTCTATTCCAGTAATGGATCCGTCTCTTGAAGCAGAGGCGGAAGCCTTTTATGTATGGCTATACTGGCAATGCAGAGGTTTGGTTATAATGAAATTCTCTTTCTCGATGATGCACAAATTCTGTATAATACACTTAATCAGCATTTGCACTCACTGAAGGATAGGGTGGATAAATTCATCATCACTTATTATGTCAAAGATATCAAGCTTGTTGCTAAATCATATAACTATGGTTTTGCTTATGTTCCTAGAAGCAGTTTAACATCTGTGGATAAGTTGGCTAAACTAGCTAGAATAAATGCACTACCTTATGTTATAAAGTGGTTACTTGTGTAATAGTTTCTTTTTTTAATAAAATATTAATTTTGACCAAAAAAAAAACATTCATTCAAACAATCTACAACAAGAAGAAAAATTCATAAATTATTTTGTTAGAAATATGGTCTTCAAATTTTCTACAAATGATTACCAAGACAAACAAAAAAATTATATTCAAACAAAAAAAATATTTTTTAACTTAATGAAATATAAAAGAGAATTAGAATTTGGGTTTAGTCGGTGTATCTTGTGGTTCAACGAGTCCCAAACAATGAAGCAAGATCTTTATCATAGGCATGGTCCCTTAAGCTCTTTCAGTAAAACTATTTTGTTTTTAATAGTAAGGGATTTATTATCTGCAATAAATGAACATTAATATTATCAACTATAATTTATTAATTTTGACGTATTCTAAAAATTTGGAGTTTCAAACGACACCGGATCAAAGAAATGTCGTTAACGACGTCGTTTAAAGGTTTGACGAAGGTTCCTTTTGAGATACATGTAGAACTTTCTCTCATTTCCTAAGCGAAGGGCGATTTGCGACTGTCACCACTGCTTGTGCTTCCGATTACGCCATTTCTGCTCTCTTCGTCTCCGGTAAGCTTCTGGATTCTCTTATTTTGTTTCTCTCTTTGATTCGCTTTGGTTTTTGCCTGCTGATTACCCTTTTAAGTGCGATTAGCGAACGATGACGAACTTTTTTTAGGGTTTATGTTGCTGCTTGCTACTTAGTTCGTGTTCTTGATATGTTACTGTTGTTCTCACTCTTATTTTGCTATATCTTCTTTCTGTGTTTGATTCGATTTTCGTATTTCTACTTGATTTTGCAATTTGGAAGCAAAGGTCTCTAATTTCTCTTGCTTTTCCTATCTTGAGGAAAATGAAGAACATAACTTTGTGAAAATCGGTTTCATTTTGTGTTCACATACATAATGTGTTAAGTGCAGATGGCAATCATCCCCTATGATCCCAATTTCATATCGGCAATGGGTCCCAGATTCAGAGGGTTTGAAGACAAAGAGCATGGTAATTTCATTTTGATTAGCTTTTAACTCATGCCTACTCTTGTAAGAGGAAAAGGAATCGACTTTACATGCATTTGATTCGTTTCGGTTTCTGTTTTGGTATTGCAGATGCATCTGCTTCTGCGGCGATCGTAGCGGTTGCTCTGATAAGCTCTGCACGTCTTGAACTTAAGCTCGACAGTGTGTATACTGAGTACTCAGCTCGGTATCTGGTGGACAATGCAAGTACCAAGAACAAGAACAAGAAGCGAGGAAAAAATTCCAATTTTTTTGTCTGTGTCGAGAGAGAATAATGAGATTTTGTTTTGTAATATTTGGGTTTAGTTTAGGGTATATGTGTCATTTATTATTTTGACCTAAACCAGATCCATTTAAATGGTCCAATCTGGTCCATTGGGCTGGATTCAAAAAATTTGCCTAATTTTATAAGACTCATTGAAATGGATCATTTGAGTGGTGCTCGATTTTAACATTAAACGAACATCATCTACTATTTCCATTCAAATGGTCCATTCTAATGGCCGGTCAAACGAACGGCCCCTTAGTTTACAAGATCTTAAGGAGAAGATGGATTCACACGTCTCTGCGGGGCTCAAAACGGTGAAACGCGTGAAAGGAAACCTCGTGGCGTTAGATCGTGCAAATGAAGTTCACTAGAGCATACCGAAAATTGGACCGGGTTCATCGTTGGACCGGCAAAGAACGTTGGTGGTTAACGGATTGAGGAAGAAGCTCGAAGATGCCATGGATAAAATCAATCGAGTGAGAGAGATGATTCAGCGAATGTATTTTACCGTCAAGAGTGAAAATTCCGACGAAGATACCGTTGATCGCCTAATCTGCACAGGTGAATAATTTTTTTCTATCCTCCTTCCACTTGAGGATTAGTTTAGAAATTGTGATTACTATAAAATGTCGATTTAATCCCGAAATATCTTCAATTAATATTTCGCAATGAGAAATTCCCTAAAATACCACCAAAAAAGTTTTATTTCCAAAAATACCACCAATTTTCTAAAGTTCCATAAATACCACTAAAAGTTTCAAAAATACCATTAATTTTCAAAAGTTCTAGAAATACCACAACCTCAAAACTTGATTTTTAAGAGCTTAGAATTTAAATTTTTGGGTTTGGGTTAACTATTGTACAATTAGGGTATAGTTTTAGGGGTTAGGATTTAGGTTTGGAGTTTAGGGTTTTACTTTTGAATATTTAAAGTTAATTTTAATTTTGTGGTATTTGTGGAAAAATGGTATTTTTGGAACTTTTGAAAATTGATTGTAATTTTAGAATAAAAACTTTTTTTGGTGGTATTTTTGAGAATTGTCTTTTGCAAAAAGCAGTCCATGTCAAACGGTAAAATTACATCGGTAAAACATTATATTGATAAAGATAATATATTGTAGGGAAAGCGAAACATTTTTTTAGAAAGTGATACCAAAACAAGGTAAAGGTAGTATTTTGGACATGATAAACGAGGTACAAGAGAGACACGATGCAGTAAAAGAGATCAAGAAAAGTTTGAACGAATTGCACCAAGTATTTGTTGATATGGCTGTGTTGGTTAAGCACCAAGGTGAACAGCTTGATGATATTGAAGGTAATGTGAAACGAACCAACTCTGGTTACTTCGCTAATTTTTTTATGTTTTAATATCTTTTGTAATGTTTTGGTTGGTTCTGTTTTTTATATATCTAATGCCATCGGAACAAAAATATTTTTTGTATTATGAAGCGCAATAATGAACTTTTTCCACGATATTGCATTTTTGATTTTGCTAAAGAAAATCACACGTTGAATATGAAACATTCAATCTTTACGTTGCACATAAACGTAAGATCGAAATGTTCATGAATACATGAAAAATGAACGGAGTGATTAAATATTTCTATTACAAGATGAGCACTGAACAAAACCTCTTCTTTTACCTAGAAGACTGAACTATTTAAAGGTCACATAATAACAAACTCTTTAACCACTTCTAATAAACTTTCACGTTTAAGAATATTTAATAAGCATAAAGTATTTAAACAAACTCCAAACATTTAAAATCAATGTAGACAATTGAATCACATCCGAAAAAGATTCAGAAAACTAAGTTTTTCAATTTAAAAACAAAACAGAACCTTGTCCAAAAAAGTTTAAGAGGTAGTAAAAAGGTGATGCAACAATCTTTGGTTCATGAACTATCATTGTTTGCTTCTTTGGATTACTTTATAGCTTGATGTGGTACTGGTTCCATTCCCTACAAAATCAAAAGAAACAATAGTTCAAAATACACCATATAAATCCACCAAAATCGATTAAACCAGATGAGTTACAGAGTTTCCTACAACAATTGATCCCAAATTTATTTTTACACAGTAGAGATCAACTTCTTAACTTACAAATAAAAGTCTTCTGTAACATATTTAGTTTAGTACAAATAAGCAAGTTCCAAAACTAGCAGCATATTGTTCTCTAGAAACTTATTAGGATAAGAACACTTACTTAATTGATGGATAGACGTGGGACACAAAAGTCGCAAAGAAAAGCTGTTGGCTGTATTCCCCGAGCGTAGTCGGCAAACATCCTGGTCATAGCCACATTGACAAACTGAAACTTGTTCTTGTACCAAACCTTGACAGTGGCAATGGACTTTCCCTGGATCTTCTCCACGCCAACTAGTATCCCATCTCTAAGTCCAACATAGCCAGTAGCCCCTCCAGATGAGCCACAGTAAACTCCCTACCCACACAATACAAATGAACAAATCGTTCACATGTTTAATCACATTTTTACTGAATTTAAGTAACACAACTTACTTCTCCAACAAGATCAATCTGTGGACTGAACACATGCAGTTTTGCTCCTACCGGTTGATCCATCAACAAGTCACATGCTTCCTCCATAGTCTTAGCCTCAATCACTTGTCCTTTCATGGAAACAAGAGCAGGTTTACGCGATGATCCCAAACATGGCCAATCTTCTGCTTTCGGTATGCCATTCTTCAACGCAAACTCTAGGCATTTTTTGACAGTGAGATTGGAATGTTTTCCTCGCTTCTTCTTCTTGTTCTTGGTACTTGCATTGTTCAGCAGATACCGAGCTGAGTACTCAGTATACACACTGTCAAGCTTAAGTTCAAGACGTGCAGAGCTTATGAGAGCAGCCGCTACGATAGCCGCAGAAGCAGATGCATCTTCAATACCAAAACAGAAACCGAAATGAATCAAATGCATGTAAAGTCGATTTCTTTTCATCTTAGAAGAGTAGGCATGAGTTAAAAGCAAATCAAAATGAAATCACCATGCTCTTTGTCCTCAACCCCTCTGGATCTGGGACCCCTTGCCGATATGAAATTGGGATCATAGGGGATGATTTCCATCTGCAGTTAACATATAATGAATGGCAAAAAGTTATGTTATTCATTTTCCTCAAAATCAAGACATTTGCTTCCAAATAGCAAAATCAAGTAGAAAGAAGGCAATCGAATAAAACATAGAGAGAAATATAACAAACTCAGAAAGAACACGAACACGAACTAAGTAGCAAGCAGAAACATAAACCCTAAAACGTGACTAAAAGTTCGTCATGGTTCACTAATCGGACTTACAAGGGAAATCCACAAGCAAATCGAAAGCGAATCAAAGAGAGAAACAAAATAAGAGAATGGAGAAGCTTACCGGAGACGGAGAGAGCAAAAATGGCGTAATCGGAAGAGCAGTCGCAAATCGCCACTTGAACTCTCAAAGCGTACAAAATGAGAGAAAGTTCTCGAAGCCTCTAAACCTTCGCCAAACCCCAAAACGACGTCGTCGAGGACATTTCATTGATACGTCGCCGTTTCATGTTGTCACTTGTTCTTCACATCTAGTTTCTCAACTCATGGCTCAAGACTTCACTTGTTCTTCACATCTAGTAATTACAAAAAATATGCATCCACCAATAAAACAAATTATAAATGAGTTTTTTTTGTGTAAAACTAACCTTAGTCTAGTTGAATTTATCCTTCTTTTTAACCCTGTTATATTGGTTTTTAACTTTTGATACTGAGTATAGTTTTGTTATATGTCTCTTCTACGAGACTAATGCCGGCAAAATAGAAAAACAGTGGAAAAAAAGTATCCAATACCACTTCGTACTAAGATTAGATAGAATGTTGTGGCTCTCTTTCATTAAAAACGAAATAAAAACCTCAAGGTTTCATCAAAGACTACATGCAAAAGTCCAAAAGATAACATAATGATTCTCCTACACTCAAAACCCAAAACAGAAGTTGATAGCTCAAAGAAACCACATCACTTGGCAGCAGAAGCATGCTTGGCCTTGTTGTGAGACTCAAGTGCATTACCGGAGTTGAATGTCCTGAGACAAAACAAGAGAATTGTTATTAACAGCAGAAATATTAACCAAGGAAGAGACCGAATTAAAGAGAGAGAGAGAGAGAGAGAGAGAGAGAGAGAGAGAGAGAGAGAGAGAGAGAGGGAGGTCTCACTTCTTGCATGAACCGCATGAGACTTGACTTGCCGACTTAGGGCTCTGGGTTGCAGTTGTGGGAGTCTTTCCACCCTTCTTTGCCGGGTGAGGTGTTGCGGTGTGTCCACCTTTCTTCTTCTCCTCTGTACCAAAGTAGAAATCTTCAAATGAGTTTCCAAATTCTAAAATTCGAGCTTTAAGTGTAAACAAGTCTTTTTTTATCCATACCTGTTTTCTTAGGAGTAACCTCTGATTTTGCCTTCTTAGCAGACACAGGTGTTTTAGGTGCTGCTTCATTGGTTCTCTTCTTGCTTGATTCAGGCTTCTAAACAAAACATGTTGAATAAAGTATGGTGAGAAAAAGATACAAAATATTTAAACAAAGTGTTGAAGAGACATAAGATTTATATACTTTCTTAGGTGTCTCCTCTTTTTCTTCCTCTGAATCCTCTTCGTCATCAGAATCGTCTTCATCAACTTCCATCTGCAAGAATCATCACATTACACATTTGTCATCATTTGTCAATACGTATAAATAGACAAAATCACAGAAAGCTACAGAAACTCACTCCTTCCTCTTCAGAATCAACCTCAGGCTTTGCATTCTTTTTCACCACGGCCGGTGTTGCCTTCGGTTTCACAGCAGCCTTGGCAGCATTCCCTGCACCGGAAAAAGTATTCGTTATTACCAACTATCAGAAAAACAACAAGTAGTCTCTACCAACTTCTTCCAGGAGAGATTAAATACCATTTGCGGTAATGGTGGCAGGAACTTCCACTTGCTCCTCTTCTTCCTCTTCCTCTGAATCTGTCAAAAAAACACATAACAATTCATCAGCAACAAACCAAAAACCAATATTACGACGATTCAACAAAAGAGAAATATCTTGCGACTCACCAGAAAAGTCCTCTCCTCCATCAGTGAAAACACAATCCATAAAGAGTTAAGGAAGCCAAGGAAAATTCAATTCAAGATTTGTATTAAAAGCCAAACACACAATCCATAAACATCATCACAAAACACTATCAAGGATATTCGATGTTTGGGGTGCTGTATCCAACAAAGTGGACACTTCCTTTTCCCCAGTTGTGAGATAGCTCAAACTCCGTATCGAAAACCAAATCACAGCTAAGCTGAGGAATACTCTCAGATAATAGAGTTCCCAAAACAAATTTCTGGTTTCCAACTTTCACATGCAAAGGAACAGTTTCTCCCTTCTTGCTTTTACATTCCCCAAGAGATGCCTACACAAGAAAATCAAGATTCTTATACTTGACCATAGAAACTCTCAATTATCAATCAACTCCAGTTTTGACACTGAACCTGAGATATGTGAATAAGTGTGTCTTCTTCAGGAGTCACTTTAAGTGGCTTCCCTGATTCAACTTCAACTCCTGATTACACCATTCAAACAAAAACCAACACCAACATCATCAGCTACAAGTATCACACCATTTCATATGGCTCAAAACTCTAATTGAAGCTACAAAGATGCGAAAACACAATCAAAGTAGCAGGAGATTGACATCTAACAAAATCTCAGGATTCAGTTGGTGGAAACAGATAACCCTAAATCGAAAAACCTAGAAAGCAAGTAGTTTTGAGGAAACCCAGAAAATTTCAGACAAGACTATCGATGAAATGACGGATATGGAGAAGATTCTTACCCCAGAACTCCATAGCTAACGGTTGAGAAAGAGAAGGTTGGAAGAAGTGAGGAATTAGGGTTTATGAGCAGCGAAGTGAGAAGAAGAAGAAGAAGAAGAAGAAGAAGTAAAAAGGGTTTTTGGAAGAATTTATAATCGAGAGGGTTTTAGTGGTTAGGTTAGGGTTCTTGTTCGACGCCGTTTTAAGATTATGCAAAATTTATAATGTTAACATATTTATTTCATTTTATTATGGATTTACTTTGCCATGTTGGGGCTTGTACTCTTTAAAAGCCCACATTCTTCAATTGTCGATACCCATTTCAAACATTGTTTCTTTTACATTTACCTTCGTTAATTTAAAGTATCCAATCTATTTTATTAAATGTGAAGTAAAAACGCTGACGTGGCATCTTCTGAGTGATTTTGAGGTGGTTAAGCCTTCTGCCATCGATTAATTTCTGACCATTGATTCCTTTTATTAAATCTCCACTTTCAATCCGATCTTGATATGCAGTTAGGCCTTTACGTTTTTTTTTCATAACCCATGTTTTTTATAGCCCATTAATTTTGACTTGAAACCCTAGATGACAAACAAATTCTTTTATATATATAAATGACTTTTAGGGTTTAGTTTAGTCATCAGATCTTCTTGCTTTTTTTGGTTCGTTTACTAATAGGTGATCATCCTCATAATTTCTTATTTCATCTTCTTGATGCAGGTTTGTCGTGATTCGTGGAGGTTGGTGATCCTCTTTTTGTTTAAGGTATAAATTGATTCTCGGAAAATCACTTCGTCTCAATTTCAGGTATGCACTTTCTTTGATTTTTTTTTTGGGTAGTAAAATCTCTACGGTTTTGATTCATCGATTCGTTTGTTTGTTGTTTTAATACTATTCTCTTTTCTTTTTGTTTTGTGTGTACATGTTTTTGAAACCTTTTTTTTTTATCACCCTTTTTTTTTTTTAAACTTAGATATCTATTTAGTGTTTTTTTTTTTTTTTGTTACATACTCTGATCAAACCTATCAATTCTCTTTGCTTCTTTTTTATATGAAAGTAGTATTACACATATCTTTGTTTTAAAATCAGCGGCTTCAAAAACCTATCTACAGTTTTCGTGCAGGTAAGTATGAAGATCCCATCTTTTCAGAACTTTTCTGAAACTTTTGGCACCAAGTTAATCTCTGCACTTTCCATGAAATCTTTGTTTTACCTTCCGAAAGGTATGTAATTTTATGAATTTAATTCATCAGTTCGTACTTAACAAAGTCATAGCATATTTACGGTGTAACTGACGGTGCTTTGATTGACTTATGCTTCAACAAGCTAAATCGACTGTAAACGAAGTAAACGAAGAAGACTCCAAGACAGAGTAGGAATAAACTAAATGAGAGACGAACACAAAATCAAGAAGCAACACTTTATAGAAAAAGACAACAATGGGGATACTCAAGTAACATAATACCTAAGAAAAGAATTCTGATCCCACTATTTTTAGGTACACTATCCTTCTTCTCATCCATTCTATAAATATTGAACATAAACCATGATTTGCATACATGGTCCCAAACACAATACACACTCACCTCTCGCATCAGTAGACTCCCTTGATAGCTGAAACTAGATGACAGGGTTTTTCGGGGAATCTTTTCTCATCTTCCTGAAGATTTTATTGACGACATTATTTATGCGTGGTTTAATACATTATAGAGGATCATCGTGATTATCACACTAGAGACAACAATCTAGGCATGAACGTCTCTCATACTCCAAAAAGATGGACTTTTCATCCAAGCTTTACGAATTCATGTATGACACTTCAAGGTTTATCTAAAACATTTTTGATCCCGTATGGAGGACCCAAAAGTTTTATCCATTTCAAGAATATCATACGGTCCGGCGAAAGAAAATACATTTCATATTAAAAAAGTATATGTTGTTTAATTTCGAAATGTATATAACTAATCTTAAACTAATGGAAGTTAATTAACCTAATATTTAATGATTATAGATTGTATCAGTTTTTTTTTTAACTTTTGTTTGGATCAGTATAGAACTTATGCTTGAGAATGTCTTTCTACTTACTTTGAGTAACTTTAGAGTGATTGGTTAAGATGATTTAGTTTTGTTCTTTTGAATCTTCCCCGTTAGTTGATTTCTTGGCATAACTAGTGGTTTCCCGCGCAAGGTAACTATAGAATTTCGTATCTATGTATAGGACCGGATAATTACTATATAAATTCTTCATTATATAAATATATTTTTCATAATTTAATGATGCATCCACTATAAGTTTTAAATCGACTATCCATGCACAAAATAATTAACACTCACAATAAGATTTTGTAGAAAATGGCTAAGTTCGATATATAGCCAAAAAATGAAAAAAAGATAAAACGTCTCAAAGCATATAATTTGTAATGGAAAAAATTTAGGTTCAAGAATATAGACTAATTTTGGAAATTATAGGACAATCTTTTATTGTGGTGATGACAAATAAAAAAGGTTACCATATATTAGATAATTATTATATGTCTATTATTATATGGATAATTTATATTAATTACACTTTTTTTTTAAAGTTCAATATTGATTTTCTAAATAAAATTTCTTTTGATTCTTATTAAGGTAAAGAGAATGAGAAGAACAAGAAGAACAAAGAGGGTGATGAAGGAGAATAAGAAAAGAGAAATGAAAAGAGAAATGAAAAGACAAATACAATATTTTAAGAACAGAAAAACGTAAAAGCAAGATTTATAAGCTTGATTTGTCATTAAAAGATTATAGTACATGAGAATTTAAGATTTTGTCTAAAATAAAGAAACATAAAATTTTGGAAAGGAATAGTATAGACAAAAATTGACAAAGAAATGTAAAAGAGTTTTTGTGAGAGTAAAAGAAGAGGGACGAGATTTATATGGAAAAATCTTTAAGTGAGTGAGAAAATTATTTTAAAATGCAAGAGTAATTTGTCAGAGATTGTAGACATAAAAATGAGTTTAAGAGATATTTTTGTATAATATTTTGAATTATTTTTTTCCTCTGTTTTACATGTGATATGTGACGAATTAGTTGCGAAATCTCAAAAAAAAAACGAAAAAGTTGCAAGAGTAGATAATATTTATTTTCAACTATGATAACAACTAATAAAAAAAAAGCGAGGTTTGACAATAGTTTCTTATCATTTGAATTGACCTCTCGTGATCATCTAAATCACATGAATGATCGCATATGTTTGAAAACAAAATCGATTGTAAAGAGGAAGACTCGAGTTTGAAATAGTTATTGAGCATAAATAAAAGCGTCTAAAGTGACCTTTTACGGAATGAGAGAGACTTGTATTTGATAGAAGCCCAAATACTAAATATTATCAATGTGAAGAAAAAGAAGAACTAAGGGAGATTTGTTTTTGAGGAAAAACGAAGAGGACGACGAAGGAGAATAAGAAGAGGCATATGAAAAGAGAGATACAATATCTTAAGAATAAATAGACGGAAAAGCAAGATTTGTATAACATGAGTTGTAATTAAAAGATTATGGTACATGGAAAATTGGGTTTTTTAAATAAAATAAAGAAACTTAGAATTTGGAAAGGATGAGCATAAGGAAAAAAATGACAAAGAAAGGTAAGAGAGTTTTGTGAGAGTAAAAGAAGAGAGATGGGATTTATATGGAAAAAAACCTTAAGTGAGTGAGAAAATTTTGTTAAGTTCCAAAAATAATTAGTCAGAGATTGGTAGATTTAAGAATGAGTTTAAGAAATTGTTTGGATATAATCTTTTGACTTGTTTCTTTCCTCTGTTTTGCATGTGATATGTGACAAATTAGTTGTAAAATCTCAAAAAACAACGAGAGAAGTTGCAAAAGAATATCATATTTATTCTCAATTGGGAGGACAACTAATAAGGAAAAATGGCGAGATTTGACATTGGTTTCTTATTATTTGGCATCTCATGACCATTTAAATCACTTGAATGGTTACGTATGTTTGAAAACAAAATCAATGGTGAAAAAGATAGAATCGAGTTTGAAAATGATTATTGAGCATAAATTAAATCTTTTTAAGTGATCTTCTACAGAGTGAGAGAGACTTGGGTTTGATAGAATAGCCTAAATACTAAATATTATCAATGCTCTAAATTGTAATAATGATGATAATGAAATAAGTGGTTTCATATATGAAAAAAATCAAATATTATGTTTTAAATTAATTGTTCTATAGGAAATTGGACGGTGATGTATTTTTTAATCGTGTGGTTTATGTATTTTTTTAATTGGACGGTAATAAACTAAAATGACCTCAATAAAACAGAAGGTGGAGAAGAGAAGAATTTTTAGAAGTGAAATTCATACCATTATTGTGTGTGATAATAATAAAATATAATATTATCATTTAAAAAAAATTGTACCATATAAAAAATTAATTATTATTCAGTTTTATTGAGGTCATTTTAGTAAATTTAATATTCAAAAAGTGTAGTTTACAAAACTTAAAAATAAAAGTATATTTTTCAAATTTAAAAACACAAAAAGAGCATTTTTCCAAATTTCCACTAAAAATTAATTACCGAATAGAACCGTAAAAACGATTCATAACTTTAATCGAATCGATATCTAATAAAAACCAATATAGTATTGTTTTACATTGAACTATATGCTTAAACAATCATTACCGATTGGTTAAAAGTAACAAAGTATGTTTAATGGATTATAAAAAAAACAAGTTAAGATGAGATCATTTATAGAAAACAGAATCATGGATATGAATAATAATGGGGATCTAGGAGAGAGCATTGGAAGGAAGGTGGGAACACAGCTGTGAAACAATGTCGGAAGCGTTGACTTAGATTGGAAACTCTGACAAACAGACAATACTTTTTGCATTTATTCTTTTATTAATTTGTAAGACTTTGATTGGACCACACATTTTCAATTATTTAGTGAAACTTGGGCACTCGCCCAATTACAAAAGATTTCTTTGTCCCCCTTAAACCTCAATCATATTTCATTACAACATTTTTAAATCCAATAATATTATGTGATTCGTATACATATTGAATCATTATCGATGTAATGATTCATGTAAAAATGTGGCAACATTTGTGGTGCTTGAACTCTCGAGGCCAATTTTGGTTTAGTTGATCACTCAGATTCCAAATGATTTGCTTTAGTAAATTTTTTTTTAGAAACAAATAATCTATAATTGAAAACTATAGTTTAATCTTGCATTTTGGTTCGAGCTTTTCTTACCAACGATTTGGTTCGATTTTACATTTGTAAATTTGGTTACTGTTGTTTTAGTCTATGGAATCTGATGTTGTAAAGTTAGTTTAGTTTCACATTCCACTTGCACTTTGGAATACAGAGAAACTTTTTTTTTTTTCGTGTGGTATATTACAGAAAACTAATTTTATAAAAAAAAAACTACAAGATGGACTCTTCTCGACTCGGGTGTATTTATAAATGGTATATGCCTATTTCTCACATTCTCTCTCTCACAGCCAAGAACATGAAGCAAACCTTGTGCCTCAAAGTGTGTATTCTCTTCTTCATCTTCCTCATTTTTTCTACAAGCTCGACTGCAATTCGAAGAGGTATGTTGAATATGGTAGTGATTATTTATTGAAAATGATTTTATCTCAATATATAGTAAATAATCTTCCTTCAACTCTAAATCTGAATCTTTAATTAGGAGCAGAGGATCCAGAGCTGAATCCATTAGTTTCAGCCATACCACTAGAAGATGACTCATTTGATGTAAGTCCATCTCCAATTATTTCACCATGTTCCTTATTTTCCCAAAACCTTGAAAAAACATATGCTTGAATAAACTAAATATTGCTTATTAGTGTTTTACTTTCCTACACTGAAATTTGGACTTGAAAATGAAATAAAAAATAAAGAAAAATGAAATTCGATGGTATTTGTTTTCTCCTAATTGTAATATATAATAGGGGTTTTTTTTTTTATTGCAAAATACGGATAATGAGTTAATGAAAAAAGTAAGTAGTTTGTAATATATGCAGCTTCAGAGATAATATTTAAACCATGCAAAAAAAATTTGTTCTTGAATATATAGAAACTGATGGGGATGGATGATTGCGGAGAAGGAGAAGAAGAATGCTTAAGGAGAAGGATGATTACTGAAACTCACTTAGATTACATTTACACTCAGCACCATAAGCATTGACACTTCTTAACCTCATTATATGTCTGTGTGTATTATTAATGTTACTTATTAGATATGTTGTTGTACTTGTACATGAACTCCTTCTGTGTCCACCAATTTTGTTTTTCTTCTATTTCTTTTTAGCTGTATTAATGATGTAAAATTATGTAGTGAATGAATTAATGTTCCAAAATTCACATTATGAGTCTTAAGTCACATTCTATTATACAGGTTGGGACATAAAATATGCTTACATCAAACTCAATTAACGATTTAGAGGGGAAAGGAACCTCAAGAACTTTCGCAGCGATACACCGTATGTTCTCAGTCACAACTATGGAGTAATAAACACGAAAAAACCCAGGAAAAAACCAACTTCAAATTGTGTCTGTACAAAGGATATATGGATATATGAGAGAGATCTTTTGTAATCTTGGACATGTTTTTCTATGGTATAAACCTTCCACGATTGGTTAAACGACTTCTCGCTGTACCATTTGAAGGCTTGTCGTCCTCGAGTGAAGTTTTCTCACGAGCATAAATCGCCCTGTGCGGTAGATGAAGTGAAGTTAACAAGTGTTTGATTTATATGTAGTTAAAGAATCTTGTTGGAGTTTATAGTAACCTTGGCTTGTGGTTTTGGGAGTTTCTGGAGAGGTTTCTTTGCGAGTTCTTCAATTTCAAGGCCGGTTCAACGAGTATATGCTCGTTGTCTGTCTCTGATGAATCACTCTTGAGTGTTGAATCTGATTTGTCACCGGCACAGAGATCAGAGAACAAGCTGATACCCACATCGAAGTTTTGAAACCTTGAGTGTATCACATTGTGGTTGGTCCCCTTTTGTGTCTGATAACTTCCGACCCTTGTTTCAGAATCCGCCTCAGAACGTAAACTGATCCCAACATCGAGTTTTTGAAACCTAGCTGGCGATGGTTGCTTTGCCTTGGCTTTACTGCTCTCAGCTTTGGTCTTCTTAAGTGTGTGCCTCATATGTTGTTCGTCAATCTCAGGGAAGAGCTTACGAGCGCTAAGCTTCTGCTGATTTTGCAATGTCTCTGAGGTGTTATCACGGGGATCTATACGAATCCTGTTTTCTGCTGATGGGTTCATTGGGACAGTTGAAAAAGATTTGGCTACTTGTACTCTAGCTGGAAATGGTGTTCTTGAAACCGGAAGGTTTTGAGTAGCTTCCGGCTTATTCCTACTTTTGATGGAAGATGCTCTATCCGTAGATATTGACCTCCTACTCGGAGGAGATGGCGATCTCGGATTTAGCCTCTCTTCTGCTATGTTCGGCTTTTTTGGGCTTGCTTCTCTGTTTCTCAATGCAGATGGAAACCCTGACTTTCTCAGCTTCCCAGTTGAGCAACTTCTGGTCTGTAAAAACGTGTTCACCAAACTGATTAGATAACAATCTTTATTGCCAACTTAAATTCTTCGAGTGATTTTACCTCGTAGCTTCTGGTACTTTCGTTTGGCTGTGGACTTGCCTCAGTCTTTGTTCTTGGGAGATGGAAAGGAGAAACTGCTCTTGCTTTCTGACATTCAGTCGTGTTCCGGAGAATGTTACCTCCTCGCAATTGTTCAAGCTCTGCTTCCTTCTTCTCCATTGCCGATTTAAGGCTGGATATCTACACATATGAAAGAAAAATTGTTTACGATATATAGTGTTTCCCGTTGCAAAATCGAAAATGAAACGGTTGTTATAATGACCTCATCCTTAAGATCTCGAATTTCACCAGTTTCCTTGTTCGATCGGGCTGCTCCAAGTTCAATGGACGCAACCCTTTGGGCGAACTTAAGGGTGCTTATAGTCTCTCCTACCGCATTAACTTCAGGGTTAATATGCACAAACATTAAAGTTTTGGCTTGCCCACCTGCACATTATTCCATATAATGAGAGATGAAGCTACAAAAGAAAACAAAGCACGATGAACAAATGGTTTACCTAAGGAATCTTGCAGAACTTGTGTAAGCTTGCTATTTCTATAGGGAACATGGGAACTCTTTTGTGCAAGTGCTGATATGACATCTCCTAGTGCAGACAACGATTTGTTAATGTGTTGAGCTTCTTTGAGTCTTTCGCCCACAGCTTCGGATTTTTCTACTCTTTCACTTCCAGCCAAATCCACTAGATGAAGGCAACCTCTTAAAATGGATCCTGATGCCAACTCTTTTCCTTGGACATGAACGGTTAAGACACTGCAGTACAATATACAGCAGTTCAATAACCATTACATGATCAAAGGCAAAGTTTACATGATCATATACAGAATTACCTATGAGAGCGGCTGCTCCTCTCATTCAAAGCTGTGGCGCCCACTGCGCGATTCTTTTGGCCAATCCTCATCAAATCAAGAACATCTCGCGTACTAGAAACTGGAACCAGGCTTGCGTCAGGTACATTAAGGCCATTGAGTTGAGAATTATTACGTATGTCTAATGTGAGAAGCTGGTCAAGGAAAACTCAAATGAAATATGCAGATAATAAAACTCAAGATTTCTTCATTATAAATTATATGAAAGGATATCTTCTGGAAGAACCATCACTGACTAGTAGATCTCGAACTTGTTCATTGTATATTTCAATCATTTGTACTCCGATTTCATAAGTCACCACATGTGTTCGTGCGTTTGAAATATGGAAGAGATCACGTAGAGCTCGGTAGTTCACGCCCCAAGTTGTCTCAGTCATCAAATCTGGCCCACTCTGCAAGTGAAAATGTAATATAAACAAACAATGTCTGACGGTTTGTGGGAGTCACAGTGCAAGCAGATGGAAATGGTCATACCATCGTATAGGTTTTCCCTGAACCAGTTTGCCCGTACGCAAAGATGCAAACATTGAATCCATCAAGGACGGACCTTATTACAGGTTGAGTGTCGGTGTATATTTGCTCTGGCATGTAAACAACCAAATATCAGTATCATAGACAAGTAAGCATTCCTCTATGTAGTTAGGTGGTGCAAAACCAACCAATTTCAAGCCAAGTCGCATATAAACAGAGTCTCAAACTATTTTTTAGGAATATAATCTCGTGTAGATGGTCGTCATTGCAATAACAGAAAATAAAACGTACCTTGTGAGACGTTTTGTCCAAATACTTTGTTGAAGGCAAAGATTTTCCGTGCATCTTTTTCCTGCTTAAAAGGATTGGCAATCATAATATTACCATTTTCTCCAATATAATCCACAGTTGATTGCATATCTTTCTGTCCTGGTAAGAAAGGTCTGACTCTGCAGTAGACTCTTATGGTCCCTAGAGTACATCGATAACATAAGTCAATACACCAGAAAGTAGTAAAAATCAAATGCAAGGATGTAACAGGTGGTACCTTTAAGATCTTGGACCTCATTGTAAAGTAAGCGATTTTCCTCTAGAACCTTGTGGTAAGAAGAAGATGTAACTTCCATGGCCTTAACGTGATGGACTGCCATAAGGTGATGGAGATTTACCATCAAATCCTTAATTACCGACAAGAAGAAATTTGGGTAAGAAAATTCATTACCTATCCTTTGAATCTCTTCCTGCCATTCTGACTGCATCTGTTTAACTTGGCATCTTGTTTCCACAAAATTTGATTTAACTTCCTACATGAGTGCAACCAAGAATCCGGTAAGCATGAATGCAAGTACAAATGAGAAGATTCAAAGCAAGAAAACTCAAACTCCTAGTATTGGAAGAGAAAGGTATATTTTCTGACCTCCAGCTCTTTCTGTTGAAGACCAAGAGCTTCTGCATGACCAGGAGAAAACTCGCGGACGCTTGGTCCAGTAAACTCAGGCTTTCCGCGACAGTTACAAAACTTTGAAAACTCCTTGGAAACCAAATCTTTTCTGTGGTGAAGATATCTGTAGACTGCTTCTAAAAACTCTGGTCTTGATAGATCCCCGTTATCACATTTCATTATCTTCTTTAGAAACGAACCTAACTGCAAGTAGATACCAGAAACTAATTCTAGATCCTGGAGAAATGTCTCGACATTCGAAAAGAAACCCATGACGAGTAAGAAGTACCTGAGTCCCCTGAGAAACTAGTATTGCTGAGAAATCCTTAACCACCCTGTTGAGCAAGGTATCGATCACCTATAAGAGTAACCGAAATTTGAGAAGGTGAATAACAGAGCAATCAAACTCAACTCAAACATGTCTTACCTACCATTTCATTTAAAGGCAGATTGTTGATCCCATCATTCTCCTTGACGTAAGCGTTTAGAAGCTGAAGCGCGAAATGATCAAAAAGAAAGGCCATAGAGATTGCAGTTTCAGTCTCCTCAGTTGAAATTTCATTAGAAAGGTGAAGGAAATCCAAAAGCTGGTCATACTGAGAAGACTCAGATTCATCCAAAGAGACAGACTCATCGGTGTTGGTTTCACTACCAAGCCCATACTGTGGTGGAGAGCCTTTTGGATGTAAAGAGACTATCCTTACAGTCCCTCCATACCTCCATACTCCTACCCCACCTGCCTGTTTCCACTCATAAAACCCTTTCAAACACAAAATGCAATCTACTACTTTGTTCGACGACCCTCCCTGCAAAAAAAACAAAAAAACAAAAAACAAAAAGACTATCAACCTTTCATATCCTAAACAAGTTATGAAATGCAGCATAAGAAAGAAACAACAAAAGAGAGCCATTACTGGAACATTATCCTATCTGGGGAATTTCAACAAACACTTGATATGCATATATACAATATAGAATCTGACAGTGAAAGAAAAACCTTTTCGAGATCAGAAGCTCCAAAAGTTAAAAGCTGCATATCCTCAACAGCTTTAAGAAAGTTCCTCATGTTCTCAAAATACTGAATCGCGGATTGAGCCGCTCCTTCCGCATACTGAATAGCTAACGTAACAGGATTCTCCACCACCTTACCTCAACAGTCAAAATCAAAATCAATAGTAATCTAACAAAACTCTCTTAATCCAGTAACGAAAGAGAGTAAACCGGATTAGAAATCGGACCTTGAGAACAGAACCGGGATTGACTTTGTTGAGGACGTTGCAGAGAATGAGGCCGTTGCGGAGGGCAAGACTGAACTCTTCTTCCGACGGTTTTTCCGGCAGTGTCGCCGCCGCGCCTTGGTCCATTTGTCTTAGCCATGCCACCGCTTCGTACCTTCTCTTAGCTTTTCAATTGTGACAATTCAAATACAATTGTGAGTATTTATATCCTAACGGAAACTAAAGGCGGGAAATAAATTGGGCCTAAATATTGATTAAAAGCCCACAATCTAGCTTAATGGGTTTCAATTGAGTCCATATTCTATTATTATTTTTACAACTTATTTTTCCTCGGGTGAATTTGTTAAATAACAAAGAAAAAAAAAAACTAAAAAACTAACAAAATGACCTAGATCCAATGGCCCTTATTTTGCCACATATGCCACATTTGGTTAGTTTTTAAGATTTAATTTTTTTCTATGTTATTTTTGCCAATTACCCTTTTTCCTTTTTAGGAGATAAAGTTGAAAGAGAGAGAAAAAAAAAGATTTGGGAGATTACGGAAAAATTGAAATGTATGTCCACAAGAATAAAGTCGTGGTGACTATATAGTTGTAACGGATTACGTAAATGTGTATCACCAAACATAAAGTAATAAGAGTAAATAATTATTAGTTTTGTGGTGGGTAACCCTCTAATGAAAGCAATTTCGTAAAGCAATTTCTAAACGGCTTTCTATATATAATTCAAACCCAACGTATTTTTTTCTTGAGTCACAAAGCTAATTTAATTTATATATTATGGTCCATCCGCGACTTCTCTTTTCTTTAACTTTTTCTATGATTTATCTTCATTTTCATTAATTAAAAACAGTTTGAAAAACAAAAGAACAATGATGAGACAAACCTGTTTCTTCAGCTTTTCGTTGAGCAAGCTCATAATCTCCATTGCTTGTTGTGTACACCAAACCCTTTAATCCTCTCATTAATTCTTGTGGCATTTTTCCCCCTCTCTTCTTTTATTTCAACAATACTCATTAAGTTATCAAATTAAGCAACATTAACACAAATGGAAAAAAAGTATATGAATTGCTTCTTTTGTGCCCATTTTGCATTTTGCACAACAGCTTCTAACTCTTAGAGGCAATCCACATGGTTCTCAAACACAACTAATTTATAATCTGAAAATAATAATCCATAGAAGAAGTGTTTTTTTTTTATAGATCTCTAAATCAAACTAATTAGGATAACTATTGTTACCTCACCCAGAAAATGAGTAGGATAACTAGTAATTCAACAATGGATCGAAGTGGAATAATAGAGAATTGAGACGAACCCTTATTAGAAGTGCAAAAACTGAAGGGACAAGTCAATCCTCGATCGGACGATGTAGTTCATCGATCACACCATTCGAACCAAGACGTCATAACTTCTAAGAAGAGAAACAAGAGAGAGAGAGAGAGAGAGAGAGAGAGAGAGAGAGAGAGAGAGAGAGAGAGAGAGATTTGTGTAGAGAAAATTTCAAGTTAATTCTCTGCCTTTTTATGTTTTATAACGGTTAGAAGAAGATAGAAAAGGAGAGACGTGTATACAGAAAATTAACTGTTGGTTCACTTCACTGTCTATTTGTTTATATATTATGATTTTTATTATTTATCAATCTTATTTGTACTGTTTATACGTGTGTACTTCGCATTTTTTTCCATTTTATATATCATGTAGGAGTATTTTTTTTGTTTGATAAAAAACACAAAATGTGTTGTTTGATATGCTTTTTATTATTATTATCGTCTCTCAACATAGTTTGGCATTTCTCTTTGAGTAATTAAGGTAAGAGATAAAATATAGTTCTGTTTATCTCACATTAATAAATCTTAAAATAATAATTCATAGTGTTATGACGAGAAAATTGCTTAGCGGGGAGTATTCAATCTTGTATTTGGAAAGATTTGATTTTAATTGAGTTTTTAAATGATTTTGGGTAATTTAAGTAAGTTGTTGTGATTTGAGTTTTCAATACATATATCCATTATTGTATTTTAGACTACTAAACCGTTAAAATTCACACAAAATATGAACCTTGATGATATGGGACAATAAAGACATGTACATAACATATACTCTCTCTGTTTTTATTTGTTTGATTTTCTAGAGTTTTTACAAATATTAAGAAAACATATTAATGGTTAATTGTAAATGTCTTATTTTTTGCAAAAAACAATTTTCCATAACTTTAAACCAATAGTAATCTAATAAAGTCAATAAATATGTCTTGAAATCTACAATTCACCATTATACATTCATTAAAAACGCATTGAAAAAGTGAAAAATCAATCTTTTAAAAATATTTTTTTTCCTAGAAAATCAATTAAAAGAGAACGGAGGTAGTATATACTTAGTAGTTAGTATACATTGTGTATTGGTTTTATAGTTTTAGTTACTAGTAAATAGAAGTAATTAATTTTCAAAACACGTTATTTTTTTTCCTTGATGATGCAGGATTATAGGATGGTTGACCCTTTATAAAACACGTGGCGTGTATCCATAGAAGTCAGCTAGTGAAAATTCTGGTCGTATTACGTATGTGGACCTACCTGATACCTAACTAAGCAGCATGGCCATACCTAGGGGTAGGCAAAATATCCGAAACCGAAAAACTGAATCGAATCCGACCGAAATTACTCGAACCGAATTCGAACCGATTTTTTAAAAATATCCGAACGGATCCTCCATACTTAAAACCAAAAACCTGAAACCGAATCCGAACGGAACCGATGACCGAACGGGTACCCGAAATATACAAAACATAAACAAACCTAAATATATTTAGAGTTAAAGTAGGGTGTGTTCGTATAGTTTCTGTAATTTTTATAATTTTTTCTTTATTTTTTTATCAATTTGGATATTGTATATACATTTCGGTAAACATAACCAATTTATCTTCTTATATGTAATATTACTTTTTTTTTTGTTATTTTGTTTAGAGTATTTTTGGATAATTCGAATACCAAATAATTAAATTGAACCAAGTGAAAAAGAAACTGAACGGAACCGATAACCGAACGGGTACCCGAAATATACAAAACATAAACAAACCTAAATATATTTAGAGTTAAAGTAGGGTGTGTTCGTATAGTTTCTGTAATTTTTATAATTTTTTCTTTATTTTTTTATCAATTTGGATATTGTATATACATTTCGGTAAACATAACCAATTTATGTTCTTATATGTAATATTACATTTTTTTTTTGTTATTTTGTTTAGAGTATTTTTGGATAATTCGAATACCAAATAATTAAATTGAACCAAATGAAAAAGAAAGCGAGGTAATTATAAACTTTTGGAGTAGTTTTTAAATATTTTTGACAATTTTTTGGTATTATGGATAATCCGAACCCGACCCGAACCTAACCGAAACCGAACCGAATCCGATCCGAAGTTTTCTAATACCCGAATGGGTATTATATCTCTAAACCGAAATACCCAAAAATCTGAAATACCCGATCCGAACCCGAACGGGCACCCAAATACCCACCCCTAGCCATACCCTAAAACAATTATTTTTTTAGAATAAATCATGTGGTCATTTGTTAGGTGAGTTTCTCTTTTAAGGAATAAGAATATATATATATATATATATATATATATCGATATATATGTTATTATTATTTTTTTAAAACGTTATTGCAATCGTATAATTTTTGCTCATTCTTTAGGTTTTGTCATAATGGTTCACTGAACCGTTAACGATATTTTGTAAAGATATGAAATCAAATATCTGATTGCACAAGAAATGTTTCATGGTCTTCGTACCAACCAAGCTTGTCGAGGAGATTTTATGGCTATTAAGACGGATATGAGTAAAGCTTATGATAGGATAGAATGGGATTTTTTGGAACAAGTTCTTCACAAGTTGGGTTTCCACCTTACATGGATAACATGGATAATGTGGTGTGTCAGATCGGTATCATATCAAGTCTTGCTGAATGGACAACCAAGGGGTCAAATTATCCCCAATCGCGGATTGAGGCAGGGTGATCCGTTATCACCATACCTCTTCATCATCTGTACTGAGGTTCTCATCGCGAATATTCGTAAGGCAGAGAGGGTTGGCTTACTAACAGGCATAAAAATAGCTTATCGTAGTCCTGCAATCTCTCATCTGCTATTTGCAGATGATAGTCTATTTTTTTGTAAGGCTGAAGAGGCTGAGGGGAAGGTCATATTGGAGATTTTCGGAAGTATGGGATGACATCGGGGCAGGAGATTAATTTTTTGAAATCTTCAATCATGTTTGGGCATGACGTCCCCTCTACAATAAAATCCCAAATGAAGACAATCTTAGGGATCGATAATGAAGGTGGAATGGGGAATTATTTAGGTATTCCAGAGAGCTTGGGAGGCTCCAAAAGCCAGATTTTCAACTATGTTACTGAAAGACTAAATGAACGGGTGAACGGTTGGTCAGCAAAATTATTGTCTAAAGGCGGTAAAGAGGTTATGATTAAGTCGGTGGCATTGGCCCTACCAACCTATATTACGTCTTGTTTTCAGCTACCACAGACGTTAACTTCTCAGTTAACAAGTGCCGTAGCAAATGTTTGGTGGAGTTCTAATGGGACCAATCGAGGTTTACATTGGGTTGCCTGGGATAAATTATGCTTGCCCAAAGAGGAGGGAGGACTTGGATTTCGGTCACTACAGATGTTCAACTCAGCCCTGATGGCTAAACAATTATGGAGGATGTACAAGTTTCCTAATTCGTTGGTAGCCAGAGTGATGAAAGGAATGTATTTTAGGAACTGTCACCCGCTTATGGCAAAAACGCCTCGAGCCCCATCGTTTGGGTGGAGAAGCCTATTTTCTGCCAGAGGGTTACTCTTCCAATGTAGTCGTAAGTGCTTAGGATCTGGACATGGAATTTCAGTATGGAAAGACCAATGGATTCCAGATACTTTCCCTCGATCGGCGAAGGGACGGGGAAGAATTTGGCATCCTAATATTATGGTCAATCATTTAATTGACCCTGTATCAAACGATTGGCATTTACCGATCCTTCAAGAGTTTTTGGAACCAGAGGATATAACTCGGATAAGGGAACTGGAGATTAGTTCAAGATTCATGGAGGATTACTGGATTTGGCATTTTACAAAATCGGGAAATTATACAGTTAAGTCGGGATACCAGGTGGCTAAAATGATAAAAGAAAGAGAGTCTGAGGCGATACTAAAGGAACCTAGTATCACTCCTCTGCTAGCACATGTGTGGCGCGTTCTGTGTCCACCTAAGATTCAACATTTCATGTGGCAAATCTTAACCAGTTCAATGGCGGTGACAACGCGGTTACGGCAACGAGGTATTGATTGCGATATAGTTTGCAAAAGATGTGATGGAGATGAGGAGTCGGTTAATCATGCGATTTTTGAATGTTCGATAGCTCGGAGTACGTGGGACTTGGCTTATTTTTTTATGGATACCGATAATTTTCCTTATTCGTCGGTGTATGCCAATATGGACTTCCTGTTTTGGCGGAGTCTTAAGAGACGGGAGGTGACCGGAAATCACGAGTTATTCCCATGGATAGCATAGTTTTTATAGAAATCGAGAAATAAAAAAGTTTTCCAAGGCATAGACACGGACACAAAAGATATATTGAGTCAAGCAGTAAATGAATGTAAGGTATGAAATGAGGCACAAACACAGGCGTCTCACTCGGTGGCACAAGTTCCAATGGTAGATTCTCCGGCAGGGATTCCAAGTTGCAAGATAGATGGCTCTTGGAAGAATACAGATAACACATCAGGGATAGGGTGGTCTTATCACCAGGGGTCTCAAGGAATTTTACTAGGAGCAAAAGGAATCAGGCGAGTACGGTCACCCCTTCATTCAGAGATAGAAGCGCTTCTATGGGCAATGAGCAGCATGTTAGAGAATAATGTGCCATGCCAGAGGTTTGAGACAGATTGTGTGGATCTTCTAAACTTCTCTCAGTCACCAGAGGATTGGCCGGCGCTCACTATTCTTGCAAGCAGATTTGAAGACCTTCGTGCATCTTTCCCTCAGTTTTCTCTCTCGTTGATCCCCCGTACATCAAATGTTCAGGCGGATGCTTTAGCTAAATCAGCTCGTCTACGGGCTTCTACTTTGTCTTATGTAAACAATATACCTCCACTTTGGGTGACCAATCGGGAGTATTTCTTTTAATTAATGTTGGGTTGAAAAAAAAAAAAAATATATATATATATATATATATATCTGTTTTCAAAGATTTTATGTTACAACACCACTTACACGTTAACAGATTCAAACAATTTTGCAAATTTAAATGATGAATTTAAAATGCTGGGATTTTTATCTATATAAAAAAGAAAATGGAAAAGAAAAAGCACATATGAATAGTGGATGTTGGATCCTGTGGAATTCAAATGATTACGGGCGGCACAAAAAAATGCTTTGGAGATTGCTCTTTTTCGCATTTTCTACACAAATTGGCGGACCAACTAATTGCCACTAAACAGTAATCACATAACATTTGCAAAATACACATACAAACTAGTGGTGTTGTAACTTTATCTCTTCATGATCGTCTCATGCTAATTCTTAAGATTTATGTGTATCCAGTTCTAAGGCCATGTTCATTGGTGACACCGTCGTGTCTTAAGAAGTGTTCTTATAATATAAAATTATTAAAACACACACTCTCTCTTCCTTTTACTCAACTTTATACCTTCTCTTTCATCCTTTTACTCAACTTTATACCTTCTCTTTCATCCTTTTACTCAACTTTAATTAAAAACACTCTCCAAAAGTGTCTAATTTTAGACACTCTCTCTCCTCTTTAAGAACACTTCATCATCATCTACTCAATTTTTATTAATTTTATATTTCAATATACCCCATAAAAACATTCTCTTTCTTTTTTTTACTCAAATTTTAATAATTTTATATTTTAAGAACACCCCATAAGACACCATAAGATCTCCAATGAACATGCCCTAAGGCCATCAACAACAATTGTTCTTAATTTTTAGTTCTTAACAATTTTTTATATTAAATCTTCTAAGAACAGCTCTAAAAGCAGATCTAAAAGTGTTTAAATAAGAACAGTTCTTCAACAAATCTTACCAAAATCAACTTTTTCTTTAATTTTTTTTTACTTAAGAACATCTTAAGAACTCCTTAAGAACCATGGTTGTACATGCTCTAAATAAATAGGCCATGAGTACATTAGCTAATATCTCATATAGATCATTCAATGTCTTCCCATATGTTCAATGTGACATGTTTTAGACTCTCTCGCAATAAATGGGTAATGAATTTAATTATGGGTTAGCTCGATCTTACTAATGGGGATTTATTGGTTTTGATATTTTGATGGATTTTGAAATCCATGTAGAATTAGCAAATCCATTGATTTCAAAATAAAATCATATGGATTTAAAAATCAATAAGAAATATTTCAAAATCAAATAATGTGGATTCAAGAATCAAGAAAGAAGGTTTCAAAATCAAATAAAGTGCATTTTTAAATACAACAACAAAAAAATCATAAAAATAAACCATCGTTCATATAGAGAAATCTTTTTTGAAGATATAGTGAGATTTACAAAAACAAATATGAACATAATATTTGTGTACTTTGATAATGTGAAGAAATAAATATGGACGTAATATTTTTGAAAATATGTGGAAAATGTGTCTAATCATTTCAAAATAACTAGTCTTTGTTAAGGATTTCACTCTTGATATTTTTAACACAAAATCACTCACAAATCCATTCAAATCCAAATCCTTATACAAAATTTTGGATATTGAATAAGACTTGATTCTATTTTGTATTTTGAAATCATAAATTGAATAACATATGATTCTAATGAAGATTTTAAAATGATTGATTGAATAACATGGAATTCTAATGAAGATTTAAAAATGATGAATTGAATAACATTGGATTTGGATGAGGATTTTAAAATGATAAATTGAATAACATAGGATTTGGAGTGGATTTCAAAATCCACTAAAATACCAAAACCAATAAACCCCCGTAATTTTGGATAGATTTTGGGTTATGTTCGAACTCTTATATTAGATTTATTTAATTTTATGGATTCTAACTTAAAGCTAATTGACAATAAATGATATATATATATATATATATATTATATAAATTCAAGGTTTTCTCACACTTTCGATATGGAATATTTCCTCACACATGTAACATGAGAATATTAAAAATATAATGCATTTTATAAGAACAATATTATATTTATAAATTAGTTTTGATTTTAATATCTGTATAAGGTTGCTTTGACATGCAAAAAGAAAAACCATTTGTGCAAACATGATATTTATCTATGGGTTAATTTGTTGTCTAGCCAAGAAAAAAATTATAACTCAAATCTTAACAAAAATCCCTAAATCTAATGGTTGAGATTTGACCACATGAAGGTGTTTTGGTTAAAGTTTGAATTATAATTTTTTTTTGGTGTTATACAACCAATTTTCCCTTTATCTATTTGTATGTACAACTCTTTTTTTTTGTAGTCAGAAGGCTATTCTTAAAAAAAAAAAAAAAAATTTGTCAAACTCTTTTTTTGACAAACATATCTGATTACTAAGGAATCAAATGAAATAAGTTTATCATTTGTATATTTTCTTCCAACAGTATTTTGATACTACATTATCATCTTATAAGTTAAAACAAGATAAAAGAAGCTTCTTCAAAGGAATGTAAATAAAAGAAAGAAAAGAGAACCTTTTCTTTCTTGATGTAGAATATATGTGACAGAAGTAATTAGGTGTGACGAGATTGTGAATCAATGGTTTTTTCATTTTTTTTTCATTTTTTTTTCATTTTTTTTTTCATAAACTAATCAATTAGGGTTAAGACATTGAGATTAAAACAAAAAGGAAGAAGGAAATAAAAGTAGTCATGACCGCAAGAATGCTTTGTTTGTTTGTTGTCGCATGGTCCATTCTTTTCCATCATTTGCGGATGAATCTCTCTCTCTTTGCATGATTCTCTTCCCTCTTTTTTTGTTTACCTTAAATTGCGCAGTTATGTCCATGGATTATTTTGGACTGGGCTATAAGCGGCCCAAACTCTCACTTGTGGCAGTGTTTAGTACATTTGCAGTTGAGAAGCTTGTGAATAAATAAAAGTACTTTGATGTTTATCAAATTCCACGTTCCCATTGTAAGAATATGTAAAAACAATTATATACATAATATATAAAGATTCCGTGAATATATTTCGCAAGAATTTGATAAGTATCTTATATTACTTGAATATAAATTTTCATTAACCATGGGGTATAACCTGCTAATACAAATTCACTCATGATAAGAAACTTGAGTTGGATAATGGCAAAACGTGTTGCAACTTGCAAAGAGGTGTAAGTTAAAAAAAAAAAAAAAAAAAAGAGGTGTAAGACGGTTATTGAAAATTTAATAAGTTCGGCTAAATATTCATTCTTTCGGACATGCTAAACCGGATAAGATCGAACGATATCTAAAAAGCCTCTAGAGATATCAACTCACATGTGGAATGAGGTCAACCTGAAAGTCAAAAAGCTAAATTTTTCAAAAGTCACAGGTGCCTATATGGATAACACGAGTCATCTCAGTCCGCTTGCAAAGACTAATAATGGGTTAGGATGCTTTTCTATTAATCCAAATATCTTTCTCCTTATGTGGCTACTCCAAGTATAAATAGTTATGTTGTTATTGTTGGCCTTAATAGCAACAACACCTTACATGTGATCAAAGATCCCTCCTCTTTTATCCCGGTTGATCCGCTGCCTTATGGTATGTGGTGGTTGACGGTTGTGGCTGGGACGATTTTGAAAGAGCATCGTTACGGTGCGACCTATGTCTCGTCTCCCTACTCCTTTGAGTAAGTGTTGGGAGGAGACTAAGTTTTTGGGGTAAATATGGGCCTCACAAATTGAGTACTGTTTGTGAGAGAAAACGTTGGACCTTTTTTTGAGAATGGAATTCAAAATATTTGGGTCTATCCCTTTGAAACATTTTTTATTTTTGGTATAATGTTCCCCTTGATACATTTCATTATTAGTTCAATATATATTATGCGTAAAAATTTTACGTTCCACGACCATTTCTTTGAAACTTGTATAATTTGGGAGAGGGGGAGGAGGGTTTATGTTATTAAATTGTGATAATTCTTAGTAAAAAATTGGGATGTTTCTTCGCTTTTCCGAGCTTCTTAGACCACCCCATCGGGAATTTGTTGCATAGTTTCTAATCAAATACAAAATAAAAAATAAAACAAAAATTAAGAAAGACAGAGAGAAAGAGAAACGTATCTAAAAATTCTAAAGTAAGAGTCTAATACCATGTGCATTGCAGACACTAATGTGTCTAATTGAGATGTCTAATGATTAAAATACAACTAAAACAAAGAAAATAAGATCCAAAATTGTGTGTAAGTGTGGGCAGGATCGGCTCAACCTTATAAGGGGTCCGTGGGCAAAAAACTTTTTTGGGCCCTTTAAATTTGATTTTTAAAAATTTATTTTTAAAAAATATATACTTTTGTAATGCAGTTAACTAAATAAAAAAATTTACATTATAAAATATATTTATGGGTCTTTTTAATTTAAATAAATTTTAATTTTAATCAAAAAAAATTGGGCCCTTAATTCTTGGGACACGGGGTGGGGCCCACGGGCGATGCACCACTTGTCCCCCCATGTAAGCCGGCCCTGAGTGTGGGGTGTGTAGTTTTATTTAGGATCCAAAAGCATAGAATTTAATTAAAAAATTGATTTAATTAAAAAGGGATTAAGACACCCATTAATAGGTGTTACCAATGCACATGCTCTAAGAGATGATAACAGAGGTTTTAACCCTGTATAAACTATTGCAAGTGCACAACAAATGGTTGTAGTAATGCAGGTGTTACACTACGATTTCCTAAGATTGTGATTAAGCTAAGATGACAATATGATTTTTGAATGTTTTAAATGTAATAATGAAAACGAGAAAGCAATTAAACAATGTAAACTTATGGATTAAAAACGTCAAGCTATAGGGATATTCGCAGAAAATCAGAGATCATGAACCAGAAAACTATACAGGGAACAATTCAGCGCAGTTTCGAACTCAAACATAAATATATAACTATTCTACTTTCGTGGCTCCAGTTACTTTATCTAACAACCTAAAATCCTAACTGTCGTTGAACATAGAATTGTAGACAAACAGTATAAACGGGTTCAATTTGTTCACGAATCGCCTTAACATCAGCTTTCATTTGCTAAGGACAATTTGCTCACCTATGTTCTAGCTAGCAATCTATAACACTTTTGATGAATAGATTAAACCCTAAATCATAGACTAAGTGATCAATTTAATCTAAGCAATAAGACCAACAATAGATGAAAACATCATAAGATAAATCCCTATTTGTGTCTGATTCAATGAATGACTCATTTGAAACCCTAAAACCTAACTATGAATCTACTCAGACATAATGGAAACGAAAACAAAAAAAGATGAAAGAAATCGCATAATTAATTAAAGTATGAAAAATGGGGTTGAGAAAAACTTCTCAAGAGATGTAGAGATTCATTTTCCCGAAGCTTACAAATTGCAAAAGCTCTAAAGTATGATGAAAAATAAAGCGTAGCCTAAACAATGGCTGAAAATTGAGATATATAAGTCTAAAAATCGGATTGGTTTAAGTTGGGATGATTCCCGGGCAACATAGGAAAATTCGGAATTGCCTTTAATTCGTCAGGGACTAGCCCACTCTGGCTGAGTTACTAGTCGGATCATGCTGAACTCCCTGCCGAATTTACAAAATAATCTTGTGTCTGGCCCACTCTGGCTGAGTTACTATCCGGATCAGGCTGGCCTTTTATCTTCTGCACATCATTTTTTTACTCGCCAGATTGACACGTCTTCAATAAAATTATCATAACTATCGATCCCACCGTTGGAATAACCTCAAATAACTTCCAAATGAAAGCTAACTCGATGCTTTATCTTGTGTCAAAATGCCAGTTCGATCCAACGGTGTAAAGTCACTCAACGAAGGCCAAACTTCTGACATTTCCTGCTTATTTCCTTCCAATCTCTGCTCTTTTGCCTTAGACTCCATCCAAACGTGTTTTATCATAAAAAGACTCAAGAAACAAAGAAAAGACTCGGAAAAACATTTGAAAACATTGGTTAGAATGCGTCAAACACGCAATACATCAAGAGACATATCTCAAATTTAATACCCATATGTTCAGATATAAGTGGTTTAGAGTTTTCTAAGCAAATTAATATTTAGATAAATAATTAGATGAAATAAAAAAAATTAAACTAATATATTTTAGAGACCATGTGAGTTTGTTACCGATGATGATGCTCTTAATTAGTCGTTATATGTTTTTAGCTTTCATGGCCATTTTTGGCTTATCGTCGTTTAGTTTTGTTCTTATAAGGTACTTCCTCTATGCTATAACCATTTCACCCGTTTCAACAGAATAATTTTATCAAAAACATAATAATTGCACGTCATAAACTATAAATTTCTAAAATTAGAATAAAATTGAATAAAATATAAATATGGACAGCGCGGCAAATCCTGAAATGCATGGCTGTGGCTGATGGCTCTTTCGGACGCTACCTACCACCTTACACAATCTCTCCTACCAACTACCCACTCATGATTTCGCCATTTCTCTCGACCCCGCTTAAAATAAATTCTTTTTATGTATATAAAACTCGGCCTACCTTTACACACATTGACATATGAAAACGCACATATATATAAATGTATATAAGATAACATATTGTATTAAGATAAATTTATTACTAAAAACGAAAATTACAATTCTAGTTAATCTTTTATAAATTTTATATAAAATATATGTTGCTTAGCTATTGACAACGACTCACTTTATGCAAAAATAAGTTTTTGAGAATTTTATTTCATTAGTCATTACATATATTCAGATGGCAAACGAGAATGAAGTGAGACAAAATCAGCTACCACCCTGACTAAGAGCCTCGACTAATCATGCCGAAACGCTAAATTGAATATCAGAAGCAGTACTAATTAAATATTATTCATGATGAGATTAATATGACAGCATTATGATGCTAAAATTTTAATATATCCAATATTTCCGACCGTCCCCTCTCCCACCAAACCCCATATATGTTACCATCCTCACATGACATCATCACATGTCCCTTCTCCACCTGAAATTTAAATTAGTATAGTTTTATTTTTCAACAAAACCCATTGAACTATTTTTTTGCAGAAAAATAGAATCTGTAGAAGTAAATTCTTACTCATTTGACTAAAATAAATTCATCATAACTATAATTTTCTTAATTAGGATACTCTAAATATTGTTATAATCCGTAGCAATTGTAAAGATAATATATCCCAATCCCACTTAATGTTAGATTAACTCATGATCGTATTTTATGTTTTGTGGGAAGATAACAAATCTGACCTAATGCTGGACTTCCTGGTAATTATATTGCCAATATCTTGTGACATACCTAGAAATACAACTGCCTGCTAGTTGATTTTGTGTCAAAGCAACAAACGTTCAACCCTTGAGTTCACACGTGAGCTTGACTTTTCTTTTTGTATATATACGCATGGAAGTTTTTAGGAAATTTTCACTGATCATATTAGTAATATTGATAGATATCATATTTGTTTGATATTAAAACAATATATATCTGCAACTACAATAATAAAGGCTTATCTTATGAATATTAATTAATATATAACTTCAAATGAAATCTTTGTCTTCTAAATCAATGTAAAAGTTTCCCTTTTTTGTGTAATCGTTTTCTGCATATTCGACTTTATTAATTCTACACATTCTCCTCACCTTGTTGGTTGGTGACGATGGGAGCTTGGTCATGTAGAGATTGTTTCATGGCTTAGATATATTGTGGTTAAGCTCGGTTAAATAAGAATCGTGTTCTTTTCTTTTATTGGTTAAATCTAGCGAACTTACAAAATCAAATCAGAAAGAGAGAGAGAGTTAGCTATTAAAAGGTTCTGCGAATCAATGAATAGAGCTGTGCCTACAAATTTTAATGCCGTACGAGAAATAAAATTTACAATTTAGTATTTAAATATTTTAAAAAAATAAAATACAAAATTTCATGAAATATTGTTTATAATATATGAAATATGGATTTTATGTAGAAAAAGTTACGTACAATTAAAATTGTAAAGTATAACGAAAAGTATATGGGATAAAATTTGACTAATAAATAATAAATTAGTGAAAAATAAGACTAAAAGTATAAATCTAGACAAGTGTGAAAAATAATAATTACATTTTTAGAAGAATTAGTTTTTGGTAGGTATTTATAAAGGATAAAACAAATTTTACATTATATAAAATAAAAATATTTGTTAATATGTCCTTAAATTTAATATGATGCATTAAGCCGATGTTTCAAATTTTCTTTAAGGCACCACCAATGACGACACTCTCATGAGTGTCGTTATTTTTTTTATAATTGAAAAAAAAAATTTAAGACATCTAAGTGGGGTTTTAATCTATAATGGCCCAATTTTCCCATTTTTAACCTATAATGACCTAAAAAAAAAACACTTATTTTTCTGATTTAATTTTAATTAAAAAAACATAGAAATTACTAACCTACCCTTAATGAATCAATGAAATTACCCTAATTACCAAACCAATATTCATTCTCTCAAAACCCATCTGAAATCACGATCCAAAAACCTAAAATAAAAATTTCTTTTTCTCTTTTCCTTTGACGGCGATCCAAAAACCCCCATCGTTGTGTGTTCGCTGTTGATCTTTCTCCGTCGACGTTGCTTCCTTGCGTCCCCATCTCCGTCTGTTTCAACTGATTTAAAGGTATGCATCGAATCTCTTGAACTTTCCTAAAAAAAAGAATTTTCAAGCAAAATTTTATGTTTGCTTTGCAAAAAGATTTAGATTTCAATGCGCTTTTTATTTCCACAGTAGATTTGTCGAGATGTTTTGGGTTTTGTTGAAATTAGGGTTTTTGATTTTGAGGATTTAACCTGATTATGAGGATTTTTAATTTTATTTGAAATTAGGTTTTGATGTGGATGTATTAGATTTTGATTTATATTACGATTTGGAATGATTTTGCATTAAAAAAAAGTAGGAATAGGGGCTGATTTTGATTCTTTTGGATTTGAATTACAAATGAGGGTTTAAATTGAAATTCAATTTTTGAATAAAAGATTTTGTCTTGTTATGACCTATTTGTTTGTGGTTTGCAGAAATGAGTCCTACGAAGAGAGGGACTACAAGAAATTTGACTTCAGAAGCTTCCAGTAGTGGTGCGAGGGACCCCTCAAATAATGGGTCTGAAATGAGTCTGTCTGAACCTACAATTGACCCTACACTGGAGAAGGTATGTGATAGATTTATTTGGTTGTGGAACTACTGAGTATAACTAGTCCTACTGAGTATATACTACTAGTTTTGCATAGGATAACTAGTTAGGAAAACTGAAAAACTATTTTGATTACAGGATTGTGGTGCGAAGGACTCAAATAATGGGTCTGAACCTGCAATTGACTCTACACCGCCGAAGGTATGTAATAGATTTATATGGTTCAGGAACAACTTTTAAATATACCACTAGTTATGCATAGGATAACTAGTACTCCTGAGTATGACTAATAATAGTTAAGAATACTGAAAATCTGTTTTGTTTACAGGATGCAGAGGGATCTAATGCACAGGGATCTGATGCAGAGGGATGTGATGCTCTGCCGATGCAGATGGGCTTGTACTTCAAGCCAACCGAATATAACGCGTATTGCAAGATCCAAACAAGGTGTCAACTTGAACATTTCAAGAAAATCATGAAGGAAGATGAATTTAGTGTAGAGTTGGATTGGTTTGAATCTCATCCTCAATTTCAGCATATATTCCACATCGATCCCGAACCGAATCATAAGCTTCAAGCATTGTGGATGTTGCTGCTTCGAACTGCGTGTGTCGAGAGGAAGACGGTTGCTTGGTTTGTGGTGAATGGCGTGCCTATCCGCTATTCTTTGAGAGAGCATGCAGAAGAAGAGAAAGAAAAAGAAAAAGAAAAAGAGCAAGAAGAGTTAAAGAAACGTGCAGCAGAAGAAAAAGAAAAAGAGAAGGAGAAAGAGCAAGAGCAAGAGGAAACACGATTAGAACAAGACCAACAAGAGGAGAATGAGGGTTTTGTTGGTGATCATGTGTCTTATATGGATTTCCAACACGAAGAAGAGACAGAAAAAGAGGATTTACAATGTGAATTACCTAAAGAGGCATCAAATGAACAACAAGTGGATGTTGTTGAAGTAGAAAATCCTGAGGCAGAAGAAGAAGAACAAGTAGAGGAGACAAATGGAGAAGACGAAGAAGAGGAGACATATGGAGAAGAAGAAGGTATGTTACTGTTTCTGGTTTTGTTTTTGTTTTTACGAGATTTGTCATAAATTGGAAAGTAATGGCTATTGTTTATGCTAAAAACAGAAAATAAAGCGAAGGAGCTGAGTGTAAAGAAGCAGAAGACTCTGAGGCCTAGCAGGGAGAAGAAGGAATCTAGATTTGTGAAGACACCATATAGAGATGCCAAGGAGGTTGGACAAAAGAGGAAAAGTACCAAAGCAGGTACTAGTACGAAGAACAACAAGAAATCAAAGAAGTGAGAGTTCGAAGTCTATGAATGGATATTGTTGTGTTTTTGGATTGTGGTTTTAGGAATTCATGGTTTTAAGTACTTGGGATAAAGTTTTTGAGTTGTTTTAAGAACTTACGGTTTTAAGAATTTTTTTGCGTACTTACGTGATTTTAGGTAATTATATGTATTTGGGATAATGAATGGAAGTGAACTCGTTTTTATATTTAATAGTATTTGGTACTACTGGTGTTACTACGAACTACTGTGTGTTTGTGCATATAACACGTGTGTAACAAAATATGAATAGAAAATTAACACAACTAACACATGCGCCGTCGGATAATAAAAAATTATTAAAATTTAAAACATAGTCATACTCAGTTTCCTAGTAGTACTAACTTTAACATAGTCATATATTAACTGTTTTCACGTATAATCAGTAGGACCTGAGTCAAATTGTAATTTTTTTAGTAGGACTGATATAATTGATTCTTTTAATAAAAGTTACTATAGTTTCGTATATTGAAAAATTGGATACCACAATGATCGTGTATTTGACATAACAATGAGTGCTTCTACCGAAACATTAACATATATATAAGGTGTAGTTTTGATAAAAAAATATGTTTTATCTTAATTTTTTAATTATAATTATATGGTAACTAAGTATCAAGTAGACAGACATTAACTACTAATCAAAAGGTAGATAAATTAACTCCTTAGTAAACAAAACGATCTCTTAAAGAACACACAAAACAAACAACACAGTCATACTTAGTTATACTAGTCATACTTGGCAGAGAAACCATTTTCACATACTTAGAAAGGGTCTCATAAAAACTTACAGGCATACATAGTTGTACCAGTCATACTTGGCAGAAAGAAACACCATTTTCGTCTACTCTTCGTCTTCATCTTCCTCTTCTTCTTCCTCTTCACCACCTAGGTACTCATACATAAGTCCTCTTCCTCTTCCTCTTCCTCTTCCTCTTCCTCGATGTTCTCCAACTGACGGATGCCTTAATTGTTGTGACCGTCCCTTCTTAATTTCGTGGACCGGAGGATAGCCGAAGCGGATCCACATAAGATGTTCTCTAGGAATCATCCAAGTTGACATATGGGGTATAGGATATATCGTCCTGGTATATGCAAATGCCCATTGATCCACCAGATAATAAGGAGAGGCAAACTCATAATGATGGACCTCCCTCACCATGCTTAATCGGATGATAGCTTGTATCGCATGCACGCATGGATACCTGTCTACATTAAAATACCTGCAAGTGCAAGTTTTCTCGCTCAAACTTACCACATAGTACTAAACGGCATTGACCTATTCTACACTATTGGTGGTTACTATGTTGTATCTATCTCCTGGAAAATAACACCTTGCCCATTTTTCAGGAATAACACTGTTATCAAGATACACAGCTGCAGGAGGATATCTCCTCTTAAACGCACCATAAAGTGTTAGGAACTCACACTCTGTATAAGCTTTCGCGCATTTCATGAATTCTCCCATAATAGTATCTTTTGCAGCTCCATAAACACTTGCTTTCACATTCTGAGACAAATGCCATATACAATAACCATGTTGAGACAACGGGAATACCGTACGTATAGACTTGATGAGAGACACATTTCTATCAGAAATAAACATCAATTCATGATGATCCGGTATTACCATTTTCAACGTCTCCATAAACCACATCCAACTTGCTTCCTTCTCACCATCAGCTATCCCGAATGCAATCGGATAATGGTGATGATCAGGATCTTGAGCCATCGCAACTATTAGAACTCCACCATATGAATGCTTAAGGTGGGTAGCATCTACAATGATGACTTTTCTCATGGCTTTGAATCCTTCAATACAAGCTCCTAACGCAAAGAACATATACTTAAACTTCCCAGTATTGTCCCATTGCACACGTGTTTGTGTACCCACATTCGTCTTTCTTAACATATACAAATAACAATCCAAAAACTGATAGCTCTCCTTTGGACTTCCCCGCACGATATTAGCAGCTAGTTGTTTACCTCTCCATACAGTACTGTATGATGGGACAACACTAGCTTTTTCTTTAGCCAATGCTATAAGATGTTTCGGTTTTGGAGTTTCCAATCGTAACAACCCGTAAATACCACTTGCAACCTTCTTTGAATGACATACATTTTAGCACATATCGTTCTCGATTCGACTTATGTACTATGTATTCAAAACATTCCTGATGTGAAGCCTTTTGAACTAAGAGTGCAACTTCATCCTTACTTCCAAATTCTTGACCCTTAAAGATATCAACACCATCTTCCCATGGATCAGGTACAAACCCATCTCTATCCACAACCTCTACTTGCTCATTATCATCATGAATACCAAAGTTATCCGCATTATCAACCTCTTGGTAATCTGTGTACAAAATAATTCAAAACAGTTACACTAGTTATACCTAGTAGTACCGGACAGAGGCAACACACGAAACTAATCAAACACTTATATAAGATATACCTTGTTGTGCCGATGCATGGTGTTCTGGTGGTTCTTCTATGTAACAAGTCATCATACCATCCCCTACATCATGATTCCCTACATCCACTTCTCTTTCTCGAACCTCTCTTGTCTCTTGTACACATCTCTGAGTTTGATCCATATTTTCGATGAGATTCATATTTTCCGTGTGATCCACATTTTCGATGAGCTCCACATTCAGAAGACTTCTACGACCATCTATATCCACTTGCATTAGGTAATTAAAACCTCATCATCATCCGAGATATACGATGGTACCATAACATTCAAAATCATCGGAAAGAAACTGAGTTTCAGCTGCGTTCTAGCTTCGTTGATCTTCATCTTCTTCTCAATTGCTTTAAGCAACTCCGAATAAGTTACCTCCTCCGGTGCCGACCTTATTGCTAAAGTGTGAATTCGATCTCGATCTCCTCTTGAGTTCCATCTTATGTAGTTATCTTCCCGTGAATAATATCCACCATGCTCAAAACATATGATTGTGCAATTCATTCTCTCCTGGAGAAAAATAAGAAAATAACAATTATCATTACTCTTAGTAGTACCAGGATACCCAGTCATACCTTCACTATTTTGTTTTCATTCGATTATGTGAATCGTTTAGAATGATTTAGCTGCTATTTTATCAAATTCTATGTCACAATACCCTAATAACTTCCTACAAAACAAGTCCAATCTTCAAAAACTGTGTTTACAAACAAATCTCGTAAAACTTATTGTAACCCTAAATATGAAATTTGCACCAAACGAAAACATCACAATTTCTATTACTCGTCTAATGGATTTCAAAGGATGAAGAGACCAACCTTTAAATGGTTGTCTCTGTTTTGTATCCAACGAGATGGGGAGAGGAAGCCTTCGTTTTAAGATTTCAAAAAACGGAAGTCTTTCTCTTTTAACGACGAGAAGAGAAAGCAGAGAGCAGAGAGAAAGAGATGACGAAGAGGAACAACGACAGCATGGAGAGAGAGAGAACGAAGAGGGATGACGAGAACGGAGAGGACGAGGAAGAAGCTTCTGTTTCCCGTTTTGAAACCATAAACGAGGAAGAAGAAGAAGCCCACTTTATGTTATGGAAACGTGGTATGATTCTATTGGTTCCCGAATTTTTGGGTTGTTGAGAATTTATGGTTTGGTGGGTCGGTTCATTTATTTGGTAAGGGGAGAGATTGGTTTGGTTTAGTAGAGGTTTGAGTTTTCATTTATTTGTTTATTTAAATAAAGGGTAGAGAGGAGAGGAAAAAATGAGAAGGCTAGTTAGATTTAGATAGGTTAGTTAGAATAAGTTTTTATTTTTTGGGCCATTATAGATTAAAACCCCATCTAAGTGTATGGCACTTTATTTGATTTAAGACACTTAAGTATCTAATTATTATTATTTTTTTAGTTATAAAAAAAATGGTGACACTCTGTATGACACTTTCTTTGATTTATTTGAGACACTTCGATGTCTTAAATTTTTTTTTTTCAGTTAAAAAAAAAAATGGTGACACTCATGGAGATGGCCGTAGTAGCTCTGTGACAATGATCAATCACAATTTTCATCATCACTAGACTGCTATACAATAGTAACATATAAATAAAATAAATTGTTTTCTCCTCCTAATCCCACCCACCCCACCATGTGAATAACGAGCTCTAGATGTTCGTTTAACTTGAATGTATATATTACATTTTCCACACACAAAAAAACATTATAATTTGATAAATTTATTTGTTGCGTTTAATATCCGCTGGGGTCATGCGTCTTCGGTGGATGACATAGACCATGGCGTCATATCCATGGGGTAACTTCCAAGAACTCTTAGGAACGACGTGTACTCTTGAACCTCCGAGAGAGCGTTCTGTGCACGCGCCTCCGCCATCGACGCCTCAAAATCCACGTAAAACATGTACTCGAAGTTCTTCGCAGTCCCGAAGCTCCCGTCACCAACCACCCTGAGCGGTCGGTTGTGGTGCGGCCGCGACTCGATCTTTGTCAAGCTGATATTTCTAAAAGCAAATGCCGAGAGGACTTTGAAGAGAACGCTTGTTCCTTTGTGCTCTTGAGCCGCAAAGACGATACTCGTCTTGAAAGGCCGGTCCGTTCGTGGGATTATAGGCTCACGCGCTAGCATCAAGAAGCGCGTGACGTTCCCCGCATCGTCTTGGATTCCATCAGCTATGATCTGGAGACCGTAGAGCTCCGCGGCGCGTGCGCTCGCCACAGCCGCCGTGTCGTGGAGATTGTTAGTTGCAATGTATTCCGCTGCGGCAGCTGTGTCGTGGAAAGCCTCACGCGCTGCGCGTGTGGTTAGTTTGTCCAGAGACTGTTCGGTTTGGGCCAGTGCTTGCGGGTGAGAAATCACCCGCGATATACAGTCAGTACGAACTCCCGGAAGCGCGAGTAGGCAATGGTGGACCGGAAACTGAACCTCGCCGACGATATGGAGACGGTGACGGAGGAGGAGATCGTAATTCCGGTGAATCGAACCACCAAGTGAATTCTCCACAGGAAGAACGGCCCGATCGGCGATCCAAAGCTCCACCGCCTGAAACGCAACGTCAAACTGGTCGCACGGAATGGCGTCACAGTTCGGGTAGGCTTTTCCGGCGGCTGCCTCCGAGTAAGCCCCCGGAACTCCTTGGTAAGCTACACGGAGGCTGGAACCATGCAACGGTGCCGGAGATAGATCGGTGATCGTCAGAGGCTGAACCGGAGCTAGTTTCCCGGTAGTGGTTCCGACGGGAACGAGGCCAAGATCGACGGAGCCGTTCTTGTGACCGTTAACGACGGCGATTTTGTCGGCTAAACCACCGGGTTCTTGAACAGAAGCGACTTTGCTAGATAAAATGGCGCATGAGCTCTGCCAATCGGCTCGGCTCACGGAAACGCCATTAGGGAAGCCAAACGACTCCGACTTGTATCCGCACTGAACAGCCACGCGCTTAGGTGTTGCGTTTGAGAAACGCGCCGTCGGATCTATTGTTCGGAACTTGATATCACACGACGAAGCGGCTTGCATGATTATATCTTGTTAAGTAATTTAATATTGAAAAGAAGAATTAAATTAAGAGTACAAAAATAAGTATTGATGATATGAGTATAGTGATATGGAAGCTTGACTTCTTTCGTAGAGAGAGAAGCTCAAGCTGAGAGAGAAGGTAGAAGAGGAATGGTCTTATATACACACAAGAAGATCAAGAAGTGGAGTTTTGATCAAGAAGTGGAGTTTTGTGGAAAAAGTCTCGTTGAAGGTAATTCGGTAGAATCCGTCACCTACCTACCACCTTCCATTTAATTTGTGAAAACTATATACGGTAGAAACTCCATAAATTAATACTCGATAAATTACTAAACTCTCTAAGTTAATAAATTTGGCCGATCCCGAGTCGGGCGGATGTAAAATATAACATAATTCGATAAGATAATAATTTTTTTAGAAATCCTATGTAAATATATGGTCTCAATAATATTATAAATTAATATATGCTATATAAACTTGACCAAAATATATTTATATATTATTTTAGTGTTGATTATTTTTTTCTTAGAACTGAATTTTTTTAATAACTCTATCATTATTTGATATAGTATAAACAAACAAAAAGAATAAATTAATTTCAAAAAGAATAAATTAATAGCTCTATAAATTAATAAAATAATGGACACATTTGTTAATGTTTTATATTACCAAGTTGTAGGTAAATTTCTTTTTCTGAAGATGTAAATAATTTGTTCGCTCTGGAGAAAATATTTGGTTCCGTGAATGAAGATAAAAAAAACTAGTGAATGATGTTTATAAAGACCTGTTAATGTTATGTCGCAATCGGATGGCGAACGATCATCTTCCATTTATGATTTACGTGTGTTGATTGGTAACATAATTTTAGAATGAATCGCTGTTTCACTACAAGAAAACAGGCTTTTTACGACTACATTTGACGACTAAATCCGTAGTCGTAAATTTGGCGACTAATTAGCTACTGCTAAGCGACTATGTTACGTCTACACAAATTTAGTCGTTGGTGTAATGCGACTACAAAAAGTAGTCGTAAAAGTAGTCGTAAATTGGGGACTACTTTATGACTAAATGTCACACGGGGAAAATAGTCGACAATTAGTCACCAAATAGGCGACTAAAATGCGATTCCGGTGGCGGGTCGTAACATAGTCGCTAATTTGGCGACTAATATGCGATTGAAATGGCGAGTCGTAAAACAGTCGTAAAACAGTCGTAACGTATGCAATGGAAGAGGATGGTAACATTTTTGTTTTCTTGCCTTTCATGTAAATATGACAAATAACCCTGAGAATAATGGTTGCGATTTTGCTCGGACAGAAGAAATTGTCGACACGAGTAAGGCTTAGGCGGTGATTAATTGTTCCACAAATGAGTCTTCTTCAAGTGCTTCGAAATTCAAAGTGTTTCTCCAAGTGCCTCAAAGTGTTTCATCCTCTATAAAATTGTAATCTTTTTCGATGTTTTGATGATTCGAGCATTTCATTTTCAAAGCAATTACTGAATCTAAACCATTTGTTGTAAATCTTCTACATAAGACTTAATTGAATAGGTAATTCATGTGTTTCCTTAATTTTGTTAAACATGTTTAATATTTTCTATTAACTTAAATGTTTTAACGTATTTAATGTGTTAAAATGTAAAGAAAATAATATTAAAAATATAAAATAGAGAAGATAATTTAGGAGTCTTTGGTTTGGAGTTTAAAATTAAAAATTACTAAATAAAATGAAAAAATCATGATCTTTGATTTAGAGTTTAGGGCATGAGGTTTGGGGTTTAGAGTATAGGGTATAAGATATGTCATACTACTTTTTCAAGGTCTATTAACAATATAAATTATTGTTTCATAAATACATAAGTTTTATAGTTTTAAATATTTATGGATTAGTGAATGTTTTGTTTAGGGTATAGGGTTTCACACTTGTAAGATATTTTTCCTGATATTTCAATTAAGAAAACAATATACAAAATTAGTGTTTCAAAGAAAAACTTTTGATATAGGATTTAAATTTGAGGGATAAATAAAGTGTGATTTGAAGTTTAGAGATTCATGTTTAAGGTTTAGAGTGTTAGTGGTTTAGATTTCCCAATAATTTTGGTTTTTAGGATAAATTAGTGTTTAATTTATAGTTTAAAGTTTATGATGTTTCATTGAGTAACACTAACATTTTAAAAAAAATAGTTTAGGGTTTAGGGTATAGATTTGTGACAGAAAAATAGTGTCACAAAATAGTCTTAATTTGTGACTAATTTGTCACTACAATTAATTTTGCATAAAAAAAATTTGGGATCCAAAATGAAATATTTTAAAATTTTTTGGCTCCAAACCAAATATTTGGGCTCCAAGACACCAAATAATTTGGGCTCCAAAACTTAAACATTCTTATAACTCTCTCTCTCTCTCACACAAGACCAAAACAAAAAAAAACCCTAAAAGCCAAAACTCATCTCTTTTTTTCTCTCAATGGCCTCTCTCATTCTGGAACCCAAATAATCTCTTAATCTCTAACTCTCCAATTCGCAAACCATACTCTCTTTCTCTTTCTCTCGAATTCTCAAACCACAATCTCTTTCTATTTCTCTAGATATGTTTCAATGACTTCTCATGGGAAATCCAATCGAGGGAGAGGTCGGAAAACAAACGCCGGCGGAAGAGGAGACGCTGGTCTTCGTACATCAGACATGGGTGGTGGTGAAACGTGCGCTGGAGAGGAAAAGGCATAGCTCTCGACGTTTTCGGTGAAATGTGAGTTTTGATTGATCTGTTTTTGAGTTTTTTGGGTTCAATCGCGATGATTTTTGAATTTTTTTGAGGAACGATTCTGGGTTTAGATTGATGAAATTTCATTGGTTAATGTTAATGTATAGAGATTTGTTCTTATTCTGCTTGATTCGTAATTGTAATTGAGATCTGATTAAATTTTCGGGTGAGATTTGCTGTGGAATTTGTTATCTGAATCAAACAATAGATTTTGGATTCGTTGCATGTTACGATTCGTCTTTCAAAAAATTTGTGGAAGGGACAATGAAATTCGTAACATTAGCTACAAAGTCTCGCATATAGTTTCTTCTTGAAGATCTCTTCTGTCGAATCGGGTAAGTGATTGAATCTTCTCTTTATTTGCACATAGTTCCTCTTAGGATATTTGAACTCATCTATCGCTTTGAATCGGCTAGATTAATCTTCGGTTGTTTGATTTGTGAAGGCTAGTGGTATCAATTTAGAGGTTCCAAGAAGAAACAGCTCGAGGCAATCGGTAATGTTCTGCCAACTCTTACTCATATAGATTAATTGGCAATTTCGAGACCTTTTTCAAGTATTCTTATTGAACATATATTTATATGCATTGAAGAAGAGTGCAGAGAATATCGTAGCTTAAAACCAAAATACTAACACTGTCGCAAGTTACTTCATAAGGTCGCAATGTTTTAATGTCTTGTTACCCTTGAAGGTGTCAACAAATGCTCCTCCATTGGTAAAATCCCCTTTCTCAATCATTCTAGTTGATGGAAGCTGATTCGAATCTTAGTAGTAAATTAATTCTAGTCTCAAGTGTATGTTGTTTGGATCCAATGGTTAAGTCAATGGCATTCTGAAATTTTTTTGTTTGGTATTCACTTAGCGTCTCGAGGGAGCTAATTGAGCTTGAATTGTAGCGTTGTATGAAGTGTTAAGCTTAGATTTTTATGGTTTAATGACAGTTTTGGAGAATTCCCCTTTGTTGTGTGTTGTGTGAAGTTAAAGAATTAGGAAATTTGTCTCTGAATTGTTCCGTTTTCGCTTATCGTTCTTATGATGAGCTCTGCATTGTAAATTTCTAATCTTTTCTTCGTTTTTGATGGTTCAGATTGTTTAGGGAGGCGGATAGGACCACATCTTCTTTGTAGGGTAGATGATTCAGAGGCGAGTGATTGCCATATTTTAAGGATTTATCTGTAACATTTATGTTGAATCTGTCTGATTTTGTTTTTATTTTCGTTTTCTCTCATGGTTGTGCATAGCAGAGACTAGTTAGAGATTTTTACAAAGTTCTAAATGAAGTAACCACTCAAGATATTCCATATGGTTTAAAGCTTCCAGATTCTTTTAAAGATTGAAGTCTAAGAGTGTAGAGAATTTACAGATGTAAATGCAAGAGTTGTATTATTTTAGTTATAAACTTTGAATGTTAATATAGGATTTTTGTATCATGGTTTCATATAATATAATATAATAAAATATGACATTTTTCTTTTTAATATTTTAATTTTTCGAAAACAATAGTCCTAGTAAATTGTAATTTAAATACAACCAATCACAATAAAACTAGATGATTAACCCGCACCATGTGCGGGCATGAATTATTTTTGAAAAAATAAATTGATTTTGTTCAAGAACATGAAGTAATTAAAAAATATATATTGTGTTTGTTTTAATTTTTTCATGGATGTAAAAAATTAATACATGTTTAGGATACTATTTGTAATATTCTAAGTGTTAACTTGAAAATTAGGATTTTTTTCTCTTTATTATTTTTTTTTTCTTTTCTACTTTTTTTTTTGTGCATAAAGTTCCTCTTAAATTTTTTCGTCTATCATAAATTTTTTTTTCTCTTCTAGTTTTTTTTCATCTTTTTCTTTGAGTATTTCAATTTTTTTTAATTTCTTTTCTTTTTTTCCTTGTTTTTCTTGATCATCTATATTTTGTCTAGTAATTTTTGTTGTTATTCTTTCTTCATTTCTTTATTTTTTTCTCCTCTTTTTTTTTTCTTTGCGCAAGATATAATTGTTAAACTTAAAAATTTTGTTTTAAAATTTATAAGAGTTTGAAAAAAAAAATAGTTTAGGGATGTGCCATTGGAATGTAATTGTGTTTTGTGATTTTATTTTACTTTAAATATGTGAAAAGTATATCTATTAGCCTATTAGTAAGGGGTGAATGCTGTCCAATTTATATGAAGCTGATACCATTTTTTTAATAAATGGATTATAATTGTAGATTTGCTTCTTCTACTTCTTGCTTCCTATTTATATGAGATAAAAAGGCCAAAAGAAAAAAAAAAAAAAAAAAAACCATCATTTGGTAAACTTGGTGGTTTTAGTAGTTTTTAATTAGGGTGAGTTTGAAAAATACCCTAATTAAGTTTTAAATTTTGAAAAATACACTCTTTTTTTTATTGAAAACTAACTCATTTCATATGTGCAAATATTTTTTTAGCTTGATATGAATTTAAAATTACAAATTTTCATATATCATAATAAAAACTCGAAAATTATTATTATCAATATTTAATTTATTTTTATTTGAGATAATGCCGATTAGGTTGTTAAGATTTTTGGAAAAATAAGTTTAATTATTTTAAATTGTTTACATTTATAATTTTAATTGAATGATTTACTTAAATTATGGAGTTAACAAATTAAAGCCATGTCATTTTTTATGAGAGATATGTCATCATTCCAAGTCATAGTTTTTAACCAATCAAATTAAAACAATTAATTTTTTTCACTAATTGGACTTCTCTTTTAATAGTAAAGGGATTGCTAATACAAATTAAAATGCTAATAATAGTCGCCAAATAGTCGTAAAATAATCGTACCGTAGTCGTAATTTAGTCGCTAAATTTTACGACTATTTTACGACTGCACCAAGATTCTCATTTGTTCATGCGGATTAATCGTAACTGTGTCGTAAGATAGTCGTAATATTTAGCGACTATTTTGCTACTAATATTTACGACTACATGAAATAGTCGTAACTTAGTAGCCAAAATGCCGACTACTTTACGACTAATGTATTCACCGACTATCGATTTACGACTACACTCAGTAGTCGTAAAATAGTCGTAATTCTTGATTTAGCGACTACATTGCTACTAATGTTGCAGTCGTAAAAACGCTGTTTTCTTGTAGTGTTTAGTTATTAATTGACCAGATGAATGAAACTAATGATTCAACTACACACGGTTAGCAATTTGAAACGAAGTGCTTATTGATAACCAACGAAGAAAAAGAGAGAAAGAAGAACATTTGTGGATATTGGGTATGGATAACCTAAGAGGCAATCTTCTTTCTGAATTCGATAAGGACTAAATTCCAACCTCAAACATTTTTCCAATAAAAAGAAACATTATTACACTACTGCTATCATATTTGATCAAGGTGTAACACAAATTACTTTTTTTTTTTACAATTCCAACTTTTAAACATAGATAGTGGACTCGGATGTAAATTCATAGATACATTTATAATTCTAATGGTCGTTTTTTGTATTGATTAATGATTACCTACCATTTACAACTTCTAATCCTCTTAATTATTTGATTATTTCTCGCATTGAATTCGGATTCTATATTTGTTAGATCTCAGCTAGAATGATGGAATTTTTTGAAACCATTCAAATCCAAATCCAAATTTGAAAGAAAACTAATTCAAATTTACTAGCAAAACGAACAAATTAAGAGAACAACCATAAAGAGCGTGACAATTCTTTAAGGATATACAACAAACGGTAGAGAAAATGAGAAAATGGAATGTGATAATAGTGATAATGATAGTGATGATTGGTGCGATTAGAGGAGAAGAAAGACACAATAGGAATTGGATAGATTGCTTTCGGCATTGTTCTCGGGATTGCATCGAGTCCGATGGAAATTGCTATGAACGTTGTAAGATCGAATGTGGAGGTCCCACCCCATCAAAAACTAATTCCAGGTAGGCAGGTATATTGATTTTAGATAATTTGCAAAAACAATAAGGTGGTGAAATCGGGAACGAATAAATGTTGAGTTCATGCATGTATTAAATAAATAACGTCCTCTTCCCTTCGCACCGACGAATCAACCAGATCTCTCTTTGATTATCTTGGCTCGATCTGCTTTCATGTCGACGATCAAGATGATAAGGAATTCGCCAAATCCACCGGACCTTCCGAAGCCGTCGGACACTCAAGACTTTAACACACCGGTTTCAATCCCGACTCCTCCGTTAGCAAAGCCATTTGGATTTGCTTCTCTTTCTCTTCAATCTTCAAGAGATACTCTATTCGCTGCTATGCGATTCTCTACTGTTTTGCCCTCATCTTCAATTTGTGTGTTGGGTAGTTAGTGAGTAGATTATACTGCTTTTATTGGAACCAAACATCTTTGTATCAATCCCGATAGTTTCGGTTGGTTTTGGTTCTCGATGTGATTCGATATTAGAAGTCCTAAATAGTTTATTTCTCTGCCATGTGTTTGAGATATCTTGTGCCCTTGTGCGACCCTTGACCGCCTTGTGCGGGTTATGTTCTCTGTTTCTCGAGAAGCTTGTTCGTTTAGGTATCGAGTTTGATTTACATACATTTGAGGCAACTAGAAGGTTTAATATATGAAATCGTTATATCTTTCCCGTGGTTTGGGATTTCTTGAAAAACCATTGTCATAAATATTGGATAAGATAATGTTTTTATTTGGTTTACAACATGCGCAAAATCAAATATCGTGTTATTTAAAAATTGTAGTTGGCCATCTAGTAAATTAAGCCTTAGTTCTTTGTTTAGTGACACTTGTCAACATTTATGTCTTGGATTTCATAAAAATTTTAGTATAATTTTTTGTTTATCTTCTCATTTTCAATTGTTTTATATTTGTATTAGGAACTCACATGGAAAGAAGTCCTCGTATGTTGGAGATACGGAGGTTCGAGGAGAGGGAATTTGACCAAAGGAAACTGACGAAATCATCACTTTCACTAAAGCACTAGTGTTCATTAATTAGTTTATGTGTTGTTTCGCGGAAGCTCAATAAGAAAGACCGTTCAAGTTCAAACATATATGCATGTTTCCGAGTAATTTGCTTCCTTGTCTCCGTTAAACATACATTTATCAAAACCAACATACTATAAAACTTAATAATTTTTTTTTGTCTGATCGGAACACAATATTTAGCTAAAGAAGAACGGATTAGTAGGAGAATCATGAGATTAGGACTAGGATACTCTTGTCTTAGAGTTGGATTTATGAACCTTTTTTCATTACGTTGGTGTTACAAGATTTAGCTTGATATTAATATAATACATTTGTAACTGACCAATTGTAATAAATGAAGTTCAATGTGACTAAAGATGTACCTAACTATGGTGATGAAACCATTAACTCCGATCATAGTATCTCTAAATGTTAACGATTATAGTAGTCAATTCCATAAACTAGACCATGAAACAAGAAGAGATTGTACCCAAATTCGATTTTAAGAAGGTAACATACACACAAAATCTGAAAACTGAATTCCGAAATCTTGTCTTAACACTAGACATACATATCAAAAGGTGTAAATGTGTACAATTTACATAATCAAAAACAGAGCAATGGAAAAATTTAGAACAAGCTGCGTATTACCAGATAAAGCTCGTGTCTTGGTTCCAATTCCAAAGGTGACAACTTTGTTTTCTGCAAAATCACACACAATAAGAGATTTTAAAAAAACATCAATCAACTAATCAAAGATACTAAAATCTTTAGAATTAAGGTTAGGACTTAACTGCATTCTTTAGGATGACAAAGACATCTACGAGCAACTCCACAGTTACCGTCTGGTCTCTGACAAGGGCTGCATACATCCGGCAAGTGGCCATCAACTTCCATAGAAACCCTAGCTCTCAATCTCACTTTCTCTCTTTTTGAAGAGTGAGAGAGGATTAGGGTTTTGGTTGGGTAATCAATGGAGGAGACATGGAAGAGACCGATTGAGGTTTTGAAGTAGAGTTTTCCAGATCTGCAAGTGATACTACTAGATTGGTTTGAGATTAGGGAGAGAAAAGGGTCTTTGATTTTGGTTTTGCCACAGTAGTTGGATTCTTGCACTTCTGGGTTTTGTGTGGTCGGCGAGAAAATTAGAGAGAAAACGAGAGAATGAAGAAGAAGTTGAATTTTCCATGAATTTTCGTGCATTTCTTTTCTTTGCAAAGTAATTCACAATGATAGATGAAGCTTTTTTGGTGTTGCAGTGGTTATTTCATATCGATCTTCCTTAATTGTGTTGTCTTTGTACAGTTTTATGCAAATTGTACCCAAGCACATGACGAGGCCTCGAATGAAAATATCTTATGTTTTTTTTCTTAAAATAAAATCCAACTAATTAATTTTATCTTATTTTTAATTAAAAAAAAAAGTAAAGACAATATTTTTAGAAGGAATTGACATGTATATACATGAAAAAAACTCTTGCCCAATTTATAATTATTCAGATGATAAAAAAAATATATATATGAAAAAACTATAACTCAAAATTCAACCAAATACCCTAAAACTAATGACTATTATTTGGCCACATGGTTCAATTTTAGTTAGATGCTTAATTATTAATTTTTTTTGTTATTAAGCAAATTCACCCATATTTCTAAGATAAAAAATATAAAAAAAAAGATTTTAGAAGACTCGTTATTCTAGATTACACCAAAATTTTCTTCAATTTTTTTTGGCAAAGCCAAATAATTAATTATTAAATCAAAACAAAATATTATTTTAAACGATTATTTTATTTTTCACAACAAAACTTATTTTCTTCTTAGAAAAAGAGCTCAGTATTTCTTGACATCAATTTATTTAAAGTAATTTGATACCAATTGTTGTTTGTTCTTACGTTTTTTTTTTGTTGTCAACCAAATATTAATTAAAAGAAACTCTCCCTATTGGTTACCCAAAGTGGAGGTAAGTTGTTTACATAAGAGAAAGACAAAGCCCATAGTCGGGCACTTCGAGCTAAAGCATCCGCTTGAACATTGGATGTACGGGGGATCAACGAGAGGGAGAACTGAGGGAGTTGAACACGAAGGTCTTCAAATTTGCTTGCAAGGATAGCGAGCGCCGACCAATCCTCCCGGGATTGGGAGAAGTTGATTAGGTCAACACAATCTGTCTCAAATCTCTGACAAGGCACATTGTTCTCTATCAAGATGCTCATCGCCCAGAGAAGCGATTCTATCTCTGAGTTAAGCGGTGATCGAACCCGCCTGATTCCCTTGGCCCCAAGTAAAATTCCTTGAGGACTGTGGTGACAAAACCACCCAATTCCAGATGTTGTATTTGTATCCTTCCAAGATCCATCAACCTTACAACACACATCTCGTGACTATGAACCTGCAAGTGTAACTCGTGACACCGAATTAGTAGGGTGTATTTGTGCCTCATTCCATACCTCACATTCATTTACCGCTTGATTGAGTATCTCCGATGAATCCATATCTATGCCTTGGAAAACCTTTTTGTTTTTAGCCTTCCATAAAAACCATGCTATCCATGGGAATAACTTGTGGTCTCCAGTCAATTTCCGTCTCTTTGGACACCGCCAGAAGAGGAAATCCATATTTGCAAAAATCGACAAATAAGGAAAATTATCGTTAGCCGTATTAAAAGAGGCTAAGTCCCACGTATTCCGAGCTAACGGACATTCAAAAATCGCGTGATTAACCGATTCCTCCTCTCCATATTACAATTTAATAAATGTTCTTACGTATTTAATACGAAAATATTACAATTTTTTTTGTTGACATATACAAAAGTTATATTAATATTTATGCTATTGTTAAATTTTAATTCATATACACTAATTTCAGGTCTGTTACAAATTTATATTTTTTTTGCAAATAAGTTTTTCTATTTTATTTAATTATATAATTAATTTCAACTGATATAAACAATTTAAACATGACTTTGTAATTCATAGATGTTAAAAAAAGATTATTTTCACCATTCAATCTTTTAAAATTATCTAAAAGACACTACAAACAACAAACGTAAGTTTAAAAAAAGATGTTTCCATTCGAGGGTCAAGTGTGTTGAACTTTCAATGAGATTATTATCTTATGGAAAATACGAAAGAGGGATTTATATGGGCTTTTGTGGCCCATTAACATAAGATTTATTCTCCAAAGGCGGAATTACAAAGAACGCCAAATAGTCTGTTACTGTAACCGCTCTCTTATTTAATTCCTTCCTTTAACGATTAGTTTTAAGGGTTTCAGATTCTCAGGCGCTATCAACTTTTTTCGAATGTAGTTTCCGATGAAAGAGTCGAATCTTTGCCCCAACGATCGTCATCTTCTCCGACGAGGGACCGTGACGCGAGCGAGTTGAACAGGGTTATACATCATGGTCGATCATAATTTCAAATCGATTGGGTTTTGCGTGGATTCGAGGTCCGTTGTACTCTCTCAGAACAAGATGTTGATGGAATCCGACAAGAAATCAGGTATCCGGCTCCGTACGAACTAGATAGACAGAAATGGCATGGATTTTCTGATAAAAAGAGATTATGAGCGTCATAGAGAACAATCTTAGGCTTTCTACGACGTAGATTATCATAACAGATCTGATTCCACTGAGACAATAATGCGATCGTCAGAAGATCTGTATCCTAACTGTTTGAGAGACAGCCATGAGTCCTCTAGATTTATCGCATCGCTGGATTACAAGTATCACCATCTCATAACACATCAATTTGCCACCCATGAGACTTGCCGACTATCCCTTGTTCCCATGGCTAGTGTGGAATTTGTGGAAAGGAAGGAATCAACTGGTCTTTGAGAAACAGAGAACCTCACATGAAGAAGTGCTTCTCAAAGCAATCAAAGAAGCTCGAGCTTGGCAAAACACTCAACCGGGAACAAACAGTACCACGACACAACACAAAAGAAACCAACCTCCGACTATGATACAACGAGCAACTCACTGCTTCGTTGACGCGGCGTGGAAGGTGGACACACTGTGGACTCGGGTGGTGTTTTAAAGATGAAAACATAGAAAGATACACACACAGTCGGAGACAGTGTCAAAAGTCACTTCCGCTTTGGTCGGAGAAGCATTCGCTTTGAAAGCTACTCTAATTGCGGCTAGAAACTCCGGGTTCCTAATACTTAATTGTTTTTCAGATTCCCTTTCGCTCATCACCTTGATCAATTCGGACGAGATGATTAACGAGTTACGATCCATCTTATTCGACCTTCGTTGTCTAAAGAAGGATTTTTTATCTATTGCTTTTGCTTTTATTCCGCGATCGTGCAATGTATTAGCCGATTTGCTATCTAAGTTTGGTCTTGTAACTTTAAACTCCTCCCCTTAATTGGGTTTTAATCTAAAAACTCGGTTTGTCCAAAAAAATAATAATAAACCGATTGGTTTCTGCATCTAGAGTATCCTGATTTAGATTTATGCTAGATTTTGGTTCTACGGTTTTCCACGATTCGGTTCAAACGTAGAAAGCTCCGGTCTGGATTTAAAACCGATGTGTTTTTTTTTTTTCTCTCAAGTGATGTCATCTGCCATGTCATCTGAACGTTAAAACGCCACCGTTTGACTCTTCCCCTTGTGCTCTTCTTCTCTTCTCCACCTTGTTTTCGTTGGCTTCGTTTCTCTGCGACTTGAAACAATGGAGAAATCGTCTCATCCCTGAGATTTATCTGTCTAATCCTTCTTACAATTTGATTTCGTATCTTTCTCTTTCTTTAAGAGATGCGCTCCAAGGACAAAATCTCCTACTTTTACGATGGTATTTTCTTCTCTCCCTTTGTATCTTTCATTTGCTTGTCTTCTCTTTCTCTACGAAATTACCCGAAAGTTTGAATCTTTCACTCTAATTTCTAGAAAAATTCAACCTTGATTTAAGTTTTGAGTAGGGTTTTTGATGAAAAGAAGAAAGGGTTTTAGGTTAAGTTTCTGATTTTCGATTCCTTGGCTCAAAACCTGAGAACGACTCTGTGTTATTGACTTCTTGCATTGTTTCTGCCTAGGTTATGTTACATTCTTGGCTTGAAATATGAAACCCTAAAACTTTTGTCATCTTGTGTAGTAGTCATTACATATAGTGTTTGAAACTTGTATTCTTTTGAGCCTATTCTTTGCTAAGAAGCTGTTACAGACTTTAGCTGTATCGGTTTTCGTACTCTCTGCGCGGTTCGAATTCTGATTGGATTTCAGTTCTATTTCTGTTGTAGTCTTTGTAGCAGTTTATTTGGGTTTTTGATGAAATTCTAATGCGTATATTGTGTGTGTGTGTGTGTGTCTGCAGGAGATGTGGGGAGTGTGTATTTTGGTCCTGATCACCCAATGAAACCTCACAGGCTTTGTATGACTCATCATCTTATCCTTGCATATGGCCTCCATAGCAAGATGGAAGTATATGTCAGTGTTTCTTGTTCTTGAATCCTTTGTTCCTTTTGGTTATGATCTCACTGTGTTGAACTCTTTATATGTTGTCTCAGCGTCCACATAAGGCGTATCCTATTGAGATGGCTCAGTTCCATTCTCCTGACTATGTGGAGTTCCTACAACGAATTAATCCGGAAAATAAGAGTTTATTCCCCGACGAAATGGCGAGATGTAAGTTCTGCGTCTTCGTTAATTGGTTTTTTCTTGAAATTTATATGTTTAAGCTAAAATGGAATTTACTTTGATGCAGATAATCTTGGAGAGGATTGTCCTGTCTTTGAAGATTTGTTTGAGTTTTGTCAAATTTACGCCGGTGGAACCATAGGTAAATCATAATATACGTCGTTATTCAAAAGCTTTATTGACTGACACGGAGTTTTATGATAGATGCTGCACGCAGATTAAACAACAAACTCTGTGACATTGCTATAAATTGGGCGGGTGGGTTGCACCATGCCAAAAAATGTGATGCGTCTGGGTTTTGTTACATCAACGACCTTGTACTAGGAATTCTGGAGCTCTTGAAACACCATCCCCGTGTGCTTTACATAGATATAGATGTTCATCACGGTGATGGAGTCGAAGAAGCGTTTTACTTTACTGATAGGTACACTTATAGCTCATAGACTTCTCGAATGTGCTTTCTATAGAAATTAATACTCATATCTGTGGATAATTTTATGCAGAGTAATGACAGTTAGCTTTCATAAGTTTGGGGATAAGTTCTTTCCAGGGACGGGCGATGTTAAGGTAAATATTTGGAACTCATTTTCTGAATTTGTGAGGAAATGTTTTGATGTGTTCGGATGAATTGTCATTGTGATCTGTTTGCTTTAAAAAGGAAATAGGAGAAAGAGAAGGGAAGTATTACGCTATAAATGTGCCGCTGAAGGATGGTATTGACGACAGTAGTTTCAACCGTCTGTTCAGAACAGTACGTTCTTTAAACCAAAACAATCAAATTTTTGATGTTTCCGATGTTATTGTCATGCTTTTGATCTTTTTTTGTCTTTCTTTTAGATAATTTCCAAGGTTGTTGAGATATATCGACCTGGTGCGATTGTTCTTCAGTGTGGGGCAGATTCACTAGCCAGAGATCGACTAGGATGCTTTAATCTCTCCATTGATGGTGCTTTTTTCCTTCTTGTAATCAAAATCTCGATCTCTCTCTTTCGATAGTATCTAAACGAGTAGGGTTCTGAAACAGATTTCTCTATACATGTTATTCAGGACATGCTGAATGTGTTAAATTTGTGAAGAAATTCAGTATCCCCTTGCTGGTATCTCTCTCTCTCTCTCTCTCTCTCTCTCTCTCTCTCTCTCTCTCCCTAGTAATGTCTACGATGCTGTTTTTAATCGTAAGTTCCTCTACGAAATTTCGGATTGTTTATTAGGTTACAGGAGGTGGAGGATACACGAAAGAGAACGTTGCTAGGTGTTGGACCGTTGAGACTGGCATTCTTTTGGACACAGAAATTCCTAATGGTTAGTAAAGTTTAATATTTGTTAGGTTACAAATGTTTTGAACTTACGAGTTAATTGTTTTGCAGAGATTCCTGATAACGATTACATTAAGTATTTTGCGCCGGATTTTTCATTGAAGATTCCTGGTGGACATATTGTAAGGAGCTAATCTTATAACTTAGGAATCTATATGTTTTAGTTACTTATAAGACAATGATAATCACTTGTGTTTCTTAAAATTGGCAGGAGAATCTAAATACGAAATCGTATATTAGTTCGATCAAAGTACAGATTTTGGAGAATTTGCGACACATCCAACACGCGCCAAGCGTGCAGATGCAGGAGGTATACTCGAATCATCATCATCAAACAAGAAAATAAAATTGTTGTTTGTGATTCAAATTACTTATTTTATTCAAGATTGATTAAGTCTTATTGGTGTGAATCTTGCAGGTTCCACCGGATTTCTACATACCGGATTTTGATGAAGACGAACAAAACCCAGATGAACGTGTGGACCGTAAGTATCGAAAGCTAACCCTGAAAATCTACCAAGATTTAAAAGTGTTTTATTTTCTCTGCGACTGATGTTATGTTGGAACCTATTTTTGATTGTTTCAGAGCGTTTGCGGGATAAGCAGATCCAGAGGGACGACGAATATTTCAATGGGGACAACGATAACGATGCATCTTAACATGGATTCTTACTCTTAGCAAATCCCAAGTTGGTTTTAAATTCGGAGAATTGTAATGAAAACATGATTTTTAACGGCTCGTAGATTACGAGCACATCAAAAACTAGTGACGATTGTTAGCTTCATCATCATTTTGTCTTTTGTATATGAATCTTTTTGGCATTTGGTATGAAAAGTTGATTATTTAGCTTCTAATTTCTTTTTAATCTTTCGCCTAGTTATATGTGATGAAAAGGAATGACAATTCTGAATCAATTTATATGTGATAAAAAGTTTATATGTGTTTTAGTAATTCTTGTCAGTTTTATCGTTGAACATCAAAATTAAATTATATTATCGGGCATCATTTCAAATCTAAAGAATCAATTGATCTTCAACGGTTCAGATTTTTCTACATTTTCAGGTAATAATATCTCTGGATAAGGCCAAAATATGCCAATAGAGTTTAGGTTCACCACAAAACCAAAACAAAACCAACAAAAAATCTAAAACGCGAAAATTGAACGTCACAATGATTGTAGAACAAAGAGAACAAGAATTGAAAACAGAAATCTGATCGGAAAAACTACGCAAGAATTTGAGATTTCATTGATCAAATGCATGAGTCATGGAAGTTTATGATTTCCAACACTGCCCAAGAACCTTGAGCTTCTTTATCAATTGTGATTTACTCATCATTTGCAAAAAATGGGGTTACAAAAGAACAAAAATCGATTAACACAAGACCAAGGACGATCTCATAGAAGAAACTAAAACCGAAAACATAAAAAAAAAAAAGAATTGGTTTCCTTGTGTCAGGGTATGTAGCTAATTATATACTAGAAATGAAGATGGCCAAAATCTAACCACGGTTAAGAGAAATATTAACTATGGTTAAGTTGACAATTTCATTTTAAATATTTAAATGAAGATGGAGGAACAAATACCAACGTGAACCAATAAGACATCACCATATCTGAACGTGGCCTACTCTTTGGTTTTGTTGTTGTTTCTAGTTGTTGACAAATTGCTAAAAGAGTGCTAAAGATTTTAAATCAGATCATATGATATCAAATGTATATACTCAATTTTGTAATCCCAGAGATTTTCCTAAGTTACGGCAACACTATCTCACGGTTACTAAAACGGAATTAAGAATATTTGGCATATTCTTTCAGTAAATAGGAAACTAGTTTGGTTTGAAGATATATGACTTTAATCTAGTATTTGGTTTAGCTTAATTAAATGTACATTGAACATTGTAAAGGTTGATAAAATAAGATTACGGAAATGTTTTCCATAGAGATTTGCCTTATACACTATATCTTTAGTTAGAGTGCAATATAATATTGTCATATATTAATAAGATTATGAATTTAACGGTAAAAAACAAAAACAAAAATGCTCCATTTGTTTAACGTAATGCAAATCTATACGACGTCGTAAAATGACAAAAGCCTAAAACAACAAGTGTGTTTTTATCTTCAAACGTCATCGTTTTGGACGTGTTTTGAAATAAATATCAAGCCTCACTCTTGTACTGTACTCTCTGCTTGTCTTTGCGACTGTGCTTCCCATTCCGACTTGCGACTGTGCTTTCGGTTCTGACGTTGCTGCCTCTCTCTGTCTCCGGTAAGGATCTCGACTCTCTGATTTGTTTCGTAGTTCTGATTTCTTCCTTTAGCTTGCTCTGGGTCGGTTGCTGTCGGTGATTCTGCTTGCGAGTTTTCCGTACATGTGCTAAACCCGATTTCTAGGGTTTCTTAGTTTAGATTTCTTTGCTCTGTTCTGGATTTTGCCTTTTTCAATGTCATTAGTGAAAAATGAGGAACCTTTAGTTACGTTTTAGGGTTTTAACTTCTTTTTTTGTTGGGTGATTGATGTCAAATGCTCCGTTAGTTTTGGTCACTTGATTATTGTGAGTTGATTAAAATGGTTTATGTTTATGTCAGATCTAGAATCCATGTTTCTGCTTGTTAGGTTTTGTTTCCTTTGTTCTCTCTCTGATCTGAATCTGCTTTCTACGTTTGATTTGATTGTTTTCTTTCTGCTTGATTTTGCCATGATGTTCGATTAGCCGAAAATTGCTCTATTGGTTTTTTGGTCAGTGATAAAGAAAGTTTATGTTTAAGTCGAACTTCATGTTCTGTTATTGTTGCTCTTTCCTTCCCTCTTCTGTTCTGCTATATCTTCTTTCTATGTTTGCTTTTCTTGCCTTCTTTCTGTTCAATGGTCTTCTTGCTTTTGATCTTTCTTTCGTTTATGGCTCTGAGGATGATGTCTGACGTAACCTTGTTAATATCACTTCACTTTGATTCGCTTCTTAATATTTTTCCTTTTTTCTGTTTACATTCAGAACGTGTTATTTCATTTGCTTTCAGGGTTGGTTAAGTAATTGGAGATGGCACTACCCTATGATCCCAATTTCACAATGGCAGTCATAGGCGGAGCAAATGCAAATCAAAAGGATGACACTGACCAAGACCATGGTAACATGTCACTTTAGAAAACACTTGTTTTTTTATTGCCTTTTCACATTTGATTCATTTCCGTTTCTGTTTTGTATTCCAGATGCAGCTGCTTCTGCGGCTATCGTAGCGGTTGAACTGATAAGCACTGCACGTCTTGAACTTAAGCTCGACAGTGTGTATACTGAGTACTCTGCTCAGTATCTCGTCGACAATGCTCGTCCCAAGAAGAAGAGACTTCACAAGAAGAAGGGAGGAGGTCGCAAGAAGAAGGGATGTCCAACGAAGCAGGATCTCGAGCTCACTGTGAAAAACTGCCTTGAGTATGCTTTGAAAAAAGGGATACCAAAAGCAGAAGATTGGCCACCTTTGGGATCTGTTTCAAAGCCACCAGCATCGTACAAACCTGCTCTTGTTACCATGAAAGGAGAACTGATGGAGGCGAAGAATATGTTGGAAGCAGATAACTTCTTATGGGATCAACCGGTAGGAGCTAAACTTCATGTGTCCACTCCACACATTGATCTTCAACAAGAAGTAAGTGTTGTGCTGTTAGTTGAATAATTCATTAGATATATGACAAAGATTTGATATGATATTTTGTTTTGTGTTGTAGGAAATTTATTGTGGCTCGTCAGGTGAGGACTCACGCTATGTTGGGCTTAGAGATGGCATTATTCTTCGAGTGGAGAAGATAAATGGAAAGTCCATAGCTACAATGAAGCTATGGTACAAGAAAGAGTTCAGGGTTGTCAATGTGGCGATGAGCAGAGGGTTTTCCCAAGCAAATCTAATTGATGACGGCTCTCTCGACTTCTCTCGAGGAGTGTCAACATTTCTGCTTGTTGACTTTTGTGCTCTACGCCTCTCCATCAATTAAGTAAGAGAGATCTTATCCTAATAAAGCATCTAGAGAACAATATGCTACTGGTGGAATTTGTTTGGTCTAGTGAACTAAATAAGAATGTTTCATAAGACTTTTATCTATTAGTTAAGAAGTTGATCTCTACTTTCTTAAGAAAAATTTGGGATGGATTTGTTCCTCCCTGCTTCCTAGTTACCGCTTATTGTGTGTTTTGAATTTTGTTGAAGTCTTCTTATGATTTAGCCTTGTTATTTTGAATACAATGATGGTAATCTGTTGCCATTGTCTTTATTTAAGTTGGACCAATTAAAGAGAAAGACTTGAAAACCAAAGTGCTTAACCCTTGGATCATTTTGCCTCCAAGCTGGAGAAGAAATTTACAAATAATTGATGACTTGTTCGTATTGAAAATGAATTTACGGTTAAGGGAGATACCAAATCTCTTTGCACAGGTTCATTGTCTTCTGTCTATAAATCACCGATTGTAGACAAACACAAAATCAAATCTCTTTCATTCTGTTGGATCCACATATTGACTTCTAAAGATTCTCGCGTTCCATAAATAAAAGCGCATACACAAAGTCTAACTACCCCACCTTCTTAATAACCTCAAAAATAATGTTTCCTATCTCGATCTTGTGGTACACCTAGTAAACAAAATTAGTTTGTTTAATAATAGTAATTAGGTAACAAAATATTTGAAATGTGAAGTCTCATAACAACATTTTTCTTCCCATTCGTCCTTATCAATGAACACCAGCATGTGATATAACTTTCAACTATATTGCTTAATTTATCTTTATGTGGTGTATTTAGCGATCAATTTTGCTAAATTGGATGTGGCTCTTTCACAATTATCGTTGGATCTTAATTGTTCCTCGCAGATTGTGGTATGACTCGATAATTTTTTTAATGGTTCGTCTTTTCTATTAAGACGGACTAGTGGATGTAGTTATTACTGTCTAGCTCTTGTGTATGTTTCATTATCTTTGTAACAACTAGAATTTTGAAGAGTGTAAAAGCTACATGTCGTCTGGATTTATCATTTTTTTTGCAAAATGAAGATGTTATACTCGAATATATACATCTAATGGCATATTAAACTTGGTACGTTACTTCATGAAATTCTTTAAATAAATTGTATGCTTATTTTGGAATGACATGTTAATATGTTCTTTATTTGCTCACAGTTTAGGATATGGGTAAATTTGCTACTTAACCAACAAAAAAATTATACTCAAGAAAGTAACAAAAGTTAGTGTGTATGTGGCAAAAAAATTAACCATTAGATCTAGCTAGGTTAATTAATTATTGTTTTAGTCAGTATTTTTTGGTTGGTTATTAAGCCTAATTTCTATTAGGATAATTGTTGAACTCACGAGCGGGTTCCACACTAAATTTGTGAGGAGGTTCGAGATTTTTTGTAAAATAGATGGTAGATGGGTTTGAACGAGAGCATGTAGAATAAATGTGCTGTTTCGGGTGAGCATGTAATTCTGGGTTCCGAGCGGGTTTTACTAAGAACAGTTAACCCGAGCATGATGTATCAAAATGGAATTATGTTATCACTCAAATGCAGTGTAAAAAGCATAATAATGTTATACAACTGTTGGAGTCAGGTTTCACCCAATCAGATCAACGTCAAAAATGGTTAAGTATAAAAATGACCGCAAGGTCAACAGGATAAACAGAGTCAATCAGCTGATAGAAGGGTGTGCGAGGTCAAAAGTAGAATATGACAGCAACGTCAGAAAGCTTAAGTCTTGGCATGGCGACGAGGTCGACGAAGCAGAATCTTAACTAAAGGGAGATACTCAGCAAATTCAAAAATACAAAAAGCTCATCGACGTCAAGCCCAGAAGTACTGGCAAGGTGGGCCAAATCCAAAAAGCCTTCAAGGTACTTGATCAAACTTGACAGTGAGGCCCACAACGTGAGATGAACCTAATCGCCAGACAAATAAGGGAAAGATCCCAAGGGATTGAGATTTTTCCTCATCTCTTTAGAGGTTGACCTGACCGACCTTGCATACTATATATACTTGTACAATAACCCTTGAAAAGGGATCCGCAACTTGTTACACAAACATCAATAAAAGCTTTCTTTACAACAATTGCAACCTACGTTCTTGAGCTTTAACGTAGAGATCTCTTTCCCTTCACAAACCCTTGACAAATCTAATTGTGTTAGTTTTGACTCCCACAACAACTATATATAAGATTTCTAATCTAGGGTTTAATGTGTACATGGTTAAAATCTAACCATATACCTTACAAAAACAACCTTTTATTAATTGTAAAGTAACCGAGTGTGGTTACCTCTTATCTTTGGAGAGTTGGGCCTTGGAGCTTGCTGGGCCGAGAGCAGGATTTGCCTTGGGCCAAATCCAGGTATAACAATAATGAGAAGAGATAAATTTCATGTTTTCTAACGATTAGTAAATTAATTTTGATGAAAAATATTCTTTTGATTTCCTTGTCCTTTGAAGGCCGTATTTGATATTTTTAATAGAATGCTTTTTTTTTTCGTAATGTTTGAATGGATGCTCTATTTCTGTTTTACAAAAAGGAAATAATAATACAATTTGTAATTTCAAAATTTGAAGTGTAAACGACATCGTATGAAAGACGTAATGAATGTGACGCCGTTTTGAGAAGGTTTCGAGAGTTGTAGAACTTTCTCTCTCATTTTCTACTCGAGAGCGATTTGCGACTGTCACACCAGAGCTTCCGATTACGCCATTTTTGCGTTCTCTCTTGTCTCCGGTAAGCTTCCATTCTCTTATTTCGTTTCTCTGTTTGGATTCTGCTTGGGATAGTTTGCTTTTGGTCTGTTACTGATTCTGCTTCTAAATTTCCATTGCAAATGCGATAAATGTCACTTTCTAGGGTTTCTTATTTTGCTTCTTTGTTGGATTTGATTAAATTTATTTCCATTTTTCCCCTTTTTCCGTGTGATTAGTGAAAAAATGAGGAACCTTTAGTTACGTTTTAGGGTTTAACTTCTTTTTTTTTGTTGGGTGATTGATGTCAAATGCTCCTTCAGTTTGTTCATTCTTTGTCAAAGAAGCTATTACATTCGTTTGGTTTACCCAACTGATTATTGTCAGTGATAAAATTGGTTTATCTTCATGTTTCTGCTTCTTCTCTCTCTGAATCTGCTTTCTATGTTTGATTCTTTCCATGTCTGTGACCTTAGTAGGAAGCAAATGTCTCCACACTCTCTTGCTTTTTCCATGTTGCTGAATCCTACTCTTATCAGTTTTTTTTGTTAGTGATAAACAATGGTGTTTTGTTTCATGTTTCTGTCTTGTTCTATTATTGTTGCCCTCTCTCTGATTTTGCTATATCTTCTATCAGATGGCACTCCCCTATGATCCCAATTTCACAATGGCAGTCATACTCGGAGATATTCAAAAGGATGACAGTGACCAAGAGCATGGTAACATGTCACTTTAGATAATACTTGTTTTTTTATTGGCTTTTAACAGAAGTAGCTTCTCTTGTTTCAAAACAAGCCGTATGAGTAAAATGAATTTACATTCATTTCCGTTTCTGTTTTGTATTGCAGATGCAGCTGCTTCTGCGGCTATTGTAGCGGTTGATCTGATAAGCACTGCACGTCTTGAACTTAAGCTGGATAGAGTGTATACTGAGTACTCTGCTCAGTATCTCGTGGACAATGCTCGTCCCAAGAAGAAGGAAGGTCGCAAGAAGAAGGGAGGTCCCAAGAAGCAGGATCTCGAGCTCACTGTCAGAGTCTGCTTTGAAGAATGGCATACCGAAAGCAGAAGATTGGCCACCTTTGGGATCTGTTTCAAAGCCACCAGCATCGTACAAACCTGCTCTTGTTTCCATGAAAGGAAAACTGATCGAGGTGAAGAATATGCTGGAAGCAGATGACTTATTATGGGATCAACCGGTGGGAGCTAAACTTCATGTGTCCACTCCACACATTGATCTTCAACAAGAAGTAAGTGCTGTGCTGTTAGTTGAATATTTCATTAAAAAGGAGAGATATATGACAAAGATTTGATCTGATATTTTGTTTTGTTTGGTAGGGAATTTACTGTGGCTCGTCAGGTGAGTATTCGCGCTATGTTGGGCTTAGAGATGGCATCATTCTTTGAGTGGAGAAGATAAATGGAAAGTCCATAGCTACAATAAAGCTATGGTACAAGGAGTTCAGGGTTGTCAATGTGGCGATGAGCAGGATGTTTTTCGAAGCAAATCAAAATGATGACGGCTCTCGACTACTCTCGGGGCATAGAGCCAACATTTCTGCTTGTTGACTTTTGTGCCCTACGCCTCTCCATCAACTAAGTAAGAGAGATTTTATCCTAACAAGTGTCTAGAGAACAACCTGCTATCTAGAGAACATTCTGTTAGGTGTTTCATAAGACTTTTATGTAAGTTAATAAGTTGATCTCTACGATCTAAAGACAAATTTGGGATTGATCTGTTATGTCTGCCAACAATTGAGAGTTCACGTCCTAATCTTATTGTGTGTTTTAATTTTAATATAGTCAGTCTAGTCCTCTGATGATTAGCTATGTTATTTTGAATACAATCGTTACTATCGTCTGTAATCTAAGTTGGACCAATTAAAGAGAAAGACTTGAAAACCAGAATGCTTAGCCCGGAGAAGAAAATTACATTTTGCTCCATCAAATTAACTACCAATCGAAAACCATTGCTTTGTTTGCTTTAGTAGCAGTAGGTCTTTGCTTTGGTGACTGCTGAGAATTCAATCCTAGTGAACCCTACACACCAACCATTGATGATCTCACATTCACAAAAGAGAAACATATGCATCCACAAGCAAACTCAATGATCTCAGTAAGCAAATAAAACACTGAGATCACTTGGTTTGCTTGTCGAGCCATCGATTTTAAGTTGAATGCCAACCGCTGAATAACCATTCACCGATATTGTCTTTAGCTTTTTTTTAATGGACTATAGTGTGGTCGATGTGGTAGTTCAAATGTCTATGTTTGAGAATTTGTATCGTTTCACTTTTTGAGACAGGGTTATTGCAAATTAAATGGTTCATTATCTGGCTTGTTTTTATGTATACTTTCTACATTCAAAATGTTTTTATTTTTTTCGATGGCTTGTCGCTCTGGTTTTTAGAGGTCACCATGGTTTTGACTCGTTTTTCTAAAATAATATGACAATTGGTAGAAAACATGAAGTGATAACTCAGTGCAAGGGTTCGATCTTGGTGGCATATATTTAACAGTTCAGACCGACTTTTTTTTCTCTAATAATATGACAACTAATAGAAAACATGAAGTGAATGCTCAATGCTTAAGTTGGATCTTAATGACATAATTAAATGGTTAAGATCAACTCGTCTTTTTCTGAGAAAATTAACAGCTAAAATCAATTTGCTAACACTATATAATGAGTATGATAATTGGAAATTAAAATAAGTATTAATTTCTTCTATTTCTTCTCAGAAAAATGAATTTCAACTATGGTAGTTCATCTCATATACGATATTCTTCTTCTACAGGTAATAATTATTATGATGATGTAGATAAGAGAGAAGTATCTCAAATTACGACAAACAATAAGTTTCTCAACACTCAACACCTATTAACTCGTAAAATTCTCTATTCCTCGTCGTTAAGTTATCAAATGTGACCAGGAAAATGTGGCTCGCAATCTTTTCATCGATTATTTCGTAGGGAATCATATATTTCCGGAAATGTTTCGACGAAGATTTAGGATGAGTCGTCATTTGTCTCTTCATATTTGCTATACAAAGACATGACAATTGTTTTCCATGAAGAGGTGACATCGAAAAGAATTCTTGGAAAACTTGATGCGGAACCGAGAAAAGTGTTGTCGTCTTTTTGGTGGATTGATGTGTCTAGAAGCTTTGAGCATAATGAAAAGACCTATAAATCTATGGCCATGGTTACAAAAGAAGAAAAATGTGTTGATAGGTTTCAACTCATTATAGAAGGAATTTATGAGTGTTGGTTACTAAAGGGAAATAGAGACTTATTACTGTTTGTGTTGTTGATTTCCATTTGCTTCATTTGTTTCAAGTTTTCTTTCAATTTGCAGATGGCAGAACCAAAAATGTGCCCATTTTGTCTTGAAGATGGTGTGGTGGGAGATTTGGACACTACTTTCGACCTTTGGTGTGGAAACTGTGGTACACGCTTCTGCACATAGTGTTGTTACCAGGTAGTACATTACCTAGCTATGTGCGCTGATCAGTATTTTTGGGATACCAATGTCATGACTGAAATGTCAATGCAGCATCTAGATGCTTGCAGAGACAGATGAGATCATCTGGATGCGGTGAGATCAGTTTTATTGATACACTACTTACACATTTTTTAGTGTATCTTTGCTGAGATCAATATTCATATTATATTAGACTTTGTTTCATTCTTCTTATCGACTACTTTGCATTGTATGAGGCTTTGATGATTTGCCTGATTTGGATCACATGGTCAACTTAATCACTATATGGTATGAATTCTCTTTTGATCTTTTTTTCTAGTTTTATGTCTATTTTTTGTCTTAGTTTTCTCTGGTAGGTACATCATTGAAGATACAAAATAGATACAATGTTGCTAATCCATGTTGTGAGAAGAATTATAGACGCGAAAGCTGCTTGGATTAAAGGTTCCATGAATCCAATCTTCGCATAAATTATATTTAGAGCCCTCAAATGGCATGGTTAGTTTTTTTTGTTTTTGTTTTAATCTTAAAGTTTTTACATTTCTTCACTAATCATTGAAAATACACCTAATGATTTTCAATGTCATCAAGATTTTTACCAAACTTGGTAGGTGGATGCGTACAGAACTATGCAGAGAAGACCATAGATTTTGACGTGGTCACCACAACCAGTTTTCAGTTGGTTTCCGTTAATTTAACAATCTATTCATATATACTGAAGTCAAATAATCTAATTATGACTTCACCTTCAATCACGTTACCTTAATCATGTAACATTTATAGATTCATCAGTTGTTTTAGGTTGCTAAAATTGTTGGAAAAGTGCATCCTATGTACAGTTCGTATAAACGAATCAATTTTTGAGGTTGGAAAATTGCTTTTGTTTGGGTTTTCTCCTTAATTTTAACATTCTATCTTGATTTTTGAGGTTGGAAAATTGCTTTTGTTTGGGTTTTCTCCTTAATTTTAACATTTTATCTTTTCAAGAATTGTCAATATATGTGTGGTATCTCTACGAATAAAGTATCCAGTGTAAGACGACGCCCACTCTTTTATTACCTTGTAACTGGGAGAAGATGGACTACATTCTCTACACAAAAAGTCAGAAAAGCGACTTCACAATTAACAAATATAGTTTCTTTGAGATTTTTTTTTGGGAACTCACTATCTACTAATCCATGTAAGTGATGATGTTTTTTTTTGATGCAACTGGTTTTCAGATCGCTTGTTCTTCAAAATCTATGATTACAACAACGAAATAGAAGATATGGAAAGCCAAATGGTATTATAACTTCAACTATATTGTTTAATTATCTTCTTATGGTGTATTTAATGATCAATTTTGCTAAAATGGGATGTGGCTCTTTTACAATGATTGTTGCATCTTAATTGTTCTTCACAAATTGTGGTATGCCTCGATAGTTTTTATTGGTTTGTCTTTTTATTAATATGGACTAGTGGATGTAATTAGTACTATGTCTAACTCTTATATATGTTTCATTATCTTTATTCCTGTTAGAATTCTAAAAAGTGTGAAAATTACATGTCGTTTGGATCTATCATTTTCCGAAGAAATTGAAGATGTTATATTCGAATATATACATTCAGTGGTATATTTAAACTTGGTATGTTACTTCATGCAACTCTTTAAATAAACTATATGCTTATTTTGGAATGACATGTTTTTTTTTTAGCTAAAATTTGATAAACTATACAGTAGAAAATCTACAAATTAATATTCGATAAATTAATAAACTCTCTAAATTAATAAATTTGACCGGTTCTGAGTCAGGCCGGTGTAAAATATAACACAATTCAATAAGATAATAAGATAATCATTTTTTAGAAATCTTATGTAAATATATAATCCCAATAATATCATAAATTAATATATGTTATATAAACATGACTAAAATATATTTATAGATCATTTTAGTGTTGTTTACTTTTTTCTTAGAACTAAAATTTGTTTATAACTCTATCAATATTTGATATATTATAAACAAACAAATAGAATAAACTAATTTCATAAAAAAATATAGTATAATATAAATTAAAAAAATTAAAATTAAAATTATATTTCAAAGATTATGGAAAGTTTCCATTTTCGGTAAATTAATAACTCTATAAATTAATAAAATATTATGGTTTCAATATTATTAATTTATAGAGTTTTTATTGTACTTGTTAATTATGAAGTCGCGTTTCTGACTTTTTGTGTAGAGAGTGTAGTGACATGTTAATATGTATTTTTTCCCATTTTTCTTTGCTCACAGTTTAGGATAATGAGAAGAGATAAATTTCATGTTGTCTTACTACTATTAAATTTTATGAAAAGTATTCTTTTGATTTCTTTGTCTTTTGAAGGCCATATTTGATACTTGTAACAAAATAATGTTTGAAGATAGTGTTGTAAGAAATAACGGTCTCTGAGAAATTCCCAGCCGACACAAAAATTCTCTCTCCTAAATTCCGAGCCGTTGATCGGCCTCACGCCGGTCGGCGAGAATCCCTCTCATGTCTAAGAAGAAGCGTCGGCCAAGGGCCACTCCTGGATCCTCCAAGTTCGATCTTGTCTCAGCGAAGGCCATGACGGTCTCTAAGCTTGGGAAAAAAGTCGCCGATCTCTCCGGTGATCTCTCCTCTCCGCTGGATGTGACTGTGGCTGCAATAGAGACTCCGTCCTCACCCTCTCCTTCGATTGCTCGAGTGGATAATTCCTCAGATCTGCTGGTTTCGGTTGCTTCGGGAACTAAGCCTCTCCTAGATCCCGTTTCAACTAAACCTAAGGTATCGGAATCTTCTTCTCCTACTGGAACTTCTCTTGTTGCCGTTGAGTGCGTTGCCTCCGGCCTTGTTTCTCCGGTGAGGGTAGACCCTTTACCGGCTACTGAGCAATCAGTCATCTCTCCGTCGAAATCGCGGACATGGTCTTCTCTATTACAAGAATCTACTCTTCTCGAAGAAATCGGAACGCCTACTCAACATGTTTCGGGTGTCCCCTTTGTTCTCATCCCTGATGAAAACATTGAGTCGGCAAAAGAGGAGTTCAAGGACTTCATCTTCGCTCAATTTCATGGAGTTTTTCCGGAGATGGGAAGAGTAATAGGTGTAATCAACGCTCTGTGGGCGAGGACTGGGCCGCGTATCTTTGTGCATAAGATTGGACCAGGTTCGTACCTCCTTCGTGTTCCCAATCCCAGAACAAAATCTATTCTCCTCAGCCGCAGTATCTGGAATATCGCAGGTCATTCAATGTTTGTAGCTCCGTGGTCTCCTGAATTTGAACCGGAATCTCCTCCAATCACATCGGCCCCTATCCTGGTAGAATTCCGTGGAGTTCCGTACATGCTGTTCAATAAAGAAAGTCTCTGTAGAATTGCTACAGCTGTGGGTAAACCGGTTGAGTTAGCTCCCGAAACAAAACGGAAAGAATCATTTGAAGTTGCAAGAATTGTGGTAAGAGTAGACCTCACTAAAGATTTGCCTGATACTGTTATATCTGGGTTCTCTAATGGCAGGGAAGTTGAGATTGCAGTCTCATATCCCTCTTTGCCACCAAGATGCGTTAGTTGCAAGACTTACGGGCACTCTGTGCTTCAATGCTCGTTAACTAATACAACTACGAGATCCAGACGGAAAACAATGCGATCCAGGAGCAGGCCCTCGGGTCGGACAAGAAGGTCACGCCCAGGCAGATCGTTATGCTGGAGAGTCAAGCAAAGTGAGTCAAATTTGCTTCCTTCACCAGAGGGAAAGTCGTTAGTCTCTTTCGCTAAAGGGAAAGGTCATGTTAAGGCTTTGGAGAGTGATGAGCCTGAAAAGGTAGCATTACCTCAAATGTTTAGAGAGGTCTGATAAGGCCAACCCACCATCTGCTTCTCCGCAGCTTATTCCGAATGATTATGAAGCTCCTTTCTTCTTGGTTTCTCGCAAGAAGAGTGGTCGTAAGACCACACGTTCCCTTTAGTAACCCATCGTTATGTATTTTGTGTGGAATATAAGAGGTCTGAATAGTAGCAGACGTCAGAGCATGATTAAAGATTGGATTCACATCCATAAGCCACTTTTTGGAGCGTTAACCAAAACGCATATTCAACGTATCAATTCAAGAAGGATAAGGAGTGCTATTCCACCGGGTTGGAATTTTTTTGGCAATTTTGATCACCACGTCACGGGAAGGATTGTGGTGGTATGGGATCCGTCGGTTTCTGTGATGATTTACAAAGCATCAGAACAGATGGTCACTTGCGGTATCTTCATTCAATCTCTGAATGTAAGTCTAACGGTTTCTTTTGTCTACGGTTTCAATTTGGTAGAGGCCAGGATACCTCTTTGGCGAGATTTGGTATTGCTTAATACAAACTCTCCGGTGGCTCGTTGTCCTTGGGCGGTTGTTGGAGACTTCAACCAAATTCTACGGTTATCAAATCACTCAGATCATGCTTCTCAAGATGTTGATGTTGATACAACGGGTATGAATGCCTTTAACTTAGCGCTTCAAGATGCAGATCTCTTTGAGGCTCAAGCCAAAGGCCTTCCGTTTACTTGGTGGAATAACCAGGATGACAACCCGGTATCTAAGAAAATCGATCATGCTCTAATCAACCTTTATTGGGCAGAAAAGTTCCCGGATTCTTTTGCTGAATTCTTAGAGCCGTTTCAATCAGACCATGCTCCTTGCTTGATCCACGTTCCCTCTCTTAAAAGGGTAGTTTGTAAGCCGTTTAAATTCTATCACCATGTGATTGATCACCCGGAGTACTTGGAGACAGTAAGTCAGGCCTGGAATCCCACTCAAATTCAAGGTACTAGGCAGTTTAAGCTGGTCAGATCGCTAAAGTTATTGAAACCAACTCTTAGAAGGTTGAACAAGAGACATTACAGTGGAATCTCGGTTAGGGTTAAGGAAAAGGCTGCTAAGATCGCTGAGTTACAGAGGGCGCTTCTAAGTAACCCTGTTCCGGACATCGCGAGAGAAGAACACCAGACTAGAGGCGAATGGCAAGTTCTTATTACGGCAGAGGAAAAGTTCTATAGCCAGAGGTCTAGAGTCAGATGGGCTCATTTAGGGGACCGGAACACTCCGTTCTTCATCAAAATTGTCTCTCAAAGGGCCTCTATAAACTATATTCACTATCTTCAAGATCACATGGATAGACGAATTTCGAACATTGATGAAATCAAATCTTATTCTGCATCTTATTTCCAGGATATAATTGGGAGCACCAATATGGCTACTTCTCCCATCTCAGTTGCTCAGTTAAAGGACTTGTTATCTTTCAGATTAACGGCGGTGCAAGTCGCAAACATTCAGAAGCCTGTGTTAGATGAGGAGATAAAAGCCACTATCTTTGGGATGCCGTTAAGTAAAAGCCCTGGGCCTGATGGATATTCAGTGGAGTTCTTTAGGGCTTCTTGGGATACTGTCGGTTCTGATTTAATAGAGGCTGTCAAAGAATTTTTCAAGAACGGCAGATTGCTTAAGGATTTCAACAACACTGCAATTACCTTAATTCCCAAAGTTCCTGAAGCTTGTAAGCTAGGTGATTATAGGCCGATCAGATGCTGCAACTTGATCTATAAAGTCATATCCAAGATCATTGCAAACAGATTAAAGCCTCTTCTTCAGGTATGTATTAGCTCTAACCAAGCGGCATTCTTGAAAGGGCGTAGCTTAGGGGAGAATGTTTTATTAGCCTCAGAATTGATCAGGAACTACCAGAAGCCTTCTTCTCCCAAGAGTTGCATGATAAAAGTTGATATAAGGAAGGCTTTTGATACTGTATGTTGGGACCAAGGATCAAGGAATGTATAACTGCTGATTTCCCACCTTTGTTTTGTACCTGGATCAAGGAATGTATAACTTCCCCTAGGTTTTCAATTGCTATCAATGGTGAGCTGGCTGGGTTTTTCCCCGGGAAAAAAGGTCTAAGACAAGGAGACCCAATCTCTCCTTATTTGTTCATCATGGTCATGGAAGTGTTGTCGAAATTGTTGGAAAAGGCTGCGGATAATAGTGAATTTCGATTACATCCCCAGTGTTCTTCACCACGTGTGACCCACTTGTTATATGCGGATGACTTGCTGGTTATTTCGGATGGGTCGAGGCACTCCATCACCAGAATTTCTAACGTTATGAGTGCTTTCAGGGACATTAGTGGCCTTGATACGAACCCTGCAAAATCAGAAATCTTCTTTGGCGGATATTCAGATATTGAAGTGGATGTCTTGAGTGATATATCGGGAATACATAAAGGTGCTTTTTCTACAAGATATTTGGGCCTTCCGTTAAATTCTACTCGGATCTCCATGGCTACTCTCCAGCCATTCTTAGAACGCATAACCTCTAAGCTGCATTCTTGGACGGTTAAGCTACTTTCATTTGCGGGGAAAATTACGCTGATCTCTTTGGTTATATATGGAATGGTAAATTTCTGGAGTTCTGTCTTCGCTCTCCCAAAAGGGTTTTATGCGAAGGTAGATGGTCTATGTGCTGCTTTCTTATGGAAAAATAGGACTTCCTCTGCGTTGGGTGCGAGAGTAGCCTGGAAAGAGGTCTGCAAGCCCAAGAATGAGGGAGGGATTGGGATTCGGTTACTTGAGGACTTCGAAATTGTGTTCCAACTCAAGCAAACCTGGAATTTCTTCACAAACGCAGGTTCTTTATGGGTTGCTTGGGTTAAGCGAAATATTTTCTTGAGAAAGAGCTACTGGATCACCGAAGACTCTCCTCGGTTCTCAAGAACTATCAGGAATATGATCCGGCTCAAACCAATCTTAGTGGATTTTCTCCGCTGCGATCTACAGAATGGCGAATCGGCGTCTTTTTGGCATGATACATGGACTGATTTAGGCCCGCTATTTCGGTTTATTGGTGGTACGGGTCCGCGACAGCTTCGAATAAGAAGGGATGCAAAAGTAGTGGAAGCAACTCGTGATGGATCGTGGTTTATGCCGGGAGCAAGATCTCAAAATATTCAAACCTTTATGCTCCTACTCACTACCATTTCGCCGCCATCTGTGGCGCAAAGTTTCGGGTTCATTCTCGCCACACTTCTCTGCTAAGGAAACTTGGGAGCAATTAAGATTGCGCTCTCCTCTTGTGTCTTGGAGTAAAGCGATTTGGTTTAAGGAGGCAGTGCCTCGTCATTCTTTTACCGCGTGGTTAGCTCTCAAGGCCAGGCTTCCAACTAAGGATCGGTTACTTACCTGGGGCATCAATGTTCAAGGGATGTGTGTCCTTTGTAACTCTTGCTTGGAGACTCACGATCATCTCTTCTTTGAGTGCTCGTTTTCTTCGGCGATTTGGCTCCCTTTTTCTTCAAGAATAAGGGCTTCTCCTCCTAATAATCTACATGCAGTGGCATCGTGGATCCTGCAACAACAACATTCGCCATCAACGCGATCCGAGCTCATTCTCAAGCTCGTACTCCAATCTGCCACATATCTAATTTGGCGAGAGCGGAACTCCCGGATCTTCAACAACATCTCCTTGCCGATCACAACAATCCAGGCTTCTTTAGACAGGCACATCCGAGACAGGCTACTCTCCTTCCCAGGATCTTCTTCTTCTTCTCCTTCCCTTCTTGAATTGTACTTTGGGTTTATTAGTTTTCCTTTTTTGTAATTCTGCTTTTGTTTAGTTTTGAATAAGGTGTAACAAACTATGGAAAAATCAGAAAATGGTATAAATTTAACATTTAAACCAAAAAAAATAAAATAATAATAATGTTTGAACGAATGCTTTTTTTGTCGTAATGTTTGGATGAATGCTCCATATTGTTTTACAAAAAGGGAATAAAAATACAATTGATTCATTTTAACGTAATTTCAAAATTTGAAGTACAAACGACATCGTATGAAAGACGTAATGAATGTGGCGTCGCTTTAAGCGTTTTGAGAAGGTTTCGAGAGTTGTAGAACTTTCTCTCTCATTTTCTACTCGAGAGCGATTTGCGACTGTCACACCAGAGCTTCCGATTACGCCATTTTTGCGTTCTCTCTTGTCTCCGGTAAGCTTCTCCATTCTCTTATTTCGTCTCTCTGTTTGGATTCTGCTTGGGATAGTTTGCTTTTGGTCTGTTACTGATTCTGCTTCTAAATTTCCATTGCAAATGCGATAAGTGTTACTTTCTTGGGTTTCTTATTTTGCTTCTCTGTTGGATTTGTTTAGATTTCTTTGGTTTGTTACCAATTTTGCCTTTTTCCGTGTGATTAGTGAAAAAAGGAGGAACCTTTAGTTACGTTTTAGGGTTTTAACTCTTTTTTGGTTGGGTGATTGATGTCAAAAATGCTCCTTTGATTTGATCAAATTTGGTTTTTTTTAGCCAATCGATTATTGTCAGTGGTTAAAATGGTTTATATTCATTTCAGAGCTAGAATCCATGTTTCTGCATAAGTAAACTGGTAGGTTTTGTTTTTTTTTCCTTGTTCTCTCTGAATCTGCTTTCTATGTTTGATTTGATTCCTCTCTTGCTTTATTATTGTTGCTCTCTCTTTCTCTCTTCGATTTTTCTTATTTTCTTTCTGTGTTTGCTTTTCTTGTCTTCTTTCTGTTTGGAAGCAATGGTCTCTTGCTTTTGCTTTCTTTCATTAATGGCTCTGAGGGTGATGACTGACATAACTTTGTGAATATCGGTTCTTGCTTCGTTCCATTTTCTGTTTACGTTCAGAACGTGTTACTGAAACATTACAAATTTGATATGCATTCAGGGTTAAGTGATTGCAGATGGCAGTCCCCTATGATCCCAATTTCACAATGGCAGTCACAATCGGACCGAGTGCACAGACTGAAAATGAAGAGCACGGTAACTTATTACTCTAGAAAAATCCCTTTTTATTTGTTTTTAACTGATGCAAAGAAAAAGTATAACAAATTTGGATCTAGTTCCATGTAAGAGGAGAATGAACCTGACTTTTACATGGGAATGCATTCACATTTGATTCATTTCCGTTCCTGTTTTGGTATTGCAGATGCATCTGCTTCTGCGGCTATCGTAGCGGTTGATCTGATAAGCACTGCACGTCTTGAACTTAAGCTCGACAGTGTGTATACTGAGTACTCGGCTCAGTATCTCGTCGACAATGCTCGTCCCAAGAAGAAGGGAGGTCGCAAGAAGAAAAGAGGTTCCAAGAAGAAGGGAGGAAAAAATCTCAGTGTCAAAAGATGCCTTGAATTTGCTTTAAAGAATGGCATACCAAAAGCAGAAGATTGGCCACCTTTGGGATCTGTTTCAAAGCCTCCATCATCGCATACACCTGCGCTCGTTTCCATGGAAGGTGAAGTGATTGAGGCGAAGAATATGATGGAAGCGGATGGCTTGTTATGGGATAAACCGGGGGGAGTAAAACTGCATGTGTTCAGTCCACAGATTGATCTTGTTGGAGACGTAAGTGCAGTTAGTTGAATTCAATAGAAAATATGACAAAGGTTTAATCTGATATTTGTGAATTTGTATTGTGTGGGTAGGGAATATACTCAGGTGGCTCATCAGAAGACGATGGTGGCTATGTTGGACTTAGAGATGGGATACTAGTTGGAGTGGAGAAGATCCAGGGAAAATCGATTGCCACTGTCAAGCTTTGGTACAAGAACAAATTTCAGTTTGTCAATGTGGCTATGAGCAGCTGTGATGACGGCTCTCTCGACTACTCTCGGGGCATAGGGCCAACATTTCTGCTTGTCGACTTCTGTGCCCTATGCCTATCCATCAACTAAGAGAGATCTTATCCTAATAAGTATCTAGAGAAGAATGTGAAAATAAAATTGTTCAGATTCTTGCTTGTTTTTATGTTTTATATTTCTACTCAACTCAACTATGTATTCTTTTGATTTGTTGTCTGTCTTTGTAATATTTCTACGAAAAAGGAATGAATACACAATTTATTCATGTTTGAATTCTTAAACGACATCGTATCAGTGAAATGTGGTAGACGACGTCGTTTTTGAGGGTTCCACTGAGGGTTTTGATTGAGACTTGGGAGTTGTTCCTCTCATTTTCTTCTACGCGAGTGTCACTACAACTTGTGCTTCCGATTACGCCACTTTTGCTCTCTCTCTCTCTCTCTCTCTCTCTCTCTCTCTCTCTCTGTCTCCGGTAAGCTTCTCCATTCTCAGATTTTTGTTTCTCTCTTTCGATTTCTCTTTATCCTTTTTCTTTCTGCTTGATTTTGCTTTTCCTTTCCTTTGTTAATGTCTCTTGAGGAAAAATGACTGACACAACTTTGTGAATATCGCTTCACTTTGCTACGGTTTACTTTAAGAATGTGTTAATGGAACGTTTTCATATGTATGCAGAGATAAGTAAGCTGCAAATGGCCCAACGCTCTTCTGATGACCAAGAACACGGTAACTTATCACTCACCAAGCACAGAAACTTAGATTTGGTTTTCGACTGATGCGAACAAAAGTAATTACTCTGGTTCGAAAACAAGTTTAATCTAATCTTGTGCATTTGTTTTTCCTTTTATCTTTATAGATGCATCAGAATCTGCAGCTTTGGTAGCTTGTAATCTGATAAGCTCTGCGCGTCTTATCCTAAAGCTGGACAGTGTTTATACTGAGTTATCAGCTCAGTATTTGGTGGAATACGCGAAGGTAGGAATGGATCTCAAGCTCACTGTCAAAGACTGCCTTGAGTTTGCGTTGAAAGAAGGGGTACCGAGAGCAGATGCTTGGCCACATCTTGGATGTGTGATTAAGCCTCCATCAGCGTATAAACCCGCTCTTGTTGCCATGAAAGGAGAAGTGATCGAGGGTAAGAAATTGGAGGATGCGTATGAGATGTTCAAGTATCAACCGGTTGGAGCAAAACTCCATGTGTTCACTCCAGATATCGATCTTCTTGGAGAAGACGTAAGTTGCTGTTCATTAAATTGAAATAAAATATCAGAGATTTATGACAAGGACTTGAATTAATCTTTGTGTGTATGTGGTAGGGAACTTACAATGGCCCGTCAGTTTATGAATCGCGCTATGTTGGACTTAGAGACGTGATTATACTTGGCGTCAAGACGATTGAGGGAGAGGCAGTTGCAAAAGTGGAGATATGCTACAAGAAGAAGGTTTCATTTATCAATGTGAATTTGAGCATAATGTTTCTCCAAATACCACGGGATGGTTACGACTCGGAGGCCATAGGTCCAACACGTCTGCTTATCGACTTCTGCGTCCCACGTTTGTCTATCAACTAAGTAATTAGTTTTATCTTTGGTAAGCATCTAGAGAACAATATGCTGGTTGTGAAAACTTGTTTGTTTGTAATAAATTCAGAATGCTTTGTGAGACTTTTATCTCTAAGTTAAGGAAATGTTTGGTACTTTCGAGGGATATACTTAGAATCAATGTTTTAAAAACCGGACTGGCGACCGAACCGGAGAAACTTTTGGGTCATGGGTCAATGTGGTCCGACCGGGTCGAACCGGGTTTAATAGTTTTTAAAAAAATAGTAATATAAATAGTTTTTGTATAACTATAATATCCAGAATTCCAAATATATAATATAGCATCTGAATAAACATCTATTTTTGAAAATTAGGAAAATCATTTTAATTACAAAAAAATATTCAAAGACAAAATTTAATGAGAAATAGTTAAGTTTATATGTAAAAAAAATTAAAAACATTAAACCATAACAAAAATTAACTAAATTCAAAACTAGTATTTGTTTCAATAAATTTTAATCATAGAAAAATTAAATATGAAAAAAATGAAAATTTACAAAAAAAAAAAAAAAACTAAAACCCGGGTCAACCCAACCCGGCTAACCGGCCGGTTCACGGTCCGACCCGGTCCGACCCCCGGTCCGGTCCGGTTTTCAAAACATTGTCAACCTGTTATTTGTACCACGAAATGGACACTTCAGCTCCCAATCATCATCATTTTCCTGGTCTCCTTTATTTGTGTGTTTGTTTTTGTTAAGGAACTAACCATAATTTGGCAAATTGGATAGAGACAATAGAACATGTTATTTGGAAAAGTACAATAGTTTTATTCTTACATTTGAAAATATTTGACCAATCCAAGATAAATATTTGAAAATCAGAGTGCTTAATCATTCGTCGTTTTGCCTCCAGACCGGAGAAGAAATTTGCAACTAATGCCATAATCCAATGGCTTTGTACAATGTGCTATTGTATAAAACCATTTGTTAGTTGAACAAACGAAGCAACAGAACCTTGCATCTTTCCAAACTCCCACCAGCAAGCAATTTTACCTTATCTCAAGGAAGAGCGCATGTATACAAAGTGCAAATAGTTTTCTAAAAGCAGCAGTTCTCATTCTTGGCTTTGATCCACTCATCAAATTTATTGGCGTGATTAAAAGAAGTTGGTTCTACAAACAAAATAAATAAAATTGGTCTGTATTTTTCAATCACTAAAAATCCAATCGGTTTTTTTTGTGCCTACATTAACTAATTATAACCTAAAAAAGACGATCAATATGAGATTAAAAACAAATTTTGAAAATATAAAAGCATTTATTTATGTGATATTAATATATTATCAAAATAACATATAAAATCATTACAATATATCAATGTATAATAATCATTTCAGGAAAATATATTTAAAATAGACAAACAAATGAACTATTGAATTGTCCGGAACGTCGTGGCCCAATGGTAAGGGGCGGGCTTTGGTGGCTAAAAACCATCCGAGTTCGATTCCCGCCAGCGGGAACTACCTCACGATTTTCCAAGGACACCCACACGGATATGGGTCCATGCTTTCGGCCCATTTGCAAACCCGGGGGGTAACCTATCCGTGGGCCAACCTCTCCCCAGGGATTAGTCTGAGCCTATGTGGTTCGGGATTTACCCTGAGTTATCAAAAAAAAAAAAAAAACAAATGAACTATTGAAAAAGAAAGAAACTGAAACTTTGACAATGCCATTAATGTCCACTATAGGGTACCGTTAATAATATAGCAGTTTTGGATCGAATAAGGCAAAATAGTACTACATGGACTTGTGTATTATGAGATTTGATTTGATTTGAGTTGAGTTTTAATATTATGAGACTTTAATTTTTCTGATTTCACCGTTTTAGTTTGGCTCAGCAACAAAAGATATGGGGGCACATTTACATTTTTTAGTTGGGGCAACCAAAGATTTACTTATAAATTACATTAAAACTTTTAAAAAGCATTGGGGGCACCTGCCCCCACCCTGTGAACAGTAGATCTGCCCTTGTGAGCAGCTCGGACCACTAATAATTCGCAAGAAATTTAAAGCATAACACATGTCAACAAATGCAACGAATGGCCAAAACAAAAAAGTGGAAGGTGTAAACAAACATAGAGCTTTGGATAACTTGGTTGATTATATTCAATGGAGGCGATAGCCTTATCACTACAAGAAAACACCCATTTTTCCGACGGCATTTCCGACAGACGGAATATCTGTCGGAAATTTCCGACGCACTTCCGGCGGATGTCCGATTGAGAGTAATCCGTCGGAAATTTCCGATGGATTTCCGACGACTACTGATAGTGTCGGAAATCCGTCGGTAGTCCGTCACCGTTTACCGACGGATTACCGACGGAACTAAGTCCCTCATAATTTGTTACGGAAATCCGACGGATTTCAATGTCGGCAAAGTTTGATTAGTCACTTTGTACCGACAGTGTACTGACGGAAATCTGACGGAGTATGGTATTATATATATTGGTCGAAACTTCTGTATTTGATAAGCAGAGTAAAAATTATTTTCATAAAAGAAGCAACAAGTTTTTTCAGGATGTCCGAAGATCCCGCATTTAGCGACAATCCTTGGATTTATGCAGTTGAACACCTACGTGACACAGGTACAATATTACGTTTCTTCAATACCATGAAACAAATGCAGTCATTTTGTTAAGGGCATTTTTATAAAAATGTTTATACTTTTCCAGCGACGTTAATGCATACACCCATGGATTGGGTATTGTCCGTTGAAATTGGATGTTATTCTTAATTGTTTAAATCATTTGGACATTGTTCGGAAGGTGAGACTGAGTTTTTTTGTAAAAGAGGTTTTAGATGAAAGTTATATGTATAATCGGTGCTTTTAAATTAAGTAGGTAATTGCAATTATTGATGAGTACGATTGTACTGATGAGGGAGACACAATGGTTGTCTTAAAGGTAATTGATAATTATAAATGAAAATATGATTATGTTCATATATTTTGTTACGTGCAACGTTAAATTAATATGTATTGATGTAGGATCCAAGTGGGAGAATTGGTGGATTTATTCAAAAAGAAGCGTGTGTAGACGCTTCCTTTGGCCCCGATATACGAGTTGGATCAGTCGTTGTATTGAGTAATGTAAGTTTGAAATATGTTTATTTAAGTAAATGAAGTATATATTACCTTATATTTGCCTATTTTGTAGGTTCAAGTTCAAGTCAGCACTGGGTACACGTACCTCAACATCAAGCTTGAAAACATAGATGATATTTGGACGAAATAAAATTGTATTCCTTCAAATAACAGCGATGAAGATACTTCTAATATTAACGGAGACTCGTATGTCGAGGATACATACTCTGACGAGAGTTATTCTGCGTACAATACTCTAATGGACACACAATCGGGAAGTGGGACAAGCAAGTAGTAGTTTTTGAATCTATCTGAAGAAATAATAATTAATATAAACAGTCTTTTTATTCGATAATATGATACTGTTTATTTTCTGCACAACGTAGTGCGATATGGTTGTTTAATATATAATTTTTAAAACGGAAAAAATAAAATTAAACAATCTGTCGGAAATCCGTCACAAATGACCGACAGATTGGTTTATTTTTATTTTTTTTCGCGTAAATAATATATATAAATACCACATTCCGTCGGAAATCCGTCGGATTCCGATGTCGGCAAAGTTTGAGTGGATACCATATCGTTAGCGGTGGCCGATGGGATTGGTGGGGTGTTATGTCGGAGGTTGTGACGGTTTTCCGACGGAATCAGTTCTATATATTCATTTCACCGTAACACAATTCACAATATCAACAAAACACAATTCCCATTATCTACAAAATTTATAAGCGATGAGTTCATATTTTCGGTCTTGGATGGACGAGCCAATGATGGATATGAGCTCGAACTTATTAACGTCCGCATACGCTGCAGGTATTTGCGAGTTCATGAATTTACCAAGAAATCAAGATGCAGCCAATAAAGGTCAGGATATCAAATGTCCATGTTCTAATTGCTGTAATAGAATCAGTGATGCGGTTCATACTGTTTGGAATCACTTATATAGATATGGATTTAGGCCGGGATATAAGGTTTGGTTTTTACATGGAGAAAACAATTATGAATATGGTAGTAGTAGTAGTAATGCACCTTATTTTCCGGATAGCGTAGGAGAACGTACAACGGAAGTAGATGTTGGGGTAAGTACGATCGCGATGGTTAACGATGCGTTTAGAGAGAATTTGCAGTCGGGTGGTTATGAGGGTGATAGGGCTGAAGAACCTAATTTAGAATCTCAAAGGTTTTTTGATATGTTAGACGCATCAAAGCAACCACTATACAGCGGTTGTAGGGATGGTCATTCACCGCTATCTGCTGCTAGTAGGATGATGAACATGAAGACTGATTACAATTTGTCCGAAGAATGTGTTGATGCATTCGCCGAGTTCGTCAAAGATGTTTTACCAGAAGATAATCTGGCCCCAAGCTCATACTACGAGATCCAAAAGCTTGTCGCCGGTCTTGGTTTGCCCTACCAGGTTATAGATGTGTGCATCGACAACTGTATGCTATACTGGAAAGAAGATGAGAACAGAAACAAATGTAAATTTTGCCGTAAACCACGGTTCCAAGACACAAGTGGCAGAGTGAAGATTCCATTCAAACGGATGTGGTATCTACCATTATCAGAGAGGTTGAAGAGGCTGTTTGAATCAGAACGCACAACTAAGGCTATGAGATGGCATGCAGAGCATAGGCAAGATGGAGATATTACGTATCCATCAGACGCGGAAGCGTGGAAACACTTCCATTCCGTATATCCAGATTTTGCATATGAACGACGGAATGTATACCTCGGCTTATCCACTGATGGTTTCAACCCATTTGGAAAGCATGGAAGAAAATATTCATTGTGGCCGGTCATCGTAACACCTTACAATTTATCTCCTTCAATGTGCATGCGGCGAGAGTTCCTGTTTCTCTCAATTCTAGTTCCCGGGCCAGATCATCCAAGACGGTCACTCGATATATTCCTCCAACCATTGATCTATGAGTTGCAGATGTTGTGGGACCATGGTGTTGAGGTATTTGATGTTTCAATCTAGCAGAATTTCAAAATGCGGGTTGTTCTTATGTGGACCATAAGCGATTTTCCAACATACGATATGTTATCTGGTTGGACAACGCATGGAAGATTGGCATATCCTTATTGCCAAGACAATACTTCAGCATTCCAATTGCAGAACGGAAGGAAGACTTCATGGTTTGATTGCCATAGGTGTTTTTTACCGGCAAATCATCCATATCGCCGGTCTAGAAGACATTTCAGGAAAAATTTCCAAGTGTTACATGGTCCACCTCCTCAGATAGATGGTCGCAGCATATTGGAACAGTTACGAGATTTTGGTGCAGAGCGAACTCCTGAATGTGGGGGTAATGGCCATCACCCCGTCGACGGTTGTGGGGAATATCACAATTGGCACAAGAAGAGTATTTTTTGGGATTTACCTTACTGGAAAGACCATATACTGCGGCATAATCTAGATGTCATGCATGTTGAAAAGAATTTCTTTGACAACATCATGAACACCATCTTAAATGTTCCAGGGAAGACAAAAGACAACTGGAAGTCTAGATTAGACTTGCCATTGGTTTGTTCCAGGGAATCTCTTCATGTTTCTAACGGTAGATTACCGATGCCTGCGTACCGGTTAGACGCTGGGCAGAAAGAAGTATTTTTTGAATGGTTCAAAAATTTTGTAAAATTTCCAGACGGCTACGCATCTAATCTACGTAATTGCGTTGATTCGACGGAAGGGAAGTTTATAGGAATGAAGAGTCATGATTGTCATGTTGTGATGCAGCGTCTTCTTCCATTTGCATTTGCTTATCTTCTTCCAAAAGACATCCATCAAGCAATTGGAGGTATATTACGTACTCCCATGAGTTTCTTACTAATATAATGTTACTATATATGTATTAACTTGATTTCTTTTCTTTTGTAGGAGTTGGGGCTTTCTTCCGAGATTTATGTTCGCGGACAATAACAGTGGACGGGATCCATAATTTAGAGTCTAACATCCCGGTACTCCTTTGTAATATGGAGAAGATATTTCCACCGTCTTTTTTTGATGTTATGGAACATCTTCCTATTCACCTCCCACGAGAAGCAGCACTAGGAAGCCCTGTTCAATACCGATGGATGTATCCGTTCGAGCGGTACATGTTCCACTTGAAGAAAAAGGTTAAAAATTTGAGCAAGGTGGATGGATCTATTGTTGCCCAGAGCCTAAATGACGAAGTATCACACTTTACCGAATATTACTTTCCATCGGAAGTTCGGACTAAGGCTAGACGTCCGGCGCGACATGATGATAGAGGTGAGAAAGCAATGTATGCCGTGGTTGTGCCCGAGTTGTTTTCCCAAGTTGGTCGAGTAAGTGGAAAAGGAAAGAAACGCAGACTTTCAGCACAAGAGGTCACACATTTGCATACGTATATCCTTAGAAATTATGACGAAATTATGGAGTATGAAAGGTATCTCTGTTTTTATACAAATTGTTTGGAATTATTTGTCTTCATCTAATTAAGATTTTTATGTTACAGCATTTACATGTCCCTAGTCCAAACTTACCATCCTGATAAGACAGAATCAGAACTTGCTGTCTTAAAAGATGAAGAATTTCTGGCGTGGTTGAAATGTTATGTAAGAGTACTACGACGTTCCTTACAATTACATTTCCAGAGTTTAACGTGTTATATGTTTATGATTTCTTACTTGTTTCTTTCATTAGGTTTCAGAACGTTTACGAAGTAGTCCACCTCCCCCGACATGGTTAGTGGAGATTGCTACTGGTTTGCGCACCACCGCGACTTCATATCCAAGGTTTTGCACTAGGGGATATTCGTTTAGGATTCGTCAAGAAGGACGACCGAAGTCAACTTCAGACTATGGCATTTCCTCGCATTCAGGTGATACCGTCTACTATGGCATTTTAAACGAAATCTTAGAAATCAAGTATCCAGGAATGGTGGACTTGAGGTGCATTGTGTTTATGTGCGATTGGTATGACCTTTCCAATGGACGTGGGGTTCGAGTAGACCCCCTTGGTGTAATTTCGATAAATTCAAGACAGAAACTACATAAATACGATCCATTTATCCTTGCGTCACAAGCAGATCAGGTATTAAGTCCATAATATGTTTTCCACCATGGTCATACGATATGTTTTGTTATTCATGTATATTAACAAAACTAAAATTTTAATAATAGGTTTGCTACATTCCATATTCTCAAGTTTCCTATCGTCCAGATCCTTGGATCACAGTAACTCCAATTAACCCGAGAAGAAGATTATATGGAGTTCCAGAACACGATCCTCTCCAAACATCGCGAAGTATTCAAATGGAATCTGTGGAGGAGATGGAGAACATTGACCTGGTTGTTGATGTCACACATATCGGCGATGATTTAGTTCATTCGGACGAAGAGGAATCACGGGACGAATTCGATGACGATTCAGATTCCATCTCTAGTGAAGGTTCCTCAGGAGATTCGGATTAATATTTTGTAATCAATAAAAGTTTGCGGATGTGAAATATTTGTGTTTTAAATGTGTACTAAGTTTTGGGAAAATTTGTTAACATAAATGTATACGACAATCATTACAAACGTATGAAATTTACAATAAACAGAAAACACGACGGTGGAAATCCGTCGAAAATTACAACGGATTTCATAACAAATATAAGGAAAATAAAATAAAAAATTAACACAATCCGTCGGAAATCCGTCGGAAATTATTCACGGATTTCCGACGGATCCTTTATTTATTTTTTAAGTTCATACGCATGAATCTTATATAAAAATATCACAATCCGTCGGAAATCCGTCACTAAAATTCCGACGGAACCCTAATTTTGGCTGCCAAATCGCATAGATATCATCGAAAAGGCGCCACATCCCGTCGGAATTTTAAATTCCGTCGGAAATCTCGATTATAACAAGGCTTCTTCTTCTCCACACGACAGATCGGGAAACGGAGTGGAAAACGGGAAACCACCGCACATCGTCGGAGAACTCGCCGGAAAACGCCGATTAGCCTCCTCAACGACGAAATCTACAAAGCAATGTAAGTTTGGGTTGATTTTTAGATTGTTTGAACATTGTGCTTAAAATTTTTTGTTTTTAAAATTTGTTTATGTGAATTGGATGATTTTAGAATATGATTGTGTGTGAATTAGATTGTTGTGAGATTGTTATTATGTGTGAATTCGAATGTTTTGAGAATTTGTGTATGTGAAATGGAATTAGGGGTTATGAGAATTTTAGAAATTTTTGGATATAAGGAATTTTGTATAAAGAAATTGGTTGGATTTTAGAAATTTGAGAATTTTAAAGAATATGGGAATTTTAGGTAATTAGAAATTTTGTTATTTTGTTATTTTTCGCGTTTAGGAAATTGTTCTCGATTTTTAAACGTATTAGTTGTTAAGGAAATAAATATTTTACGAAAAACAGTTTTTTTTTATCTTTGTGGAATTGTTATAATTTCATATATTATGAATATTCATTAAGAACATGATATATGATAATTTTTATGAAATTTGCGTAAGGGTTATAAAATTTTTAAAATTATTACTAATATATAAATATGTATATAATTGTTTTAAAAAATAAAAGACTAAATTACCATCATTTAATTAATATTAAATGATATTTTTTTAGAAAAGTATTCAAATAAATATATTCATTACATTATTTATAAATTTTAAATTTTATTTTTAACTAATAATTGTATATACAAATTACGAATCTTGGAAATCGTAGGGATTATGGATATTTTCACCAGAGTTTTGGAGGCAGTGGTTCTTCTATCTTCATTTTTTGTTTGCATACAACTTTTTAAAACATAGATATGATTATTTGAAAGCTAGTTCAGTGCTTAGTCAATGGTTCGTTGAGCTTATTAGTGGTTTGTCTTTTTTGCTCTAAATTCTAATAAGATCAGGGGGTTGAGAACCGACTACCTTCTGAGCTATCTGGTGGGATGAAGAAAAGGGTTGCTTTAGCTCGTTCGCTAGTTTTTGATACAACGAAAAAGGTCATAGAGCCAGAGGTAATCCAAAGTTCATGAATGCGTTTCTTCTTTAGAGGATTGACTCCTGCATTCTGTATAGTTGTTGGTGAAACTTTAATGCCTTTTTTCTTTCTTAGGTGCTCTTGTATGATGAGCCAACAGCTGGTCTTGATCCAATTGCATCAACTGTAGTTGAAGATCTTATAAGGTCTGTTCACATGACGGACGAGGATGCATTTGCCAAACCTGGAAAGATTGCCTCTTATGTGGTTGTTACCCATCAACATAGCACCATTCAAAGAGCCGTAGACAGGTTCTGCTTTTCTTTCAGCTCCTGCTCTTGATAATACCAGATATGGTTTTTTGCTTCATCCATTTGAGAAGGAAGTTTGTGTTTATTTCTTGTATACAGGTTATTGTTTCTGTATGATGGAAAGATCGTTTGGCAAGGAATGACAAATGAATTTACAACCTCGACCAATCCAATAGTTCAACAGGTTTCCTTTTGTCACTAATTTCAAATCTAAGTTTTGGTTGCAATTTCATTCATTCATTCTTTTTTTCCCCCTCTCAGTTTGCTTCAGGCAGCCTTGACGGACCAATCAGATACTAAGGGACTCAGGCTGAGATATTTTTAGGCGAGATATGGTTGACAATGTCTGGATTCTGGCGAACATATGCATTGAAGCTTGCTCTCGTAAAGATTCTAAAGAAACTGTCAAGGGTACAATTGATTCACAAGATTCTACAGTTCTTAGTCTACTTGTAAACACTCTTTATCTCAGTTGCATAGATCAAAAAAGCATTGTTGTCAGTTTGATTGAGATATCTTTGTTAAAGTATAATGATTAGTGAATAGATGAGAATTGGGTTTAATGACCTGAATTGGTTCCAACAAAACTGATACTGAATCTTAATCGAAATGTATATATATATGTACAGAGTAGAGAAAAGAAAGGATTTTTGTTTAACTGCCCAGTTTGAAAGCATCAACAAAGAGACCTAAACAAACACCAGCTTTCCAGAAATTCATAAACACAACGAAAGACTGAAACCTCTCAGAAAACATTGAAGTAGAAGGAGAAGAAGATGGGTTCTTTTTCTTCTTTTTGTACATAAGCATACCGATTCCTTCAATTGCAGCCACGACTATTCCTGCAACAAGCACGTCCCAGTCACCGGTCTGACCAAGAATCGTGGCAAGTGCATTCGCTGTGTAGAAACCAAGAAGCAGCAGAAATATCTTCATCGGGAAGTTTTTTTCTCGCAGAGTTTAGCTTCCCAAGAAGCTGTTTGCCTCCTGCAATCGCAATTCTGCCTAATCGATTGCTACCGAGCCCAGCTCTGCCGCCGTTGATCTCTTCTTGTCCTCCTCCTCCACCATCTCCCGGAAGAGAACTTCCTGTGTCTAATGCAAACGTTATCCTCCGATCTGCTCTTCTCATCCGAAAACTATTTGAATAAATTGAAACGAATTTCAAAATCAAAGCAATGACTAAACAAAAGAAAATTCCCAAAATCAAACACTTACCTATTCATGGGATAGGGTAATGAAGTGAGCCTAATCCACGGAATTTCTCTAGTTGATTTATGATGACTTCTCTTTTGGAAAGCATTTATCGTGAAAGATAGACCTTCGCGTGAAGCTTGAATTTGACATACCATCAGAACGCTGAGATTTAGGGTTTCTACGTCACGGCGATCAACGCTGCGCAATGAATTAATCGAAAAGGGATACGAATGCTCCTCTTTGGTCTAACGGGGAATAGGAAGGAGGAAGCAATGGAGAAAATGAGAGGAGCTTCGAGAGACGCGGCGATGACAAAAGGCGTTGAAGCTTTTCAGTTTTCATCCAATTCAGAAGAGTTTTTTTCTTTTTCTTTTTTTTTTTTTTTTTTTTTTGACAACCAAAAGATGTTTTCACACACACATTTACACTTTTTTTTGTTTCAACCCCACGGAAATTTTTTCTTTGATTCGAAACGCTGAGTTTTATGATGTGAAAAATAGGTCTGTCCATTTCGGGAAGGGAGCCCGTTCCCGCCCTGGATTTCCCGTTCGGGACCAAAAATTATTTTACAAAGGGTAAGGGAAAGGAGGGAACGGGTAAGGGAATCCCGAACTACCCTTTGGGTAATGAAAAAAAATCATTTCATATATTATAATTATATATTTATAAAATATATAAAAACTATATTATACAAATTAAAATAATATAATTGAAAACATCTTAAAATTAATACTTAACAAAAGATGTTCAATGAATCTCACTTTTTGTATCTATGTGGCTGCTCAAGATAAACGTATGTGGCTAAGGAGTTATCCGTTTATGATTTTTTGTTTGGTCTTCTATAAGGTTCATCAACTAGCTTTTTAGCTTTTGTATTTGTTTTGGTGCTCGACGAATCTGAATTTTTGTATAACAGAATACAATGCTCGATGAATATGACTATTTGTATTTATTTTATGAATTCCGTATTACGCGAATTCCCGAACCCGAAAGTACCCGTACCGTTCCTGTTTGGGTAGTGAAATTATTTTTCCGAACTTCCCGTCCCGTTCCCGTACCAGCAATTACCCGTCCTGTTCTAGCACGGAAAATTTTCAGGAAGCATTTCTAGTTTCCCGAACTTCCCGTCCCGAGTCCCGAAATGAACATGCCTAGTGAAAAATGGACTGAACGTATAACACCTCTATGCTCTAAGAGCAGGTACATCAATGAACCCCCTTGGAGTTCTTAAATCTTTCTTTAATATATATATATTTTTTTTGAAAGTTTGTCAAAAAAAAAAATGAAAAATCAAAAAAAAAAATGGAACGAATAAGAGAATGACACGTAAGCACGCACAGTTAAGAAACCGATCCTTAAAGTCTTAATATAAGGATCGGTTCTTAGCATTTTTCCCATTTCTGATTTTTTTTTTAATTCTTCTCCACCTAAGAAACTGTGTCTAAAAACTTTGATGTACATGCTCTAACGTAAATTCCATAAAGAGATTTATAAGCTAAGATTCTTTGTTCTTGCTGAAACTAAAAAAAAAAAAATCTCACCATAGTGACTTGGGCTGGGCATTCGGTTCTTCGGTTCGGTTCCGGGTATTTCGGTTCTAGAGGTTTAGGATCCAACGGGTATTTTAAATTTTTCGGTTCGGTTCCGGTTCTGGGTACCCGAAAAACCTAAATTGTACCTAAAATATCGAAAACATACCTGAAAACGGGAAAAAACTGAAAAATATACCCGTAATACCAAAATATACTCGAAATACCCAAAAATAACTAATTCTTCAAATATATAATTGAAATTTTTGATATTTAGGTTATGTCAAGTCTAAATAGAACTAATATTTATTGTTATATAATAGTACTTCGGGTATTTCGGGTACCTGTTCGGTTCTCGGTTCGGTTCCAGTTCGGTTCCGGTCCTTCGAGTATTGAAATTTAGGATCCATCAGTTATTTTATAAGTTTCGATTCGGTTCTGGTACCTCTTATTTCGGTTCGGTTCCGGTTCGGTTCTTCGCTTCCGGTTTTTTTTGCCCAGTCAAAATAGTGACGTCCATAAGAGAGAGTGATGGATCCGTCCACAATCAAAACATGTACTCCAACAGACAGATTGATGTTCTCCATATGAACATTTGTTGTTGTTCTAACAACATCATAGTCACCAGCATTCAAACATTCGCAAATCAAATCATACAATTTCTTATAGTAGAAATACTCCTTCCCTATTTTCTCAAACAATGAATAAAAGGCAATCTAAAAAAGGATGCGACAAATCAAGTGATAGAGTTATAGAGTCTTACATAAGAGGAAAAAACGGCCCATATGAGACTGATAAGGTCAAAAACAAAGCCAACACGGAGAAACCAGCGGTGAATTGATGGTTTTATGATGTGAAAACAAATTGACAATATCACCTCTAACGATCAAAATCAAACTCCCCTTGGAGCATAGACTTTGCAACTATGAGATGAGACATTATCAACGGATAATGAAGCCCATGAAACAGCCCCACCTCCGAGCATAAACACATAGCCAGATGTAATTTTTTTGTCATTAATATCCCCAGCATAATCACTATTTGCATAACCGATCATATTTGATCCTCCACCACGCTTGTATCGTAACCCAAACAGACTGGTTCCTTGGACATATCTCAAAATTCTTTTTGCAGCCAACATATGTAGCACCTTTGGATTTTTCATATATCTACTAACCGAATTCACAGAATATAGTAAATCTGGTCCAGTAACAGTTAAATACCTCAAGCTTCCGACTAGCTTCCTTCTCCTTCTCCTTCCTTCGTGAGCTTATGACCAGGAACTATTGGATTACGAACTGAGTTGCAAGCTTCCATCCCAAACTTCTTCAAAATCTCAACAACATACTTTTGTTGATTAAGGAAAATACTTTTCTCATCTTGGATCAATTCAACTCCGAGAAAGAACTTCATCTTTCCTAGATCCATCATCGAAAACTCCTTCAACATCGATGCTTTGAATCCTTCAAGCATTGAAACTGAGTTTCCTGCGTATATGAGATCGTCGACGTACAAACTCACAATCAAGACATTGCCTCCTTCAGTTTTCACGAATAAAGTGTGTTCACAGTAACACTTTTTGAATCCTTCTCTCATGAAGTAGCCTTCGTTCTTGCTGAACCAGGCTCAAGGAGCTTGTTTCAAGCCATATAAAGCTTTCCTAAGCTTGTAAACCTTCGCAGCTTCTCCTTCAGCATCAAAGCCCTTTGGTTGTTCAACGTAGACGTCTTCTTTCAACTCGCCATGAAGGAACGCACTTTTAACATCCAGCTGGAAAACTTTCCATTCCTTTTGTGCAGCCAAAGCGAGAATCGATCTTATGGTATACCACCTAGCCACATGTGCAAAAACCTCATGAAAATTCACTCCATGTCTCTGATGATAGCCCTTTGCTACCAATCGTGCTTAAAACTTATCAACTTCACCTTCTTCATAAAATTTCGTCTTGAATACCCACTTTACTCCTATCACTTTGGCTCCTTCTGGAAATTAAACCAACTCCCATGTGTTATTCTCTTCAATCGACTTGATTTCTGCCATCATCGCCTGTAACACCCCCGAACCGTTATAGGTATAAGCCGGCCGGCCGATCAACAATCAAACAAGAACATGATCGTCTGTCCGACTCACACCAAGGCCCGGAAGCGTTACGATGGGCTAAGGCCGGGCCACTAGAGTTATAAAATGAATTTTATAAACCAAGACAGCCTGACCTTAACTCGTTTACCTCTGGACCTTGGCCTAAGGCTTTTCAACCCGTACCTCGATCCAGAGTTGTGTTTAGTTGGACAAACTAAATATCAGTTCAACAACGCCATTTTATTAAACACGAGTTAATTACATAGACATAAGTATTTCCGACTTCAAAACCCAAAATAACATAATATCGAGTCCATGGACACAGTGGAATCCGAAAAATACATACTTATATCTTGAACACACGAAATTAGCAAAAGATGCGTAATCTACACCAGCCGCCTAACGCTCCGCAGCTCCTAGACTTAACTTCCTATTGGTCACCTGAAACAAAAAGGTTAACAACGGGGAGTGAGTGAACTAGTTTCACTCAGCAAGCCGGAAACCCCAACTAACATGCACAACCTTCCGCCAACCCAACCCAAACCCGACTAAACTATTCTAACTAACAAGCAAGGGCGGAAGGTTCACCAATCAATAACATGCAAATAGCCAAAGCATTTATACTAAGCAACTATTACCCGAGTGTCCCACGAAGGAAAACCCAAGTAACGCAACTAACAAGCAAACAACCAAGCAATAACATAACATAGCCGAAGCAACTTAACAAACAATAGCCGAAGCGATTAATCAAACATAATCACTCTCAAACACTCTCACAATCCTAGGGCCCTTATCAGCGTCACATCACCCCCTTTTATCCCTCTCTGCAGGAACACCCAATCATAGCCACAAAGTCTAAGATCAGAACATCCACACCGTTCTCCGTCCATCAATACGCGGCGACCGGTGCCGACTCATAGCGGTGAACTATGTCTGATCCTCCCGGATTTCATATGCACGGTCCTCTAGGTCGCTAACCCGTACCTCCGATACATATATTAGGCGTCATAAAGACTCATCGTGTTGGTACTCCCAACTCCGACAGAGGGAAAAGGTGTGACCTGCTCTCAACTGAACCAACACGAGGTTCACACAACCAGGAACCACTACAGGTTCACATAACCAAGAAGCAGTTCTTTGGTAAAGTGTCTTATCTTTCCGGTTAGCTTTAACCAAAGAAACACCTCAGGTTCACTCCATCCGATCATGTTTCCACAGCATGATCCAGCACCACCACACGCACCAAAACGATCCTGCAAGGACACAGTAAAACCAAACCGACACCAAGAACGGTGCAATCCCTTCCTGGATCTGCCCACCGTCTGAAATGTCGTGACCCTGCAACAAAACAAGGTTAGCCACACAATTGTCCCCAACTTACAACTTTCACTTGACACGGCTAGACCCCGCTGACTCCGGACACGACCCAAACCCTTTCTCGAATGCTCCAGCCCTCCACTCGATCGCACACATGCATAGCTGGATTCCACGCCTCAGGACTTGGCTCCACCACACCCACAACTCCTCTTAAGCTTCTTCATCTCTAAACTCACGGATCCGTTCATTTCGAGGTTAAACAAACCCGTAGTTTATACCCGCGGCTAACAACTTTGTTGTGGAAATTTTGGCAGAGTTTTTGCTGTTTCGGGGCTTTTGGACCCGAAACTCGGACAGAGTTATGACGGATTTCGAGTGTCAATAAAACCGTCTAAAAGCTCTCCCCTACTCACGTACTGATCAAGATCACGTTGTAAGAGTCACTAACGTGCTGACCGAGCTCAACCCAAGACTCTACAGGAATTTTAGAGAATTCCGGCATAGGTTCAGTTATACCAAACACGTATTCGTGACAGATAAAAGAACGTCACGAACCGCTCTAACTCCGGCTAACCGTGTCCCGAACAGTGGTTAGGGATGGCTAGAACCGTCCTGAGATGACCGGATTTTCCTCCGGACCACCTCCTCCGATCGCCGGCGATACTACGCCATTTTCAAACCGAACTCAATATCCAAGTTATTGTCAGCGAGCATGGCTTTCACATGATCAACATCTTTATGGTTGAAGAAGACTGCAATGTAGAGAAATAGCGTTTGCTCATTCTCATCTAAACTTTCATAGCCGACTCTTAGTATGCCTTCGATATCTTGATCAATATTAGCTTCAAGCATGCGTACCATATATTCCCATTCATCTTCATTCTTCAAACATAAAGATGAACCCACCACACGCAGACCCAATGGGAGGTTGCAACAAAGCTTTGTAACTTCTATTGCAAGCTCTTCAAAACCATGAGGCGGAGAGCTTTCTCTAGAAGCATATCTACATAAGATCTCGAGAGCTTCTTCTCTAGATGGAAGCCCCGTGTGGTATATATTGTCGATACCATGTTGCTGCAAAAGCTCTTTGTTTTCTGTGGTTACTACAATCCTACTTCGAGGACCAAACCAGGTAGTTTTATTCACCAACGCCTTGAGTTGATTTAAATGGTTCACATCATCATGAATGATGAGGACTCTCCGCTTGCTTAGTCTTTCTTCTACCACACCTAAATGGCTTATCCTCATACCATCCTGGTTCAAAATATTCGAAAGAAATTGTTCTTGCAAATGCAGCTTCAGACCATACTCATCAAAACGACTATGATGAATTTCCCTAAGGTTGTCCACAAAACAACTAAGCTGAAACCTATTAGAGAGTAGACTATGTAAAGCTCTAGCAATTGTAGTCTTACCAATCCCTGCAGGACCAGTGATTGCAACCATCTTAACTTCATCGTTATCTAAATCTAGCAAAGCCTCCATTTTTCTCAAATGAGCTTCAATTCCAACCATGCCATCAAAATCTCTAGACGGTGTAGCATTCAGTTTGTCATAAACATCTCTTGCAATCTTCTCGATCATTTCGGCTTCATTGTCCCTAACAAAAGAGAGAACAAAAAAGAAGATGAATAAGAGAAAAAATCAAAGAGATTATAACATTCCTCTGCTCTCGATTATTTCAATTCTATTATATTCACCATATCCATCTAATTGTCATAAAATACCACCATAATTATTTTACTCTTCCTTACCACCTAGAAAATTAAAAAAAAAAAAAAAAACTAAAATTCAATTGAACACAAACCAGTTGAGGAAGTATTCTCCGGCTATGTTGCCCACATCTTCCAATGCTTGGCTCCATCTTTTCCTATCTTCCTTTGTTTTACGAGCACAAGTTTCGTTGAAAAGTCTCCCAAATTTACCGGTTTGTTTCCGTACATCACATGATCTACTCCATAAAAGACCGTCATCACTATTTGCCCGATAGCTTTCTTGCACTCTAGAATCTCCAACAGCTCATCCAAACACCAGCTCGAAGAAGCGTACTTCTCCGAGAGCACGACAATCGAGATCCTCGATTCCCTAATCGCTTGTGTGAGTGCAGGAGCGATGGTTTTACCTCTCTCGATCCTATGATCATCGAACATCGTAATCCCATTGGAGTTAAACTGTTTGCGTAAATGACTGAGAAATGTTGTACGGACGTCTGGTCCGTGGAAGCTCGTAAAGACACGGTATTTCCAGGAGCGAGGCGTAGAAGAAGAAGAAGCCGTGAGAGAGAACTGCGAGTTGTTCAAAATCAAAGAAGAAGAGGAAGAAGATGCCATGAGAGTAGACCTTTAGTGGTTCAAAATCAGATTCACAGATCTGTGTTGGATAGTAAATCTTTTCTGGAGGAGAAACGAGAGAATTATTGTTACAAACAAAAAACAAAAAACAAAAAACAAAACAAAAAAAAGAGAAGAAAACAGGTGGGCTCGGGTACGTATCCAACAAAACGCGTAGAGAGAGAAAGAAACTTGAAAAGACATACTAATAATAAAGTTTCTTTGCTTTCTACTCCCTCCCTTTCATATAATACTAGTATAATATCATAATAGTACAACTACAAACAAACAAGTGGGAGACATATTTCATTAAATGAACGCGTAAGGAAGGAGACAATGTTATAAAATGAATTAGTTGAATTATCGTAAAGATAAATAATGAATAATAGAGAAAATATTATATTTGTGAAGCAAGCGGGGACTTGAATATATTAGAGAGGAAGTTTATTAAAGAGAAGATTGTATTAATGAAGGTGTGTATATTAGAATGATCGATTCACGTTTATATAGAGATAATAAAGTTGGACGTGGGCTCCACACTAATGATTCTTTAATTAATCAAGTTGTGCAACTTGTGTTGCAACTTGTGTTGCAACTTATTTCGTACACTCCCCTTGGAGACCACTGTCACTAATGTCGATCATTATGTAGTTTGTACTGCCTCATTAAAAACCTTTCATGGAAAAATCCAATATGATAAAAATCATGATAAGGGAAAAAGAGTGCAGTCTCCCCCTCGAAATGATCGTTATACTTTCTTCTCTATAGATCACGTAGATGACGTATTCTTATGCCTTGAATATGTTTCTTGAAGGTTGTAGTAGGAAGCGCCTTGGTAAATAAATCTGCTGCATTGTCACATGAACGAATGTACTCGATTTCGACTTCTCGATTTTTCACGAGCTCTTGAGTATAGGAGAAAAATCTCGGGGGATATGTTTCGTCCTATCACTCTTGATGTAACCTTCCTTGAGTTGAGCGACGCATGCATCATTATCTTCGAACACTTTTGTTGGCTCTTTATTTGTAACTATTCCGCTAGCTTCTTGTATATGATGAGTCATGGACCTCAACCATACACATTCTCGACATGCCTCATGAAGCGCAATAATCTCTGCATGGTTTGAAGAAGTGGCAACCATAGTCTGCTTTTGAGAACGCCACGAGATCGCAGTACCTCCCATTGTAAAAACATATCCGGTTTGCGATCGAGCCTTATGTGGATCTGATAAATAACCTGCATCTGCAAAACCAACCAAACCAAGTACAGAGCATCGAGGATAAAATAATCCCAAGTCGATGGTACCTTGGAGATAGCGAAAGATTTGTTTTATCCCAGTCCAATGTCTCCGTGTAGGAGATGAATTGTATCTTGCAAGAAGATTAGTAGCAAAAGCTATATCTGGTCGAGTACAATTTGCAAGATACATGAGGGCACCTATAGCACTCATATAAGGTACTTCGGGACCTAATACTTCCTCATTTTCTTCACAAGGTCGAAATGGATCCTTGTCAATATTAAGCGATCTATTGACCATTGGGGGTACTCACAGGATTTGTTTTATCCATGCTAAAGCGTTTTAACACTCTCGTTGTGTAATTTGATTGATGCACGAATAGCCCATCTTGGAGGTGCTCTATTTGGAGCCCAAGACAAAACTTTGTCTTTCCAAGGTCTTTCATTTCGAACTCTTCTTTCATATGAGTTCTAGCATCTTCAACTTCCCTTGGAGTCCCAATGATGTTCAGGTCATCAACATAAACAGCGATGATCACAAATCCTGATGAGGATTTCTTGATAAATACGCAAGGGCATAACGCGTTGTTGACATATCCTTTTGTTAACAGATATTCACACAAGCGATTATACCACATGCGTCCGGATTGCTTTAATCCGTAAAGTGATCGCTGTAATTTGACCAAACATATTATTGGATCCTTTCTGGATTTTTAATCCTTCCGAAATTTTAAATCCTTCTGGGACTTTCATATATATGTCACTATCAAGTGATCCATATAGGTATGCAGCCATAACGTCCATAAGATACATTTCTAAATTTTTAGATGCCGTTAGGCTCATCAAGTACCTGAATGTGATTGCATCCATAACCGGGGAATATGTTTTATCATAATCAATTCCCGGTCTTTGAGAAAATCTTTGTGCCACAAGTCGTGCCTTATATCTTGTGACTTCGTTTTTCTCATTTTTTTTTCGTATAAAGATCCATCTACACCCGACATGCATCGTTTTTCTCATTAGGGATGAAATTCAGAAAGGTAATATGTCTACTCATCATGTCTCCACGTCTCAACAGTTAGCAGACATCTTTACCAAGCCTTTGGGTCGTCAAGCGTTTGAGTTATTCCGTGCCAAGCTGGACATCCTTGATTTGCACACACCAGCTTGAGGAGGGGTAATATGATTTAATATGATTTCAGTTTGGTCAACGACAGCTTTAGAAACATCATCCTCAATTTCTTCCTTAGATTAAGGGATTAGTTAGCTGTAAAAGAAGACTTTAGTAGTAGAACGTGGTTTCCTTTTCATTACGTTAATAATTGTATATATAAGTGATGATCATCATCTTGAAGAGATATACAGAAAATTCACAACTGCCTAACGTAAATCAGGACGTGGATTCCAACTAATGATTCTTTAATTAATCATGTTGTGCAACTTGTTTAGTAACAACGAGTAAATTATTGCGTTGTTTTTTTTTGTCATCCATCCAATTATTGTCTGATGTAAAAAAAAAAAAAATAGAGAGAAAAAGTTTACTCGATTTTATTTCCTCTCGTTTACTCTCTCCTGATTACTCCACTTTTTTTTACCAATCAAAGTCAACTCGTCTCTTCCATTTCACTCCCAAACAGAGAGAGATCCCTTTCTAATTCATGGCGTTTCCTTCTTCTTGCTTGACTGCGGATCCATCCAAGCGCCAGTACCACGTGTTTGTGAGTTTCAGAGGCAAAGACACGCGCGATAACTTCACCGGGTACCTCCTTCATTTCCTAAAAGAGAAAGGTATCGATGCTTTCTTCGATGAGAAACTCCGGCGAGGCAACGATCTCTCGAAACTCTTTGACAGGATTGAGCAATCGATGATGTCAATCGTCGTTTTTTCGGAGAACTTTGCCAACTCCACCTGGTGCTTGAAGGAACTTTGGAAGATACTACAGTGCAGGGAGAAATTCGGTCATGGCCATGGGGTTATACCGATCTTCTACAAAATCAAGAAGTTTGACGTTGTCAATCAGGAAGGGTGTTTTGAAGCTGATTTACAGAAGCTCAAAGATGTGGGCCATGACATTGGGCCATGGAAAGAAGCTCTAAGGACTGCTTCCAGTATCCTCGGCTTTGTGCTTCCTGAGGAAGGGTAATACAGAAACTTTTTCCTTTATTTTGATGCCACAATTTTGATGTATATACTCAAAGGTAGGCTTAGACCGTAGGGTAAAAAATGCAAGTCAATCGGTAGAGCGTCTTTGGTCTATGGTCTGACTTTTTGTGCATTTGGTAGGAGGACTGAGAAAGAATCTGTTGATAGAATCGTCGCCCAGGCTTTTAGGATGGTGAATGAATCGTATCCATGTGAGATCAGTGGTCTCCCGGGGATTGAATCACGTTCAAAGGAGCTAGAGGAGTTACTGATGTTTGACGATGCAAATTGTGTCCGTACCATTGGGGTTCTTGGGATGGCTGGAATAGGGAAGACAAAGGTTGCTGATAGCGTATACGAACGAAACCGCCGTCAATTCGATGGCTACTGTTTCCTTAAAGACATTGACGGCGAGTCGAAACGATATGGATTACAACAGTTGCACAAGGAACTTGTGTGTAAATTATTGGGTGAAGATGTTAAAGGACATGGAAGATTCCAAGACTTTTTAAGGAACAAGAAGGTGTTTATTGTACTGGACAATGTGACCCATAGAAATCAAATAGAAGATCTCATCGGACAGCAAGAACGGTATCGAAAAGGAAGTAGGATTGTTATAACAACCAGAGACAAGAAACTGCTGCAGCACAACACTGACGCGACATATGTAGTTCCAAGATTAAATGACACGGAAGCCATGGAGCTTTTCTGCCTTAAGGCGTTCCCTGATAACCTCTACCCTACGGAAGAGTTTATGGATCTATCAAACAATTTTGTTTATTATGCTAAAGGGCATCCATCAGCTTTGAAGTTGTTAGGTTCAGATCTACGCTCGAGGGGAAAAACTGATTGGATGGAGAAATGGGAGAGTTTAAGGTCAAAACCACACAGGGAGATTCAAAACATGCTAAAAGGAAGCTATGAAGAACTGGATGATGATCAGAAGAGCATGTTTCTGGACGTAGCATGTTTTTTCAGATCAGAGAATGCAGATTTTGTTTCGAGCATCCTGAAATCAGACCTCAATGCTGCAGCTGTGATGAGAGAACTTGAAGATAAGTGCTTGGTAACTATTTCTTATAATAGGCTTGATATGCATGATCTAGTATATGCCATGGGGAAGGAAATTGGATATGAAGAATCCATCAAAAGTCCTGGCAAACGTACTAGGCTGTGGAACCACAAAGACATTCGTAATGTGTTGGAGCATAGAACGGTAATTTTACGTCGCATCTACATTTGTTATGGTTTGTTTTCTGTTCCTTAAAACGTTTTTTTCGTCCTACCAGGGCACCGAACGTGTTAGAGGCATCTTCTTCAACATGTCTGATGTCAACAAAAGGATCAAGCTAAGTCCTGATGCTTTCGAGAGGATGTCAAATCTTAAATTTCTGAAATTCCACAGTTCTCACTGTTCTCAGCGGTGTGATAATAATGACTGTAAGTTTCAGTTCTCAAAGGGACTAAATCACTTTCCAGATGAGCTTGCGTACCTTCACTGGCAGGGGTACCCTTACGAATGCCTGCCATCAGAATTCAATCCAGATGAACTTGTCGATCTTAATCTGCGTCATAGCCACATCAAACAACTATGGGAAGATAAAATGGTGCATTCCTCGGCTATATATTTTTTTATCTGAAAAGATTAGTCTTCAGTGTTTTTTTTTTTTGCTGATTAGTTATCTAATTATTTGTCTATGTGCCACAGGATACGAAGAATCTAAGATGGGTCGACCTCAGTCAGTCAAAAGAGTTGCTGAATCTATCCGGTTTGTCTAAGGCCATAAATCTTGAAAGATTAAATCTCGAAGGCTGTACGAGTTTAGCTGTATTGGGCTCATCGATCCAACATATGAAGAAACTTATTTACCTGAACCTCAGAGAGTGCACAAAACTAGTGAGTCTTCCAGAGGGAATCAATTTAGAATCTCTGAAGACTCTGATCCTCAGTGGCTGTTCAAGCCTTGAAGAGTTTCAAATTATATCAGAAAATATTGAATCACTTTACTTGGAAGGCTCAGCAATTGAACAGGTTGTTGAACACATTGGGAATCTTGGCAACCTTATTTTGCTGAATTTGAAGAATTGTCGCAGGTTGAAGTGTCTTCCCAACGATCTATACAAGCTCAAGTCTCTTCAAGAATTGATCCTCTCTGGCTGTTCATCGCTGGAGAGTCTTCCACCCATTAGAGAGGAGATGGGATGCTTAGAGATTTTGCTTATGGATGGAACGTCTATAACAGAGGCACCTGAAAAGATTTGTTTGAGTAACCTCAAAATGTTTTCCATCTGTGGATCCAGCATCACAGATTCCACATGGTTAGTATTCTTGCCTTCCTCAGGGAGCTCTCGTGTAACGGACCTCTATCTCACGGATTGCAATATCAAAAGATTGCCAGACAGCTTTAGCTCCTTACGCTCATTGCGATGTTTATGTTTAAGCAAAAACGATATTGAGACCTTACCTGACAGCATTGAGAAACTTTGTTCTCTGTTGTCGCTTGACTTGAAGCACTGCCGCAAGCTCAATTCTCTTCCTGTGCTTCCATATAATCTACTGTACTTAGATGCTCATGGGTGTGTTTCTCTGGAGAAAGTCGCAGAACCAGCCATGCTTCCGCTATTAACCGAGAGGATGCATACTACTTTCATTTTCACTGATTGCTTCAAGTTGAACCCAGCTGAGCAGGAAGCTATTGTAGCTCGGGCCAGACTCAAGAGTCAGCTACTGGCAAGGACATCTCTTCAACATAATCATAAGGTCCATTTTACCCTCTTGTACTAGTGATACCTTGATCATATGTTGAGGCTTAATTGGTTTTTCTTTTGTAATTCAGGGAATAGTTCTGGATCCTCTGGTTGCGGTTTGTTTTCCAGGAAGTGACATACCCTCATGGCTCTGCCATCAGAATAAGGGATCTTCAATTGAAACCGATCTGCGGTCACACTGGTGTAACACCAAACTAATTGGAGCTTCCCTATGTGCTGTTGTCTCCTTCAAGGGCTATGAAGGTCATCATGCCAAGTGTTTATCGGTAAGATGCAAATGCATATTCAAAAATGGAAACGGTCAGACTATCAGCTTTACCTTCTGTCTTGGGGGATGGAACGAGTCATGCGGATCATCATCTTGCCATGAACCTCGGAAACTTGGATCTGAGCATGTGTTCATCAGTTTTAACAACTGTAATGTGCCGGCATTCGGATGGAGTGAAGAAAGCAATGTCGGTAATAGATGTCATCCCACTAGTGTCTCACTTGAATTCTACCTTACTGATGAAATCGAGGGAACCCTAGAATCCTGTAAGGTGGTAAGGTGTGGGATGAGTTTGCTATATGCTCCAGATGAGAACGACCGTGGATTCCAGGGAACACGGGTTACAGAAGTTGGAGAAAGATGGAATGGGTTAATAAGAGATGAAATCCCCTTCTCAGTGTTTCCTTCAAGACAGGAGGTCACGGGTCTTGAAAACAACGAAAGGCAGCACATCCTCCAGTGAAGAAGGGGAGAGACTCCTTGGTAATAATACTTTCTCTCATGTGTTTTTTATCAATCTATAATATCTCGAGTCATTTCTTAAATTCTTCTGTATTTTTACTCTCTTTCCAATTGGGTTTAGTTTTCCACTTCCAAAATCTCAGATCTGACGACCACTTCCAAGAAGCATTCTATTTAAGACGGCATTCTGAGAATGAGAGCATTTCCAGAATTTTGAATTCATCGATTCATGCTTATTTCGATCAATTTCATACATCTTTTTTCCTATCCCCCATTCCTCTTCTTATTCGAGCTGGATTTGTGCACATCTTTTTGGAAATTGGTGAAACGAGGTGGAAAACTTGTAATCCAAGCAATATATACGATTCTGAGATATAGATTGGTGCGGGTATTATACATTCTTATGAATTTATTTATGTTGTAGATAGATTTTTAAAATAATTTATTTTTTATGAAATTAAAATATTTATAATATTTCTTCGATTTATAATATTTCTTCGATTTCTTCGTTCTTCGATGTGATAATATTTGACTAAAATTAGTTAGGTTTTCATTTAATTTTTATATAGGTATTGCCACATATGATAACTCATTTCAAAAATAAATGAGATGAAATGCTTTAATTGGTTTTTAGTCTCATTCTTTTACTTTTACGCTACGCTGACACATCAATATAATTTTATATCTCTGTCTCCTCAATTAATATATAGGGAATGAATTTTTTTTATATATGGTTAATAATTATGATACAGTTTTGCAAAAGATTTGAGGAACTTCGAATTGAAAATATAATGATTTTAATAGTCGTCAAAAAATATATTGCTTTTAATAAATAAATTATTTGTGATGTTTTTTTGGTCGAAATATTGGGCCGATTGGTTTAAATGCTGTGAGGACTTTAAAGGCTTTAAAATGGTTGAAAGTCTTTAAAGCCAAAATTATAACAATCACACTTTTACTCTACTAAAATCTTTTCAAGTCCCTCAAATTTCTCAAAGCTTAACTGCTACTAATTTTTCTCTTTCGTGTGTATTTTTTAAAGTCAAATCCATAATTTAAAAACAAAAGTCACATCCAAATTTTTTACGGCCAATTTTTTTTCAACAGCCTAAACATCAAAAAAAAAAAACTGCAAGAAAGACCTATTTCAAGTTGGATTTATTTCCAATAAACAAATTTACTAGACCGGCATATATGTAGTCATAGCTAAATTAGTCGAGAGTTATCGTCTCCAATCTCCCTTAAACGAAAAAGGAAATCAGCCGTGCCCCCTTCTATTTTTTTGTTATAATTTAAAGTATAAAACAACATAAAAGACCAAAAAATCAGCCAAGTTCAACGAAATTACGCTCCATACCCGGGTTTTATCCGAAAAACATAACCCGACCCGCACTCATTCGGATTCAACCCGAGAATCTGTCCAACCTCTCGAGATTTTGACGAGATTTGGGACTAACCCTAAACCAAAGAATCCCAAATCGATTTCACTTCCCTTCTCAATTTCTTACAGTTTTTTTCTTACCCAAACTCGATTTACTCTTCTTCGATCGACTTCGATCTTTTACTCCTTCAATTTCGTTTAAATTTCTTCGATTTCGAAAAAATGGTTGCTCAAACGAGAAAAAGGTCACGGAAGAGCTTGTCGGAGAGACAACAGGAGGAGTTTCTTGGAGGGAGTAAGAAAAAACCGAAGGAGAGAAAAGAGGAGGCGGAGCCGGCGGTGAAGAGCCCCACGAAGAAGAGAAAACCTGGGCCGGCGGTTGAAACTCCCGGAGAAACGTCGGGGGCGGCGTCGGCTTCGCGAACTCCTCCGATTGTTGGTGAAGATGTAGCGGGGAGGAGGAGCAACGCAGAGGAGCGTTTTGCAGTGTCGTCGTCGGATACAGAGCACGATGGCGGAGACGGGCGAACTTCGGAGACCACGGAGCCCACGGCGGAGACCACGGCGGAGAACACTTCGGAGCCCACGACGGAGCCCACGAGGGAACTGACGATGAACTTACCGAAACAGATGAAGAAGTCTCAGAACAAGGCAGAGGAGAAGACGATGCCTCTCAGTCGAACTCCGACTCGAACTCCTGCGACTCCGATGGCCGGAATACGGTAAAAATGATTTCATGGAATGATTTCTTAGTAAAAGTATGATATCTAGGTAATACTAGGAAAACTAGGAAAACTAAGTACAAGTATGATATCTAGGTAATACTAGGAAAACTAGGTAATACTAGGATAACTAGGTAATACAAGGAAAAATTGGTAATTGTAGAAAAACTAGGTAATACTAGGAAAACTAAGTAAAAGTATGAAAGTAGGTAATACTAGTAAAACTAGGTAATAGTAGGAAGTTAATACTGTGTAAAACTAGTAACACTTGGTAATACTGTGACTTTGTTGGTAATACTGTTTGTTTGTTGCGATTTGTTGCAGAATCAGTGGGCAGAGAAGGAAGCCCTGAAACCACTCGGAATGTACTTCCCGCCTGAGGAGTATAGCAAGAGCATAAAGCTGTCAACCCGTTGCCACATCAAAGAAGTGATGGATACATTCAGTCGATTGAAGCTGAGTCCGAGGGAGGCTAAGTGGTTTGATGAGCATCCGCAGTTCCGCCACATTATGCACTGCGTGAAGAGCAATCACATGGTTCAACCCATGTGGATGCTGCTGCTTCTTACTGCTGAGATCGGGAGGTTAAATGAGGCGTGGTTTGTCGTCAATGGCATTCCCATACGGTATGGGCTACGAGAGCATGCTTTGATCTCGGGTCTCAACTGCCGCAACTATCCTCTAAACTGGCAGCAGAAAGGCTCATTGTCATTCAAGAACAAGTATTTTCCTGATGAGAAGAGAAAGGAGAAAGGAAAGGGGAAGAAAACAGAGAAGAAAACAGAGAAGAAAAGAGAGAAGAAAAAGGAGAAGAAGATCCTCAGAGAAGACGTGAGGGAACTGCTGAAGAACATGGGGCCTGATGATACCGGAGACCAAGGGAAACCCGTGCACGACATCTTTGTCAGATACGTGGCTGATCTGGAATTGTGTAAGACATTTTCTTGGGGCAGATTCTCCTTTGATCTGATGTTACAGTCTATCTACGATACAGTGAATCACTTTGGCGGGACGGTGTTTGGAAAAGCGCAACCGATTCCTGGATTTTGTCTTCCTTTGGAGGTAAATGTGTTTACCTTGAGTAGTAGATTGGTAATTTATTTGCATAGTGTATTTATATGCGTATGTTTTGTAGCTTTTGGCGTTGGAGGCCATTCCGGATCTGAAAGGAAGCTTCCGAGAACCTGTAGAAGCCCCTGATGACGATTGCCCAAGGATGTGCAGGTCTAAGTGGCAGAAATGCGAGCTGACAGGCTGGCCTCTTGAGACTGTTTATGAGAAGCTCGGTGAAACTAATGTAAGTAGTTTTTCCTGATTTTAGTAAAACTAGGAAAACTAGGTAACACTGTGTAGTCACTGGTAAAACTAGTAATACTAGGTAACACTAGTAGACTTGGTGAAATTAGAAATACTTGGTAATACTAGTAGACTTTGGTAAAACTAGGAAAACTTGGTAACACTGGTTGTTTAATTGTGTTTACTTTGGCAGGATATTCAAAGTGTGTTGCTAGCTTCGGAAGAGGAGATGGAGATATTGGAGTCAATCATGGAAAAGGAGGATGATGTCGATGAGCACGATCCTGTTGTGGAGAGTTGGGAGGAGCGGCTTCACCACGGATTCACCGTTCAGTTTCCAAGTATGAAGGAGGAAGATAAGAATGGGCGAGTTAAGGAGGATGGGGGAGGCGGAGCTTAGACAAGGATGACGGTCGCGATGGTGGCAAAAGGCTTGCAAGATTTGGTAGATATGTTTGGAAAGTTAACTGAAGAGGTTCAGAAGCTTTCCGATAGGTTAACGCCACTAGAGGATTTTGTCACCACTCAGACTAAGACAAAGAAGAAGAAGAAGTAGGCTCTCCTCTTGAAAGAGCCTTTATTTATTTTGGGATCGGCACTATGTTTTTATTTTGGATGTTGTTAGAACCTCGTTTGAACTATGTTTTTCTTTTTATTTAGAATGTTTGTTGAACTCTGTTTTTGAAAATTTGTTTTTATAAAATGTTGGTTTTGTTTCTTTTTATTGGGTCATCAATTTACTTTGTTTCTTTTTATTGGGTCATCAATTTCATAGGATAACTTGGTAATACTAGTAAAATAAAACGTTGCTAAAACAAGTAAAACTAGGTTATACTAAAGCAAGAAATAACCTTAAACATAGGAAATCTTATACAAAGATAGGAGGTCTTTGATCAAAAAAAGAAAGATAGGAGGTCTTAAACAAGTAGAGTAGTTGAAGCAAGTTTTACATAACACTTCTTAGAGCATCATATTCAGCCTCGCTAGCTCGAGAGCATGGTTTTCAATCTCTTTTTTCATTTCTTGAATCATCTTGGCTTGTTCTTCGATAGTCTTGTTTTGCGCTTCCACCATTGTTACACCATGGATTAGCACAAGGCATAATCCATTTTCAGCCCATCAAGTAGGAAACGCCCAACTCATTATTATGCTAACTATACTTAGTTACTTTATATCTTAATGTGGTTACTTTATGCTCATTAAGGGTTACTTTATGAACATATGGTTAGAATGTAACCATATGTATCAAAAGCCCTAATCACAATGTACTATATATAGTTGTACCATCATTTGTGTACAACTAACTTGAAATATACTACACCTTTTTACTCAAGTACAAATTATTCTTCCGGGTCTACTCGCTCTCTTAAAAACACGTTTTCCCTCTCGTTTACTGTTCATCCGAGCATACCCTTTCCTCTCATCAAAGCTTTCCTTCTTCCATTCATCAAAGTATCCCCGAACCGATTATAAATTTAGTGTAGATCTCAATCTGAGCATCAACATTTGGCGCGCCAGGTAGGGGGTACTTCAAGAAGATATCTTTTTACACGAAAATGGATCTAAACAAGGAAGCTAGCATGAGGACGCACTCCTCGGAAACAAGTGCTCAGGGCGCTAACGCTCCGGCGGCCCAACGAGCAACTCTTGTTCCCGAGCAGGGAAATCCTGACAACACAAACACGGAGAATCCCGCTCCTGTCCTTAGCGAGCAAGTCCTGTCTGCCGCTCCGGTCACGGCCTCCAACAGAGTCGAGCGGCCAACCGCCGCCTCCTCGGTCTTCGAAAGGATCGAGCGTCCGAGCAGTCCTGTATCCGTCTATCAAAGGGTACAAGGACCAACTGACCTCCGATACATGCTCGGAAGCACGGTCGACCTAAGGCAAACACTGGCCGCCCGACCCGACACAACTCGGGATAACCAAGCTCCCGCAGCCGATCAAGGCGAACAGGAACCTCAGCTAGATCCAGCTCGACTCCTCGGGGCTCTCATGCGTCGCCTCGACGAGCAGGATGAGCGAACGCGAGTGACAAACGCTAGACTCGACAGCTTGCTCGCGTCGCGGGGGCCACAACCCGAGCAGACCGAGCCGGCCCAGAGGCGGGCCACCTTTGAATCGCCAACGGCCCAAGCGAGCTCCTCGCCCTCGATCTTCGAGAGACTCGGCCATACGGCGGACCTGCGTCACACCCTTGCTGCCCGACAAGGAGCCGTTCCCGACTGGGAAACGCCTCAAACTCAGCATTCCGAGCTTGAGGATATGAGGAAACAACTCCGGGACATGAGTTCGAGGATGCATCAAGCCCTCAGCTCAGCTCCAGAGATCGACCGGGTATTGGCCGAGACTCAGCGGACCCCCTTTTCCGCCCGGATAACATCCATCCCAATCAGGAATACCGCCAAGTTGCGCCTGCAACCGTATTCTGGGGACTCCGACCCGAAGCAGCATCTCACCGCCTTCTCCATCGCGATGGGACGAGTACACTTCTCTCCCGAGGAGTACGATTCCGGCCACTGTCAGTATTTCATTGAATACTTGTCAGGCCCTGCTTTGGATTGGTTCACTCGGCTAGAGTCCCGCTCGATTGATTCGTTCCAGCAACTGTCGATGGCCTTCCTCAGGCACTATGCCATCTACATCGAGGACGGCGCCTCGGATGCTGATCTGTGGGGATTGGTCCAGGGCTAGAAGGAGACGCTCGAAAAATTTATGGATCGGTTCAAGGCCGTCATCTCGCTGGTCACGGTGAGCGATACAACTGCCATAGCCGCTCTCAAGCAAGGGCTCCGGTCATCCAAGTTCCGCAATGAAATGATCTTGCACCCGCTCAAGACGATCGAGGAGGCCATGCACCGCTCGATCGATTTTATCAGACTCGAGAAGGAACAGGCCGGACATGCTCAAAAGAACTCCCCGGTCAAGCCTCATACTGCCAGGGCAAAGGCGAAGGAAGTTGTCGAGGAACCCTACCAGGAACCCCGACAGCACTTCGACTGCGAGTACAAGAAAAAGTTGTCGACTAACGTCGTTAATACCTCGTCGAGCCTTCCCCCGAAGCAGTGGAACAAGTACCAACGACCGCAAGAGGTCCAGGAGCCAGCGAGCGGGTAGTCCTACTGCAACTACCATCAGATGCCCGGGCATTCAACCGCACAATGCCGGCAACTGAAGGAGCAGCTGCTCGCATAGTATCAAATGGGAGCGGTCAAGGTCGTGCCACCGATCGAGCGAGGAGAGAAGCGTAAGTCCGAGGAGGAATACCACGAGCATGAACAGAAGTCGAGCGGGAATGCCAATTCACCGACTCCTCCTAAACGTGCCCAACCTGACAAAGGACAAGCCGACAAGAAGAACCCGACCATTAGAGTTCTAATGATTATGGGAGGGCTCAGCTTAGCCCACGACTCGGTCAGGTCCCTCAAGCAATATGAGAAAGAGGTAACCACCGAAGGGAGCTGCCCCGATCAGACCAAGGTCGACATGCCCATCATCTTTACAGAGGCCGATACAAAGAGTCTCGCTATGCCCCATAACGATCCGCTCGTGATCGAGCTTAAAATCGAAGACTGCGAGGTGACTAGGGTACTGGTCGATACTGGAAGCTCGGTCAACCTGATCTTCAAGGAGATTTTGGAGAAAATGCAGATACCCGGTAGTCGTATCAAACCGGGTGTCAGGCCCCTCACCGGCTTCAATGGCGTCACGCTCAGGACTGTGGGATCAATCAAGCTAATGGTGCATGCCGGGGGAATCTCTCGCAATGTCAAGTTCATGGTGGTTGACAAGCCGGCTGTATACAACGTAATCATGGGAACCCCATGGTTGTTTTCTCTTCGAGCCGTCTCGTCCACTTACCACCAGTGTCTCAAGTTCCCAACCCCGTACGGAGTCTTCACGATTCGCGGAAATCAAAAGATGGCCCGAACATGCTTCATTGCGGGAAAACAGCTTCGTTCGGTCAACCTCTGCATCAGCTCCCAGGAAGAAACCGGCCCGACAAGCTCCGAGCTTACTCGTCACGTCGCTTAAGTTAATCTACTCGTCTTCTCATCCGATTATCTACTCGTCTTCTCATCCGATTATCTACTCGTCTGCTTATCCGAGTATCTACTCATCTATCCACATGACTATCAACTCGTCAGTTCGTCTACTTGTTTACTCGGTTACTCGAAAAAAAAAAAAAAAAAAAAAATCTTATGCTTCTACTCGTTTCTTAACGACTCGTTCATCTCCGGGTGTCTTGTCTAGTTTCTACTTGTAAAATGAACTACGTTTGGCTTGATCCCTATTTAACGGGTACGTAGGCAGCTTCCTCGGAAGTCAACTATAATTAATAAAAATTAGAGAAGCTCCGAGCTTACTCGTCGATCCGTTCGCATCCCTTAAGAGCTCCGAGCTTACTCGTCGATCCGTTCGCATTTCTTAAAAGCTCCGAGCTTACTCGTCGGTCCGTTCGCATTTCTTAAAAGCTCCGAGCTTACTCGTCGGTCCGTTCGCATTCCTCAAAAGCTCCGAGCTTACTCGCCGATCCGTTCGCATTCTAAAAAGCTCCGAGCTAACCACCGATCCGTTCGAATTATAAACAGCTCCGTGCTCATTTACACCGATACCCTGATCAAGTATTCGGTCATTAGATCACCCTCGGGAGGCCCACCATAGCTAAACCCGAGCAGGATCACATTACGCGTTTCTCATAGATGCAGTAGCGAAATAATCTACAATCCGAATTCAAGAAGTCCACCACAACTTCGCCGAATAGGATAAAAGCCGGGGCCAGTCCCGCACGGGTCCTAAGAATGTGTAAGCATAATAAGCCGACCACGTCTCGCACGCTTAACCACGAGACGGACTCTAGTCATAAGCCGGGTTACGACTCGCAGACGACTCGATCCGACCGTTCCATCGCGCAAATCCGGTCGGATCAAAATCGAAACTAACCCATAGACCAGCTCTCCGGATGCACAGACCTATGCCTAAGCTCTAAAACTTAGTCGCATAAAGACATACGAGAATGCCTAAGCTCTAAAACTTAGCCGCATTAAAAAGCACAATCAAGAATGCCTAAGCTCTAAAACTTAGCCGCATTAAAAAGCGCAATCAAGAATGCCTAAGCTCTAAAACTTAGCCGCATTAAAAAGCACAATCGGGAATGCCTAAGCTTTAAAACTTAGCCGCATAAAAGAAACTTCGAAATCAATGCCTAAGCTTTAAAACTTAGCCGCATAAAAGAAACTACGAAGAAACTTCATTAAAACCCACATGATCCGTTCCTTGGGTAAAATAAGAAGAGTTAACCCGGTCCACATCGGCCCGGGGAGGGTTACACAAGCATTCAAACGGCCACACTCGGCCAGATTACAATAACAAAATTAAAGACTACTCGGGACGCTGCTCACTCGTCACCAAGGCTGCATGGGGTGGACCAAAAAGAGGTAACAGTTCCTCTCCGGATTTTGGATCTGTCGCTGGAACCTCGACTTCAGCCAGATCAACCGTGCCAGATGTATCGACCTCCGGGTCCTTCGGCGAAGCTTCAGCCATAGTCTGGTCGGCGACAGTGGGCTCAGCTAAAACCCTGTCCGCAATCTCATCCATTAGATCCTCGGCGACTTTCGAAATAATGCTGGATACGAACTGGTTAACAATTTCAACTGACCTGGGAGAAGTTGAGTTCGCCGCCGCGAGTATGATCTCAGCATTCCGCTCGGCCTCAGTGACCTGATCATCGTCTTGAGCGGCTCTCTCGCCGTCATCAGCCTTCTCGGTCCACTCGTTCACGTATGGCTCAAGAACCCAGTCGGGCTCAATCCCAAAGCCTTCATCAAGTGGCGACTCGGCTTTACCCTCTTCATAGTCTTCCGGAAGAACGGTCGGGTTCGGAACAAATTCATAACTCCCCTCGGGAAATTCCATCAGCTTCATCGCCTCGATCTTTTTCTGATAGTCTACGAAGCGGACCTCAACATCCTCGGCATCAACCTCGATTCCGTACTCTGATATCATATCAAGCTGCGTCTTGACCTGGCTAGCTAGGCTGGTAAGACGAGTGTATTCCAACTGTTTAGAACAGTACAGACGTGCTCGGTCGAGAGAAGATTGCGCCTGTCCGATCAAGTCGTTACGGACCCAGTCGGCAGCTTGCTTAGCGCAAGAAAGACCATGCTCTCTCCGGGAGGACCGAAGGCGAGGTACATGCGTCTGGACGTGCTCGATCAACGCAGTATTGACCTCTTCGGCTTTTATGAGCAATCCCTGACATCTTCAAACTTCGCCTCCATCCGCCTCTTCTCTTTGCTCACAGCCTCGTAGTCCTTAGTGGCATCCGCCAGCGTCTTCGACTTCCTCTCGGAGCTCTTCGTCTTCTTCTCAAGCTCTTGCCTGACCTTCTCGTGTTCCTTTTTCACCTTCTCGAGCTCCTGCGAAGCGTCTTCGGGTTCCAGCGACTCCTTCTCCTTAGCGAGCATTTCATTCCGAGCTTTGACGAAATCCAGCTTTTGCTTCAACTGCCGCTCTCTCTTCACAGAACTGTCAAGTCGCCCCCACACCGACTTGAAAGCAACTATGGTCTGCAAAGAAATAAAACGGGAACATGAGCCGAGTTGAACCAACGAGAACGGCGGATATCGAGACAAGAGAGACAACTTACATCAACCATGTTTGCAGCGGACTGACAGAAGCCCTCTCGGTCGAACATTTCGTCCAGCCCAGGATTCGGAGCCTTCGCAACCCCTCGGATGCAGTTGATATATTTGGCGCACTCCTCAGGGTGTTCTATGATGTGTCCGCCAAACCATTTAAAGTTGTACGAGAAGTCATCAGAGAAGCCAAGCTCGTCGCAACTCTGCAAAACGAGCAGATTCTCTGCAGCATCAATGCCCTTCTCGGCTTCACGACCTTCGTCCATCAAGTCAATATCTCGCCTCTCGCGCTCGGCATCGACGTTTGCATCGGCATTCTCCGCTGGAAAAACCACAAGGGCTTGCGAGGACTCCCCGGGGTCTTGGCGAGCACGCTTGTGGGAGAACGTCGCCCCAAAGTCCTTTTCGACCCCGTGTTTGACCGCGACTGGGGCGCTCTCGTCCCTTGACCACTTCTTCGAAGCAGTCCCAGTCGTGTCGCGGGCAACCGTCTCCTTTTATGTCCCTCTCGGGGTTCCTTCTGCGCGACCTGAAAGAGCGGGCTTTCCAGCAGACTTATCCTTTTCCGAAGCCGCAATCTTGATCTTCTCAGTGCCAACAAGCCTTAGCGCACCCAGGGCAGTTGGTGCGCTTGTCTTAGTGCCAGTCTTTGCTTTGGGAAGTGGGGGCTGAATTGGAGTAAACTTCGTCGGCCCACTCGTCCCAGCGCCAGCCGTTTTCTGCGTACTCGATGCAGTAGGCGCGCTCGTCTTAACGCCAGCCTTAGGCTTGGGAGGTGGAGGCTGAGTTAGATTCAATTTCGGCTTCTTCTTTTGATCAGACCTGGGAGCGATGCACGTGGAATAGCTAAGAGGAAGACGAGGATTACCTGAGAAACAGAAAACAAAAACTAAAGAACCGAGTTGGAAAAATCAAACAGCGATGGTCGTAGAAAGCCAATAAACCTGCAACGATCCGAGAGTACGCTCGGAGAATTCGGATGTCAAGAAATTCCAGCCAGTCCTGAGCTGGATACCGCTGCAGCAAACCAACCATGCACTTGGAAGCACTATCCGGGAGCGCTAGCGTCCGGGTATCTGCAAAAAGAGGGAAAAATTAACGATCAGTCGAGAGAAAAAAGGCAAGAGGAAAATCATACCGATTTGCTTATTCCAGCCTATTCGGATCTCCCCATGATAACTTCCTATCGAGGCCTCATTTATCTTGACGAAGAAGTATTTCTCTTGCCAGTTGCGGAAAAGCCTTTTCGGGAAGTTCTTCGTCAGAACTAGCCCGCTCTTCATCTTGACCTGGAACCGACCAGAGTCGAAAATGTTCCCCCGGGTAAGCTCACAAGCCTCCTCAAAGTGGTCGCATGTGACCACTCGACCAGCCTCATAAGTTAACGTCAGGATCGACATCAAGTTCCGAAAACTTGCATGCGTCAACTGAGATATGGAAATCTTGCGACGTGCGCAGTATTCCATAATCACCGGGGGAATTGGGAAACCGAGTCCGCCTTGGTCGAAGAACACAAAGGTAACCCGGAGGGGGAGCCCAAGGTCTGTCTTTCGGCCCGGGAATGGTGAATTTTATATTCGGCCAATTCCTATCCTTGCCGAACTCAATAATATCCTTGCGGGTGGAGATAGATGGTTTGTCATCATGGCGTTCTAACACGATGTGAGGGCAACGACCAGGACCTAAGCCGAATATAGGGACCGCCTTCAAAGCCTTCACCTGTTCTTTTCGCTTCACCTTCTTTTGACGAACAACCTCTCTCTTTTGTTCTTGGTCGGTCGTCTCCTTCCTTGCCCGAGAAGTCTTGAGATCGCTCTGCGTCTCGACTTTCTTCTTCTTCTGTAAAGTAGAGAGCGGCGTACGATCCTCCTTGGAAGAACCGTCGTCCTTGTTGCTCGTCCTATCATCACTCTCCGAACCATTCGAAGGATCGGAATTGACGGAAGGGGAAACCGAAACGTTGAGCCGGTCCACGTTCCTCTGATTCTTACAAACCAGTCCCGTGCTGTTGGAACTAGCATCACTTTCCTCCGATGACATATTCTTCGAGAAACTCTTCAGATTGATTTTCCGCTCGAGAGGCAAAAGGAACGAACAAAGAGATAAGAAGGGAGATCGAGTTGAGAAGAAAAGTACATGGTCGAGTTTTCTCTGAAGCAAAAGTAAAGAGAAAAAGAAAGGAAGAAACGGCATTATATAGGGAACCGCGAAGGAGAGGCGGTAGAAGTCAAAGAGGCGGCACACCGAAACGTCGAATCAACCTTGAAACCCTAATTCCTCTCGATAACTGCAAAAGGCGTAATCATCACCAAAGCGAGAATTAAGGAAGCACGTGCAAGCGCCACGACCAGCCGCATCCACGCACTGATGCGAGTCAACGCGCCCAGTCGTACGAGCGAGTAGAAAGCTTCCGAGTAGAAAGAACCAGCCCAATCATCTTGTTCTCCTATCTACTCACTCAGTCCCGACGGATTCAGCAAGCTCGCGCCCCGAGCAGTCCTCCACCACATCACGATGATCGGTACTCTTTTCCCTTAAGTGGCGGTTTTGTCCCGAAAAAGGGTTTTCCCTGCTAAGGTTTTAACGAAACCATCATCTTGACTCTCCGAGTCCAAACTTTGCTTCTCCGAGGAAGACTTTCCTACTCTCCTGGCTGATCGACTACTTCCGACGAACTCGGCACGCTCGATTCGCCGACTCGGGGGGGGGGGGGGGGGGGCAACTGTTACACCATGGATTAGCACAAGGCATAATCCACTTTCAGCCCATCAAGTAGGAAAGGCCCAACTCATTATTATGCTAACTATGCTTAGTTACTTTATATCTTAATGTGGTTACTTTATGCTCATTAAGGGTTACTTTATGAACATATGATTAGAATGTAACCATATGTATCAAAAGCTCTAATCACAATGTACTATATATAGTTGTACCATCATTTGTGTACAACTAACTTGAAATATACTACACCTTTTTACTCAAGTACAAATTATTCTTCCGGGTCTACTCGCTCTCTTAAAAACACGTTTTCCCTCTCGTTTACTGTTCATCCGAGCATACCCTTTCCTCTCATCAAAGCTTTCCTTCTTCCATTCATCAAAGTATCCCCGAACCGATTATAAATTTAGTGTAGATTTCAATCTGAGCATCAACAACCATCTTGCTCTGCTGGTCAACCTTACGAAGTAGCTTGTCGATCTCTTCCTCTACACCGAAAACCCATGGCTGACGAAAGTGGAGTCCATCATCCTGTGAAAAAAAAATCCACAGTTATACATCAGAAGAACTTCCAAGTAGTATTACCCAATATTACCAGTTATACATCCGAAGAACATGCGCCGAGTATTACCAGTATTACCAGTTATACAGCTGAAGTACATCCCAATAACATGCACCTAGTATTACCTAGTGTTACCAGTTATACATCTGAACAACATCCGAAGAACATGCGCCTAGTATTACCTAGTATTTCCAGTTATACATGTACAGAACACCCGATGAACATGCATGTAGTTTACCCTTGTATTACCAGTATTACCCATAAAAACTAAGGAATGAGATTTTACCTCGAATTTTGTGCATGTGAAGTACCTACTTCCTGGTAAAGTATCTCGATCTCGCTTGAACTTTGGAGTTGGAGAGACATCATGTTTGATGTCTCCACCACATGGGCATCTCTCGGGAATCCCGTAGTCGGCCGCCGCGACGTATTCGAGCATGTCGTAATGCTCCTTCAGCTTCTTCATAGTCTTGCCGCGCCTCATATCCTCCTCGTAAGGTTCAACCGAAAAATTGTCAGTCCAATGGTAACTCGAATCCATGGAGAAGGAAGAAATGAAAAATTAGAGAGAGGAGATAGGAGAGAAAATCGGGAGAGAGAGAGGAGATTTCGTTGGATTTTGTTGAGGAGAGAGTGGTAGAGAGAAGAGGAGAAGAGAGAGAGATAAAATCTCAGATTTAAATAAATAAATAAAAAATTTGAAATTTTGAACTAGGCGCCAAAATTTTAAAATTCCGCCGAAAAATTTGACTGTGACCGTTGGCAGTTTTCTGAAAAATGTTCATAGTATTACCGGGTTGGCGTTTTACCAAATGTTGAACTTTTTGACTTCCAACCAAACCGTAAAGTAGCTAGTATTACACCAACAAAAACGTATTTTTTCTAGTATTACAGTGGTTTTTATTGGTTTTTCTTGTAAATATCAGTGTCCTATCCAATAATATTTTCGAATATGGTATTTTTGAACTTTTCACTTAACAACTTGGATATACATTAGAATGTGCTTCTTAAAGTGTAAGGGAATGTTGGGCAAATGTGTTTTCACTTTGTCTATGAAAGTTCAGGTTTTGTTCATTCTTAGATTTGTATAACACATAAGATGTTTTCTATGAAAATTAGGTGATTTCATCATGTGATAAGGTTTTTTTAAATAACAAAACATAATTAATATCAGAACTCAAGTAACACCAATAATGCATAGTTATACCAGTATTACTACCCAGAAAACATAACAAAATACAAAATAAAAGAAAACAAGTTTTGCATAACCAAAGCATAAACATTCTACGTCTGGACATAGTTGTCTCCATAAAGCAACCATTGTAATCTCCTTCCCCTCTTGGGTGTGTTATCTACCCTTCGGCGCCTTTCTCCGCTCGATGGTAATCTTGCTTTTTTGCGTCGACCCTTCGATACGACGCGATCCGGAGGTATTATCTGCTTCTCCCTGATGTGATCCGGTACAATCCACGCCGACATATCGGGCACTACATAGATCGACTTCTGGTAAGCCAAAGTCCACATGTCCGTCCAATAGTATTGCGAACACAACTCATGAAGTTCTAAGCGGTTCTCACGTCTCACACTCTTACTGTAGGTGATGAAAGCGGCTACTGCGTGGAGACAAGGATACTGATGAATATCGTAGAATCTGCAACCGCAACATTTGTTTGCCAAGCTCACCAAATACATCTTTCCATCTTTAGAAATTACCTCGTATTCAAGCTCAAATCCATTAACCTCCCTCACCGCTAATTTCTCAGCATCGGGCCAACTGCTGTGCAAGTAGTTCTCAACCAAAGGAACAAGCTTGTTCGCACTCGTTCCTCCCACAGACACGTTCCTATGCGCGTTAACCAATCAGAAATCTTACGAACTATCATATCAAGCATGGGTATTAACGAGTAACTTCTAGCATCCTTAAATGTTTTGTTCAGAGATTCCACCGAGTTGCTAGTGTCGAGGTTATATCTAGCAACCGGAGAAACACATCTAGCCCATTTTTCTGGCACGGTGCTTTCCTCCACATACTTCGCCGCTGAAGGAAATCTCAGCTTAAACGCCTCGTAGAGCCTATTGAACTCAACCACTGTATGAGCCTTACCGCACTCTTGGAATTTTTCTGCGATCACGGCTCTGCTTGCTGGCGGACCATTACCTTTAACGTTCTGAGACAAATGCCATAAACAAAACCCATGATGAGCAAGTGGATAGACGTTAGCAATGGCGTTGATGAGGCTTACATTTCTGTCGCTCACAAATACCAACTCCGAAGAGTCCTCTACAGCAGTTTTCAACTTCTCGAAAAACCAGGCCCAACTAGCATTATTCTCGCCGTCGAGAACACCGAATGCTATGGGATAAATGTGACGATTGGGATCCTGAGCTGCGGCGAACACTAGTACACCACCAAATCCGGCCTTCAGAAAAGTTGCATCCACTACAATCACTTTCCTCATGTACTGAAACCCATCGACGCAAACTCCCAAAGCTATGAATAGGTATTGAATTTTCCCAGCCCATCCAGTTCCACAGCCGTTTTCGTACCCTGATTCACCTCCTCTAACACGTGCAAATAACAATGCAACATCCTATAGTTATCTTCCGGACTACCGCAAATATTGGCAATTGCTCTATTTCTCCCTCTCAAAGCGGTGGAGTATGAGACATCTACGCCAACTCTGCTCTTCACGAGTTCCATGATGACCTTAGGTGGTGGAATATCGAGTTTCCCTGGATATTCCTCACTCACAATAGATGCAACTAGATGCACGGAACATTTCTTCTTCTTCACGCTGCCTTCTTCGCTCTGACTAGCGCGGTTGCATGTGTGCATCTTCGTGTACGTTCTAATGGAGAAAGCGTCCGAGTTAGCGATCTTTGCTGCTCTTACATTCCATTTACACATTTGCTGAGCACATTTTGCCACCCATTGCACGGGATCAGATTTTTTTATGACATACCCGAAAGAGCTAACAAATGCGCCTATGTGAACCACTCTGCTACGACAGCCTTACTAGGAAATTCTTGACCAATCTCCAAGTTCAAACCGTCTTCCCATGGCTGTAAACTCTGACTAGATTCAACATCAGACGGTTCCTCAACATAATAATCACGCATATCCGATGGATCCGCACCGTTACCCTCACATTCACCGTCATTATCAGCATCTTCATCTTCATCTTCATCATCATCATCATCATCATCATCATCATCATCATCATCATCATCATAATAATCATCATCATCATCATCATCATCTTCTTCTTCTTGATTTCCTTCCCCATTGTCAACAAACAATGTTATGGCATTGGGTCCTATTTCTCCGCTTTCATCTACATAGTTCATACCATAAGAGCTTTTCCCTGCTCTCGACTGCTGCTCAGGCAGTTCCGGTGTTGTAATCATCTCCACAATCAAAACACTTGTACGGTTCTCGGTATCAAACTGCATTAGATACACCAACAGATCCTCATCATCACAAATATACGACTTCTCCTCTGATCCAGACAATCTAGCAATGTAACTCAATTGCAATTTAACATTTCTTTCATCTAACCGAAGCTTCTTGTTTAACTTAGCTTCTAGCATCGACAATGTTATCTCCTCAACTGATGTCTTGAAAAGTAGACCATTCACGCGACCTTCAAATTTATAATGAATGGTGACGTAGCTGCTCATTTTATCCTGTCAAACCAATACCAAAAAACTCATTCAATACAGTTTTTTTGTTAACAGTTATACCCTAGTGTTCCCAGTTATACACTATTTGTTCCCAGTTATACCACGTTGTACTTGTTTACTAGTTGTACTATAGATCCGATTTCAGATTTTGAAAATTACAATATAGAGTCATATTCAACCCATAAACTCCAATGAGCATGAATACCCACTCAATCTATCATTCCCAATCCCTAAAACCCAAAATTTCCATCAATTAAACAGACCTAAATGGTACCAAAAAACTCATCCAATACAGTTTTTTTGTTAACAGTTATACCCTAGTGTTCCCAGTTATACACTACTTGTTCCCAGTTTTTCTTATCTCACAGTATTACTAGTTTTACCAGTTGTACTAGTTATCCCTCATCTCGAAGTATTACTAGTTTTACTAGTTGTACTATTTTCGCAGACCCACATCAATCAATCCGATTTCATATTTTCAAAATTTAGAAATCAGTACCATTCAAACACTGTAATGCATTTCTAATCCAATATAGAGTCATATTCAACCCATAAACTCCAATGTGCATGAAAACCCACTCAATCTATCATTTCCAATCCCTAAAACCCAAATTTCCCCAAAATCCCCAAAATTTCCATCAATCAAACATACCTCAATGGAGAGAATGGAGAGAGTCGAGACAGCTCCGGTGCAACGTCGGCGAAGGTGGCGGAGGACGTCGTCGGAGCTTCGCCGCTTGGAGACGTCGGAGGAATGCCGGAGATCCGGAGATCGTGAGCAGATCGCGTTTTTTTTTTCAATTCTCGAATCCTTTTTTTTATTTCGTTTTTAATTTTTTTAATCAAACAAATTTAATGATTTGAAGTGAGAGGAGAAATTGAGATGAGAAGAGATGAAGGAGAGAAGAGATGGAGAATAAAGGAGAAATAGAGAGCCTCTAATAGAAATAGAGTTTCATTAAGGGGCTTTTAGACTTTTAATAGAAAGAGGGAGAGTGTGGATTAAGGAGGGAGAGTGTAGATTCTTTTTTTCTCAATAAGGAGAAATGAGACCTTGTCTCCATGTCTACGTATGTACGTGAATATGATATGGATGTGCATATATGAGCCAAAATGTGGGCCTTTAGCCCTTTATGTCACCATTAAATGCATTAATCATCGAGAAAAGTCTTATTAATTAATTACCGAATATCAGAAATTACCGTATTATTTCTGTATAAACGGTTGCATATATAAACTTACAAATTTACAATATTGACATTACCACGAAATTACAATGACGCAACAAGAAAAGGTCAACAAACAACAAAGAAATCTTCATAACCGGGGTCACTCACACAAAACCGATCAAAATTACTAACTATTCGCATAACAAATTCTAAATAAACCGCCCGGTTAAATCAAGACTCATCCTATTCAATCACACTCTCAGGAACAATTCTCAATTACAAAACCCCGATCTCAAATCCGAACCCAAACCTTTCGAATCCAATAACCGAAACGAACCGATCTCAACCACAACATCGGTTATCTTAACTGTTTTATGAGCATCGACTCTTCTCCCACCGATCACCGTCTCTCCCACAACTTCACGATCGTCATCGTAAACCACTCGTAACGGACTGTCTCCGAATTCAAAATTGCCGAAATTCGAATTCCGAATCGTGATCTCATTGATTACTAGCGTAGCGTTGAAGTAAGGATTCGGTGAATTGGAACTGAATATGAGATCTGTTGTGGAGATTGATGTGATTTCGATCTCCGGTGAAGAAACTCGGAGAAAAATTAAAGATAGGATGAGACAAAGTGCGAAGACGATCACGATTATAGTTAAGTGTTGGGTTTGGGCCCTTACTTTCGTGATAAAAATCATTGAGTTGTTACTGGGCCCGCGCTACTAAACTTTACAGGTTTGATCATTAGTTTGGGCGAGCCAATGCACCTCGACAGGACAGACTGATCACGATTAGCTCCAAGCTAAAATTCGTTGAATACGAGGTACTCTTCTTCTGACAAACTAGGGGGGACTTCATTTTGATCACCCTCCAATCATAACTCTGCCTTAATTGATATCGATCCAACTTGTCTCTTCCCGGACCAGACTCAAGGTTGGTTTAGGTTGTAAGCCCATTAGAATATCGATATACTCTTAAACGCAGGTCACCACCGACCTCCACGATAAGGTTACATCTTACGTGGTATACTTGCCATGTAATTGATATTAAGAAATAAAACTTAGCTTTTATGAGAAAAAAATCGTTGTCGTGATTTTGGAGGATGGACGATGATAGATGCATTGTCTAGGTCTTTGTTTTTTTAAACGGCTAGGTTATTTTTGTCGTTGTCGAGCTTCAACCTTTGAGTTTTGAAGAATCTCGAGCCCCACGAAGGGTGAGAATTGTTGATGTGGGTGTTGGGAATGTCCTGAAATCATACTTGTACTAACTCTAGAGATAGTTGTGTTGTCGAGATTAGACATTCATATGATACTAGGTGGTCATAATGTTTTGCTAGAAGCCACTTATGATCTATGGGTTATGAACTCATTGCTAGTATTATATGATCTTACAGGGTCACACACCTAAGCAAACTGGATATATTATATGGGGTTGATCATTAGAGTAATGATCAGATTATTGTATATTTGATATACATTAATATCACGTTTTAGAGGGTGTGTCGACCGACACAAATAGTTGTGTCGATCGACACAAGGCATGAACCGAAATTCTGATTTCGGTTTATGACTTAATTAATTCTGGTTCGGTCCAGAGATTAATTAGGTTTTTCACAGGTCTATATATAAGAGATATATGGACGAATTTTGTGACTAATCCTCAGACCTAGCCGCTCTCTAAAACACAGGAATCCCGAGAGATTCGATCTCTTCCGGCACTAGCATCTCGGCATCCAGTTTGTGTGCGTGTGGATACCAGTAGAGGCGCAGCACTTGAGGCGCTTGGTAATCTCGAATCCCTGTTCATCTTCCGCAGCTAATCTCCAGGTATTTCGAGATCTTTATGATTCAATGAAAGATAAACCCTAGATCCTAGGCCTAAGAATTTGTCACCAGGTTTTAATAGAGATTGAAAACTGCCCAAATTACTACAGTGGTATCAGAGTCTTAGGGTTTTCTGTTGAATCTCAAGCTTGTTTTTGAATTAGATGAATTCAAATTGATATATATGATATATAGGATTCATGCTAGATCAAATTTTACTCAAAAATCGTTTTTGTTTAAAGTTGATATTCTAGGGTTTCGCATAGTGTCGACCGACACCAAGCTGGTGTCGATCGACACAGTATAGAAACCCTAATAAAACTTTAGGTTTTGATCACAAGGATCGGAGTTCCTTCTGACCTACTGTAACGCCCCGATCCAGGATCTAGACCGGAACGCCACATGAAGATCACTTAAACGCTCAATCTGAGGTTCAAGGAACAAATCCGAATCCCTAGACCAAACATCTAAGTGACCGTCCCCATCTCGTAAGACCCAAGGCTTGCCAACCCGGATCATACTCGATGGTTGGTTCGTTCGGACAAGAACTAAGCATCATATGAAACCGTATATTTTTGAAACCTTTCCTTTATAAAAATACTTAGAGTTTTAAACGGTTACAGAGATGGATCGATCCTGAGCTTAACACTCGAAAACGGAACAAGTACATAACAAATACATACATTTTGCAAAAGCAAGGCAAAGCTACACTGATCTTCCTAGTGTTCCGTACTCGTGGGTCTACTTATGGTAACCTGCAAAACAAAGTGGGTCGTAAGCGCTAAGGCTTAGTGAGTCTAGGTTTTCCTAACCGATTCATTCATATGTATCCCAATCCAAAACCCCAAAATAACATTCATCAAGCAACACGCAAATGCAAGACATCAAGTAAACATGTGGTTCAGCATTTAACGTTCAGAATTACTAGGCCTCGCGTGTAGTCATTTCCCTCTTCTCGTGTACTCAAGGCATCGTTCGGTCCGTGCCACGAAGGCTAAGGACTTCCGGATCCTTTACCCACACTTGCATCGATCGCTTATGCAATACAACGGCCAAGGCTGCAATCCCGTTCCTCCGTGTCTTCGTGAGCTTTAGCCGGAGACCGCCAGGTAACCAGCCAAGCCACGGTGTACGGGAAAGACTTACCACGCCTATACAAGTTCTATATGCGGTCACTCATTTCATCTTTGCATATTTCTTGTACTTATCGATCTCATATAGGATCATCCACCATACTTAACCATATTAGCGGATTAATAGATCTCATATAGGATCCTCTCACACTTAGCCATTTTAGTGAGTCCCTTTTTCAAGGAACCTCCCCTAATTGGTTTCAATCTTCTAAGTCTCACGAAGCAATCAATATATGGTTTTTAACATGTTTAACACCCGATTGCCCGCATTTTGACACCAATACAACCCGTGAGCTCTACTCATCTAGCCCACGGTAAAAGGCATTCTCAAGACTCATGTGTATTCTACTCATCAATACACGAACATAGACTCACCGAAAGGTAGAAGTATGCGAGTCGCTCGAGCTCTATTCTCGGACTCCTTAGACTCGGCTTGATCCCTCTTGAACAAACGGTCCTAAGGCAGTACGGCAACACTTAGAGTTTTTCACTAAAGACTTAAGAATAAATCTAAAGGAAAAATGGACTTAGGTCGGATCATCATGACACCAACCTTTCTCGAAACTCCTAAGGCTGCTAGAATGGACTTCTGGCTTGGCACGGCACAGATGAATTGTATGGTTCGGACGGATCGCTTATCGGGTTGCGAAACGAGTCGCTATCGGGAGGGATCAGTACGCTCTCGGTACGTGATCAGCTCGTCATCGGGTCGTTTATCGGATGATGGTCCGATGCTCGGATTCTCTATCGGATCGGTACGATGATCGATACGATGATCGATACTCTCTCTCGAATCAGATTACGGATCAGTACGTGTTTATCGGATCAGTTTAATGATCAGTATGTGCTTGATGGGTTCGGATCTCTCTAACGGTCCAAAGGGTCCAAGGGGTCTTCCTTATATAAGGATCGGTACGCTAGACCCCTAGGGGTGACTCACCCGGTCCACGGGGAACACATGCAAGCGGGTTCGTTTTCGGGTCAACACGTGTCCTCCACGTGAGAGAGAACACATGCACCACGTAGGGCACGCGATTCCGACACGTGGATCATGTCGGCAGACGGACGGCCTACTCGCTCGCGGACGGTCGTCTGTGTCCGTCCTAAGGCCGAACGGTGTCCGAACGGTACGGCCTCGGCACAAGACTAAGTTTGGACTCTGTTCGGATCAGTACGAGGGTCCTCACGTGGTCTAAGGTTAAACAGCCTTTGCTTGGCCGGTCATCTCTTAGTTGGGTCCGGACGTTCCCGTACTTGGACGGGTCATTCCGCGTGTTTTGGTCCGCCCTGGGCCTAGATCTTGGTACGGGTCATTACACCTACCGTGTCGATCGACACAAAAGTTGTGTCAGTCGACACGGGCCTTGCGAATGGTTTAATCGGTTCAATTGGATTGGACTGGTTATCGCGCTTGGTTAAAATCGATTAAACCGGCTAATTGCCATTTGTTGCGATTTGGTTGGTGTCGACCGACACAAATGTTGTGTCGATCGACACTGACCGGCTATCGGGCCGGTTCAATTGGATTGACCGGTTATCGATCCGGTTCAATTGGATTGACCGGTTATCGATTCGGTTCAATTGGATTGACCGGTTATTGCAAATCGATTCGTTTTGGTTTGTGTCGATCGACACAAAGGTTGTGTCGATGACACAGACCGGCTAGCGATCCGGTTCAATTTGATTGATCGGTTATCGCAATTGTTTCTGGTCGGTTATCGAAACCGGTTCAATTGGATTGATCGGTTATCGAAGATCGGTTTTGGTAGGCTAGTGTCGACCGACACTAATGGTTAGTGTCGATCGACACACTACACAGATTTTGGGTTATTGAACCTAAAATCACATAACCGAACCAGAATTCGACCCTCTTATTAGAATAATTAAAACTCAATTAGATTAGATGTTTTAACCAGTTCTAAGCCTTCTTGAATGCATATATGATATGTATTAAGATTAAAAGTTATGTTCCTCAACTAAATATCAAATGTTATTTGATGTCTTCCCGATCTTGTCAACTGTCAAGACTCGTTTCATTGTGCGATAGGCTTGCAGTGCAAGGTGTCCACAATTACATGAGTAAGGCATGAGGTAATTGTGTTGATGGGCTTAAAGTGAAGGTATCAACAATTACATGACTTAAGAGATTGGTTTACTTGACTGGGCTATCAAAATCGTTTTAGGCCCAGAGACATCAGGTGGATAAGACATAAGATGTCATCCACAACCAAGAGTTATATTGGATATAACTAGCAAAGTGTTGCTTACTGATGTACTGTGGATTTTACCGGTTTTTATACCACAAGTACATGGTTTTATCGAGTCTTTTTAGGTTGTTTTGAGTATTTACATAGGTTTTATAAGCAAAAGACGTTTTGGATCAAAAGAAGCTAATATAAGGAAAGTTGGAGCAAAACTGCCAGAAGTGGAAAGAAGGGACAGAACTGGAAAGACGGAAGTTGAGCAAGAGTCGACCGACCTAGACTACTTGAATTTCGGCCTATAATATATCAAATTAAAGCTACGTGAGTCAGCTTTACTCTTCAAGTGGAATCAAATCAATCCAAGTTCTGAATCCCAAGATACAAGAAGATTACTGAAGACGGTTCAACCTGACCATAATTCAGAGCCCAACTCGATTTGACCTAAATGAAGCCCAACTTATTTCCAGAGGAGGTGCAACCCTAAGGACGACCTTGAAGCTATAAAATGATGATCTTGGAGCACAGAAGTCATCATCACCATCGTGTGCAAAAACCCACCATCTCTCAAGCATTTAGAGCAATCACAGCAATTAGTTTCTTAGTTCTATCGTTCTTTTGTTTCATTTTAGTTTTTGTTCTAAGACTCTGGAGAAGTATCTAGAGTTAGTTCTAAGTCTCTTTTGATATTGAACCTCTGATCTTCTATTGTCTATTTACTTTTATGCAATTCATTAATAAAGCAATGTTTTCGATTTTAATTTACATGTCTGAGTAGTTTCATTATTAGATCGCGGGATTTCTAGGGTTTTTATGAGTCAATAAAAGAGGGATTCGTCCCTTGGGTATTTGGAAGTGATTCTTCGCTACAGAGTGTTTTAATCACTTGGAAGAGAAGTAATTACCCTTTTTCAAGCTCATAGGCTGATTCTACACGGGGACACTCGGTAGAACGACCGAAAATATCTGTAGTGAGCAAGAGGCTTCTAGGTGACATAGCTGGCGCTTGCCCGGGAAATCTTGTGAACAGATTTAGCTAGTTCTTAATGTTTAACTGATCACCTTTCAGATACAAAAGGAATTTTGGTCTGAAGTGGGAGTTAAAAGGGGTTTCGACATGCTGGCGCGGGTTAATCCTAGAGTAGAGGCTAGAGTTCTAGAATCACAACTAATTATCCTTTGATTTCATAATACCTAAACGGATTTCCTAAGATCTAATGTTTTTAATCTTGCATTCAATCAATCAACAATCTCGTCAGTTACTAGCATAATTCGTTATTAGGGTTTTTCACATCGGTTTTATTTGCATTCAGTAGTTAATTAATCATAGCCCAAAACCAGCCTTAACTCTCTGTGGGATCGATAACCTAAATACTACAATTGTACACTGTGCACTTGCAGTCACTAGGTGGAAAGTTTCACTTACATCACTTACCTAGATAGCTAAAATTTGGGCGATGGGCCAAAGCTCACTCAAGTTTTAGTGAAGTATGGGTCTTGGATCATTATATTCATTTGAGGAAACATTGTTTTGAATATAATGCGAGTCTTCTTAATTGTTAAGATTTCTCTTTTTCCTGAACATCATAACAAAACCTCTTACCTCTTTTATTTCAGCTATGTCTAGCTCAAATCATCACAACACTTTCTCCCTGAGATCCGTCCTTGAGAAGGAAAAGTTAAATAGATCAAATTTTCTCGAATGGTATCGGAACCTGAGAATTGTTCTCAGGCAGGAGAAGAAGGATTATGTCCTTGAGAAAGTTTTCCCCGAGAAGTACCGATCCAATGCCACGCAGACAGAGAAGAATGCTTGGGATAAGCATTTTGCTGATGTGGTCGATGTGTGTTATCTAATGTTGGCTACCATGAACTCGAACTTGCAGAAGCAATATGAGAACGTGGCGTTGCCCATTGAGATGATCACTAGCCTGAAAGCTATGTTTCAGGAGCAGGCATGAACTGAGAGATACCAGACGGTTAAGTCCCTCATTGACTGCAAGCTACCAAAGGATGCTCTAGTCAGTCCTCATGTCATTAAGATGATGGGTTATATTGATAACCTGGGGAAACTGGATTGTCCCATTAGCCAAGAGTTGGCTACTGACATCATCTTGCAGTCACTGCCGTCGAGCTATGATCAGTTCATCATGAACTATAACATGAACAGCTTGACGAAGACGTTGACTGAGCTGCATGGTATGCTCAAGACAGCTGAGCGCAACATCAAGAAGGGCACCCCAAATGTACTTATGGTACAAGGGGGCAAAAGGTTTAAGAAACCTGGCAAGGGCAAAGGAAAGGGCAAGGCCGTCCAGGTTGTGAACCAGGATAAGCCTGTGCCTCCTCCTAAGCCCAAGGCCGGCCCATCTGATGCTGAAAAGTGTCATTACTCTAAGGAGCCTGGGCATTGGAAAAGAAATTGCAAGAAATTCCTGGAAGATCTTAAGAAGATGAAGAAGACGTACGACGCTTCTGCTTCAGGTATTTATGTTATTGAAGTAAATGTTACTACTTCAAGTTTTACCTCATGGGTATTAGATACCGGTTTTGGTGCTCATATTTGTACTAATATGCAGGCACTAAGCAACAGTAGGACTCTGGAGAAGGGACAAGTAGAGCTACGCGTCGGGAATGAAGCAAGAGTTGCTGCATTGGCCGTGGGCACTTACCATTTGTCTTTACCTTCAGGCTTGGTTTTAGAATTACATAATTACTACTATGTACCTGCTATAAGCAGAAACATCATTTCAGTTTCCTGTTTGGATTTGGGTGGTTTTGATTTTTCAATTAAGAACAAATGCTGCTCTTTTAATCGTAATGAAATGTTTTATGGTAGCGCCCCATTAGAGAATGGGCTTTATGTTTAAACCAATCTATGCTTGTCTTTAACATAAATACTAAACGGTTTAAGTCAAATGACGAAAATCCCACATTTCTCTGGCATTGTCGTTTGGGCCACATAAACGAGAAACGGATTCAGAAGCTCCATAGTGATGGGCTTTTGGGCTCATTTGATTATGAATCATGTGAGAAATGCGAATCTTGTTTGATGGGCAAAATGGCTAAGGCCCCTTTTAACAAACCAAATGAAAGGGTCAGTGACTTATTGAGCCTTATACATACTGATGTGTGCGGCCAGATGAGCACAAGTGCTAGAGGAAATTTTCAGTACTTCATTACCTTTACTGATGACTTCAGTAGGTATGGTTATGTCTATCTAATAAGACACAAGTCATAATCTTTTGAAAAGTTCAAAGAGTTCCAGAATGAAGTACATAATCAACTTGGCAAAAGTATTAAAGCTCTTCGATCAGATCGCGGAGGAGAATACTTAAGTCAAGAATTCAGTGATCATCTGAGAGAGTGTGGAATTGTTTCACAGCTCAATCCTCCTGGAACGCCCCAATGGAATGAAGTTTCCGAGAGGAGGAATCGGACCTTATTGGATATGGTTCGATCAATGATGAGTCACACAGATCTTCCATTATCCTTTTGGGGATACGCTTTAGAAACGTCAGCGTTTACACTAAATAGGGTTCCATCTGAATCAGTTGCAAAGACACCACATGAGATGTGGACTGGAAATGTTCCTAATTTGTCTTTCCTAAAGATTTGGGGTTGTGAGGCTTATGTAAAACGCTTAATCTCTGATAAGCTCGCACCCAAATCCGATAAGTGTTACTTCGTTGGTTATCCTAAGGAAACCAAGGCATATTACTTTTACAACCGATCCGAGAACAAAGTGTTTGTTGCTCGGAACTGTGTTTTTCTTGAGAGAGAGTTTTTTTCCAAGAAGAACAGTGGGAGTAAAGTATAACTCGAAGAAATTCGAGAATCACAGGAGACTGCTCCACATGATGAGGAAGAGCAACAGTTGGATCTACAAAGAGTTGTAGAACCTACACATGTGGTGCCTGAAATTCGCAGATCTGAAAGGATCCGTCACAAACCCGAGAGATATGGATTTCTCGTGACCAATTGCCATGATCTTATGATCATTGATAATGACGAGCCTGCGAACTTTGAAGAAGCAATGATGGGCCCGGACTCCGAAAAGTAGCTTGGAGCCGCTAGATCCGAAATGGGATCCATGTCAGAGAACTAAGTATGGTCCTTGGTTGATTTACCCGATGGTGTAAAAGCCATTTTGTGTAAATGGATCTTCAAGAAGAAGATTGACATGGATGGTAATATCCAGATATACAAAGCTAGGTTGGTGGCTAAAGGTTTCAAAAAAATTCATGGTATTGACTATGAAGAAACCTATTCCCCAGTCGCTATGCTTAAGTCCATAAGGATTCTCCAACCAACTGCCGCTTATTATGATTATGAGATTTGGCAGATGGATGTGAAAACAGCTTTCCTTAATGGAATTCTGGAAGAGGATGTGTACATGACACAACCTGAGGGTTTCACAGATCCTAATAATGCTGGGAAAGTATGCAAGCTTCACCGATCCATTTATGGATTGAAGCAAACATCTCGGAGTTGGAATCTTATTTTAAATGAAACGATCAAAAAGTTTGACTTCATCAGGAAAGAAAAGGAACCATGTGTTATAACACGGTGATCTTTGGTTCAATTCTCGGATTAACCTAATCATCATGTTATACAGATCTAGGTTTTAATACTTGAGTCATAAGGGAGATTCGACACATACCTTGCGAGTTTAATACAGCGGAATGAGGTATATGGCCGAGATCAAAGAGAGCTTCAAGTGGAGCTCCTTCAAGGTATCCACACGCACACGACTTGAGGAATAGGAATGCTAGTTCCTTGAAGGCTTGGAATCACACAAGAGAGGAGGTACAACAACTCAAGAGTATTCACGCAAAAGTGGCTGAATCATTAGGTCTAAAATTCGTCCCTCTTATGCTTATAAAGGGGTGCAATTTAACCTTAAGTGCCTTTGGGCTTTTGGGCCCAAAGCCTAATCAGACAAATCCCTTAGATTCTATCTGGCCCATCTCTCTCTCTTGGTACAGTAAATGCCTTGCATTCACTGAATAGATTCCCATTAGTTTCATGGTCGCTTAGGTGTGTGACCCTACGGGATCATATAATACTGGCAATAAGTCCTAAACTTATAGATCAAGAGCGGCCTCTAGCAAAACATCATGACCACCCAGTATTAATGACTTATGTCTGATCTCGACATACTCATACTTTCTAGAGTTAGTACAGTAGATTTCAGGACATTCCCAACAATCTCCCACTTGTACTGGAATTCTCCGTTTCCATAATCCTTTTGTCTCAGTATCTCGATTAGGCATAAGGCAAGATGAGTGTCATCCTTATATAGCCTTAATCATGTTCATCGGACTCAGATTCGATACTGACAATACAAACAACTTGGGACAGTTCGTTTGAGTGCGGCTGCATATTTCTCAGTCATCAAATCTCCGATTGGCCATGAGATATTATCTCCTTATGCAGGAGGGACAAATTCCGTCTTGATCTCCATCACTGTCAAACTACACACTTCATGATACGCCCAATCGATCGCGTGTTCGATGCAGCTGCCCTGTTATAACACAGTGATCTTTGGTTCAATTCTCGGATTAACCTAATCATCATGTTATACAGATCTAGGTTTTGATACTTGAATCATAAGGGAGATTCGACACATACCTTGCGAGTTTAATGCAGCGGAATAAGGTATATGGCCGAGATCAAAGAGAGCTTCAAGTGGAGCTCCTCCAAGGTATCCACACGCACGCGACTTGAGGAATAAGAATGCTAGTTCCTTTAAGGCTTGAAATCAGACAAGAGAGGAGGCACGGCAGCTCAAGAGTATTCACGCAAAAGTGGCTGAATCATTAGGTCTAAAATTCGTCCCTCTTATGCTTATAAAGGGGCACAATTAACCTTAAGTGCCTTTGGGCTTTTGGGCCCAAAGCCCAATCAGACAAATCCCTTATATTCTGTCTGGCCCATCTCTCTCTCTTGGTACAGTAAATGCCTTGCATTCACTGAATAGATTCCCATTAGTTTCCTGGTCGCTTAGGTGTGTGACCCTACGGGATCATATAATACTGGCAATAAGTCCTAAACTTATAGATCAAGAGCGGCCTCTAGCAAAAACATCATGACCACCCAATATTAATGACTTATGTCTGATCTCGACATACTCATACTTTCTAGAGTTAGTACAGTAGATTTCAGGACATTCCCAACAATCTCCCACTTGTACTGGAATTCTCTGTTTCCATAATCCTTTTGTCTCAGTATCTCGATTAGGCATAAGGCAAGATGAGTGTCATCCTTATATAGCCTTAATCATGTTCATCGGACTCAGATTCGATACTGATAATACAAACAACTTGGGACAGTTCGTTTGAGTGCGGCCGCACATTTCTCAGTCATCAAATCTTCGATTGGCCATGAGATATTATCTCCTTATGCAGGAGGGACAAATCCCGTCTTGATCTCCATCACTGTCAAACTACACACTTCATGATACGCCCAATCAAAGCCCTTATTACTCCCAGTTATGAAACAACGTTAGGCAATGGTCAAAGCACAACAATTCATATGTAATCTACATGATGAACTCAGGTCTAAGGACTATACTCTATAGTCGTAAATGAGAACCTCTTATGACACAATTTCTTGTAGAGTTCTCATCAGCGGATCATGTCCGATCATATGTTCCCAACATATACCTATGTATTGACTTTGATGCCCCGCATCTATGACACCATGAAACTTGGTCATAAGTCACATCACAATCTAGTTTCTCACGGTTGTTAGTGTTCCAATTTCAACAACCTTCGACTAGGGACACTATGATTTATGTCATTTCTCAAATATAGGGTTTCATGATCAAGTCCTAGATGACTCTGATGGCCTATATAAATGACATAGATCACTTTGGAACAATTATTTCATCACAGTTAAAATAATTCTGAAAATTAATTTCATAAACATAATAAAAGTATGTTTACATGAACATCTCAAAATAACTAAATAAAGCCCTTAAAACTCCCACTCAAATTAAGATTACATTTTAATGTCTCTTATGCCTACAGCGACAGTGTGCAACTCGTGCTTAGGCCTGTGGAGTGGCTTTGTTAATGGATCAGCGACGTTCTCATCAGTTGAAACTCTGCTGATCTTCACACCTCCTCTATCTATAATATCACGAATCAGGTGATACCTTCTCTTAATGTGTTTGGACTTTTGATGTGATCTCGGTTCCTTAGCTTGAGCTATGGCACCATTGTTGTCACAATACAGTGCCAGAGGCTCAACAGCGCTGGGAATCACACCAAGTTATGCGATGAACTTTCTTATCCAAACAGCCTCCTTCGCTGCTTCAGAAGCTGCGATGTATTCAGCTTCAGTTGTGGAATCAGCAACGGTGCTCTGCTTGGAGCTTTTCCAACTTATTGCACCGCCGTTCAGACAGAAGATATAACCAGACTGTGATCGATAATCATCCTTGTCTGTCTGAAAACTCGCGTCTGTAAATCCACTGACTTGAAGCACTTCACTTCCTCCATAAATCAAGAACTTGTCCTTAGTATTTCTCAAATACTTGAGGATGTTCTTTACGGCAATCCAGTGATTCTCTCCTGGATTTGACTGGTACCTACTCGTCATGCTTAGTGCATAAGCAACATCAGGACGAGTACATATCATGGCATACATGATAGATCCTATTGCCGACGCAAAAGGAATCCTACTCATGCGCTCAAGCTCAGCTGGTGTCTCAGGACACTGTTTCTTGCTTAGCGTAACGCCATGTAACATTGGCATAAAGCCCTTCTTGGAATTCTCCATGCTGAATCTGTGTAGGACTTTGTCAATATAAGAATCCTGACTCAGTCCTATCAGCCTTTTAGATCTGTCTCTATAGATCCTAATTCCAAGAACGTACGCGGCTTCACCCATGTCTTTCATGGAAAACAAACTCCCAAGCCAGTCCTTTACCGACTGCAGCATTGGAACGTCATTTCCGAGAAGCAGTATGTCATCGACATACAAGATGAGAAATGCAACTTTGCTCCCAGTAGTTTTCTTATACACGCACTGTTCTTCTTCGTTTCTAATGAAGTCAAATTGCTTTATTGCTTCATCAAAACGAAGATTCCAACTCCTCGATGCTTGCTTCAATCCATAAATGGATTTATGAAGCTTACACACTTTCCCAGCATTCTTGGGATCAATGAAACCGTCAGGCTGTGTCATATACACATCCTCCTCCAGAATCCCATTCAGGAAGGCGGTTTTCACGTCCATTTGCCAAATCTCATAATCATGAAAAGCGGCAGTTGCTAGGAGAATCCGAATTGTTTCATCATGGCAACTGGGGAATAGGTTTCATCATAGTCTATACCATGAATTTGTTTGAAACCTTTTGCCACCAGTCTGGCCTTATAAATCTGGACATTTCCATCCACGTCGACCTTCTTCTTGAAGATCCATTTACACTCGATGGGTCTTGCACCATCAGGTAAGTCAACCAACGAAATTACTTGGTTGACAGACATGGAATCCATTTCGGATTCAGCGGCCTTTCGCCACTTAGAGGAATCTGGGCCTATCATGGCTTCCGCGAAATTCGATGGTTCATCACCATCAATGATCAAAAGATCATGACAGTTAGTCACGAGGAATCCGTGATATCTGTCGGGTTCGTGACGGATCCTTCCGGATCTTCGAATTTCTGGTACTACAGGTTCAGAATCCACAATTTCTTGTAGATCCTCATGCTCCTCTTCCTCATTAGGTTGAGTAGCTTCCTGCTCTTCTCGAATTTCTTCGAGTCGTACCTTACTCCTACTGTCTTTCTTAGAGAGAAATTCCCTCTCAAGAAAACTGCAATCCCGAGCAACAAATATCTTGTTCTCGGATCGGAGGTAGAAGTAATAAGCCTTGGTTTCCTTAGGATAACCAATGAAGTAGCACTTATCAGATTTAGGTGTAAGCTTGTCAGAGATTAATCTCTTAACATAAGCTTCACATCCCCAAATCCTGAGAAAAGACAGTACTGGAGCAACTCCAGTCCATAACTCATATGGTGTCTTTGCTACTGCTTTAGATGGCACTCTATTTAGTGTGAACACTGCTGTTAGCAGAGCGTATCCCCAAAGGGATATTGGAAGGTCTGTGTGACTCATCATTGATCGAACCATATCCAATAGGGTCCGATTCCTCCTCTCAGACACACCATTCCATTGAGGTGTTCCAGGAGGTGTGAGTTGGGAAATAATCCCACACTCTCTTAGATGATCACTAAACTCCTGGCTCAAATATTCTCCTCCTCGGTCCGACCGAAGAGCCTTAATACTTTTGCCAAGTTGGTTTTGTACTTCATTTTGGAATTCTTTGAACTTATCAAATGATTCCGACTTGTGTCTCATCAAATAGACATAGCCATACCTACTGAAATCATCAGTGAAGGTTAAGAAGTACTGATTGTTTCCTCTTGCATTAGTGCTCATTGGGCCACACACATCAGTGTGTATCAGGCCCAATAGATCACTGGCCCTCTCGTTGGGTTTATTAAAGGGGGCCCTTGCCATTTTGCCCATCAGGTAAGATTCGCATTTCTCACATGACTCGAAGTCAAAAGAGCCCAGAAGCCCATTGAAATGGAGCCTCTTAATGCGTTTCTCGATGATGTGCCCTAAACGACAATGCCATAGAATTGTTTGGTTTTCATCGTTTGACTTAAATCGTTTTGTATTAACGTTATAAACTGGTTTAGTTCTATAACAAAATACCTGGTGAAGAAGTCTCATAGACCTTCTTCAATTCCTTAAGACCTTCCAGGAATTTCTTGCAATCTCTTATCCAATGCCCCGCCTCTTTGCAACATCAGAAGGTCCAGCCTTTGACTTGGGCTTGGGCTTGGGCTTGTCCTTGTCCAAGACTTGGACAGCCTTTGCCTTGCCTTTGTCCTTGCTGGGTTTCTTTAAAACCCTTACCCTTTTGTACCATAAGCACATTGGGGTTGGCCTTCTTTGAGGTTCGGTTCTGCAGTTTTGAGCATACCGTGTAGCTCAGTCAATGTCTTTGACAAGCCATTCATGTTATAGTTCAAAATGAACTGATCATAACATGCTGGCAAAGACTGCAGAATGATGTCACAAGCAAGCTGCTCTCCCATAAGACAGTCCAGTCTCCCCAGGTTATCAATGTAACCCATCATTTTAAGGACATGGGGACTCTCTGGAGTGTCCTTAGCCAGCTTGCACTCTAAGAGAGATTTAACCGTTTGGTATCTCTTAGTGCTAGCTTGCTCCTGAAATAAAGTTTTTCAGGTTCGTGATCATCTCGATCGGTGACACCATGCTCTCATGCTGCATTTGCAGTTCTGGAGACATAGTCGCCAACATCAGAGAACACACGTCATTGACATCAGAAGAATGCTTCTCTCAAGCGTTCATCTCAGCCTGCGTGGCATTGGTTCGTGGCTTCTTGGGGAGAACCTTTTCAAGGACATAGTCCTTTTTCTCCTGCCTGAGTACAAGCCTCAGGTTTCGTGACCAAGTCAGGAAATTAGATCCGTTCAATTTGTCTTTCTCAAGGACTGATCTAATCGAGAAAGTGTTTTGGTTGTTTGCGCTTGCCATATAAGCAATTTGAGATTGATAGAGTTTTAGTTATTGTGTTCATAGTGAGTAATCTTAAAATTAAGAAGACTCTCATTATATTCAAAACTTAAAAGTTATCCTCATATGAATATAACGATTCCGAGATCCATGTTTCACTGAGACCCGAGTGGGCCACTGGCCGTCACTCAAGCCTTAGCTATCCAGGTAAGCATACACACAGCTAGTTATATCCCATATAACTCTCGGTTGTGAATTGGCACCCAAGGCCCAATTCACCCCGATGTCTCAAGGCCCGGGACTCCCGATGGCCCAGTCAAGAAAAATCTTTTCAGTCAAGTAATCATTGATGCCCGGGACTCCCGATGGCATCAATGAATCACATACTGTCTTACTCACACAAAAGCAGACACCTCACACTGTAAGCCATGTCTACGATTGAATGAGCGTCAACAGCTGACAAGATTGGACAAGACATCCAACGCTTGATATTTTAATTGAGGATTAATTATTTCTTTTAAAACCTATTTAATAATTATCTAATTAAATTAAGTTTAAATTAAATTTTTGGAAGTGGGTATGAATTTGGCCCAATTGTTTTAATTCTTGGCCCATGACCAAAGAATTGGTCTATGTAATCACATAACCCAATTGACCACAATTCTAACATAACCGGGTCGGTTCATTAAATCTGGACTATCCAAATTAATAACCTTTAATTGAACCGGTTATTTACTAAACCAGACCGGCTCTCAATTTATTCAGTCCAACCGAATCAAATTAGACCAATCTTTGATTTAGGTTAAAATTCAATTTTAAGAATTTCTAATCCGGTTTAACCAGGAATTAAATAATACCGATTGTACTAATTAAATCCCAGCAAACCGCGATTTTAGGGTTAACCGCTTGAACCGTCAAATTAAAGACCTAAATCACAAGCGGGAAGAAAGCTTCGACCGCTTCGATCGGTTCAGTAACGGGACGGTTCAGCTCGATAGAGCACCGGAAAGAGACGGTTCGAATCACACAGCGGGAAGTATGCTTCGACCGCTTGTGGTCGATACACGCCTTAGCCGGTCTGATCGTAGCTTGCGGGAGGGGTTAGCGCTATCGATCAGCGGGAAAGAATCGGACCGGTAGTGCAGCGGTTTGCTCGCGATCGGTTCGTTTTTCCAGCTCGATCGATACGCGGGACGGGCAGCTGCATCGAACACGATCAGCACAAAGCTCGATCGGTCCATGCGGCGGGACGGGCTAGCGAGCGGGGCATCACGCGATCGAGAGGATCGGGACGCGCGCATGCATAGCGGGACGGAGCGGGACGAGGCACGCGATCGATCCGGACGTAGCGGGAAGCCGAGCGATCGAATCGATCAGCGTGACCGATCAGCACGATGCTCGATCGGTACATGCTTTCGGCCCGCCTCCCCCGTCCGATCCATCACGCTGCTCGATCGGTACATGCGATCGATACGATCAACATGACCGATCAGCATGCGATCTGTCCGTCTCGATCGATCGATACATGATCGGTCCGATCGATACAATTTTTAGGGTTTAGCTTTATTAATCAATTTTCAACCAAATCGATTCAATAAACTATGAAACATCCTAGATATGATTCAATATTAAAAACCTAATGAACCTGGCTCTGATACCACTGTTATAACATGGTGATCTTTGGTTCAATTCTCGGATTAACCTAATCATCATGTTATACAGATCTAGGTTTTGACACTTGAATCATAAGGGAGATTCGACACATACCTTGCGAGTTTAATGCAGCAGAATGAAGTATATGGCCGAGATCAAAGAGAGCTTCAAGTGGAGCTCCTCCAAGGTATCCACACGCACGCGACTTGAGGAATAGGAATGTTAGTTCCTTGAAGGCTTGGAATCACACAAGAGAGGAGGCACGACAGCTCAAGAGTATTCACGCAAAAGTGGCTGAATCATTAGGTCTAAAATTCGTCCCTCTTATGCTTATAAAGGGGCGCAATTTAACCTTAAGTGCCTTTGGGCTTTTGGGCCCAAAGCCCAATCAGACAAATCCCTTAGATTTTGTCTGGCCCATCTCTCTCTCTCTTGGTACAGTAAATGCCTTGCATTCACTGAATAGATTCCCATTAGTTTCATGGTCGCTTAGGTGTGTGACCCTACGGGATCATATAATACTGGCAATAAGTCCTAAACTTATAGATCAAGAGCGGCCTCTAGCAAAACATCATGACCACCCAGTATTAATGACTTATGTCTGATCTCGACATACTCATACTTTCTAGAGTTAGTACAGTAGATTTCAGGACATTCCCAACAATCTCCCACTTGTACTGGAATTCTCTGTTTCCATAATCCTTTTGTCTCAGTATCTCGATTAGGCATAAGGCAAGATGAGTGTCATCCTTATATAGCCTTAATCATGTTCATCGGACTCAGATTCGATACTGACAATACAAACAACTTGGGACAGTTCGTTTGAGTGCGGCTGCATATTTCTCAGTCATCAAATCTCCGATTTGCCATGAGATATTATCTCCTTATGCAGGAGGGACAAATCCCGTCTTGATCTCCATCACTGTCAAACTACACACTTCATGATACGCCCAATCGATCGCGTGTTCGATGCAGCTGCCCTGTTATAACACAGTGATCTTTGGTTCAATTCTCGGATTAACCTAATCATCATGTTATACAGATCTAGGTTTTGATACTTGAATCATAAGGGAGATTCGACACATACCTTGCAAGTTTAATGCAGCGGAATAAGGTATATGGCCGAGATCAAAGAGAGCTTCAAGTGGAGCTCCTCCAAGGTATCCATACGCACGCGACTTGAGGAATAGGAATGCTAGTTCCTTTAAGGCTTGAAATCACACAAGAGAGGAGGCACGGCAGCTCAAGAGTATTCACGCAAAAGTGGCTGAATCATTAGGTCTAAAATTCGTCCCTCTTATGCTTATAAAGGGGCGCAATTAACCTTAAGTGCCTTTGGGCTTTTGGGCCCAAAGCCCAATCAGACAAATCCCTTATATTATGTCTGGCCCATCTCTCTCTCTTAGTACAGTAAATGCCTTGTATTCATTGAATAGATTCCCATTAGTTTCCTGGTCGCTTAGGTGTGTGACCCTACGGGATCATATAATACTGGCAATAAGTCCTAAATTTATAGATCAAGAGCGGCCTCTAGCAAGACATCATGACCATCCAGTATTAATGACTTATGTCTGTTAGGGCTTGGCTCGGAAGTTGTTATTCCCAACACCATGTGTATACAAGAAGACTAGTGGGAGCGCAGTTGCAGTTCTCGTACTGTATGTAGATGACATAATTCTTCTCGGAAATGACGTTCCGTTGCTTCAGTCTGTTAGGGCTTGGCTCGGAAGTTGTTTTTCCATGAAAGACCTGGGAGAAGCCGCGTATATTCTTGGAATTAGAATCTATAGAGATAGATTGAATAGGCTAATTGGATTGTGTTAAGATAGTTATATTGATAAGGTCTTGCACAGATTCAATATGTATAATTCCAAGAAGAGCGTCATACCAATGTCTCATGGCATTACTCTCAGCAAGATGCAGTGTCCTTCGACACATGCTAAGCGAAAGCGCATGAGTAGGATTCCTTATGCTTCTGCTGTAGGATCTATCATGTATGCCATGCTCTATACTCGTCCAGATGTTTCTTGTGCTTTAAGCATGACAAGTAGATACCAATCTGATCCAAGTGAATGTCACTGGACAACTGTCAAGAATATCCTCAAGTATTTGAGAAATACTAAGGATACGTTCTTGGTGTACAGAGGAATTGATGAGCTAGTTGTGAGTGGATTTACTGACGCGAGTTTTCAGACGGACAAAGACGATTTCCGGTCAGAGTCTGGATATATCTTTTGTCTAAATGGCGGTGCAGTTAGTTGGAAGAGTTCCAAGCAGAGCACCGTAGCAAATTCCACGACTGAGGCTGAATACATCGCTGCTTCTGAAGCGGCGAAGGAGGCTGTTTGGATCAGGAAGTTCATCACTGAACTTGGTGTGGTTCCTAGCATTTCTGAGCCAGTGGCTTTGTATTGTGACAACAATGGAGCCATTGCACAGGCAAAGGAACCTAGGTCACACCAGAAGTCCAAACACATAGAGAGGAGATATCACCTGATTCCTGATATCATTGATAGAGGAGACGTGAAGATCAGCAGAGTTCCGACGGATGAGAATGTTGTTGATCCTCTGACTAAGCCTCTCCCACACCCTAAGCATGAGTCTCACACTGCTGCTATAGGGATCAAATATCTTAAGATGTGATCTTAGTTTTAGTGGGAGTTGTTTTATTTTAGTTATGTTATGATGTTCATGTAAACATATTATGGTTATGTTAATGAAATTTGATTTCAGTATTATTTAACTGTGTTATTAAATAATAGTCGCAAAGTAATTTATGGCATTTTATAGGTCATCAAGTTGAGGACTTGATCATAAAACCCTATAAGTAATAAATGACATAAATTATGTAGGTCCCTAGTCAAGGTTGTTAAAGTGGGACATTAACAACCGCGTGAGACTAGCATGTGAGGTGACTGATGACTAAGTTTCATGGAGTCATTAATAAGAGTATTAAAGTCAATCACATAGATATATGTTAGAGAACATATGATCGAACTTGACCCGCTAATGAGAACTCTACAGGATAGTTATATGAGTGTCATGAGAGTTTCTCATTACGACTATAGAGTATAGTCCTTAGACCTGAGTTCATCATGTTTTCTTACATATGAATTGGTCCGCTTTGAATTTGTCAAACGTCAGCCGTAACAGGTGACTATAAAGGCATTGATTGGGCGTATCATGAAGTGTGTGAAGGAACATGGATAGAACAAGATGGGATTTGTCCCTCCTATATTAGATGAGATAAATATCTCAGGGCCCATTGAAGATTTGATACTGAGAAATGTATGGCCGCACTCAAACGAGGTGATTTTCAGTCGTTTGTCTTGTTAGTATAAATTAGAGTTCGATGAACGTGATATTGGCTTAATAAGGATGACACAGTTCTTGCCTTATGCCAGATCGAGATATAGAGACGAAAGGATTATGGGAATATATGATTCCAGTACAAGTGGGAGATTGTTGGGAATGTCCTAAAATCATACTTGTACTCACTCTAGAGATAGTTTTGTTGTCTAGATTAGACATTCATATGATACTAGGTGGTCATAATGTTTTGCTAGAAGCGACTTATGATCTATGGGTTATGAACTCATTGCTAGTATTATATGATCCTACATGGTCACACACCTAAGCAAACTGGATATATTATATGGGGTTGATCATTAGAGTAATGATCAGATTATTGTATATTTGATATACATTAATATCACGTTTTAGAGGGTGTGTCGACCGACACAAATGGTTGTGTCGATCGACACAAGGCATGAACCGAAATTTCTGATTTTGGTTTATGACTTAATTAATTCTGGTTCGGTCCAGAGATTAATTAGGTTTTTCACAGGTCTATATAGAAGAGATATATGGACGAATTTTGTGACTAATCCTCAGACCTAGCCGCTCTCTAAACCACAGGAATCCCGAGAGATTCGATCTCTTCCGGGACTAGCATCCCGACATCCAGTTTGTGTGCGTGTGGATACAAGTAGAGGCGCAGCACTTGAGGCGCTTGGTAATCTCGAATCCCTGTTCATCTTCCGCTGCTAATCTCCAGGTATTTCAAGATCCTTATGATTCAAGATATCAACAATTACATGATTGGTTTACTTGACTGGGCTATCAAAATCGTTTTGGGCCCAGGCGCTTGGTAATCTCGAATCCATGTTCATCTTCCGCTGCTAATCTCCAGGTATTTCGAGATCCTTATGATTCAATGAAAGATAAACCTTAGATCCTAGGCCTAAGAATTTGTCACCAGGTTTTAATAGAGATTAAAACTGCCCAAATTACTACAGAGGGGGGTTCAACCGTCAATGTGAGTAGACGAAAGTAAGATTATTTTCTGTTAAGATTTTAGCTTGGCAATTTCGGGGAGAGATAAGTGTAACACCCTGATATTATTATAAATAATTTAATTCAGAGTCAGTGGTGATTCCTTAGACATATCAATGTCTTGTGCTGTTAGATCCAAAAATGGCAATTTGGCTATATAGGGGGTGCGTATCCTTGGCCGACTGGGCGGTCGGGGAACTAGACCGGTATGGGTCACCGGCTAGCTTAACTCACCCAAATCATGACGGGGAACATGATCATGATGGCTGGATCGGATCGGATCGGATCAAAGATCGAATCATTGAAGAAGTTGGCTAAGGGAATCTGGATGTTCGTAGGAAAGTGGCTCAGTTCGATGGGATGGTCGGGATACTTAGTTCCCAGCGGGAAGGTCCAGTCAGTCCGGGTGATTCCGAGACTGAACTGATCAGTCTGTCATTTTCGGGCCAGCTGGACGGTTACTCGGGCCAGCTAGACGGTTATTTAGACAATCCGATATTTTCGGGCATAGGCTGTCAGATTCAGACAGACCGGTCGGATTCAGACAGACCGGTCGTATTCAGACAAGACGGTTATGCTTGTCGATCCAGTCAGCTTAGTTGGGCGCGCAATATTCAAACTCTGGACGTTCCAATTGAGCGGGAACAGTTACTGGGTTTGGCGCACGAGAAAACGTGCGGGAAGTTACTTCTGGGCGCGTGAACAGAACGTGGGACGGTTTCTAAGCGGTTTGTGGGCATATTTGCGGAATATTCCGCTTAACTGCCGGATTAATAAGGAAACACGGGTTTTCTTCCTCATTTTCGTCTTCTTCACGAGAAAAGAAACATAATGAAAGGATACTGAGATAATCTTGGGCGATTTATCGAGAAGAGAAGGGGAATTCGAGTTGGGTGGCTTGATACGACCGGACTGTTCATTGCGAACCAAACTGTGTGACCGATCGACCGTTCCGCATCAAGAGGTATCAGAATTCGTACTTATCAAATCCGAAACTCCAAGGTGAGTGTCTTGACCGATGCTCTATTATAGATCGCTTGCTTGCTATGTTCTCTTAACTATAGATTGCTTGACTCTATATCCAATTATCTGCTTCTCGGCTTGATGATCGACCCAAAGTATATTGGATGATCAGGCTTGCCGAGTTATGTCTTGTGAACTGTTGATAGAACTGTTGGATTGGAAACGATTTATTATTTGGCTCGGTGGGAGGCTTAAGCACACTCACTAAGCAACTTGTTTTGCTTACGCTCTCTTTGAATTGATTAAGGAAAGGATAAGAATCAGATTGGCTAGGATCGCGGGACAAGGCGCAGATGGAAGGAAGGATGGTTGGCTAATTTAAGTTTATGGGTAGAACAGTCTAATACATTGTAATAGCTTATTTAGTGAACCTTCATTGTATTGGAACCGATTCTTTATTAATTCAAGTATTCTGCTTTGCACGATCAGTCTAGTTATCGATAACCTCAAAATGCTAAGTTAAGTAAAACGGAACGACCTAAAACCTAAGTCAAATACTAAAGAAAAACGGGTTAGGGTGTTTCAATTTGGTATCAGAGCATGGTCGATTCTAGGACTGATTTTTGTGTAAACGGATTATTGGGCTACACCATCCTTCCAGTGCCTGTGTCTCGCGGTAAGTTATTCTAACTGTTAATGGTTTTGACCCGGATAACTGAAACCTTATGGTCTAAATTTCTGGTAAGGGTTGAATCCCGGATTACTGAGACCTTAGGGGTTGAATTCTAATGTAAGGGTTTCGAACCGGAAAACTGAGACCTTATGGTCTAGATACTGTTAAGGGTTATGGAACCCGGAAATACTGAGACTTTGTGTCTAAACTGTTAAGGGTTATAGAACCCGGATATACTGAGACTTAGTGTATGAACTGTAAGGGTTGTAGAACTTGGGATTGCTTAGACTTAGTGTCTAATCTTGATAAGGGTTGAAACCCGTTGATTGAGTTGTCTGTTGTCTGTGATAAAATCTAAGTTAGTGCTGGGACTAATTTAGTGTATGTGGTCATTGCAGATGGCCAGGTGACGAAGAGGTAGAAATGATGGATCAAGTGAGATAACTGGGGAGAACCCATAGATTGAGAACCCTGAGAACTAGAATGAAATTGAGACTGTTGCGGCTGTTGCTGCGGAAGCGGCGCGTGTCGGAGAGACTGCTCGCATAGCCGAAGAGGCTCGGTTGGCCGAAGAGGCACGGTTGGCCGAAGTGGCACGGTTGGCCGAAGTGGCACGGTTGGCCGAAGAGGCTCGCTTGGCTGAAGAGGCTCGCTTGGCTGAAGAGGCCCGCTTGGCCGAAGAAGCTCGTGTTGCTACCGAGGCTCATCGCATTGCGGATGAAGCTCGTAATGCTAGAGGTCCGGGTGGGACAGACGCACTGATGGGCATGTTAGCCCAAGTTCTGGCGAGGGTGCCGGTTGCTGGGCCACAGCCAGAACTGAATCGAAATGATGGCGAGGCCAATCAGGTTCCATCCTATCTGAGTATGTTGGAACATATGAGGAAAATTGGAACTAAGAAGTTTCCCGGTGGGAATGATCTGATGGAAGCTGAGGAATGGAGAATTCGTTTGGAGAGGAATTTCAACTCCATTCGATGCCCGGAACAGTACAAGAAGGACATAGCTGTTCACCATTTGGAAGGTGATGCGCATCTGTGGTGGTGCGGGGTGTCTGCTCAGATAGCAAACCCAGACTGTACTTTCGAGACTTTCATGGAGAAGTTTCGGGCTAAGTTCTTTCCGGACGAGGCCTTTGACCGATTTAATGCTGAGTTCCTGGAACTGCAGCAAGGAACGATGACTTCTAAGGGAATACGAGGCTAAGTTCAATAGCCTCAAGGTGTTTGCGGGCCAAGATTATGAAAGTGAGAAGGCTCAGGTGCGCCGTTTTCTGTGAGGAATGAAGCTGGAGCTTCGTAACCACTGTGTGATTCGGGATTTCGACAGGTTGAACAAGGAAGCCGAGTTAGCTGGGGATAAGTTGAAATCCCAGATTGCCTCACAGTTTAAGAGATTTGGTAATGCCGCTGGGCAGAAGAAAGGTTGGGTGAAAGGCTCCAATTTGGGCAAGCCATCTAGTGAGCGAAGTGTGTGTCCGACTTGTGGGAAAATGCATCAGGGTGCATGCCGGTCTGCTTCTGGGGCATGCACCATTGTGGTAGCATGGATCACAAGGTCCGAGACTGTCCAGAGGAGGATCTCAGGGGAAAAGATCAGGGCAAGGGTGGTAACCTAAAGGTGTGTTACAACTGTGGAGAAGCAGAGCACATCAGGCTGAACTGTCCCAAGATGGGACAGCAACAGACCGGGAAGCGGGACAATGATGGTTCTGCACCGCATGCAAAGAGGAAGAACGTGACTCCTCGAGTTTACTCTGCGGAGACTGCTATGGAACCGAGTTCTTCTCGCTCGATCACTGGTTAGTTCTACTAACTTACTAGAATAATTTCTTTGTGAAATTGCTTGCTTGTTGGTATTGCTAGGTTCTTAGCATTCTAGGTGAATGTGTAGGAACGTTAGTCATGGGTGGTGTGGCAACCCATGTTCTGTTTGATACAGGAGCAACTCATTGCTTCGTTAACCCTAACATGATTGGGATAGGAGGATTCCAGAGGAATCCTAAAAGTGAAATTGGGGAAGTTGAGGCAGCCGGAGGGCAAGTTATGCCTACACACGGAACGGTCAGTAACATTGCAGTTATGATCGGCTCAGTGAACATGCCAGCGGATCTGATGATCTGTCGTGTAAAGTCCTATGATGCGATCCTTGGAATGGACTGGCTTGGAAAGTACAAGCACATGTGGATTGTCACAGGGCGCGAGTTCACTTTGAGACTGATGGAGGGGTCTTGACCTTTCAAGGCATAAGACCTACTGCGGGATGCGTTTATCTCAGCCTTACAGGCGGAACAGATGTTGTGGATGGGATGTGAAGCTTATCTGGCTACCATCAGCATTGCTGAGGAAGGTCCAGATGCTGAGCTTAAGAGTATTCCAGTCGCCAGTGAATTTGAGGATGTGTTCCAGTCACTGACTGGATTACCACCGACTCATTCTGATCCATTCATGATAGAACTTGAGCCTGGTACAACTCCAATTTCCAAGGCGCCTTATCGAATGGCACCGACAGAGATGGCCGAACTGAAAAAGCAGTTGAGCGAACTGATGGGAAAGGGATTTGTGAGACCGAGCAGTTCGCCATGGGGTGCACCAGTCCTCTTCGTTAAGAAGAAAGATGGGAGCTTCAAGCTATATATTGATTATCGCGGTCTGAACAGGGTGACAGTGAAGAACAAGTATCCCCTTCCAAGGATAGATGAGTTGTTGGACCAACTCAGAGGGGCTATGTGGTTTTCTAAGATCGATCTGGCTTCGGGATATCATCAAATTCCGATAGCTGAGCAGGATATTCGTAAGACTGCTTTGAGGACTCGCTATGGGCATTATGAGTTCGTGGTCATGCCGTTTGGGCTGACGAATGTGCCTGCCGCCTTCATGAAACTCATGAACAATGTCTTTAGAGAATATTTGGATGAATTAGTGATCATCTTTATTGAAGATATCCTGGTTTACTCCAAGACCCAGGAAGAACATGAAGTTCATATTAGAGAGGAAGCAAGAAAAGGAGAGGCGAGGCAATACAAGGCCGACACTCTCCCTATTTAGAAGTTCTTCCCGTGTTGCAATCTTGGCCTTTGGTCCTCTACGAAGTTCCGACGTCCAAGCTTGTGGGGGAGTATTAGAAAGGAAGAAAGAAGAGGAGAGGCAAGGCCGTAGTCAAGAAGACAAGGCAGAAGCACTCTCCATCACTGTCAAAGAAAGGAAGAAGAAAAGAAGAGACAAGGCCGAAGTCAAGAAGACGAGGCCGAAGATCTCTTCATCAAAAGGACTTTGGTGTTACTCAAAGAAGACCAAAGATGGGATTCTCACTTAGTATCACTAAGGAGGAAGGCATCAAGAAGTCAAGAGTATCAGAGAAGCATCACAGAAGACAAGAAGCTGAAGGGAACAAGAAGGAGAAGCCACATCGGTCTATGGCATCGGACAGAACATGACCGATGCAACATCTCTGGATTGTCCTAGAGAGGCCACATCGGACACACATCGGGCACCCCTAGACCGATGTGTGCAAAGCCACATCGAGCATCCACATTGGTCACCTCTAGACCGATGTGGGCAAAACACATCGGGGTAACGAATCGGCCAAGCATGGACCGATGCGAGTCAATCCGACCGTTGGAGAAGGATACACATTGGGCTGACACATCGGTCAAGTTTAGACCGATGTGGACATTAAAATGTGACCATTGGAGGAGCGTTCAAGCCACAACGGTCAGGAGCTGCATCGGACAGTCACATCGGTCACTCCCAGACCGATGTGAACATTCTGAACTCAATATTGTTTAAGTCCCAAGGATTCTATAAATAGGCCTTGGGTGTTTTATTGTAATAAATTCCAATCATAATACAATACATACATTCAGAGTAAAAGTCTTATATTTCTTAGAGTTTAGTTTATAAGATTTCCCCTAATCATCTACAATCTTTCCATGATGTAGATATTAGGTGGATTCTTGTTCTAAGGTTTGATAAGGGACTAAAACCCTATCAAACCCCTTCTAAACCCTCAAATAAACACTCTAAAGAGTGTCATAATCTTCTCTAAACAATCCGAAATGGATGTTTAGTTTCTTTTAATTCATTATCAAGAACAAACCGAATATCGGTTTGATTCACGTTTTTCCGCATCATCCCGAGAGCTTCTTCATGGTTAACCCTCGGGAATTCTAACATGGTATCAGAGCACAAGATTCTAGGATTGAACTTGTTGCAAAGATCAGAGAAGAAACAAGAGCAAACTCGGTTTTTATCTCAATGTTTTTCAAAATCGGTTTTAAATGATCCATCGGTTTTGTTTTTCTTTGTTCATCGGAGCTGACAGTGGTACTAAGTAGAACCGTTGCAACCAACCGAAATGGATCTTAAAAGAGACCAGGAGTCCGTCAGTGGTCTAAAGAGAACCACTGCAAGAGACCCGAAATGGATCTTTAAGAGGCCTGCGAGTTTGGCATCGGTATGCTACTAACCGATGTACATGCCCGATGCGAATATTAAAAATGGCTGAGAGCTTCACATCGGTCAGCACTTGCCCGATGCAAGTGACCGATACGGATCTTAAAAGACCGAAAAGTATGGCATCGGTCTACAAGTAACCGATGCAAGACCGATGGGAGTCTCTGACCTTGTTTTTCAGAAAATTTTCAGAGGATCAAAGACAAAAATCTTGATCCAGTTTTTCAAATCTCAATCTTTTAATCTCTTGTTTCAAGATTAACACTCTTGGAATCGGTTTTCTAGCTTTCCCAAAATCCAAAAACTCTCAATCTTTCAATCTTCAAAATCTTTTGGTTACTAAAATCTTTCTCAAAATTCAAATCAATCTAACATGCTCCTATTGGAATGCTGAGCACTTGATATGAATTTTGTGTTTTCATCACTTGGGAAAAGAGCTATAGATCGAATGTGCATAACGAGCTGAGAAAGCAAACCTTGCACAAAGTTTCATAAGCTCCCAAGATGTTTTTGGTACCAAGCACCATGTGAGTCATATGGAGCGAAATGCTACCGACTCATGAAAGGCTTAGAAAATTGAGATGACTCGAAGTGGCTGTAAGTCTCAAGAAGGCATGACCTCAAGAGCATCTATAAAAATTTTGGTTCTAAGTCACCGTCCAGGCCAATAGGGGCATTAAGGCTTCGACCCGAGAAAGGCTTAGTAAATTTTAGGTTCCATGGTTCAAACAAGGCCTCAAGAAGGCTGGAACAACAATGGACAAAAGAAATGAAGAGTGTGGGGGAGCTAAGGCAGCTTCAAAAATCACAAACCGCATCTCAAACCAAGAAAAGAAAAGCTTAAAAGCTTCAAAAACCACGGATTCAAACTGTGGGAAACTCAACTGTGTCGGGAGCTATCGACTCCAAAAGCAATTGTTATTTTGTAGGTCACCACCAAGTGAAGTAAATCCACATGGAGACTAGCCAAAAGAAAAGGGATGACTCGAAGAGGAAATAAGTCCCACAGTAGGCATGGCCTCAAGAGCATACCCAAAGAAATTTGGTTAAGGTATAAGATTCTAGTGGAAAGGAAGCTGGTGGTAGGCACTAAGAAATTGGATGACTCGAAGAGGAAGTAAGACCCAAAGAGGTATAGCCATCGAACATCTCAAAATAAAGTGTGCGGGGGAGCAAATAACTCCAAAATCTAAACCGCATCTCTAAAGAAAATCATCACAACAGGCTACTCTCTAAACTCTACCCTATTTTTAATTTTAATTTTCATTACCTTATTGCTCCAAGAGACCCGCATATGCAGCCACATGTTCATTAATGTTCTTTCTTAAACCCCATGGCAAATGCTTTAAAAATTCTCTTTGGATCTTTGGTTGAAGGTTTAAAGGGAAAAAGTAAGATCATGGAAATTCTAACGGGAAAGGATTAGATGGCATGCAAGGTTCATAATAACAACTTCAAGGAGTACAAAAGGAATGAATACATGGAAGAAGGAGCAACAATCATAAACCAAGCCATAGATACATCAAGCAATCATAATGGCTACACTCTTTTTCCCTTAGTATGAGTTTTATCCCATGAGGTTTTCTCTACTAAGTTTTTTAATGAGGTAGTACTTTGTGTGTTGCGATCTTGGCCTCTGGTCCAACTCAGAATTTACCTTCTTCGGCGTCTCGACGACCAAGCTCGCGGGGGAGTATTAGAGAGGAAGCAAGAAAAGGAGAGGCGAGGCAATACAAGGCCGACACTCTCCCCATTTAGAAGTTCTTCCCGTGTTGCAATCTTGGCCTTTGGTCCTCTACGAAGTTCCGACGTCCAAGCTTGCGGGGGAGTATTAGAAAGGAAGAAAGAAGAGGAGAGGCAAGGCCGTAGTCAAGAAGACAAGGCAGAAGCACTCTCCATCAATGTCAAAGAAAGGAAGAAGAAAAGAAGAGACAAGGCCAAAGTCAAGAAGACGAGGCCGAAGATCTCTTCATCAAAAGGACTTTGGTGTTACTCAAAGAAGACCAAAGATGGGATTCTCACTTAGGATCACTAAGGAGGAAGGCATCAAGAAGTCAAGAGTATCAGAGAAACATCAAAGAAGACAAGAAGCTGAAGGGAACAAGAAGGAGAAGCCACATCGGTCTATGGCATCGGACATAACATGATCGATGCCAAATCTCTGGATTTTCCTGGAGAGGCCACATTGGACACACATCGGGCACCCCTAGACCGATGTGTGCAAAGCCACATCGAGCATCCACATCGGTCACCTCTAGACCGATGTGGGCAAAACACATCGGGGTAACGCATCGGCCAAGCATGGACCGATGCGAGTCAATCCGACCGTTGGAGAAGGATACACATCGGGCTGCCACATCGGTCAAGTCTAGACCGATGTGGACATTAAAATGTGACCGTTGGAGGAGCGTTCAAGCCAAAACGGTCGGGAGCCGCATCGGACAGTCACATCGGTCACTCCCAGACCGATGTGAACATTCTGAACATAATATTGTTTAAGTCCCAAGGATTCTATAAATAGGTCTTGGGTGTTTCATTGTAATTCAATCCAATCATAATACAATACATACATTCAGAGTAAAAGTCTTATATTTCTTAGAGTTTAGTTTATAGATTTCCCCTAATCATCTAGAATCTTTCCATGATGTCGATATTATGTGGATTCATGTTCTATGGTTTGATAAGGGACCAAAACCCTATCAAACCCCTTCTAAACTCTCAAATAAACACTCTAAAGAGTGTCATAATCTTCTCTAAACAATCCAAAATGGATGTTTAGTTTCTTTTAATTCATTATCAAGAACAAACCGAATATCGGTTTGATTCACGTTTTTCCGCATCATCCTGAGAGGTTCCTCATGGTTGACCCTCGGGAATTCTAACAGCTCATTTAAGGGCAGTGATGGAAAGACTTAGGGAACACCAGTTGTTCGCTAAGCTTAGCAAGTGTAGTTTATGGCAGAAGGAGATTGGGTTCTTGGGGCATGTAGTGTCGGATAAGGGTGTATCGATTAATCCAGAAATGATCAAGTCTATTGCGGAATGGCCCAGGCCGCGTAATGCTTCTGAGATAAGGAGTTTTCTGGGATTGGCTGGATATTACAGGCGTTTCGTTAAGGGTTTTGTGAGTATGGCTCAGCCAATGACTCGTTTGAATGGGAAGGATGTTCCGTTCGTATGGTTTGCGGATTGTGAACAGAGTTTCTCGAAGCTTAAGGAAATGCTTACGAGTACTCCAGTTCTCGCTCTGCCTGAAGCTAACGAACCTTATATGGTGTATACTGATGCATCACGATCTGGGTTGGGATGTGTTCTGATGCAGCAGGGTAAGGTGATTGCTTATGCGTCCAAACAGTTAAGGAAGCATGAGGGTAATTACCCTACCCACGTTCTGGAGATGGCTGCGGTAGTGTTTGCCTTAAAGATCTGGCGATCTTACCTTTATGGTCTAAAGGTTCAGATCTACACTGATCATAAGAGTCTAAAGTACATCTTCACTATGCCGGAACTGAATCTGAGGCAAAGAAGATGGATGGAACTGGTCGCGGATTATGACTTGGATATTGCCTATCATCCGGGAAAGGCAAACCAGGTAGCGGATGCTTTGAGTCGGAAAATTGTGGTTGCGGCTTCTGATAGTGCTGCCACAGAGAAGGATATGGAAGGTTTGATCAGAATGGTTGGAACTTTGCGGTTTGTTGCATTGACTGATGAGTTGGAATTGTTGGGTTTGGGAGCAGCAGATCAAGCTGACCTGTTGACCCGTGTTCTGTTGACTCAGGAGAAGGATGCTAACCTGATCAAGGTGTCCCAGAATGATAAGACGGAGTACAGGACTTCGAACAATGGGACTATCTTGGTTAATGGTCGGGTTTGTGTTCCAAATGACAAGGAACTGAGGGAAAAGATTCTGAGGGAAGCACATCACTCAAAATTCTCCATTCATCCAGGGTCCACAAAGATGTATCGAGACTTGAAAAGATACTATCATTGGACCGGGATGAAATGAGATGTGGCAGATTGGGTGGCTGCTTGTCCGACTTGTCAGCTAGTTAAAGCGGAACATCAGGTTCCAAGTGGGTTACTGCAGAGCTTACCCATTCCTGAATGAAAGTGGAATTTGATCACCATGGACTTCATAACTGGGTTGCCGATGCAGAATAACTACGATGTGATCTGGGTAATTGTGGACAGATTGACTAAGTCTGCCCACTTCTTGCCGGTGAACAGGCAAGATAATACTGAAGCGCTGATGGTGATCTATGTGAATGAGATCTTTAAGTTTCATGGTGTGACTGCGAGTATAATATCGGATCGGGATGCTAAGTTCGCATCTGCATTATGGAAGGTTTTGCAGAAACAGTTCAGGACAAAGATTCACATGAGTACGGCTTATCATCCCCAGACGGATGGTCAGTCTGAACGGACGATCCAGACTCTGGAGGATCTGTTGAGAGCTTCTGTGTTGGACTGACGTGGCTGATGGGTACAGTACCTACCTTTGGCCGAGTTCTCATACAACAATAGCTTTCAGGCTAGCATCAGGATGTCACCGTTCGAAGCATTATACGGAAGGCCTTGCCGAACTCCCCTATGCTGGACCAAAGTGGGGGAGAGGAGCATCTATGGCCGGGACTTTGTCCAGGAGACTAGTGAGAAAATCCGGGTTGTTCAGCGGAACATGAAAGCGGCTCAGAATATACAGAAGAGCTATGCTGATAAACGCCAGAAGCAGCTTGAGTTCGCAGTTGGCGACCTAGTTTACTTAAAGACGGTCACATACAAAGGTAAGGACCGTGCTACCTTGACTGGGAAGTTGGCACCGCGATATATGGGTCCTTACAAGATTCTGGAAAGGATTGGGCCGGTTGCCTATCGTTTGGAGTTGCCAGAATCAATGGTCGCGTTCCACAATGTTTTCATGTTTCAATGCTAAGGAAATGCATTAGACCTGGGGAACTTGTGATCGCTGACCCAACTCCGGATTTGCAAGAAAACTTGACTATTCTGGGAAGGCCAGTTGATGTGATAAAAGTTTTATCCCAAATGTTACCGCAAGTGCACGGTTATGCAGTTGTAGCAAACTGGGTATCGATCCTCAGAGACTCTTTGAGAACACAATAGTCTTCTAAATTCGGTTTAAGCTAAGCAATAATTGAGTAATTAAAATGCAATTAAAAGACTGTAAATTTGTTGGTTTAGTGTATCAAGGGATGGAAGCTAGGTTTTCGGGAATCTCAGGAATCCAATTGTAGCTAGGCTTCTATTCTAGGGGTTTTAGTTAAGATCGATTCTAGAACTCGAATCTCTAATGTGTTAAACACTAGCTCTCGCTGTATTTAACCTATGCTATAGGGCTAGATTATCAACTCTCATTGAAACCTAACACTCTAGCATGCAATGAGACCAATTCGTATCGTCCACAAGCTCCTTAGCTCGGCTCTCGCGCGAAACTAAGATAACTTGCTCACCTAATGAGATCTGACTAAATCTAAACTACTCTCGCAGGTTTAGACTAATCTAGGGCTTGGAATCTAGATGATCATGCCAGAATTCAAGTGATTAATTCAATTAGATGATAGAACATAAAGCATAACCCCTATTGTGAATAAACCCTAACTAACAATCTTCATCCATCAAAATCCCTAAACCTAATAAGGAAATTAGCTAGACATGTTCATGGATATTGCAGACATGATATTTGAATAAGACATAAACGAAATCAAAGCAATAAGAAGAAGGGTTTAAGAATTCTTCTCCAATTAAGATGAAACCGAGTATGTATGAATCCTCACAAGCAAGTCTCCAAAATCTCTCAAAAACAAAGTCTAGATCGTCTTCTTCCTCTTAGAAGTCGTGGTTCTTTCTAAAATAACCTAAAAATCCCTTATATACAAGTTGGGATAATCCTATGTGGATTAGGAAAATATTTAGAACAAAATAAGGAAATCTCGTGTGCCTGAATCGCGACTGTGTCGGTCGACACACATACTTGTGTCGATCGACACTGAGCAAAATCCGGGTTAAATTCTTCAAATCTTCAATCTTCGTCCATTAAGCCCCATTTGCCCCATATGCTCCAAGATTCCTTTTTCCCATGCAAATACATGTAAAAGAACTAAAAACCAAGGAAAACTCGGGTTCTAAAACCCGAAAAACACAAGTATATCAACTCCCCCAGACTTTGCCTTTGCTTGCCCTCAAGCAAAACAATGAACTAAACTGGTGAAGATGTTTGAAAAGGGGGAAGCTCATCTTATCATAGGTAATGTCAAATCACTCTTCAACATCGCAACCACATTAGACAAAGTTTCAAAGAAGTCCAGACCACAATGTACTTCCTCATCACTTAACAGCCTAGCATGCTTACACCACAATCTAACAGTCAATCAACCTTAGCAACCAACCCACTTACCCCAATTCAGAGAAGATACTCACTAGTATAAATCAGCGAATTAGCCACGGTTTAGCCACGGCTAGACCGTGGCTATTTTGAAATCAGCCCCGGCAATGGTAGAAGAAGAATTTGTGGCTATCTCGTAGCTAAATAGCCACGGTTTATTCGTGGCTATATAGTCACGACGTAGCCACGAATAGCCACGGCTGACCCGTGGCTATACGATTTTTTTGATAGACTCGAGGTTTGACCGAAGTAAATGACCTTAGTCACGGAATAGCCACGGCATAGCCACGACTTGTCCGTGGCTAAATCTTTTATATAAAGAAGATCGAACTTCTACTCCCTTCATAGCTTTCATCATTCGATATCTCCTCGTCGCCGCGATCGATTCTTAGCTTCTGGTACGTATGATTTTAGTTGTATTACAAATGAAATGTTTTTTTAGAATATTAGTTGTATACTTGTATATATATATGTTTACATTAATGTTAAGTAATTAAATAGTATAAAATCTTTTTTTGTGTCATTATATATAGTTGAATATATAGCATGACTAATATGAATAATGAGACAATTGATGACGTTTTGACGGTCGAACTCGACCGTTATATTAATTTCTCGGGGAGACGTAACAAACCTCGACTGCATCCCTCGCGTTCAGATGGAGCTCTATGGTATTTATTAGTTAATTAATTACTTAATTAATCTAATTAACATTTAATATTGATTAATTATTAAATAACTTGCTACTTTTTATTTACGTACATAGGTTCAACGATAGAGTGATTTCGAAATTCATGAGGAGGACGTGGCAGAAAAACTTTGACGGTGTGTGGTGGAATTATTCAATGGTTCCGTTTCATCGAATTCGGATGTGGTGGCTTCAATTCATCGTAAGATTTTTAATTATTTTATTTTTTTCCAACATATTTGATTATATATATATATATATATATAACTTGTATAGTATTAATATGTTTTCATGCATTTTCAGTGTGAATTTAACTGGGAACCCGCCGACCACGAGACCGTCTACCAGGCGTGGAAACGGGAATGCCACGATTTTATCCGGCTAATTATGGAAACGGGAATGCCACGATTTTATCCGGCTAATTATGGAAAAATCTCGAAGAAACAGGAAGAAGCCGAAATTCATGCTCCCGGGAGTATGGACAATGTGGATGGCGGAGCTAGACGCCAACAACTAAATTAATTTATAATATTTTATATATGCATGTAATATTAATTTCGATCTGTCAACAAACTTAATTATATTATATAAACTATATATATAATTAATTATATGTCGTCCGTTCCCGTTCTCATCTACAAGTGATTTTGAATTCCCGATCATGCATAATCATATAATTAATTACTATCAACCGGTTTCTTGAAATAAACAATTTAATTTTTTTTAATTTCTTGAAATAAACAATTGAAATACAATTGTTAATCTAATGGTTTATCATGTGAGTTACTCTCTGTCATTCTTCTTTCCTTTAGGCTTTAACTAAATAAATCTTGTCGTCCTTTTATCAACCAACTTTTTCTTCACCCCTCGTGGTTGTAATCAATTACTAAAAAGTTGATAGAAGAACTGTCTAATAATGTGCTTTGTCCTTCTTTTTAATTATTTGGTCTGATATTCTTGCTTATAACCTTCTAAGAGTAAAAGGAAGTGACTCTACATTGGAATACATTCACATTTGTATCATTTCGGTTTGTGTTATGTCTTGCAGATGCATCTGCTTCTGCGGCTGTCGTAGCGGCTTATCTGATAAGCTCTGCACGGCTTGCACTTAAGCTCGACAGTGTGCATACTGAGTACTCAGCTCAGTATCTGGTGGACAATGCAAAACCCAAGAAGAAGGGAGGTCACAAGAAGAAGGGACGTCGCAAGAAGAAGGGCGGAGAAAATCCCAAGCTCACTGTGAAAGACTGCCTTGAGTTTGCTCTGAAAAAAGGGATACCGAAATCAGAAGATTGGCCATGTTTGGGATCTGTGTCAAAGCCCCCATCATCGCATAAACCTGCTCTTGTTTCCATGAAAGGACAAGTGATTGAGGCTAAGAGTATCGAGGAAGCCTGTGACTTGCTGACGGATCAACCGGTGGGAGCAAAACTGCATGTGTTCACGCCACACATTGATCTTCAACAAGAAGTAAGTGGTGTTACTTATATTCAGTAAAAATGTCCTAAATATATCAAAAAGATTTGGTCTAATATTTGTTCAATTGTATTGTGTGGTAGGGAGTTTACTGCGGCTCATCAGGTGAGGCATCCGGCTATGTTGGACTTAGAGACGGAATAATAGTTGGAGTCGAGAAGATCCAGGGAAAGTCCATTGCCACTGTCAAGCTTTGGTACAAGAATCAGTTTAGGTTTGTCAATGTGGCGATGAGCAGGATGTTTGCCCAAACATATCCAAACCTTCACGACCCTAGGAACATAGCGCTAACATTGCTGCTAGTTGACTTTTGTGTCCCACGCCTATCCATCAAATAAGTAAGAGATCTTATGATCCTACAATAAGTATCGAAAGAACAATATGCTATTAGTGTGGAACTTGTTTGTTGTACTAAACTTATAATGTTGCAGATTACTTTTATTTCTATGTTAAGATGTTGATCTCTACGTTCTAAAGATAAATTTGGGATTGATTGTTACAGGGGATTCTGCAACTCATCTGGTTCAATGTCAGTTTTCGGTTAAGTGATCTTATTTTGCAATTCAGGTTTTTGGTTTTGACAACAGAAACTATCTATCCCAGTAATGAATTCTGTAAGTGTACTAGCAATTGGGCATTTCACCTAGCAAACTAGTAAAAAGTATGTAATGGTCATGTGTGCATTCTCATGATGCATTGGATAAAAGTATTATTGAATAAATAATGGGGCAAATGAAGAAAGACACTGGGGAAAATGAAATTGGTATCCATTTATTTGTCCCTCCTCTTGATTGATGTTGAGGTCAATGCAGAATTTTCCTTTTCTAAAGTCTGATTTGCTAAAAAGCCCTTAGTGGTGGTAAAGTCTGATTTTACTTTGTGAGGTATTATCTGTGTAATTCATGTTGGTTAAAATCAGTTACCACCACGTCCATCTTAAACTTATGTTTTGTGTTGTTATGTCAAATCATATGGCTAATAATTAAGGTTTTTTCTATTTTAGAATGAAGTTTGCCAATGTAATATTGAAGCTCAAAAAATAATTTATCAAAAGAGTATCTTAGCAATGAAGTGTCAAGTCTAGTCCCATAGATAAATAATCTAAAAGATGCAAACAACCCAAGTTTCTCTAGACAATCACATTGTATAACCAAAGAAAGACTAGACATAACTTCAAAATTCATTACCAAGCCAAACCCACTAAAATCATAAAACCCCATAACAAGTGTTTTTTTTTTTTGTCTTCAAACGCCGTCGTTTTGGACCTGTTTCGAAATATCAGATTTTAGAGGAAAAAGTAGTCTCAGTCTCGCTTTGTCCTTTTCCAAGCGACTGACCTGCGATTTTTGCGGCAGAGATTGCGATTCCGGCCGTTAGTTGTCTCTCTCTCTCTTCGGATACCCGTTCGGGTTTGAGGCGGGTAGTTATGTTCGTCGGGTATCCATTTTCAAAAATATAAAATTCATTCGGGTATAACGTATAATTAGGTCGGGTACGGGTCGGGTTGTAGCGGGTTCGGGTATTGCTTCGGGTACCCGAATATTATGCTTATACTAAAAAAAAAAAAAATGACCAAAAGACAAAAAAAATATTCAAAAAATCAAGTCTTAAACACAAATTGAGTTTTAAAATGCCAGAGTTGAAAAAAACACCAAGATATGACAGTAAAAAAACGGAAAATAAATTCAAAACACAACCCAAATGTAGTAAATTTACTACTATATAAACACACAATAAGTAAAAGAAACAAAAGAATAATAATTTTCAATCAGAAAGCACAAGGATCTCGATCATGTAAGCTATAGGCGGAAAAAAAGAGATGAAATGAGTGTTTTAGGGTTAAATTTAGTGATTAAAATACATAATCGTGTATGTGTATGTATAGATTCGGATACCCAATCGGGTATAGGGTTTTACCCTATCGGGTTCGGATACCCTAATGTTAATAAAATAAAACCCGATCGGGTAATTTACGATACCCGTACCCTACCCGTACCCTAATTTTCGGGTCGGATTCGGGTTTGGGTATCGGGTACGGAATTTATGCCCAGCCCTAGTTCTGATTTGTTCTTTAGCTTGTTTTTTCTGTTTACTGGTTATCCTTCCGAGTTTCCCTTGCAAGTAGTGAACTTTTAGGGTTTCTAAGTTGGATTTGTTTAGCTTTGTTAGTTGAATCAACGAAGAGAGAGAGTGGAAAATCTTGTTATTCAACTTATCATTTCTGTTACATTAATGTTCCCCTTATATCAACAAAACAGGGGGACCGGTTTACATCAAACCAATAATCTAAATTGAATTAAACCGGACTAACTCTAATACCCCTCCTCAAGATGGCAAGTATAGATTTGTAAGTGCCATCTTGCGCAACAAAGCCTGAAAAGGAGCTGGATAGAGAGCTTTAGTGAATATATCCGCAAGCTGATTAGCTGAAGTAACATGGAGAGTCTTGATCAGACCACGTTGAACCTTTTCCCGGACAATATGACAATCAATCTCAAGACACTTTGTCCTTTCGTGGAATACAACATTATTTGCTATGTGGATAGCAGCTGTAGAATCACAGAAGAAAGGAACAACTAGATTTTGAGGGGCTAAAAACTCAGCAAGAAGATTGACTAACCAACTGATTTCTCGAACAACCATCTCCATTGCTCTATACTCAGATTCAGTTGAGGAATGAGAAACTGTACCCTGTTTCTTAGATTTCCAGGAAATGAGAGATGGTCCAAGAAACATACAGAATCCAGAAGTTGATTGCCTTGTGTCAACACAAGAACCCCAATCTGCATCTGTGAAACCTTGTAAAAGAAGATCAGAATCTGTAGCATAGAATAACCCTTTCCCAATGGTGCCTTTAAGGTAATGTAAGACCTTATAGACTGCCTTCAAATGAGAATCCTTTGGAGCAGAGGAGAATTGACAAAGTTTATTCACAGCATAAGTGATGTCAGGACGTGTGATAGTCAAGTACATCATCTTACCTACTAGTCTTCTGTAAAGAGATGGATCTTCTAAAACTGGCTCATCACTGTGTTGACTTAGCTTAATACTAGGATCCATAGGGATGGTAGACGGTTTAGCAGCTAGCATTCCTGTATCAGTAAGCAATTCTAGAGTGTATTTCCTCTGACACAGAGAGATACCCTTGCTAGACCTAGCAATCTCTAAGCCCAAAAAATACCTCAAAGGACCAAGATCTCTGAGCTTAAAAGCCTGAGCTAAGTCTATCTTCAGTTGATCTACCGCAGTATCACAATTACTAGCAATGACAATATCATCTACATATACTAGTACTGCTACATACACTCCATCAATATACCGAATAAAAAGTGTATGATCTGCATGTGATTTCTGAAATCCAAGAGCAACCAGTGTGGAGCTAAACTTTAAGAACCATTGCCTAGATGCTTGTTTGAGTCCATACAGAGACTTATTCAACTTACAAACAGGATTAGAAGGCAAAATGATACCTTCTTTGGGAGTATATCCAGGAGGAAGAGTCATATAGATTTCTTCATCCAGATCGCCATTGAGGAAAGCATTGGAGATATCCAATTGTATCAAGCTCCAACCTTTTGCAGCCGCAACAGCCAAAAGAGTCTTGACTGTAGTCATTTTGGCAACTGGACTGAATGTATCTACAAAATCGATCCCCTCCTGTTGAGTATAACCCTTGGCCACTAATATTGCTTTGTATCTTTCCAAATTTCCATCAGCAAGAAGTTTAACTTTGTATACCCATTTGCATCCAATAGCATGCTTATCAGGAGGCAATGAGCATATCTGCCAAGTGTTAGTGTTCTCCAAAGCAATTAATTCTTCATTCATGGCTTTGATCCAGTCTTCAAACTTCTTAGCTTCTCTAAATGAAGCAGGTTCAGGATGCAATGTGACAGCACAGACATAAGCTTTGTACTCCTCTGAAACTATGTCATAAGACATATAAGCTGAAAAAGGATACGGAATTGAAGTATATGTGTCATTGCAAATATAATCTTCCAAGTAAGCAGGAGGTCTAGATTGTCTCTTAGAAGGCCTAGATGATGTTGCTTCAGAAGTTACTGGGAGAACATGTAACTCATCCATCTCCACAGCCACAATATCCTCAACCCCTTTATCTACCAGTGGATCCACAACTGTAGGAGTATCCTCAGGATTAGAAGATTCACTCACAACTACAGGGATTTCTGCAGGATAATCAAACATTTCTTGAAAAGACTGTGAAGAAGAGTTCTTGAAAGGGAATATATCTTCATGAAAAACAATGTTTCTAGTGATAGATACCTCATGAGTATTCAGATCCATCACTTTATATCCTTTGTAACCTGCAGGATAACCAAGGAATACACATGCTTTGGCTCTTGGTTGAAACTTGTGTCTGTTCTTGGAAGAGGTAGAAACATAGCAGAGACAACCAAGGACCTTAATACCTTTGTACTCTGGCACTTTACCATTCAGTAGCTGATATGGATTTTTGTCCTGCAGTAAAGGAGAAGGAAGTTTGTTGATAAGAAAGACCGCAGTGAGAACACAATCAGACTAATACTCCAGGGGAAAATGTGCTTGAAACAAAAGAGCTCTTGCCATATTCAAAATGTGTTGATGTTTTCTCTCAACAACCGCATTTTGTTCAGGAGTCTCTGGACATGAGTGAATTTGATTCCCTTCTTCTTGAATAACTCTGTAAACCTCAATTCAGGAGCATTGTCTGACCTGACACCCCTCACTTTAGCCTTGTACTGTATTTCAACCACCTGTATAAACTCAGGAAACACAGTAATAGCTTCAAACTTAGTTCTTAGAAGATATATCCAGGTGGCCCTAGTGTGATCATCTACTATCGTCAAGAAGTATATGTATCCTTCAACCGATGTCACAGAAAAAGGACCCCATGTGTCAATGTGCAAGAGTTCAAAAGCTTCACTACACATGTTATTATGAGAATTAAATGACAGATGCTTTTGTTTGGCAAGTGGACAGATGGCACAATGAAAAGGAGTTTCATTTCTTTGTTTAATCCTAAGTACATCAATGATAGATTCAATCTTGTGTACAGAAGGATGCCCTAATCTATTATGCTATAAAGTTGTATCCACAACCACATTTGCTACAAAATAATTTTGTAAACTAGAAGCTCAAATGGTACTTGTATCCAGGACATAGAGATTTGAGATTTTTTCACCCTGACCAATCATCAATCCCTTGATAGGATCCTGGATCATACAAGATACACTGTCAAACACAACTCTGTAGCCTAAATCCTTTGTGAGTTGACTTATACTCATAAGATTTAGCCTAAAATCTGGAATGTATAGAACATTCTTTAACAGAAGAGAGTCATTCAACTGAACCTGACCAATACCAACTATTTCAACTCCCATTCCAGTTGGCAAATTTACTGTTTGATTCACAGTTTTAGATAAACTAACAAAGAGAGACTTATCACGACATACATGATGAGTTGCTCCACTATCTACAATCCATGATTCTGATGACAACATATTCCTGGTTGCTCTCAAGATTCCCACAAATTTCAAAGTAGAGGAAGAGAAAGACATACCAGGTAATGTAGAAATAGTGCCACCAGAAGTATATGGAAGCTTTTCTTGGTCAGTAGAGAGATTGAGTTGTGTGTTGAAGTAGGAAATGACCCCTAGAATCTGATCTTTAGTCAGTGAGTTAAAACCATGAGAAGAAAGTTGATCAGAAGACTTTGACTTAGACTGTGTGAGATTGGCAACAATCGGCTTTACCCCTTGAGAAGATCTATCAGAATGATTCTTGTTCTTGTGCTTGAATCCAGTTGGATAACCATGGACCTTATAACACTTATCCACTGTGTGACCAGAGTAACCACAGTGTGAATAAAGAGGTTTATTCTGATGAGAAGGATAATGAGCCTGAGCAGCATTAACTGAAGAAGGTACTCCTTCAGGTAAAGTAACATTGAATACAGTAGCATTAGAGACAGGAGTGATGCTTCTTTGATTGTAATCTTGGTCCAGGAGGTTGTACACTTCTGCAAGGTCAGGAATGTTCTTCTTCATGATGATTTGACTCCTTGCATTAGTATACGACTCATTAAGACCTACTAGAAACTTGATAATCTTGGTGTGTTCTGATTTAATAGCATTGGCCTTGCAACAATCACAATGTTGACATGTTTTAGCACAATCTGCTCCATCAAGATCATCCCATAGCGTTTTCAGCTTTGTGTAATATGTAGATAGATCAGTGGCACCTTGCTGGAGAGACCAGATTTGCTGTGTGAGTTGATAAGACCTTAGCAGATTCGTAATACGAAACCTTGCCATTAAATCTTTCCAAATATCAGAAGCATCATTGAATCTAAGAATACTCCCATAAATCTACTTTGTAACTGAATTCATGATCCAAGACTTCACCATGCTATTACACCTAGACCATATGCGATAATGCGGATGCGATTCAGAAGGCCTTGGTAACGAGCCATCAACAAATCCTATCTTGTTCTTAACATCTAACGCAATAGTAATCGCTATGTTCCAAGTGTTGTAATTCGTTCCATCAAGAACTTCAGAAATTATCGAAGTATCTGGATTATCACCACTAGTCAGAAAATACGGAGAGTATTTTATTCCATCAAAATCGAAGGTAACAGAATTTGACGGATCTATCATCGGAATAGACGATAGCGTTAGATTCGCCGGGGTTATCACCAGAATAGATGATTCATCCACCGAAACTGAATAATTCACCGTAGAACGACGAGAATTTGCATTGCGAGCCACTGAAGCAGCACCGCGACCACGACGGCGAGTAGAACTACGGAGAATCACCATCGGAGCTGAATTAGACCGGAATAAGCCAAAATTGAGCTCGAAAAGTAAGAAATTGATCAATCGGAAGAGAGATTCCGATCAATCTAGGTCAAACAACGAAGGAAAACGAAGATCAGAAGCTAGATTCGCTTTGATACCATGTTAGTTGAATCAACGAAAGAGAGAGAGTGAAAAATCTTGTTATTCAACTTATCATTTTTGTTACATTAATGTTCCCCTTATATCAACAAAACAAGAAACCGGTTTACATCAAACCAATAATCTAAATTGAATTAAACCGGACTAACTCTAATAGCTTTCTTTGTTTTGTTAGAGAATCCTGCCTTATTCAGTGTAATTAGAGTACAATGAGGAACTTTTAGGGTTTAAATGATGTTGAATCCTTCATTACGTTAGTCATTCTTTGTTAGAGAAGCTATTACATTGCTTTGTTTTAGCCTAAAACTGCTTGATTTGTTTATGTCGAGCTTCATGTTTTGGTCTCTCTTGTTTCTGTGTTTCTTTCTGCTTAATTCTGTGCTATATCTGATTCTGACCTAATTTGGAAGCAAAGGTCTCCAAAACTCTCTAGCTTTTGTTATGCCTCTTGAGGAAAATGACTGCGCGAAAATCGTTTCCATTTGATTTGCTTCATAGTGTTCTTCATTTTTCTGTACACATTTAGAATCTGTTATTGAGCCTTGCAAATTTCATATGCATTCAGGGTTGAGTAATTGCAGATGGCAGTCCCCTATGATCCCGATTTCACAATGGCAATCGGACCCCCACTCACACCGATTGAGGATGACCAAGAGCACGGTAACTTGTCACTCTAGAAAATACTTTTTTATTTTGTTTCTGTACACATTTAGAATCTGTTATTGAGCCTTGCAAATTTCATATGCATTCAGGGTTGAGTAATTGCAGATGGCAGTCCCCTATGATCCCGATTTCACAATGGCAATCGGACCCCCACTCACACCGATTGAGGATGACCAAGAGCACGGTAACTTGTCACTCTAGAAAATACTTTTTTATTTTGTTTTAACTGCTGCCAACAAAATTACCTTCTCTTGTTTTATTGCAACAAACTTTTAATGAATTTACATGCATTCACATTTGCATTTCTGTTTCGTCTTGCAGATGCATCTGAATCTGTGGCTTTCGTAGCGGTTGATCTGATAAGCTCTGCACGGCTTGTGCTTAAGCTCGACAGTGTGCATACTGAGTACTCAGCTCAGTATCTGGTGGACAATGCTTGTCCCAAGAAGAAGGGAGGTTGCAAGAAGAAGGAGGAGAAAATCCCAAGTTCACTGTGAAAGACTGCCTTGAGTTTGCTTTGAAAAAAGGGATACCGAAAGCAGAAGATTGGCCACACTAAGGATCTGTGTCAAAGCCCCCATCATCGTACAAACCTGTTCTTGTTTCCATGAAAGGAAAAGTGATCGAGGCTAAGAGTATCGAGGAAGCATGTGACATGTTGATTGTTCAACCGGTGGGAGGAAAACTGCATGTGTTCAGTCCACAGATTGATCTTGTTGGAGAAGTAAGTGGTGTTAGTTAAATTCAATAAAAATGAGAAATATATGACAGAGGTTTGATCTGGTAGTTTTTTCATTTGTATTGTGTGGTAGGGAGTTTACTGTGGCACGTCAGGTGAGGCTTCAAGCTATGTTGGAGTCTCCAGAAACATTACAACAAACAAGTTCCAAACTAGCATATTGTTCACTTGAAACTTATTAGAGATAAGATCTCTTACTTAACTGAAGGATAAGCGTGGGACACAATAATCGACAAGCAGAGTAGTTGGCTTTATGCATCGGTCGTCGTTATCATAGTTGGAGTCGAGAAGATCCAGGGAAATTTCATAGCAACAGTGAAGCTATGGTACAAGCACAAGTTTAGGTTAGTCAATGTGGCATTGAGCAGGATGTTTATGCTTGCAGCAACTGGTAACGACGACCGAGGCATAAAGCCAACTACTCTGCTTGTCGATTATTGTGTCCCACGCTTATCCGTCAATTAAGTAAGAGATCTTATCTCTAATAAGTTTATAGTGAACATATTGCTAGTTTGGAACTTGTTTGTTGTTATGTTTCTGGAGACTTTTTATTTGTAAGTTAAGAAGTTGTTGATCTCTACTTTCTAAAGACAAAATTTGGGATCCTTTGTTACAGGGAATTCTGTAACTTATCTGGTTCAATGTCAGTTTTCCGGTTTAGTTTCCGGTTTCAAATAATAGCATGTAATTTCAAGAATCCTGAATAATAAAGAATTCATCAAAAGAGTGTTAGTATTATTAATCAATCGTGTATAGAGTTTCCTATTAGTATTAGATACTGTAACAAAGAGTGTTTGATCTTATATATTCAGTTTAACAAGGTTTATAAAGAGAACATGGACAAGATTCTAGCTTAACATTATTGACATCATGGAAGATGTCAGTAAAAGACATCAATCAGAATCAATCAAGTGTCTAGAATTGGGATTTTGAACTTGCCATCTCAAATTTCTGCTGTGATACTGTCCAGCAAAGATTCGCAAGCATCTTCAAGCAGGTCCAGTACCTGTCAAAGAAACAGATTGACTCCAGATTCAAGTTTTGCCCTAACAAAACAAGAAATCAACCGTATTTAAAAACTACTTAGCTTAATATAATAGCTAACATCTCTCTAAAACCACCATTTAGCATCATTATTCAGCTTTCTCCACTCAATAAAAAGATCGATTACTCTCTACCTTCTCAAAACCTTGAGCTCCACCATAATACGGGTCAGGAACATACTTGTCATCGTGTTTCTTGCAATACGAACACATTAGCTTAACCTGAAAAAAACACAATGAAAAATGTTACAAAACCTCCCAAAAAAATAGTCCATCAACAGCGCTACCTTTTTATCCGCATCGGACGGGAGATTCGCTCTTCCTTTCCATACGTTAAACGCCTTCAATATATCCTCTACAAATTGCAAACATTCATCAATCTTATAGAATGTTCAAATACAATGATGACTCTTTCTTCTACCTTTGTTCTGCTCATCCATTGCAAGAATGAGATCAAATTCAGTGAAATCAGATGCTTTTATTGGTCTTGATAATGACGTTATCTCAACTCCACGACGTTTCGCTGCACTTCTCATTCTTGGATCTGCCATATTCCCCTTTGTAAACAAACAAAATCACACAATCAACTTCACCAAAACCCTAAATCCCCCAAAACCACTAATTGTTTCAATCAATCTTCTTCCGAAACCCTAAAATCCCCCAAAAATCACCAATTGTTTCAATCAATCTTCTTCCGAAACCCTAAATTAGATTCGAAATGCAAAAGGAATCGTAATCACCTCGTGAGAATCGATGGTTCCGGCGGAATCGATGATGAAATTGGAATCGAGACCTCTCTTCTTGACGATATCTCTGAAGACGCCTTCAGCGGCTGGGCTACGGCAAATGTTTCCGAGACAGACGAAGAGAACAGAGAAAGGTTTGGATTCGCTGCTCTGAGACTTCGGAGTAGTCGCCATTGAAGATGATGCAGAACACGCAACGGAAGGAGAGATTCTGGGATTTTCTCGGGAAATTGAAACGAGATTCGATTGGCGTTTGGTTGAGAGGAAAGAGGCAGATGTGAAATTACAATGGAAATGGAGAAATGAAGTGTAGTGGCAAAATGGTAAATAAGGAAGGATTGTTGGAGAAGTGGTACAGTACTGTGACGGAGTCATCATTCCCTGAAATACTGGAGATTTGGGAAAATCTTCATCAGGAAAATTCAATCGTTATGAAACAAAAAAGCTACAATTTAATGTACTTTGATTTCAAATTCCATGTGTATTTAGCTCTCTTAAATTAATTCATATATTAGTTGCATTGTTATAAAAATTCAAGTATACAATTCAAGAAGATTTAATACATATAAATTTCTAATTCAATGTATATCTCCATTCTATTACAAAGAAGCTAATGTATTATTTTTTATATTGTATTTCTCTTTTGGAATTGACTTGAATGAATCTATATTGTAAACCATTTTTATTTTACTATTCTAAGTAATTGTAGATAGATCTTTTCCCAAAAAAAAAACAAATCTAATATATATGGCTTATTCAAGCTAGTTTAAGGGTATAAGTCTTCAAAACTATTGTACATAGAAACTGATTCAAATACTCTGTATGTAAATCATGTATTCAATCTGAAAATGTGTTCAAACACAACTAAGAGCACCACTATTGGTTAAGAATCTCTCTAACATAAAAAAAATTAATTATTTTATAACTAAATTTTAGTTCAAAAGAAATAATGAACCACTAATGGAGAAACAAATGTCTCATGGGTCACTAGTGGGTAACCAAATAATAGACGTTTCTTATCTCTTTTTTACTTTTTCTTTTTTAATTTATGTTTAATAGAGAGTCTCTAGATAGGAGAATCCAATGGAGATGCTCAGAACCAAACAGACCCAAAACACCCAAAGAAGATGAGCTCATCTGACTCTTCTTCCGTGGACTCGCGTCTAGCCACGGTTAAGACGATTCTCACTACCGCTGCCTCGGTGGCTGCAACAGCGATGCTGGCTAGATCAATAGTCGTAGATTATTTGCCTGATGACGTGCACCACTACATCTCTTATGGCTTTCGTAGCTTCTTTGGTTATTTCTCCTCCCAAATGACAATAATCATCGAAGAATTTGAAGGGTTTGTTCATAACGAAGTCTTTGAGGCTGCAGAGGCTTATCTAGCCACCAAGATCTCTCCTTTCAACAAAACAATAAAAGTGAGTAAACACGAGAAAGAAAACAACTACAACGTCAAGTTGGAACGTCATGAAGAAGTTGTAGACAACTTTAACGGCGTCAAATTCCGTTGGGTTTTCCATTGCCGTTATGTTAAGTCCAAGAAATTCCGAAACCCACGGGATATAAACTCGACACTGAGATCCGAGGTTAGATCATTCAAACTTCACTTCAACAAAAAGTTCAAGGACATGGCTCTTGAATCCTATTTACCATTCATGGTGAAAAGAGCTAAGTTGGTGAAGCAAGAGACGAAAACGCTCAAGATCTTCACTCTCGAGCCAGAGGACATGTTTGGAAATTATGGAGACGCTTGGACCTCTGTGATTCTTGATCATCCTTCTACCTTCGACACACTAGCAATGGATTTAGATGTCAAGAGAAATTTGATTAAGGATCTTGACCAATTCGTACAACGCAAAGACTTTTATAAGAAGGTTGGTAAAGCTTGGAAGAGAGGTTATTTGTTGTACGGTCCACCAGGAACAGGGAAATCAAGTTTGATCGCAGCCATGGCCAACCATCTCAATTTCGATATTTATGACTTAGAGTTAACCGCGGTTAAAAACAATTCCGAGCTTCGGCGATTGTTGATTGCCACTGCTAATCGTTCGATTCTTGTTGTGGAAGATATTGATTGTTCGATCGAATTGAAAGATAGGATAATTAACGAACCACCTCGGGAATCAGACGAAACTAATGACCCACGGTATAATAAAGTGACACTCTCTGGATTGCTAAATTTTATAGATGGTTTATGGTCAAGCTGTGGCGATGAACGTATCATAATATTCACAACAAATTACAAAGAGAAACTCGATGCGGCTTTGTTGAGGCCAGGACGTATGGATATGCACATCCACATGTCATACTGCACGCCGAGTACTTTCAAGGCTCTTACTTCAAACTATCTAGATATCAATGAACATCACCTTTTCAGTAAGATCGAGGAAAGTATTGAAGCAATAGAGATTAGTCCGGCAGAGGTCGCTGAACAACTTATGAGAAATGACACGGTTGATAATATTCTTGAGGGTTTGATCGAGTTTTTGAAATTCAAGAAGATCGAGAAGGAACAAGATAAGGTCAAAAAGGAGGAGGAAGAATTGGAGATCAAGAGCATGATGACTAAGGCAACATATTCTGTGGATGATCAGGTTATGAGGAATGACCGTGTCGATAAGATTCTTGAGGGTTTGGTCGAGTTGTTAAAAGCCAAGAAGATGGACAATGATCAAGATACGGCCAAATATGAGGAGGCGAGTAACAGTAACTTGTTAGATTTGGAGGAGGACTAACGTGTCGAGATAAGTATCCTACTGTATTAGATTAACTTTAATTGTGTTTTGGGATGATCTAAAATTACAAAGTAAGCAAGCTACTTGTGAAAAGCTCACATAGTCACATGATATAATGTAATCAAACCATCAAGAGCTAGAATTAAGTTGTCTGCTTTAACAAAAATGAAATTAAGTTGTATGAATATATGATTATTCTACTAAATAACGTACTAAAAAGATTGATGAAAGAAATTCTCACATACAGTATTAAAAAGTTTCATTTTTCAACTCGAAAGACTTATAGTGACTTAGAGTGTCTTAAAACGATAAAATCTATTGTCAACGATCGAAATTGCTGTCTACATTACCAATATTTCTTTTAAACAAAAAGTCGTCTTTAAATTTTTCATATTCCATCAGATTATCGAAAACTCATATTGTAAATCATTGTAAGTCATCAATAGCCACAAGTATCTAATTTTTATTTAGAAAAGAAAAACATGAACCCATTATCTAACACATGAAACTTTCTATGTTTTTGAGTTGATTTTTATAATTTAACAATTTTCTAATAGAATTAATTCAAAATTATAAATCACTCATAATACATTATTTGTCTCAAACCCCAAACTATAAAATATTAGATTTATACATGATTAAAAATATCTTGGTTAATTGTAATTCATGAATTGGTCGACCCTCATAAAATAGCTATCAACTTTTTCAGTTGGTATATTGAATCGTTGTACCACTCAAGAAACTAATTATCATCATTGAAAAGAAAAGAACAATCAATTGCACAAGAATGTCTCAACCATGGCTTATGCTCTGTTTGGACAAAGTTACAGCAACATTAGAGACATTAACCAAAATTTATTGTTCCTATGTTTCACATATTGTTGCTCTTTAGTTTCAACCAGGTTTTGTAATTATTGTTTTTGCCCATGAAACTCCTTTTCTTAAAAGCTTTTGTAATTAAGCTCAAATTCTAATTTTTGGTAAATATAAATTCAAATTTTATACTCCCCCTCCCCTCCCCAACCAAAATTACATCTATAACTTAGAATTAAATCACTTGTAAGTAAAACATGCTACCAATTACAATTTAAATATCCAACGAAGTTCTATTAAAAGAATTTACAACTGTACACTTTCTTTGTCCTTGACACATGTTCAAAAGATATAATAATACAGAAAAAAATACGATTATCACAACTGAAATAGAAGAAACACAAAAATATGAATATGTCATTATCTTATTCTGTAGGGGCCTAGATTATACTACTATGTCTCTTTTGTTTCTCTCTTTTGAAACCAAAATGAAAGAAAGATCTTTTAAATCATGGAAAGCCAAATGATCCTCTCAAATAATTCCGTAATAATTGTCTTAGTTCCATAAATAAAACGAAGAAATAACAACAAATCTGCTATCGGATGTTAAATTATACACTTGTTTCCTAACTACAGTATCTATAATCGCTTTAAAAACAAGCAAATGCATTTAATTACATAACGCGACATACATCAACCCTTAAATTACAACTCATGCCATTACCATTGTATCTTCTCCCAAAAAGGCAAAATTGAAATTCCCACAGCTACTTCTCCTCTTCTCCTCCATAGCCAAAATCTCTCTCTCTCTCTTTCTCTCTCTCTCTCTAAAGTCTAACCCATTGGATCTATAATGGAGCTATGGGTGGATGATTTAGCCGACGATTTACAGAGTGTAAGCTTTACTTCCGCCGGAACCACCGTGAATCGAAGCACTAGCTCCGGTTCTCGCTCCTCTTCCTCCGCCGCAGCTTTAACTCCGGCGCCGTCAACTCACGGCTCTTTCTCCTCTTCCAAACTCCCTCCTTCACTCCGATCGTCTCTCTCACTCTCCGATCTCCGATTCCGTCTCCGTCTCGGCGCCGGCGACATCGGTTCCGTTTTCTTAGCCGAATTCAAATCCGCCGGAGAATCCGACGGAAAATTACCGATGATGGCCGCGAAAGTGATGGATAAGAAAGAGCTCGCGAGCAGAAGCAAAGAAGGAAGAGCGAAGGCGGAGAGAGAGATTCTGGAGTCGCTTGACCATCCGTTTCTTCCGACGCTTTACGCAGCCATTGATTCTCCGAAATGGCTCTGTTTATTGACGGAGTTTTGTAACGGCGGTGACCTTCACGTTCTCCGTCAAAAACAGCCGTATAAACGCTTCCACGAATCCGCCGTCAGGTAACAGTTTCCGTTTATCTCCCTTGGATTTTGATTTCATTTCATTTCATTTCCCATAGTAATTAATATTGGGAAATTGGCTAAAATAACGTTAAAAGATTATATTTCATTAACTAATCAAATGCATTAAGTGAAAGACTATAATCTCTCCACATCATGTTTTTTTGGTTAGTTTAATTATTCACAAAATTCTCCCACAAATATATTTTAGTTTCCAAAAATATTTTTGAAAAATAATATTTGGGAGTATTAGGAAGTGAAAAAAATAAAAAGAGAAAGAAATGATGATGAAATCAGGGGTAGTGGGACCCGCCAGCTGTCCATTGTCGCGTAGTTAAACACAAAACATAACAGAATTTATTGCTTAATCACAAGATTACTGCCTTTTTAACGCCACTTTACGTCATAGGCCCGTTAAGTTTGTTACTTGTGTAATCCTAGTGGAAATCGTGTAAATGAATATTTAGTTTCCGTAATTTCATGCCAATTTTCCGGAAAATTAGCATTTTTTCACTTGATAATTTACGTGATGGATTGTACAGATTGTTATTAAAAAATGTTTCCACATTTGTTTTATTGATTGATGTGCTCGATATAATGTGTTTTGTTTAGACTAGAAAGTCTATTATTACACGACAAAAAAAAAAAAAAAGTCTATTATTACGCCACACAAAAAAGGGACTAGAAAGTCTATTTAATTTAATCGATAGGGTGGCCATTTATAATACTAGTATTTTTTATTTTAACTCAGGACTGTAGTTTGTAGTCTATTTAATTGAAAACCATAGAGTGGCCATTTACAATTTATATATAGTTTTAAAATTATTTTAGTAAGCAGATGTATGCACGATTAACAAAGTATGTGCATCATACATACACGTGTGTGTACATCGTAGGGCACAATTAAGTAGTTTCAATCTAGTGCGACGCTTTAAAAAAAAGTCAAAACGAGTGGGGTTTGACTTTGATCTCATAACAAATCATGTAGTGACACGTGTAAGTTTCAGTGGGACCGAGTTATTCAATTAAATCACGTAGCATGCCATGGAAGGAGAATTTATGAATGTTTTTTTACGCATGTGGTTTCAGTACAAGCACATCCCCAGCTAAGCAGGTTACTGTAACTATATTTACATCATTGCCATTCCCCTATGAAACCGGTGGTTTTTAATTTTATGAATTATAGTATATTTTTCGTTTTTTGTTTTTATCAAATGATCTTAATGGTTTTGGTCCCACTAGTAAGAGGGATTTTGAAAATTACAAAAAAAAATGGTGGTTTTGGATTTGAGTTTCACGATGAGAATGATAACATTTATTTTGGAGGAGTTTCAATGGACCAAACCTTAGAGATTGATTTCAACATTTAGTGACCAAGTACTTGATGTTACATTACATTGGCTCAGTAGATTTATTTACCCCATTTGGTTGGTAGTAAGATGAAGTTATCATTGGTAGTTGAGTGAGTCACTTATTACCATTTATGGAACAATTCTTATCATGTGAAATACGAGAAAACCGGATCTTGTACTTCTTGGTAGATTTTAGATCTATTTTTTTTTAGTTAATGACAGGTTGTTAAGTAGTAGTTTACACGTTAACGATCCTGCAAGTGAAGTCAAGGTCATGACTAGTTTAGCATATTTTAACTCTTGTGACTCGATTGTGTGTTTAGTTTACACAAGTTTCTTCTTTTTAGGATTATGAATTTGCTTGTCCCTTCTTCTTTTTTTTTTTTTGTTTTTTTTTATGTGGTGACCATGTTATTGAGTTCTACAAGCTTTTACACTTCAAAGAAAAAGGAATGACCCATTTGAAGTTGTTATACTCTGTTTTTTTTTTCGGTTGGACGATATAGCGAACAATGGCTCTATCGAAAGGTGTATATGAACCGGATAAGAAAACTTTCGGGTTTATCTTTTGTGTAAACTTGTTGTCAGGGAGTGATGTTGTTTCTAGAATTCAAGTGTAGATTTTTACTCTGTTTTGTGTGGAGTCTGTTTAATGTGGACCCTTCAAGAAGACAAAAGGGTCGGCTCTAGCTTTATCAAGTTAAAGAGGGAATTTTGGGTAATTTCTTTTGCACCAGAAACTCCCTCTTAGACAAAATAGTTCGTTACACCAACAACCTTGTAGGTCCAATTTTGTTCCGTATGCATACTAACATCAAACCAAACATCATCTTCTTGTCTCCAAAATCCAATTTTGTCACAATGCTTAAAAAATTATAACCAAAGATTCCAAAACAAATTCTTGTTTAATTATTGCAAAATCTCTATTATTCGTATTGTCCTCACTACCATGTTTTCTTCCTCCCTGTCCCTTGTATCATTTTGCGTTCACATTTACTAATAATCACATCTTCTTTACTATTTTGCCAGATTCTATGTATCGGAAGTGATCGTGGCTATTGAATATCTTCACATGATGGGGATTGTTTACCGCGACCTGAAGCCTGAAAACGTGCTTGTTCGATCAGATGGTCACATCATGCTAACCGATTTCGATCTCTCCTTAAAATGTGACGAATCCACCGCTACGCCGCAAATCGTGCTGAACCGGAACCAACCTCCTCACGGCTCGTCTGACCAGAGCGAGAACCAAGCCATGGATCACCGTCAGATCACATCGTCTTCTTGTATGATCCCTAATTGTATTGTCCCTGCTGTCTCCTGCTTCCACCCGAGAATCCGAAGGCGAAAGAAGAAGACCGATCACCGTAACAACGGTCCTGAGCTTGTGGCCGAGCCTGTGGACGTCCGGTCCATGTCCTTTGTTGGGACGCATGAGTACTTGGCTCCTGAGATTGTTTCAGGTATACTTCAAATCCACGTTAGCTTAAATCATACCACGAACATGCATGTCTATAAAACGTTATATGATTCTTAGGAAAGTTATAGAAACTCGATAAATTAATAATTCGATACATCAATAAATTTATCCGCCCCTAAATTATATTTTCGATATTGTTAATATATCTATATAAATTAATAACTCTATAATTAATAAAATTTTGTTGACCCTACCATATTAGTATATATAGAGTTTTCACTGAATATTTATCGTATTTGTGGATGGCAGGAGAAGGGCACGGGAGTGCGGTGGACTGGTGGACGTTGGGGATATTCATGTTCGAGCTGTTCTACGGAACGACGCCGTTCAAAGGGATGGACCACGAGCTAACCCTTGCAAACATCGTGGCTCGAGCACTGGAATTCCCGAAAGAGCCAACGATCCCAAGCGCGGCCAAAGATCTGATTTCTCAGCTACTGGCCAAGGAACCAACCAGACGCTTGGGTTCGTCTCTGGGTGCATCGGCCGTGAAACGCCACCCATTCTTCCAAGGAGTGAATTGGGCATTGCTAATGTGTACTCGTCCTCCATTTCTTCCTCCACCTTTTCGCAAAGACCTTTTGTCCGATGATATTTGTCCAGAAACCCATGTCGACTATTATTAATATCTTAATTAGCACTACGTAATTATTTCATTTCTTCATATATCATTATTCCTAAGAACCAAACTCAGCTTAATTATTAGCACAGTCCCATTTCATGATATAAAAACTTAGTAGTTTTTACACGCAAAACAAAGTAAAGACAAAGAAATGTGATATATAGACAATTAGGCATGGTAGTGATGTCCATGTCACCCTCATATTCAAAACATACAATGTATGTTATTGACCGATTAATTTCTTTAAAACTAAGAAAAGTAAAGACCAAACACAAAAAAACATATATAATTAAGTGCGTCATAAACTATTTTTAGGAAGAAAAAAAAACTAGACAAATTGTGAAATTACTAACGACCTAACTTGGAATTCTGCACGAGTGTAAGAACAATAAACAAGATCAATTTGACCTCGACCTAACTTTCAATCTACATAATTTTGTGGCCATAAATGATTTATTTATGGTTTTTAGAAGGAGACATATGTTTTCTAGTTTTGGATGGTTTTGCGTTTAGAACTGTTTGAAATAGAGTAATATGTATAGTAATTGAATTATATCCACATGAGCTAGAAATAGAAACATTAATATAGACCACGACATATACGGTCGAGATTCAGACTTCAGAGAACTATTCTTACCTCATAAAAATGGTGTATGCCTAAGCAGATTTGGTTTTCTTCTCAACAAATCTAGACGAGTTCGTAAGAATCTATTTTCTCACATTCTACACAATTCTACTTGTTTATTTTGTCCTCACGATTTTATTTTTGTAGTATATGCACATTGGGTTTGAATTATCGAACCGTTTTGATTTTATAATTATTTTTACGAAATATTAGAAAAATTAATACTGGAAATTTTAAACTAAAATTTGAAACCTAAAACATAAGGTTACGAATATATATGTTTTCGGACATTGTTATTTCACAAATACTAAAAATTGTAGAGACTACTCCGCTATGATAAGGTTTATATATAATTGGGTATATATAATATGGAATTGTATAATTATTGTAAAAGGACAAATAATTTATCTAGTATTGCAAAATACGACTGAATAATTAGAGTTTAACGGACATTCAAACACCGAACATTATGATAGTTGCAAAACATACATAAATAACAAATTGTCAATTCGGACATAGCCAAGTCTATTATAAATACCACCAAAAATCAAGATATCCGTTTAATAACAAATTAACAGAAACGAAAAAATAATGCAGTTCAAAAAACAAAGTGAAATTGCACTTGGCGTCGAACTAAAAGAAACACCTAGCTACACGAGTAACACGACCACACCTAATAGTCTCATAGGCATTTCAGCCTTTTATTGTTTACTGAGATTTTGGTACAACTAAATGAAAGATATGCATCACTCATATCTTTCTGTACTGCTAGTCTGCTATAGTATTTGTAATTGATTTTGACATATAAATGAAGTCATTGAATGAAAACCCACGTGCCTCATTCATGACATATTAGTAAATCCACGTGCATGGCTTTATTGTAAATGTACTTTTGGCTTATCCTAAAAACTTTCAATCCAATCATTGATTTCACCGTCGTGGCTTCTCTCGACTTGTTCTGCCCTTTGTTGAGTTTCACCAAGAACTACAAGCCAATAATGATCCAATAGCCTCCAAGACTCCAAAAAATAGATTATTGATTATGGATTATGGATTATGGATTAGAAAATGCAGTTGAATATCTTTCCAACCTACTACTACTTCACTTTTATTATAAAAAGATAAACATTCTATTTTGTTTTCTCAATTGGTGTGAACCGTAAAACTTTAAAATAATAAGGTGGAAATAGTGAAATACCGTAGAATAATAGAGAAGGAAATAAAATAAGAAAATGGAGTAAAAGTAGGAAAGTAAATAAATGTAAAATAGTTTATACTTTATTTCATGCTACTCTCCATAGTCCATACCATTCCAAAAGGAAGGAATAAAAATTTCTCACAAAAGAAGAAAACAAAAGACGTTAGAGTAAAGTGGATTAAAGTAGAGTCAATATTTTTTGCTTTGTTTTTCACCTGGTTGGGAGAAAAAATAGAGTAAACGAGTGGGAAAGATATTTTCCTCTTCTATATATACTTTAACTCACCTAAACTTATTCTCTAGTCGTAGAATGTCTTGGATCTCAGAGTTTTCCAAGTCAATGTCACAAAATTTCCTAGTCGAAATCATCTATTACCATTGTCACATATGACTCTACAACAAATGATTTTATATGTACCACAAAACAATGGCGAAGCTGTGTAGTGGAATAGGGTGTCACATGACACCACATGATTTTTTTTCTAATTGCAATGTAAATATTGGTAGAATTATTAACATATTGGTTAATTTTGGCCATTTGACCCCGTTATATATAGGTTTTACACTCATAATTGATAATTTATATAAAATGACCCCATTATATATAGATTTTATATTTACATTCGCTTAATCATATGTTATTTCCAAAAATATTATATAATGACACCGATAAAACAAAATTCTAGCTTCGCCACTGGCACAAATTTTTTATGATAGACGATTTTACTTGTGAAGATCACAAGGAACAATATTAATTTTAACCTATATGATCACGACAAACAACTTTACTTGCACTAGACTAAAACTCGTTTGTAAACTTATCAATTTTGTCAATATTAATCTTGCAAAATTTGCATTTTTGAAATTCAACCTCCATGAAACATTCAATAAACCTCTGGATCAACTTTCTGATCAATAAGCAAGCTTTCACCCCTATAAATCATTTATGGAGCAAGAAAAGAATCAAAAAAAAAAAAAAAAAATGAAAAAACCCCAGTGGTGTTGAACTTTGGAGGTTTTGATGACTGAAAAAAATCATCAAATGGTTGACAAAAAAATAAAAAAAAATTCAAATATCCAATGGGTTAGGCTCATAAATTTCTATTGGGCTTAAATTAGGCCCAATACACATATTTATTTGTTCTTTGAATCTACTTTTCTCTCTTCTTCCTTCACTCTCCGTCGCTTTCTGGAAATTCGAAGTTGTAGCAAACCCAAGTTTTTCAATCGAAGTTTCTGGAGTTGAGAAGGAGAGCAGAAGAAATCAATGGAGGAAGAATCTAAGAATGGAAGCGCGAGTCCGGCTAAAGAATTGGCTGTGGTGGCGGCGGCGGCGCCTGAAGGAGACGAGGAAGAACCGATGGTCGGACCTGGACCTGCTCCACGTGGCAAACGCAAGCGTCCGCTTCAGTTTGAGCAAGCTTACCTTGATTCTCTTCCTTGTGCTAATATGTAAGCATCTCTTATGCTTCGAACTCTCTTTGCTCTTATGACTCAAGTTTTGGGGTTTAGGGTTTTATATGCTCTCGATTTAGGTTTCGCATAATTGGTACCGATTCTCATTAGCTAGATATCAATAAGATTGTAATTGAGAACACATTTGTGAGCATCCCTGGGATTTGTAAGCTTGACATTGGTGAATTGGTTGAAAAATGATTAGCAGGATAGTAAGCTCTTGTATATATTTTTCTTTCCTCAGGTATGAGAAAAGTTACATGCACCGGGATGTCGTTACGCATGTTGCTGTTTCAGCAGCTGATTTCTTTATAAGTGGAAGCATGGACGGTAATGTTTTAGATGTTTCTTAATTCATTCTGGTTTTGTTATGTCAAAGCATAAAATAATAGCTGCAAGCTACGATTAGATTACCGCGAAACTTGTGTATCCGTTAGTTGCGTTGACATAAGCATATTTTTTTTCATTCTCTAGGTCACTTGAAATTTTGGAAGAAAAAGGGTGTTGGTATTGAGTTTGCTAAGCATTTTCGCTCCCATCTCGGTCCAATTGAAGGTCTAGCGGTGAGTATTGGCAGTGATTTTCTGTAAGGGAGCTTTTATTCTTTTTTCAGTTCAAAATCCTGTCACGTCAAATGGAACTTTGAAGTCTCTGCATTTGCTTAATTATTGAAAGATTAGCTTTATTTTTTTCATGAAGAGAGCTGCTTTCGGGGGGAGTTATAGTTAGACTTCTTATAGGGTTTTCTACAATTTTTGTTTCTTGTTCTGTTATCAACCATGACTCGTTTCAGCAATGCAGGTTAGCATTGATGGTTTGCTTTGCTGTACAATCTCAAATGACCATGCTGTTAAAATATATGATGTTGTCAACTACGACATGATGGCCATGATCCGTTTGCCGTATATTCCTGGTGCTGTTGAGTGGGTCTACAAACAAGGGGACGTCAAAGCTAAACTTGCTGTTAGTGACCGAAACTCATCGTTTGTGCACATTTATGATCCACGTTCTGGTTCCAACGAACCCTTTGCTTCGAGAGAGGTTTGTTTCAATCTGTTTTTCATTTGTTGATACTTCTTGTCTCCTCATTTTTGCCAGAGCTAAACAATTGTTTTCATCTTTGTTTTCCTCATCAAATATGTCCAGATTCATATGAATCCAATTAAGGTCATGAAGTACAATCCCGTTTCTGACACAATGATCTCTGGTGACACAAAAGGAATCATTGAGTACTGGAGTCCATCTACGCTGCAGTTTCCTGAGGATGAGTATGTCATTGTCTCATTCCTTATTATACTTTTTTATTAGGGTAACAACTTATATAAACATATCTTAACATCTAGACTGTATCCCTTATAAATATGTTGATATAGTTAGATTTCTTATTGATGAGAATGACGTATAGAGAAGCCTGTAGGCCAAACACTTTAGTTGCCAAATTATTTCAATGTGTTTTGATCTGACCATCCTCAGAATTTGAGTTTGGTTGATGGACAACATGGACTGCTTCAATTTATGCTTCATAGGTTGACCCTTTGCTTGTTGTTGTAGGGTAAACTTCAAACTGAAGAGTGATACAAATCTCTTTGAAATTGTGAAGTGCAAAACAACAATCTCGGCTATTGAGGTACTTATGTGGCATTTAGTATCTTTGTTTTGGCTATTTTCCTTATGATGTTTATGCTTATAATGCATTTATTAGTAATTGATATGTCCGGTGAAAATCGTAATGCAAGCTTTGGTTTCTAAATTTAGTGAAATCATTTTCAGGTGAGTCCCGATGGTAAACAGTTTTCTGTTACATCTCCTGATCGTAGGATTCGCGTGTTCTGGTTTAGAACTGGTAAACTGAGGCGGGTGTATGATGAGTCACTTGAGGTAAGGTTACATATTCTATTTTCTGTTCCTTACATGTTGTTTTTCACTTTTCTCTTGATTAATTTTTCTATTCCACTGAAATTATTAGGTGGCCCAAGATCTGCAGAGGAGCGATGCTCCATTGTACAGGCTTGAAGCAATTGACTTTGGTAGAAGAATGGCAGTTGAGAAGGAATTTGAGAAAGCCGAGAGTGCTCCGCAGCCCAATGCAATTTTCGATGAAAGCTCTAATTTCCTTATATATGCCACTCTTCTTGGAATAAAGGTAAGAATCCCACTCTTGTATTTGACTTTACCATAAACTTGCATGCAATCTAGACATGATAAATATCCTTTCTTACATAAACATGATTCATTTTTTGAGCATAAAAACCGAAACATTTTCCTACTGGTTAGTCTTTACTTAAGTAACCAAGTTTTAAGGTGGTTACTTTTTTGCAACCATATGTTAAAGTGATTAAGGTCTCTACCAATATTGTGCATGCAGAGGGCAAGGAGATTGGAATTTTATGAAAACCCTCAATCTTATTGTATCGACAGAAGAGTCATTATATAAAAACTGACCAGTTTCTATAGTTTGATAATTTCAAAACTCTTCAGTGCATAATAAATGGAATCACAATAAGCAACTGACTGATTTCCATGTCTACCCTTTTGTTGCCTAGATAATAAATTTACATAGCAACACAGTTGCAAGGATCCTCGGAAAAGTGGAGAGTAATGAAAGGTATCTGAGAGTTGCATTGTATCAAGGTAATCAAGGAGGCAAGAAAGTTAGAAAAATTCCATCAGCTGCTGCAAATGTAAATGAAACCAAGGAGCCTTTAAGTGATCCGACTATCTTATGCTGCGCCTTCAAGAAACACAGAATCTATATGTTCAGGTTTTTGACCTCATCATGCTAAAATGACTCATGTTTCTGTTGTGAGACAGAAGTTTGCTTGTGCATCTCATCATGTATTTTACTATCAACAATCGGTTTTTGCAGTCGGAGGGAGCCGGAAGAACCTGAAGATACAAGCCAAGGGAGAGATGTGTTCAACGAGAAGCCTGCTGCTGATGAACTTATGGCTGCTTCGGATATTGGAAACTCAGCCACAACATCTCTTCCAGAGACTGTGGTATGTTCTTCATAGCCGACCATGTTTGCAATTATTTTACTAATCATTACGTAGTCTGTGACCTGAATCTTTACCACAGTAACTCTCTTTTTACCTTACCCTTTTTGTAATTTTATCCAGATCATGCATACGACGTTGGGTGATATGCACATAAAGCTTTACCCAGAAGAATGTCCCAAAACTGTGGAGAACTTCACCACACATTGTCGAAATGGCTATTACGATAACCATCTTTTCCATCGTGTAATCAGAGGATTCATGATACAAACTGGTGATCCTCTTGGGGATGGTACTGGAGGGCAGTCGATTTGGGGCAGGGAATTCGAGGACGAGTTTCACAAAAGGTAAATCATTTCTTACTGCCGTGCCTGCTTTGAGTATGGCTGTCATTTAGAATCAAATTGAATGTAAAATCATGCCTTTCTTTGGCCTGCAGTTTACGGCATGACAGACCGTTCACTGTGTCCATGGCAAATGCTGGTCCAAACACAAATGGGTCGCAGTTCTTCATCACAACAGTGGCTACACCGTGGCTAGACAACAAGCATACTGTTTTTGGAAGAGTTGTGAAGGGAATGGACGTCGTACAGGTATGTAAAAATAAAACAAAAAGAATGTTTTTCGATTTCGGTGGCGTAGTGTGACTTTGTGTCTAACCATAAAACCGAATGAACAGGGTATAGAGAAAGTGAAGACAGACAAGAACGATAGGCCTTACCAAGACGTTAAGATTCTTAATGTCACTGTTCCTAAATCTTAGCATCTTTGCTATTTGTTGTTTTCTCAAAGATAGTCGAACAAACCCCGTGATCGGTTTGGCCTTGCGATATAATCTGAGCTGGTAAGTCGATGAATCTGAACTCGGTGGATTGTCTGTGAGATGGATCGAACTGTGGGATATGTTTGTTGCATCATCTTAACATTGTATTTTTAATTTTGGTAAACAACTTTATGGACGTACTAAGTGAAGGAGACTTCAACTCTACTTCAATTTCTTGTAATCGTGATCTACTTTCGTCTAATTTATCAAGTCATAGAGAAACACAGAAGCATCATGTAAATCATTCGAAGAAAATACCAAAATAAGATAGATAATTTCAAGCAATATATATATATATATATAGAACCTTATTCTGAACCTTGTTTCACTGCAACAAGGTTTAGAAAATAAACCTCGTTGCACAAGAAGTTCTGATATAAAAGGAATTCTATTCAGAGATTCAAAATCTGAATTGGAATTCAAAGCCTGAAACATTATGCTTGTTATCAGTAGAGACATTATTATGGTTCTGAGGAAGTCTCTGAGCCATCTGAAGCAACTCCTCATACCTTTGTGCATCAAAGTTATCTTCCAAGCATACGACCAATGTCTCTAATGTCTTTGTGTGTCCTAGCACAAACTCAATGAACAAAGCGATGAATTTTGGCTCCGAAGAGGACGGTACGACTTCAAATGTCAGGCCACGAGGATCAGTGTAGGTATCACGTTCGTTCTCCTGTATTGTAGATCGGAATCATCTGTTTCATATCTTAGATTTAAACAAAGAAAATGAAGGACGATCTTTGCATTATTCTTACTTGTTGAGTATTTGTATATCGTATGTGAGACAGTGAATCTGTTATTGGAAGCCTACAATGTCTCGCATTTACTCAACCATATGTTTCATATGCGGTTAATCGACTCACATAGTTCATGCACGCTCTGACAATAGCTATTGGAATGCAGTAAAACGAGTTCTCCGATATTTTGAAGGGTACGTCAGATTATGAATTCTTTCACCGTGGCAGCACTTTGTCCGTCCATGTTTACTTTGATGGAGACTGAGCTAGAGATTTGAATTTATTTTTAATCTCTAAAGGTTATGTGGTATATCTTGGCAAAAATCCTATCTCTTGGTCTTCAAAGAAGCAAAAGAGTTTGCTAGTTCATCTACTGAAGCAAAATATAGTAGGTCAATGTCAAACACGTCTTCAAAAATTAAATGGATATGATCACTACATTTTTTTATGCAACCCCATATGGAGGCTCTTAAATTCCGATAAAACCAATTTTTTTTTTATATGGAATAGGTTATAAGTTGAATCTTCATCTTTCGTGACACCGAAGACATGATCGTTACATCTTTAGTTGAACAAATCCTGTGATCGTGGTCGTGATCGGTTTGGCCTTGCGTTAGATTTTGATATATGTTGGTTTGTTTGGGATAAATCCAACTATGGGATGTGTTTGTTGTGCCTGAGCTGTTGAGTTTGTTGCATCATCTTCTTGATACTATCCCTAAAAAATTAAATTTTAATTTTGTAAAACAACTTTATGGAAGTACTAGATGCAGAACTTCAAGTCAACCCAATACCTTTAACTTACATGGGTCTGGATAGCTGTATTTTGAGTTTTCCTAGTATGTGAGGTATGTATCAAATTAAGATAATCCAAGACATTACAGATATTATGATAATAGTAAGAGATGTAAACGACAAGCTTGTAATAGTTTTGTTTACCAAGGCATAGAGAAACACTGAAGCATCATGTAAATCATCCAAAGAAAAAGCCAAAATAAGACTGAAATATTCTTCAGGATTTCATATCTAAAGAGTGAAATATAACATCCAACAATCTTTGATAACAAGGAAATACAAGAGCACAAAAAGAGAGCAAAAACAAGATCCACTAATAACTGCATACAGTCAAATCTCCCGTGGCGAAAATCTTACTCGAAGAGACTGAATCCCATGTCCTGCATCAAAGTCGAGGAACATAAACCAAGCAGAGTCAGAACCAAACCAAAAATCAAAGAGCTATTTTTAGATCATAAACCAAATGTTAAGAATAGAGAAGGCACTTACATCATCAGACTCTTCTTTCTCTTCCTTCTTAGCTTCTTTCTTCTCTTCAGCAGCTGGAGCAGCGGGACCACCACCGCTCGATGCAGAGGCTGCAACAGCCACACCACCACCGCCTGATGGCACAGACGCCAACTTCTCCCTACCGCAAGCAATCAGCTCAGCGATGTCTTTACCCTTCACTTCTTTGAGAAGAAGCTCAATGCTCTCTGCATCAGCTTCAGCACCAACTACATAAAACAACACACAACACAATGAATTCACATTTCCTATACAAACAAGAACCAATCAGTAATACACAATGAAATTCCCTATTCGAATCAGAAGAACAAGGCCTTATAATCTCATCTCTTAATAAGTAATCTTAAGCTACTAACACAATGAATTCACATTTCGCAAAACAATTAATCTCTTCTCTTAACCAATAATCTGTACGAATCAACCTAATTAAAGCCAAAAATCAAGCTAATGCAAAACAAAAAAAGCTAATCATGATCTAGCAAACCATAATCGAATCTAAATCGGTGTTCCCAATAACACAATCTAACGATTCTAACTTCTACATTCATCATTTGTTTCAAAATTGACGAAACGAAGTCGAAACGCGAACTTACCAGCTCCGATAATATCCTTGATATTAGCGGCGGTAGGATTGGCGTTTCCGCCGAGAACGGCGAGGAGGAAAGCTGCGACAACCTTCATTTTTCTGCTTTAACACAAAGGCAAAAGGAGATCATGTTAGCAGAAATGAAATAAAACGCAAGATGTAGAGACGACGAAAGAAAATTACCAAGAGATTGAGTAGGAAGCTTAAAAGCTTTTGCTTCGAGTGTATTGGAGAAAAAGCGGAAATGGAGGCAGAGGCAGAAGTTGAGGAAGAAGAAGACTTATATAGATAGGGTTAAGCTAGGGTTTCTTTTCTTTTGGCAGTTTCATCGTAACATCGTGGCCGTTCATTTTTTTATGTTTCCGGGTTTGCCTCAGTTTTTGGTTGGTTTTGTAAAAATTGGCCGCCGGTTCACCCCGTTCAATTATGAACCGGATCAATTATTTAAGCACCATGCCCCAATTTTTTTTGGAATTATAAACATACCACATTTTAGAATATTTAAAAAAAATATTTTATCTTCAAAAATTTATTCCAAATATGTCACATTTTATAGATAAAAACAAAATCATTAACTTTTTTTTCTCTCTCTTCAACGAAAGAATTAAAACTCAAACCCTAAACCCTACCCCAAAAACTATACGCTAAATTATGAGAAATAAGCAAATTTTAGCACCTTTAATTTTGGCAATTTTAGCACCCATGTTAGAGAAATAAGCAACTCATATTAATATTAAAATATTTTATTAGTCCACTAGCAACCCTTTAACACCCATGGATAATCATGCTCTTATAGACTTTTACATGTCTGAGTTCGGATACCGGATATACAGTTCCTAGTCCGCTCCGGGTTTGGGTATTCGGGTCTGGATAGGTACTTTGCACTCGAGTACCAGCATCTAGCTCTACTGACTCTAGATAGGCCACTGGCATGACCGCTCAATCTGTTATGTTGCGTTCTGACTCTTCGTACTATAGGTAGAATCTGCTCTCAATAGGCTTCTGAGTGAATCTGGTCCATGGTGGAACATGACGGGGTTACATGAATTAGTATAAACTGGGCTTATGACCTAACGAGATCTCAGATCGGTGGAGTTTGGTCCGCCTTTATAACAGTGACCCCACAATGATACGTGGCCACAAGGATACGCCGATTCCAAAGGGGATTATTTTCTTCCAAACAACATGTACTCACAAAAGTTATATGACCAAATTTGTTCACATCTTTGCATAGTCAAATGAACCAACAATTAGATTGTTAGAGAATGATACATACTTGAGAAATATATATCATCTTTATTGGAATTTCGATTTAAGAAAAACATTCTACTAGAAAAACAGAACATATGTGTTTTTGATACAAGAACGCCGTACAAATAAAATATACTTTACCATCATGAAAAGATTTATTCGTGATACATGAGAGAATCAATGAAATGTGTATGTGGTATTATTTTTTAAGAACGTGAGTGATGAGGCCAGGAATATGTATATTTGTGAGATAATCTCCCCAATGAATGCCTTTTGGGTCAAAATCGAACATTGGTCCTTGTGAATTTTTACTCTCCTCTTCCTTCAGGGTGGCACATAAAGTCTCAGTATTTCTATCGTCGAATCTGAGAAAAAAAAAAAAAATGATTATTATGTACATATTTAAGGTTTGTTTATATGAAAGGGTTAAATTTCACAGCAGAAAACTAAAAATTTCAAGTTGATACGTACATGCCCTTAAAGAGTACGTAAGGCTCGTAAAGCTCTACCAATCTCATCACCAAGTTGATTTTGTGGTTCTTCTCTCCGTATTTACCTCCTTTTCTCCAAGGATATATTATATCAATTAATCTTAATAACTAAATGAAAAAAAAACAATATGTAAGTCAAGCATTGTATTAGAGTCATATACATATCAATATATTAATCCATGCATGTACGTACCTGTAAAGGTAGTTTGTAACGAAGGGTCATGTAGATCCTGAACAAAGCCATGGTTGATATGAATCTCACTTTTGAGACGGTTATGAGTGAGCCATTGCGACTACGCAGAGGGTTTTTCGTGAAGTAACGAACTGAAATCTCATGTATCTCTCCAAACGTAACAGGGTTCTGGTGTGATGAACCGACATGGTACACCATATGAACCCCTGAACCTCCAACATGCGTAGCTGCAGCCGTGATCATTGCGTTTGCCACCATATCTACTGGGATCTGTCACCATATTTTTTCATATCGTATCAAAAGAAATATTAAAATCTAGAATCAGCTATCTAAGTTTCGTGAATAACAGATCTTAAGATCCATCAATTAGGAACAAATCGAGCTCAACAATTTACCATATCGCAGACCGAATTTACATCGACAAGAAAACACTCAAGCACTCCTTTTCCGTATGCGATAATCACGCTGTCTACGGTTCTACACACAAAAATGATTAATGTGAATAATTTTAATTCGTTAAGATAAAATAGTCTACTTTGGTAGAAGTTCTACTTTAACTCTTAAAATCAAAATTAAGAATCCTAAACGATAAAAATATCACCTTAACCCTTCGATCCAACCAGGAAATGGTTCGGAAAAAGTACTTGTGATCATCGTGGGACGGATGATGACGAGAGGAAGATTTTCTTTATGGTTACTAAGAAGCATCTCTCCCATTGATTTGGTGAAAACATATGTGTTTGGCCATCCATGAATTTTTGCCCTATTCATCAGCACGCATACATATATATACCAAATTATATTTTGATCCATTCTAATAATTATAATCTAAGATATTTTTAATCATCAACATCATCTCACCTTTCCATTCCAAGTTCTTTCATGGAGATATTAATCTCTTCTTCTGAACAATTTTGTTCATTTAGTTCTTTCAATCTTTGTTTCATGAGCTCCCTTTCAAGGTTTATATCCAATTGAAGACCATTCTTGTTATGAATGTCTTCCATGGCAAATGGTTTTTCACGTAAGAGACCCGGCTTTTTTCCGCAAACATAAGCTAGCGAAAAGTAGAATACTATAAGTTTCAAGAACAATATCATAGAAGATAGACAAAAGCACTAAAAAGATTTAAATAATTTTTGTATAGCTAGAAAAAGACTCACCAGTTGAGACATGGAGAAGCAATTGAGCTTTAACACATCTTTTGGCAAAGTTAAGGACATTGAGAGCTCCAAATGTGTTGATTCCAAGCCCAGCATCATATCTTTTTCATATGTAAAATAAAACATCATCATTTTTTAGCTTATAGAAAATAAATTATGTATGAAAAATCCTATAGAATTAAAAAAAAAATACAACTGTCTTGTATAAATGTCTTCGAGCTAGAACCTTTCGTCAAAGTCGGTTGTGGCTGCAACATTAACAACAATATCGATTTCATTTTGCATACGTTCTCTAAGATTGGAGTCCTTCACGCCCAAATTATCCATCGAGATATCACCTGCGACCGGGACAACTTTTTCTGATAACAATGTATTCAAATTCTCATCGCCAAGATTCTTTCTCAACACCTTAAAGAGATTTTTCTCAAAAACCTGTTATGTATATAATGCAGCAAAATCAGATTAATCAAAACCAATCTTAAATTCTCTCTCAACCTTATAAAGATTTATTCGTTCGGCACGTTATATAGCGAATTATATTTGGTTGGTATAAACCTCTGTTTAAAAAAAAAAAAAAAGTATAAACCTCTGTTCGTAAGCGTTTCGTCGCTGCTTTGTTATTGGATGCTCTCACCACAAGGTACAGCTTCTTCACGTTTGGTTGAATTCTCAGAATTTTCTCCACAAAAACTAAGAAATATCAATGATAATAAATTTTAATCCGATTAGGTGGTAATAGTGAGCTACTACAATAAAATATTTTAGGGACCCCACGATATGAAATAGTTATTTAGAAAGTAACTATACACCGTAATTATATACGTATGATACTACCATTGAGTATTATTTCTTTTTCATTTTAAAAGTTAAAAGAAAAAAAAAATCATATTAAATAGTTATATAGTATAAGCTAACTACATATCTTAAGGAAAAATTGTTCTAAAATGAAAGTGACCTTGACATTAATCAAGGTTTTGACGAAATAATATATTTGTCAATCTTATTTCGAAAATTTTGCCCAAAGCACAAGCTAAGTCATTAGTCAGTTTAACGAATCTAGAACAATACTTAGACCTAAATTGACTGGAATTAATTACCCAAAATCAAGCGGAAAAATTAAAGAACGTACCCTTGGCAAGGAAACCGGTAGCACCGGTGACAAGAATCGTCTTGTTTTGAAGAAATTGAACACAACTAATTTCCATTGTTTGGGACTCGGAAGAATTGACAAACAAGTCTTTGTGGCAAAAAAAACCTTTAGAGGGTAAGAATATTTATAGTAGCAAATGGAATAGTGCAGAAGTCTATAATAACCTCTAATAATCCATGTTTTACTAGAAAAATAGTTAAAAGGAGAAATAAGTCAAACCAAACTTGTGTGCAATGTCTTTTAACGTTTAGGGTATATATGAGATGCATTAAAGAATTTGGCTAAAGTTTTGGGAGAGATCTTTATTTTATTATCAAAAATTAAAAATTGTGTAACGAGTTCAAAACAATTCCATCGCAGGGAAAACAAATCAGAGAAATTGAGATTAAGAATGCATTTTCTAAAGCTTTACATCTTTTAGTAAATTATTGAAGTGTGTCATATGAAGATTTTTTTTTTCTTCTAGAAATCAAATATATATAGTTGATAATAAATGGGATAACTAAGAAGGCAGCTTCGAAAGAAAGGTTCTTCATAGCCGCCTGACGTTTATTTGTACGACTGGTATTATGTCGACCCAACGACTATTTTTGCATGCCGTATGTTGTGAGGAAGCATGAAAATTTTGGGTAACTTGTTTGGACACAATCAAATTGTTTTGCTACAAAATTTTTTTAATCATAGATAAATCAACAACTAACATATGCATCTTTTTTGTTTTCATCTTCATTTCGTTTAAACGATAAAAGTTTGATTAGACATACACAAAAATTGGGGCCGAAGTAAATCAGACTACAAAACAACATTTGAACAAGCTAAAGAGTCATTCCTTCTGAAACAACATGTGCGTCTTATATAATGTATTAAATTTCTGTTAGGATATTGTTCAATCATCGACTATTTTTGATGTTCCAAACGGAGTATTTAGTACTGGAAAGATTAAGGGTTCGATATTTTTAGTTTTTCGATTTTGTCATCGATCTATTATGGATTAAAAGAAAGAAACACTCGAAACGAATTTCGTTCAAAATCAAAAGGAGATCTGTGTTGACAATATATCTATGGACCGTACATAACTAGGTATTCGATTTTTACTCATAACATTTTCAATTTCACTTGTTGAGTGAAATATTGAAATAATTTAGCTCCATAAAAAATCTGGTGAATAGAGTATTGAACAACTACAATCATCTTAGTGGATTAGTTATGTTTTGGTCCAGAATCTCATTGTTACAAATAAAAAACAAGCGAATGAATTATACTTTGTGTGATTTTAACAAATACGATATTGGTATAATATTATGGCACACATGAATCGATAAATTTCACATATGACATAAAATACATGTATATACATAATAGACCAACAAATACTTAGAAGCTGATGGATGTGTACTTGTTGTTTGCCTTAAGAATTAAATAATAATTTCCATTTGATTTTTCTAATGAATGTAGGTAGATCTACAAATTGCAGATATTTATGGATCAACAATATGAGTTAATATATAATGTTATATATAAAAATACATGTGTTTGCGCATCAGTGTATATACGTGGGTATGTTAGCTAAAGGACTTTTGTATTGATACGACAGTGTTTTGTGTCTTTTATCCAGCTGTGAAAAATTAGGCGGCTTCTAACACCTTATCGTACCAAATAACGCTCCATTTTTTTCTTGTATATTTCATTTCCCTCATTTTGTAAAAACGTAAATTGTATAATCTTATATATAATAGCAAACCCAAACAAATGAATATTTTTTTAAGGTTTTAGGAGATTATTTATAGTGTGGTTTTAAGAGTTGTGACTTTTCATTTGGGTTGCGACTTTTAATAATGTTGTGTCTTTTCATTTGGATTGCAACTTTTCGGAAAATAACCGTTTAGTAGTTAATTTGTAAAGTTACATCTTTTCATTATGATTGATTTGTCAAGATGTGAGAATAAAATAACCATTTTATGGTTACTTTTAATCATTTGAGCTGAACTTGTTAAAAAACCGTCTAGATCATTAGAGTTGCAACTTTTTATATAAAAAAACCGTTACGTAGTTATTTTGGAGAGTTTGGTCTTTTTATTATGATTTATTTGGATTGCGACTTATCGTTAAGAAACCATTTAGCAGTTGTTTTGGAAAGTTTGCGTCTTTTCATTATGACTGTCTCGTCAAGAGTTACAAAAAGGATAACCGTTTTATGGTTATTCTTCGGATTGTGATTTTTTTGCAAAAAATTATTTAGTAGTTATTTTTAAAAGTTGTGTCTTTTCATTCTTCATGTCTACAAACTGAAAAAATAATTTTTTAAATGGTGACTTTTCATTAGAATAAAATAACTACCTATTAATTGAAAAGTTACAACTCTTTAAATAGTGCATTTTCATTAAAATAACTCTTTTTTCATTTGGATTGCAACTTTTCGTAAGGTCGGTTAGTAGTTGATTTGTTACTAATTATAATAATAAAAAAAAACATTAAGCCCATATGTTTTCAGTCATGGGAAGTCAAGAAGGAAATCATAAAACGGAAGGATAGAGGATTTCACAACGGATCAGACACCGGGGCACTCCTGAAAATTACTTTTGTTACTTTAATCGTTTTTTGAAGCAAAGTTTATTTGCTTTTACTTACCACATGCAAATGTTAAATAATATCAACCTTATCGATGAAAACTGAACATTTTTGAGAATTTAACTCACGCCTTATTGAAAAGCAAGTAAATTTTACCTTGCCTGAGTTGATGATACGGAAACCCGGGTTGTGCGCCATGCTCCTCGTGAATTTGTTTTATGTGACCACTTAATCTACCGCCTGATTCCTTCCCAAACAGCATGAACACACCGTTGGGGATGGAGACATGTGGATTTACTTGTTAAGTTATTTAAATCATTGCAGATCATGCATAAGTACATATAATAACAATTTATGATATCTTTTTCTGCAAACAACATACATTATACGGGTTTGAATCCGGTGAATAATGCAATACGACACTATATCACAAATCACTAGGCTAGATGTGTTGGTCACTACATACTTTCATTTGATGGATACACACGTGCCCGGCTCAATTCAACTTAGGCCTCAATGCCAAAAAATGTTTTAAAGCCTTTATTTATAAAAAAAACAAAAAATGTATTAATTTATGTATATTTCTAACTAAAAATACGTTTTGAGCCCTTAATTTGGGCCAATTTTTTTAAAAAACTGCATGCACCTTGTGCAATTGCATGGGCCGCATAGCCCAAGAATCGGGTCTAGATACACAACAACTCTGAACATACTATTTTAAAGAGTTCACACATGTTTGATTCGATTTCTTAAATTCGAACTATCTGAATTTGTTAAAACAAAACAAATAGAACGTGTCCAAACGAAATCTATACTTATTTCACTTTCGATTTGGTAAGGTTAATTTCCAAGTCAGTTCGGAGTCTTAGTTTATATTTGGTTAGTTGTCATTCTTCTTAGAGGTTGCCGGTTGGAATGTTTTCGTACAGTCTTAAAATTTGCTCGTGGAAAACATATGAAAACATTCCCACCGATTAACAAATAAAAATCCAAACAAGTCTAAAGTTGACGTGGGATATATATGTGTGTTCACGCTAGGGATGGGCATCTTCACCGAAACCAAACCGACCCAACCGAATCTAAACCGACTCAAAGTTTACATGTAAACCATTTGGTTGATTTTTTCTCAACCCAAACGGTTCGGTTCAAAACAAAACCGAATTAGTAATCCAATGTGTTTTTCAGTTTTTTTTAATACTTAATTATATTTAATCATATCAAAGATGTTTCTAAAAATACAGATTCACTTTTGATTTTGTTTTTTTTAATAATATAAACGATTTATATGTTGAGATTTTATAGTTTGTTTCTATTTCCCACGATGTGATACTTAGGTCTATACTTTGGATAACAAAAATTATATATTTATTGGCTATATTTTTTTTTTTATGAATTTGGATAACTGAATTATAACTGAACCAATGTATAATCAAACCGAATCAAACTAACTTCGGTTGAGTTTGGTTAGAATTTTATTCAACCCAAACTAACCGAACCGAACCAAACCCAAACCGAACCCAAATATAAACCGAAATGCCCACCCTTAGTTCACACCACTCCATAAGGGTCACGTCTTGATAAGGACAATTCCCTAAAACCACACTTAAAATCAGTGTTATTGAATCCATATTTGTTTGATGGATTCTAAAATACAATAAAAGCAACTGTTATTCAATGCATGCTTGATTTTAGGAGATTTTAGTTTTAATGGATTTTAATGGATTTTTACCCCTAAAACATGAAGAAAACAAATACCTATCTTTTGGTCGACCAAAAAAAAAAAAAAAAAAAACCTATCTTTTACTCCTTCTTTTGCTGGATTTACAAATACGTGAGGAACATAATAAAATCAATTCAATTATCTTCTCTCCTCTCCATCACATAAAGTATCCATCAATGACATCTTCAAGTGTTGAAACTTGACATGAAGTGAAACTTTGACTAAAGAGGGGAAGAAGATGAAGGACATGATTTCAAATTCTTCATATGAAAAAGACGAAACGAAGGATCCCGTTAAAACCTTCGTCTTTTATCTATGCAATTCATGTTCCAAGAAGAACCACCGTCTCATTGTTTTTTAGCAACAATTTTGGTTTCCCTTGGCAATATATGGACAATTTTAGACCCAATCGATTGCTCTTCGGAAAAAATTATCGATCTGATTGGGATGAGATGAAGATGGCAGAGGAATCGTTGTGTTCATGAAGATCAGAGAGGTTTTTTCTTGTGTTGATGGCAAAACTCCAATTCTTTTATTATTTATTATTTTTCTAGAAATCTAATGATTTTTAAAAACAATAAAATCCACAATATTCGGCAGAGTGAAATACAGAAAAATCCACAAAATTAGTAGTGAATTCATCAAAATCCTTCAAAACAATACTTAACGCAAATACATTCAAACCACCTAACATTACAAATCCAATAACACCCCGTAAATAAAGAGTGTGTTGAAGGCTTGGTAGGAGGTGTGATTGAGAAACCTAGTGAAACTTTGCCAAATTCTCGAGCCCCCATTGCTGCCGTGTATGATAGTCGCCGTCGTGTTGCCGCCGTGAGTAGAGAGTTGCCGATTGTCGAGTATGAGAAGAATAGAGTTTCAGTCGGAGAAGGAGAGAGAGAGGAGGAAATCCGATCATAATGAAGAGGAAGTGAAGCCATCCTTGTGGGAAGCGAATCACGTCCGTCACCGTCGCCGTTGAACCGTTGCTAGGGTTTCGGAAAACCATAGCCGTCGTCTTTGTTACTTGTTGTGCAAGGTAACGCCCGAAACCCTAGTTTCGGTATATGGGAAACCGAATCGGAGCGTTTGGAGGAAACCCTATATGGTTTGGTTTGGGTTAACCGAATGATTTGGTTGTGCGTAGTATATCTTGCTAGGTTGTTTAGGGATCGAGGAACTTTTACCTAGTTGCCTGAACTTGTTAGATTGACGTAGAGCTGTCAAACATGCCGTTGTTCTGCGGGCCTGACCCATATAGACCCGTCACGGTGCAGGTTTGAACACTATTTTTTAAGCCCACTTAAAAGTGAGCCTTGCGGGCTAATTGATACGGGTCAAATTCACCTTCGAACCACTCTCTCAAATTAAGAGATCATAGTAGTATTTAGGGATCGAATCCACAGGGAATTGAATACACAATCAATCTCAGTATTCAAATTATGCTAAGTAGAAAGATGCAAACGTAATCGCAATTTATAAAACGAGTAAACAAAGGATGGTTTAATTTCAAGTTCTCAAAGAGACGAAAGCTAGGCCATGGAAATTTATTCAGGTAATGAATCGAAATCAAAGATATAACAACTGTCGAAGTTCAATTAAGCACCGTTCTAGAACTCAAACACGAGAGTATAGCCAATTAACTTCCGTTACAAAGGCTATCTATCTTTAAATCCTCAAATTCCAAATTCCTTTGCGAATTTATCGAATCTAAACAAGCAATTAGTACAAGTTCGATTTGTTCACAAAATCCCTAAGCCAAATTCCTTTGCAAATAGGTAATTTTGCTCATCTAGACTAGTTCAAATTGTCAATAACACTTCCATGTATATTGAGTCAATATAAGATCAAGATTCTAGGTGATCAAGCTAGATTCTAGCATTAGAAACAATTTAAATGAAGAACTAACGGATAAACCTCAACAGATCTGCGATCTTAAAGATTTCTCATCAAAACCCAAGAAATCCCCAAAACCTAACAAGTGATTTACTCAGAAATATATGATGAAATCATAATAACTGAATAGAATTGCATAAAAGAGTAAGAGTAGAAGATACAAAAGGGTTTGTAGTCACTAGATGTCAAGAACATGTTGGTCTCCCTCAAAAGCTCTTCAAAATCTCTTTTTCTCTAAGTCTCCACGAAAAACCAGATTTTTTGTAGGGACAACTAAAGTAACCTATTTATACAAGTGCCAAAATTAGGTCTAAAAACAGATATTTTGCTTCTGCAGACCTCGTGTCGATCGACATAGTAGTAGCCTGTCGATCGACACGAGACTCTCTGCCTTAACATCCTCTGCTTTTTAAAATACCCTGTCAATCAACATGATTCTCTTTTAAATCCTAGTCGATCGACAGGTAATGCTGTTCGATTCCACTTCGATCTTTTCAGCTCCAAAATCCTCCAAATGTTTCCATTAAGCTCCAAAAGACCATTTTCCTGCAAAACACTATAAAAGACACACAAATACTATACAAAACCGACTTATATCATGGTTAAAAACGGGTAAAAACCATGATATATCAAACTCCCCCAGACTTAGCATTTGCTTGGCCTCAAGCAAAACATAAACCAAGAATGTGAAAGAGGTTTGAAAACACAGAACATACCTTCCCTTGATGCAGCGAATTGACCTTTCCAGTTAGTGAACCACATGATTCAGAACCAACCAAAACCAGACCACCATGTACTTCTCCGCAGACATTATCGGCCTTCCAAATTCATCGCCCACTTCTCAGCATAAACCGTTAGTTTTCATCGCTTGGTCGTTGTAGTATAGTGGTAAGTATTTCCGCCTGTCACGCGGGTGACCCGGGTTCGATCGCCTGCAACGGCGCCAAAATTTGATTCGGGTCAAATTCACCCTCGAACCACTCTCTTAAATTAAGAGATCATAGTAGTATTTAGGGATCGAATCCACAGGGAATTGAATACACAATCAATCTCAGTATTCAAATTATGCTAAGTAGAAAGATGCAAACGTAATCGCAATTTATAAAACGAGTAAACAAAGGATGATTTAATTTCAAGTTCTCAAAGAGACGAAAGCTAGGCCATGGAGATTTATTCAGGTAATGAATCGAAATCAAAGATAAAACAACTGTCGAGGTTCAATTAAGCACCGTTCTAGAACTCAAACACGAGAGTATAGCCAATTAACTTCCGTTACAAAGGCTATCTATCTTTAAATCCTCAAATTCCAAATTCCTTTGCGAATTTATCGAATCTAAACAAGCAATTAGTACAAGTTCGATTTGTTCACAAAATCCCTAAGCCAAATTCCTTTGCAAATAGGTAATTTTGCTCATCTAGACTAGTTCAAATTGTCAATAACACTTCCATGTATATTGAGTCAATATAAGATCAAGATTCTAGGTGATCAAGCTAGATTCTAGCATTAGAAACAGTTTAAATGAAGAACTAACGGATAAACCTCAACAGATCTGCGATCTTAAAGATTTCTCATCAAAACCCAAGAAATCCCCAAAACCTAACAAGTGATTTACTCAGAAATAGATGATGAAATCATAATAACTGAATAGAATTGCATAAAAGAGTAAGAGTAGAAGATACAAAAGGGTTTGTAGTCACTAGATGTCAAGAACATGTGGGTCTCCCTCAAAAGCTCTTCAAAATCTCTTTTTCTCTAAGTCTCCACGAAAAACCAGATTTTTTGTAGGGACAACTAAAGTAACCTATTTATACAAGTGCCAAAATTAGGTCTAAAAACAGATATTTTGCTTCTGCAGACCTCGTGTCGATCGACATAGTAGTAGCCTGTCGATCGACACGAGACTCTCTGCCTTAACATCCTCTACTTTTTAAAATACCCTGTCGATCAACATGATTCTCTTTTAAATCCTAGATCGACAGGTAATGCTGTTCGATTCCACTTCGATCTTTTCAGCTCCAAAATCCTCCAAATGTTCATTAAGCTCCAAAAGACCATTTTCCTGCAAAACACTATAAAAGACACACAAATACCAAAAATACTATACAAAACCGACTTATATCATGGTTAAAAACGGGTAAAAACCATGATATATCACTAATCCATTAAGGCTCGCAGGTTAAACAGATATATCTGTTACAGATTTGCGGATTTGTGGGTAATCCGCCAAATATAAATCAGAATATAATTGTAAACCTTTGGTCTTAGGTAGAAGGTTTCAAAATACTACATAAGTTTTTAATAAAACCTTAGTGTCGTTCTTTATGTGTCTTTTCTACAAAGAAACTCAAGAATCTTCACTCATAAACTAAAAGTCATGACATAATCAAAAAATTCAGAAGGAGAGTTAGCCATATCTAACAAAAGTAATGTTGTTGTTAGTGGGAAATCTAGTTTGGAAACTTATCTAGATGAACCGCCATTAGACGTAAGGAGTTACGAGAGTTTGGATACTTTGAAATATTGGAAAGATAACTCTGAAAAATATGGAGAATTAACTTCCATGGCTCGTGATCTTCTCAACATTCCTATCACAACAGTAGCTTTTGAATCATCTTTCAGTATTAGATCTTGGGTTTGGAACAAGTATAGAAATTGCTTACTTCCGAAAAACGTACAACCATTAATATGCGCTCGCAATTGGTTAAAGGGGTTTAAAGCATATGAAAATGGTAAATACTAAACACATTTTTTCATAGACTTTTATTGTCAATGAATTACACAATCTTATTGAGAATACTAATACATAGCTTTATGTCATATATGTATGTAGCGGAGTGTGAGGAATTTGTCGGTGAAGATGATACACTACCTTCTTTCCAGTCCATTGTTGATGGCGAAGACTAAAATTTATCAAGAAACATGTTTCACTTTCAGTTTGGTTTTGAGTATATGTTCTAAGACTACTTATATTTTAGTAACTATGGTTTAAGACATTTTGACTATGTTGCTCTCTTTGTTTCATAACTTTTCGATTTTTAAATCTTCTTAAACTTTGTTCTTCTTTGTTTGAATTTTGCTTTTTCTCTTAGTTTTTATGCTTTTATTTTTGAAATTCTACACAAATTTGATGAGTTAAGATTCATAACTTATAAAAATACATAAATTTGGCATATTAACGTTTTTATCTGCGGGCCAACCCGCTAATCCATTAAATAATGCGGGGTGGACTTGGACATATAATTCACATCTGCGGTCTTAGCGGGCCGGCCCCCACTACAAGAAAACATAACATGAGTGACTACTTTTTGTGACTATTTTTTTAGTCACAAATTTTTGCGACTCTTTTGCGACCGTTTTGAGACACTTTTGCGACTAGCAAATATACAGTCGCATATTTACGACCAAAAATATTAGTCGTTTAATAGTCCTTAATTAGCAACTAAATTAGGACGAATATAAAAACAGTCACAAATTTGAGACTGTTTTCCAACTCCATTTTTAGTCAATAAGTGTAGTCACAAAATAGTCCCAAAATTGTCCCAAAAGTACGACCAATTTGCTACTGAGTGTTGACTGATTTGTATGATTTATGAAAATTCATCAAAAAATCACTATAAATATTTTTGTTTTAAGCTTCAATGTAAATTCAACTGCTACTTATTCTAATATATTATCTACTAATGCATTTTTTTTACCTAACAAATATTATAATCTTCAACTTTTCTAATATTTGTATCTTTCATAACAATTGCACTTATATTACATATGTGTTTGCAATTTAATGAGTGTTAAAGAGTTTAATTTTTCAAACTTTACTTGATTAGTATTATTCAACACTATATAATGAAACATAGACTTAAGAAATATAATCAAAGTTATTGATTAAGCATGTGTACCAATTTTAAGGGTTTAAATGTTTAGGGTTTAGGGTATAGATTGTGACTAACAAATTAGTGTCATAAAACAGTCACAAATTTGTGACTACTTTGTGACATTTTTATTTTTTCACAAATTAAATTTTAAAATAATTCGGGTTTGTTGTAAAATTATTTGGGTTTTTGGGCGGGAATTTATCCCTCCAAAAAATTTGTTGCAACTAATTAGAGACTATTTACATACTCTAGTAAAAAAAAAAACTAAGTCTAAATTTTCTAATTCCCAAATCAGTTCACAAACCCTAGGTTTTTATTTCTCTCTAGATCTCATCTGATTCAACTAATCTCTCTCTCTCTCTCTCTCTCTCTCTCTCTCTCTCTCTCTCTCTCTCTCTCTCTCTCTCTCGATTTCATTTTTGCAAGTTGTTCATCTCTCAGTCTCTTTTTGGAGTTGGGTCTGAATCTTCAGCTCTCTCTCTCTCTCTCTCTCTCTCTCTCTCTCTCTCTCTCTCTCGGGTTCCTTCCTACGACATGTTCATCTCTCTATCTCTCTCGATTTCCTTCCTAAAATTGACAAAGACATGGCTGAATCAAAAGGAAAATCCACTAGAGGTCGAGGTGATAAGTCTTTCGGTGGGAGTAAACCAACGGTAGAGAGGGTTCACCCGCAAGCGCAGTTTCAGGAGATAACGGTGGAGAGGGTTTGAACTCAGGCTCAGTTGCATGAACCAACAACAGACGGAGTACCATCTCTTTAAAACCATCTCTCTTCACTCCCTAATCGTCTTCGTTACTCAAAGGTAAATCTCAAAATTTTGTCTCCAACCTCTGAAAACACAGTGTTGAATTAAAGGAACCCAATAGAAAAGAGACTTTTTTTTATTTTTCGTTTGTGGGTTTCTTTTTAGACAGGAAGAGAGAGAAGAGACTAGTCCATTGAGAAGAGTGGTTTTGTCATTAGGAGAAGAAGTTTCAAAGAGAAGTCCATTTCCACTTGTCTCTGTTACCCTCTTTTCTGTTGATAATGCTCTTGTTTATAAGGTAATTCCTTTTAATTGTTTTCTGTAATCTGTAAACATAGTAAAAAATGACTTATACATATTGTGGTGGTACACAATTGGTGAATTATAAAGTTAGGGAAGTGATGATCAAATTCCTAGGTAAAGTTATGTTATTTATAGAAATGTTTTTCAGCCAATGTGAATTTAAAACCATTGAAATGTAAAGGTTGGAACTTTCTTTAATGTAACCGAAATGAAAAAGTTGGAAACAATATTCCATGTAGTTTCACTAGAAATCTTAACGGTTTGAGGTGATTGTCGCAATAATCGTAAAGGCAAAAATTAAAGATTGAAGTGTAAACATCAAGATTGGATCTCAAATGAGAGAAAATGACCTTGTTGGCTCATTTGTTCCTCTTGTAAAGGTAAGATAATGAAACAGAAATTACGTCTTTTTGTTAATTCACTCCATTTTTTACAATCAAGGCATATTTATTTGTTATTTTCTCTATCTTGCATTAACCTTTTACTTGTTAGAATCGGGAAGTTGTTGGAACCTGCAGACTGTGTTGCATGCATTTTACTTGTTATTGTTAATTTCTCTCAGGTGAATGACCTTTGTTTTTTTTATTAAATGTCGCCTTTAGATCATATATATATTTTTATCTTTGTTATTGCTTTGGTAGTTTCCATCAGTAAAAGTTTGCAATACTGATAGTCTTTTGGTGCTATATGGTCTGTTTTCTGAGAGCAGGATAAATCTTGGAGGGTGAGCTCTACATGTTGCTAATCAACTATATGAACTTTGTGAGGCAGTCGACCCTAATAGCACAAGGTATGTGCCTTATGACACAGTGGGTTTCTTTTGTCCTCCTTGCTAGAAATATGCTTTCTTTTTTGTGAAACAATTTTGTGACCAGCAAGCACGTATACGTCTAAGTGCGTTTGTTGGAAGTTTTCTTTGTTATAGCTTTATTCATGTATCTTATTATTTTTGCACCAAATTTATGTTGTTATATCTCTAGGGCGAATTTGGTTCCAGCATATGTGAGATTGCTACGGACAATGAAGCTGAAGTGTCTGGCATATTCTGATTCAATTCTACTCAACATGTCAACTTTGCTCTAGCTTCATTAATAATAGGAATGACTCGTATTCTTGGGAAAGTATGAACTTGAGATAGCCAACATCTTAACATCTTTGCATCTTGTATCTATTTTGTTTTTTTTATTCAAAGTTCACAACAAACTGGATGGAAAAACTGATGTTATATAAGATATGGATCTTATATTGGATGTATCTTTTTGTGTTAATAGTTTTACATTCCTTTCTTTGGTTTCAATTTTCGCTTTTCAATCTGAAATATATGCAGAAATAATTTTGTTTCAAAAAAAGTTGCTAATAAGCGACGGTTTTGAGTGTTGATTAGCCTCTAACTTTTCAGTCTTAAAAATGTCACAAATCTATGCATATAAAGGTAGTTACAAATTAGTCTCAGAAATATGACTACCACGATCTGTCAAAAGGTAGTCAGAAATTAATGACTACAAAATGTTGTCTTAAAATAGTCGCTTATGTATGACGAAATTTGATAGTCACAATTCAGTCCCAAAAGAGCGACTATTTTGCAACTATTATATTTTGCGACGAACATTTAGCGACCGTATTTTTTAGTCGCAAATCAGTCGCTTATTGCAGTTTTGTGACTATTTTGTGACTCTTTTGGGAGTCACTCATAGTATGTTTTCTTGTAGTGCTGCTTCAAGCCGCAGCAACAAAATTATCTTCCTCGGGTGGCCCGTTTGGGTGCGGGTTGGCCCGTTTGACAGCTCTAGGTTGACGTGTCACAAGTTAGGGGACTGTGACAATTGATTGTCGGGACTATCGGTTAGACTCACTGATAGCATTTGGAATATATTGTATTGCTATTGAGGTATTGGATCCTCGCTTATGGACTAAACGTGGATTGAGAGATCCATGAGTTTATCTATTTAGGTGTTGGATCCTCAAATATATTATCGGATATAGTGTCGGATGCACTAAAGGTGGCTCTAGGCTTACCGGAGGTGTAAATGGATTGATTGTTGAATGGGGAAGTACCCCGTATGTATGTAACCTCGGTATAACTATCTCTAGTCATATTATACTGTATGTTCATTTGGTTGTGTGTTATGTGTATCACGTGGACAGGGACGACCCACCTTCAATGAGTAACTTGTTACTCACCCTTTCTTTTTCCTTTCTTCAGGTGATGGGATGGAATAAGAGTTTAGAGTGTAACGATAAGGTGCTTATTTGGGAACTGGCACGTTTTCATTATATTTAAGACTTCGATATTTTTAAAGATCCGGATTTGGTTTAAGTTGATTTACAGTTTAGTTTTGCAAGACTATTCGTATTTTCTTAGTTAATAAAGACATTTCAGACTTTTACATTTTTTTCAACGTATTTATAGTTTAACCAATAAGATTCCGACCCAGGCCGGGGTTCAGGTGCTATACTTTTCTTTATGCTGGAGAAGACCTCGAACCAGTAACTGATCCAAACAAAACTTACCGTGGACCAAACATAATTTATATATCATGTATGATTTTTTTTCTTTTAATAATATGTAAATGAGCGTAAAGATAGTAATTGTAATGAAATAAAAAAAGAAAGACTGGATACCAAGATCATGATTAACAATGATCTGTTTAAGAGTCTTTTATCAAATTATTTATTAATATAATTTCCAGAGAAAAAGAGAAGAAAGAGAATGAATCGATTTTTATGGAAAATTTGTTTTGTACTCCCTCCGTTCCACCAAAACAATTTTTTTGAGTTTTTCACACATATTAAGAAAACATCATATTTGTCCCTAATAATTGCATTGATTTCTACAATAAACAATTTTCAAAACATCTCAACCAATAATATTTTAAACTTTTTTTTGGAAACTACAATTTTTTATTAATAAATGATGAAAATTTATCTTCATAAAACTGATGGTTTATTTTTTTTTTCTTTTTCTTCACACCCAATAACACGCAGCCACGTGTCTCAGTTATGGCGAAGAGACGACTCTTCCGTTCCTTCTTCAGCATACATATCTTCATCAAAATGACTCATTAACAATTTTGTTTTAATTAAACAATTAAGAACCCAATTAAAAACTCACTAAAAGACCGCTTTAAATATTAATTACGGAAAAAGAAAGAATGGACATTAAGGTGACTTTTACTGGTGTAAATTGTAATCAATAAGAAGACAACAATATTAATTACGGAAAAGGAAAACTAAAAAAGAAGGCAGATTAAAGGAAATGTTCCAGGGGCAACTACCAATGAAGTTTAAATCAACAATATCTCCTATTAAAAATTTCTACTTGTAAGCAGTTACAACGTATCACGAACATGTGAGAAATAACTATAAGAAAAAACTATACAAATAAAGTTGAGTGATATGTTTTTGTTAAAGTTTTGGTATCGTTTTTATGATTTGTATAATCTAAGAGGTGATTAGTTCGGCTAATATTTTGATGTATAATTTAGTATGTAGATGTTTGTACTACAGCTATAGATTATTTTGTTGTAGAAAAAATCATACAGCTTTTAAAACCATAAAATATTTATTTTAGAAAAAAATATATAAAACATGAACAAAAAAAAAAAAAAAAATTGTAGAGGCTATAAATTTTATATGGGAAAAATCTGATTGGTAAGCGTTATAAATTGTACAATGACTGTAAGTTTTTACCAATCAAACCCGATGGGTACAAGTACACCCATTAATTTCAGTATACATCTCGAACACGATATAGCTAATTCAAGAGTTCAAGTTACAATGTGAAACCATTGAACTTGGTGTACAAAAACAAAACTTTAAATTGGGTTCATTTTAGGGGGAAATCTTCTACGTTGGTCTATTAGTGAAAAGTTCTCTCTCAACACAACATTTGGCTTTAAGAAAGCTTAGGATTTTTACATCGAGTATTAACGTATGGAATTTTATGGTTTAAATTTCCTTAAATACCCGAGGATCTAATATTTTCAACCAAAGTTGGACGTTATTGGTTAGCAAAAAAAAAAAAAAAGTTGGACGTTATCTTTTCACAACACTCCCTTATGCATTAAGAAGATGTGTGTTTCAATAGATTTGATTAGTTTATCTTATAGTAAAATCAACGGTGGTACTTGGTCCGAAAAGATTACGCAGCAGAAGGCCTGAAATAAGATTTAAGAAAAGAAAAGTAGACCCCACTTGCCAAGAGGCATTTTTCGATAGTTATGATAATCTAAGAACTAAACCACACGTAAATATTGCTTTTGTCGATCATTCATTCTTCTTTTCAAAAGACATTTTTTGTCAACTCCTTGTGCGTAGACGGAGGGATGGAACTCCTTTTACTTCAAAAGAAGATTTACCTTACAAGAAATCGTAAATTAACATTCATTCTCTAAAAATCTATGCAAAATCAAACTAGCTCAATTGCAAAACAACTATAATGTCCAAAATACGGCACCAAACTTGTTTAACCGAAACAATGTCCAAAATACGGCACCAAACTTGTTTAACCGAAACAATGCACCATTTTGAATCTGCTGTAAATAGGTTTCATTTACCAACTACTTAATTCTTGGAGTTCTATATTTAGTTTGGATTACAGATTTCTTTCTGTTAAAATAAAGGAAAAGTTACAATGAAATATTATTGTAGAATGTTTTTTTGGTGTGCGTGGGGTCATTTATCGGGGGGTTTAATTAGGCAGATAACCATTGCTTTTATTGCAAATCTAAAAGCGGCTTTAGAGGCGGCAAAAAATGATAACTCAGTATCGACTGAGTCGGTTCAAGGTATAGCTCGGGATTTACTCTTAGCCTATAGAGACGAGGAGTTTTATTGGCAGCAAAAGAACAGAAATCATTGGTATCATGATGGCGATAGAAATACAAAATTCTTTCACGGAACAACTAAGAAAAGAAGGGCGCGAAACCGGATAATAGGGCTTTTTAATGATGCAGGAGTTTGGGAGGAGACGGATAAGGGGGTGGAGATGACAGCCACTGGGTATTTTAATTCTTTCTTTGCGGCGGCGGGCCCAAGGGATAATACTGAAACTCTGGAAGAGATACAACCACGAGTTACAGATAGAATGAATGAGGATCTAATTAGGGAAGTATCAGAGGCGGAGATAAAGAAGGCAATTTTTGTAATGCACCCAGAAAAGGCTCCGGACCCAGATGAGATGATTGCTCTTTTTTATCAGAGGTACTGGGATTCCGTAAAAGGAGTTTTGACTGAGGAGGTCAAGCATTTTTTCCATAGGGGGAATTTTGATCCCCGTCTCAACGAGACGAATATATGTCTGATTCCAAAAGTTGAAACGCCGAAAAGAATGTCAGAATTCAGACCTATAAGTTTATGCAATGTGGGGTATAAAATTATTTCGAAGATCCTTTGCTTAAGGCTTCGGAAGATTTTACCAAAAATGATAACGGAAACTCAATTAGCCTTTGTGTCAGGTAGACTGGTCACGGACAACATCCTGATTGCACAGGAAATGTTTCATGGTCTTAGAATTAACCAGGCATGTCTGGGAGACTTTATGGCTATTAAGACAGATATGAGTAAAGCTTACGACATGATATAATGGGACTTTCTAGAACAGGTACTCTAAAAGTTGGGTTTTCACCCTAACTGGATAACATGGATCATGTGGTGCGTCAGATCAGTTTCATATCAGGTCTTACTGAATGGGCAGCCGAAGGGGCGAATTATCCCAAATCGTGGATTACGTCAAGGTGATCCGCTATCACCATACCTCTTCATCATATGCACGGAGGTTCTAATCGCAAATATTCGTAAGGCAGAGCGGATTGGGTTACTCACAGGCATAAAAATAGCGTATCGTAGTCCTTCGATCTCTCATCTTCTATTTGCGGATGATAGTCTTTTCTTCTGCAAGACGGAAGAGAGGGAGGGGAAGGCCATTATGGAGATTCTTCAAAAATATGGGAAGGCCTCAGGCCAGGAGATTAATTTCTTCAAATCATCAATTATGTTTGGGCATGATGTTCCAGTACTAAGGAAAACGCAGATGAAAACGATACTTGGGATTGATAACGAAGGTGGAATGGGAACCTACTTAGGTATCCTTGAGAGCTTAGGTGGATCGAAAAGCCAAATTTTCAATTATGTTACTGAAAGACTCAATGAAAGGGTGAATGGTTGGTCGAAAAAATTGTTGTCCAAAGGAGGAAAAGAGGTTCTAATTAAGTCAGTGGCCTTAGCTCTACCCACCTATATTATGTCGTGTTTCCAACTACCACAGTCGTTAACTTCTAAGTTAACGAGTGCCATAGCAAATTTTTGGTGGAGCTCTACCGGTACCAATTGTGGTTTACATTGGGTTGCATGGGACAAACTTTGCTTACCAAAAGAGGAGGGAGGCCTGGGGTTTAGGTCTTTACAGGTGTTTAATTCAGCACTGTTGGCCAAACAACTATGGAGGATGTACAAATTTCCTAATTCGTTGGTATCCAGAGTGATGAAGGGAAAGTATTTGAAAAATTATCACCCGCTCATGGCTAAAATGCATCGGTCCCCATCTTTTGGATGGAGGAGTTTATTTTCAGCTAGAGAATTACTTCTTCAGGGTAGTCGCAAGTGTTTAGGATCTGGCCATGAAATTTCTGTATGGAAAGATCCATGGATTCTAGATACTTTTCCCCGTCCTGCGAGGGGACGTGGCAAAATATGGCATCCTAATCTTCTAGTCAATCATTTAATTGAACCTGTAACAAAGAATTGGCATATGCTAATACTTTAGGAATTTATAGAACCGAACGATATAACGCGGATACGAGGACTCGAGATTAGTCCAAGATATATGGAGGACCAGTGGATTTGGCATTTTACAAAATCAGGGAATTACACGGTTAAGTCCGGATATCAGGTGGCAAAAATGATTCAGGACAAGGAGGGGGAAGCAGTACTACATGAACCTAGTACTACGCCTTTGTTGGCACATGTGTGGCGATTTCTATGCCCACCTAAGATCCAGCATTTTCTGTGGCAAATTTTAACTGGTTCCATGGCGGTCATGTCACGTTTGCGTCAGAGAGGCATTGACTGTGCGACGGTATGTCAAAGATGTGGTGGAGACGAAGAGTCGGTTAATCATGCGATATTTGAATGCCCGGTAGCTAAGAGTACATGGAACTTAGCTTCCTTTTATATGAACACTGATAATTTTCCTTATTCGTCAGTTTATGCAAACTTGGATTTTCTTTTTTGGCGGTGTCCAAAGAGACGGCAACTAACTGGAGAACACGAGTTATTCCCATGGGTAGCATGGTTTTTATGGAAGTCTAGGAACAAAAAAGTTTTCCAAGGAATAGATATGGATCCACCTGAGATACTCAATCTAGCAGTCTCATTCCTCGGGGCCACAAAACCCTCCAGAGGGTTCCCAATCAGGGGAGCTATGTTGTAAGGTTGATGGGTCTTGGAAGGAGATGGACACCACATCTGGAATTGGGTGGTGGTGTCACCAGGGCTCCCAAGTAATATTAATGGGGGCGAAAGGGATCAGACAGGTGAGGTCACCCCTTCATTCAGAGATAGAAGCGCTAATCTGGGCCATGAGCAGCATGTTAGAGAACAATGTGCCATGCCAGAGGTTTGAAATAGATTGTGCTGACCTTCTATAATTCTCCCAATCGCTGGAGGATTGGCCAGTGCTCTCTATCCTTGCAAGCAGATTTGAAGATCTTCGTGCTCAAATACCGAATTTCTCTCTATCGTTGATCCCCCGTGCATCAAATGCGAAAGCAGATTCATTATCTCGGTCAGCTCGTTTACGGTAACCAATCAGGAGATTTTATTTTATTAATGTTTGGTTGACAAAAAAAAAACCATTGCTTTTTTGTTTGTTTGCAAATTTATTTATATTAGGGTGCTATTTAGCATGGTACTTAGACCATCTCCAACCGATTACTCTATTTTTCACTTTATTTAGAGTAAGAGTTTTTTCAACCCATTATTCTATGTTTTACTTTAAAAAGAATATTATTAATATTTTTTTCAGTTTAATCCTTAGTTTATCAAATTTTCACATTTTATCCAACTATTTTATAATTAGCAATAATTCACTAAAATCATAATATTATTTTAATTCAAATTTTGTTAAAGAAATAAAATTACATTACACAATAGAAAAAGATAATATTTTGATGATTAAATTATTAAGTCATTAATTATAATATTTATTTTATGTTATTTATCTTAATTTCATTATTTTCCATTAATAAATTTCATCGTATGTGAAACTTTTTGTTGCGTTTTAGTTGTGTTGGTTAAGGATTTTTTTTAATGTGAATTTCAATTATCATTTTGTCATTTTTGTTAAAGGGTGATTAATCATTTAATCAAAATAACAAAAATATATTTTTAATAATATATTTTAGGTAGAAGAGTAGAATTAGTAAAAAGTTAATTGATCTTTTTATACATAAAAAAATACAATTCTAGAATAAAGTGAGAAATTAGTTTACTCTACATATAGAATAAAAAATATGGTTACTTTATTTTGGAGTAGGATTTAGAGTAAGGTTCTCAAAGATTTTACTTTAAATTTTCTTTTAGAGTGGGATTTAGAGTGTCGTTTGTCAACAATATGCATTATGCAAGGTTAATCAAGCTGTGTTTTCTAATTCACAGGTAACTGGCAATAAATTTATTTGTTAATTTATGTGAATTATGGCTTCTAATTGTCAGCCCAGTTTTTTATGAAATACATAGAGATTGGTTCTGATAGTTTAGAGCACATTTGGCATCAATAACCATTAAAAAAATCGTAATCTAATAAAAAAGAGTTAATTTGTCAAATAACCAAAAAAATTTAATAATTAGATAACTAACTAAAATTGACTAATGTGGCTAAATTATAACCATATGATTTTGGGTATTTAGTTACAATTTTAATTATATTTTTTTTTTGGGGTTATATTAGCTAATTTCCCAGTCAAAAACTTCGTATGTGGCAAAACGTAAGACTTTTGGTTAGATTACTTATTATAACTTTTTTTTATGGTTATTATATAAAATAGCCTGTTTAGATGCTATTAAGTAAGAAAGGTTTAATTTGGACAACATATGTCCATACATCCGAATGACTAACTGCTCTTTTCAAAAATAACTGTCACGACAAAATTTAATTTCTAACATTTAAGTGAAAAGTTGGACACGTGTGATTTCCATCATCCAACTTGAAATGATACTGAAAGAGGAAGATTCATAATTAACTAGATTTTGATCCACGTCATGTGTGAAAATATAAATTTTAGTTTATTATATAGTAAAAATATATTGTTTTGAATTATACATACCAGAAATATTAGATAAATAATCATGTCCACTAAAAAAATTATTCGATTGGTTTTCGAATTTTGAGATTCTTAATAATAAGTTTTACGTTTTAAATGTATATCAAAAATAAAAGTAAAAAGAATTGATTTACAATAACCAAACAAAAAAGCAAAGTATTATTTTATAATATATGACAAAGAATGTAATTGAGTGATGTACATCTTATATACAAAAAAAAATGCTTTTCAAACGCTCTATCAAATGCATTACCAAAGAAAAAAAAAACACTCTATAAAATGCTTTTAAACCCAACTTTATCATTGACCAAAATACTACTAATTGAATAGGTTTGAGTTTTCGGGTATGGTATTGGATTTGATTAGTATATATTTTTGTCATTAATGCCCCATATTAAAAATATGTAGAGATTTCTACCATGGCAAATTGAAATGTTTTGATTGGTTGGTTTAATCAATGTGTTCTTAAGACCTTTAAATGACACTTAGGATTAGTATGTTCCTTAAGACTCTCTTTGAACGACACCTAGAATTTTGAACTTTTAGTGTCTCCTCAATTAGTATATATATGATATACAATATAAAGAAGTGATGATGGGAGTATTATTTTAGGTTTGAAAAAGAAAGAAAATTATATAATAATTTTGCATATCTAGGGTTAAAAATTTGTATTAATTTTAAGAAAAATTCCGATTATTTCCTACTCTGTGGTAATTAGCAAAGTGATAATTAGCATGAACCATGATTAGCACTTAGCACGTATCACGTATCACGATTTAACCATGCACAACACGTATCACGTTTTGCCTATGTGTCACGTATAATATATATAATGCAAAATTTTAGAAAATTTTGTAATGTTGATAAATTTAGAAATGTGTTATTATTTTAAATTTTTAATAGGATGCTAATTAGCCCTTAAAACACTGTTGGCAGGACACATATAATTTTTTAAGTTTGAATGACTCGTAGCATGACACATAGGATTTTTTAAGTTATAATATCTCCTAAGCTCTCAATGAGTGACATCTAAGATTTTGAACTTTTAGTATCCTTCAATTAATATATATAGGATATATATCTACATATAATATGTTAAGGTTTACACAAAGCCAAAGTCATAAGAGGATGACTTGTGTCATGTATTCTCTTGACTTTTGACTTTCTTTTTTGTAACCTCAACAATTAATTTCAATAATTTAATATTTAACTTCAACAATTAAATGTATTATTCTAAACTTTTAATGATTTTAAAAATAGATATTTTATTAATAATGTTTAAGGCTATAGTTTTTATATACATAATTGTGATTTGGTTTTCTAAAAAGTCATAAAAAAAAAACATTTCGCTAAACAAAAACCGTAACATGAACCAAAAAAAAATGTTTGAAATTTTTTTAAATGATTTTAAGACTCTTAAGATTGTTAGAATGTTAAAGTATGATTGGAGAGATTTAGAATGAATGTTTTTTTTTAAAGTCCTCACATCTTCGCCAACCCGATTTCCAATTATCCCTTAGTACGATTAATACAATTTGTAATCGACATAACAATTTTAACCAAGACTCTTAAAAAAAAAAGCTTAGTCCACCAAAAATTATGAATCTAAAAAACCAGAATTACTTCATCAATAAATCGATGTTAAAGATGAAAATCATACAAAACAATAAAGAGAATGAGACAAAAATATGGTAAAGCTTCAATTATTCTCTCATTATGATTCAATGTTCTAATGAAATAAACACAAGATGCATTTTAACATCTTTGTTGGGATGATGCATATCTCTTCATAGAATAGAAAACATACAACTTCTCTTATCAATATTTTTTTTATAGAAATATGTATGATCCAAGAAAAAAGACTACATATCATATTTTTCAAGGAACCATAGTGAATAAGTACAGGCATACAAGTTAGAAATTTATGCCAAAGACGATGTCTTCTACATGCTGTAAATTTACGATCATTCTATTTTTTTTTCATACGATGTCAAATTTGTACAACAATTTGCTAAAAATATTTAGTCTTTGAAACTACATAATTATTTATTATAAGCATCAAATGTATGTAATATTAAATATACAATATAAATCCATAAACTATAAATTATTGCATATTTTGTATGTTGATTTTCAAACCCACGCAACGCGTGGGCAATCTCTAGTATAGTATATAAGAGATGTTCACTTTGAAGGAAAAAAAAGATTATGGAAGCTAGATTCTGCACTAAGAATTTATATGTGAATTCGTGAAAGAAACTTTAGTCCTAAGAAATGTCTATAGATCTAACTAACATCGAGACCAAGATAACGAAAAAATAGATTTATATTGATATTCGATCTTGTATACAAAGAACTTTAGCTGAAGACAAATGTTTGGTGAGCTAAAGTGTGATTGAGTGTGTACGTATGAGAAAAGTTAGCCATTTCGGCTCAAAAGCTAGTTATTTATACTCCTCCGAGCTGAACGGTTCAGCTCCGCGAATCCCTCCTTGTCTTCGGAGATCTCATGCACGTTCTTACTCACTCTCCAGAAATATCGGGATCTTTTCATTAACCGTTGAGCGGCGCTGACTTGGTCATATCTGTGCTGAGTTGCTCAATCAGCGGGTGTTCAGCCTCGGTGGTCAACAGATCGTTCAGTCAGGTTCAGCGATGCCGAAGGGCATGCTGGTCTTTTACTATCGTCAGCGTGGTTTTGGGCTTTAGGCCCGGTATCAAATATAATGGAGTCTGATTATGTTTTAGGCTTAGTGGGCCAGATTTCTAATGGCGAAATCTAGCTCCAACAGTTGTCCCTCAACCCATTAATTTCTTAGCGATAAGAATTAATGAGCGATTAGATAAGGCTCGGATCATGGGAGATCTTATTCTCAGTAAGATTCGACTTCAGATTTGATCAAATCCAAGATTTGTTCGGTTAAGATTTTCTTCCCGAGATCGGACAATTGAGTTAATTAGGGAAGTTGAAGAGTTCACGCATGGCATGGATAACCGTGTGAATGGTATAAATTAGCCTACCCACACTTCCTTCTATCTTAACTGCTCGTCTCCTGCTTCCCGAGGTAAAGAAATATAACTTTTTTCTCTTCTTTTCCCTCCGTAGGTTAATTTGTCCACGTTATTTGTTACCTTTCCTTTACCTATTTTGCCAATTCCTTCTCGATTGACCGGAGCTTCTCACGACCTGATCTCGAATCAGATCCGCTCAATTTCTTTCTTCAATTGCTTTTAATCTGATGGCCCTCTACGGACCAATTCAGACCTCATCCTCCTTCCAGCCTTTCACCGAAGGATTTATCAGATTTTACTCGAGATCTGGACTTAACGAGGGGAGTCGAGTTTGCACTTCTTGCCGATTCGGATTCTCCCGAATCAGTTAAACCTGGATGATGATGTGCCTATCCTGCTTACTTCGAGTCATGCGTGCTTACCTTCCCAATCCCCCTTTACATCATTCATCTTTTAGACGTGTTGGGATTGGCTTTTCTGCAAATGAACCCCAACTTCCTCTATCATGGCATCATGACTTTTGTCCGAGGCTTCAAGGAAGGGTTGGAGTTGTCTACCGATCAATTCTTGGAATTGTATAAGGCGAAGAGAAATTCTTGAGTTCTAGGTCGATTTTATCTTTCTAACCGCCCCGGCCGTGGAATTATTGCCGGTACAACTCAGAAGAAGGATACCAACTGACAAGGAGGATATTTATTTTTCTGGATCTCTCCCCCCTCCGTCGCTTCCATCGAGGAGGATGAAGCTCTCCCTTGTCATTTTGCTGCTCATGCGGGTTAGGGGATGCGCATCAATAGGGAGTTCTTTCTATTACGACTTTCATACTTACTTATCGCTGTTGCGTTTCGTACTTGAGGCTGTTTCTTGATTCGACATTTCTAACCGATTTTCGTTCTCATGTAGTTAATACAGAAGAAAATGAGCTCGATAATTCTATCAGAGATTGTATCGCTCGCCTCCGGGGTGGTCAGATTCACTGGGAGTCTTTTGATGTTCCACGTATCAAAAACATTTACACCTCGCGTTGCTTGGTTGTATCATCGCCGAACCAGCTGACCTTTCTATCGTCCCTGCTTTTCGTCCAGTTCTGCTCGCTGTTATTCTTCCTCCTCATCCTGTCATGAAGAGGAAGAAACGCTCGTTCAAGCTTAGTACTCGTGCCCCGGCCGGAAAAGTCTTTCGGCCTTCAGGTCGGTCCTCGTATTCGCATATATTCTTCACATGGACCACCAGATGTTTTTTCTGAGGGTCTCATTGACTAAGGACTCGGTTTTAATGTAGGATCTGTTGCTCAAGCGACCTCAGACGCCAACTGTTCTTCTAGCGCTCCTTCTGCAGTTGAGATGTCTCACAGGTCCACCTTCTATCGTCTCGATGAGATCCCCGCCCCTGCTAACGCAATGGTTCATTCTGAGGAGATGACTGCAGCTGTTAACTCCATCCTTGGGGAGGCCGAAGTCTCTGCTAGCACCGCAGGGGCTTTTCTTGTACCTACCTTGGTGGTCCCGGGAGATGTCGGTGAGTCTAGAGCAACTGCTCCTGCGCTTGTGGATCGCTCATTAGAGCTTCCTCCTGCTCAGGGTAGGTCAAACTCGAATGGGTCTGATATATTAGTATTTTGGTCTCTTTTACGTATTGCTTCTTTAGTCTTTTTGGTTCTTTCTAGTTCCTTTTGTGTCTTTTCAGGTTCTAGGAGGCCTTCAAGCATGGATTGGAGTCAGTGGCGGTCATTGGAGCTAAATGGACGAATCTGGAGAAAAGATGGTGATTTTCATAATCGAGCACCTGCTCGGTTTGGATCGAGCACCTGCTCACCCGAAGAATCAAAGAAGCCGTAACTCTCTGGAAAGAGGACCGACCGGTCCACGTGAGGAGACCGACCGATCCACGCTCAAAGATCGTAACCACCTGAAGACAGACCGGCCGGTCTGGATTCAGACCGACCGGTCCCATGCCTGATCCGATTTTAACCTATTTTTCTCTATAAATAAGAGGTAGCCACCTCTGAAAACAGGGTTCTGAAACATTTTCTAAAACAGTTCTTTTTACGTTTTCTTGGAGATTTGCTGGGTTCCTCAACCCTTGAAACTATTCCTCATTGATTCCTTTTGGATTTGCTTGTAACAATTGGAGGATAAATTCACAACACCCATTGAGAAGAATTCTAATTCCTTATCTTTTCCATTTATCATTATGAATTCTATCTCGTTGATTGCTGCGATTTCATTCTCTATGTTCGAGTAGTCCTCTAGCTAGATTGAGGGATTTCAATGGTGATTTAGGATTGATTAGTGACTGAGCCAAATAGGATAGATTATCATTCATCTTCATCAATTGGGATTCATAACGCTTAGGTTAGCCTGTACACCTAATCTCTGATTTCAACTTGAACTTATTCACGAAAGTGCTCTAGGTTGCTAGATAACCCATTGGTGAACAATTGGGGTGTAACCAACGACAGTTGATTGTTACCATCAATTGTGAACAATTCGAACCAATTCATTATTGCTTGTCTTCATCATTGGATCCAAACGACAGTTTAGGCATTTAGGATGTTAGATAAAGATATTGATGCATCACGACAGTGAGGCAATATTACATTCTTGTTTGAGTTCTAGACCGCACTTAAATTGAATCCTGAATAGATGCTTAGTCCTCAATTAGAAATCACCGGCGAATGGCCTTGATCTAGTGCCTTTCTTTATTGAGTCTCATATCGTTTAATTTGCTGTTCCGTTTCTTGTTTCACTACAATTCACCAACTCATACTTTATCTTAGCTTTAAATTAAAATCTCGTAATTTCATAGTGTAACCTTGGTCCCTGTGGATTTGATACCCCTTATACTACTGCAACTGTCTGTGCACTTGCGGATATTATTTTGGGTTAAAACTTCTACACATCAAGTTTTTGGCGCCGTTGCCGGGGACCAATTGCGTTGCCTTTGAGATTTGATTTTATTTATGGTCTAAGAATTTTGCTAATTTTATTTTTTGTTTTCTTTTGCGTGTGTTTCAGGTGTCTAACTCAGCCAATATGGGCGACGAAACAGACAACCGAGCTGCAAATGGTCATGTAGCCGCTGCTATTCGAAGGCTTGAGCAACAAGTGGCTCAAATGCAACAGCGTGCGCATGAGCAGCATCGCGCCATTGGGGATATGGACAATCCCCACGCTTTCTACCGGAACCGAGCTACTATAGTTCCCCCTCTTGATAACCGGGATGATTACGAGATAAAACCGCGGATGATATCACTGGTTAAGCAGCGTATGTTCCACTGATTGCCTGCTGAAAATCCGATGGACCACATGGATAACTTTGAGGAGATTTGCTCCACGACGAGCTCTAATGGGATGGACGCGGACCTCTTAAAGTGCAAGCTTTTCCCGTTCTCACTCGCACACAAAGCTTCCCGTTGGCTAAAGTCGCTACCAGCCGGATCCATCACGACTTGGCTGCAATGTAGAGCAGCATTCTTGGACCACTTCTATACTAAAACCATGACCGCTAGTATAAGGAACAAGATCTCCACATTTCAGCAACATTCAGGAGAATCCTTTTGTGAGGCATGGGAACGTTTCAAGGAGTACAAGAGGGAATGTCCACACCATGGATTTACTGATGAGAGTATGCTTGGCATCTTCTATAATGGTGTTGAGCGGGATTGTAGGAACACTATGAACGCTGCGAGTAATGGTGATTTTATGACCAAAACCAGGGAAGGAGCATATGAATTGATAGAGAACTTGGCTGCAAGTTCCAGGAATCGTTGCCACAATCATGACGACCTTACACCTGTAAGAAGAGTTGAGTCACTAAGGATAGACGAGCTTACAGAAAAGGTGAACATGCTCCTGAAGAGAAATCAGAAAAGTGTTGAGCTTTGTGAGGACAAAGGAGATGAACAGCATGCTGAGGTGAACTACGTAGGCGAAGACTATGTGCAGAATCAGAGCTCTCAATCCTATGCATCTAATTCTCAAGACGAGCTGAAATCTCTTATGCATTTGCTTTTACTCGGTCAGCAGAAATACGCTAGTGAGATCAATGTCAAGGTGGATAGCATGTACAATGATCTCAACAGTAAGTTTGAAGCTATATACGCTCATGCAAAGGAGCTTGATATTATAGTCGCTCACACCGCCGATGCAGTCAAGAATATACAAGGAATCCTCCCAAGCAAACCGGTTGTAAACACTAGGGAGCCTGTGGATGCCATCACGCTTGGTAAGGAAAAGATATTCCCACCGAAAAAGGATGAAGAGGTTGCTGGACCTTCTTCTACGGTGCTTCAACCGAACGAACTTGTTAACAAGATTCAGTCGCGTATCTATGAACCCCCAATCCCCTACCCAGTTTCACCTAGAGATCAGAGAGATTCAATCAATTCGGAGAAACTAGATATTTCTGAGAAAATGGCGAGGAGTAATGCAGCACGACCACCATTGAAGAGATTGCCAAAGGTTGAAGATCCAGGAAAGTTTGTTGTCCCATGTCTCATCTTCGGAATCAACTTTGAAGATTCTCTGTGTGACTCCGGGTCTAGTGTTAACCTCATGTCAAGGGCTATTGCAAAATCGTTGGGCATTGTTGGTATAAAGCCTTCTCCAATGTCTATAAGGTTGGCGAATGCCTCGGTGACAACTTCACAAGGGTTCATTGAGGATTTGAATATCCAGATTGGGGATTGCATGATCCCGACTGATTTCCAAGTTGTGGAGATGAACAATGGTTCACACGTGCCCTTGATCTTAGGAAGGCCTTTTCTTGCAACAGTAGGAGCGGTTGTGGACTTACCGAACAAAAAAATAGTCTTCGCTAACGTCGACAAGAAAGTCTCCTACAATGCCATATCGGACAGAGATAGCGGTAAGTATGGCTCTTGTGTTACCATAGACAATGTAACATGGAAGCCCAAAAAGATTAACAAGCGGGACGTAGTAAATCAAGAGAAGAATGGTACAAGTTCGCCTGTAACCTTGACACCACAAAGATGTGTTGGGAACACGATCGAGTATAAAGTGCAGAGCAAGAGTATGTCTAAGCCTTTCTCTAAGGTTAAGGCCATCATCACTCCGGAGTTTAAAGAGAAAGGTCAAGCAGCTATGGCTAGTATGATGAGCAAGGTTATACAACTGAATGTGAGAGGTCAAGGAGCAAATGGACCATGCCTCAACCCACCTCAACCGAGCCCTGATCCGGACAAGAAGGTCTCTAATCCTCATATGGATTCGTCTCAAGCCTAAAACGGAAACACACGTCAAGCTAAACGACGTTAAACAAGCGCTTGGTGGGAGGCAACCCACCGGTAAGTGTACATACTTTCTTTCATTTTTGGTTTTTAAATTTTACCTTTTTGTTTTCTCTTTATTTTTCCTCAGAATTGTCGCCACAACTCGTTGGATTGGGACTCAGACGATCAGACCGGTCGGTCTATCTTAGGACCGGTCGATCCTGTTCGTCTTACAAGAATGGCCAGGTCTCTGGAAACAAGACCGGTCGGTCCCATATGCCGACCGGTCGATCCCGTCGTCTCACCCGAAGAGCCAAATGTCTCTGGAAATGGGACCGGTCGGTCCTATTTACCGATCGGTCGATCCGCATTGAACAAATCGATCCGTGTAAACAAGACCGACCGATCTAGTATCAGGACCGGTCGGTCCCGCACCCAGGTAAGTAAAAAATTCTTTCGATTTTCGGTAAAAACCGGTTTGGTTCACTTGTTTTGAACCGGTTTTTAACCCTATAAACTGAAAAACCATGACCCCAACCCCTTTCACCGATCAAAACCGCCGAATTCTCCCCTTCTTCTTTGTGCTCTTGGAGATTTTCTTCATAACTTCTTCAAACCTTAAGTTTTTGATTTCTCATTCGTTTTTGACGATTTTTGGCTCTAATCCACTCGATTTTACACGCTTATTCTGATTATTGCATCAATTCGTTCGATTACCAAGGTATGAAGTTGTTATTTTGAGAAAATTCCGGGTTTGTGTTATGTTCTCTTTGGATTTTGAAGTTCAATTCGATTTGTTTTCACTCTAAAGTGGTTCGTTTTGCAGCCATGGTTCGCGTAATGGATCCGCGTGCTGCACCTCCACCACCCGAAATTGACCCGAATAAAGAAGACGAGCAACGAACGAAGCTCGTTCACGATAAACGAAGACGTTTGACAAGAGCGGAAAAAGTTAAAGAAAAAGCGACCTCTTCTCAACCGGACCCTCCGCGTCGATCGCGCAGTTCGCGCAATTCAAATGCTCAATGGCCAAGAAGAAACGGTACTCCCTTCCCCGGAATAGATACACACCCTAGATTAGAACGGAAGGGTTTAGTTAAAGAACCATCGTATGTGAACAAGCAAGAAGAAGACGGTTGGGTTAAGTACAACAGCATCTGTTACAATGGTCTTCTCAATGTTGAGATATTGCTAACTAGAGTTATATGTCGTGAGATGCTGCAGAAATATGGTATGTTGGATGAAGTGATAGACTTTCTCAATCGTATGGGTTTTGGAACCATGGCTACACACCAATATCCTCTCTATCCTGAATTAGTACGACAGTTCCTTGCCTCCTGTGAGGTTTATTACCCATCGGATGATCACAGAAGAGCCGAGCATGGTCGCCTATGGTATAAGATCAATGGGACTTCATACAAGATTTCGCTCACAAGATTGTGTAGATTATATGGTTTTGATGAATATTCTCAACGTCTGGAATTCCCTGATCGTCATGGTTTCCGTGAGATCGATCGACTGTGGCACTTGATCGGTTTGGGTCCTGCAACATCGCGCAGCATGAAGCTCACTCTGATCAGGAACCCGATCATCCGTATCGTCGCCAAGGCTCTAAGCACTACTATGTTCTGCAAGGAGGAACCGGGAGCTCTGCGTCTTGATGAGTTAGTCTTACTGCAATTCGGGATGCCAGATTTAGTATCAGAGATTTACAACGAGTATCCTAGCGATCAGCGCACTAACTTTGGAGCGGTATTTGCACATTTCCTGACGGAGAGGAAATTTAGGGCTCTCGGAGGACCGGGAAAGAAGAAGCAAGAGGTTTGTGGAAGTCTTTAACTCCAATTTTTATCCACCACGGGATTGATTTTGTAGGCACCGAGGTAATCCCAGCACCTGCACTCTTGGATGTGCAACACCTCATTCAGAGCCGATGGCTAGTTGCGGATAGATGGCAATACACTGACTTGGCTGGAAACCCGTAGTCCATTGCGCTACCTAGTGAGCATGTGCCTCTCACCACCATAGATAAGGTGCGATTCTTGCCACCAATCGCACCTCAGGATACCGATCTAGTTGTTCCAATGCGGCACAGGAAGCGCCGCCACATCGGACGAGATTCAGACTATGCAAGTCCTAGTAGTATTCCCGCCAACCCAGAGACGAGGTTCCAGTTTCCACCGTACGTGAACCAGTTCGCCATCTCTCCGCCTCGAGAGACTTGGACTGCACCAGAGCGCAATGATTGGCAGTACAGGAGTTTTCAGAAACTCCATAACATGATGTCTAACATTTGGAGTGCCATTTCTTGTTCACGGAGCACAGATGCGGTCCGAGGATCAGACTTTGCTGGAAGTCACATGCCTCCGCCTGCTGGACCTTCCACTGAGCTGAGATCAGATGATGACGCAGCTGACTCCGAGGATACAATGGATTCTGAGGAGTCTCCAGAGTTCTGATGACGAACTTCTACTCGGTGATATTTTCTTTCACCCTTCTTTCATCATTGTATTATTCCATATTTGTTTCTGTTTTTATTGAGTCTCCAATCTCTTGAACTTTTTCACACCGGAGACGGTGTGATTTAAGTCCGGGGGAGCGGTCTTGCTTTTGAGTTTGTATTTTTATTTTTATGTCAAAACTTTGTAGGGAATTAGGACTTTATCTTATGATGATATTTGAACTATCTATGATTAACCTTCTCTCTAGTGACCATTTTTACATAGCATGGGTACAAGGAATAGCTGGGACACTTCGACGCACTATCTTCCAGGTTTCAGATTGACCAAATTTCCTCTCGTTACTGGCACTAGATTAGGGAAACGAACCATATTCAGGACTCCTTATTCTTTTTACCGCTCTTGTTGTTCCTGAATAGCTAGCTCATTTTTAGCTAGTACCCTCCTTAACCATTACCTCTTTTCAAACTCCTTGCATTCTTGTTACTTCATTGTCACATGTGCAGCATATGCGCAAAAGGGCCGGAGAGAATCGAGTCGACACTGCATCTAAATCACTCTTTCAGAAGATTTCATAAGAACGAGCACCTGCTCACTCATAATTGAGCACCTGCTCGGTTTTGAAAGATGATTTAATAACTAAGGAAGGGACAGCAATAATGAGCTCCACTTGGGTACGTACAACACTCCTATTTATATTCGTGTTTGAGAGACACACACTTGTAATGTATATCCCTCTTCATCATCATTATTAATTCAAAAAAAAAAAAAAAAAAAAAAAAAAAAAAAAACGATGATGAAGAAGTGGTTATTCTGTAAAATGGAAAAAGTGTCTCTCTACACAGCGAGTATACCCAAGGTGGATGATTAGCCGAATGAGACGACAGAGAGTTTTGGAGAAGAAAGAGTGGTTTAGAGAATGTGGATATCAACGTACTCATTCTCTCTTGCAATTTTGTGCGATATCCTGCATCCTCTACGAAACATCGGGTAATCCTCAAACACTCTAAACACCTTGAACTCCACCTCTAAATGGCCGTTAAACCCTTAGCGCCGTCTTCCCTAATAGTGTGCCTTTAGCGAGATTCTCACGCGTACTTTAAATGCGTTGAGTTTGTGTTTGGGAAATGGCTTGGAGGAGAAATGTGTTGAGGCTGTTCTGGTAAAGCTTTGCTATTCGTAATTTGGATTATGTGGTCTGCAGATTGAAAGGTTATTCGGTTCACTGAGGATAAAAGAGTTCCTGCGTTTTCAAATCTTTCTCCTTTACTTATTTCTGAATTTGTTTGAGGACAAACAAAGATCTAAGTCCGGGGGAATTGATATATTAGTATTTTGGTCTCTTTTACGTATTGCTTCTTTAGTCTTTTTGGTTCTTTCTAGTTCCTTTTGTGTCTTTTCAGGTTCTAGGAGGCCTTCAAGCATGGATTGGAGTCAGTGGCGGTCATTGGAGCTAAATGGACGAATCTGGAGAAAAGATGGTGATTTTCATAATCGAGCACCTTCTCGGTTTGGATCGAGCACCTGCTCACCCGAAGAATCAAAGAAGCCGTAACTCTCTGGAAAGCGGACCGACCGGTCCACGTAAGGAGACCGACCGATCCACGCTCAAAGATCGTAACCACCTGAAGACAGACCGGCCGGTCTGGATTCAGACCGACCGGTCCCATGCCTGATCCGATTTTAACCTATTTTTCTCTATAAATAAGAGGTAGCCACCTCTGAAAACAGGGTTCTGAAACATTTTTCTAAAACAGTTCTTTTTACGTTTTCTTGGAGATTTGCTGGGTTCCTCAACCCTTGAAACTATTCCTCATTGATTCCTTTTGGATTTGCTTGTAACAATTGGAGGATAAATTCACAACACCCATTGAGAAGAATTCTAATTCCTTATCTTTTCCATTTATCATTATGAATTCTATCTCGTTGATTGCTGCGATTTCATTCTCTATGTTCGAGTAGTCCTCTAGCTAGATTGAGGGATTTCAATGGTGATTTAGGATTGATTACTGACTGAGCCAAATAGGATAGATTATCATTCATCTTCATCAATTGGGATTCATAACGCTTAGGTTAGCCTGTACACCTAATCTCTGATTTCAAGTTGAACTTATTCACGAAAGTGCTCTAGGTTGCTAGATAACCCATTGGTGAGCAATTGGGGTGTAACCAACGACAGTTGATTGTTACCATCAATTGTGAACAATTCGAACCAATTCATTATTGCTTGTCTTCATCACTGGATCCAAACGACAGTTTAGGCATTTAGGATGTTAGATAAAGATATTGATGCATCACGACAGTGAGGCAATATTACATTCTTGTTTGAGTTCTAGACCGCACTTAAATTGAATCCTGAATAGATGCTTAGTCCTCAATTAGAAATCACCGGCGAATGACCTTGATCTAGTGCCTTTCTTTATTGAGTCTCATATCGTTTAATTTGTTGTTCCGTTTCTTGTTTCACTATAATTCACCAACTCATACTTTATCTTAGCTTTAAATTAAAATCTCGTAATTTCATAGTGTAACCTTGGTCCCTGTGGATTCGATACCCCTTATACTACTGCAACTGTCTGTGCACTTGCGGATATTATTTTGGGTTAAAACTTCTACACATCAGGGTCCTATGGGAGGTTTCACCAGCCGAAGAGAGCCAGATCTCGTTCACCTCCTCCTTCTTCAAAGGGAGGATTTGCTGACAGGCGCATCACCTCGCATGGAGATGGTGGGGGCAAGCCGTTCCACTTGACTTATTCCTATTCCTGGAATTGTCTGGCCACTGTAAACCGGCGGGATGTCCTCTTCCGCTTGTGAAGAACATGGTCTCAAAGGAGCCATTCGTCAAGCTTACCTCGGCGATGGGGAAGGTTAGTTTAGCCTCCTTTTCGTAAATTATTGGTATTTTTTTAATTCGGTAACGACCAGATGATTGGCTGAGCTTTGATCCTTTCTAGGCCTTGGAAGCGACTAACTCTTTGGTCGTTGATGCTGAGACCCGCCTTCGCGACGTGCCTCGCAGAGATGAGTTGGAGAATATGAAGGGGGTGCTGTCGAAGGTGAGCGTCGAACTCAAGGCATCCCAAGAAGAGGTCGTAGCTCTAAAGGGGTAGTTTAGCGGGGAGTTGTACACGGCAAGCGAGTGTATCTTCGTGTTGAAAAAGGAGAATCACGGACCTCTTAAGCAGGTCTCTGATGTGGCGGCGTTGAATCGTGAGCTGGAGGTTGAGAACAAAGGTCTGAAGAAAGGTCGGGAGGCTGTAGCTTGCGCAGCCCACAAGGCTGGTCGTCGGGGGTTTACCAAGAAGTTTGAGGAGATCCTTCTCTTTATCGGCCACAAGTTCAGGTGGAAGGATGTGGAAGTCAAGGCTGAAATCTATCTCCAGGAGTTATTAGCCAATGTTCTGCTGCTTTAATCTCTTACTTAGAAGGAGTTCACCGTCGAAGAGGAGCATGAGCGGCTTTGGCCGAACAGCTGGTAGTGGAGGAGGATTTTCGTCCAGTTATGGTCTCCATTTTTGACATAAAGAAGCTGAATCTATCTCAGGTTTAGGAGGACTCAGTGATGGCTCCTATGGAGGTGGATCCGGCTACTCAAGCTTCGGCTGGGGTTGATTAGCATGGTTTTAATCAGCTGGCCGATCCGGACGTTCTCGAACGTGATGAGGCGGTTGAAGATGTCACGGCGTGATTGTCCTTTGATTTTCTTCTTTTCTTTGAATAATTTCTTTAAGTTTTCCCTAGTTGGCTTTGTTCTTTTTCTGTTTTGAACATTTGGTGCCCAAGAGGGTTTTTATCCGCTGTTACTCTTCGTAGGAACTGGTTTGGTATGAATGGTTCTGCCTTGGTGGCTTTTTATTCATTGATTTCACTTGTCCGAGTTGAATGACTATGAGGTAGTCTGATCCTGTTTGGTAAAATGAATTGCACAAGTTTGGACTTATTGTAGCGATGTGAGATTTTTGGTCGGCCAACGCTTAATCATAACAAAGTTTAAGATTTGTATCTTTTAAGCGTGAGTTTTCGAGTGATCATTTTTCCAGATCGAATTCAATTGTAATAATGTTAAGTTTACCTTAGAATATTTCAGAACGGGGCTAGCTAGCAAAAGTGGTATAAAATAATTCTTGATTAATGATTTTACGTGAGTTAGGACTACATTCGACCTGAGTAGGTGGGAATGGTTGTTTGATGTGGTTGCGCTCGAGGCGCGAACTGCCTTCATACCCTATAAAGGGATCAAGCCATTATGTAGTTCGATTGTTCTATATGGATTCTAGTGGTAGAGGAGTTTTAGACCGCTAGTCTTCTATTGTGACTTCACTGTCTTCCCGTTCTAGATATTGGTGAGCTTGTAGATGTAGGGTTGCATCATAGCAGCGATGCGGTGGGGATCTTCCCAAGGGGTCTCCGGAGTTCTGACGCTGGGCTCTTGGGGCTTGTTCTGTGGCTTGCACAGGACTATGCTGTTGACTTTGAAGTTGCAAGGAATTTCCTTCGGCCGATAATGCCGAGGTGCTGCTTGTTGATAGTTTTGGATTCTGATTCCAACTAGCTCGCGACGTGTCTCTATCTGGTCAACGGCATCTTGTAGTGAGTTCTCGTGAGGTCCTCGGTGAGGAAAGCAGTTGCCCTCTGGAGGTTTGGTATTGTTACGTTAATTGGTGCCAATGCTTCAGTTCCATATGTCAGCGAGAAGGATGTCTTTGCGGTGTTTTTGTCCAGTCGTTGTTTGCATGGCCTATAGCAGTCCCTGCAGCTCGTCACTCCATCTTTCTTTTTAGCTGTTTAGCATTTTTTTAGGCTCTCGATTAAGGGCGAGTTGCCATCCTCCCTAGATTGTTACCGAGCGGGTTATTCGTGGTGGAGAAGGTGAGGCGGATGTGCCACTTGTGACAGAATCGCCGAAATATTACCGAGTTGTAATGGGTGCCGCTTTTGGTTATGACCTCGTGCGGTTGCTCATGTCGGCAGATTATGTTCTTCTATATGAACTTTTTGATTTGTTCTGGATGAATTTTCTGGTAAGGTGAGGCTTTCATCCATTTGATGAAGTGGTCGGTTAGTATGTATTCGAGCCGTTTAGGTCTCGAATGAGTAAAGGGTCCGATTATGTCCATCAACCACTTCAAGAATGGGTATGGGGTTGAGATTGATGGCAGCACCTCTGATGGGTAGTGGATGATTTAGGGGTTTTTTTTTGTATTTTTCGCACGTCTTTGCGAACTCGGTGCAGTCGGCCAGTATCCTGGGCCAGAAGTTACCTTCTTTTTTGACGAGAAAAACAAGGGTTCTCCCTCTGGAGTGGCTTCTGCAAGATTTGTTATGCACTCGAGATATAATCTTGACAATTTCATCTCCGTGGATGCAGGTGAGACATGGTTTGGAATACTCTGTCTGAGTATCTGTCCTTCCTTGATGCATAAGTGGACGCTTAATGTTCTTAATTTCTTGGCTTTCCATTTTTCCTATGGTGTGGTTCTGTTTGGGATGTATTCAAAGATAGGGGTCCTCCAATCTTGTCGCTCGGTTATCCTGTGAGCTGCTTTGGATTGTTCTGAGTTGAATTCATCTTGTTCGGGTTGCGGTTCGCCCAACACGGCTTGTGATTTTTCATCTTCTTCATCCGTGTCTATTGGCTGTTTGGCTCGCGATTCACTCGACTCGGCTTGGGAGCTGGGCTCGGGCTGCGAATCTCTAGCCATTTTTTTGTTATAACGGTGTTTACTCTTACCTTTGGAGCTAGGTGAATCCTCGGTTTTCTATCCCTTCTACCGGGATAATCCTCTTAATCAAAGGTTTTGAGGTCGACGCTAGGGTTGCTAAGGCATCTGCAGAGATGTTTTTGCCTCGCGGTATGCGAGTTAGCTCAAATTTGTCAAACTATTTGGTCAACTCGTGGGCGATCTTCAAGTACGCGTCCATTCGATTGTCTTTGGCTTTGTATTCACCGTGGAATTTACTTGTGACTAGCTGGGAATCACTAAACGTGCTTAGCTCTCTAGCTCTGATTCTGAGAGCTAGCCTTAGACCAGCTAGGAGGGCTTCATACTACGCTTCATTGTTTGAAGTTGGGAATCCTAACCGGAAGGATTGTTCTAACACTTCTATAGCTGGGGAAGTGAGTTTTACTCCTACTCCAGATCCTTGTCTGGAAGAGGCACCGTCGATATGGAGTATCCACATCTTTCCAAACTTGGTTCCATTGATTGCTTGGGATGCTAGCTCAGTTACGATATCGGCTAGGACTTGGGCCTTGGCGCTAGTCTTGGTGCGATACTCAATATCGTATTTGCTGAGCTCAATAGCCCATTTCGCTAGTTTTCCGGACTGGCTAGGGCTGTGAAGAATGGTCCTTATGGGATGAGAGGTCATTACCACAATTGTGTGTGATTGGAAATATGGTCCCAGTTTCCTAGCTGAGGTGACCACTGGTAATGCGAGCTTTTCCATTGGCAGGTACATGGTTTTTGCATCCACTAATGATTTACTTATGTAGAATATCGGTTTCTGCTTATTTTGCTCTTCTCAGACTAGTATTCCGCTTACGGCAGCTCGTGAAACTGCAATGTAAAGGTATAAGGGTTCTCCTTCAACTGGTTTGGCTAAATCGGAGGTTGGTTGAGGTACGCCGTTAGTTGTTTTAAGGCTTCCTCGCAGCTGGCGTCCCAGTTGAATCTTTTGTTGCCTTTTAGCAACTGATAAAATAGGAGGCACTTATCTGTGGATCTGGATATGAAGCGGTTCAACGCTTCTATCCATCCTATTAGTCTCTGCACCTCCCTGGTTAACTTCGGCGATGAAATTTCTAGAAATGTTGTAATTTATTTGGGATTAGCTTATATCCCTTGCTTTGTGGCTAGGTAGCCCAAGAATTCTCCTGATTGGACTCCGAAGTAATACTTAACGGGGTTCAGCTTCATTTCGTACTGGTTAAGGATTGCGAAACAGTCTTTAAGGTGGGCTAAGTGGTCGTTTTGGTATGCTGACTTGACCAACATGTCATCGATGTAAACTTTCTTGATTTTGCCGAACTGCTGGGCAAACATTCTTTTGACCAGTCGTTGATAGGTGGCTCCTGCGTTTTTTAGTCTGAAGGGCATAACTTTGTAACAGTAAGTTCCTCGGTTTGTTATAAATGTGGTCTTCTCTTGGTTATCAGGATTTATTACAATCTGATTGTAACCGGAGAAAGCGTCTATGAATGATAGCAGCTGGTGTCCAACTATGGCTTCAACTAGACGGTCGATGTGCGGGAGTGGGAAGTTATCTTTTGGGCATGATTTCTTTAAATTTGTGAAGTCGATGCATACCCTCCACTTTCCGTTTTTCTTCTCAACTATAACGGGATTAGCCAACCAGTCCGGGTACTTGACCACTCTGATTGATCCAACCTTAATTATGTGTTCCACCTCATCGTTGATGGCTTTGGCTCGTTCAGAACCTAAATTGCGTCGTTCTGCTTGTCTGGTTTGAAGGTGGGATTGATGTTCAGCTCATGAGACATGACATCGATGCTGATTCCTTTCATATCGGAGGTGCTTCATGCGAAAAAGCTGATATCCTTTTTAAGGAACTCGACTAGCTCTTTCTTGATCAGTTCTGGGAGGTCAGCTCTGATACCAATGCATTTCTCGGGGTGAGCTTCGTCACAGGTCTGGGTGAGCAAATCTTATCGAGGCTTGGTCAGTTGGGGGGTTGTTATGCTTAGCGAGCTGACTGAGGTTTTGATTTTCCTGCTTTTGTGATTGTTATTTGGTGGATTTTTCTAGTTTTTTGTGCCCATTCAGGTAGCAGATCCTAGATGTCTTTTAACCTCCTTTGATTGTTGCTATTCCGGTAGGAGTGAGGAATTTAATGCATTGGTATTATGTTGAAGGTACGGCTTGCTTGGCGTATATTCATGGCCACCCAAGTTTTGCGTTAAATGGAGTTGGGCGATCAACTACAACGAAATCTACAATTTATGGACTCTTTCTACCATCATCGGGAGTCGGACCATTCCCATAGAATAGGTCATCTCTCCTACGAAGCCAGTTAGCGGTGTGCCTTGGCCTTGCAGGTCCGAGTCATTTAGATCCATTTTCTTGTAAGCATCATAGAATAATATGTCGACTGAACTGCCAGTGTCTATCATTACTCTAGAAACTAGGCAGCCACATATTTCTAGTTGGATGACTTGAGTGTCGTCGTGCGGCTTGTCTAGGTGAGCTGTTTCGCTTTCTACGAAATCGATTTAATGAACTACTCCTCTAAATGAGGTTGGGGGTACGTGAGCTGCGCTGGCCCTACTTTAGTTGGCTCTGATCGATTTTATCGAATCTCTGCATCATTTTAATCCTCCTAGGATAAAATCGACTCGTTTGGCCAGAGCTGGGTTACTTAGGCCTTTGATGTCGCGTGGTATCTTCATCCAAGGGTTGTCCAGCTTCTTCGAAGCCGGTGGTGGAGTCAGAACTAACCTCATCGATCCACCGTATATGTTGAGTTCCCCGAAGATCAAGTCTATTTGTTTTATGGATAAAGGTGGGGTCTGAACCGGGTTTATTTTTTCGACGGATCTTTCTCGTTTTGCTTTTGACTTCTTCTTTCTGGGCTTTTCGAGAGGTGGAGGTTTGACCTCAGTTTCTTTTTCTTCGACCGTCGGGTTCTGCTGAGCTAGTTCAGCGATTTCCTTTTGTTTTCCTTTGAGGCTAGCTAAGTATCGACATTCTTCGGTAGAATGGCCTCTTTTGCAGTACAATATTTGGTTTCGTCGTACACGGATTTTTTGTCTGGTTGCAAATGGTCGATGACGTATGCATGTTGCCCCGTTCCATAATTTTTGACAAACTTCTTAGGCTGTTGTGGCTCGGGGGAGGCCGCGAGGTTGGTATACTTAATCTATAGAAGAGCCGTCTCTTCTTCGGGGATGGTGTAGAGAGTTGCCTTGTGCAGCGCGTCGTTGAGTGGTATGACGGAGTTGATAGAGATTTTTTCTTAGAATTTGGATTTATGCCATAAGCTGTTTTTCAACGCTTCTAATGCTACTTCTTCGTTCTAGTTGGCGATCTAGGATTTGATCGTCTTGAATTTTGATATATAGTCTTTGAGGGGCTCTTCAGGTCCATGGTTTAACTTCCACATACTGGCTTCGGAAGTTCTTGCTTCGATGAATACAGAGTATTGCTTGAGGAATAGTGCTATTAAGGAATCAAAGCTGTTGATGGAGCAGCTGTTGATGGAGCAGCTGTCTAGTCCCACAAACCATTCTAGAGAAGAACCTGTCAAGCTTTCGGCGATTAACCTACAGTGTCTTGCTTCTCTTTTGCAATCGGCCAGGTAGGCTCTTGTTAGAACAAGTCAAAAAGCTCTTACGTGGGCCTTGGGATCGCTACTCCTGGAAAACTCTAGAAGTCCGACTTTCCCAATATCTCTAATAGGTGCATTAGCTATCCTATCAGTAAATGGCGTCTGCCGAGTGTCCTCGATGGCTTGGTCAATATCTGAGGCCGAGCTAGTGGCTATGTGGACGTATGACCGCATATTCTGCAGCTCCGATTGAGTTTGCTCGGCGTACCTGCAGAAGGTGTCTTGGTTGAAGATGTTTTCTCCAGTTGCGAGGTTAGTATTTCTAGTTGTCTTGATCCGATCAGCTGGAGTTCAAGTTTGGTTTCTCTGGGGGTTTCCCATGAGCGATGTTTGTCCTACCCACACTCCTGGAGTTGGCTGCGTCCTGATTATTGGGGGAGGAGGTGGTAAGGATCCTTTATTCACCCGTGCGGAGGTGCTTTGTGAGTTCGGACCAGCTGGATCCGCTGCCCACGAGTTCATCCTTAGATCAGGGTTGAATGCTGGATAGAAAGTGGCATTTGCGAGGTCACATGGATCCCTGAAAATTCTAGTTGTCGCCTTGGGGTTATGCTCTTGAAGGGAGTCGTTTCGTCGTTGGGTGTCCTACGGGGCGGGATCCCATGATTGAAGGATTAGGACATCTCGTGGAGCTGAGTCATGAACGATCTCTCCTGCTGATCGAGGCGAGCCACCACTATTTGGACGGTTAAGTCTTGGCCTTGCGTTCGCTCTACTCAAGTCAAAAGCATTCGGTGCATCTCTCAAAAATTGTTTTGGGAGCGTTCTTTGAGTCCCGTGGGGAGTGGCGGGATTCCTCCTATTGAGGTGCTAAAGATGCTAGCAAAAATTGTTCCACCTGTAGCCATACACTTCGTGGCACCAGGGGCGTATGCGCGATGGTGGTAATTGTTGCAGATCCGGGCTAAGTGTTTGGATCCGTAATTTCTGCACTCGTGGGATGGTTGCTAACTGAGAGTACTTGGTTCTGGTTCATTTCAGGCTAGTCATTGAACACGACCTGGTTCTGACCAGGTCCGGCTTCATCGTTGACCACAACCTCAGATACGTCTCATGTTTCCAGGTTAACAATCGCGGGTTGGCGACCTGAGTTAGCTCTTGAGCGTTGATGGTATTCATTCCCGTTGCGGTGGGTTCGAGTTTAGATCTCTGTGTATGATGATTGTATTTCTTCCCCTTATTCGGCGCCAAATGTGGAAGCTAGATTCCGCACTAAAAATTTATATGTGCAATCGGGAAGGAAACTTTAATCCTAAAAAATATCTATAGATCTAACTAAGATCGAGACCAAAATAACAGAAAAATGGATTTATATAGATATTCGATCAAGTATACAAAGAACTTTAGCTGAAGACAAATGTTTGGTGAGCTAAAGTGTGATTGAGTGTGTACGTATGAGAAAAGTTAGCCATTTCGGCTCAAAAGCTAGTTATTTATACTCCTCCGAGCTGAACGGTTCAGCTCCGCAAATTCCTCCTCATCATCGGAGATCTCGGGCACGTTCTGACTCACTCTGTGAAAATATCGGGATCTCTTCATTAACCGTTGAGCGGAGCTGACTTGGTCATATCCTTGCTGAGTTGCTCAGTCAGTGGTTCTATTGCCTTGGCGGTCAACGAATCGTTCAGTCAGATTCAGCGATGCCGAGGGACATGCTGGTTTTTTACTATCGTCAGCGTGGTTCTGGGCTTTAGCCCAATATCAAATATAATTGAGTATGAGTATGTTTTAGACTTAGTGGGCCAAATTTCTAATGGCGAAATCCAGCTCCAACATAGATGTTCACTTATTGTCAGCTATGAGTTATCTATGCTTTAGAAGCCAAAATTCACATATAACAAGTTTAACCATCAATTTATAGCCAAACTTGAAAAATTAAACTGAAATTACACGCGTAGGGATAAGGACCATATGCATTTAGGAAGAAGAAAAATCTTGTTTTGTAAAGTACTAGAATTAAACACTTAGAGCATGATTAGTGGTGATATTATATAGATATCATAAGAATTTTTTTAGTATTAGTTTTAGTATTAGTTTATTATTTGAGACTCAATAAGATATCGTTATAAAATTTGTTTCCAATGGTAAGACCGATGTGGATATCATAAATTTTTTTTTTTTAAATGTGCAAAATGGAAAAAAAATTCAAAGTAGTACATATAAAGATAAAAGATTAAATAAAAGAGGGTAAAATTACAATTCGTAAAAACGTATAAAGCAAGAAAACATATAAAAGCATGATGAAAGAGACAATTAAGTCGGTTCTAGTCTCCACTTCAGCCATATTTTTTGCCAAATATGCTCAACTAAATCATCTCTCAATCGTCGATGCATCTTTTCCTCACGAAGTCGAGCTAGATTGACCATCACATTGTTCACATCTGTAGATGTCTCTGTAGAAAATGTGTAGTCCACTTGTGAAGTCCCGCTTCTTTCTCCTTATACGAATTCTGATAAATAGTACTGAGTGCGTTGGTCTCGTTCGTCTTCTACTATCATATTGTGCAATATAATACATGCTCTCATTATCACAGTAGCTTCCAACCTCTTCTTCCTTGCCGACAAATTTGTAGGTTTGAAAAGTCCTGCACATAGTTAAGCAAAGACAGAGACTCAAAACAAGTTACCAACATATACATATAATTAAGCAATCAAAGAGAATCAGAACCACTTATAATTAAGGAAACGAAGAGAAAGAAAGAGAATCAGAACCAGTTTTCAATGTTCATATTGATTTTGTTTTGTTTTGATAAGAATGAGAATCAACACTAATTACAAAATGAGAATCAACCATCCTTAAGTTATATCAAACAACCTCATTGCAAGTAGACAACATCTCAGTGATAAGGTTGTTCTTAAGGGTCACTTCTATGTCGGAAAGTGTTTCAGATTTTGCAATGAGGGTGTCAAGCAGTTCTGCTTGGAAAGTCTCTTCTTAAAAGTTTTAAGTATTTTTCCTTTATCATCCACAAAGACTGAAGCTCTTTCACAGAACTAGCCTCACACTCTTCACTCTGTTTTTGCCTTTCGCCTTTCCTGCCTTAACACCAGTAGGCCTCTCCATTATGTCTTCTTCTACATGGGAGGCTGTATTGGAGCTAGAGATAGGCAGCAGCATCTTTTAGTTTTGTTCTCTTGTTCATTGTTTTGCTTTTTGAAGTAAAGAAGCTACACCATTTATGATCATTTTTTGAGCATTCTCCACACGTGCTCAGGTGTGAATTTAGCCTTTTGATCCTGGAAGTAGAGCATGTAGGCTAGCGCAAGGACATCATCTTCTGTCTCCCCACTGCGATGTTGACGCGATGCATATTTGTAGCATCCAGCAAACTTCTACACTCTCATTCATCTTTGATTATTTTTGCTTACAAGTATTTGCCTCTTGGATCGGAAGCTTTGACACCGAAGGACTTGCAGCATAATATGTTGCTCTCTGCCAAAAAGCCCATGATCTCTGCTCATTGGCCACTATAGCATCTTTGGAAGTGTTTAACTAAGCACTTACAAGGGTCTTTTTTTCGGGGAGAGTCCATCTAACCCTAGCTTCTCTACTTAAGGGTGAAGGTGTTTGGTTTGGAGGTGAAAGTGGTTGTGATTAAGTATCTGGATTAGTGCTCTCTTCTTGGTTGAACAAGAGATCGGTAAAGGATTAAGAGAAGGAAAAACGTTCAGTGGAATCCATTATCTAGCTACAAAGGTAATTAACAAGAAATGGTTTTTGTTTAGCTGAGATAGAGTCATTATAAAGCCACAAACTCAATAATGATCTATCTGATTTGTATTCAATACGGGTTAGGTTGTGTAGTTTAAGTAACTGAGACATTAGTCATCACCATAACTACAAGCTTAGATGACTAATGTCTGCATCACCATTAATTTTTTTAAGTTTTAGTTCAGTTAAGTTGCATTTTAGTTAAGTTTAGATCAATTAAGTTAAATTTTAGTTAAGTTGACATAACTTAAGATTAGAGTAACAAAGTTACAGACTCTACACTCTAGTTTAATTGATTAGCTTAGATCATGATCAATTTTAACTTCGAGACTCTACTTAAAGATGACGTAATAGATACGAAGTAAGGACACTCAACCAACTGTGAAATGAATGTTTGGAATCTATAAACCAACTGTGTAATGAATGTCCATCACCATAAATTTCTAAACAATTTATAAACCAACTTTACAAACAGACTGTACTATCTCCATCACCATAAATTTCTAATTTAAGTCCCTCATTTATCTCTGTCTTCAACAATTGTTTGTCAAGTTAAGTTTATTTTAGTTTTTACAGTAACAAATTAAAGACATCATGATTGGAGTTTTACCTTATCACAATTGAAGCTTCTCACCATTGGAGCTTCATACCATTGGAGATTTTGTCACTCACACAACACTGCAAAAACATGAAGAAGATGTTCTAAGTTAGATACCAAAGAATAGAAAACACCACACTAATCAAATTCTGTGATTTACATAATCAAGTTTAAACATCCAAATAGCAAACAATAAAAAAGACTGCAGTAATATCTTCTTACAAATTTCTTCAAAATCCGACACAAACTTTCTGAAAACCCTTTTGTATCCAGAACAAATTCTTTATAGACTCTACCAACCATTCACACCCTACTCAGTAACCAATCCCTAGATTAATTTGAGTTCTAGCAATATCAGATACATCAAAACTTAATTGCATCAATAATTATAATAACACCCTTTGCTTTTACCACACAATCGAATTTCTAGAACTACACAACCAAATCACAACACACACTAGTGTGAGAAGAATCAAAGAATTAAAGAATCACAAAAATTGAATTTGATATAGACTCTACCAACACAACCGAATCTGATTTAGACTCTACCAACACAACCAAATCTGACCAATTATGAAAATCCTTTTGTATGCAGAACAAATTCATCTTTATAGTCTTTACCAGCCATTAACACCCTTCTCAGTAACCAATTCCTAAATTAATTAGAGTTCTAGCAATATCAGATTCATCAAAACTCAATTGCGTCAATAATTATCATAACACCCTTTGCCTTTACCACGAAATCGAATTTTTAGAACTACACAACCGAATCATAACACACCGGTGTGAGAAGAATCAAAGAATCACAACACAACTGAATCTACAAACCTTGATGTTTCATCTACCCAAACCCTAAACCAATATCTACAAAGAATCAAAGAAGATCGAAGAGAGAGAGGACTTAACTTCATCATCATCGTCTGACTCATATCTATTCTTTGTCTCGACATGCAGGAGATTAAACGACGGATCTAGCCTCGGATCCATCACGACGACGACAGACAGAGGATAATCGCTTAAGAACAACATAGAGAGAGACAAAGAATATCGCTGACGAGGAGAAACGCTGACGATGACAAACACAGAGAAGAAGGCAAATCGTTTCTGCCGTCGCCGACGGTGAAAAGAAAACCAAAATTTTATCAAATGATTTTTTAAAAAAATTTCTGTCTTTCTCTCAATAAAAATCAAACCATCGAATGAGAAGCCCACACGTGTCCGCTTGAGGCGGTCTCAAAAACATCTTCCCATTGAGACGTCTCCGACCATAATTCATTTTCAAATTCATTTTTCTTTTAATTTTGGGCTTTATAAACCTTCTTAATCTCACCTTTAAACATGGTCTTAGGAGTAGGACCAAGTGCATTTAGAAAATGAGAAAAAAAAACAAAGTGACTATATATGTGTGGTGTGGGTAATATCTAGAAGTATCTATAGAAGTTTGTAGACACTTGAGAAAACTGAATTTATACTAGTTTGCCGAATATGGACATGTTTTTCTTGTGGAGAGTCAGACGATAATGTCGGATGGTGAAAGTGTCTTTTCTGGTGAGTCATCTATCAATAATTATTTTGCTACAAAATTTGTGAAAAATGCAAGAAAGTAGATTAAAATTTGCGAAATGGAGTATAACTTAACCGCATAATTCAATACATGGGAGTTCAAAACTAATTCAATAATACACACATTGTTTATGTGATCAACCACCACCAACACACAAATTTACTACGATTTTTTTTTTTTGTCGTCAATAAATTTAAAAGTTTTTTTTTGGCAACGTACGATTTATTATAGATTTCCAAAAAAAGAAATGTTTATAATACTACAAAATAATAAATTTGAACGTTCTTTTTTTTTTGGTTAATAAATTTGAACGTACTAAAAGTTTCATTTTTTGAGTACATAGGTGATGATACCGGGAATATGAATGTTCGTGATGTAATCGTCCCAATCAATAGACTTGGGATCAAACTCGAACAAATCATGTATCTCTTTATTGATATCCTTTCTTTTCAACCGCAATCTCTCAGTATTCATATCATCAAATCTGCAAAAAGAATATATAGCGTAAAAATATATTGAAAAGTTTATTGGAAAAGTGAAAGTGAAAATAGCAGTTAAAAAAACATTGCTGAAATTTTAAATGGTTACATACATTCCCTTGAATAAGACATAGGGTCTATAGAGCTCGACCAGCCGCATCGCCAGCTTTATTTTGCGATCAAGGTCCTTATAGTTATTTCCATTCCTCCATGGATAAATGATGTTCATCAATCGCAACATCTAATAATTGGAAAAGGATATACGATTGTTATAAACAATTCAATAAAACTCTTTTTCTTCTTTTTTAGCTCTTTTTCCTCTTCACTATCCGTTTTATTAAAAAAAAGATCTTTCTCTACATTATATGTGATCAAGATTTCAACTTCGACACTTGGTGTCAGTATTAAAATTTAAGAAAACAAAAGAAAAAATGTATACCTGCAAAGGTAGCTTGTAACGAAGGGTCATGTAAAAGCTGAATTGGGCCATGGTGGTCAAGATGGTGCCTTTAGAGACTATAATGGGTGAGTCATCGCGTCCAACAAGTGGGCTTTTGGCGAAGTAGCGAGCCGCGAGGTCGTGAAGTTGCTCGAAAGTGATTGGGTTCTTAAAAGACGAGCCGACATGGTACACGGTCTGAGAGCCTGACTTACCTGCGTGTATTGCGGCAGCCGTGACCATTGCATTTGCGACCATGTCCACAGGTATCTATGAACATAGACCGTAACGAAATATACGCACTGTCACAGTCTCACAAATATAAGGTATGTATTTCTTTCGAAGATGAAGTACCAATATATAGTGACTAATTGATCTCATGTGTCATTTCACTAGGATATTATGGTTTGTAAGCCGATTTTTTTTTTTTGGTCAACTACTGATGTTAATATATATAATTTACGACTATAACTGGAATATCTACATAAAAGGACTAAATGCCCTCAATAGTTTATTTTGATGTGCGCACAATGTTTGTGTTTGCATTTAATTTTGTTCTAAATATAATGTTAATTATAACGCAAACATTAAAAACGAAAGAAAACTCACTGTTAAATAGTATTTTAATTATTTTTTCCATACGTAAACGCAAACACATAACTGTGCCACAACCTAAAATCAATTTAACTTACAAGATCAAGGACTGAGTTTGGATCCGCAAGAAAACATTTAAGCCTTCCTTTGCCATATGCAACAATCACACTATCTATGGTTCTGCACACAGAACAAAAATAGTATTATGGATGTTGACATATCAAAAGTCTCAAATGGTTTTACATGATGCCTATAATCAATATAGGTTTACCTTAACCCTTCAATCCAACCGGGAAATGGTTCAGAAAAAGTGCTAGTAATCATCGTGGGACGGATGATAACAAGAGGGAGATTTTCTTTATGGTTACCAAGAAGCATCTCTCCCATAGATTTGGTGAACACATATGTGTTTGGCCATCCATGAAGCTTTGCCCTAACAATTAAGACCCGATTCATCAAGATCAATAAATTTTGCCACTTGTATATAAGAAATATGCATGTAGTCTTTGGTTATCACACTGACCTTGCCATACCAAGATCTTTCATCGACTGGGCAATCTCTTCTTCCGAACAATCTTGTTTTTGAAGTTCTTTCAGTTTCTGCTTCATTAAATCTACTTCCATATGGATTTCTAATTTTCCATGTCCGTTCAGCGTCTCTCCCATGCTGATTGTTTTTTCCTCTAATAGTCCGGATTTCTCTCCACACACATACGCTACAGATACACATACATTTGTAATGAATCAAATCATACATTTCATATATATATGAAATCATGTATGCTAGTTAAAAAATATTGGACTCACCGGTTGAGACATGGAGAAGCAACTGTCCTTTAACACACTTTTTGGCAAAGTTAAGGACATTGAGTGGTCCAAATGTATTGATGCTAAGACCGACATCATATCTTTATTTTTTGAACATATAGAAATATGAATTTAGTGTTAGTTTTCAGTATCTTATTCACATATAAAATTTTGGGAACATCCCAAATATGAAAATTAGCATCTTTGGAACCGAAAGATTGATCTATTGTTCGTTCTAAACCTTTCATCGAAGTTCGTTGTGGCGGCAACATTGACAACGATATCGATCTCATTCCACATACGTTGTAAGAGATCAGAATCCTTCACTCCCAGATTATCAACTGAAATATCACCAGGAACAGGGACGACTTTTTCTGACATTAAAGCTTCCAGATTTTCTTCACCTAAATCGTTCCTCAACACTCTAAACAGATCTTTCTCCACAACCTGTTGTATTATATCATTATATCTAAGTTTATTATATTTACATAATATTTGGTTATAAAGCTTACATAGTATATAGAAATATTAACTTGTATCTAAGAAATGTTTTAGTTATGTACCTCACTGCGAAACCGTTGCAGGGCTGATTCATTGTCTGCTGCCCTCAAGAGAAGGAAAAGCTTCTTCGCTTTTGGTTGTACCCTCAATATTTTCTCCACAAACACTATAAAATTAATTATTTAAAGTTACTAATTTGTTAATTATGTAACATAACTAATTACTCGAAAGTCGAAACAAATTATTTTGGTGAGGAAATTCCACAAAAGTGGAAAGTGGTTGACCATCACAAAGCTATAATTAAATAAGAATTAGGTTGATTCGAAATCAAACTAAAAGAATTAACTATGTACGTAAATAATGTTTGGACCACAAAAAGATAGCGAACAACAAACGAATGAATAAAAAATATAATATCGACGAATAAGTTATTATTCTTTTTTTTGGTTAAAGTATAAGTTATATTCACTAAGAGATGTTATAGATGCCATGCAAATGAAATTTAAAGGCGGTGTTTAACCATAGTGATCACCTGAAAAATTAATACAAAAGCTTGGACTGAATCACAAAAGCTTCTTTATGATGCATACATAACAATCCTAAGACATCATAACCCATCCAAGTCGGACCGGCCATATAAGAAAAAGAGGGTACCTTTGGCGAGGAAACCAGGAACCCCGGTGACGAGAATCGTCTTGTTCTGAAGAAATTGGACGCAACTGGATTCCATTGAAGACACTAAAAACTACACAATGAATACCCAAGAACTAAGTAGTTGTTTTTGGTCACAAGACCTTTAAAGTTGAGACACAAATATATAGTCACGTAAATATTGCCCATCATATCTACTATTTGTAGATCTACCTACATTCACTTAAAACCAATATTAAAATTATTTCTGATTGATTTAATGAAAAAAAAATTAAAAATCAAAAACCACGTACAAGTAGAACATATGTATAAGCTCTGAAATTGCGGAGCTCTTTTTTTTGTTGTTGTTGTCGTCTTTCGGAGCTCTAGATTGAGAAAACAAAATGTAACCAATTTTTTGCTATGCAAAAGAATTAAACTATTTTAAATACAAATTGTAACGCTCCGACCGCCTCTGTTATGGCCCCCACGCGCATTCTCGACTCGTAGACCCACCTTGTCCGACGATCACTGCGTTAGTCTAGGAGGTTCGAAAATCTTGTCTACTGTCAGTATAAATCACCGCGCAATATTTTCTCGTGTTTTGTTATCACTCACACGATACTCGAAATAAATTCCTAGTAGGTCACCCATACTGAAATTGCTCCAGCTCAAACACGCTTAACCTGGAGTTCTGTCAAGATCTACGACCGAAAAGATAAATGCACTTTAATAACATATATAGTCAAATCAATTTTTTTTAAACCCCTTCGCATATATCACATATTTTCTAAACCGGGGTGTGACACAAATGGTGTCTAACTTTGAAAATTTTGTGACAGTTAACACTAACTAGTTTAACTATTAAGAAATTCTGAGAATTCGAATGTTTGAATATGTAAGACTTGTACAAGATAGCGAAATAAAACTTTGAATACTTTTAAGCTATTTGCAATTAGGATTAATAGAATTTTTAATCTAATCTCTATAGTTATTCATTCTATTTTGATGTATATTAATTAAAGGAAAATTTAAAAATATTCAATACATAATTTTTATTTGTTAATTATTATTGTTACAGACTTTTAAATAGTAATTATAAATTTAATGTTGATTTAATAATGATCTGAAACTGAACGTACCACAAAGAAATTTTACATACTGGAGATATTTTGTCCAAGAAATTTTCAATGCGCATGTCAACAGACCACATGACAGTATTCGGAAAGTATAAAACCGAAAAAGACTTTGGAAAAGTGGGTTCTACACTTCTATACACTTAATACTCCGTTAACCTAATTATCAACAATGTTTTTCAAATTCTTTTTGATTTCCAACAAAGTCATGTGGACCAACTGACCAAGTTAGGTTTATATACTTTTGGTTAGATGGTTAATTACCAATCTTAGTTTGGTTATTTTTGCAAATCAAGAGGGAAATATGGATCAGATGGTGGAACCATGTCCACAAACATCGCTAGACGCTCGTTTAGCACCAAAAAAAATATATCGCTAGACGCTCACATTACCCTTATCTAGTAGTAGAAGCCTTTGAAGTTCATCGCAAAAGATATGGGGCAAAACTCCGTATAATTTAGGGGACATAATTTAATTTAACCATACACAACATTTCAAGTTAACTATATGCCATGGTGGAAATCTCTACATATTCTCATCAATACATGTTTTCCAAATTTAAATCCAAATGAATGTAATATTTTAGACTTACCATATTATCTATTTTCTTTTTCTTATCTATTAACAAGTTTTTATTTATTATATTTATAACAATATTATTAGTTGTGTATATATGTATTTAGGTTAGTATATTATACAAATACTTTTATTATGATGCAGTATATTATACCTATTTACTCACACTTACAAATATTTATATATTTTATTATTTCAAATGGTAAAGAAAATGAAAAAGAAACAAACCAATTTTTTAAAATATATTTTAATTATTTGGTACAACTAATGAAATAGAAAAAAGCCATTATTCTCCTTCGTTCCTCTCCTCCCGATCTCCAATCTCCTTAATGAAAATAGAAGAAATTCCTACATAAGAAGGATTATTCGATTGATGAACTGTTTCGAGTCAAGTGATTGAAAATCTGTTCTCCGAACTTCTTCACCAGAATTTGATTCTATCTCCCAACAAAACATTGTGAAAAATGGTCTGGTAGACGTAATTGAAAACAACAACAAAACGTATTATTCGATCTTTAGTTTGGTTGGTCATAAATTATGCAACAATGACAGAACAAGCTTAAACGTCTAGGAAAAGTCAAACATTTTAATAAGACGACAGAAAATACCTAACTTGTAAATTAGGAAGAAATAAATCAGCTGAGCTTGTAGAATTGTTTACCTTCCACACCTCAATTTTGATGCAATATTGCAAGTTATCATTTCTTAATTCTTGTTAGTTAACACTTTACTAATTGCAGAAATTACACGGATTGGAACAGTTTACCTGCTCGTGTACAAAATGTAAACTATATTAAAACCAACTAATATATTTTCTCCAATATTAAAACCAACAAAATGTAAACCATAAGCCAAGTTGTTTCAATACAATATTTTCTCCAATATTGCTCAAGGAGGCAATCGTTCCAATTAATTGTTATAAAAAAAGTTAAGAAAAACAATGAATCTCGTCTATTATAAAAAAGGTTTCAAAACATCTATTTGTTCTTCTAAAGATTTAATAATTTGATAATTAGTGGTTTTTGAAGTAGTTTTTTGTATTAGTTTATCCAAAAACTAGTTTTTATCCAGTCAAGATTTCCTAAAATCTAGGAAAACATTGTATAGACTGCATTGCCTAAAACATAGGTTAGGTCTCTCGAGAAAGTTGTGGTTAAGTTCTCAGTTCATCGTTCCTTGTGGTAGTGTTTGCGGCGGGTAGGGTTGAGTTTCTATGGCCTCTTACTGTCGGGTTAGAGATGCCCCTAGAAACGTAATATTTTTGGCTGGCAAAACTTCAAAGAAAACTTAACTCTTGATACAAAATATTGTTAATTTCAAAAAGTAAAAGAAAACACAAAAAAAAAACAAAATACCGTCACAAGAGATTCTCAACATCCCTCTTTTACATCTCTTCACTGTTACATTTCACAACGCCTAACTGAGAACCTTTACACAGCTCTCTGAGCTTGATATACAACAAACACTGAGAGAATTTCAAGAGCCCGAGTTTCTTGAATTCTGACCGTCTCTATCCCGGTCTTCAGAACCCGTTTTTTCACACATGATATCCCGTCTCCAAGGCCACTGAGTTCCCGATAGAAACCAGTTTGTCATTATCTATTGTCATCGGAGTTGTAGCTGTCACGGCTGGAGGATCAGAGTCCATTTGATCCAAAGAAGACGGGACACCACCATTGTCCACGGTAGGTGTCGGATCCTTGGGGCCAAGATCGGCTGTTTCTGCGTTTTCATATTCAGAGAAGAGATCCATAAACTCATTAAGTAGACGCTGAACCTTTCTGTTTGACGCCATTGCAGGAAGAATATCGTCTCTCAACAGTTTATGCTTCTTCACCCCCTGGAAATCAGAAACAATGTTTTAGAGTGTTTTGATTTGGAAAAGGTTAACGCGTTTACTAAGAGAAGATACTTACCAGAACATAAGGATCCCAAGACAAGTTTGTGTCTGAGGATGCTGCTTCAGCCATACCAGTCGGAGGTCCAAGAAAGCTCTCGCACACTTCTCGTAGTCTGGACTCGTCTGCCTCTCTGTAAACAGAGACACGAATCTGACTTAGTGGAATATGTTAGAGTTACAAAGCACAAACCAAAGAAAACCCAAAGCACTTCATTCTCATATACACTAAAATGTATACACATTCGAACCAAAAAAGAATTTCTATGAGAAAAAGGGAACAGACCTTGCTAAAAACCTCACATATGCGAGGAGGCACTGGCGGTATTCATGAGGAGACTCCAATGCAAGAGAGGATGCAAGTTGAGATTCCAAATGTGCACGTGTTTGCATTCCATCATCAGTAATCCTATAAACATGAAATAAGCTTTTTTTTACAGACTCGGGATATGTGATCGGTCTTAGGGCTGACATGAAAGAATAGGAAGACGAGACCAACCTGTTCCATCCTGGCTTTCTGGCCATGTACTTTCTGACATCAACCTGCAAACCAGCAAGCTCGCCGCATGGACCTAATCCCAAGTTCCAGGAGCTACTGAAATTTGAGGCCGGGAAGCAGTCATCAGCCACTCTCAGCCAGCACATTAGACTCGCGTCGAAGAGGAATGCATGGCGTGTGGCAAGAACAACAAGCGGAGAACCAGATTTGGATAATTTCACAGATATCACTTTTATCGTGCCTGCAAAAAATGTAACAATGTATCAACAGAGCTTATCGCATCACGGAATATTAAATTCCAGGTTCCACTAGGTAAGCACAAGAGTCCACAGGAATTACAGGGCCATCTTTATACTTTGAGACAAAACAACTCATGCAAAAGCCAGTAATGTACTACAGTAGTGAAGCATACTTTCTACTGAGGAAGATAAATTGACATTGGAAGATATCAAAGATGATAAAGAGTCTTGGAGGATGCATTTTCTATTGAATAGATCCCACACATATAAAGATCCTTTTCTTGTCACAAGCAGCAATTTCCAGCTATCGTCGCAATCTATAAATGTTGCAGCAGATCCCATCATCATAGTAGGCATAGCACGCCTTCCACACTTTGTGTAAACCTTCAGACAAAAAAACTAAGTTACCAAACATCATCCCAAGAATCAAATTGCTCTCATGCTATACAAGTTGTCCTACTCATCCCCTCATATTATGAACCAGACACTTGTTAAGAAAGTTAGGTACCAACACGAAAATTACTATCCATGTAAAGTTTAGTGACTCATATGGAATTAAATTAATGGAGAAAAAATATTCAGAATACCACAACTAAGAGTGGTTGATGCTTTCAAAATCCAAATAATAAAGGAAGGTCCTTTAATAGGAGTGATATCAGCTATACCAAATGCAGAAACAATCACGAGTCATGGTCTAATTTGATCGATGGAGTTTCATGGTCAAACTAAGAAACTGAAACACAGGGACTTCACATCAATGTAGCACAAATATTTTCTTACCTGGAGGCTTCCATCTTCGCATCCAACAGCCCAAAAATTTGGATTTCCAGCCAAAACTGTGACTCTCCCAATAATTCGATCAGACCAAAGAGTTTCACCTGATTTTTTGCAAGTAATATCAGTTTCCTTGATCATTGATGTACTAACTGCACCAACAGTATCCAAAGTACGCTCCCTAGGACAAGCTTCTAAGCAAACAGGTGCCATGGCTTCCCCATCTTTCCAATCAAATACCCTTATCAACAGATCTGTGCTAGACGATCCCTTTATACCTACAGACTGTTCAACATTTAGAACTCCATTTGTACCAGAGGTTCCAGGAACCTTCTCAATAACAAGGCTCTCAGTAATGGTAGCACGAGCCGTAATCCTTGTACGCTCTTTAAGATCTAGGCTCCTGCCCACTATTTCTTTCATGGATGAATCTCTATTGCTAGTCTCCACAGGAATATCTCCACTATCTCCCTTACCAGGAACAGCACAGGACGCTGGAGGAAAATTATGGGATTGCCCGTTAATTTCTATGTTATTCTCCTGCTGAGGAACTCCAACGGCTTCAGGAATGATCCGCTTTCTTCCGTCAGGCCTTCTATATACTTTTTGATTCACAGGATTAGATACCCGATTTGAGGTTGACGCTTTATTTAATGTGTCACCAGTAGCCTCCGCTGTCAGATTCCGATCATCGACTTGAGATTTACGCTTCTTTACAGTTCCCTCTACATTCACCGAGGGTTTTGGTGTCCCCTGGTTTTGTGGACCATCTGAGGCTGCCCTTTTACTACCCGATAGCTTTTTCTGCTTTGTCGAGGCTGTCTCAAGTAATAATTGGGCTGGGTTCTCGACTAAGTTTGCTTGCCGGCCTCTGAAATCTCCATATCGATTTTTCTTCAATTCATCGAGTTCAGTATCTGTTAGCCTGACACCTAATTCTTTTGGGTCAAAGTGAATCATCGCCACTGTTCCGTCCAAGGAACATGCAAAAAGTGAATATCCGTCAGGACTCCTGCAATTTACGGAAAAAACATATATGTGGTTAAAAAATCAAATTTTATCTTCATCTACATTTTGGATAATTACTTCTGACCCTATATATGGTTTAGGATTTTATATAGATATCGCAAATTACTACATAATAAACGCATATATGGTTAACCCAACGCACTTTTGGGACAGAACAAAAACCGGTTTTGAAGATATAATTGCAAATCAAAATATCATTGCATACGTAGATTTCCATACAAAAAAGGGATAAGTTTACCAACCATGATAGATCCACAACACTTTGGCCGAAGAAATGCTTCGCCACAAAAAGAGGGCGCGGACTCGCAGTTGTCCATACAGTTATAGTGCGGTCTTGACTCCCTATCGCAATAACATTGTATGGCTGCATATCTTTCCCCTCTGATTTGGAAGTCCCATTGCTCCACCCAGCTTGTTTCATTCCTTGGGCACTAGATAGAGTTCTTTTAAACATTAAATGATTGAACTTCACAACAATGATTGGAGCATTATGACCTAAGAAGTCGAATCCTGCAGACCATTCCCCTCTTTCTAAAACAGGAGCAGAATGCCTCGGCTTCTGATACCCGTGAGTGGTAGTAATGAAGTGGCCACAAGGGGACCACCCAAGTCGCCTGAAAAATGTGGATCCAAGCTAGAGAAAAGAAAAGCAAATCCTATTAGCATTGGAACTGTGGACATCAATAGGTCCAATCTCTCTTATGATTTTGCATTAACAGAATTGCTTACATACCGATTTTTCCCAGTGACCAGATGTTCTGTGTGCCATGCTCCAATCGCTTGTTCGCCATATTATCACAGTTTTGTCATCCGATTGGCTAGCAATAAATGTCCCGATTGGATCCCAGGTTACACCTTTCACCAAGCTCGAGTGAGCCCTGAGAACAGTAGTGCAAAGACCAGTGCGCATATTCCAAATATGGATCGTGTTGTCCAAACTCCCACTAGCCAGCATTGAATCATCTGGGGACCAATTAATATCCACCTACTTTAAGCATAGTTAGAGAAAATACCTCAGTTATTACATAACCATTGAAATCACAAGTGCAAGGTAACAAACAGTAAAACAAAATAGCATTGTTTACCACATCGGCAGTGTGTCCCTTTAGAGTCATTACAGCTTTCCAGTTCTCAACATCTGGGGGTTCTCCACTACCAAACTCAGTGGTGCCTGAACCAGGCTTCCTCTCATGAATTTGAATCACTTGATCGTCAGAAGCAGATGCCACGTACCTACCGTGCTTGGCCCACCTAACACAGTTGACTGACCCAAAGTGGTCACGAAGGGTTGCGAGAAGCCTCTCTTTTGGATCAAATTTTTGCAAATCCGTGTCAACTGACTTCATGTTCCATATCCGAACCTATTTTCAAATTAAAGCTTACGATTAATGAGAGAGGATCAGCGGTGTATTCATTCACAGGTTGATTCCACACAATGAAAGCAAATACAGTTCTGAGTATTAACCAGAGTTATTCATTGATTCCATATTTTCATAGCTTGAAAAGCAACTCAACTAAAACTCAAACCAGTTTCAGTCACTGAGAGAAGAGTTAAACAAGCCTATGCCACACTAACATGATCCAAATGCTACAAAGCCTACAATCTTCATCAAACCAAGAGGAACTCAAGTGCTTAACCAGAGATTGTGCTAGATTCAAGTAAAGTACATCTACAATCTTAGTATAGGACAGACATTCTTAAATCTCAAAGAAGGCATGACCAATTCCTCTATAAGAACATGACATGTAAAAACTAAAGATACATAACACCATCCTTTCGAAATTAAGCTCAACGTACTCATAAAAGATCAAGTATTTCAATTGGTTGCACCACAAAAATGCCTTGGAAGCATCAAATATCAATTCAATTTCGGTTCTTAACATACAATCAAAGAGCAAAAATCGACTAATCAAATAGGATACCTTGTGGTCACCACCGCCAGTGGCAAACCTTTCACCATTGGGTTGAACATCAATGGAGAATATTGGCAAACATTCATGTCTAACCCAAATGGGTTTCTCCGCAATCATCTATGGACTCTGTAACCTTGTCAATTCCAACTATACAAACAATTCCAAACACAACGTCAATAACATCACACCATCAACAAGCTCCTAAAAAGTTAACTGAACTCAGCACGAAGAAGCAAATCCAGAAGCGGAGAATCTGTAATACGAGACGAAATCTAAAACCCAGAAAGCTTAAGAGTGGAGAAGATGATGATGAACTATGAAACGAAACGGTTTAGAAATTGAAGTCAATTTTCCAAGTTAAATTTCGAGGTAAAAAAAAAAACCCTAATTTTTAGAAAAACCCCAAAACGTTTTGTGCTAAAAATAAGAAATTTAGAGGAATTGGATTAAGAAATATAAGAAGAGAGTGTTGGAAAGATGCAGAGTTTTTCTTGGTTTTTGTGTTTTTGTAATTTGGTATTGAGTAAAAACCCTACCTTTGGAGAAAAAAAGGGCTCTTCGACTTTCCCTGTGAGATTCTGAATCAAGTTTCGATCTAAATCACAATGTTTGTTAAAGTACTAATACGTTTTTAGGTTAGTTTTTATGTTTGGGGCTAGTGCAAATTCCAATGTATACGTTTTGCTAATGACTTGTATTTGGATTTTGGATATCAAACATAATAATTAACACGATCGTGACACGTGTCAATTTATCGGTTTAGATTTTGATACGTGTTAAAAACAGTTCTCCAATTAGATTTTGCCATCTATATCAAACAAATTTTATTATCCTTTTAATATTATATTTTCTTTATCAAGTATATTATTAAAATCAACATATATTAAGATTTACAATTAATCTCTCATTAATGATTTATTAAAATAATCAGTTGATAAACATGATTTACAAACATAATAATTAACATGATCGTGACACGTGTCAATCTGTTGATTTAGATTTTGACATATATTAAAAAAATTCTCCAATTAGGTTTTGCCATCTATATCATACAAATCTTATTTTTCTTTTAATTTTATATTTTTTTATCAAGTAGATTATTAAAATCAACATATACTAAAATTTCCAACTAATCTCTTATTAATAATTTATTAAATTAATAAGTTGATAAACATGATATGGTTTATTTTGTCATATGTCTTGGTTTTATTTTGTGTTCGTATAACCATTTTTTTTTTTTTTCCTTTACGTATATTAGATTAAATAGGCTCCAAAATTTTCTCAAAAGAATATTAATTAATACACATGTTAGAAAAAATTTGAGTTCAAGTAGAGTTAGGTTGACATACCCAAATTTTCATGAATTATAATATTTTTAACCTTATATAATAAGCTTTTGTGCTCTCTCAATCTTATCACCAAACAATTTTGAATATCTCTTTCACAAGTTTTAGTTTAGTTTTTTTATTAGAAAAATAACATCGATTACTCTCTTATTCAATAGGTAAGATAGATTACGACGATCTATTTTAGTTTGTGAGATTAATAGAAAAATTTTAACTCATTTTTTTTACATTATTATTTACGGCACAGATAACATCACATTAATGACTACTCAACCCAAAAAAAATATTAATTATTTAACATTAGTCTATTTAAAAAAACATGTTTATCGGCGTAATGTAGTACATCTTATCAGAAAGTGAGAGGCGGAAAATTTTATGAAAAGAAAATTTATTTGATGAAAAGGTTGGTGTATTGCTAATTACATGATTAATGTATAGCTAAAATTTCATTTTTTATGCAAGAAAATACTATTCAATACTTTGTGCATTATTTGCTTCTTGCAAAATTTGGGTTTTTAACATGTTATAAAATTGAAAAATTCAAACAAGAACATGAGAAAAAATTCAACAGGATTTTGTATAAAAATAGAGTAGGAAAGTAGTAAAAAGTAAATTACTTCGAACATGAGTAGAAAAACTAATTAACATGAGTAGGGAAAGACGTGATCCAAATAAGAAAGAAACCAAGATAGAAAAGTAATTGTTAACTTTATTTAGTATCATTGTTTTCAGCATCATTGTTTTCAGCTTTATTTTATTCATTTTCATACGTGTTATAAAATATTTTCTCATTAACCCGCATATATGCGGGTCCTTTATCTAGTAATCTTATAAAGCAAAAAACCGTATCACATTTTCTTGTTTCAAGTTGGTTTTCATCCTTTGGTACATTTTAGACTCAAACTTGGGATCAGCCGTGCCGACTTGCCCGAGAGGCATTGTTATCCAATGCCAATTATAATTTTTAATTAAATTTATAGTCAAATTAATTTCAAATGATATTTATAGAATAAAATATTGAATTCTCTCTACCTATATCTTCCAATTATATTTATATATCCATTATACGAAAAATAAGATCAATAATTTCGGTGTTTCAAAGTTTACATGAGATCAAAATCAAATGTTTTCTATAATAGAGATAGAATACATTTTTTTTCTTCGAAAAAAAAACACTGAGGCAAAATCTGAACAAGACAAAATTTTAGTTATATTTGTAATCTTAGAATATGATGTTAAATCGAACTGAATTTGAAGGAAAAACATGTATATACCAAAATTTCAAGCCACTAAGCCATCCACTTGGTAGCACATGAAACCTAACAATGATAGGTTCTAAAGCTGGTGGTTTATATTATCGGCGGAAAAGTGATAATACCCATTGTCCAAATGGGCTCGACCATTAACGATTCTAAAAGTAGTCATGTCATGGACAATTTGCAATTTTGTTGCGTAAAAGGAAGTTTGATTGGTTTTTTCGAATACATGGTTAATTCCCAAGGTGGTGTTGGTCTCTTTGTGGACCTTGAAATTTACAGCTCAGAATTCGATTAGTAGCTCTTGCTACTGATCGGTAAAGCAAGTCTAGAATGGTCGATTTGATTCCTCATGTTGGGAAGTCTTGGTGATGTTTTAGACATAAGTCCGTAGACAACGTCTAATATCAAACTTGGCCGGTTTGGTACGATCAGCGCAAATGGACCTTATGTTTAATAGCCCCGAACGAAGCCCAACACTACACATGTTAGATCGATAAAGACTTATGTGAATATAAAAATGGTCAATAATTGATGTAAGTGACTATTGTTTATTTTATCAAATTATTTGAAAAAAGGCAGAACTATACATTATTTCATTTCTGTAAAATATCATTTCTTTAAAAAAAAAATTTCTTTTTCTGGCTATCTCGCTCTTCCTCTCTGCAGCAATCCGAATATTCCAGTGATTATGAAATATTCGGTTAAGAATATCATAATCGAACCAATAAGAGAAAAGATTTTGTTTATTATTAAAGGGTTATTAAAAAGTACTCTTCAACAATTTTATACTAGTATTTTAGGATAATAAATCAACTAACAATTCCAGCTACAACTACATTTCCTCCTTGTTTTAATGCTTTACACATTCTTCTTCGTATTTCTTCTTCTCGAGGTCAACAACAATGGTAGAACCTCAAAGTAGAATCAAACTTCGCGATGGTAGATACTTGGCTTACAAGGAAAGAGGTGTTCCCAAGGATATTGCTAAGTTCACCATCGTTCTTGTTCATGGATTTGGTAGCTCCAAAGACATGAACTTCAATGTCTCACAAGTATACACTAATCTTTTCTTTTTAAATTCGATCCTCTATATTTCTATATGTTTCCTTATTTCTTGGGCATCGCTTCAAATATGCTTATATTATTGCAAATTGAATAGAAAACCAAGAACTCGCATTCTCTTTTTGTATTTATTTTCTAAAATGCTGATGCTGTCTGAAAAAGTCATGTAATCCAAATTTGTCTCTAAGAACAGATTTTTAATTTTATTGGTTACCAAAAAAAAAAAACAGATAATTAAGTGTCTAAATTTCAGGTCCTCAAGCACTAATAAGGTTTGCTTTAGTTTTAATCTCAGGAGCTTGTGGAAGAAATTGGGATATGCTTTGTACTATACGATCGAGCTGGTTATGGGGAAAGCGACCCAAATCCGAAACGTTCGTTGAAAAGCGAAGCCTTGGATGTTCAAGAACTCGCGGATGGGTTACAGATCGGATCCAGATTTTATTTGATCGGAATCTCAATGGGTTCTTACACTGTTTGGAGTTGCCTCAAGCATATTCCTCAAAGGTAAATAAAAAAAAAAAAAAAATCCAAATTGAATAAAAATTGACTTATTATTATGCTTAAAAGTCTCCTAAACACATGTTGTACAATATTTATTTGGAGAGTTGGATAATTTGTCAGAGAACATGTTAAACATCATATTGTAGCTAGGAAACAATATACTAGGGATAAATTTATGATTTGTCATAGATATGTTATGTATCAGGCTAGCAGGAGTGGCGATGGTGGCTCCAATGATAAATATTCGGTGGCCATCGATTCCAAAGAATCTAATGAAAAACGATTACAGAAGAGAAGTGGCGAAATGGTCTTTTTGGATCGCCAACTATTTTCCGGGATTACTTCAGTGGTGGGTGACTCAAAACATGTTTCCCACAACTTCGATGCTAGAGAAAAACCCTCTTTACTTCAACGACCAAGACATCGAAATCCTCAAGCATACCAAAGGCTTCCCAATGCTCACTAAGGTAATTTTACTATTTACCAAATACTTTCATAATACCATAATCTCTTTAGCTTTCTCCCCATCACTACAAGAAAACAGGCCATTTGCCACTACCAGAAACGTCACAAATTCGTCACTAATGAGGCCTTTGCGACTACTTTGCGACGAATACAGTCGTCGCAAAAACGCCGTTGCTAATTTGCGACGCTGCGTATTCGTCGCTAATTTGCGACTGATTAGTGACGGATTTAGGACTCCATAACTCAGTCGCAAATTTGTCGCTAATTTGCGACGGATTAATAACTCCATAACTCAGTCGCAAATAAGCGACACAATTGTGACTCATGTAGGTAGTCACTAATTAGCAACGTATTTGGGACTGCCTTTGGCGTGACAAATAAGCGACTAATTAGCGACTCCTGATTTTGCGACTGATTTATGACTAACTATATTCGTGGCAAATTAACGACTAATTAGCTTCTAATTAGAGACTATATTGTTGTTGTCACATTTTGGGTTAATCACATTTTGGTCACTAATTTGCCACTGATTTGCCACTTATATGCTACTAATTGTTTATTTGTTTTGCTTTGAATTGTCAAAATCGAATAAATAACCAAAAACCTTGAAATTAAAAGCATACTACATAATCAAGCATTTTGTACAAAATGGTTGAAACCAAAATACAAAAAGTATTACAACATATGTAGATTGTTGTAGCTCTTTCAAGTATATGCTTTAAAACCAGCCTCTCCTAATGAAGTTATGATTGTTATATCCAATGTAATATATAAACAGAAGCCATTACACAACAACATATGAAACTGAGCTTCAAAACCTAATACAACTATAGTCTTTTTAGGGATCCAATAAGCAGTGATCTTATTTAAAAGTCCATGTTCTTCGAACTTCTCGTGCTCAAATTTCTCATATAAGCGTCGAATAAGTGAGAAACTCCATTGAAGTAAAATGAAATGGTTGACGCGGAATAGGATTCCTACAATCACATAGATCAAGAGTCATGAAGCACACCTTTAAATCAAGTGTATAATGTGGACAGTTTAAGTCAGTGAAGGAAAGATGGAAACGTACGGTCTAGGACCGTAAACTTTGATCTGGCGGATATGAGTATCTCTCCCATTTAGGTGATTCGACAAAATGGCTATTTGCAACATGAATGTATTGACAAAAGTTTCCCTGCGAAGAGGACGCAATAGTTCACCATATCAGCTCTAACCTTAATAACCTAAAGAAACATATCAGTTTGGACACTTATTAAGTAAAACCACAAAGCCAATGGCTCCAAAGCCTGAGTGGAAACTCAATAGCTAAAGACAGGTCTAAGCAATATCAATAACAAATGCAGGCATCATTTGAAGAGAACCAATCATAGAACTAACATTGTAGCAAACCACTATACTCACTTATCATCAGCAACTAGGTCAACTGTCTACGAAAACCGAAAGAAAACGGGGTAATCTCACTTATCATCAGCAACTAGGTTGATTGTTTACGAAAACCGAAAGAAAACGGGTATTCTTACCGAGGATCGGTTCCAGAGAGAGATACGCAAACCCAACCAGTTGGTTTTACTTCTGCTCCACACTTTTAATCTCGTAAACAATTGAAGAGAAGGAAATATCATCACCATCAGAAATAGTAAGAAACCCTTTCTTCAGAAAATAGATTACCTTTAATTTATGAAACCCATCACCAGCTCTAATAGAGATCTTACTAGGCGTATAACTCTCATCAAGCTTAAAATCAACTGTTACTCATTTTATCCTCTGGCAACCATGTGAAAACAACATTCAGTCTTTGAACAAGAATCAAGAACACACACAAAAAATCAAGGAATTGATCATAAACTAGACAAACTAAACCCAAACCCTGTAAATATCGAACCTGGTTTCTCAGATTTGAATTCCATCTTGTCAAAGTCGTCCCTTAAACAGGATTTATAACACATTAGCAAACTCATGTACACGCGCACTGAGGCTATAACAAAAGCAAAATGCTTAAATGGATTCTCCAGTCTAGCATAGCATTAGTGTATGTATGAGAAGAAAGAAGCAAAGAAACCTGGAACTCTTGTGTTGACGAATAGCACCAATAACAGCCTCAAACTCCTCTTTCGCTCTTTCGAACATCTTTGGCGCTTTCACTTTACTCTCATCGATATCACCATGAATCTTCTTCTCTCCTTCACCTAAACACACACACAGATTCCATATAACATGAGATACACAACTATTCCACAGTGATTACCCAAAAAAAACACATGAAGCATCGTTAATAGCGTTGAATTGACTTGAACAAACCACTAGTCAACCCCAGAAAACTCGGCAGTGATTCGAAAACGAAATTCATGATCAAAATACAAGAAATCCAGATTCATACATGTCACCCAATGCAATCAATCAAACAATAAACCCCAGATTTCGAGAAACGATATGGATTCTCATGATCAATTTTGAGAAGAAAACGAGATTCATCGCATCAATTTGATAAGAGCAAGAGAATAAATCAACTAAGAGCTTATCGTCGTCTACAATAAGCTTATCGTTACCTCCTCTGATCTTTCCTTCTTCCTCCGATTCTGATGATTCCAAGGCTGGATTGATTCGACGATGGAATATAACAAACCCTAGGGGGGAGAGGGAGAGAGAGAGAGAGAGAGAGAGAGAGAGAGAGAGAGAGAGAGAGAGAGAGAGAGAGATGAAACAGAGAAGAGGAAATCAAAGAGGAGGCGAGATCTGGAGACAAAGAGAGTAGATCTGGACAAGTGATTTTGTATAAAAGTATTTTGGTCAGAGGTATAAACTGAGGAGAAGAGGAGAGAAGATGGAGCCAAATGTGGCAAAATGAAAAATTTTGGCGGATTTCATTTCCCGCTAATTAGTCTCAAATTTCTGTCGCTAATTAGTCTCAAGTTTGTGACTGATTTGTGACGATTTTAAGTTAGTCACAAATCAAATCTCTAAACCCTAAACATTTAGACCCAAAATTTATTTTTCTACCATTTCCCTAAACCATATACCCTAAATAAACTCATATAACCATTATACCACCACTAACAAAGCTAATTTACAAAAACATCAACTTTACATAAACTTACTTTAAAACTTCTAAGTGTTTATATGCTAAAGTTCATAAATGTTGTTCTCACATAAATATTTTTTGGAAATTGATTTAATCACTAAAGCCACATAAATTTGTCATTGACTTTAGTACAAGCTAAATACAACTATAAATCATAGAAACATACATTTTGGGTTTTAATGTGTAGTAATATAAAATGGAGTGGCAAAATAGTCACTAATCGGTCGCAGATTTTTTTATGCGTCGCAAATATGTTGCAAAGTAGTGGTATATTTGTGACTATTTTGTGACGTTGGTATAGGGTTTCAGATCTGAACCTTAAACCCTATATAGTCACTAAATAGTCACAAATTCGTCACAAATTTGCAACTACTTTGCAACACCACGAACCCCTAAACCCTATTCAGTCACAAATTCGTCACAAATTTGCAACACCACGAACCCCTAAACCATATTAAGTCACAAATCGGTGGCAAAAAATTATTTTATAAGAAGTGTGAATGGGTGTCACTAAAGCGTCACAAAATCATCACTACGAGTTTTTTAAAAAGGGGTGTTGTTCCCCGGAATCGATCCCAGGTCCGTATGTTTGTTTTATCCGTGTTAAACCGATGTGCCATTGTAATATTATTGTTATTAGTCATACTGACTTTTATTTATCTAAGGTTTTGTAGTAAATACAATACATTTGGACCAAAATCAATGCACCATTCTTCTTCCCAAGCAACTTAAAATGTGTTTTTTGATTATTTTCATAATTGTATCCATCAATATACTAGAAATGAAGTTTATAAATATTAATCTTAAAAATCATACATTGTTAGACATAAGTTATATAGGTTTTAATATTGTTGTAACATTTGAGATACACAATTTTTGGGAGTTTACATATATATATATATATATATATATATATTTACTTCTACAATATATTCTTCATAGTTTATTAAGTTGTACATAGAAGAATAATCAATATACACTTTGGTTATGGTATTTAATTTGGCAAAATCATAAAAGTAGTGGCGAATAAGTCGCTAAATAGTCGCAATTTTGCGACGCTTTCGTTAAGATGAAACCCTAAACTCTTAAGTGTGATAAATTAGTCACAAGAGAGTCACAAATATTTTTAAATTTTAAATAAACGTTTGGGTGTTCGAACCCATGTGGTGCATATCAATTTGTCTTCTTGTGCCGACATTGGATTTGCGACGCTTTAGTGACTCTTTTGAAGGCGTCGCTAAATTGTGACTCCTCTGATAGTCACAAATCCGTCACAATTTTGCGACCACTATAATCGTCTTCTAGGAGTCGCTAATTTGTGACTGATTTGTGACGACTTCTGAACCTACTTTTAGGTGTTACAAAGTAGTCACTAATTTGAGACTACCTTACGACTAGTTTCTGGCGTCGCAAATTAGCGACTAGTTTACGACGCCTTTTATTGGCGTGGCAAATCAGTCGGAAATTCGTCTCAAAGTAGTCGCAAATATTAGTTACTGATTTTTCAGTCACAAACCGTAGTCACTAATGGACTGTTTTCTTGTAGTGCATATATTCCTTTGAGTCAAACTATCGTGTTACTATTAAATTTCGGTAAACCAATTAACAGGAGATTAATCAAGGATTTGTTGTCCAGATTATTATTTTTTGTATATGTAATGCATATAGAATATATATAATGTTAAATATATGCTATCGTCTCCTTAAATTTTTTTTATTATAAATTATATTTTTGGAGCAATTTCAAACTTACTTATACTCATGTGTAGTAAACTACGTGTGACACAGGAGAGGTTACGAGAACGTGGAGTTTTCGAGACGCTCAGAAGCGATTTTTTGGTTGCGTTTGGCGACTGGGACTTTGACCCGGCGGACTTGCCCGATCCATCTTCGTCCAGACCCGAGAAGAGTCCTTCCTCCGTTCACATATGGCAAGGCTACGAAGATAAAGTAATGCCGTTTCAGCTACAACGTTGTTTTTGCCGCAAACTACCATGGATTAGGTACCACGAGGTCCCAAAAGGAGGCCATTTGATCGTTCACTATGACGGCGTTTGCGACGCGATCTTGAAAGCGCTGCTTCTAGGAGAAGATCTTCCAATGTACAAACCAAAAGCTGTTATCACTGAGACAGCTTAGAGACAAGAGTCATTCTTCATAATTTGTTTGTATCTTGCTTGATTCTTCGATTTTGATTGCTAAGAATCGAATTCTTGTTTGTGAGGTCCAGTGAATAGATTCTCGACTGCTTTTCTCTTATTTCTCATATTGTTTTATTTTAATGCTTTTTGTAATTTATATGAGACAAAATCTCCTTTATATAATAGGGAGAGATTTTGAGCTCTCTTATGGTGCCACATCAGATTAATGCCAGCTATTTAATCTGACAATTTAATCAACCAATCAGATTCATTCATAAGAACATGTCATCACTTTTATCTTTCATTAACAACCCAATATATTAAGATACGTTTTTTTGTTCAGAAATTATATTTAAGAAAGCAGCCCAATATCAGATAATGTTTGGGTTGTAAAATTAGGCCCAGCCCAAATACTTTTCTTCTTCCCTGTGCGACCAGAGAGATCCCGCTTCTCTACGACGAAATCACTTTGATAGCTACAATCTCGAGACTATTCGACTTCTCAGTTCACCGTTACCACTTCTCCACTTTCACCTCCTTCACAATTAACACGAGTCACTCCTTCACAGTTACACCCCGTTATCACTTCCCCACTTTCTCATATTTAGTACCCTCTCCGTCATTGCTACTGTGAGTCACATTATATGCGGTGAAGCCACGTTCCGAATTAAAATTTCACGCAGATGAGTGTCTCTTCTTCTGGGGTTATAGAGATGATTATGTATGAAAAAAATGTGGATATGAAGAGTCTCAGGTATATAGAATATCAGGTATTGGCTCCACTTATTCTTCTTCGTTTCGTCATCATTTTCCGATTATGATGGGGGTTTCAGTTTTTGTGTATCAGAGAATAATTGTGTGGATATGCATCAATAGGGAGGTGGCGACGGTGAGAGATCGGTCGGAGCATAAACAGCAAAATTTCAAACCTTCCTTTTTGAGCGGAGAGGAGAAGTAGCGAGAGGTTCGCTCCGACGAACGAGAGAGATATTAAACAAAATCGCCGAAGACAGCTACATCTTTGAAGTTGTTTCACCTTCTTCTAAAACCGGTCGTCCAATATATCAATATCTTCCAAAATTGGTAGAATTTGAAAGTTTTTATGAACTTTATTAGCTATGGAAGAAGATGAAACCAAACGTCTCTTTGTGATTAATGGCTACTCTTACGAGATAGAAAAGTAAGTTTCTTTTGCATTGATTCAACCATGTCTAATACGGTATATGTGCTTGTGTTTACAAACGGATCATGATGGTAGCATGAAAATGGAATTGTCCGGAACGGTGAAGGACCATTCTTAATTTCTTATTCACTTTATTTTTGCTATAATAATGGAGAATGCAACGAGGTTTGTCTCTGTACATGGATATATCTTTTTCTTCTTTTGAGTGTCTGAATCATTTGAAATCTATTACAATCAAATATACATTAAACAAACATTTCATATTCCAGAACATACTGCAAATGCTTGTTCATTGTGAATATATATATTGATTATTCATGTATTCCCCTTCACTGCAGGATCCTTAGACTAGCATGGCTTAACTTATCCTTTTGGAAGTCAACCCTTAATCTTCCAAGCAAGTATGGGTTCACCAAATCAACATAACGAACCATGAAGATAATTTTACTGAGTCATGAATCCAAATTTCCTGGCCAAACAACTCAGGTAAAGGGATTTGTTAACCCAAGTTTCTGATGCGGTGGTTAAGTTAGAGATACCGCCTCTCTCTCAACCGCTCCATCTCTCATCCTCACATTATTATCACCATATCCAGGTTTGTCATCCTTCCCCTTTCAAGTGACTGCAATGGAATCTATATCAGGGTTTTGATCTGTTTAGCTTCAACCATATCAATCACGTGTTAACTGGTAGAAGTATTTGGATGTTGCAGGTTTTATGTGCAAAGATTCCTCATCTGCAGGTATTTCTGTTCATTTCTTATCTCCGAGAGGTGAGCTATTCTCTAATCTCAATCCTAATTTAGCTAAAGATTAGACTTTACACTGGTTATCTACAACTCCGAACATAGGTAGCCTATTATTCCAATCAAATTTTTTAGGCTACAATTCTCATTTTGATTTCTACTTATACTTTTAAGGACTTGATGTATTTGATTGTAACCTAGAGAAGAAAGGAGTTGGTGGCTTGGTGTTAATTTCCATGGTGTCTCACGTTATGAATGTCAATTGCTAATTTTCCATAAACTTCAAACTATTTTCAAATCACATCAGATAGCTTATACTATATGGTGTATCTAATTGGTCATCTCTTATGAAATAGTGCTGATTATAAAATTAGTTTTTTTAATAGGTTTGTGACGATAACATACCGAAGAGCGGCAAAATTAGACAATGTAGAAGAAAGCATAAAAAGAAACACACACATGCTTTGAATTCAGTTTCCAAGGTATGGTTATTGTCTGAAATTCCTCCTTTCTTTGCTTGTGTTTCAGTTAATCATTCTTTTTGGTTTCTTGAGTAACGGTGTTGGTCCAAGATGTTTGATATAAGTTTCCTTACTCTGTTAACAACGACATATTAGTGGAAAATGGCGAGGATTCGTATTAAATTATAGAACCTACTTAAATTGCTATTAGCATATCTAACTCTAACTCTTACTTTGTTAGTACCACTGTGACAGTTTGGAGAGTTTAAGGACATTAATCAAGAGGAGCTAGCCCACAAGATATCTGCCCTATACCCGCTCAGAAAGTAAGAAGTATTAGTTAAAAATCTTCTCATTCTTTTTTTAAAGGTTTTAGGTGAAAATTTTGACCAAGGAATACCTATACCCATGGTGAAACTTCTTTTGATTGTTGTTTCATAGGTAAAGAAAGACGTGGTAAAGGCAATGTCCCCTAAGAAAAAGCTCATTTTGCGTGTTGCTCTCTGCTGCCACCGAAATATTTCCCACATAGTCACAAATAACCATATTTGTCAAATCTTGGCACGAATAGAACGTGATAAAGTAAGTTTGTGGAAGGTGTGGAGGTATGTTAATTATGTGCTTAAGTATCATACGTGCTAATGAATTTATACAAAGTTTCCTTATGGTGGAAGGTGTGGAAGAATATATCAAAGAGCCGAATCAACCTTGGTGTTAGACCGAAACTCAATTAAAATGAGTGTAGTTTATATCGAGTTTGGTCGTATTTAACAAAGTTATATAAGTTACTATGTATTTCAAGTCAAAGGGTGTGTTATAATCGTGATTCTTTAGATAAGTTTGTGTAGTTTCTTTTCTTATCCAAAAGTTACAAACAACAAAGAGTCACATAGTTTCATTCAGTTTGTATTTCAAGTAGTTGTTTTTAATAGAGCAAATGGTCTCCAAGTTTTTCTCTGTTTTCTTTCACACACGTCGAAACTGTTTTTCAAGTTACTCACAAAACCAATCCATTCCGGTCAATACTAGGGAGTTCGAAAGATAGTTGTATTGTAATCTATAATATTATATTTTTAGCTTCCGTTGTTGTTATTGGTGGTAGTGGAACTGTAACACGAGATTTGTATTTTATCACATTCATGTATTTTCCTTTTCAATAAAATTGATTCTCGGTCTCCAGTACAACAATAGAAAAGAAAAACATAAACAATCCAAAAATATATAATATTATGAAATGAACATATGTTACGAATAGCAATAGAACTTTCAAATAAATTATTTACCAAAATTTACCACCTAACCCACGCTGGAGAATCCCCTAGTTCTTATATAATAGATTTTCAATTTCTATATATAAACACAAAATAATATATTTGGTAAATGTTAATTAAATGATACCCCATATGTTTCATTTAAGTGTATTATCTTGTTTTGTTTATTTGCTAAATCTGACTATTTGAGTCTATCTCTCTCCTCTTTTCTCTACCTTCTCTCTAAGAAAAGGAAATAAAAAACTTTAGTCGGTTGTTAGTCCGACGACCGGTTCTTTGCCGGAGTCGTGACTTTGTACAAAGTAGTTTATTAAATTGTTTATGTTTTGGATCTAGGTTTTCTGATCCTTTTGATAGGATTTGGGTTTCCGCTTAACGGAAAAATTCATCCGACTTGTTCGGATTAGTTTCTGTTTTCAGTTTTTGTTCTATTGCTTTGCAGATCCGGTTTATATGTAAAACTGAATCAGCGGCTTCCCTCATCTTATGAAATTTTCCTGCCTGGCTGGGAGTTATCTCCCTAGATTTCTCGTTGAAAGCCTTCAAAGATGGCAGTTCGGGTGATGGTGGTCAAGGTTAGTGATGATTGGTGGAGAAAGTCTCGAAGGTTAGCAGCATATTTGAACTTCCGGATCTCTTTGATAAAGCCTCGTTGGTGATTTTCAAAGCTTGTCGATTTGGTGGCGGTGCACAGTGGAGGCGCGGCGGAGGTGCGGTGGCAAAAATGATGCATGTCGATTCACTGGTTATTAACTTTTGTATTGACACGTGTAATGGCTTTGATATTATCACGTAATGGGCTTTATCAATTAAAAGTTTGACGACAAAAAAAGAAAGAAAGTGTGTTATCTTGAACTAAGTGTTGCTTTAGATTTAGATTTAGATTTTCTATGTATATTCTGCCAAAATATATGTTTGGTTAGTTATGTTTTTTTCACGTAGCGAAAAAGTATAATTTTCTTTGAATTCTCAAGCGTTTCAGTCCTTTAACAAATCAGTAGACCAAGATGTCGGATATTAGAAAGAATTAAAAAGTACGAGGAAGAAATGGTTAGGTGACACCAGATCAAAATGTAAAGAGTGATACACAGTTTATCTAATGTTGTAAGGGACAATATGATGAAAGAGGCTAAAAGATGGTATTTTGGTAAGATAATCACTGGAGAATGATAATAAATGAAACTGGTACTAGTTTTTGATGTTAAAGAAAAATGTTGATATAGTTGAATGAGGATGTTCGCCCTAGCCGCTCCCAGCCACGAAGATCGAGAAGGGGAATTGCGGATCTCTCCGGTTCAGCACTGGCCCAAGCCTCCGTCCATCCACCACCCGTCCCTCCACCGCATGTCCCTCCTCATCCTGATTTGGAAGTCCTGGCTTCCTTGACGACCCCTCTCAATCATGGAATACGAAGCTTAGAATTTCAGCCCAGATTTGCTCCTTGACCCTCTACGAGTATCACTTGGCTCTTCCAACGCCTCTGCTACGGTTGTTTATTACAGACCTGGGTTCTCAAAACTTTTCTCCGACGAAGGCGTTAGCTCTTTTCGACTTTAACGGTTTGCTCGAGGTGAAGTTTTGTCTGAAACTAGCCACCGGAATAGCTCAAATCCCAGAACCACCGGACCCGCCAGATCCACCGGACCCTCCGCGGTTGGTCACCGGCAATGGTTTTACGGTATGCTCTCGATGCTCTAGTTTCTCACCCTCCGATTCTGAGTTTGGTTGGGCTCTTGATGAATGGATAAGGTTAGTCTTGTTGGAACTCAGGTTTATTGGCGTTGTCCTGATTGGTTCGGCTGTTCTTAGTACTTCTTTTATGGCATTTAGTATCTATGTCGCCTTTGTGCGATCCCTTACTGCAGTATGCAGAATGTGTTCCTTTACCGCAATATGTAGATTTTTACGTTTGTTGGCAAGCTTATCACATCTATGCGATGCTTCTCTTGTACCATCTGGTGCCAACTTTGTCGCCTTTGTGCGATACTCTACTGCATTATGCAGGTTTCGACCCTTTGTGACTATGACGGGTTATCCTTGATGGAGTTTAGTATCCTCCCAACTTCTTCACTTGTGTTTAGAGGATTTGGTACATGGAGTTCTACGTCGAAAGTGTTTCCGCTTAGAGTGGAGATGATCACAATCAAAGCCGCTTTTATTGCCGCTTCAACTATACAGACCCGACACCTTAATGTGTTCATGGATTCTCTTTCTCTTGTCAAGATTCTCAAGTCTAGAGATTTTGTCAATGAGCCGGAAAGCATTCTACATTGCATCCATTGCCTTTTAGGATCCTTTTCTTCTATCTATCTTGCTTATGTACTTTGCACGGCAAATATTTTAGCCGAGTCTTTATCTTTGATTTCGTTGTTAACTTTTAACACTTCCTCCGTGGTTGGAGTTTAAGTTATCTATAAAGATCGGTTTGATCAAAAAAAAAAAAAGATCAAGTGTCTAGAGATTTGAAGCCCGAGAAGGAAGTAAAATAGTGAGAGATATTATGTTTTCAAATCGAGATCTCTTTTTTAAAAAAGAAATTCTATTATTTAGAATCGTTGGCATGGTTTGTTATTTTCTCCATGCGAAAAAGATAGTAGTTTTTAGGGTCAATTTGCTCAATAACCATAAAAAAATATTAAAATTCATAAACTAACTAAAATACTTAAATCTAAGGGTTGTGATTTGGTCACATATACCCATTTTTGTTAGTTTATATATTATAATTTTTTTATAGTTATTCATGCTAATTTCCCTAGATTTTATCTATCACATGTAAAAGAATTAATATTAATATTTATTTAAGATTCAGCATAAAATTTTGAATAATAGTCAAATATAAAAAAAAAATCATAATCAGGAACGGGAACGGGACGGGTATTTGGGAATCAAAATATTTGTCCCATTTATGTCCCATATATATTATGGAACGGGACATGATCGGGACGGAACGGAACAGGAACGGAACGGGAATTCCCGAAAAAACATGACAAAAGAAAATTTCAAAAAAAAATCTCAAAACAGTAGCAAAATGAAATATCATAAACCAAAATCATAAAAAATCTCAATAAATTAAAATAACTTTCAAACTTCCGTACTACCAAAATGCAATTGAACAAACTAAAGTCTTATTAAATAAAATAAATTTTTAAGTAGACCAACACTTGCAACTTAATAAACTAAAGTCTTACTAAAATAAAATAAAATTCTAAGTAAACCAACACTCTCAAATCTCAAATCTCAATAGGTAAAACAATTTTCGGATCAATCATTTCTTGCAAATGATTTGTAGCATACAAAAAAAATTACTCATATAGTAACATATATGAAAAACTAAGAAACTCATATCTACTAAGATATATTATATACAAGTAAATATTTACTTCGGGACAAATGGAACTTCGGGAATTCCCATTCTTGTCCCGTCATGTCCCATTCCCAAACGGGAATCACTCACTTGTACCATTTGGGAATATAATTCAATATGGAACGGGAATATAGGGTCGGGAATGGAACGGAACGGGACGGTTCGGTACGGAACGGGAATTATGCCCACCCCTAATTATGCTTATAAAACCAATTAGTTCGCTCTTATAGCATTGTTTACAAAGTACTCAACTCTTGTTTTGGCATTAATTTTAATTTCAAGTAGGGTAATTTGAATTTTGACTTGTTCGTGTAGGTAATTAACAACAAGGTCTACGAGTTCGGGTTTGAAATCCTCTTATCGTGTAATATCAAGGCCAACTTTATTTGGTAGCTCTGAAGACATAGAGACCAAAAATAGATCAATGGCATGAGAAAATATCTAGTTTATCGATGATAATTTGCAAATACAATAAAATTGCCTAGAAAAGTATAATTGTTGAGGTGTTTAATGCAGCATGAAGATTCTTTCTTCTTTACTTCTACTCCCTCCGTTTGTTTATAATTGATGTTTTAGGCTTTTACACATATATTAAAAAACCATTAAATTTATCTTGTTTTTTGAAATAAACAATACTTTTTATTTATCCAATACTCAACCAATAAAAATTCAATCTGCAGAATTTAAAGAGTCAAAAACACAAAAAATCAATTAATGGTGCATTGGAAAGTGAAAAAATCACTTATTTGTAAACAAAAAATAACTCCTAAAATTTCAATTATAAACAAACGGAGGGAGTATAAGACAATGAGTAATTACTTCAATAATGAAAGAGTCGTAACGCATATTCAAGTCTTTGATTTATCCGTTTCGATTCTTCAGGCGTTACAATTGTCAGGTGTCAGCTCGGCAAGTATTCAGTTTCTAACTTTCTATTAATCTCAAGATTCGTCCGTTTCGATATTTTTATATTTAAACATATGGGTCTTGGTTCATGATACTGACGTAACAAAAACTTTTGACATGTAATTTGTTGTTTTCGAATATTCTTTTGTTCTAACTGATATGCTCAAATTTCTCTAGAGTTACTCTCTCAAATTAAGAGATCGTGTGTAGTACTTAGAGTATCGAAATCCACAGGGAATCAGTTAACACAATAGATTTCAATGTTCGAATTAAGCTAAGCAGTAATGATTGTAAGTAAAGCAATGCAAAAACATAAACAGTGATGATTGAAAGTTCTTTGAAATTAAATAAGAGACAAACACTAGGCCTAAGGAAATTCGCATGAATGATTACAAATTGAAGAATAAACTTACTATCGGGATATTTATGAAATGCAATTCTAGAACTCAAAACACTAATGTAAAATAAATCAACTGCCGTTGCAAATATTATCTATGTCTAAACCTTAGAAAGCCAACTGTCGCTGCAAATATTATCTATGTCTAAACCCTAGAAAGCCAACCGTCGTTGCGAATTCAGACTGATTTAAACAAGCATTAAATTCAGGTTCGATTTGTTCACAAAGATCCAAAGCCATCTATCGTTGCGAATCAAATCTTTGCTCACCTATGATTTATTTCAAGTAATATAATAATGCTATCGCATCTATCAAACAACCTATGATATCTAATTCAGGCCTAAATCAGAGTTAATGCAATCAAGGTGAAGAATAAATATAATGCACTTCCAATAGTAAATAAATTCTAGCAATTCTTCATCATCCTTTGAAAAACTCTAAAACCTAACTAGGAGATTCCTCAGACATAGTAATTGAAAACATCTTTCTGAATAAAATCTCTTTGAATAAAATTTCTCTTAGAAAACAAAGCATAGCCTAAACAATGGCTTAAGAAAACTATATATAGAGAAGGAAAAATGTTATGGGGCAAAACTACACACATCTGAAACTTTCTGGGGCAAAAACAGAAATTTTCCAAATCTGATTTTTTTATCGCCATTTTGGTCATGTCGAGCGATAGGGATAGTGTGTCGCTCGACAAGGAATTTTTCTTCGTGTCGAGCGACAAAGAGTGTTCGTCGCTCGACAGAGCTTCAGATTTTGCATTCCGACTTCGCGACTTTGACTCCTCATTCCACAATCACTACAAGAAAACACCCCCATTTGCGAGGGCGATTTTTGTCGCAAATTCGTAGCAAATGGCTATTTGCGACGAATTTGCGATGATTTTTGGTTTCTCGCAACAAGCTCGTCGCAAACCAAAAATCGCCGCAAAATCGTCGCAAATATATCAATAGTCGCAAAACCGTCGCAATATTAGCGACGGTTTTGCGACGGTATGGCGACAAATACTGTTCACCGCTGATTTGTGACGGAATAGCATCGGTTTTACGTGGTAAAAGTTTGAGTCGGTTTTGCGACGTAATTACGACGTCTTTTTTGCGTCGGTTTTGCATCAAATAGTTTTACGACGGTATTGCGGCTTCTATTTGCGACGGTATTGCGACTAGTTGTTTGCGATATTTTTGCGTCAAACAGTTTTGCGACGCAATTGCGGCTGTTATTTGCGATGGTTTTGCGAGGGTTTTCGATGTGATTTATTAAAAAAAAAAAAAAAAGCAAATAATTTATAATTTAAAAAAAAAAAAAAACGAAAATATTTTAAATTTAATATAAAACATAAAATAAAGTTTAACATAAAACATTAAAATACATAAATCTAAAACCGAAAACAAATCTAATCGAATCTGAAATTATCGAGCGGATCCCTGGTCGATGTGCCTCCTTCGTCCTCTTGTCTTCTTCTCATAATCCCGGCAATGGCGGGGTTCGTCTTCGCTAACACCGCGAACATGTCATCATAGACGGTCACAGTCCTCTCTAACTTTTTCTCCGTTTCGCCGAGCCGTTGTTTTGTTTCCTGGAGCTCCTTGACTATTTGCGGATCAGAAGCAAATCTCGAAACGGGACAAAATGGCACTCCCTGATCATCCGTCCGGATAGATCCTGTAAATGTCATCTTTCCCTTACGGGTTCGAGGAGCCATCTACAAAATAAAATTAAAAGTTTACAATTTTACATAAATAATAATAATATAATTTTATTTTTAAAAATGTTAATAGTATAATAAATATTTAAAATTGTGAATAAAATTAAAAAGGAAATTAAGTTTTTACCTGTGATGCGACACGGTTGATCGCCATCGGTGTCATCTGAGTAGGTTGACCATCGGCAGTAAGCTGGGTTGAGAGTTCTTCGACTCGGTCAATGACATCGTCGTGGAGCTTGTGGACACGTTCATCAACCCATGTCTCGTCCGACCTGCGGTGGGTCTTCTCCTAAACCTCTGGCATCGTTGCGGGAGCTCCTTTTTCCACGGCCTGACAATGAAAACATATTAGAAGTTGAGATTTTTGTGACCGTAAAAATTGAAAGTAAAAAAATTAATAACTTACAATGTCAACATACTGAGCATAAGAAATCTGTCCCGAACAGTGTTTTGAAGGCTGGTCACTACCGCCAACCTTCGTCAATCGAGCAGACGAGCATTGGGCAGACTTCTCCTGAGTTGTCTCCAACTGCCAGAAGACGACAAGGCCAGCCCAAATATTGGGATCGAAGAAAGATGGCATGCATACCTTCGGATACGAATTCTTTTGCCACTTCTTCTTCCACCGTCCTATTTGATCGTTGAGACGGTTCTTCGTTTTCTCCTCAAATTCCTCACGAACTAAACCATTAATCGCAGGGTCCCAATAGTATTTTTGCTGCAAATTGTCATAAATTAGAACATAAGTTAGAAAATTACAAAATTGAATAAATAAATAAAAGTTAAAAAAAATATATAAAAAAATTACCGCGAATTGTTTGTACTACCGATCTTTGATCTCCTGGGTAACATACTTCCAACTCGTGTGACATATCTTGAAATCCCGCTCTACGATCTTTCTAACATCCTTTCCGACCGAATTTTTGCAAACCCTAAAAAAATATATAAAAAGCATATTATGTGTAAATATATTAATAATTATTAAACAAAATTAAATAAAAACTATGTAAAAAAAATTACTTACCACAGTGTTGCCGGTAGGGTCAGGTTCTAAATGGGGAAGAACCTACCGTCCGGGACTAACGAGAAGCTGCCCCAAGGTCATGTCATCCCATGAAAGAACTGGTCCAGGGTTTGCCTCGGGAGGTGGCGTCGGCTGTGACTAAGGAATCCCGGAACCATAGGGGGAAGCAGAGGGCTGCGCGGAATGTGTACGCAGTCCTGGTCATGAATGACCTCTACCACGACCAACACCGGGCTGTAAGTACTCGGTATACTCGTTCTCCGCCATCTAAATAAATTTTATAATTTCTGAAATTAGTAATAGCATATTAAAAAAATATGTAATCTAATACTGATTTTAACAATTTTAATGATAACATTAAATTAACCTAATCAACATTAAACATCAAAATAATTTAACAAAATTAGTAAATTAACAATTTTAACTATTATAATATCAATATTAGTTAATCCTCAATTCTCAAGTACAATTCCATTCCTAATTAATTATTCCTAACCATTCTCCTATAAACCAAAATTAACTAATAAATTATATACGAAAGAAAAATTTAAAATTCATAAAAGAAAATAAAAATTTAGAGATTTACCTTATAAGGTCGGGAATGATTTGGAAAGTCGAGGGATCGGGAATGATTTGGAAGGTCGAGGGAACTTTTTCTTAGAGAGAGAAATGTTTTTTGTAGAGAGAGAAGATAAATGTGAGGAATGAGCGAGGGATTGGAATTGCATATATAGGGAAAACTATCCCTCGCAATGCTCTGCTTGGGATGCTAAGACAAATAGCTCAAACTTGTCAGTGTAGCTCCTATTTCCTTTTACATCAACAACTCCAAATTTGCTGGTTCTAACCCCGAGATCATTGGTTGGATCAAACCAATCACAATGAAATAATACACTTTTCAAGTTCAACACACCAGCATACTCAATCTCAATGATTTCTTTCAAAATACCATAGAAGTTTGTATCGCCCGGGACATGAATACCATAATTTGCAGTGGCTTTATTTTGTCCATGTTGAAATGTGTGAAAAATAAAGCCGCGAGTACAATAAATCTTATTCATTTTTATGCTTGCAATGGGCCCCAAAACAAACTCATGTACCCATAAAGGTCAACTTTGTCGAGATTTCTTCGCCACCTATTGTCAAATTGAAATAATTAGTATATATATATATATAAGTAATACTAATATAACTCATGCATGGTTCTTACCTTCTCCCGCATCCAGCCAGCAAAATCACGTTCTAGGTAAAATTGAACTTCTTCATCATTTAGTTCAGGAAATGCTTCTCGTATTTGGCCTTCTAACATTCTGTACACCCGTTAATTAGTTGTATACATATTTGCAATTAATATATATAAATATATACATATATATATATATACCTCTCATATGGTTGAAAGTAGTTACAATTTAGCATTATATACGTATGGGCAGCTTGCATATGCTTGAAATCACACCACGTTGATTCCTTCACTTTTCCACCCATCCGACCAACATCACAAAAAACATCTGGTACACCCTCCAAGTGATATGTTCGGCCAACCCCACCATCGTCGTATCGTCTACGACGGGTTTTCTTAGTTTTCACGGTTTGGCTAAAGTAGTAAGTAGAGAAGTTTGATGTCTCCTCTGTGAAACTTCCAGCAATGATTGATCCCTCTATTCTTGCGAGATTTTTCGCCTTCATCTTCAAATGTTTGAAGAACCTTTCGAAGGGGTACATCCATCGAAATTAGACTGGTCCACCCAAATCTAGCTCACGAGGTAAGTGGACAACCAGATGTTCCATCACATCAAAAAAGGAAGGTGGAAATATCTTCTCTAAGTTGCAAATAGTGAGTGGAATGTCTGAATTCAACTTCGAGATTTCGTCCTTCATTAAGGTTCTGGCACATATGTCTCTAAAAAATGCTCCAATATCCGGTCCGGAGTAAGTTAATTAATACAGTTACAAAATACATGTATATATATATTAATAACCATAGATAAACGTAACACCTGCAATTGCCTCGTGTACATCCTGCGGTAAAAGCTCTTGAAAGGCAAAAGGGAGTAGTCGCTGCATGAACACATGACAATCGTGGCTCTTCATCCCAGAAAATTTCCCACCTTGCTTAACACATCTTGAAAAAGTTGACACGTAGCCATCTGGGAACTTCACCCACTCCTTAACCCAGTTAATCAAAGCATTCTTCGCAGCAGGTGATAGTCGGAAACTTGGAATAGGTGCCCTACCATCTCCTGTTAGATGCAACTCAGGCCTTATGCATAAAGCCGCGAGATCCAGACGAGATTTCCGATTGTCTTTTGTTTTCCCTGCAACATTCAACAATGTGTATATAATATTCTCAAAGAAATTTTTCTCTACATGCATGACATCCAAGTTGTGCCTCAACAGATGCTCCTTCCAGTAAGGCAATTCCCAAAATATACTTTTCTTATGCCAGTTATGGTATACCCCATACCCAACAGGCATATTTGCTGGATTACTTTGCCAATTACCTCCAACTTTTACTGTTTCTTCCGCACCATATCCATCCATTTGTTCTTTCAACTCTTCACCTGAGAGGTAAACCAATGGGGAGGTTTTAACAACTCGATTTCGAAATAACGTCCTACTCTTTCTATAAGGATGATCCCTTGGAAGAAAACAAAAATTGGCAGTCAAACCAGCAAGCTTTCCCTCCTGCTGACAGGTGAAATGATTCGGTCTTATCTAAACAATAAGGACATGATAACTTTCCGTGCGTTGTCCATCCAGATAGCATACCATACGCCGCCGAAAAGTCGCTTATCGTCCACATGAGGACAGCCTTTATGTTGAAGTTCTTACGGCTCGACGAATCAAATATGCGTACACCAACATGCCACAACTGCTTTAGTTCCTGGATAAGAGGTTGTAGTAAGACATCAAGTGATCTTTTTGGATGCTTTGGCCCTGGAACCAAAATGCTGAGAAATAAAAATTCTCGATTCATACACATTTCCGGTGGGAGATTATATGGCGTCACTATGACTGGCCACAACGAATATTGCCTACCAGACATCCCAAAAGGACTAAACCATCAGGGCAAAGACCCAAATACACATTTCTATGTTCTACAGCAAAGTCCGGATGTACCGTGTGAAAGTATTTCCACGCCTTTGCATCTGATGGATGGGCGACTACCCCTTCCTCACAATCGCGTTCTGCGTGCCACCTCATTGCCCCTGCTGTCTGCTCTGATTGATATAATCGCTTCAACCTATCTGTTATTGGAAGGTACCACATACGCTTGAATGGGACTTTGGTGCGACCACTAGTCTTCTTATATCTTGGATGAGAGCAAAAATGACATTCCTGCAGCTGAGCATCATCTTTCCAAAAAATCATACAATTATCAATGCAGACATCAATCATCTCAGACGGTAATCCAAAACTTGCTACCAATCTTTGTATCTCATAGTAACTCTCTGCAGAGTTATTACCCTCTGGCAAATACTCTTTAAACAATTCACCCCATTTATCCATGCAATTTTCACTAAGGTTATCTTCGCTTTTAACTGTCATCATCCTAGATGCTTATGACAATTTTGAAAGCCCTTCTCTACATCCTTCGTAGATAGGTTCGTTAGCAGCATCTAACATATTATAAAAATTTTTAGCACTCGGGTTTGGTTCTTCAAAAGTATTATCACTAAACGAAGCAGTAGTTTCTTGAAATGCATCATTGACCATATCATTAAACTATTCACATCTATATTTCCATATGCAAATTCATTAAAATTATCATGACCATACTGATAATTACTATCCTCATAATTACTACCACCTTCTACATTCCCACGAAAACTCGTACTTGAACTACCCGGAACATTGACAACAAAATCCTCCCCATGCGAAAACCAAACATAGTAGTTAGGTAAAAACCCCCTCGTAAATAAATGTTTCCAAACAGTTCGCGTATCATGTGGAGCAAAGTTTTTGCATTTCACACAAGGACAGAAAATTTTCACGTTACCGTCGTTGGTATATCCTGCGACAGCCCCTTGGTTGTTTATCGCCTGGGTCAAAAACTGGTCAAGCTCTTCTCTAAATTATCTAGACACTTCGCCAGTTTCTGGTTCTTTGCGGTTGTACATCCATGCTCGAACCATGTAGACCTCATGATGCGAAGACATCTTCGATTATCAAATTTTAATATCTTTCTTTGGAAAAAATAGTGTGTTTCTCGGATTTTAATGTTTTTAGAGAATGCTTTGAATGTTTATTAATTCCGTTCTTCACATTCACGGAATTTATAGAACTTTGGATTTTTTTGCTACTCATTTGCGACGTTTTTGCTAAAGTTTTGCGACTTGTTTGCGACAAAAATATTGTACCCATATACCGGTAAGACTCATTAAACACGTTTTGTAATAATTTTCGTCGCAATTGCGTAGCAACTCTTACTTCGTCGCAAAACAGACGCAAAATTATTGGAAATATCTTAAAATATCTTGCCACGCAAATCCGCCGCAATTTTTGCGGCGAAATTGCGTCGAGACTTAATAATCGACGCAAAACCGTCGCAAATGTTATAGTGTTTGCGACGGTTTTGTGTCCAAACATAAAAGTCGACGCAAAATCGTCGCAAATTTGTATTTATAGTTTGGTAAGTTAAGATTTAATTTGTACTTTTTTGTTATTAGTATTAATGTGTTAGGGTTACAAGTAAATTTTTGGAAACTTATATTAATATAATATTATGATATTTTGACATTAACATCGATGTTCATAAACGTACGTACAATCGATATATATATATATATATATATATATATATATATATATATATATATATATAGTACATTATTGCTTAAAAACGTAATACAAATAAACTGCTAACATAAACACATATTTATTTTCATTTCTTTTATTGATGACGTAATGTATTACTCATCATCAATTTCTTCACCACCATCCGTTGTTGACCCTTCGTCAGATTCCTGGGATAACCAATTGTTTGGATTTCGATTAACACGACTGCTACTACTTTCTTCTATGAACATTGTAGCCATGTTTTCTTTAGACATAACCTGTGAAATCAAATTCTTGAGTTATGTGTAAGGAATTAATACAATACCTTTAAAATATATATTCTACTTAACTTACATTGCTTATGTTCTTAAGAATAATGTTAAGATATGTTGTCGCCCTATCAAACTTAACAACTACAACCTCCTTTAGAACCAATACCGAGCCTTCCTTTATGTGCGGCCCATATTTGTTATCAGATATGGCGGACCTATGAATGCTCGCTTGTACAGTCCCGGTAGGATCCTTAAAGGAAAACAGATAACATTTATCGATTACTAAATATATAATTTGTTAAAAACATATTTTCTTATAACTTATATATATATTTTACCTTTAGTATGACCATCGCGCCCCCCAATCCATTAGGTTCCATTTTATGAATCACTGCTACCACATATGATATGTGACGCCATTGTGGTTTTATTTTATGCAACTCTTTTACCAGTGTCCACCCACGTATGTGTCCACCTGTATATATTCAACGTAGAATAAGTAAAATATAATTAAATGTCAATTAAACAATATACAAACTTCGAAATATAATTATTTCTGTTCCTTACTAATATATATTAATAATAATAACATTTCATTATACCTGTTAATTTGTTGACATTTCCAATTGTCGTCTTCCAAAGGACATCGGTGAACGATGGATCTTCTGCCTCAACAACACAGTTAACCATTTGTACATGTCTCTCATAAGAATTGCATTCTTCCAACATCGATTCTTCAAGTTTTTTCCTTGCCCGTTCTTCTGCTTGTCTCACACCAGCCGGACCATGAATCAAAGATCGATTGTTATCCATATTTGTTGAATTATAGAATGTGAGATAATGTAGATTTTATAGAATGTTCATTTCAGTTTGCGACTAATTTGTAACGATTTTCCAAGGCTTTTGCGACTGATTTGCGGCTAAAATATTACACTCATAAACAAGTAAGAATCAATTAAAACGTGTTCAACCTACTTTCGTCGCAAATTCCTCGCAACCCTTAAATTGTCGCAAATTCGACGCACATGTTGCGACGGTTTTGCGTCGAGTTGTACGTTTAGACGCAAAACTTAAATCGACGCAAACGCGTCGCAAATTTCGCGACGGTTTTGCGAGTTATTAAGACTGTTCGTCGCAAACCTGTCGCAACTAGGACGCACATTTGCGAGGCTTTAATTCCGTCGCAAAATTCCGTCGCAAAACCACCTGTTTTCTTGTAGTGAATGCTCCAAAATGGTCTAGTAACACCAATTATGCTCCAAACATCAATGTACCTATAAATAAAACCAAAGACTCGAAAAACACCAAAAAAACTCTAAAAAACGGATTTATATCATGGCTTAAAAACCGTAAAAACCATGATAGATCACTTATTTTCATTGGGTTCTTTTTAGATGGTTACGATTGCATATATGATTATTTATACGATAACACTAATTTTAAAAGTACTTTGGTTGGGTATGTACCATTTTGTATAACGCTTATTAGTCAAATTTAGTATCATTCGTTTTTTATACAAGATGTTTTGACTAAAATTACAAAGATTAAAAAAAAAATTCTTTTAATAATAGGTATAAATTAATATCTTTTAATAATAAGTATAAATTAATATATAAACCAAAAATAACTTATTCAATTATAGAGTGCATACCATTGGCCACACAATATTTAATAAATATAAAAGCTACATAGATGATATATAATATTTATTTATACCAACACTTCAAATAATATTATTTAAAAATATTTTTGTTTGTTATCAAATATAATACAAACTAAACAAATGCAAAAATTCTTTGCATATAGAGATATTTTGGATGTCTGTGTAATACTTTAGTATCTTAATAAATATTTTGTTGACAAAAAAAATAGAGATATTTTGGATGAAATTATTGGAAAAAGAAAAAACAGACATTCTAGGAGTTGACATTTTGTGGAAGAAACCACAAATTAAATGTGGGTTTTGTGGATTTTTTTAGAGATTTGTTTTTTAACTGTTCAACTTTCTTACTTTCAAAATTGTCCAGCATGACCATACAAATTAGGGGTGCGCAAAATTATCGAACCGAATAGAAATTCCCGAACCCGAACCGCCGAATGTTGGAATGAAGTTAGACAAAAACCTACTCGTGAAAATTTATGGAAAATACTTCCTAAAATCTACTTGATGAACTGTTCTTGGAGGTTCATAACTCGCAGTGTCGTCGTGATGAAAAAGTCATTAGGAATCACATTTAGTCATCTTTGATTTTGAAAGTACTACCGGATTAAAAACATATCATGCCAACTAATCAAAAGCATCGATAGTCAGCTTATGTAATATTTGATTGGATATGTATTTGTAGAAACCGCCTCTATATTGGTTGGCTCGAGCTTATGCAAATCCTCGAAATAATTTTGACTATTGTTCTCCTTGTATATGAAAATTATGTTACCACATTAACCATTTCATTTACCATTATTTGAATCACAGTATGGGATATTATAGCCTAAAAAAATGGAATCACTGCTAATTTTTTTTTTTTAGCTGCTCATTTATATATGGATATTGCATTTGCATGAGAAAACTGGTTTTTTTGTTTGTAGTCGAGATATCGTAAAGAATCAAATATTTCAATTACATAGGAAGTTTCTTCTTCAATTTGAGTTTTCATGATTTCCAGTTCCATAGGACGTCTTCTTTTGAATATCATCATGATCAAACTTCTCATTTTGCAGCTTCTTTGCAGGCTCATATATTTATTTTTTAATGGGTGTAAAGATATTTTACCATGATAAAGGTAAGATATTTTCATCATTTTTTATTATTATAAGATACTATATGCATTATACATTATATACAATAGTTTTGTTCTTTTACTTATCATTGTAACAACAATAGTGAGGCGAAAAATCTTGCTTAAGATGAATTCGTATGAAAATTGGTATATTATTGTTATTTTAAGTAATTCATCTTTATGTAATTGGTGTGCCCCCTTCATAAATTTGGGATTCTCTAAGTTATCAAAAAAAAAAAAAAAAATCTTATGTAATTGGCGACGAGTGGTATACAATTTATCTGCAGTTATTATTTTCAAATTTTGTTACATCTTTAACGATAAATATGTTTATTATCAGATCTGGCTCTTTATATGTTAACTAGGTAAAAGGATCCGTATACATGAGGATGGATGATAAAATCTTATTATACAGAAAATTTTATAATTTGTAGAAAGTCAAAAATAAAAAAGTAAAAAACAAATTTAAACCACTCATAAAAAGTAAACAAAATAAAATCAAAAACGTTGATATCAAACAAATTTAAAGTTACCTTTTATCTTGATTTTTTCCTAATTGTGTAACTACTTATATATCTATTTTCCCAAAAGTTTTACGAATTGAATCTCATATTTTTAGCTGTAAACTAAAACTAAAAATGTCAATAAGACTCTTCACACACTACAAAAAATTAGGCATATTGTGTCATTTATACAAGCGACTCCGGAAGTGGTGATGCAAATATATGTGTCAGTTTTAAAGACCGATACAAATATTTTTATCGGTTGTTATAATCGATGTCAATATGTGTCATTTATAAAAAATGATATAATTTTTTTACATCAATTATATAAATGATATTAATATTTGTAACACTTATAACAATTGATGTTACATTATTCTGTTTGTATCGTTTGTGGTTGATTGATACTAGTTTTCATACGTGATTTTTGTTAATTACAATATTGTTAATTTTGAATGGTAATTTTTTTTATTAAAAATCATTTATATGCCTCAAAAAAAAATTATTAATTAAGCCACTATGGCATGAACACTAAAACTAGCAATGTGTCGAAGAGTCTTAATTTGACTTATATACTTAGACTAATTCTAGAATGATGGTTTTAATTTATAGAGTAAAAAATTTATTCTCTAATATTTTGTACCTGATGTGGGACAAATGCCGTTTGTAAAAATAAGAGTCTAGCATCACTTTTTTATTGATACAAAATTTGCATTGTTTTATTTAATTGATGCTAAAATAATTAATAATACACATCAGTTACTTAATTGATGTAAATTCTTGTTTTGTATCAGTTTCTTTTAAGTGATACAATTTAAGATAAATTAGTATCATTTTTATTGAATCGATGTCAACTATACCAATAATAACATCAATTATATCAACTGATGTTAAACTACAAAATTTGTATCATTTGTAAATAAATAATACTAATTAGCATCAGTTAATTTTCTGATTCATTTTAATTGATGCTATCTACCTTTTTTTTTGTAGTGACACAACTACTTTCCAAATTTTGTTAGAAGCAAATGATGCACAAAATCTTGAATAGTATTTTTTCTACGTTTAGAATAAAATTATATTTTATTAACACTCTTATTGATATAAAATAAAAAATATGCTACCCTATTTATCAAGTAGTAAAAAATTCATCCCTATCAGTTTATTAGTTTCTAAAAAAATATTACCTCCCACTTTTGGATAAGACATATTATAATAGAGTTAGAATTTTTTTATTCATCTTACAAACTAAAATTGACTGTCATCGTAATGTATCTCACCTATTAAAAAAGAGAGTATAGTCAAAAGCTAAAATAAAGTTTGTAGAAAAAATTATCGAAATTTAAAATTATTTGGTGATAAGATTAAGAAGGCAAAAGAAAAAGTTGTATATAAAGAAAACATATTATAATCCGTAAAGATTTGGGTATGTAAACCTAACTCTATTTGAATTCAAAAAAAATATGTGTATTAGTTAATAAAATATTAAAACATATTTCATCTAAAATAAGTAAAGAAAAAAAAAACCGAGACATATAATAAAAATAGGGGCAATTGCAAATATGCCACTGTTCACAAAAATTTAATCAAATATGCCACTGTTCACAAAATCATTACGAGTGTGTCACTGTTCACTGACTCAATGAAAAAAAAATCTCACTTTCTCTCTCACCTCTCTCACGCCCAGATCCAAAAAAATTTCTCTCACAAAATTCTCTTCTTTGAAATTGCAAATCGGATTTGGGTTATGGATATAGGATTTTCGATTCTCTTTCGTCCATGTAAATCTCTGTAAATTTCTTCAATCGATTTTGATTTCCAGAATTGGAAGAAGAAGACGTCCATGTAAATCTCTGTAAATTCCTTCAATCGATTTTGATTTCAAGAAGAAGAAGAAGAAGAAGAAGAAGAAGAAGAAGAAGAAGAAGAAGAAGAAGAAGAAGAAGAAGAAGAAGAAGAAGAAGAAGAAGAAGAAGAAGAAGAAGAAGAAGAAGAAGAAGAAGAAGAAGAAGAAGAAGAAGAAGAAGAAGAAGAAGAAGAAGAAGAAGAAGAAGAAGAAGAAGAAGAAGAAGAAGTTTAATCCGATTTTGGTTACAAATTTGAGTTTTTGATTGGGTTTTGGTTATGAATATAAGCTTTTTATTCGATTTGGGTTACAAATTTGAGCTTTTGATTAGATTTTTGTTCAGATCTGGGTTTTGGCTTTTTTTGTCAAATCTGGATTTTGGTTATTTTTAGGGTTTTCCCGTTTTTGTAAAGTTTTTAAACAGTTTTATAAGACTTTTTTACATGTCATTAAAAATTAAACAGTTTAGTAATTTATAAGGTTTTTAAAAGGTTTATAAGGTTTTTATAAGGTTTGTAAAGTTTTTAAAAGGTTTATAAGATTGCTTAAAAACCTTATAAAACTGTTTAAAAACCTTATAAAACTTTACAAAAACTTTATAAACAATTTTACACGGTTTTTAAATAGTTTTATAAGGTTTTTTTTAACAGTTTTACTAAACCTTTTAAAAACTTTATAATTTTTTTAATAGTTTTATAAGATTTTTTTACAGTTTTATAAGGCAAAACCCTACCCCCATCCCTCCTCCACCAAAATCTATACCCTAAATACATAATAGTTAACCCAAACTCGAAAATTTACAGTCGTTTGTGTTTGAATTTGCTTTGAGATCTTTTTTTTCTTCTTCTTCTTCTTCCTAAATCTGCTCGAATCTTATCAAAAATCTTCTCAAATCTTCTCGTCTTCCCAAATCTTCTTAGCGGAAATCGAGACAAAAATCAGAAATAGTGAATTAGAGATGATGAGAATCGAATTCAGTGATAGAAAAATTGAAATTTGGATGAGAGAAAATTTTTTGGATCTGGGAGATAAGCGTGAGAGATGAGAGAGAAAAATAGTTTTTATTTATTTATTTAAGTGAACAGTGGCACGCTGGTAATAATTTTAAAACAATGGCATACTTGAAAAGTGGCATGCCAATAGTGGCATAACTCAAAATTTCTCATAAAAATATTAAAAGAATAAACTTAGCTTAATAACTCATTATTTAAATAAATTATTCATTTGAACTTAGTTAATTTTCTTTTGATATATATTAATTTTTATAATCTACTTGATAATTATAGATATACAAGTTTTTTAAAAAATGCGTATGATATATAAAGCAAAATCTAATTAGAAACAAATTTAATACGTGTCAAAATTTTGGATCGATCGATTTGATACGTGTTGCGATCGTATTAGTTATTATGTTGGCGCATCATATTTAATATAATAAGATCACGTTGTCGTAAAACATATAAAATGTATTATAAACGTGTATAGTATACTGTAGATGCTTAACTGTAGTGTTGTCTATGCATTTAAACGTTTACGAAAGGATACTATTTTATCCACGATATGAATAATTAGCTACGAGGTAAAAAAAATCTGTATGAAAGTAAAAATAAAAAATTCGCAAGAAGAATATAGGAAAGAATTTTAGCAGGAATAGAGTGACAAGTGTCATGAACGTGTCAACCCATAAACCAGAAAGGAAAAAATAGATACCAGATTCGACGTACCACATTTATCAATATAAAGAAAATTATTTTACTTTTGCTGTGTCAGTTACGCTCTTCTTCACTTCTCCAATTACCTTTTTTTTTAATAAAATAAATATCACTCGCATGCATGCACAATATATAAATATACACACATCACTATTGTAAACTCCGCCTCTTCTCCATTTTAAAAGTATCTCCCTAAGCTCAAGTTTCCACTGACACAGCTTCCTCGTCTCCTACACTATCTTCCTTCCTTCTTTTAAATTCTATTTCCAGGTAACAAAAAAAATTTATATTACTTTGTAACATGTTTTCCTTGCTTATTGTAATTCGGTAAGTGATATTTTCATATATATGAATGCATGCGAGTGATTTTATCTTATCAAGATTTATGGTATATGAATGCATGTTCATATTATCAAGATTTATAGGTCTTCAAAACGATGTCGGTTTACGAATCAGAGACTTCGAATTTCCATGTTTTCAACCCTGAGCTCCAAACACAACCGCAAATGCAAACGTATCTGCAAGAAACCGCAACAGAAACCGCACCGGTAGGCAGACAAAACTCGATCTTGTCGCTAACTCTTGACGAGATTCAGATGAAAAGTGGCAAGAGCTTCGGTGCAATGAACATGGACGAGTTCCTCGCGAACTTATGGACCACAGTCGAGGAAAACGACAACAACGACAAAGGAGGAGGTGGGACCCACCACCACGACGGAGAGAAACCGACTGTACTGCCACGTCAAGGGTCCTTGTCAGTCCCCGTACCTTTGTGCAAGAAAACCGTCGACGAGGTTTGGTTCGAGATACAAAACGGCGTACAACAACCTTCCGGTCAAAACTCCGACAAAGATATTGGCCGGCAACAAACCCTCGGTGAGATCACGCTTGAGGATTTCCTCGTTAAGGCCGGGGTTGTACAAGAACCGTTGAAGGCAACTATAAGGATGTCGAGTTCTGATTTCGGTTATAACCCGGAGTTTGGACCCGGTTTGCATTATCAGAACCACAACAATTATGGTGATAACCGGGCGGTTTACAGTGAAAATCGGCCGTTTTATTCGGTTGTGGGAGAATCATCGAGCTGTATGACCGGAAATGGGAGGAGTAATCAGTTTATAACCGGTCTAGATGCTTTTCGGATCAAGAAGCGGATAATTGATGGTCCGCCCGAAATATTGATGGAGAGGAGACAGCGCCGGATGATTAAAAACCGCGAATCTGCGGCCAGGTCTCGAGCCCGGAGACAAGTACGTCGGATTTTGGACCGTATGATCTATATAGTTATAGAAACTGCATTTTTTTCATATGCTAATGATTAATGTGGTTTCCTTCCTATAGGCGTATACTGTGGAATTGGAGCATGAATTGAACCTCCTCATGGAAGAAAACATGAAGCTGAAGAAGATCTTGGTACTTTCATTATTACAACTACATAATATATTAGCTACTTTCTTATATGGAAATAAATATCATATTAACCATTTTCAAATCCAATTTCTACTTTTTCATTGGTAGGAGGAAAATGAGAAGAAAAGAAGGCAAGAGGTACTAATCAAATTTATATATGTTATAAAAGAGTTATCTCCCAAAAATAATGGCAAATTTCAATATTTACTAGTGGTCATCGATGAGTCTGGATTGATAAAAATATATGGCTTAATTATTTATTTATTTATGTGATTCTGTTAGATTCAAAAGTTGACTTTACTGGATTTCATATCAGTTTCAATTATAATGAGCGTTACTAAGTACACACATATAATATAACAGACTAATAAATGTAATAAACTGGTTTTGGAAAACTTTAATGATAAATTAATAATGTAATGGCATGCAGCTGATGAATAGAAGCACACAGATTACTAAAGAGAAGAGTGGAGACAACTTGAGAAGGATTCGGAGGGTGTCTAGTGCCGAATGGTAGATTGAAAGTTTGTGTAATTACAAATATTATATTTAAAATCATTTCCATCTATACAGATATTCGTATATCTATATATCTTATTTTGAAACCATCGTGCAATTTGTATATAGGATAATCTCTTTTTATATCCTCCCAACGTATCTCCGGATTCAATTTACATGCTTTCTTCGTTTTTTCCGTATTATAATTTTTCCTTGGTTGACATACCATTTGAGCTGGAATTAGATTGTAATCTGGTAATTTCATCATTTCATTTTCAATGTTGAAATGAAAGCGTAGGTGAAATTTTTGAAGAGATTAGAAAACACTAAGCACATATTAAAAAAAACGGAACACACTTCGTTCTAACTTCACCGGCTATGGATGTAGGGCCTGGGTATTCGCTTTTTATGGTTATCGGTTATATGCCATAATTTTATGTCCAATTGAACCGAAAATGTTTGTTCGGTTCAATTGTGTAAAAAAAGAGCCTACTTTTATTTCATTGGACATATTCTATATATATTGAGTTATTGACTAGAAAAATTCAAGTCCGCGACGCGTAAAACTATTTAAATAATTTTTAAATGTATTTTAATATATATATATTTATTTAAGATTTATGTTCATAAATCATATTTTTAAAAATTAAAATTAAATGATCACATATTTGGTTTACAATATTTAATTTTTATACTATCTAATTTATATAAGGATTAATTAGGTGTATAATAGGTTGGAAGCTTTTATTTAGGTATATAACATGTCCTAATTGAAAATTAAGTGTCTAACACCTACTAAATAAAATATGACAAAAATACCCTTAATGAGCTATTTAATAAAATTAATTAGTAAAAATCTCTAAGCACAGTAAAAATATTTTGTGTAGATAAAAAAAAAAAACATAGTTAACTATTATAATGAAAAATATGGTAATATACATAGCTAATTATTTTCAGAAGCATAGTTGATTATAATGAAAAAAAAAAACATATATAGTTAACTATTATAATGAAGATTACTCTACCAGACATAGCTAACTATTAATTATCAGAAACATAGTTGACTATAATGAAAAATATAACATACATAGTTAGCTATTATAATGAAAAATATTTTAATATACATAGCTAACTATTATCATACCGATTTTTGAACATAGTTGACTATGTCGATCTCTAGAAACGACACATTTTGACTAGGAGAAAGGTTGGTCAGTGTTGAGTTCATCAGAGTAGAAGAAACACCACCTTAATTCATAAATAGTTTGAACTCAACACTACCATCCACTAACAAAAATAGCTATGTGGTATGGTTGTATACATAATAATAGTAAACTACATAGGGAATACAACAAATTTACCACAAATAGTGAACTATATAGTGGATTTATGTACATATAGTTTATTATAGTAGTTCACTATAAATAGATGTGGCATGTTGATAAACTCACTTGTGTCTATGATATGGATGGGTATACGAATAGTTCACTATATACGTAGTAATAGTTAACTTAAATGTAAATTAAGATTTTTCATCTCCGGAATGTCGCCGACGAAGAAATTGAAAAAAAGTACAAGAGATTTGAAATCATAAAAGGATTAGGGGATGAATAAAAAGAAATCGGAGAAGAGAGATATACTGTACGTGAGAAGAAGAAAGAGGACATCATTGAGAGGGATGACTTAATAATGTTTTAAAATGTCGATTAAGAGAGGAGTAACAAAAAATTCAGAGAAGAAAATAGAGGATGTTGAAAGTGAGAAGAAGACATGAGATTTTTTTTTTTTTGTCTTTGTGTTTGGCGTTGGTGTAAACGAGGGAGAAGAAGAAGAGATCTTGGATTGAAGTTAGCGGTGAAACCCTTTTTTTTAGATTAGGGTAAACTCTTTTTTGTGTGAAAGTAAATCTTGTGTTTTAGTTTTCTTTTTAATTTTCAAAGTTAAAAACTAATCAATAGGTTAAGGCTAAAATAGTCATTCTAAGTGGAGTCAATGTTAGATACCTAATTTCAATTTAGGTTATGTTATAGATTTAATTATTGATCACATAGGTATTATTCATGCCAATTTCCTTTTATATAACTTCTACAATGTTTTAGTTAAATGAAATGATAGTCTTGTACATTAATTTTATTTTTATTTGATGTCTTTTGGTTATTCGGATAAAAACACTCTTTAATTTATAAAAAACCAAATATCAAATTTGTATATGACATAAATAATTTATTTTCTTTTAATCAATTCCTCACAAAACTATCTTTTATCTTATCAATAAATAAAGATCTTAACATTTTCAAATACTTAGTAAAGAGATACTTTTCGGAAACATGAAATCATGGGTGGAGTTAGCTATGTCCAAGCATCAACCATATTAGACCAATAGCATCAAGTTTGAGCATTCATATCTTCGTCAATGCAACTTTCATGAATAAAAAAAATTCAACAAAAAAAAACCATATTAGTTTCCAAACTTATATATATTTTTTTGACATTTGTCCCCCTAAATTTTCTGAGTTTTGTATTAATTCTTTAAAATAAAAGTGTGATGGTAATATTAGTTTTACATAGTTTTCAATTACTTTATGAAGATAATTGATGTTAATTCTTTACTTTAAAATTAATATTACCATCACACTCTAAAGAATCAATACAAAATTTTGGAGGATAAATGTCAACCTAAGAAAAATATAACAATGTAAATTAGAAATAACACGTGGCAGCTTTTCATAGCTTTGACTTAGTATAAACCTTAAAAAATTATATAAATTTCGGAGACATTAGTGCAATTAACTCAAAAAATATCCGACCGAAAAAAAAATTAACTAAAAAGTATGTGTCGATCAAAGAGGAATTTAAATTTAAATTAACCAATTTAACATCCCAATTAATTATATATGTTATATATATTAACCATTTTAATATGAACACATGTGTTACAAAGTTTAAATTTAAGTAAAATATAAAGAATTCTTTTCGAGATGGTGGTTGCGACTATTATCCAACTTGATCTCTCTTTTTCTTATGTTGAATATGAGAGAGTAAGGTTGGTGTGGAAGCAGGGCCGACTAAGAGGGGTGGCAAGTGGTTCCACCGTACATGGTTCATGTAAATTTTTCTATTTTTACTAAAGAGAAAAGGGTCCATTTTTTTTTTGTTTTGAATTTTTTTATTGGAAAAGGCCGGATTTATATTTTTTTACCGAGGGCCAAAAAAAATTGAGACGTTCCTGTGTGAAAGTATATGAATGTTGATGTCAAATTTATTAATGGGAACACAACCGCCAGAGATGTTTACAGGTTTTATGAGAAAGAGACATCGATGTTTGTTATATGATATTCTCTCTGAATATTATGCGGATTTTAATTAAATTCAGCTTTGGAATGGTGTAGATAAGATTGAGTTGTTTATTTAATTTATCGGTATGTAGCTAAGTACTCAATCTTATCTACACCATTCCCAAACCGAATTTAGTTAAGATCCGCAAAATATTCAGAGTAAATATCAGATAACAATGTTGGAAAGTAAAATTGGATTGCATTCGAGGAAGAATTTTCTTCTTATGAGTTATGACCTTTGGACTGCTATCAGCCATGACGGTTACATGTATCGGATGGCACATTATATTGACAAAAATTGGGAGCTGAATAATAAGATTCTTGTGTTTTGTGTTCTACTGTCTCCATATACGGGTATGGTAGCGTGGAACAAGTGGAGATTTGGATACAAAATGTTTTCTATCACCTTAGACAATGTTACTAACAATGATAGCATGCAAAAAATATTATTATGATACGAACAAAATTTTTTTTTTACGAATGAATGTATAATATATTCAAACTATATTTTTATATTAAAATATGAATAAGTATTAAAAATTAAATTTGAATTAAGTGAAAAACTACTACGCCCGCACAATTATCAAACGAACAAACATATGACCAAACTTTACGACCATACGTGCGGCTGCCAAATGAACAACAACTGCAGCATATGGTCACGGGTTTGCAGCCACATATGCATAGGAAAACAAACAAGGCCAACATCTTATCTTGTTCACCACATATCAAACTCCTCCTATATTCGCTAAACCCACCGAAACTCTTCAAACAACATCACTTGCTCGTTCTCGGTGACATAACGAAGATATAGCAAACCTCGACATCACGTATCGCAAGCCCAAAAAACCCTACTCGTCGATACAAAGTAGAACCTTAGAAGATCAAAGAGTAGAAATCAACGAATATGAGAAAAAAGCTTTATCGAGTTTCGACTTGAAGAAGATGAAGTTGAAGATAAATGTTGAAGTTGGATTTTCGACTCAAAGAAACTATAAAGAGTCAAATATCCAGATTTGAGATTGATTTAGAATAAAGAGTTTTTTTATTTAAGAAAAAAAAAGTATTTTTTAAATTCATAAATAATTATAAAGTTATTTTTGGCTTTAACAGCTTTGGTCGCAATACTTTCGATGCCAACGTTAAATATTTTCAGCGAACAAATTATTAAGGCGCAAAACACTTTAACAGATCACCGTATTTGGTAAAAAAAAAATACATTATGTAAACAACGTAAAGGTAAATGAAGAAGCCCAAAAATTGAAAAATGTTGTGAATAATACTCTCCTTACTTATAAACTCTATGTGTGTTGTATACAAGATGTGTGTGTATGATACAAAGAGAGAAAGAACAAGGAGCGTTTAGAGAGAGAGGAAATAAACCAAGCTTTGTATTATCTCATATGGTCACACACACAGCCTACGTCTCTCTACATCTCATCCCTTTCCCCAAGTTATACAACCTTGCACCACTCTCTCTCTAAGTCATACTCATACAAGGATTAAGCTAGTCTATTTATAGTAGAAGAAACTTGGAAGAGAAGGCTCATGAAACTTGGGGAGAAAGCTTGTAAAGCTTGGAGAGGAAGCTATTGAAGCTTGAAGACAAAGCTATCAAAAGCTTGGAGACTAAGCAACCAAGGGGAGATGAATCCTTAGGGTAGAAGTAATAATTAATCATTACTAACCATATCATAATACTCACTCTTGAGTATTCATCATCTTTGATATGTTCCGTCTCAGACTGCCTCGTTAAAAACCTTCCATGGAAAACCCAGTGGGAAAAAACCATAGCAAGGAAAAGAATACAGTCTCCCATTTGAAATGATTGAAATGATCTTCTCTTCATAATTTCCGTAGATGTAATCTCCCCCTCAAATAAGTCTTATATGCTCATAGACTCCATAGAATGAATCATTTTGATCATTCTTTTCGCTCGTCTTGGTTTCATCAATGTATGACAAAACGTTTGGAAGATTGATATACCTTTCTTATACAGATTATAACATTCCTCTTTGATGTCTATCTTTAGCGTGTTCTTGGTTGTCTCGTTAAAAAACTGATCATGGAAAACCCAGTGGGACTAAAGCCATGATAAGGGAAAAAGAGTACAACCACGCTTATCATCATATTTGTAGGGGTCAGATTTCACCCCTAAGAGATCGATGCAACGACAAGAACAATTCTGCAGGAAGGCTTGAGAAATCATAAATGGGCCTGTAGAAGCCTGTTTTAAATTAGGCCCATAATGTTATTAAATCCATAATTAAAATGGGCTTAATAACAAGATGGGTCAAAGTTCATTTTATTGCTTAATGGGCCAAGCCCAAATGTATTATTAGCCCTAGTCTAAAAAGCTATAAATAGCTCATTGTATTCACCCAGAAAGGGGATCAGAACTTTTCAGACAATAACATCAATAAAGCTTTCTTAACAGCTACTGCAACAGTCTTTACATTTTCTGCATTGTGATTCACTCAGAAGTTTCGCACCTCTCTTACAACCCTTACAAATTCAATTGTGCGAGTTACGACTCCTACAATTTGGCGCCGACTAAGGGGAACAACAAGACATTCTTACACTAGAAGATCACAGTGCAAACTACGCAAGCAAAGATGTCTGGAGACGAGAGTCAACAATTCACTGCCGAGCAGCAGCGCATCGCAGAAGAGCAGCGCATCGCTGAGGAGCAACGCATCGCCAGTCAACAGAATCGCAACAACACCAGCGACGGATCAAGAGACGACAACACTGGAACTGGGGAAACGACAAACGACACACTGATTGTTCCTGACACTCCAGCAACAGCAGCCACAACAGTGACGTCTGAGTTCCTCACTGGTATGAAGACGATGCTAGAGACACTACTCAAGAAGACAGAAGAGCAAGAAAAGACCAAGCAAGAACTACTCGTTCTCGCGACAGCGAATCGGGGTGGCAACAGAAGAGCAGGTATGTTTAGACTACCCGCGGCACGCATAATTCCGACATCTCTGGATTTTGTAACTCCAATCAGGCCACCAAGAGGGCAGCGTCAGCTTCTTCCTCCGCCAACTCCGCAACGCGAGCAAGGCGCGACTGCCCAAACGGAAACTGAGCGGCCAAATGTCACAGCAACTGCGATAACTAATTTGGAGAATCCGAGAACTGAACGTAACACAAGGAACATCGCTACTGGAAGAGCAACAACAAACGCTGAGCGAAACAATGTCAGCGCAGAGCGAGTGCAAGGCTTCGATGACGAAGAAGACGACATAACCTGGTCAGAGCAGTCCGAGTTCGAAGAGGAGCGGCATGCAATTTTCCAAGCTCAGAAGGCCGAGCTGGATGAGATGCGACGTAGCATAGAATGAGCGGCTTCCGAAATGAGGGACGTTCGGTCCGAGCTGCACAAGGCAGTCAGCAAAGAACCTGAACTTGATCGAGTACTAGCGGAGGTCCAGAACACCCCGTTCACGAATCGTATCATGCAAATCAAATTCTCCGATCCAGGACGACTCAAAGTGCCTTTCTACGAAGGCAAAACGGATCCATCGGAGCACTTGACAGCATTCGCGATTGCACTGGGACGAGCTAACTTCAGGGAAGATGAAGAAGATGTTGGGCGCTGTCTTCTCTTCGTGGAGCACCTTAAGGGAGCAGCACTTCAATGGTTTTCAAAGCTGGAAAGGAACTCCATTGATAACTTCAAGCAATTGTGTGCAGCATTCCTCAAGCACTACGCCATCTTCATTGAACCTGAAACGTCGGACGCCGATCTCTGGAATCTGCAACAAGGACATAATGAAATATTAAAGAACTTCATGGAGCGCTTCAAGACGGTGCTATCTAAAGTAAAGGGCATAAGTAACAAGAACGCGCTCGAGGCACTCAAGAAGTCGCTACGGCACGACTCTGAGTTTTGGAAAGAGATGATCTTGAACAAACCCTTGACAATTCAAGACGCTTTGCATCGATCAACTGACTTTGCAACAGTCGAGGACGAGAAGAGCATTTTCGCCCAAGCTCAAGGGAAAATAAAGCCTACGCCTCACCCTCCACCTACTCAGAGTCAGCCACAAGCTAAGAAGAGCAACCAAGGATCAGGATTCGTGCATCACGAATCCAAGGGAGCCCACAATTACCAAGTGGAAGCCCAGCGTTACAGCGGAGGAGGAGGCCGAGGTCGCGATAGCTGGTCAAACACATGGACGCGAGAGTAGAGCAGCTTCGACGAAGAGGCATACTGTGAGCACCATAAATCCTTTGGTCATTCAACGGCAAAGTGTCGCGTCCTTGGTTTAAAACTTGCTGCTGCGCTAGCCGCTGGGAAGCTCAAAGGCAACATCGAAATCAAGGACTTCGAGATGGAATCCAGCGAGCAGCAACCTGCGCAAGGTGAGCAACCTGCACCAAGAAGGAGAAACGACGAGCCAGCAGGAGGCGGAACTCGCCGAGATGTACTAATGATCATGGGAGGATCTCGCTATTGCTCGGATACTGTAGCTTCTATCAAAGCCTACCAGCGGAGAGCTGAAGTCAACAAGAATCTATCAGAGCCATCTAAGTTACCAAACGACATAATCTCTTTCGAGGAAGCAGAGACAGCAGGCATTGACCGCCCACACAATGACCCCCTGGTACTCAAGCTCATTGTAAACGACTGCAACATGTCGCGCATCCTCATTGATACAGGGAGCTCATTGGACGTCATTTTTCGCGATACTCTCCTGAGGATGGATGTCGACCTCTCTACTCTAGAAGGAGGACCAAGGCCTGTTACCGGTTTCTCTGAAACGACTTTAACAATGGGGACCATAAAACTTCCCGTCGAAGCCGGTGGAATTACAAAAATTGTAGAATTTTCAGTTTCCGATCACCCTGCCATCTACAACGCGATCTTAGGCACTCCTTGGATCAACTCAATGCGCGCTGTGCCATCTACCTATCACCTATGTCTCAAGTTCCCAACCCCAAGCGGGGTGAAGACTATTTGGGGATGTCAAAGAGAGTCTCAGAATTGTTTTCTCATCGAACACAAGCTCCGCAATCCGGTCATAGAGCCTAGTGCCAAGACACAGCGTAAGAAGTTGAAGACGGATCGAGAGCCGGTTAAAGAGCTCTCTAAACTCTTATTGTTGGGAATGTCCTGAAATCACACTTGTATCCACTCTAGTGATAGTTGTACTGTCGAGATTAGACATTCATATAATACTAGGTGGTCATGACGTTTTGCTAGAAACCTCTGATGATCTATGAGTTATGAACTCATTGCTAGTATTATATGATCCTACAGGGTCACACACCTAAGCAAGCTGGATGAGCTTTATGTGGGAATGATCATTAAGAGTAATGATCTAGGTAATGTGTATAAGATACACATTATATACGAGTTTAGAGGGTGTGTCGATCGACACAAAGAGTTGTGTCGATCGACACGAAGGCAGAACCGAAATAGTGATTTCGGTTTAATGACACAATTGATTCTGGTTCGGTTCAGAATTAATAGGGTTTTCTCAAGGGCCTATATATAGGATAATAGGCACGACCTTGAGACCTAATCTTGTTAGTCGCAGCCACCTCTTTAGAACTCGGTGATTCCCCAGGAGATCCGATTAACGGTACTAGCATCCCGGCGGATTCCAGTTTGTGTGCGTGTGGACTAACGGTAGAGGCGCAACACTTGGGGTGCTAAAGATCTCGCGAATACCTAATCTATTCCGCTGCATAAACTCCAGGTATATCCGAGATCTGATCACATAGATTCAAAGTTTACAAACCCTAGATCCTAGGTCAATTGGAATTCTGTTAGGTTGATTAATAGAGATTAATCCGGTAAATCCTAGTCAAATTCCAACAGTGGTATCAGAGCCTTAGGGTTTAACTAATCTGAATCTAAAGCATATAATCGAATTAGTTGAATTGATTAGAGGATGCTTGATAGATCAAAATCTGTTTCAAAACGTTTTGCAAAAATTGAAAAATTAGGGTTTTCGGCCAGCGTCGATCGACACTATGGTAGTGTCGATCGACACGGGCTAAACTCGTGATTTAAAATTTTTCCAGAGAGGTTGGTGTCGATCGACACCGCTGTTCTGTGTCGATCGACACGCTCTTTCAATTGCCGTCAGTTTGATATATTAATCGATATCAAGTTGGTGTCGATCGACACAAAAGTTGCGTCGATCGACACGACCATGCGATTGGTTGACCGGTTCAATTGGATTGAATCGGTTATCGCGCTTGGTTAACAGATCGATTAAACCGGTAAATTTCGGTTTGTTGCGGTTTGGTTGGCGTCGATCGACACCGACCGGTAATCGACCCGGTTCAATTAGATTGACCGGTTATCGATCCGGTTCAATTGGATTGACCGGTTATCGAGAATTGGATCTGGTTTGATCAATGTCGATCGATGCTAATGTAGTGTCGATCGACACTGATCGGTTATTGTATTGGTTCTGTCGGTTATCGAAATCGGTTCAATTGGATTGATCGGTTTTCGAAGAACTGTGACAGACAGGTAAGTGTCGATCGACACTAAGGTAGTGTCGATCGATTCCCTATCTTGTCAACTGTCAAGGCTCATTTCATTGCGTGACAGGCTTGCAGTGCAAGGTGTCTGCAGTTACATGAGTGAGGCAGTAGGTATTTTAGATAGTGAACCTAAAATCTAATAACCGAACCAGATTTAATGAAATTGGATTCCTAAATGCATATATGATGTGTGTTAAGGATTAAAAGTTCATTTCCTCAACTAAATATCAAGTGTTCTGGATGTCTTCCCGATCTTGTCAGCTGTCAAGACTTGTTTCATTGCGTGATGGGCTTGCAGTGCAAGGTGTCCGCAGTGACATGAGTAAGGCAGTAGGTAATTGTGTTGATGGGCTTGCAGTGCATGACATCAACTATTACATGACTGAAGAGATTGGTTTGCTTGAATGGGCTATCAGAAGTTTTGGGCCCATAGACATCAGGTGGATAAAACATAAGATGTCTTATCCACAACCAAGAATCATATTGGATATGATTAGCAAAGTGTTGCTTACCTATATAGCTAAGATTTGAGTGACAGCCAGTGGCTCGCTCGGGTTTTGGTGAAACATGGATCTTGGATCATTATATTCATTTGAGGAAACATTGTTTTGAATATAATGCGAGTTTTCTTAATTGTTAAGATTTCTCATTTTCTGAATATCATAACTGATTTTTCCTTTTCTTATTACAGTTATGTCTAATCAGAACTCTTTCTCGTTGAGATCCGTCCTTGAGAAGGACAAGTTAAATGGATCCAACTTCCTTGATTGGTATCGGAACTTGAGAATTGTTCTCAAGCAAGAGAGAAAGGACTATGTCCTTGAGAAAGCTCTCCCCGAGAAACTAAGGTCCAATGCTTTACATGCAGTATATGATGCTTGGAATAAGCATTATTATGATGTGGTCGATGTGAGCCGTCTGATGAGGGATACCATGAACTCTGAATTGCAGGGGCAATATGAGAACGTGGAATCGCCTATCGAGATAGTCACTAGCCTGAAAGCTATGTTTCAGGAGCAGACTCGAACTGAGAGATACCAGTCGGTTAAATCTCTATTTGAGTGCAAGCTGCCAAAGGATGCTCCAGTAAGTCCTCATGTCGTGAAGATGATGGGTTATATTGATAATCTGAGGAGACTGGATTGTCCTATTAGCCAAGAGTTGGCTACTGACATCATTCTGCAGTCCCTGCCGACGAGCTATGATGAGTTCATCAAGTACTACATCAAGAATGTCTTGACGAAGACGTTGACTGAACTGCATGATATGCTCAAGACAGCTGAGCTCAATATCAAGAAGGGCAAAAGGTTTGTGAAACCTGGTAAAGACAAGGGTGAGAGAAAGGCCGTCCAGATTGTGAATCAGGATAAGCCTGAGTTTCTCACTAAACCCAAGTCTGGCCCATCTGATGATGATGCTTGCAACTACTGTGGGGAACCAAGGCATTGGAGGAGAAAATGCAAGAAATACATGGAAGATTCCAAGGAAATAATGGAGATATATGACACTCCTTATTCAGGTATTTGTGTTATTTTAAGTTCTACCTTATGGGTATTAGATACCGGTTGTGGTGCTCATATTTGTTTAAATGTGCAGGGCCTGAGCAACAGTAGAACGTTGAAGAAGGGACGAATGGAGATACTCAACAGGAATGAAGCATGGGTTGCTGCATTAGCTGTAGGAAGTTTCCATTTGTTGTCGCCTTCAGACTTGGTTTTAGAAACTAAATAATTGCTATTATGTAATTGCTATGAGCAAAAATGTCATTTCATTTTCTTGTAAGATTTTGAATGATTTTATTTTGATAAAAGACAAATGTTGCTCTTTTGATCTAAATAATATTTTATATGGTAGCATCCCATTAGAGAATGGGTTTTATGTCTTAAACCAATATATATATATATATATCTGTCTATGACATAAACACAAATCGGTTCTCCAGCATTATCGTTTGGGCCACAGAGGATTCAGAAGTTCCATAGTGATGGGCTTTTGGGCTCACATGGTTGTGAATCATGTGAGATATTTGAATCCTGCTTATTGGGCAAAACGATTAAGGCCCATTTTATCAAACTAAAAGAATGGGCCAATGACTTATTGGGCTTTATACATAAAGATGTGTGCGGCCCGATAGGCACCAATGCTAGAGAAAATTAAGATTCAAGACTTCATTACCTATACTGGTGACTAGAGTGGGCATGGCGATGTCTATCTAATGAGTCACAAGTAGGAATCCCCTTTTGAAAATTTTTCAAGGAATTCCAGAATGAAGTACATAATCAAATTGACAAAAGTATTAGAACTCTTCGATCAGATCGCAGAGGAGGATACTTCTTCGATCAGATCGCGGAGGAGAATACTTAAGTCAAGAGTTAAGTGATCATATGAGAGAGTGTGGAATTGTTTCACAGCTCACCGGACCTTATTGGATATGGTTCGATCAATGATGAGTCACAAAAATCTTCCATTATCTCTTTTAGGGATAGGCTCTAGAAAATGTCTGAGTTTACACTAAATAGGGTTCCAACAAAATCAATTGCAAAGACTCCATATGAGATGTGGATTGGAAATGTTCCAAGTTTGTCTTTACTAAAATTTGGGGTGATGAGGCTTGTGTAAAACATTTAACAAGCTCGCATCCAAATTTGATAAATGCTACTTTGAATGGTTATCCTAAGGAAACCAAGGCTTATTACTTCTACAACTGTTCTGATAACAAAATGTTTGTTGCTAAGAACTATGTTTTCTTGCGAGAGATTATCTTTCCAAGAAAAACAGTGGGAGTAAAGTGTATCTCGAAAATGTTCGAGAATCACAGGAGACTGCTCGACCTGTTAAGGAAGAGTAGTAGCTGGGTCTGCAAAGGGTTGTAGAACTTGCACCTGTGGTGCCTAAAGTTCGTAGATCCGAAAGGATTCGTAACGATCACGAGAGATATGGATTTCTTGTGACCGATTGTCATGACTTGTTGATCATTGACAATGAAGACCCTACGAATTTTGAAGAAAAAGCAGTGTTGGGCCCGGACTCCGAAAAGTGGCTAGGAGCCGCTAGATCCGAGATGGGAATATCCAGATATTCAAAGCTTAGCTGGTGGCTAAAGGTTTCAAGCAAATCATGGTATTGACTATGATGAAACCTGTTCCCATTCGCTATGCTTAAAGCCATTTGGATTATACTAGCAACTGCCATTGATCATGGTGATGAGATTTGGCAGATGGATGTGAAAAACAGTTTTTCCTTAATGGAATTCTGGAAAAGGATGTGTACATGACACAACCTAAGGTTTCACAGATCCAAATCATGCTGGGAAAGAATGCAAGCTTCATCGATCCATGTATGGAATGAAGCAAGCATGACGGAGTTGGAATCTTCGTTTTGATAAAGATGTCAAAATGTTTGACTTCATCAGGAACGAAGAGGAACTGTGTGTTTACAAGAAGACTAGTGGGAGCGTAGTTGCATTTCTCATTATGTATGTAGATGACATACTTATTCTCGGAAATAACGTTCCGTTGCTTTAGCCTTTTTGAGACTTGGCTTGGAAAGTTATTTTTCAAAGAAAGACATGGGAGAAGCCGTGTGAATTCTTGGAATATAAATCTATAGAGATAGATTGGGTAGGCTAATTGGATCGTGTCAAGATTCTTATGGTGATAAGGTCTTGGGCAGATTCAATATGCATGATTCCAAGAAGGGCTTCATACCAATGTCTAATGGCATTAATCTTGGCAAGACGCAGTGTCCCTGGACACTGGCTGAGCAAGAAAGTGTTTGAGTAGGATTTCCAGGCGTATGCAGTGGAACCTATCATAAATTCCATGACCTGCACTCGTCCAGATGTTGCTTGTATTTTGAGCAGGACGAGTAGGTACCAATATGACTCAAGTGAAAGTCACTGGATAGTTACCAAGAATATTCTCTAGTATTTGAGGAATACTGAGGATAGGAGCTTGGTGAACTGAGGAAGTAATGGTTTCTGATGAGAGTGGTTAGACAGACAAAGACAATTTCTGGTAGGAACCTGATTATGTCTTGTGACCATACTGCGGTGCGGTTTGTTGGAAAGAGTTCCAAGCAAAGCACCACAGCCTGCGGTTTGTTGGAAAGGGTTCCAAGCAGATCACCGCAGCCTCTCCCACGACCTAAGCATGAGTTTCACTCTCCTGCTGTAGGTATTGGATATATTAAAATGTGATCTTAATTCTAGTGGGAGTTATAAAGGATTTAGTTATGTTATGATATTCATGTTGACATACTTTGGTTATGTCATAATGAAATTGTTTCATGTATTATTTGATTATTGGATAATTGAATAATAGTCCCAAAGTAATTTATGGCATTTTATAGGTCATCAAGTTGAGGACTTGATCATGAAACCCTATAAGTGATAAATGACATAGATTATATTTGTCCCTGGTCGAGGTTGTTAAAGTGGGACACTGACAACCGCGTGAGACTGGCATGTGAGGTGACTGATGACTAAGTTTCATGGAGTCATTAATAAGAGTATTAAAGTCAATCACATAGATATATGTTGGAGAACATATGATCGGGCATGACCCGCTAATGGGAACTCTACAGGATAGTTATATAAGTGTCATAAGAGTTTCCCATTACGACTATAGAGTATAGTCCTTAGACCTGAGTTCATCATGATTTCTTACATATGAATTGGTCCGCTTTGACTTTGTCAAACGTTATCCATAACAGGTGACTATAAAGGCATTGATTGGGCGTATCATGAAGTGTGTGAAGGAACAGGGATGGAACAAGATGGGATTTGTCCCTCCTATATAACAGGAGATAAATATCTCAGGGCCCATCGAAGATTTGATACTGAGAAATGCGTGGCCGCGCTCAAACGAGGTGATTGTCAGTCGTTTGTTTTTGTTCAGTATAAATCGGAGTTCGATGAACGTGATAATGGTTGTAATAAGGATGACACGGATCTTGCCTTATGCCATATCGAGATATAGAGACGAAGGGATTATGGGAATAGATGATTCCAGTACAAGTGGGAGATTGTTGGGAATGTCCTGAAATCACACTTGTATCCACTCTAGTGATAGTTGTACTGTCGAGATTAGACATTCATATAATACTAGGTGGTCATGACGTTTTGCTAGAAACCTCTGATGATCTATGAGTTATGAACTCATTGCTAGTATTATATGATCCTACAGGGTCACACACCTAAGCAAGCTGGATGAGCTTTATGTGGGAATGATCATTAAGAGTAATGATCTAGGTAATGTGTATAAGATACACATTATATACGAGTTTAGAGGGTGTGTCGATCGACACAAAGAGTTGTGTCGATCGACACGAAGGCAGAACCGAAATAGTGATTTCGGTTTAATGACACAATTGATTCTGGTTCGGTTCAGAATTAATAGGGTTTTCTCAAGGGCCAATATATAGGATAATAGGCACGACCTTGAGACCTAATCTTGTTAGTCGCAGCCACTTCTTTAGAACTCGGTGATTCCCCAGGAGATCCGATTAACGGTACTAGCATCCCGGCGGATTCCAGTTTGTGTGCGTGTGGACTAACGGTAGAGGCGCAACACTTGGGGTGCTAAAGATCTCGCGAATACCTAATCTATTCCGCTGCATAAACTCTAGGTATATCCGAGATCTGATCACATAGATTCAAAGTTTACAAACCCTAGATCCTAGGTCAATTGGAATTCTGTTAGGTTGATTAATAGAGATTAATCCGGTAAATCCTAGTCAAATTCCAACACTTATAGTAGCTACAGCTTAACGAGGATCGCCTAGAAGAAACCCAGCCCACCTGCGTTCCCGTTATCTCAGTCTGCATAGACGACAACCACCCAGAGAGATGCGTAGAAATCGGTGCTAAGTTGGACCAAACAATCAAGGATGACCTTGTCTCATTTCTGAAAAAGAACATCAACACTTTTGCATGGGCAGCAGAAGATATGCCAGGAATCGATATCAACGTGACCTGCCATGAATTGAATGTTGACCCAATTTTCAAACCTGTTAAGCAAAAGAGGCGCAAACTCAGGTTAGAGAGAGCAAAGGCAGTAAACGACGAGGTAGAGAGGCTCCTGCGAGTCGGATCAATCACCGAGGTAAAGTATCCCAACTGGCTTGCTAATCCCGTCGTTGTAAAGAAGAAAAATGGGAAGTGGAGAGTATGCGTAGACTTTACAGACCTCAACAAAGCTTGTCCGAAAGACAGCTTTCCACTCCCCCACATAGACCGATTGGTGGAAGCTATAGCGGGTAACAAGCTGCTGACATTTATGGACGCTTTCTCCGGGTATAATCAGATCATGATGCACCCAGAAGACCGAGAGAAAACAACATTCATCACAAATCGCGGGGTCTACAGCTATAAAGTAATGCTTTTTGGCCTCAAAAACGCTGGAGCGACGTACCAAAGACTTGTAAACAAGATATTCGCAGAACAACTCGGGAACACCATGGAAGTTTACATTGATGACATGCTTGTCAAGTCGCAAGAAGAAAAGGACCACGTAGCACATCTGGAAGAATGTTTCAAGCAACTGAATTTGCACAACATGAAGCTAAATCCGACAAAGTGAAGATTTGCAGTCATATCCGATGAATTCCTAGGCTACTTAGTGACTCATCGAGGCATTGAAGCAAACCCAAAACAGATCGACGCCCTGATCCAAATGACTTCACCAAAAACGCAAAGGGGTGTGCAGCGGCTCACTGGGCGAGTAGCGGCGTTAAATCGGTTCATTTAGAGGTCCACAGATAAATGCCTACCCTTCTACAACATTCTTCGCGGGAACAAAAATTTTGAATGGACAAAGAAGTGTGAGGAGGCATTCCAACAGCTGAAAGCTTACTTAGCAAGCCCTCCAGTGCTCGTAAAGCCAGTAGAAGGAGAACCTTTGTTTCTCTACACCGCAGTTTCAGATACTGCAGTGAGTGGAGTGCTAATTCGCGAAGAGAGAGGCGAGCAGAAGCCAATCTTTTATGTCAGCAAATCTCTAACCGACGCCGAGACAAGATATCCACAAATGGAGAAGCTGGCCTTGTCAGTCATCATGTCTGCAAGAAAACTGAGACCATACTTTCAGTCACATACAATCGTGGTCCTCAGTACCTTCCCTCTCCGTTCTGTCTTGCACAACCCTAGTAAGTCTGGGCGATTGGCTAAGTGGGCGATCGAATTAAGTGAGTATGACATCGAATATCGCGGGCGAACATGCGCAAAATCACAAGTTCTAGCTGACTTTCTAATCGAGGTCCCGGAAGAGGCAGTCGCTAAAGAGAGTCTAAACCTGGTCTGGCAACTTCATGTCGATGGGTCATCATCTAAAACTGGTTCGGGAGTCGGGATTCGCTTAACATCACCCGCTGGCGAAATACTGGAGCAGACATTCCGCCTAGGCTTCCGAGCATCTAACAACGAAGCAGAGTATGAAGCCTTTATAGCCGGCATGAGACTTGCGCACGCACTTAAACTCGACCACATTCGCGCATTTTGTGACTCTCAGCTGGTTGCAAACCAATTCAGCGGAGAATACGCTACAAAGGACGAACGCATGGAAGCATACCTTAAAGTTGTCCAGGAGTTGGCCGCGCAATTCACAGAATTTACACTCACTCGGATTCCTAGAGGTGATAACACCCTTGCTGATGCTCTCGCAGTCCTCGCTTCAACCTCCGACCCAAAATTAATGCGAATCATCCCAGTGGAGTTTATAGAGCATCCAAGTATCCCTATTCCAGAAGTGGTTAACATCTTGACTCGATCTCAAGCAGCCAAAAAAGCCAAGGAGAAAACCACTGCAACAACGTCTAAGGAAACTGCTACTAACGTAGAAGTTCAGGAAGAAGTAGACAACTCTCTGATAAGCAAAGTCGAAGAAAGCGAGCCTCTACTAGACGGACGGCGAGAACCAGACTATGAGGTAGACGTAGCAGACGACTCAGTCGACCCTAGCGAAGTGGAACCCAGTAGTCCTTTAACTGCGCCTCAAATCGACCAGGAGGTGGTTGCCATGGATGAAGATTCCCACTCCCCTCTGGACAAAGTCGGTGCCACCGCTAAACCCTCTGAGGCAAATGAAGCAATTGCAATGGAAGAAGATTCACCTAAATCAGAATATGGTTGCGATACGCGCTGGCTTGAGAACATTCGCAGATACGTTGAAGACGGCACAAAACCTACCGATAAGTGGGCGGCTCGCAAGCTGAGAGCCCCAGCAGCCAGATACATTCTATTAGATGGCAACGTATTCATGTGGAGCTTGTCCGGCCCGCTATTAATTTGCGTTGAGGGAAAAGAAGCTCGCAAAGTCATGGAGGAAGTTCATAGTGGCTCTTGCGGCAATCATTCTGGAGGATGAGCACTGGCACTAAAAATTGATATATCATGGTTTTTACCCGTTTTTAACCATGATATAAGTCGGTTTTGTATAGTATATTTTGTATTTGTGTGTCTTTTGTAGTGTTTTGCAGGAAAATAGTCGTTTGTGCCGAAACCATCCGAAGTGCTTCAAAGATCGACTTAGAAGAACGGTTTCCATTTGGATTTAGCTTCAGAGGTCTTCATGAAAGTTGTAGGTATTTGAGATAGCTTTCCAATGGAAGTGGTTTGAGGTCATTCCGATCGGTGGTTCAGGAGATATGGCCGTTTTACCGGAGGAATTTTTCCAGAGAGTTTCCCGTCGATCGACAGGGATTTCTGTCGATCGACAGGAAGCCTGAAGAAGCCAGAACTAGGCGTTTTTCAGATATTTCCACAGACGCCTTCGCGTCGATCGACAGGACTTTAATGTCGATCGACGGCGGACCTGCAGACCTAATTTTGGGCACTTCTATAAATAGTTTTGTTTTATTTTCATTGTAAAATATCTAGATATTATCTAAAAACTAGATCTATTTCGGAGAGAGAGAGGGAGAGAGAGAGATTTTGAAGAACTTGGAGGGAGATCTTTATGTTCTGCACCTTGTGACACCATTTGTATCTTCTAAACTCTATCTCTTTTATGAAATTCTATTCAGTTAATATGATTTCTTCATCTATTTCTGAGTAAAATTGCTTGTTAGGACATGGAGATTTCATGGGTTTTGATGAGAAATCAATAAAATCAAAGATTCTGTCGAGGTTATCCGTTAGTTCTTCATTTAGATTGTTTTTAATGCTAGAATCTAGCTTGATCACCTAGAATCTTGATCTTAGGATTGTTGGTTAGCCACGACAGTGGGATTAATAACCTGAATCTAGTCTAAATGGGCAGAGTTGCCTATTCTCAAAGAATATTTGGTTTAAGGACTTTGTGAACAAATTGAACTCGTGCTAAATGCTTGTTTAGATTTGACGAATTCGCAAAGAAATTTGGGATTCGAGGATCTAAAGATAGATAGCTTTCGTAACGACAGTTAGCTGGCTATATTTTCATGTTTGAGTTCTAGAACGGTGCGTGATAGAACCTTGACAGTTGTGATAATCTTCGATTCATTGCCTATAAGAATTTCCATGGCCTAACTCTCGTCTCTTTGAGAACTTGTAAATTAAACCAACCTCTTCACATGTTACATAGTTCCATCTTTTATTTACATGTAAAAAGCATTGCTCTAGCTTAAGAAGGATCATTGCAATCCTAGTGTATCAATCAAACCTCCCTGTGGATACGATAACCCTTTGTGCTACAACGTACGAGGGGGTTTTTGATGGCCCTGTGTAAAAAAAAGCGTAACATCAAAAATCAAGCGCCACAGATACTACTGGCCAACGATGATCAAAGACTGTGTCAAGTTTTCAACCAAGTGTGACAAATGTCAACGCCACGCTCCCAAGATCCATCAGCCAACGGAGATGCTCTCTTCAATCACCTCTCCTTATCCGTTCATGAGGTGGGGTATGGATATTGTTGGCCCTCTGTACCCCTCAAGACAGCGACGATGGCTACTTGTGCTGACAGACTATTTCTCAAAGTGGGTTGAAGTAGAAGCGTTCATCTCTATAAAAGACGCACAAGTGGAGCAATTTGTATGGAAAAACATCATCTGCAGACATGGTGTTCCTTACGAGATCATCACAGATAACGGGTCACAATTCATATCTGGACTTTTCGAAGGATTTTGTGAAAAATGGAAGATACGCCTTAACAAGTCTACTCCGCGGCGTCCACAGGGTAATGGCTTGGCAGAATCAACCAACAAAATGTTGATTGCCAGTCTCAAGAAGCGCCTCGACGAGAAGAAGGGCCGCTGGGCCGACGAGCTAGATGGCGTCATCTGGTCTTACCGTACTACACCCAAAGAGGTCACCGGCGAAACTGCATTTGCCCTAGTTTATGGAACAGAGTGCGTCATTCCGGTCGAAGTTCAATTTCCAGGAGTACGACGATGGCTACTTTCACAGGAAGAAGAAGTCAACCGTCTCCTCCTACTTGACGAGCTGGACCTCATCAACGAACGCTGCAACCAAGCATTAACCCGGATTACCAACTACCAGCATTCAGCAGCAAAATATTATAACTTTAAGGTACGAATCCGGCGTTTTTACGAAGGCGACTTGGTCCTACGAGAAGTCTTCTAGAACACGGCAGAGCGCAACGCTGGTAAACTCGGCGCCACCTGGGAAGGGCCTTACAGAATCACCAAGGTGGTTAGACCAGGAGTTTACAAAATTGCCACCATGGAAGACACTCCAGTCTTGAGGTCTTGGAATGCAACTCACCTGAAGAAGTACTATCACTGAGTATTTCACTTGAACTATGAGGCGGCTTGATCCCTGCAAAGAGTACGTAGGCAGCTCGTCTTCGGATGGGTTCAGCTGCCCCCCCCCCTCCTTAAAGGGGGGGGGGGGAGTGGGGTACGTATACTCGTATACTCCCACCTCTCTCACTTGGTTTTTTCTGTAAGAAAAAATCAAATAAAGCAAACTTAACTAAACAGTTTTGCTTATAACACAGTCTTAACAGAAACAGACTTCTTCACAAACAATTTTTGTTTACATCCTCCGTTGATGCCGTAAGTCTTATCAGAAACAGACATAACACCTCGCTGCTGGCCACAACGACGTTTTACTTCAAGCACTTCAGATCTGACTTTTATATCCTTAGCAGGATCGCACAGCGCGCTATATAAATACATAATGTTTGTTAGAGGAATGGATGCGCTAGAGGAAAGCGTGTCTGTAAACCCAAACGATCATTTCAGAAACCCAACTTACAAAGCGTTGGTCAACTCACTAGAGAATTTTTGCTTAAGTGGACCGGAAGTGTTAGTAGAAAACATGCTCGTAAACCCAAGTGTTCATAACAAAATCCAACAATCTAAAGCGTTGATCTTAACACAGAAAAATACTTATTGCTGAAACAGGAAAGTTTGAGACAACATTTCTGCAACTGAGGCGAGAAGTAAAAATTGCATATTATATCATTATGAATAAACCAAAGAAAAAACAAAGTATCCAAAGAGGAACAAGCTATCGAAGCAACAAATAAATATAAAAGGGTAAACACCACCCAAACTGGAGAAAAACACTGAAAACAAAAAACCAAAAGTAAACTAAGGCAAAATCGCCTCAAGTTCCAACAACGGTCCCCTCGACTTGACTTGTTTTGACCTCGGTCTCAGAGTCTGACGAATCCTCATCACCAGATGAACTAGAAGAACTCGAAGCCGGATGAATCACCTGGCGAATAGGATCCACTGCAACAGGAGCCTCTCCACCATATCTTGGAGTCTTAAGGATCTCCTCGAGTTCGCGCATATGCTTCCCAAAAATCTCCTATGCCTGCGATAAGCCTTCCTCTTGTTTTCTAACTTCAACAAGCTCCTCACTAAGGTCGGGCGCCTTGTCACTCTGAAGCAACCTCAAAAACTCAATGTTGCTCTGAACTTGGATAAGATCTAACACATCAGTCCAAGGCTTGTCGTTGAGCATCTTGAGCTTCTCTTTCGCTCGCCCCATCCTCGACTCATACTCTGCTGTCAGCTCATGCTTCTCCCGATCAACAACTTTCTGAACGGATGCATCCTGAAGCCTGGCTGCATCCTCTAAGCGAGCGGTCAGACTGACAACTTCTTGCTGCAAGCGTCTTCTTTCAGCTTCAGACTCTGAAAACGTCCCATCTATCTTGCGGCGCTGATCCTCAGTCTCTTTCACAGCAGCTTCCAAGGTAGCAACTCGAGCCTCTGCTTGACGGCGTTGTTTCTTATGATCATCACATAGTTCCTGAACACTAGCAAGACGACGTTTCTGCAAGGTGGCATCCATCTCGTATCCCTTGGTGAGCTCGTTGATCGAAGCAATGAACTGCCAAAAGGGTAATAAATCAGCGAAAGCGAAGCAAAATGAATAATGCCGTACATGATATGAAGGGCCACCTTTCTGTAATTGTCTCTCCTCGACATGTCTTGTGGAGGAGGAAATTCATTCCCTGGAAACACGATCTTCGACATATTAGTCGCCGCCATACTCCCGCTGCTAAATAAGTCTTCTGGACCGATAGCTTCCCTATTATCATCTCGAGCACGCTTGCGATCTGTATTTGAAACATCGCGACGCATCGGTGGCGAATCATGACGACGACTAGAGTGGACAGCAATGTTGCGCTCAAGCTCAGGGCGACGCGACTTGGGCACATCAGTAGATCTGGCTTCTTGCGGGGCTCTCGTAGGAGTGCTCATTCTATTCTCTGCATCTCTCTTCTTGCGTGCGGTTAATCTCTTCCCGTTGCTCGACATTTCTGGTGGAGATGTTAGAAGTTGCGTTCCGAAATGATGAATGACTGCTTCTCAAACACGGCGCAAAGTGAAATCTTGCGTCCAACTGCACTTCTCGGTGATGAGATCGGCGTGAAGATCAAATAAATCTATCGGGAACCTGTCAGCGCTGCTATAATCTGCAAAACAAAAAGTAAGAGTAAAAGGGTTAGAACCTGGCTAACTTGCAAGCAAGATAGAGACTATTGCTGAATTGAAAATACGCAAAAGACGAAAAACAAAAACAAAAACGCGACGAAGTCAACTACCACAGCGACCCCATCTCTTTCGAAGCTTAGGATTATCTCCGACTGAATCACTATATTCGCACAAAGAAAAACTTTTTCTCCCAAGAGCGTTCTAGGGGAGGGAAGTCTTTGATGACACGAAGATCAGGTTTGCCGTCAATGGAGTAATGAAGATTCAGCAAGTGGTCCACCCCAAGCTCGCTACCACTCTCGTAACTGCGAATCATGAGTCCAACTAAACATCGCATCCCTCGAGGTGTTATCTGAGAAATGGCAAGGTGATTCTTCCAGAGATATTCGAGAATCGCGCGAGGGATCGGAAACCACAAAAAGCATGTCCGAAAATAAGCTTCATACACCGTGAAGAAACCTTCTGGAGGATTATCGGCACAATCTTCCGGAATAGGAGTAGAAAACTCGACATCTTCAGAAGCATTGCAAAGTGCAAGAATGGCTGCTAAAGACGTTGAAATCGACTTTGAAGACTCCGGCCCTCTGCGCGTCTGGTCTTTCTTGGTATCCTGCAGAGTCCCCACTTCGGCATCGTCAAACACTACCAGGGCATTCTGGAAGACTGTATCTCCTGAACCGTCATCATCACTAGAAGACATTGCGCCGAGAAAATCCGTCACTGCGATAAAAGCCCAGAAGTTCGAGTCAAAAACTCAAAATCCTTTTTCAGAACAAAAACGTTGACTTGTTGACTTTCTGTTGACTGTTGACTGTTGACCAGAGACTGTTGACTGTTGACCAGAGACTGTTGACTGTTGACTAACAATTAGGGTTTCCCAAACGCATTTTTTGTATAGATCGCCGCCGCTAACTATAGTGTTCCCAGTCAAAATCACGTTTCAGCCACCAATCACGTTTGCCGCCGCTGTCCTAGATCACGTTTGCCGCCGCAGATCACGATCGCCGCCGCTGTCGAGATGACCGCCTGAAGCTTCACCGCCGCTCCATCTTCCGACCTGCAACCGCCTGAAGCTCCCACTGTCACAATCAATGAGCTCTTCTCGTGGCCGTGACGACAAAGCTGTGACGATGAGGACGAAGGCTCTACGATCTCCATGGAAGTGACGACAAGTCATTTGGCCACAACGAAGCTGGAGAGCTGCGGTGAAGACGGAGGCTCTGCTGTTGGTCCACGGTGATGTTTCCTTCCTCCGTGCGGTGAAAGCAAGCTCCCGAGATCTGCGGCTGGCTCCGTCGGGATCTGCGGCTGATTCTGTCGTGATCTGCGGCTAGCTCCGTCGGGATCTGCGGCGAACAACGCTCCTGCGACTGAGCTCCTGCGACGACTGCGGCGATGTCACTGTCAATCCGGAGCTCTAGCTCACGGAGAGCCACGAACGCGACGACGGACTTGACGGTGAGCGGGTCGCGACAAATACGGCGAGCGGATCGCGACGAATACGGCGAGCGGATCGCGACGAATACGGTGAGAGGGTCACGAAGAATCGAACTCCGGCGGTGGCAGATCGGGATGGATGAAGAAGATGATCCACAAAAAGACAAAAAAAAAAAAAAATTTGGAGAAGGAGATTCCGAAAATTGTACCTGTTTTTGCTGCAGAAAAGCCAACTTGGTGTAAAAATAGACTGCCTAGGGGGGTCTATTTATACCTGAAGGATTTCCTGAAATCCCAGGGTTTTTCAGGAAAATTCCCTGAAATTTTCCTAACGGGCTTTAAAGTCCACTTAAATGAGCCCGATAGCCTTTTCAATCTATTAATCTCATTTTCAACAACGCCAGCATATATCCAGGAAAACGCGACAGCGTCAACTCAACACCGAATTACTGCAACTTCCAGAAATCGCTGGTAAGACGTCAACGCCTGGATGCTCCATGGTCCATCACATCGATCTCAAACTTCAACAGCTTATACCTTGACATCATCTAGCTCAATACTACCAAGCTGGGGGGCTAACTGTAGGGGTCAGATTTCACCCGTAAGAGATCGATGCAACGACAAGAACAATTCTGCAGGCTTGAGAAATCATAAATGGGCCTGTAGAAGCCTATTTTAAATTAGGCCCATAATGTTATTAAATCCATAATTAAAATGGGCTTAATAACAAGATGGGCCAAAGTTCATTTTATTGCTTAATGGGCCAAGCCCAAATGTATTATTAGCCCTAGTCTAAAAAGCTATAAATAGCTCATTGTATTCACCCAGAAAGGGGATCAGAACTTTTCAGACAACAACATCAGCTACTGCAACAGTCTTTACATTTTCTGCATTGTGATTCACTCAGAAGTTTCGCACCTCTCTTACAACCCTTACAAATTCAATTGTGCGAGTTACGACTCCTACAATATTTCTCCCCCTGGGAACATCATCCTTACGAGATGCATTCCGATAATATATATCATTCTTTTGGGAGTTTTTACGTGTTTTATGCTGCCTCATTAAAAACCTTTCATGGAAAAACTCAGTGGGACAAAAACTATGATAGGAGAAAAAGAGTACAGCCACGCATATCATTATTACCTCTACCCCATAATTTTTACTTTGGGCGTAGTTGATCGATATCTAAATTCTTAACGTCTTCTAGACGTTTCTCTGTTTCGGGTTCATCTAGACCCTTTCACTTATGTCCTCTAGACATTTCTCATTAGATATTTTATTTTTGGAATACCTGAGGAGATTGTTTCCTTCCAAGGTTTTCAATTCCAAATTATATTCATTATATTAATTGCGATAACTCTTTAGGAGTTTCAATCGCTTAGAGTTCCTAGGAACATAATTATGATATCATTAATCTTCTAGGATTACAAATATGGAGCGCAATCCAAGTCATTTTGTCCAATCCTCTTTATGGACAAATCTTTTTGATGTTTGGACTACTGGTCCAAACATCTCTCGTTCTTCAAACGAGTATCAAAGACTTGATTGCCTCTTTTAACGTATTGGCCAATACTTTTTTTTTTCTCTACACTCATCTTCAGAGCGGAGTCATGATCCTCATTATTTATTTCGCGCGCTTTATTATTTATTGTGTCGACATACATTTTCTCTTTGGTTCCTTCTTTTTACATGGTTAATCGAGATCTCTAAATCATTCTCAATGATTTCTTTCAGGTACCTGATTTCATTATTAACCACGTCTCTTTACTTTCTTTAAGAGTTTAATCCTCCTTTGTATTTGCTCCAATTTCTTTTCGAGGATTTTCTATATTTTTGGAACCAAAGTAGTCTATCACGTCTTTTACGTGCTATAGACTTAATAGATTCTCCTTCCGAGACATCTATTCTTCTTCGAGCATATCAATTGGAATATGAGATTTCCTCTTTTCTATTAGAATTATCCTTTAAACTTTCAAGTTTATAAATATGAAGATCTATGATAATTCTTTTTCTGGAAATCTCATCCATCAGCTTTTGATTTGCAATATAGTAGCGATCCGTTGAACTTTTGAACTTCAGGTTCACATTAACTTGTTCAAGGATACCAACTACTCAATATTTTCCTACGGAAAATTCTCATCAAAATGATTGCAAATCATATGATAAGCACATCCCTTTTCGATGGCTTATATATACTACATGCACTCCTGCATGTTCTATACCAAATCATATAGATTAATTTCACCATTACTGGTCATCCGTTTTTCTCATTTTCAGTATGAACACAACCTCATTTATGTTATACTTTATCTCGACATATGATATATCATGGTTTTTACCCGTTTTTAACCATGATATAAGTCGGTTTTGTATAGTATATTTTGTATTTGTGTGTCTTTTGTAGTGTTTTGCAGGAAAATAGTCGTTTGTGCCGAAACCATCCGAAGTGCTTCAAAGATCGACTTAGAAGAACGGTTTCCATTTGGATTTAGCTTCAGGGGTCTTTATGAAAGTTGTAGGTATTTGAGGTCATTCCGATAGGTGGTTCAGGAGATATGGCCGTTTTACCGGAGGGGTTTTTCCAGAGAGTTTCCCGTCGATCGACAGGGATTTGTGTCGATCGACAGGAAGCCTGAAGAAGCCAGAACAACGCGTTTTTCAGATATTTCCACAGACGCCTTCGCGTCGATCGACAAGACTTTAATGTCGATCGACGGCGGACCTGCAGACCTAATTTTGGGCACTTCTATAAATAGTTTTGTTTTGTTTTCATTGTAAAATATCTAAAAAACTTGTAAAAACTAGATCAATTCTCGTTTTGAGACTTAGAGAGAGAGAGAGAGAGATTTGGAAGAGCTTTTTGGAGGGAGATCCATATGTTCTTCATTCAATCACTACAAACCCTCTGTATCTCCTACTTTATCTCTTTTATGCAATTATATTCAGTTATCTTGATTTCATCATCTGTTTCTGAGTGAAATTGCTTGTTAGGTTTTAGGGATTTCTTGGGTTATGACTAGAAATCATTAAGGTTGCATATTTGTTGAGGTTTATCCGTTAGTTCTTCGTTTAGACTGTTCTCAATGCTTGATTCTTGCTTGATCACCTCGAATCTTGATTTTAGGATTGTTGGTTAGCCACGATAGTGGAACTAATAACCTGAATCTAGTCTAAATGGGCAAAGTTACTTATTCGCAAAGAAATTTGGCTTAGGGACTTTGTGAACATATCGAACTCGTGCTAAATGCTTGTTTAGATTCGACGAATTCGCAAAGAAATTTGGGATTTGAGTTTCTAAAGATAGATAGCTTTCGTAACGACAGTTAGCTGGCTATACTTTCGTGTTTGAGTTCTAGAACGACGTTTAACAAAACCCTCGACAATTGTGTTATCTTAGATTTCGATTCAAGGAATTTCCATAGCTTAATCTTTGTCTCTTCGAGACCAATGTAAATTAAAACCTTATCATCACTTGTTTCATAGTTCCATCTTTTGTTTACTTGTAAAAAGCATCGCTCTAGCTTAAGAAGGATCATTGCAATCCTAGTGTATCAATCAAACCTCCCTGTGGATACGATAACCCTTTGTGCTACAACGTACATAGGGGTTTTTGATGGCCCCGGCCATGTGTAAAAACGCCTGACATCAACATATAGTAAGTGATAAACTTTAGGATGTTAATTTACCAGGATTATCATACTTGGGATGTAAACTCACCAAAATTACCAACTTACTTGTCAATGTGGGATTCTTTCATTCTCCCCCTCGAGATGATGACATTTTTTGTCCATCCATCTTGCATTGAATCCCATTTTAGGATCTACATATCCATCTTGGATCATGTATTTTATTCCAGATCCTTTAAACATTTATTTCGGGATTCATAATACACCTTCTCAGGATAATGGATCTTCTGGCTCATTCATCTAAACCGAATCTCACTTTTAGATTGGTTATAATCAGGGTGGTAATTTTGGAGATTAAAGAACTCAACCACCATATCAAATGAGATTTATTTACCAAAAACGATGACTCTTTCATTTATCTCTTATGATGGCCTTAATTTTGCTTAAGACATGCTACGTGAAAACTTCTGGTTTTCACATAAATTTTTCAATGATCCTTAATATCATTGTTTGATCGGATGGCACGGCGATCATAAAATTTGGTTTACGACCAAATATATTTTAAACGAGCTAATAAACTTTAGGTTTATTAACTTTGCCATTTATATTCTATGTATATATGATTACATACCTGCATGTCTTAGCTATATGCTTTTTTTTTTAAGCATTTGCACTGTCCAATATTGTATTGACACGTGCTTAATAAATTCTCATAAGAATTTTTTTTTTTTTTTTTAAATTCAAATAAACATGAAAAAAATTAAGCATAATAGCAACATAAAACTTCATTTAGTACTAAAAATGAAAAGCAATACTAAAACCTTATTTTACTTAACCATTGATCATAGTCATTTTATTTCCTTTTGATTTTACTATATCAACAAGGATTACGACATCGAGATTTTTTTATCACGTAAACCCTTAAAGGAAAGTTTATATTCATCCGGGATGAATTTTATTTCAACATCATTTTTTTTTTTTTTTCCTTACGTGGTTCTTAATACTATGGGCTGAAATTTTGGCGTACGACATCTACGTACCCATTTTCTTTCCATGCCACATTAGTAACAAGTGATCTCATATTTCCTTTTCACAACGCAACCAACTTCATTGGTTTTCTTTTCGTTGAAATTAAACTGAGATTCTCTTTCCACGTCTTCGTCCATCACCTTATTTATAACCGTGACTACGGTATTTAATTACCGTGTCCGGATCCTTGTCCAATTATTATTACTATATGCTACCACATTCACTCCATGGAATGGAGCTAACCAAAATGGACAGATTAATGGTTAAACATCTCTTAAACCATTTTATAGGTGATGACGGAAATGTATCATGACATTAGCCTTTAATTCATTCGATGTCGTTTTTGACTGATCGATTGTTCCAAATTTTTATATGATCACCATTTCTTTAATAAATTCAAACTACTAATTTCTCAAAATTAATTGATCATCTATTGAAATTTACTTTTCAAATAAATATGCAAGCACAATAATAGCATAATTAAATATAATAATCAAGATGCATGCATATATATAAGGAGGCAAAACCTACCATGAGATAAAGGAGGATGTATAACCTACCACTCCATATATATTATATGATTTTAAATAAAATCAACATATATTAAAATCTAAATCAAAGACAAGTTTAGATGTTACCTCCCTTACGTATGATCGTAATGGTTTAAGAACGACTCCGAATAAGAGACGATTGTGTAACACCCGCATTTTTTTTTTTATAAATAATTAAATAATTAGTCCGGATTAAATGATCCAATAAACATTTAATCCTCAACGACTAAATCAGGGTGAACAATACGCGGAAAACACAACCAATAAGAATTCCAAATCAATTCCAATAAATAATAAAACATTATTTCAACCATATAAATCCAGTAACCATTCCAAGTCTAGCAATTCCAGAATTCCATATTTAATCTAACAATGCTAGCAACCTAAACTAGATTCAACCACATAATCACAGCACATAATCTAGAGATCCTAATCATCCCCTCGTCCCAGCCATGATTCCACAATCTCGAACTTTTACCTGCAACTCAAAAGAAACCGGGAGTTGCGTGAGTATTATCATAAATATTCACTGAAGCGGTCATCCCTCTAATAACGATACATTGAATTAAATGACAATAACAATTTATTCGGTTTATACATTTAATTCATTTTTCCGGTTAAACAATTAAATCAATTTCCGGTTAACACAATTTAAATTGAAATTCAGCAATTTACAACACTGGGTGTTGATCGACACCCAACATGGTGTTGCTCGACACCACTGAACGAAATCAAACAATTCCTTTTCACCGAGTGTCGATCGATGCTCGGTTTCAGAAACCGAAGACCAAGCATATCCTCACACGGCTCTTCTCCGATTACACCGAAACCGTCCACAACAAGAACACAAACAGAACACGCATCCAAACAGTGCTCATGATGACAAAAACTAAACAAGAATTCACCAACTATGACTCAAGCAAACAACGGTTATAAAATCCTATATATCGTCGCGATCACGCACTCACCTCGATTACGTGATCGAGGCAAAAACGGTTACGAACACAAAATAAGTGTCCTCGCAGCCTCTGCTCTCCACCGAAAACACCGAGGAACCTTCCTCAATTACCTAGAACACAAAACTTGGATTTTTCCCAAAACCCTAATTTCAGATTTTTAGAACCAGAACGATGCACTGGTTTAAAAAAGGCACAGAGATCGGATCACACCTCCGAATTCCGATATCGACCCCAATCTGGAAACTAGACCCACAGAGCTATCCAACGGTTCCAAGCTCGTACTCTGATTCCCTCTGAAACGCTGGGAAAACACTTCCCCAGGAGACTGATTGAATCCCGAAACTGCACAGACCCCTTATGGAAAAACAATCATAACTCACAAGCTACAACTCCAAAAGCCAATCGGATTCTTTCTATAGAAAGCTAAGAGGAAGAAGAACAAACTTACGAAAAATCACGCCGATCAAACTCGATTAGAGCGACCGTTCCTCGTTTCTACAAAGACAGTCAAACCTGTCTTCTCTCCTTCTCATTCTTCTCTCTCTCTCAAAACTCTTCTCTTTCACACAAAGCCACGAAATTATCTTTTCTTTTTTCCTCACGCGGCCACAAACCCCAAATGACTTATATACAGAAGCCCTAAGGTTTTCCCCTTAACCGCAACGCAAATCGAGCGATTAATTTAAAAACCGAACCGAAATCCGAACTTGGTGTCGATCGACACCCACCAATGGTGTCGATCGACACCTATATTTCCAAAATACAAATATTAGGAAATTTAGGATGTTACAATCGTGTTTACGATATTCCGACAGCTCAACGGAAATAAACGATCGTGCTGATAACGTGTTGTGAATAATACTCTCCTTACTTATAAACTCTATGTGTGTTGTATACAAGATGTGTGTTTATGATACAAAGAAAGAAAGAACAAGGAGAGTTTAGAGAGAGAGGAAATGAACCAAGCTTTGTATTATCTCATATGGTCACACACACAACCTACGTCTCTCTACATCTCATCCCTTTCCCCAAGTTATACAACCTTGCACCACTCTCTCTCTAAGTCATACTCATACAAGGATTAAGCTAGTCTATTTATAGTAGAAGAAACTTGGAAGAGAAGGCTCATGAAACTTGGGGAGAAAGCTTGTAAAGCTTGGAGAGGAAGCTATTGAAGCTTGAAGACAAAGCTATCAAAAGCTTGGAGACTAAGCAACCAAGGAGAGATGAATCCTTAGGGTAGAAGTAATAATTAATCACATCTTTCATAACAAAAAAGGAATTATTCGCGACATGGAGAAGACAGGCGAGCAAGTTGCAATATCTCCTTTAAATAATGAAACATAGCTGCAATATCTCTTGTTCTGTGGCTACGAACAAATTAAAACCTTGATTTTCAAGTTAATTTTTACACTAAAAATAATATGATTTTAATTTAAAATATTGATTATTGCCGAAATTATTAAATGAATCTAAAATCTATATATGCATACTCAAATTTACAATTATTTTGTATAGAAATAAATGTACTTCATCAAGTGATAGCCAAAGTAGATGAACTGAAAAAAACTAATCATATTTATATATATGCTTAAAATATATCATAACATTTCTATGTGTAAACGATGTAGTAATGAAATAAGTCCATGAGAAAAATAAATGTTTTATACGTTATGAATCATCATAATTGTGTTTTAAGACGTGTGAGGTAAAACAGAGACAAAATTGGTTCTTCCTGCTACGTTGTTTTCTTCCTAATAGTATTTTGAAACCCGGATCGGCGAGGGGTCGGACCGGGTTCAACCGCGAACCGGAGATCTAATCGGGATGGGTTGATCAGGGTTTGATTTTTTATTTTTTTACACTAACCATTGAATTATATAAAATTATCCCTATTGGTAACCCAAAGTAGAGCTAATTTGCTTACATAAAAAAAAAGAAAAAGATCGAAACCGAGTTGACCGAGCAAAAAAATCTGCTTGAATTTCATTATTTTCTTCATTAATTTAAAGTTTCTAAAAAATTTTATTTATAAATTTTACTATTCGTTTTCAAACTTTGTCTTTTACTTGAATAGTTGAACTTGATGAGATCAAATTTGAAAGTATTGGTTTCTAGAATTTAATTTGTGTTTGTATTTTATTTCAGTTCGCTTTTTGTTTGTTTTCACTTCTGATCCATTGTTTGATCAATTTTTAAAATAAAATTTTCAATGTTTTTTAATTGTTATACTTTAATTCTTTTTAAAACACAATATATATATATATATATATATATATATATATATTAATTGATGTGTTTTTATTCATGATTTAAAAATCTAAATATATATATATTTGAAGGATATACTTTATATTTAAATATTATAGTTATAGAAAATTGTTTATACTAGTATCTATAAAAAAAAAATTTAAATCTCGTTCGACCCGGTCAGACCACATTGACCCATAACCCAAAATCCTTGCCGGTCCGGTTTTAAAAACATTGCTTCCTTTTTTTTTTTTTTTGGTCTAAAACTTCCTTGTATTTCATTAAACCAGGGTAAGACCGGAGTTGAGAATTACATGGTTACATGCTGATTTTGCGATTGCATCAGCTTCCGAATTGAGAGATCGAGAGATGTACACAAAGGTAACTCGTAGATCGACTGAAAGCTTGGTGATATCTTGGAGTATACCATAGATTTCAAGCTTGTAGGTGTTGTTGATGATGAGGTTGATGAGGGTTTGTGAATCCGATGCTAATCAAAGTTCCTGTGATTTCGGCTAGCGGCTTGTAATAGGGCTTCCAATATTGCCAATCCTTTCGCCATGAGTGCCGATCGAACTCGATCTTCCTGATTTGCTCCCTGGGCGATGAGTTGGTTTGATTTATCTCGGGCGACCCATCCTAATCCCGCGATTTTAGAGTCCCGATTCCAGGATGCGTCTGTAAAAATTCGGCTCCCCTGTTCACCTTGATGTGGGATATTGTTCATCTTGTTCCTCAGCACTGGTTTTGGTATGATATTTTGTGCCTCTTGCCACTCCCTTGCGCCATGAAGGGATTTGGAGATAGTTTCTTCGGGTGTGAAGTTTTGGTCCTTGAAGATCTTTTGATTTCGTGATAGCCATAGGTTCCAGGCTATCCAAGGAGCTAGTGGTCCCGATCTTATGCTTGTGGGTGGTAAGAAAACCCATTTTGGTGATTCTTCGAGTACCATTTGCAGGTTGGGTATCACTATTGGGTCAATTTTATTCTTAAAAAGGGCTAAATTCCAGACCTTTTGGGCATAGCTGCATTGAAGAAGGAGGTGGTTGAATGTTTCTTCACTCCACATCGAATACACTGAGATTGTGCCCTTATCCCTCTGGTTGCAAGCTGTTCTTCCACTGGTAATGCTCTGTTCTTTGCTTTCCATAGAAATAGCTTGAGTTTATGTGGGATCTTTGCTTTCCCCAGTTGAAGTTTTGGGGAGGATTCTAGTAAATGTGATGGTCCTTTGCTTCTCTTGCAGTGTGGTAACCCGACCTTGCCGAATATATTCCTGAGGCGTTCCCGAGCCATGCATACCTATCCTCTGCATCCGACCCACTAGGTTTGAGGTTTGTAATACATTCCTCACTTTTTGGGCAAATCGATTTGATCAAATCAAGATTTGATTTGTAGCATAAGTTCTGATACAAACATGTCTTTTGATTCTCTTGGGGCAGGGCCTGTAAGCTGAATAGGAGCGTCTAGAGATAGCCAGGGCTCTGACCAGAGTTTGGTGTTCTTTCCATTACCAATCACTTTTTCTAGTTTCTGCTTAAGGAGCTCTTTGCCAATGATTATTCCTCTCCAACCATGGGAGGATGCATTGGGGGATTTACTGTCTAGGAAGAGAGTGGAGTGGCAGTATTTCCCTAGGAGAATTCTTGCGAGGAGACTATCTAGTTTGGTGATGATACTCCAACTGAGTCTTGCCAGGAGGGCATCATTGAAGCTTTGTATATCCCTGAAGCCCAAGCCTCCAGCATTCTTCCCTTCTCTAAGTTTTTTCCAGGCTATCCAACAAATCTTTTTCTTAACTGGGTTTGCGTCCCACCAGAAACGAGTTAAACAGGATTGTATTCTTTTACAGAGGCTAGTGGGAAGCTTAAAACAAGACATGGTGTATAATGGCATGGCACTGAGCACAGACTTCAGCATGGTTAGTTTTCCAGCAGCTAAAAGTTGCTTTGAAGCCCATGAGATGGATCTCTACTTATTCCTGTCTACTATCATGCTGAAAAAGTCTTTCTTTCTTCTGCCGAAGTGCTAAGGGAGGCCCAAATATTTACCAAGACCCCCTTCTTTTGGCATGTTCAGAGATTCCTTCACCTTTTCTCTTATAACTTGTGGAGGAGAATGTGATGGCTGATTTCTGGCTATTTATCATATGACCAGATGCCTTCTCATACTGTGTTAGTATTTATTTTAGAGCCTCACAGCTGCTTTGGCTTGTTTTGCAGAAGAACATTGTGTCGTCTGTAAATAGGAGATGGTTTATCCTTGGACTTCTCTTTGCTACTCTGATTCCAGGTAGATTTTTATATTGTAGAGCTTTTGTGCATAGGCCTAATAGGACTTCTTCGCATAGTATAAATATGTAGGGGGACAAAGGATCACCTTGTCTGATACCTCTAGTTGGTTTAACTTTCCCTTTTGCTGTTCCATTTAGAAGGAAGGAATAAGAGACTGTAGTAATGCACTGCATAATCCAGTTTACCTATTTCTTATGAAAACCAAATCTTTCTAGGACAACTTTGATGAAATCCCACTCTAGTCTGTCGTAAGCTTTGCTCATGTCAGTTTTGACTGCCATTGAACACCTTTTTTTTGTTGTAGATGTTTTGAGGAAATGAAGAACTTTGTGTGTGATGAGCACATTGTCAGATATTGCTCTATCTTGGATAAAGGCTGACTGGTTTTCTGATACAAGGTCTTGTAGCACCGGTTGAAGTCTCATGGTAAGTATCTTTGATATCAGCTTATAGTACACATTGCATAAAGCAATGGGTCTATACTCAACCACTGTTTTTAGACTTTTAACTTTTGGGATTAGCATGATGTGAGTTGTATTGATTGATTCAGGTATGAGACCAGTTCAAAAGATTTGTTGGACTTCTTTGACAATAGTTGCTCCCATTGTAGGCCAGTTTGCTTTGAAGAAAGCTGCTGAGATATCATCAGGTCCTGGTGCTTTGTCACCATGTATAGAAAACATTGCTTCCTTTATCTCCTTTGGTGTTGGGTCCTTGATCAGTTCCTTGTTTGTTGTCTCGGAGATGGATGGATCTATGGCCTTATGAGCTGTAGCTCTTCTTTCTCCAGGTTGTGAGGTAAATAGCTCTGTGAAGTAATTGTTGATTTCTTTAGTGATATGTACTTCATCATAGATAAGAGCTCCTTTTTTATTTTCCAGCATTGAGATTTTGTTGACGATTCTCTTGGACCTTGTGATAGCATGAAAATATCCGGTATTTTTGTCTCTTAGGCTTAGCCATAGTCGCCTGCTTCTTTGTCTCTAGAAGTCTTCTTCAGCTTTGTAAGCTAGGACTAGTTCTGTGTTTATTGCTTGAATATTATCAGTTCTTGTATTGAAGTTTGACATCGCCTCCTCTATCTCTTTCAGCTTTTGAACTATCTTATTTTGATTGTTTCTTTGTTGCTCTCTGTTCCAAAGAATGATAGCCTGTCTGCAGCAACTAATCTTGTGTTCCACTGATAAGTCATCTCTTGTGTTCCAGGTTTCAGCAATAAGTTGTTTGACTTCTTCATTGTCTTTCAGCCTCCTGTCAAACCGAAACAATCCTTTTATCTTCTTAAGATTACTTATGAAGTAGGACACAATAGGACGGTGGTCAGATCCTCCAAAATTCAGATATTCACAGCTGGCCTTTGGAATTTTTTTTATCCAGGCACAGTTTGCCATGGCTCTGTATAGTGTACATTAGACTGTGTGGATTCCTCTTGAGCCTCTCCAAGACAAAAATTTCCCTAAGTGCTGGAGATCATATAGGTCAGTTTCCGAGAGAAAGGTTCTAAAATCTACAAAGGTATTTTCAGGTCTTAGTGGTCCTCCTTGTTTCTCTGTGTTATCAATAATTTTGTTGAAATCCCCTGTGAGAAACCAAGGGTCAGACCTTGGAGATGCTATTGTTTGCAGTTTGCTCCATATTGACTTTCTCTTTTCTTTGTCAGGTTCTCCATAAACGAATGTTGCAAAGGTTTGCCTCCCTTCATACATCAGCCTAGTGTCTATGAAGTTCTAGTGGGATGAGATGATCTTTAGGGTGATTTCTTGCTTCCAGTAGAGGGAAAGCCCTCCTTCTCCATTTCCATGGGGTTCCACTAAGTGTGAGGAGGGATATCTCAACCAATCCAGCTTCTTGAGTACTGCTTCCTTGGGATTCTTAATTTTAGATTGGAAAAGGATGTCAGGAGAGATGTTAGAGCAGATCTTCCTGAGTTTTGGAATTGTTGTGGTGTCCCCAAGTCCACATCAATTCCAACTCACCACAGCTAAGGAAGAGGGTTTGATGGATTGTGAAAATCCACCTTCCCATTGTTTCTTCTTCTCCTGGCACTGGTAGGAGTTGAAGTCTGATGTGGCTCATGGAGAGGTGAGCTGGTATTCTGGTGATTCCTTCTTTCATTTGCATTTGTAGATCTTCTTTCTTCTGTAGGACTTTCTGAGGCCCTCCTTACTTGGTGGAATTGTGCAATAGGTTCTGACTCAGGTGGTGGTTTTGTTCAAGCAGGGATTAATCTGATGTGAGGTCCAATATAGCTAGTCGATGCTAGGTTTGAGCCCATTTGCACGTTTGGAGAAGGTAGGTTAGCACCTGGATTTGTATTGTGATTCGCCTTTCTAGGAGATTTGTGTACCTGTAAGGAGTTTCTTTTCCTTATGCTCATTCCAATGAGTTTGTTTGGTGGGGTTCATTTTCTCTTGTTTAAAGGGGGTCTCCCACGTTTTTTCTTCTGCACTAATCCATTTCCTTTTTATGAGGTTTGCAGCTGGGGAAGGTCTTGGCTGGATTTCATGTTCACACATAATTCATGATGCTAGAGATTCTGCAAGTGAGCGGGAATGGAAGCAGTGACTATAGCTGCTGGAGTTTCCTGCATCATACCCACTGCTTCTCCATCTAGCACTTTTTGATATCTGGCCTCTTTTTCCACCGGGTTATCAATGTTGCAGTAGCTGATGGTAACATCCATCAGACCCTCCATCACTTGCTCTGTAGTAGGGACAGTAGAGGGGAAATCAATGTGGTTCAAATTTTTTTCAAGTGGGGGGCGCCTTTGGGATAGTTCTGCTTGTTGAGCAGAGGGCAGTCTTGCTGTCTCAATTTCCTTTTGCCGCCATTGTAGCCCTCCTCTTTAGGATCTATGGGCATTTCTGGTAGGTGAGGCATAGGATCTCACCTCTTCCCTTTCTCTGTAGTGTGCAACCTTGGCAAGAGGTGATTTGGTTCTTTAATTGGAGTAAGATGCTGATTCTCTGTGAGACTCTTTAGTGGCTCCCCTCTCTAGCTAGTATCTAGGCGTTTTGTTTTGGTTACTCAGGTGGGTGGTGGAAGTTCTGGAAGATGGTCTCTCTCCAAAGAACCTCCCATGTCTATCTGCTCTTTCATGGTAGGTTCTTCGGTTGAAAACTCTGTCCCTTGGGATATAGTCAGAGGTCCTTCTTGACTTGCTGCTTTCGTGACCTGAAGACACAGGCTCTCTAGAATGGGATACAGTCTTGCCTGAGGGGCAGTTTTGATCCTCATGAGTCAGACAAAAACATCTCTTGCAGTGGTTTTTGAGTCTCTCATACACTAGGGTTACTTTTGCTTCATTTCCAGCTCCAAAGTCGATAATGGCTTCCTAGATCAGTGGTTGAAGGCCATCTATGGATACTCTTATCCTTGCTGAGTTGAGAGTATTTTGTTCCATCTAGGGAGCCATGGGCATCACCTATGTTGTCTATCATCTTTTTGTCCTAGTAGTGGAGAGGGATCCCTTTGAGCTGGATCCAAAAGGAGATGATTGAGGGGAAGTTTGGTGAGATAACTGGTTCCCACCTTTGTACTATAACCATCCATTTAGAGAAATGGTAAGGACGGTTGTCTAGCACCTTGTAGAGATTTTCTTTTCTTGTGAATCTAAATTGGAAGAGGCCATCTCCTAGGTCAGCTCCTTCAGCTGTGCCAAGTACACTCCATTTCCTTGAGAAATAGGATATCATTGACCAGATACGCTGAGCTTTGGGGTTTGTGAGCCTTTCTATGAAGGTAAAGTCATTCTTTTTTATCAACTCTGATGTATCCATAGAAGGGGCTCTTATTCTTAGTCTTGGAGGTGAGACAGGGGCACTAGCCAGAGCTTTACCCTTTTCTGCAGCTGAAAGTCTTTTGTCCATCTTTGCAAAACAAATGTTATCTAAAGTGTAGTTTTTTGTCCATCTTTGCAAAACAAATGTTATCTAAAAAACATTGCTTCCTAAAGTGGAAATAACGAAAGATCTGAGACGAAGGAGCCAAAAATAATATCTAAAGAGTAGCAAAACCACACATCATAACTCTTGACCAAAAAAAAAACCACACATCATAACTACATTTCTTTTTCTTGGTCGATAAATATTTCCTCTTAAGAACTAGTATTTAAACAGTTTCAAAACAAAAAACAAAAAACAAAAAGAACTATGGTTAATTTGTTTAATAGCCAACAAAAAAATTATAACTCAAAATCTAACCAAAAAACCTATATCCAATGGCTATGATTTTGCCACATATACCACTTTTAGTTAGATTTTGAGTTATAATTTTTTTTGGTATTATTGAGCAAATTATCCCAAAGAACTATAAGTAGCAAAAATAATATGACATTATAACAAAAACTTATTTATTAGATAACAAAAGATAACAGACCAACAAATGTATTCACAAATAAACGATCCATTTTATTGTAAATATTTTGTTAGAAACATAATATAATGTAAAATAATGTACCAACGGATATAATAACATTTTCTGAAGCACTTTTAATATATACACATGATATATTAATAGTTATTTTATGATAAACTAAAACATGATTATATCTTGGTATTACTTTATAGATAACTAGGTGACTTGCCCGCACCATGTGCGGGTGTGAAGATGATTTTATAACATATTATATTTTAATATTGAAAGTATTATAAATTATCAATCATGAAAAGCTAAGATATAAATATTTGTGAGACAATCCGAATAACCCGAACCAAAACCGAATCTGGTGAGTGGACTACTTGACGACTACACTCATTTTAGGAAATTAGTCGGGTGATAAAAAGATGAATCACCCCCTGATGATTCAAAGAAAACAAACTATATGTATGTAGAAAAAATAATATGCATAAGAAATGTCATGGTCGAAAATCAAGAGTAATTATTAACAACAATCTTTGAAATTTCTAATTAAGATCGTTGTGGCTATTATGAATGCGTGATACGAATTGGCAAAATAAAGTATCTTCTGTTCACAAATCACAAAAGAAAAACATGTCAACGACCAATATTAAAACATGTATAATTTAGAAACCAACATACGCTTATAATGTTTTATTGACTATAATAATATAATAATAATGGGTTTTGTGAGTAAAAAGTTAGAAGCAAACCTTCTTTATAATTTGTACATATTGGCTTATCATTGAGAATACTCTCTTTTAATTATAAAACGTCATATATATATATCGAGAAGCCATCCTACACCATTTCAAACAAAAAACTTTTTTTAAAAAGTATATATACGAAAGATACAATTTTATACTTACATATGGATCCTTGATTTGAATAACCTTGTTGGGATAATTATATCACCAACCGAAACATACAAATAAACAATTAGGATTAAATACAACGGAAATGATATTCCAAGGCATTTTTTTGCAATAAAAATTGAACCTATGCAAACATCGAACCATATTTATTCTATGATTCCATGACATCGAAGACTCTGGTGAGTTTCATGACTTTTACAAAAATGATGTATTTTCTATCTAGAATCTAATATAAAATCATAAAGACACATAAGTGTAAATGAATAAAAGAAAACATAACTAAGTAACAAAATGTCATGGAATCATAGAATAAATATGGTTCGATTAAGAACAAATATGACAATTTCCGCCGATGTAACCTATAGAAATCTTTAATCGATCGGCGGATGTTAATAGTCGTCACCATACATTTTCAAAATAAAAAGGTACATGTTAGCCAAAAAAGAATCGTTAGGGATAATATGGTTCGATCGAGAACGAATATAAACCAAAATCGTAACATAAACTTAAACTCACATAAGAAAAGTTATAAACTAAACCAAGCTCCCCCTCCAGAAACATCAATATCCCAGTGGAACCTAAAATAATGATTTGACCATAATTAAAAATATTAAAAATGATTATAACATAATTTAAAATAGCGACAAACTTAAAGAATTACCTTATTGTTCGTGTTCTTCTCCAATCAAAAACGTGTGAAAAGAAATTGAGATTAAAAAAATTAGTTATGGAAAAGGATACAGTAAGTTGAAAGTATCAAAGTGTTGGTACTTACTTGAATACTCGGGAATTGTAGTTGAATTTGATAAGCTTTCCTCAAATAATATCCTATGAGCTGAAGTAATCATATTAGAATCGCTAAAGCAAGAGTAAATACATCATGCAAAAGAAAGATAAATTATACAAAATCGTCTACAACATTGTTTGTTGAATTTATTCTTTGTATATATAGGGAGGCATATATTAGTTAGCAAAATTAGAGTTGGTGGTGAAATTTTTACAAATAAAATCTAAACTGTAACATCCCAATTCTATTTTGTAGCTGGAAAGGGGGTGTCGATCGACACCACTGGTGGGTGTCGATCGACACCATGTTCTGCGGTAGTGTTTGGTTTTAATAAAATCGTCCGGTTTGCGGGTCGGTTTAAGGAGAAACCTAGGGCTCTGTATAAATACGTTTAGCCGTATTTGTGGCCGTATTTTTGAGAGAGAAAAAGAGAGAATATTAGTTGAGAGAGATTGTGAGAGTTTTTAAAGGATTGTTGCAAAGAAATCCTTCGAAAACCTTCTCGTGTGATTCTAGTGGTGTAGGGTTAGTCGTGTTGCGTGGCTAGCGTCGTTAGAGCCTTGTTCATGCGAGCTTTGATCGCTGTTCGTCACTGGTTTAGTCCATCATCATTCCTCGTTCTTTCTGAAATCGAGGTGAGTGCATGATCACGGTTACGAGATTAGTTTATTAGGGATTGAAAGATTGAATTGTGGTTCAATGAAAATTGCATGAAGGATTGTTGCAGGTAAAAAGAAAATTGTGATCGCAGAATCATGGCGTAGGAAGAGGATGATTAGGGTTCAATGGTTTATCGTTTGGTCTAGCAAATATTGTTGTTTAGGTTGTTAGAATTATCATTCCTGAATATTGTTATTGGTTGGAGTTATTGGTTTATCTGGTTATTGTTTTTAAAAAAAAAATGCGGGTGTTACATTTGGTATCAGAGCCTATACGGTTTTAGGACTGTTAGGTTTGGATGAACTGAGACTATGTGTTTTAATTGATTATGTGTGCTTAGTCAATTTTAGTCTTAGAATCATCCTCTTCGGCCTTTAAAGAGATTCTGCGGTAAGTATTTATGAATTGGTTGTGACTTCTGTTATGTATTCTAGTATCTTAGTTTGTGCTTTTGAGAAGTGCAGTGAGAAATGGCTAGAGTTCCGAGAGGTCGAGGTCAGGCTAGAGTTAGAGGCCGTGGTGGCGAGTTCGTGGCCGTGGAGGGCGGAGTCGTGGTCGTGGTTGTAGTCGGGGTCGTGTGTCTTCGTTGTTTGAGTGGGAGACTCAGAGTGAGTCATCGGAATAGGTGGCTGATACGCCGACATATCAGGAGGTTTATGTGGGCGCTATCAGGGTGTCGGATAGTACTACCGGTGCTAGAGGTGGTACCGGAGCTGCTGGTGCAGCAAGAGGCCCTGGTGCGGGTATTGCTTCAGGCGGAGCTCAGGATCCTCAAGATCATTTGGCGAAGACGCTTGCTTTGATTTTGGAGCTGTTATCGGGTGAGGTACCAGCGCAGGCTCCAGTGATGAACCCGAGAGAGCAGTATCTAGCGATGTATAATGAGATACGGGACATGGGGCCTTTGTCTTTCTCAGGTGGAGGAGGACCAGAGGCAGCCAATGAATGGAAGTGGAGGATAGAGCGTAGGCTTCATTTTATTAGATGTCCTGATGAGTATCGAGTGGAGCTGGCAGTAGGGTTCTTGGATGGAGATGCCTATCACTGGTGGATAGGAGTTTAGGCCAGGAGAAGACGGACAATGTAGACTTGGGGAGAATTCTTGGTTGAGTTTAATGCCAGGTACTTTCCTCAAGAGGCAATGGATCATTTAGAGATGCAGTTTAGGGAGCTGGTTCAGGGAGACCGGTCGGTTCGTGAGTATGATACAGTGTTTAGCAGGCTAGTGGTCTATGCGAGTAGCGGCATGGATGATGAGCGAGCTCAGATGGGTAAGTTCTCAGGAGGACTTAGGCTTGAGCTGAGGAGGGCTTGGAGAGGCTCCAAGTTTGCGTCAAGGGCGGAGCTGGTAGAGGCAGCTGAAGCGTTTGAGAAGGACCTGGGAGAGTAGGTCCAGGATTGAGCTGGTTTCGGTTTTGTTTTTCAGTTTCAGGATTTTTTTTCTGTATTTTCGTTGGTGTTGAAACGATATACATTTTGGAAATTTATAAGTTGGTGTTCCTTATTTATTTCAATGATTTTTAAGGTATGTGGTTCCTTATGTGATTTTATATGTGCAGACCATTGTCGGTCGTTTCTTCGAGGATATTCTAGGCTAAGAATATCGAGATTATACCACGTGAGGCGGCTCTAATCAGAGAAGATGTAAGTTCTTATGTATACTTATTTGGGAAGTGAGTTCCTAGAATAAGTAGCAAGGGATGTGAGATCTCTTGTTGGGATGTGAATTCCCCTGATACTGTTGGCTCGAGGAATGCATCCCGAGGGTGCAAGCGGTATATTTCTTGTGAGGATTAGACGGAGCCTCTGAGATCAGGGAAGGATCTCGTATGGTATTGGCCAAGTCAGGTCAGGGTTTTTGTCTATGTTAGACGGTCATAAGGATCGAGTGAGGATCTCGAGTAGTCTGTGATAGACGGTTCAGGAGGCTCTAGCTGTGAGCCGAAGTATCGCCGGTCAGGCTAGGCCTTGGATCGAGTTCTGGTAATAGATGTAGCAATCGTGAAATCCAAATCTGGACTTACGGGTGGTTGTACATGTTCTTATTTGATTGTTGTACGATCGCCGCCGGACCTAGTTTGGATTAGAAATGTTGCATAGTAAGTTTCAGGCGAATCAAGGCAAGTAATGAGCATTTCAAGTTGTGGTTATGCTTTTCGGTTTGACAAATGTGCCTGCGGTATGCACGAGATTATTACGACTTGATCAGGGAATTTTGGGAAGTGTTCATTTCCTACTCAGCGTTTATATCTTGGATTATTCAAGGAATCCTGAGGAGTATGAAATTCATGGTGTTTGGTTCTGGAAAGGCTTCGGGAGACGTAGTTGTATGCTAAGTTGAGCGAGTGCTTTTATGGGAACGCCGGTTGTGGTTACAAAGAAGGCAGATGGGAGTATCAGGAGGTTTCAAGTTTCATCATGGATGGCAATCCAGTATTTTGAAGAGTTCTAGGTCTCTTGTGCTATCATCATATCCAGATAAGGGGAGCAATTATTCGTAAGATGGGTTCAGAACGAGCTTGGAGCATTTGCAGTTATCAGAAGGTTCGCGTAGGTTGCATAGCGTCACGCGTTCAGGAAAGCATGGAAAGTTGTGTGGGGCTTACGAGAGGAATCTGAATTTGAGAGATGTTTCGAGGCAACCGGTTTAGTTTTTCAGGTCTCTCCGAATAGGACATTCAAGTGTATAGGCGAGTGTATCGGCCGATGGATGGTTACACTGAGGCGTCAGAAGTGGTTTTTGACCCTTTTTGGGCAATTCAAAATTTTGAAGATTATGCGTGGGCCTTCAGAAAAGTCAGTTGTGTCAGCCAAGTGTTCGGTAGGAGCAGAGTTGTGATGTCGAAGTATTAGTGTCGGGTCAATATCATGGAAAGTATTCATAGTTTCCATATGTTTGTACACATATGTGTTGATTACTCTAAGGAAGTATTTTCCTATATAGAGCCAGAGCTTGAGGGAGACGTCCTGAGAGTGGAGTGGCATCGGCATCGTTACCTCGAAGGAGACGTCTTGAGAGTTTGATGATGACGGTATAAGTATGAGTAATCAATATATGACTGTGGCATAAGAATGAAACGGGATACGAACCTCTAAGATATTTCTTTTTGTTCGGTTCCGCCGATTTGGGATTAGCAGATACAGCGTCTTTGGTTGTGCATGTTCTTGTTTGATTGTTGCGCAATCGATCAATTCAATTCTGGGTTTACAGTTGGTCATGCATGTTCTTGTTTGATTGTTGTGCGATCAGTTGGGCATATCTAAAAAAGGTGCGTATAAACATGGATTTAGTTGTGGACTTTTGAGATTATGTGAGAATCTCAGATGTTATTGGCTGGTGCTGGCCAAAGTGTGGTCCGGTGTAGACTCGTGTCTTGGGATTCGAGGTCGAATCTAGTTTAGTGGGGGAGAATTGTAACATCCCAATTCCAATTTTTGTAGTTGGAAAAGGGGTGTCGATCGACAACATGTTCGGCGGTAGTGTTCGGTTTTAATAAATCATCCGGTTTGCGGGTCGGTTTAAGGAGAAACCTAGGGCTCTTGTATAAATACGTTTAGCCGTATTTGTGGCCGTATTTTTGAGAGAGAAAAAGAGAGAATCTTAGTTGAGAGAGATTGTGAGAGTTTTTGAAGGATTGTTGCCAAAAAATCCTTCGAAAACCTTCTCGTGTGATTCTAGTGGTGTAGGGTTAATCGTGTTGCGTGGCTAGCGTCGTTAGAGCCTTGTTCCTGTGAGTTTTGATCGTTGTTCGTCGCTGTTTTAGTCCATTATCATTCCTCGTTCTTTCGGAATCGAGGTGAGTGCGTGATCATGGTTACGAGATTAGTTTGTTAGGGATTGAATGATTGAATTGTGGTAATTAGGATCTGATTGTGATGGTTATGATTTATATTCATGTTTTTCTTGTGATATATTGTGTTTTGGTTATGATCAGTCTTGTACGATGAAACGGGACCGAGTCTCGAGAGGATTTTGACTTGGTCTAGGTTTCTGCGAGGAGTGTCGATCGACACCTAGAGGTAGTGTCGATCGACACCCCCTTTTTATGATCGCGAGGATTGGTTTTGGAGGTGGAGTGACGATCGACACCGCTTGATAAATTTGGAGAATTTGTGTATTTATTGATTGTTGCATATTTGTTGAATGTTGTTTGTTCGCGTAGTAATTGGCATTCTATTTCCCTATTTTATAACCGGTAGGCGGGATGACCGCTTCACTGAGTATTTATGATAAAACTCACGCAACTCTTATTTCCATGTGTTGCAGGTAAAAAGAAAATTGTGATCGCGGAATCATGGCGTAGGAAGAGGATGATTAGGGTTGAGTGGTTTATCGTTTGGTCTAGCAAATATTGTTGTTTAGGTTGTTAGAATTATCATTCTTGAATATTGCTATTGGTTTATCTGGTTATTGTTTTAAAAAAAAAATGCGGGTGTTAAATAAACATTTTTTAATTATGAGAATGTAATGATTTAAACTATGAAATAAATTTAATGCATATAAATATATTACTTTTTATTTTGGAGGTCCAAGTATAGCATGAGATCATTTCAACCTCTATCTCCTTCCTTTTCCTTTGCTTCTAATTCTAGTGGAAATGGATGCATAGTTAACGAACAAATTCTAACTGTACTGTGATACAAAGCCAAATTAGCTAATGAAAAGATTGATAACCGATATTTAATACAAAATCTAGTTAACCAACACGATTTTAAGATTGATTATATTCAACGCATGTTCCCATGTAGTTTATTTTAATATATTTTGTTGCCTAGAAATCAAAAACCAAGTTAACCGACTTCTTCTTTTAAGATTGATTGCAAAAGCAACGCATTTTAAGTATGGTTTAGGTTGATAGTCTAGTTCACACGGTGGCATACATAATTACGGTTTAAAAAATTTATTTGATACAAATTTTTTTAATCGAGCAGTTTTTTTCTTAGTCCTGAATTATTAAACAATAACAATAATTTAATTAAAAAAACTATCTATTTAATTTATTAAGCCATGTCATCTTTTATGGCAAGACATGTCATCATTCCATGTCATCATTGTTTTAGATTAAACCAATAAAATTAAAACACCTAAACATTTTCACAAAAACAACTTCCCTTTTAATAGTAAGGGATCACATCCGATTAAAAAACATTTTGGGCATGTGCAAAGTAAACAATACATAAAACAAAGTAAAAAATTACTCATAAATTCAAATTTTTGGGCTCTGTTATACAAGTTTTTTGAAATTTGGGTCCTGATTTTTTTTAAAAAAACTAAAACATGCATGAGTCGTAGAAACGTCAAAGACCATAGAATAGTAATAGTTATAATATGTGATCACAAAAGTAGATAGCGCCACCACAAATCTCTGTCACACTCTCTCCTTCCTTTTCAACCTTGTATCTTCATTTCCTTTCTTTTTAATCTCTTATTTTATTTCTGTAAAATCTCACTCTTCTTTATATGTTCACAAATCGAATCCAAGAAAATCATTACTGCAAAATATCAAAGAAATGAAGAACGACCATTCACTAGAGGAATCAAAGGAACCACTCTCTCCGGGATCTTCTCACCTGAATCACGAGAAACAGAACAAGGTGGCCACTAAGACAAGTTTGCAGGAGACGACGGTTTTGTCGGGACGAGAGAGGCTAAAGAGACATAGAGAAGAAGTTGCCGGTAAAATTCCGATACCAGATAGTTGGGGAAAAGAAGGATTGCTAATGGGTTGGATGGATTTATCGGCCTTTGACGCTGCTTTTACGTCGAGCCAGATTGTTTCTGCTCGAGCTGCGTTAATGGCCGACACAGGAGACGATGCCGGAGCTAGAGGAAGTCGGACTCAACGGCTCCGGGTTGAGACCTCCTGTTGATCTTTCAATGTTTAGAGAAATATTTATGCAAATAATACTTTTATCTTGATGCTGAATGTTGTTAGATACCTTATCTTCACATTGATCTCGGAATTAAATTATTTAGGGAATTTTCGCTATAACAACTAACAACTTATATATGTTGGTGAATCCGGATACCATAGAATGATTGAACAAATTTGTGGTAAGTCTTAAGCATTGAATAATTGTGGTTCCCTTTCAAAGAGACACATAATTGTATATTTATACAAATTCGACTCAGTCGAATAACAGTAATTTTTATTTTTCTTCGAAGACAAATAGGTCGTCCAAACATCGTGGCCTTGAGTAAGCTCCTTTTCTGGGCGAACTCGTTTTTATGGATCCGACTTCCAAACGATTCTCCAGGTCGGTTCCACTCCGAATCGGGTTGGTGCTGAACTTAGCACTATCATATATGGCTAGTAGATTAAGATGTATGGGTTGGGAATCATATAGTGAAGCCTTCAAGCTTTTTGTGAAAAAATACTCCATTTCAGTTTCTTTATTCTTCCGAAACTCATCATCATCAAACTCTGAATTTATACCCCCTCTTAGTCTTTACATTCATCAGGTTACTACTTTGTGATATAAGTCTTGATTTCACAAAACTTGCGCCAAACAATGATTGATTGGCTGTGGTAATGGATGGATGATGATGAGATGAAGGTAAATATGATGACAAAACAGTCGGTTTATGACTGATTTTTTTTTTTGGTCAATGTTTATGACTGATTTAAGTATATATATCAGTGGACAAAAGGCTTAATTTTGTGGCTTTTCTATATTATAGGTGCGTTCTTCCAATCTATGTGATTTTGTGGCTTTTCTATATTAAAGGAGCGTTCTTCCAATCTATGTGTTCATTCAGAGCTAATTAGTTATTACTGATATTTAGTGTTTTCTTATATGTATCTTGAATAAAATTTCGTTTACAACTTTCCCAATGAACAACCTGATTAATGAAAGTATTTCATGATTTCATCTTGCTTTTTGTTGAACTATCCCTCCAAAACATGCAATTCAAATTCGTGTCAACCATATGATTGTTTCATCCTCTATCCCAACCCGTTAAAAAATAATTTTGTCACAAATTTATCCCTCTATTATTTATCTTAGTCGTAACCATTAGCCATCTAAACACCTTTTGCCAAATAAAATGTTAGGACTCTAAAATGTAAGTTTTGAAGGGCCTTGGGTTTCAAGCATGGATATATTTCCATTTGGTACACATAATTCATTCAACGAATTTATAGGAATAGTCAAATGAACCAATATACCCATATATAGTTTATCGAAGATTTATAGATTCATTTAATAATTATAATGTTTTTTTTTATTAAGTGATTAACTTTTACAAAGAGATGCAACAGATTCTCCATATCTTATGCTCCTCTAGGATGCATATTCGTAATTGAAGGATCAATCCAAATGGTAATAATGTTATACAAATCTATACCTCAACTTGTTGCGGAGATGACCGAAACACCCCTGCTAGGTTTACAACACATGTAGAAAACAAAAGACCATTTCAGTCTTTTAACGTTTCAATCTCTAGCTCTTCTCTATCTCGATCGGTGGTAGCTAGCTACCTCCCTTCCCACTGAAATCTCACAAGTTCTTGTGAAAACACAAAAGGGCATATATTGTAATTTCCAATGGCGTCAATGGTCCAAAAGGTAAAATGGAGCTGGGGCTCGGCCTTAATCGGAGCAGCATCAGCCGCAGCAGTTACATCTCTCCTAAGCGCAAAACCAAAAGATCCAACGTTCCACCTTATCTCCATAGACCTCACCTCACTGTCACTCAACCTCCCTGTCCTAGACGCAGAGTTAATCCTGACCGTACACGTCACCAACCCTAACATCGCGGCCATCCATTACTCCTCCACCACTATGTCGATCCTCTACGACGGCTCGGTCCTTGGCACGGCGGAGGTCAAGGCCGGTTCGCAGCCGGCGAGATCTTGTCAGCTTCTCCGGTTACCGGCGCGTCTAGACGGGATGGAAATTGCGCAACACGCGCGGAGGTTTTTTGGTGACGTGGCGAAGAGGGTGATGAAATTGCAGGCTAAGCTTGATATTCATGGTGCGGCTAAGGTTTTGTGGTGGGACCACACTTTTAAGGTGCATGTTGATAGCTTTGTGACCGTTGATCCTGTGTTTCTTGATATTATTGGTCAAGAGAACAAATCTCAGATGGATTTGTTTCCTGAGAATGATAATTCTTAATTAGTTGTATGCTTTTTTTCTAATATAATCTAATGGATTTTCAGTTATTGAGCAATGCTTTGAAGTCATCTTCATGATTATCCGAATACCAACAGAATAAGAATATTAATGTAGTAGTAGTAGTAAACTTAACTTAATCCATAGCAAAATCAATTTGTTTGTCCTTGACCTGATTGTTTTGTTTACACGTAGATACAAAGTCCACACACATGTAGAAAACACAAATACACAAATTACAAGGGTTACAAAAAGAGGCTAGGATTAAAAAGCTTATATTATACATAGCATGTGCATTCGGATAATCATTCGGCTTCAAATCGGTTATAGAGTTTTCGATTTTAGAAATATAACATCTATTCGAATATTTTAAAATTTCACTTCCTTTATTTTCAGCCGATTCGAATATCTTAAATAATCGGATGATTCTGAGTCAAACTCGGTTGGTTTTTCAGTTTTGGGTATTTTTTTTTGACTTCATTTGACATCTCTAATCAGATTTGGGGTTTTTTTTAAACACCATTTTGGCTTAAATTTGCTAAAATTCTAAGGGATTTTAGTCAAAAATCCCCTCAACTATGATTAGATCGTAGAAAATCCCCTCAACATTTATTTAGTGAAAATAACCCTTAACTAAATTCAGTCACTGGAATATCCCCTCCGTTTAAGTTCCGTTAAAATCCTATAACAACTATTGGTAAAAAAATGGTAAAGCGTTTTAGTTATACAAAAATGGTAAGATATTTTTTAAAAATGATCAAAACAACACGAAGTACACAAAAACCATAATTTAGAATTTATGTGGTGACTTGGCATGTTTGTTATTACATAAATATGAATAAGCTAAAAAAGTTTTAAAACAACACGAAGTACACAACTATAAATTCTTATACGTGTTTCAAAATAAATTCAAAACAAAAAAAACAAAGCATCCTAAGAAGCATAATATAAGAAATTGATCATCATCAATCTCTAAGAATCTATGGAAGATTGTGTTGGCTGAGTTGTTGTGTCCTCAGCCATAGTCTTCTGCTTTTTCCTTGGCCTTCTTTGTGGTTGCGTCGGTGGTTTAGGAACTGCGTCTTCCTTACATGTCCGTATGTTATGTCCAACCTTTTGGCAGTTACTACAAGTCTGCGAAAAACACAAAGGTAATATGGGAATGTCATTAAGATATAAAGTCAAGGATAATATATTTAAAAGAAAATCATTACCATTTGAACTTTTGCATGTGCTGAAAGAACTTCTTCACTTGGATCTTTAATTCTGTCATTTTTCTTTGGTCTTCCTGGCATGATTTGGCCTGGAGGAGGCATAACAACAACATCTTTGTGGCTTTTCCACAATTCCATTCCATTCGCAGGAACAAGTAACGAATTATAACAAAGCTTCCACTTCTCAACTGAATACCAATCCGAGACAATAGTTTCAGGTAGTTTTGTCTCCTTATATTCCTCCCACATAGCACATATAATATGACAGCATGGTATGCCACTCACATCATACGCCCTGCAAGCACAAGTCACTTGATCTCGAACAGAAACCCGATATTTATTAGCACCATGGTCCACTGCATATATACCTCTTCCTGCGGAATGTGGATAACACCATTTAAGACTCTTCTTTCTCTTTTCTAGTACAGCTTTGTCCTTCGGTGTTATTATTCCGATAGCATTCTGTATCTCTTTAATCTTAACCATGTTGCTAGACATCACATGTGTGCTTATATTCTCTTACAATGCTACAACCGGTTTGTATCGAGTCTTTTTAAGCACATCATTATATGACTCGCTCATGTTATTTTCTACGGCAGCTGACTTGATTAAATCACTGAAAAATGCCCTACAAAAAAGACCAAGTAAACACCATCGAAAACCAATAAAAATCATACCATTAAAACAGAGACAAAACAAAGCAAAGCATATCATAAAATCAAAAAGAGAAGCCAAAGAGAGATAAAACCAAGAAAAACTAGAACATAAGTTTTGATATTTGATTCCATACCTGGACCATTTAGAACCCACACATTTTTTCACTTCTTCATAGACTTCAAGTCTTGATCTCTTCATCTGCTCGAGTCTTCTTTCAAAAACTCTCATGTTGTATGCTCTTGCACACTTCCAAAATAAATCATGTAAATTTCCTGACTCGCCATGTCTTTTTCTCAAGTTTTCCCAAATATGCCTAGCACACATTCTATGTTCCGCGTACGGAAGCACATTTTTAATAGCATATATCATGCCTTTTTGCTGGTCTGATGATAGTGCAAGTCCATTTCCAAGCTCCAAATCCAAGTCTTCTTGTAGAAGTTTCATGAACCACTCCCAGTTAACTTTGTTCTCCACTGAAACAATAGCCCAAGCGATGATATACATTTGGTTATTCGGATCTCTTCCCACTGCAGTCAAGAGTTGTCCTTTCATGTGTCCCTTCAAAAACGTACCATCCAAATGAATTATACGTCTACAAGCACTCTTCCAACCAGTTTTTTGAGATTCAAAGCATGTGTAAAACTTTTCAAATACTTTATTTTTCGTCCCTAGTATCACAGCTGAGCCAGGATTCGACTCCTTAAGCTCTTCCACATAATCATACAGTCTTGTAAACTGTTCAGCATACTCATCACTAATTATGTGTAACATAATCTGTCTTGCACTCTGACATTTTGTTTTTTAAACTCGAAGACCGTTTACTTTCAACCTATCCATAATTTGTTCGACACTCAAATCGTGATTAGTCCTAAACACATTCAGGAAATCAACCGCAATCTTAGGAGCAGTGTAGAGATTTACCACACCTATAGAGTAACACGTGTGAGTTCCGTTGTAAGATCTCACACCCATACTAGTAGACCGACTGTTTATTGAGGCATATATCCTCCAATCACATCGATCTTGAACACAAGTTGCAGATACTTTCTTCTTTTCCGATTTCGAAAAACGAATATTGACCTTTTCTTTGATAGCATACTTTTCAATAGCTTTCTTGCAATGTTCTTTGGAGACAAAAGCTTGGCCTACAAAGAACTCAACAATATGGGTATCATCATCTAAATCATCAGTCTCAGCATAATCATCACGATAAAAATCAAAAGGTTCATCATTTTCGGGTTCTTTTTCCTCTTCCACTTCGCCAATAAACACATCTTCGAGATGAGGATCATCAACCTTAACAACAAATAGATTCATAGTTTCCAAATCTTGAGAATAGTTAAGCATTTCTGCAACATCGAGATCACAAGACAATTCCTTTCGATTCTGTTGGTCTTCTATTCCTGATGGAAAATATGAAAAGTTACTCATATTTTCAGCAAAACCCTCGTTTTGAACCATATCTACTAGCATTGATACACTTGGATTTTGATACTCTACCCTACAACGCCTTATATCACCACCATTGTATGAACTATCAGCTGCCCAGTAACCACCAACACGTACTCGAAAAAAACTCGTCCTGCATACACAACAAAATAAACACACATAAAAATTACTTATAATCCCTCCTTCTGCATACACATCTCTATGTTTGGCTTTGTAAGATTAAAGAGAACAGAAAAAAAATAAAATTTTTTAATTCTTCGTTGATGGTGGACCTGGTGATCACAAAAGACAAAAGAAAATTCATTTTGACTTCGTTATACTCTTTTTGAATCCTTGTTTTTTTTATTCTTTTTGACATGTCTTTTTTTGTTTTCTTTTAAGTGACATAATCGTGTTGTAAACAGAACAAACCAAAACAATTTGACTTACCTCATCAACTTGGAATAATCGAACCAGTGAAGTATAGATCTGCTATATGGAATCCCTTATTTGATTACAGTGAATCGATGATTGAGGAGTACCAGTCCGCCTTCGAATCTAACACTACTAAACTGTGTTTCAATGGTAACATTTTGGATTTTCTTAATTTTAGGGTTCTATGATTTTGTGATGTAAGACCATCTCCAATGTAAATCTCTATTTTTTCCTCTAAAATAGAGAAAATTATAGCATTCTCATATTTTCACTTCAATATACTTCTCTATTTTTTCCCCTATAATAGAGATATTTTGAATAAGACAAAAAAGATCTCTATTCCTATCTCTAATTATAGAGAAAAATGTAGAGATCTCTATTTTAGAGATGAAAATAGAGGTGGGTTGGAGAGAAAATAAGAGATTGCTATTTCTATTTCTATTTTTAGGGGAAGAAATAGAGATGGGTTGGATATGCTCTAAGTCGTGGGGATACCTCATCAACTTTGTGTTGTTTGGGTCTTTGATTATAAGACGTCTTGTCGTTTTTTAAACAAAAACAGCGGCTCTAATAGGGTTTAAACTTTACTTAAACGGAGGAGATATATAACTAACGAAATTTAGTCGAGGGTTTTTTTCACTAAAACACAAGTTGAAGGGATTTTTCACAATTCTAACATAGTTGAGGGGATATTTGACTAAAATCCCAAATTCTAACCTATTGTTATTAATTGGAAAGCAGTCACAAGCCGGAGTCAATTAAAAATAGTTGTACTGTATAGGGCTGGGCATAAAACCCATACCCGATACCCGAACCCGAATCCGACCCGAAAATTGGGGTACGAGTATCGTAAATTATCCGATCGGGTTTCATTTTATTAACATTAGGGTATCCGAACCCGATAGGATAAAACCCGTTATCCGATCGGATACCCGAATCTGTATATACACATACATGATTATGTATTTTAATCACTAAACCTAAGCCTAAAACACTCATTTCATCTCTTTTTTTTCGCCTATAGCTTACATGATCGAGATCCTTATGCTTTCGGATTGAAAATTATTATTCTTTTGTTTCCTTTATTTATTGTATGCGTTTATATAGTAGTAAATTTACTACATTTGAGTTGTGTTTTGAATTTCTTTTCCTTTTTTTTACTATCATATCTTGGTGTTTCGTCAACTTTGGCATTTTTAAACTCAATTTGTGTTTAAGACTTGGTTTTTTAAATAAATTTTTTTATCTTTTGATTTTTTTTTTCTTTTTAGTATAACCATAAAATACGGGTACCCGAACCAATACCCGATACCCGCTACAATCCGACCCGTACCCGACCTAATTATACGTAATACCCGAATAGATTTTATATTTTCCAAAACGGATACGCAACGAACATAACTACCCGCCTCGAACCCGAATGGGTACCCGAACGTCTAGCCCTAGACTACTGTACAGTCGTGGTTACTGTAAAATGGCATTTCGTAGGGTTTTACTCTCTCACCTCCGCCGATCTTCCTCTCTCTCTCTCCTCGCCATGTCTCCGCCGCGGCGCACCCGTCGATCGCGCTCGGTCTTTTCCAATCCCGCTTGTTTTCCTCTCCCACGAACCTCGACTCAGACCTCAGAGACGATTCTATCGCTGGTCTGGGAAGCGGTGGTGGTCATGGATTAGGGTTTCCAGATTTTGGCCAGGAATTGATCGGACCTAGCGCGGCGGCGAACCATGATTTATTGACACGACATGTTATCTCGTTGCTTGATTCATACCATGACCTCACTGGATTTCCATGGTAATTTCTCCGATTCGGATCTCTTCTCTGCAATTCCTCAGTTGAGGGATTTTGTTAATTTGCCTCAGATGAATTTCCAGGTGGGTCGTTATTGCTTCGTCTACTGTGGCTTTTAGAATGTCCTTGCTTCCTATACTCATTTTGCAGCGAAAGCAAACCAAAAGGATCTCACAGTTCTTGCCTCAGTGTGAGCATTTTAAGCGTTTTTGTTGCCTGTGTCAAGAGATTTGATATGCTAATAGTGTGATAGTGGCTTTACTGTACCGGCTTTCTGGCCACCAAAGGATTCAGGAAGGAGTGTTGTTGAACAATTCAAGCTGTTCCGGAAAGAACGAAAAGCTATCGGTTGCCCTTCGTTTTTGTGGATTCCTGCTTATTTCTCCATCCAGGTCATGCTTCATCTCTTATACTGGAGCTAAAAGTAGTACTTTTGACTCTTACATGAATGATCATAGATCATAATTATGGAACTTAGGTGGCTAGTTTTGTGTTATTATTGTGTCTTTTGGTTATTAGCACTCATGTAACACTCTCAATGAGTGTAAACATATATGTTTATAGTTCTTTGAGTGGCAAGAAGTTATAGGCTTACTCTCCATTCTTCTTTTTGCAGATTTCATGTTTTTTCTTGTGGATAACTAGCATTAGAAGAATGTCACTTGATCATCATCATGGATTTGATACTGTAAGTCTGCCAGTATACTGGGATCATTGATACGTATATTTTGATATTGTTTGATCGAATCTTTTGTTCTATTGCTTGCAGGGTGGAGCTTTATGGTTCCAGAATTTGACTGAAATTCCCAATGGTCTTTATGGTCCACTTTTCCCCTTTTTAATAGCTGGTTTGCATTACACAAACACACAGGTATTTACTGTTGTTTCTTTGATTTGATCATTAAATCTTTAGTAACTATTATGCCACATCTCATCAAGTAGAATCGTTTATAGTGAACTTTACTTTCCTGATATTTTGTGGATTGTTTCTTGTTTGAAATATATATACATTTTCCTTGCAGATAGCTTTTTCAGCATCGTCAGTTCACAAATTTGATAAATTCGAGGAATTGACAAAAGTGAGTTTTTACTTTGTTATGCAGTTTAATAACAAGAACTCTATGTTTGATTGCCTGACATCTATTAAAATACCAAATTCGACTAATTATGAAAGACCGAGTGTTCTTTATGCATGTTACTTGACATTTGATGGGTGTGTCTGTTTTCTTCTGCAGACTTGCAAGATATTTTTGAATTTTTTGACATTGGCTCTTTATTTCCTTGCATTCCAAATGCCTCAGGTAAATTAATCTCTTATCATATACCTCCTTCTAAAGTTCACATATTCTTGTTTTGAATATGTTGGTACAAAGAGGTACTAATCAAAACGTAGTGTCTGGGTGAGTTTTGTTTATGAGCAACTACTCTCAGTTTCCTAGTACTCCCTGAAACAACCATTTTCACACCCAGAAACTACGCTCAAAAGTTTCATTCCTTCACATTTTGTTTCACAATTACTTGTCAGGGTAGTCTGCTCTACTGGACTACCAATTTGTCATTCAGCATAGCTCAGGTTTGTCCTAATGATTGCAGTCTAAGAACTCTGTTTTGACTTTTGATTGTGTCACATTCATACTGTGTGATGTGGTATTTACTGGGACAAGCTTTCTTTGAACCAAAAAAATAGAGAGTAGCTCAGTACTGTTTTTTTGTCTCAAGTTCTGAGATCTTAATTAAAACACATTAAGGTTGTGAAATCTGGGCAAAAAATTACTGAGGATGTTCTTAATCTTGAATTCATGTAAACTAAAAAACTCAATGATGGGCAAGTTGCCACGCAGATCTGAGTTCATGAGGAATGATGCTGGTGTTTGACTTGAAAATCCAAAGTTACTGATATAGTGTAGTAATTAGTGAAGACTGTAGTAATGCTGGTTTGGGAATTGGCCTTAAGCTGTTTATGGGTGGACAAAAGCTTACTAAAAGAGGGACACCTCTGCCTTTGAATCCAGCTCTTATGAGCAATCTAATCTGATTTTCTTTTGTAGTTTTTTGTTTGTTTGACATTACCTTTCGGTTCTCTCATATAGTGCATTGGCTTTGTAGCAATCAATCCTTAAACATCCTGTTGTAAGTGCGAAGTTGGGCCTACAAGGAAATGACACTGTCCAGAAAGAGGCTGGAAATCCTATGTTAACAAATATAAATGAAGCGAAACTCACATATCCATCCTCGAAAGGACGCTTGATCTCTGGGCATGATTTAACCCCTAAGGAGTTAGTTGGTGTAAGTCAATGTCATGTAAAAATTAATCTTCCACATCTATGTTACTATATTATTGCTAACAGCTTTTCTAAACAGCTTTCTGCAAAATACTTATCTGGAGGACACAAGGAAAAATCAATTCCGCTATTAAGGTTTTTATGTAGCTACGATTTCTTCTCATCACGTAAAACATTTCTTTGGACTTGTATTTGTCGATATGGCTGTTCTTGTGACATAGTTCTGTTATTTTCCAGATTGGCACTAGAAAAGGATCCTGAATATCTGCAAGCTATGGTTATTCTTGGCCAAGCTTTATATCAGAAAGAACAGTTTGCTGAAGCTGCCAAATACTTGGAGCAAGCTGCTTCAAAGGTGTGATTTTGATCTCATTCTTTCGGACATCTGATAAGAAACGCATTATTTGGTTTAACCAACTGTAATAATCAGAGGTAATCCTGATCCTCGCAGCTTATTGATGCCTGTCCAACAGAAGTTGAAGAAGTCGATCTTTTAATTGTTGCATCTCAATGGGCAGGTGTCTCCAATATCCGCCAGGTGCGTTATTCACGAATTTCATGTTTTTCATCTATCTTTGTATATATGCACGTTGATGAGAAGAAACTTACACTCATGGCTTCAGGGGAAGACAACAGAGGGAATCATACACCTTGAAAGAGTAGCAAACATGAAAGAGCCTGACGATCCCAAGAGCAAAGATCATTACTTAGACGCATTGGTACTCTACTCAAGGTAAAACGAAAACACAATCAAACTGAGAAAAACCCATAGTGATGCAGAATCTGTGAGAAAAAGCCATTGATTTTCTTTAATTTGTGTGTGTGTGTGTGTAGTGCTATATTCAACGAAGGAAGGAGAGAGGAAGCAGCAAAGTACTTGAGAATAGTGGTGGCTTATGATCCATCGTTCAAGGAATTGTTGAAACAATGCGAAGAAGATGAAACTATTCCCGTTACCACCACCTCCTCTTCTTCTTCAACCGACAAATCTTCGTAACTTTTTTTTTTTGTTTCTTCCATCCCTTGCTGATTTTCCTTGGTGGTTTCGCCATTTTTCTTTATCAAATATCGAGTTTCGGTTTTATCGTATTCCTTACGACAATGGGTAGATTATTTACAAAGAAGCATGTATACGAATCTAAAATAACACCATAGTTATTTCTTGGAAGATGAATAAAATTGTACTAGAAACCATAAAGAAATAGCAATGAATTATATTACACTATCAAGCTTGAGAAATTGTAGATTAGTAGAGATAACGAGCATGAATGTAAGCAGATTATAGTACCATCGTTGTATTTTTCAATACTTGGGTAATCCTAATTCTTTTTAAAAAGTGATTACCACTAACAATAACCTTGTTAAATTATGATGTAGTCCTTATATTCAAAGTATTCGAATTCGAGCCTTTAAAATTCTTTGCTCGAATGGAGGAAAGCTTAAGCCATCACCTAATGGCTAATACATAGTTATAGAGACCTAACAAATAAGGTTTTTGCAGTAAGCAATTGAAAAGTAAACAATCTCCCTAAGAAGGATGATCAAATTTGGCAGATGGTGGGTACCGAATCTATCCATTGTGGTTAGGTTTTAGAGGTGATTCCCCTAAGCCTTTATATATGTGACACCTTGGTATATCTATGATTATCGTGTATCGTTGGGTAAGTGTAAGTCTGTTTCTTTACATTGTCTGAAGACTGAGTTGAATAGCATGAAATCATTTTTCTATTGCTTCGTTTGTTCAACTGACAAATGGTTTTATAGAATTGCACACTGTACAAAGCCCTTGGATTATGGCATCAGTTGCAAATTTCTTCTCCGGTCTGGAGGCAAAACGACGAATGATTAAGCACTCTGATTTTCAAATATTTCTCTTGGATTGGTCAAATGTAGACCGTAGCAAGCAAGAATAAACTATTGCACTACTCGAAATAACATGTTCTACTGTCTCTATCAGATTTGACAAATCATGGTTAATTAGTTCCTTAACAAAAACAAACACACAACTAAAGGAGGCTAGAATAAGATAATTGGGAGGTGAAATGACCAATTCGTGGTACATATAACAGATCGATTCGAAATTAAACTTCCGAAAGTAGCGATCAATTCCTTAACTTAACGATAAAAGTCTCACAAAGCATACTGAAATTATTCCAACAAACAAGTTTTCACAACCAGCATATTGGTCTCTAGATGCTTACCAAAGATAAAACCTCTTACTTAATTCATAGATAAACGTTGGACACCAAAAGCCAACAGGTTACTTAATTGATAGATAGACGTGGGACGCAAAAGTCGATAAGCAGACCTGTTGGCCCTATGGCTTCAGAGTCGTCGTCACCGTTCAGTGACATAAACATCCTGCTCAAACTCACTTTGATAAATGAAGCCTTCTTCTTGTAGCATATCTTCACTTCTGCAACCGTCTCTCCCTCGATCTTCTTGACGGCAACTATGATCACGTCTCTAAGTCCAACATAGCGGGAGCTATCACTTGACATGCCATCGTATATTCCCTACCACACAAAATAAAAATGAACAAAGATTAGATAAAATCTTTCTCATATATATCTCTGATTGTTATTTCGATTTAACTAACAGCGCTTACGTCTTCTCCAACATGATCGATTTCTGGAGTGAACACATGAAGCTTTGCTCCTACCGGTTGATGCTCCAACATCTTATACGCATCCTCCAATTTCAAACCCTCGATCACTTCTCCTTTCATTGAAACAAGAGCAGGTTTATACGATGATGGAGGCTTAAACAGGGATCCCAAATGTGGCCAAGCATCTGCTCTCGGTATCCCTTCTTTCAACACAAACTCAAGGCAGTCTTTGACAGTGAGCTTGAGTCCCATTTCTCCCTGCCCGTCTTTCTTCTTAGGACTCGCGTTTTCCACCAAATACTGAGCTGAGTACTCGGTGTACACACTGTCCAGCTTAAGGATAACACGCGCAGAGCTTATCAGATTAAGAGCTACCAAAGCTGCAGATTCAGATGCATCTATAAAGACAAAGAAAACAAATGGAGAAGATTTAGATTGAATTCTTTTCCAACCAAAGTAATTAATTTTGTTGGCATCAGTCAAAAAACCAAATCTAAGTTTCTCTGTAATGATGCAAAGACAGTAAATTTATAGGTTCGAGAGTGATAAGTTACCGTGTTCTTGGTCACCTGACCATCCATCAGAGGAGTATTGGGCCATCTGCAATTCACTTTATCTCTGCATACGAATGAAAATTCCGAGCAAAATGTTCCATTAACACATAATGGATGTAAAATGGAAATGGAAAGAACATTCCGACGCGTATCAAAGAGAAGCCATTTTCACAAAGCTAAGTTATTCATTTTCCTCAAAGCAAGAGAGATTGGAGATCTTTGCTTCCAAATAGCAAAATCAAGTAGAAAGAAGATAATCGAATCAAACACAGAAAGAAGATATAACAAAATCAGAGAGAACAACATAAACCCTAAATCGTAAGTAGAAGTTCGTCATCGTTCACTGAAAAGGGAAATCCAGAAGCAAAATCGAAAGCGAATCAAAGAGAGAAGCAAAATCAGAGAATGGAGAACCTTACCGGAGACGGAGAGAAGCAAAAATGGCGTAATCGGAAGCACAAGTAGTGGTAGTGACAGTCGCCAAATCGCCCTCGCGTAGAAGATAGAAAATAGGGCTGGGCTTTCGGGTACCCGTTCGGGTTCGAGGCGGGTAGTTATGTTCGTCGGGTACCCGTTTTGAAAAATATAAAACCCATTCGGGTAGTACGTATAATTAGGTCGGGTACGGGTCGGGTTGTAGCGGATATCGGGTATTGGTTCGGGTACCCGTATTTTATGATTATACTAAAAAAAAAAAATAATCAAAAGATAAAAAAAAATTATTCAAAAAATGAAGTCTTAAACACAAATTGAGTTTAAAAATGCCAAAGTTGACGAAACACCAATATATGATAGTATAAAAACGGAAAAGAAATTCAAAACACAACCCAAATGTAGTAAATTTACTACTATATAAACACACACAATAAGTAAAGGAAACAAAAGAATAATAACACCCAAGACATGTTAGAGTGTAATTTGTTTCGTTTTTATAATAAAATGGGAGACTAGTCTCCCTCTCTTTCACCAAAAAAAAAAAAAAAAAATTTCAATCCGAAAGCACAAGGATCTTGATCATGTAAGCTATAGGCAAAAAAAAAGAGATGAAATGAGTGTTTTAGACTCAGGTTTAGTGATTAAAATACATAATCATGTATGTGTATGTATAGATTCGGGTACCCGATCGGATATCGGGTTTTACCCTATCGGATTCGGATACCCTAATGTTAATAAAATAAAACCCGATCGGGTAATTTACGATACCCGTATCCTACCCATACCCTAATTTTCGGGTCGGATTCGGGTTCGGGTATCGGGTATGGGTTTTATGCCCAGCCCTAATAGAAAATGAGAAAACCCTCAAAAACGATGTCGTTTAAGACTTCAAATTTCTAGATTACGTTAAATTGAAAAAAAATTGTATTTTTTGTAAACAAAAATGGAGCGTTTAAAATTCTCTTCAATCATACATTATTTTGTTAGAAATATGGGTCTCAATTTTTCTACAAATGAATTAACAAGAGAAACAAATCAAAGGAATACTAGTGAGTAGAAATTTAAACATGAAAACAAGAAAGATAAATGAACCATTTTATTTGCACTAATCAACACAACATAGAGTTTTTCTGTTTTGTTCTAAATCTAAGTTACTAATCTTCCTACCCGACGAGCTTAAACCAATAAGAAAAACACACTAATCAATAACTTTAGGGTGAATTTGTGGAATACTACAAAAAAATTATAATCTAAAAACTAATGAATGGGTTAGAGAGACATAGAGAAAGAAAAAGGTGGATTTTGGTTAGTTTTTAGATTATAATTTTTTTAGGGTGTTATATTTGCTAATTACCCATACTTTATCTAATGTACAAAAATGTGAAAGCTCTCGTAGAGTAGGAACTGGAAAGTGAACAACACAATAATGGAGATTGTATCTAAGATTTATGATTATTCCAAGATTTGTACCCATATTATTAATAAAATTAAAACATAATGAGATTGTATACCATCCATTGAACTTGAAATATTCTGATATATAGGTACACGATAAATTTCCTAAAAAGCTATAAATTACAAAATCTTAATTTTATTTTCCAGCTGTACAATTAACGGAAACAAACAATTATAGAAATTTACTTAAATAACATCAGTTACTCTTTTACGCCAAGAGAATCCAGGAGTGAAAACAATACAAATTGTCTGGATTTTCAAGTAATAGTAAGATATCGCAGCTTTGGTTGAATTTGCAAGTAGTGCAACACCTTGTTTTTTTTTTTTTTGTCAAGAACACAATTCATTACTTACTGATTATACAAATACATTATCTGTATCACAAAACCAATAAGAGACTGAAATGCTAATGAAAGAAAATTTAATATTCAGCGTGTGTGCGTACATTATCTATTATCAGAAAATTTAATGCAACACCTTGTTCACATCAATAAAAGTCATAAAGTCATGTAATACAACTACTTCAAGACGTTGTTGTATTAATATCGATTATAAACGTTAAACTAATATCGATTATACAATTGAGACCAGATTTCGATGTCCTGCACATAAAATCTAAAAATCAACATTTGCATTTTCAACCAAAAACATGTATTTTTAAATGAATAAGATATTAAATCGACAATTTATTAGCACACTTAAAGTGAGTTATGTGTGTCGGTGTCAGTTAAATCCACTATCTCTGGTTGTATGAATCTCCAGCTCGCCATAGTATATTTACTATGAATATATCATCACATCAAGAAACTTGAATCCAAACTTTGTAATGATCCTTGCATATGTGGCTTCGATTCCAACAACATTCATAGCCCTTATAACGCTACTAAGAATCATGTGTACTTGCTTGCTCCCTTGGTAGGTTGATGAATTGGTCTCCTAAAACAGTTACAATGCTCTCCTTCGCACAAGGAGATAACTTGTCAATATCCTCGACGAGTGCAGGCTCAACAAAGGCGAGGTTTCTAACAATAAGTGACGCACTCCCATAAACACTTGGTTTATGATACTCAAGTGAAACCAGCAAATCATGCCAAATCTGACCTTTTACCTCGTCGTCTAGAGTTTGACACACTCGGGGAGAAAGTATCTTTCTTAGCATTTCAGCTACAAGAATTCTACTCTCAAGTTCCTATTCACTAGAATTCGAGAAGGTTCCCGTGCTAGTTAAGCAAGACTGTGTAAAACTCATGTCCGCTTCAAGTAATCAGTTGAATCTGATAGATTTTTTGACATTTCTTTATTATATTATCTATATCTTTAGTCATAGTAGTAGGGGTGTCAAAATGAGCATTTAGCTCATGAGCTGGTCCGGTGAACTCGAGTTTTCATGAGTTCGAGCTTTGTTTGTTTAGGTTCATTTAATAAATGAGTGAAGTGATCGAATTTAAATGAGTTGACAAGTTATGCGAACCAACTCTAATGAGTCGTGAGCTAGCTCGCGAACAAAAACTTTTATTAAATAATTAAAGTATTATATTTATATACTGTAAAATATATTTATATATTTAGATACATGTTAAATATATCAAACTAAGATATATATGAGGGATAATCTTTGAAGATAAAACTTCTTAATGACAAGCCGTGATATCAAGATGAGGTAGCTCACTTTATAGCCGTTTAAATACCTTTAATGTTTCCATTTTTTTGTTATATTTATTTAGTATCAACTCATGTGCTAACTCATTTGGTTTACGATCTTGATGATCCGAGTTCGATCTGATGAATATAAACTCATATAATAAACGAGTTGAGCCAAGGCCTTTAGCTCATGATGAGTGAGCCGAGCCGAACGAGCTAATTCATGTTGACACCCCTACATAGCAGCTTAGATTATTGGTATCTTACGATATCTCGATAGGATAGACACAATCTTTACTAATTACGCAACACAAGTTGCTCAATTGAGCATGGTTAATTGGGCCTTATTATTATGCAAATATCTGTGAATGATATTTTTTTGGTGTTAACTATGGTATTTATGGACATTGAGCATGGTTAATTGGATTAGGGTAATACCTTTTTCTGTTATTCCTTTGATATGGTTTGTATATTATCCAAGTACTTGTACTAAAGATAATATGTGAACTTCAAAAACATTGGAGGAAGAAACTAAGTTCTCGATTGCGGTCATGTATTAGAGATTTTAGGATTCCACTTATCTTGAGCTCATTTGAGCATTCAATTCATGTCTTTTTTTTCTTCTTCACGTTTTCGAACATGTATCCTTTGTGTCAAAATCTCTCTCTTTTACGGGTTGTAACCATTGATTAATTTGTCAACGTTCTTGTGTCGGATGTATTCGGCTAAAGCATACTGGACCTTCTAGTGAATTTACTGTTCAAGAAAATGTGTTGTATATGCAAAGTAGGGATGGGCAAATTATCCGTTAGATTTGCTCCGATCCGAGATCCGTTTTGATTCGATCCGTAAAATCCGGATAACCGTTATAAATCAAAGCAAAGCAAATAGTAAAATCTACAATCCGTCTAAAGCAAAGCAAATCACAAATATTAATTTTAAAAATCCGAATATCCGACTCGATCCGTTAATTACATATATGTACATATAATATGATAGATTTACAACATATATTTGCATTTTTTTTAACCTTTTCAATACATTGAACGAATATATTTATAGTAAATTTAAGTAGTTACTAATTTTTTTAACTGAAAATTATTCTTTTCATTTTTTTTCCTTAAAAAAAAAATAAATACTTTGTTGTCCACCATTTTTATCTTTCATTTTTTATTTTATTTTTAATTATATCGAATAATTTTATATAGCTTATATTATTTTTTCACTAATTAGTTTAAATATTATATTTTTAAAAAATAACTTAAAAAAAAAAATTATATTGTTTTTCCGTTTAAAACAAATATCTGCGAGTATCCGAATATCCGCAAATATCCGAAAAAATCCGGATATCCGTAACTCCAAATATCCGATTTTTTCCGAAGCAAAGTAAATCGAAAAATTCAATATCCGTAAAAAACAAATCAAATCACAAATAATGTATTTTTCGGATATTCGATCCGTGCCCAGGCCTAATGCAAAGAGTCAATCAACATTACTTATTGAATGCACTATTTTCCGAATCGTAAAACATAGATATAAAAGTGAATAAGTGATAGGTAATTAGGCATAGCCCCATCTTATACAATCCATGGATCAAGAATATTTACGTTTTTTTTTCCAATCCAATATAATAAAATTAAATAAAAAAGTGTCAGGGGGTAAATTATGGGATTCAAAACTTGATCTAACAATCCCATGAAAATTTATAAATTATACTGGTATATTTTATTTTTCAACTGTCGGGAAAAAGACGACTTTGTTATTAAGAAATGGGGATTTTATCATGACGATAATATAAATAAAGAAAAAAAAAATTATACCCGGTGAAATCGGGATACTGAGAGAATAAAGAACGAGAGAGAGAGATCTTATAAAAAATTATCAAAGCATGAAAATTGTGTATTACAATCGAACGAATTCGTTCGATTGTAATAGAAGTTCAAAAGAAGAAAATACTATACCAAATAGTGATATGGGATCCACTAATATTAATTCATTTTGAAAAATATGTACATATAATTAATAGGTCTCTGTTGTTGTTCCTATTGTTATTGACTTTCATAACACTCCCCCTTGGAGACCAGTATCACTATTCTCTTTTGCTTTACGTATTTGTTGCCTCATTAAAAATCTTTCCAGGAAAACTCAGTGGGAAAAACCATAGCAAGGTAAAAAGAGTACAGCTACGCAAGCTCCCCTTTGAATGATCAGGTGTCATCTTGTAAATCTCGTTGATGATGCATTCCAATGTTATGGACATGTTTCTTGAACATAGTGGTAGGTAGTGACTTTGTGAAGAGATATGCGGCATTGTCACATGATCGGACATACTTGATTTCGATGACTTTAGCTTTCTCAAGTTCCTGAGTGTATGAGAAGAACTTCGGAGGGATATGTTTGGTTCCATCACTTTTGATATATCCTTCCTTTGTTTGGGTGACACATGCAGCGTTGTCTTAATATAAGATAGTTGGCTCTGTGTTTACGTGGATCCCACTGCTTAATTTGATGTGTTGTCTTATTGATCTCAACCATACACATTCTCTACTTGCTTCATGGAACGCAATAATTACAACATGATTTGAAGAAGTTGCCATTAGTGTCTGCTTCTGAGAACGCCAAGATATAGCAGTGCCTCCGATCGTGAAAACGTATCCAGTTTGTGATTGATCTTTATGTGGATCTGACAAATATCATGCATCTGCAAAACCAACAATTTGACCGTTTGAATTCTTAGGATATAATAAACCTAAATCAGTAGTCCCTTGGAGGTAACGGAAGATGTGTTTAATTCCATTCCAATGTCTCTGCGTAGGGGATAAACTGAATCTTGCCAAAAGATTAACGCCAAATGATATATCGGGCCTTGTACAATTTGCAAGGTACATTAAAGCTCCAGTGGCACTCAAATATGGCACTTCAAGACCAAGTATCTCTTATTTTTCCTCATGTGGTCGAAATGGATCATTTTCAACTATGAGTGATCTAACAATCATAGGAGTATTTAGAGGATTTGCTTGATCTATGTTGAATCGTTTAAGTACCCTTTTAATATATGTTGATTGGTGCACAAATATACACTTTTGAGAATGCTCAATTTGAAGGCCAAGACAGTACTTTGTCTGTCCGAGATCATTCATCTCAAATTCACCTTTTAAATAATTTGAGGCTTTTTGTATTTCCCCCTGAGTTCTTATTATGTTTAGATCATCAAACTACACCACGATAATCACAAATCGAGATGTTGTTTTCTTGATGAAAACACATGGGCATCAAGGATTGTTTGCATATGCTTCTTTTGTTAAATGCTCACTGAGACGATTATACCACAGACGTCTAGATTGCTTTAACTCATATAATGATCTTTGCAATTTTATCGCATATAACTCTTTTGGTTTGGAACTTAATTCCTTAGGAATTGTAAACTCATCTAGAATTTTCATGTAGATATCAGTATCTAATGATCCATATAGATATGTTGTAACAACATCCATGAGACGCATCTCTAATTTTTTGTTAGCCACTAGACTCATTAAGAATATGAACATGATTGCATCCATAACAGGGGAATATGTTTCCTCATAATTAATCCCGGGTCTTTGAGAAACATCTTGAGCCACAATGCGAGCTTTATATCTCATAATCTCATTATTTTCGTTTTGTTTTCAAACGAAGACCCATTTGTATCCGACTGGTTTCACATCTTTAGGTGTGAGTGTAATAGGTCTGAATACATTTCGTTTATTAAGCGAATCGAGTCTGACTTGTATTGCATCTTTCCCTTTCATCCAGTCCGGTCTGTTTTGACATTCATATATAGAATTTGGTTCTGGATCATCGTTTCTTCATCAATTTCCATTGACACATCGTATGAGAAAACGTCATTGACTACATCAATTTTGGTTCGATCCCATATCTTTCCATTATGAATGTATTTTATAGAAATCTCATGATTTCCTTCATGATGCTCTGTATTGTCATTAGTCTCATCATTCGTTTCTTCCACAATACTTTCAATTATTTTGGGATCATTATGCTTTTCAGCTTCCTTTCATTTTCTAGGGTTTTTATCCTTAGAACCGACGGGCCTACATCGCTTCAAGCGTGTTCTAGATTCATGTGTATTATCTGCTCTATGGTGCTCATTCGGGATTTCAATACGAGCATTTGCATTTGCAGCTGGAATATGTGATTTCGTTACCGTTTTGGTATCTGCAAATGTATCATGTAGCTGATTTGCTATACTTTACAAATGCATAATTCATCAAACTTCTAGTTCTGACTATTTGGTTGGCAGATCAAGGTATAATAGAGATGGTACACGCCATTCTATATCCTTTCCTAGTTGTTTATTTTCTCCCCTAGAACCGGGAATACTTTCTCATCGAAATGACAATCGGCAAATCGTGTCGTAAAGACGTCACCAATTTGTGATTCTAGGTATCGTATGATTGATGGAGAATCAAACCCAACATATATTCCCAACCTTCTTTGTGGTCCCATCTTTGTACGTTGTGGTGGTGTTATAGGCACATATACCGCACAACCAAAATTCTTAGATAGAATATTTTTGGATCGAACGAAGGCTAATTGTAATGGAGAATATTTATGATATGCACTTGGTCTTATCTGAATGAGTGCTTTTGCATGTAAAATAGCATGTCTCCATACATACGTTGGGAGTTTTGATTTCATGATCAATGGTCTTGCAATTAGTTGCAGAAGTTTAATTAACGATTCAGCCAAACCATTTTGTGTATGAACATGAGCTACTAGATGTTCAACTTCTATACCCGTTACCATACAATAATTATTGAAGGCTTGGGACGTGAATTCACCATCATTGTCTAGTCTAACTTTATTAATGGGGGTAATTAGAGAACTGTGCCCTAATTAAGTTTGATTATATGAGTTAGAAATCTCGCAAATACCATATTTCGAGATGATAAGACAAACATGTGACCATTTGATAGATGCATCAATTAACACCATAAACAGTGGAATGGTCCATATGATGGATGTATCGGTCCACAAATATCACCTTGAATTCGTTCAAGAAACTTTGGTGATTCTTTATTAATTTTGGCTGGCGATGGCCTTATGATCAATTTTCTAAGGGAACAAGCAACACAAGTCATTTTATTCCCCTGATATATATCTCTTGGATTTTCAGTGAATGACCATTTGAGTTCTCAATTATATTTCGTATCATTGTTGTGTCTGGGTGACCAAGGCGATCATGCAATAGTGTGAAATCATCTGGGTTTTTTTTAATTACTAGATGCGATTCGATTGTACTTATATGAGTATGGTGTAATCCTGAAGGAAGTTTTGGAAAATTTTCCAGTACAAGCCTTTTCCGGATTTATCGGAAGTTATATACATATGCTTCTTTCCATTCTCAGTTATGGACTGAATATCATATCCTTGAAGATATATGTCATTGAAACCCAACAAATTCTTTTTAGAATTCGGAGAATATAAAGCATTATTTAAGGAAAACTTGGTTCCATTTGGCAACATAAAGGTGGCTCTTCCACTTCCTTTAACAAGGTCCGTAGAACCTGATTGTATTGACAATAATATTTGTCAGTTTAAGTTAGAGAAATATCTCTTGTCTTTTAGAATAGCGTGCGTTGTTCCACTATCGGGTATACAAATTTCTTGAATCATTTCCTTGCATTTCGTTTCATCCATTCATGGCATATCTGGAGATTACAGTAGTCTCATTTCGAGCATTTTAATTATCCACAAAAGCGGTCTCGTCGAAATCATTTGTAAAGTCAAGAAAATTGAGGTATAATGTACCCTCAAAGTGTTCCGCAGGGTTCACTTCTTTCCCTTTGTCTTTGTTAGACTCCTTGTATAGCTTGCAGCTTAGCTCATTAATTTTCTCTGCGATTATGAGGGTGATAATTAACTCAGAGAATCTTTTGTATATGCAATTTCTATACATTGCTTGAAGGACACTGTGTTCTTTGTGGAACATGAAGTATGTCTTCTCGAGCATTTCTGCTTCGGTGACAGGTTTATCTTAAAATTTTAATTGTGAATAGAATCTCAACATTGCGGAGTTATACTCCTCCACTTTCTTAAAATCTTGAAACTCTATGTTTTTCCATTCCTCCATCGCATGAGGGAGATTTATTTCCCTCTTATTATCAAATATTTATTTCAAAGCTTTCCATAGCTCTGCTGGCTCTTTAATGTGCACATAATCAAGCGTCACGTTTTCATCCAGGTGTTTCCTCAGAAATATTATTGTCTTAGCCTTAGCTTGGGCGGATGATTCATTTTCCTCTTTGATGGTGTCAGATAAATTTTCCGCTTCCATATAGAGTTCACTATCAGTTGCCCATGCTATATAGTTACCTCCAATAATTTTGAGAGCTGGAAACTTGAATTTCTCAACGTTGGCCATTTGAATTCTAAAAACAAGATCGAAAAATATTATTAGAAAAGTTATATTATTTTAGAAACCGTTTACATTAATGATAACAACGATTACAGAAAGTGTTATTGCAATAAAAAGTAAACCAAAATTTATGTGTTACTCTTCGGGGGTAAATTCTCTAACGAAGAGACCATAAATAGAAGTAAGAATTACACCGATAATAAAAATAAAAACCAGCGAAACATTTTTCTTACAAAATGAAAACTAAACATTTTTTTTTTCGTGAAAGTGTTAAGGAGAATATAAACACTTTTTATTATTTTTTGTAAAAGTGTTTTGTGACACGAGATTGATTTTCACACCGAGTTAGTGTGAAGTAAGTCTGGGGGAGGGTATTTGCTGTAACATTTGCGAACCAGAAATGTGATTTCTAGTGATCGTGTCGAGCTATACGAGGAGTGTGTCGATCGACACGAAGGTTTTTGAGAGTGTCGATCGACACGGGGGTGGTGTTGCTCGACACCTAGCTCTGCAGACCGGGTTAATTAGATTTTAATTATGGTTTTGGCTCGGTTAATCGTATAAATAGACCTAGGTCTGCATGCAGTTGTGGCAGCCGTCGTGAGCAAAGGAAGAGAAGAGGTTTTAGAGTGAGAATTGCGAGTTTGTGGCTTTTGTGATTGATTGTTGCAAATAAATCAATCTGAAACCCTTCCCTTAGCGTGTTAGAGGCGTTAGGTTCCTTTTTCCCTCATGTTCTTCGTGTGTTCGTTCGGGTCAGTGAGATCGTGGATTAGGAGGGTCAATTTTGTGTGCTTTTTCGTTCATATGCCGTAATCCTTTCCTTCCTTTTTGTCTAAGGTGAGTTGTGACCGTTGGTTTCTAGGCAATGAGGATATTCGATGAGTTTTGGGTGATTTTTTAATGTGAATTTGTATGGTATTGTTTGTGATGATTGTTGTGGTGGTATATATTGGGATGTTGTGTTTTCTGTGCAGATTAGCGATTCGTAATCACCGGAATTGAGTCGAGAGAGGATGAACTCGATTATGGTGCAATTATTGAGGCGTGTCAATCGACACCAGGAGGGTGTCACTCAACATGAGGTTTTGTCATGTGTCGATCGATACCTTAGTGGTGTCGCTTGACACCAGACTCTTGGTCGTGTCGATCGACGCCTCCGTGCATTACAAGAAAACACTGATTTAGCATCGGCATATTTCGACGCTAAATCGACGCTAAAACCACTTAGCGTCGATTTAGCGTCAAAATACATTTCGACGCTAAATCGTCGACGCTAATTCACTTTCGACGCTATTTTGACGCTATTTTTGCGTCGAAATGAAGTTCGACGCTAATTCGACGCTATAGTAGCGTCGAATTAGCGTCTAATTATTTTGAAGGTAATCCGACGCCAAATCGATGCTAAATCGATGCTAATTTAGCGTCGAATTAGCGTCCAAATGCATCAGGTGTCGACGCTAATTCGACGCGATATTAGCATCGATTTAGGATCGATTTAGTGTCGAATGAGAACATTTTTTTTATAAAAAAAATGAAAACATTATAAAATATTATTATAAAATATAATAAAAATTAAAATTAAAATTATCTGATACAAATGAAATTAAAACGCTAATTTGTCGGCGGTTGTTGGGTCCTTAGGTTGATGAAATCTTCTCGTATCATATCTTCGGATTCTTGTTCGAACTGCGTTTGACCGGGAGGTGTAGGAGGCGGTGGAGGACGATGTATGCCTTGCAAGGCATTGGCTAATGTCGGGTTATCCACTGCAATGATGTCAAAGAGACTGGTCAATGTCGAGAGACCAGTCTGCAGCTCCGCTTGTTCCGTCTTTAGCTGTGCAATCTCAGCATTAGCAGCTTCCAACTGAGCGGTCAAATGCGGCTGAGACGAACCCGGAGAGTAAGAATATTGAGAAGACGAACAAGCTGCCGGGACATCCATGATGGATCCAACACCCATTGTTCGTCCTTTCTTCTTCGGTGCAACCTATAAAATAAAAGTGTTATACAATAAAATTATAATAAAAAATGAGTTATAATATAATATAAGAACCTAATAAATTACCCCCTCTTGGCGGAGCTCGCGGCGGAGCTCGTGGACGATAGCTATCGCAGCCTGCGAACCCGATCCTGATCCGGATCCGCGACGACCATCGGATCCGGGAATCGTATCATCCTCCCCAAATAACTGTCCGTATGAAGGAGGAGGAGGTCGATCCGCCTATAAAATAAAAAAAATTTATTAAATTAAAAAATGTAAAATATAAATTGATAAATAAATTAAAAAATTGTAAAATAAGTTGATAAAACAATTCATCGATTCTTAAATTTTATATATAATATATGAATACAAACACATAAATCCATAAATTTAACATTTAGGAAATAATTTTATATTTTCGAAAAATAACTTGTAAATTCATTTTTAATTTTAAGGAAAACTCTTAAATTTGTTTTATTTGACTTTACATAAATAAAATTCATAAAATATAAATTGAAATCTATAACTTATCAAATCTAAATTCAAATCTATAACTTATGAAATCTAAATTCAATTCCATAACTTATCAAATCTAAATTCAATTCCATTTCCTAAAATCTATTTCCTACATTTTTCCAAAAATCTATTTCACATCAAATTCCATTACTAATATTTATAACAAATTACTAATATATATAACAAAAATTAAAAAAAAAAAAATTACCATGATGACCGGCGGGAGAGGAGCCGGCGGAGAGAGGAACCGACAAGGGAGAGAAGGAGAGGCGGGGAGAGAGAGGAACCGGCGAGGGAGAGGCGGCGGAGAGAGAGAGATAGAGAAGCGGAGAGGAGATTGGTCGGCGTTGAGAGAGAGGAGATGGAGAGGGAGAGGCGGAGAGAGATGGAGAGGGAGAGATGGAGATTGGTCGGCGGCGGAGAGAGAGAGAGAGAGAGAGAGAGAGAGAGAGAGAGAGAGAGAGAGAGAGAGAGAGAGAGAGAGAGAGAGAGAGAGAGAGAGAGAGAGAGAGAGAGAGAGAGAGAGAGAGAGAGAGAGAGAGGCGGAGAGGAGATTGGTCGGCGGCGAGAGAGAGAAGCGGAAGAGAATTGCAGAAATCGGAGAGGAGAAGGCTTGGGTCTACGTTATAAAATCCGTGATACGACGCTAATCCGACGCTAATTCGACGCTAAATAATTTTGATTTCCCACGCAGAATAAATGTTTACCTCGGGTTAGATCCGAAAAATTTTGATTTAGCGTCGAATTAGCGTCGCAGTGCGATCCAATTCGATGCTAATTCGAAATTTTTTTGGTTTACCGCCATTGGTTTAGCCAAATTAATTCAATATAGCGTCGGTTTTGGATCGGATCAAATTAATTTGATGCGTTTAAAACTCTTTACCCTAAACTCCAAACGTAAAATTTATTTCAGTTAGCGTCGAATTAGCATCGATGCGACGCTAATTCGACGATATTAAACAATATTAGCGTCGAATCGATGCTAATTTGACGCTAACTGAAACAAATTTTACGTTTGGGGTTTAGGGTAAAGAGTTTTAAACGCCACTGGTACGAAAACTATCTTAGCCATTTCAATCTTTGATATAACAGAATAATTTTAAATTTTGAAACCTGAAATTACATATTTCGTTCATATAGGGTTACGATGATATATGTAAACCTATATAGTTTGTTGAAATAGAAGTCCTTACATGCATTTGTAACATCGAATTATAAAAACATACTAATTTGTTCGCAATTAAATATTCGAATATAGATAACATTGTAGCTTCACTCTGAATCGTCGACGTTAAATCTTTTATTTTTTATACCCTAAACCCTAAACGTAAAATTTGTTTCATTTAGCGTCGAATTAGCATCGACAACACACGAATTCGACGCTAATGTTGTTTAATAGCGTCGAATTAGCGTTGAATTCATGTGATTTGACGCTAATTCGACGCTAAAAGAAATTCTATGTTTAGGGTTTAGGGTATAAACAATAACATATACGATAACAATCTTAACAGTTTAAAGATTTTAAAACCGGAACATAAAACGATAACAATGACATGAATTTTTTCATATCAAATTTTCTAAAATCTATTTCCTACATATTTCTTAAATCCATTTCCTTACAAATTTATAACAAAATGTACATATTGATATTTCATTACTAATATATAAAATAAAATTACCATAAATAAACAAAATCATGTGATTTGAGGCTAATTCGACGCTAAATGAAAGAAATTTTATGTTTAGGGTTTAGGGTATGAACAATAACATATACGATAACAATATTAACAATTTAAAGATTTTAAAACCACAACATAAAACGATAACAATCACATGAATTTTTTCATATCAAATTTCTTAAAATTTATTTCCTACATATTTCTTAAATCCATTTCCTTACAAATTTATAACAAAATGTACATATTGATATTTCATTACTAATATATAAAATAAAATTACCATAAATAAAAAAAATCATTTAGCGTCGAATTAACGTCAAATCACATGAATTCGACTCTAATTCGACGCTATTAAACAATATTAGCGTCGAATTAGCGTTGAATTCATGTGATTTGACGCTAATTCGACTCTAAATGAAAGAAATTTTATGTTTAGGGTTTAGGGTATAAACAATAACATATACAATAACAATCTTAACAATTTAAAGATTTTAAAACCGCAACATAAAACGATAACAATCACATGAATTTTTTCATATCAAATTTTCTAAAATCTATTTCCTACATATTTCTTAAATCCATTTCCTTACAAATTTATAACAAAATATACATATTGATATTTCATTACTATTATATAAAATAAAATTACCATAAACAAAAAAAATCATGTGATTTGACGCTAATTCGACGCTAAATGAAAGAAATTTTATGTTTAGGGTTTAGGGTATAAACAATAACATATACGATAACAATCTTAACAATTTAAAGATTTTAAAACCGCAATATGGACATATATTAGTATATAATCATTTCCGGTTACTAATTAACGAGATATATTGATTATGCAACTCCGATAAAACATTACAATGTTTCGACGCAATATTCGAGACTATATTTGACGCTATGAGCTCGACGCTAAATCGATGCTAAATTTGCATCGATGTAGCGTCGAACTTAGATTTCTGATGGAAGTTCGATGCTAAATCGACGCTATAAAGCGTCTAATTAGCGTCGAAATGTTTCGTCCCTAATTAGACGCTATATTCGACTCTATTTTTTCGACGCTAAATCGACGCTAAATTTGCATCGATTTAGCGTCGAACTTAGACTACCGATGGAAGTTCGACGCTAAATCGACGCTATATAGCGTCGATTTATCGTCGAAAGGTTTCGTCCCTAATTAGTGACGAATTAGCATCGAATTGTCTTATCGACGCCATTACGACGCTAAATTAGCGTCGGAATAAATCCGACGCTAAATCAGTGTTTTCTTGTAGTGGTGGTGTCGCTCGACATGAGGTTCAGATTACCCGAAATGTTTTGTTTCCGTATAGTTGAATATGGTTTTGTTTTGTGTTGGTTGATATTGATTGCTGCAATATTTATCTGAGCATGCTTGTTACGCCAGTAGGTGGAATGACCATCTCACTAAGTATTTATGAAATGCTTACGCAACTCTTATTTCCATGTGTTGCAGGTAAAGGAAAAGTGTGATCGCGGAATCGAGGCCTTAGGAAGAGGATGATAGGATTTTGTGTTGTTGTTGTTAGTCTAGTAAACCGGATGTCTTAGGTTGCTTGATTATTTATTTGAGCATTCCTGAATTTGGTATTGATTATTTATTTTTTGGAATTATTAAATTATTTTGTTTATTTAGTTGATTATGTTTCCACAGTAGAAATGTTTAGATTAACAAAAAAAAAAAAGCTTGGTTGTTTCATTTGATGTGACTAACGCTATTTTTCTTTGTTTTCTTTCTTTTGATGTTTTTCTTGAGTCAGTCCAAATCATTTTTTTTTTCCGGGTGAGAACTCCCCTAAGATTGCTTTAACAGAACAATTAGGACCATTACCATAGCAAAGTTGATTGGTTTTATTAGGTGGGTAGCTGTTAGTTGATCAGTCTAACGGAGAGAGTCTACATTTCTGGAGAATTCATAAAGTATGTTGCTAACTCCGCCCCTAATGAACTTTAATTTCTTGTCTTGGAGCTTGGTAAGTGAGGATAATCTCCCTTTGATTCTTTATCATTATGTATCATAAAAAAAAAACACTTTGTAGAAGAAGAAAGTCTTAGATAGAAAAGTGCAAAGACACTCGCGACCATGTCTCCTCACAAGGACCAAAAGTAGCGAGTCCTCATGACCCTGTCTCCTCACAAGGAACAACAGTAATGAGCGCTATTCTAAGACTATGTACATAAGGTCCTTATGAGCATGTCTCCTCACAAGGAACAATAGTAATGAGTTGATCTCTATGAAACCATGCAAATGAGTAGCAGTAAACCAAGGGAAGAGGAAAAGGGAGCAGTGCAAAAAAGTTTTTAAGGAAGGGAAAGAATCTATAAGTCCTATGATCGATATTCCCTCGATGAGACCACACCTAATTGATTGAAAGGGGTTAGCAATAGAGAGTCTGAGTTTCTCTAAGGGGTTTGGATTTAATATAGAGGATTGCTACACTTGTAGTGATTACATCGAAGTATTAACTGATGTCGACTTTGCAGTATGTGGATCTAAGAGCACCAATTACATTTGTTTTGCTTGAGGACAAGCAAAAGTCCAAGTCTGGGAGAGTTCTTCCCTTTTATTTTCTGCACATCATTCTTTTACTCGCCAGATTGACACGTCTTCAATAGCATTTTCATAACTATCAATCCCACCGTTGGAATAACCTCAAATAACTTCCAAATGAAAGCTAAATCGATGCTTTATCTTGTGTCAAAATGTCAGTTATATCCAACGGTGTAAAGTTACTCAACGAATGTCAAACTTTTGACATTTCCTGCTTATTTCCTTCCAATCTTTGCTTCTTTGCCTTAGATTCCATCCAAACGTGTTTTATCCTAAGAAGACTCAAGAAACAAATAAAAGACTCAAAAAACCTTTGAAAACATTGGTTATAATGCGTCAAAAACGCAATACATCAAGTGTTTAGGACAATATAAAAATGTTGAAAAATCTGAGTGTATTTATAGATTGAAAATACTGTTCATAGCCATTTGAAAAGTAGATAAATTTTGAAATTTTTTCATTGTGACCGTTGGTGGTAAATGATTGAAACAAAAATTAATTTGAAAAACATTAATGAATGTTAGGTAAAATTTACCAGATAAAATATTTAATTACAGGTGACTGAACCTCCTTAAATAGTAATCAGAATATAAACACATTTTAACAATAATACTTTGGTGATAGGGTTAGCCATATCAACAATAAATAAATTATGGTGACCGAGTCATTCATATTGGAATATTTAATAAATTATGCTGAGAGTCATCCATATTATAACGATAAATAAATTATGGTTACAGAGTCATCTATATTATAACGATAAGTAAATTATGGTGACTGAGTCATCCATGTTAGACCATTAAATAAATTATGGTGATGTAATCATCCATAGTTGTACAATAAATAAATTATGTGGCAGCTTGGCCGCGCGCATTTAACAATTGTGGCATAATAGCAATAAAATTAAATTAATAGCGGTGCCTTAAACAACCACTGAAAAATAATATATTATGGAGGTGATATACCGTTCATTATAATATTATACAGTATAATGTTATTTTTCTTTTATTATAAAGGTAGAGTGATCGTGCTGATAACGTGTTATAAAGAAATGAAGATTTTTATCATAACGATAAATATAAATAAAAATGAAAAAATTATACCCGGTGAAATGGATACTGAGAGAATAAAGAGAAGAGAAGAGAGCGAGAGAGATATCTTATCAGAAATTATCAAAATATGAAAATTGTGTATTACTATCGAACGAATTTGTTCGTTTATATAAAAGTTCAAAAGAAGAAACTACTATATCAAATAGTGATATAGGATCCACTAATACTAATTCATTTTGAAAAACATGTACGTCTAATTTATAGGTCTAATTTATAGGTCTTTGTAGTTGTTCCTATAGTTGTTAGACTTTCATAACAAACTTGACATTTTCGTTATTTGTGGAGGCAAAAGAAGCAAGACTTTTAGCCTTTTGAGTCTTCGGGAATCAAAAGCCAAGACAGTTTCCAAGAAAATGTATGCGGCTGTCTTGAGTCATGTATTATCAACAGTTCTTTGTAGTTTGTACAATGATGATTTCAAAATTATGGCACGACAATTTTATGTGTCACGTCTATATGATGCAACTTTTTATCTCTTATTTTGTCTATAATCTCACATTTGTAAAACTACAATTAATTAATCTAACAATGTTAAAAATAATCTAACACGAGCTGATTAATTTGAGTAAAGTATTTTCATAAAAACCAAAAACAATTCTTTTAAAATAGGGTTTATATTTTTTTTTTCTTTTTTGCAACCTCTATCCAGGTTCAAAATTAAGTTCTTTTTTTTTTTTTCTGGTCGGAAGAGGGGCCGAAGCCCCATTTTATTCATAAATATTCAAATTACAAACGTATCTATCTAGGGACCGAGATCCCATCAACATCCGCCACTAAAATCGAATTAACACAATCCGGAACTGAATCAAACAAATGAAAAGCCAAAGGGAGTGAAAACGCATAGTTAGCTAACCCATCCGCAAGACTGTTAGTCCCTTGATATAAAGCCATGACACAACCGTACCAGGAAAGACAGAGGATGCGACACACTTATCCCTGTCTTGAGAAAACCAACCACCACCTCCGAGTTTACTTCAATCTCAACTCGTACTGCTCGAATCTCCCAAGCAATGCATAAACCATAATACACGCCCCATAGTTCGGCTAACGGCGCAGAACAAATATCAATATTCAATGCAAAACCCCGGAGCCAACCAACACTTTCATCCCTAATAACGCCACCAGCGGTTGCAAAACCCGGATTTCCCCGCGATGCTCCATCCATGTTCAACTTTAACCAACCCTCTCTCGGCTGCTTCCACGATATCATCCTCTCCACCCTACCCGGTCTAGCTATAGGATTACTCTCCACCTGCGAGTGTGCAAGAGTCACCTTCCTTGCCAAGTCCTTAATGAATTTCACTCTATCTCGACACTTGCCATTCTCCCCAAACACGTTCCCACAACGCTACTTCCATCCCCACCATACGGCCATAGCAAACAAAGTGTCCCATGTAGTCTCCCCCACAATCCGAGTGTCTCCAAGATTCAAAAACAACCATTCCAAAAGAGATAACTCAAAAAATTTGCGTCGTTTCCCTATCAAAACCAATCTAGTCCAAATGCCTTCCATTGCTGGACAATCGCGAAGGATATGGATAATAGTTTCCTCCCCACCTTTACAAACCTGACAAATACCCGAGTCACACAAATGTCTCATTTGACGCTCCACATTTGTCATGATAACTTGATTAACACCTAACCAAAGAAAGACCCGAACTCTCTCCAGCGCAACCGTTTTCCATACCGTCTGAAACAAACTCCCCACATTCTGTCTTGGTGTAGAATCATGCGAAAGGAACGAGTAAGCCGAGCTTACTGTGAAACTCCCGTCCATACTCTCTCCCCAAGAAAGACGATCCTTGGCTCCCGTAACATTATCAATTATACTCCTCCGGAAAATACGGGTCAATGATATTGAATAACCAGCCAATACCATTACTCCATACCTCACACACACGCAGGAACTCAACATCAGCCCGCAATGGCGCGGTAACAACCTCCTTCAATGGTTGATGCACTAACCTCTTATCCTCCCAAAACCGGATCACTCGACCATCTCCAATAACCCAGCTCATGCCTGGCACCAAAACCTCACGTAAGCCAAGACTAATGCTTCTCCATGTGGATGACCAAGTCCCTTTAGGAACCATCCAGGACTGATCATGAACCTCCATGACCTTATACTTGCTTCGTAACACCCTCGCCCAAAGACTAACCCGATCATGTAATAGCCTCCATCCCACTTTAGCTAGAAGAGCCTTGTTCATATCCACCGCCGTTCTAACTCCAAGCCCCCCTTCTTTCTTTTGTCTGCATACCTTTTTCTAACTTAAAAGGTGTTGTTTCTTATGTTGGCACTACTACCCCATAAGAAAGACCGTGACATTTTATCAAGATGTGCTAAAATCGACTTCGGTAAAGAAATGGTACTCATAGTATGGACATGAATCGATGAGAGCACCGCTTTCGTAAACGTCAGTCGCCCTGCAAAACTTAAACACCGCCCTTTCCACCCTGCTAACTGAAAAGAAACACTCTCAAGAACATCCCCAAACGTATCCTTATTAATCCTCTAAAAACCGCCATACCAAGGTATTTTCCTAAGTCTTTTGTTGACTTAATACCACTCTCATCACTTATCAACTTCTTCATATCGCGACTCACATTACTGGAAAAATATATTTTTGATTTGTCTAGGCTCACCTTCTGCCCTGATGACATACAAAAAACTCTCCAGCACCTTCCGTATCACTCTAATTTATGCCACTGATGCCTCGGCAAACAAAATTAGATCATCTGCAAAACATATATGAAAGCTTTAGCCCTCCCCGAGAAAGACTAATTGGCTTCCATTCCCCATATTCAATAGACCGCACGATCAAGTGGCACAATCTTTCTATACGTAGGACAAACAGATAAGGAGACAGCGGATCACCTTGTCGCAGTCCTCGAGATGGTATAAAAGGCTCAGATTTTTCCCCGTCCCATAACAAATGCATCGAAGGTCCTGTGACACATTTCATAATCCAATTAATCCATGACTCTAAAAACCTCGCCGCCCTAAGCGTATCTTCCAAGAAATCCCACCGTATCTGATCATACGCTTTCTCTAAGTCCAATTTCAATAACATCCAACCCTTCCTGCCTTTCTTCCGTCGCATTGAATGTACTGCTTCTTGAACCACAACAATATTATCCGCACTCAATCCTCCTGGTATAAAGGTTGATTGTGCCGGACCAATCAAATTCGGCACAATACTTTTCATCCTCAACACCATAGCCTTTGTAATCGTTTTGAAGATTACGTTAAAAAGACTAATAGGTCAAAACTGTGTGATCATTTCGGGCTTTCCCACTTTCGGAATCAGCACAAGTAACGCATCATTGAGCCCATCAGTTAGCTGCCCTGTTTCGAAGAAATCCAACACAAAATGTTTCACCGAACTTCCAACAACTTCCCAATACTTCTGATAGAACACCGGCTGAAAACCATCAATCCCCGGAGCCTTAAAACTCCCCATGCTATGTATTGACTTTTCTACTTCCATCCCTGAAAACGGTTCATCCATTGCCATCTTCTCCTCCCGTGTTAACAATGCAAAACCCTCATGCGGTAATCGGGCTACAACACTATCCAAATAAGCCATGGAGTATAACCTCCTATAGTAATCAACCGCCAAACTCTCTAACGCAGCTTGATCCGAAATCCATTGGCCCGTATAATCCTTCAACAACTCTATACGATTTCTTCGACGTCGTATAATAGTGGAGGTATGGAAATATTTGGTATTTCCATCTCCCAATGCGATATATTTCTCACGTGATTTTTGGAACCAAATTAGTTCTTCTTGTTCCAAAACCACCTCAAATTCTTTTACCAACACTTCCTCTTTACGCAAAAGGTCATCTGTTTGATCCACATCCAATAGCTCCTGAACACTCTTGATCTCACTTACCAACTGCTCCTTTCGCTTTTGAACATCCCCAAAGACATCTCGATTCCATCTTCTCAACTTATCCCGTAACCTTATCAATGCTTGCAGTGTCGATAACGCGTCATTCCAAGAATTTTGCAACATGTCTTTAAAGCTATCATGTTGTAACCAAGCCACCTCAAAATGAAATGGTCGTCTCCTCGGATCCCCATTCTGCACCGGAGCTAATTGTATAAAAAAAGGGGCATGGTCAGAAGCCAAAAACGGAAGATGGGTAACCGATGCTTCTTGCCATTTTAACCGAGCATGAGCATTACAAACCACTCAGTCAAGTCACTTTGCAATGTAATTCCTCTCAATCTGACCTCTTCTCCAAGTAAACTTGTTTCCCTTGAATCCCATATCCATAAGAAAAGAGTCATTTAACCATTCTCCAAAGGCTAAAGAGTCCTGAGATAATCGACCATTCCCACCGGTTCTTTCGTCAATCCGAACAATAGTATTAAATCACCGCCCACAACTAACGGTCCATCAATGCCATGAATCACTTCTCCAAGTTTTTCCCACAAGCCACTTCGGCGACTCACCGTAGGGGCTGCATAAACAACCACCAAATGAAAAATATCTATACCCTCTCCCACCGTGGCATAGATAAATTGATTCGAGTACTCCACAATCGTCACATTCCCCAAACCCAATCTCCACAAGAGCCACAAACCTCCGCTTTGTCCTACTGCATCGACCCGAAACGAGTTCTCAAAACCAAGGCCTTGACAAATCTTTCCCGCTCTCTCACCGCCAGCGTGAGTCTCAAATAATGCTAGTATATCGGTCTTGAATTTCTTTAACAAATACCGAATGGATCTTCTAAAGTTGGGTTTATTCGCCCCCTGGAAATTCCATATAAAAGATTCATCATCAGATATAGCTTGATACTTATTCGAACTACCGGGGCAAATTGTTAAGCAACCACCATCTCCATCTCTGAAACAACCAAGCTTTTTTTTTTACTAATCAATTCTATGCGGAAACATAAACAATTAAACCAATAAAACAATCCTTTAATAAATAACTCTTTTAAACCATTTAAATTCAAACACCATAATTCAGGAATGAAATATAAATTATCTAGCAACCTAACCAACTGGTTCGCTAGACTAAACAACAAAGACAATAAACCCTATCATCCTCTTCTCTCGGCCTCGATTCCACGATCACACTTTTCCTTTACCTACAACTCAAAAGAAAAAATAGAGTTGCGTGAGTATTATCATAAATACTCAGTGGAGCGGTCATCCCGCCAATAGGAAAAATATAAAAAAAAACAGATATTGAATTACTAAGCGATTTCGAATTCAGATAAACCAATTTCCAGATTTAAATACCATTTTTAGCTTAATAAACATTTTTCAGATTAATTAACATGTACAAATTAATCACACACCTCAGATTAAATAGATTAATACCGCAAAAATTCAGCAATAAAATATCGGGTGTCGATCGACACTATACCCTGTGTCGATCGACACTCGACTAAGTCGATATCCCCCTCCTCGCGAGGTGTCGATCGACACTGCATGCAGGCGTCGATTGACGCACCACTCCAGAATCTGAGCCCGAGCCTATCCTAACACGGCTCGTCTTGATTCCTCGCGAATTGATACATCGACCACACAGCCTGATTTCACACAGCAAATAACCACAAAAACAAGAATCCTACATGAATAACGATTAACGATAATCCAACGATCCCTAATATCCGTTTCTAACACTTTTCCTAACGATCACGCACTCATCTTCGCGATTGATGAGGATTGATACGAAAAACCTACGAACCCGACTAAGCACCACCACGATCTCGCTGATTCCTTGCTGGAAACACCAAGGAATGAGCCACGAATCACCACAAGCGATCACCGGAACAAACGAACGGCAAAACTCCGAGGACACAAACGGTTTTCACGAATACTCTCGAAACTCTCTCTTCTCTAAAGTTCTCTGCGATTTTTCTCTGTTTCTGACGGCCACAAATCTGCATAAGACTTATAAGGTCGATCCCTAGGGTTAACACCCAAAACCCGAGCCAAACCGCAATTAAAATTTTAACCCGATAGGTCAAAAACGCATGGTGTCGATCGACACTCACCATGGGTGTCGATCGACACCCTTACCGAATTTCTAATTTTCGGTTTGGGATGTTACAATATCTTTCGGCGATGAAGATATTTGCTCAACTTGTGACCCATGCCTCTGGTCTTCTCCCAGTCCCAAAGTCATCGAATCAGATGGGCTCAAACTCACCTTTGTCGAAGTCTCTGTTTCCACTCTCCCATCCGTTTCGTTACCAAACACACCACCTCTCCGACTCACACTACAACTCTCCACACGCAAGCGCTTACCCGAAAGAGAAAGATCAACCTCAGCTCATGTCGGGCCAAACGCAAGACCTCTACTGAGCCTATTCTGTTTATTTCGCACATTCGGCCCATTAGGACCATTCGGTTTATGACTTCCAATCCTTCTCTCCTTCGACACTCCTTTAGCGCCACCTTTCTCTCTTCCCAAATCTCCTCCGGATCTTCCTTTACTATCCCGTATTATACTCTTTCCATTTTATTCTCTTTTGAATTACTAACAATACGATTTTCCTTATCTTCATCCGGGATTTCACCCGTATCCCTTCTCTCTTGCGCAACCATATCTTCCTCTAAACTCCCAAATCTGTTTGTTACCATAATATTCTCAATCCCCTCAATCCTCGGGATCTCTTGAAGATTACGTCCAAGATCACCACCCGATCCACCTACCGTGAACACGACCTGCTTCGACTGTTGTGTCCGCCTCCGGCTAGGCCTCCTTACCGTCGTAAATCCCTCATCATTCTTCTCCACCGGCAAACCTTGAGCTGCCAAAGATGATGATTGATCATTCCCCCTTTGTACTTGCTCTCCTTGCAGACACATATGAACCAAGTGTCCATAGATTCGACATTTAGAACAAATATGACTCAGTCCTTCATATGAAATTTTGCGTTTAAAATTTCCTTATTGTGCGTTTAAAATTTTTGAAAAAATCATAGATCTTAATAGATCATATAACATCTAACGTTTATATTGAAACAATTTATATGTTATAAGTGAAAGTACAACTTAAAAAAAAAATCATGGACATGCTTGAAGTTATTCATAAGATATAAAGTTAGCAAAAATATCATGGAAATGCTTGAATCGTGCATGTTAGTAAGAGATCCAATTCATATCTAGAATATATCCCCTTACTATTAAAAGGAAAGTCCAATTAGTGAAAAAATTAATTATTTTAATTTGATTGGTTAAAAACAATAACTTGGAATGATGACATGTCTTTCAAAAAAGATGACATGGCTTTAATTTGTTAACTCCATAATTTAAATCATTCAATTAAAATTAAAAATATAAATATAAACAATTTAAAACAATGAAACTTATTTTTCCAAAAATCTTAACAACCTAATCGGCATTTCTTTTGTTTTTTAAGTCAACAATTGACATTTACTAACTCATTAATAGTTGAATTTATTGTTTTTAATATCTATTTAATCAGCTAAACAATAAATCTTAAAAAAAAAATTAAATATGTCATTTTTTTTGTTGTTGTTGTTAATTATCTGTTTTTATTATTTTCAGATTTTAAGGAGTTAAATAACTCACTAATGAACATAATAAAATTTTAAAACAAAAATTAGGTAATATAGTTTAGCATAGCAAAGTTAAAAACTACTAAAACCACCAAGTTTACCAAATGATGGTTTTTTTTTTCTTTTGGCCTTTTCATTTTTATTTTTATCTCATATATATAGGAAGCAAAAAGTAGAAGAAGCAAATCTACAATCATAATCCGTTTATTAAAAAAAAAAATGGTATCAGCCCCATATAAATTGGAAAGCATTCACCACTTACTAATAGGCTAATAGCTATACTTTTTCACATATATAAAGTAAAAAAAATCACAAAACACAATTAAATTCCAATGGTACATCCCTAAACTATTTGTTTCAAACTCTTATAAATTTTAAAACAAAATTTTTAAGTTTAAAAATTATAACTTGAGCAAAGGAAACAAAAGGAGGAGAAAAAATAAAAAAACGAAGAAAGATTAAAAACAAAAATTATCAGACAAAATATAGATGATCAAGAAAAACAAGGAAAAAAAGAAAAGAAATTAAAAAACTTGAGATACTCAAAGAAAAAGATGAAAAAAGTTAGAAGAGAAAAAAAAGTTATGATAGACGAAAACAGTTAAGAGGAACTTTATATACATAAAAACAGTAAAAAATAAAAAGAACAGAGAGAATAAAAATCCAAAATTTTAAGTTAACACTCAAAATATTACAAATAGTATCCTAAACATGTATTAATACAGATGGGGCGTCTCGTGGGAATCCTGGCCCGGCTACAGCTAGTGGTGTGCTTCGGAATGAGAGAGGCGAATGGTGTGATGGTTTTTCGGCGAATTTAGGGAGATGTGCGGCTCCGCTAGCATAGCTCTAGGGAGTGTACTATGGTCTTTGTTTTGCTTGGGATAAGGAGGTGACGCAGTTGGATTTGGAGGTGGTGGTTGGGTTTATTTTGACAGGGATATGCGATACGCATCATCTGTCATTCCTGGTACGCTTGTGCCATGGCTTCTTATCGAAGAAGTGGAGAGTTCGTATTGGTCACGTGCATCGAGAAGCTAATTATCTTACCGACGGATTAGCTAATCATGCTTTTTCTTTATCATTTCGTTTTCATGTGTTTGATTCTGTTCCTTTGGACTTGGATACGCTCTTAAGAGAGGATGCTGAAGGGTGTACTCGATTAAGACGTGTTTGCTTGTAATTTGTTGTATTTCTTGAATAAATTTTGAGGGGTTTCCCTCAGCCATTTACCAAAAAAAAAAGCACGTTTTAATTTTCTACATCCATGAAAAATTTAAAACAAACACAATATATATTTTTTAATTACTTCATGTTCTTGAACAAAATCAATTTATTTTTTCAAAAATAATTAATTAGTCAACTCGTTGACCTCTTAGACCAATTTGTCTTACGTTCACTACTCGTGCATATGAATTTTTGAGCACTTTAGTTATTGGTTTTCTCTTTTTGCCAGCATCCTTTAGTTGTTCATTTTATTCAGTACTTATATTGATATATAAGTATGTATCTGAACATGTGAAGACATTGAAGTCATTTTTGTTTTAAGGAACATGTTTAAATAAGCTTAATTGAATCATTCGACCCAAATTTATAGTCTTTTATTCACTCTTGGAGACAATATATAAAACGTTAACACATATCTCTTCCGCGTCTCTTTATATTTTTGGTTCCCACTTCCTACAAAAATTTGGTCCGTTCGCAAAAGCATTTTGCCACTCATTTATGACGATTATTGTCGACCAAAATATTCATTAATATATGAATAAAAAGGTTGCATATTGCCTATTGGTAATGGAATTAATTGCGTATATTGTTCACAATTTTGACCTGCAATTAAATTGCTAGTTTATTTGATAAAACAAAGGTTTGATTGGTGAGTATGAGAAGAATTAAGATGAATGAAATTGAGGAAAAGAAAAGTGATTATTAGAGGAACTGAGAAGAATAAGAAAATGGAAAAAAAATAACTTGAATAGTTGTGATGAAATATTTGAAAGTAAATAGGAATAATTGAGTAAAATATATTATGATAGTTATATATTATTTGTCCGTGACGAAGGTAGAGCAATAACGTTTTTTCTGTAATAAAGACTTCATGGCCCACAGAAGTCCATGAAATTTTGTACGGAGAGGGGAGAGACTTCGGTTGTTTCCTTGTAGGCCCAGTAAATCTGTCGTCCCCTCTTGAAGTTGCAGGACCAACCCACCCCACTCGTCTTGTCTTCTCTCTTCGATGGATCATGGAAGAGAGAAGACAAGACGAGTGGGGTGGGTTAGGTCCTGCAACTTCAAGACGGGACGACAGATTTACTGGGCCTACAAGGAAATAACCGAAGTCTCTCCCCTCTCCATACAGAATTTCATGGACTTCTGTGGGCCATGAAGTCTTTATTACAGAAAAAACGTTATTGCTCTACCTTCGTCACAGACTCAAGGGATCTAGTGAAGATGGTAGAGGAGCCACAGGAATGGCCCAGCTTTGAACTGGAACTACGTGATTTGGCAAACCTTCGGGAGTCTTTCCCCGAATTCGATGTCATCTACCGTCAGCGGGAGAATAATACGAGAGCGGATTTGTTAGCAAGGAATGCACGCACGCAAGATAAAATTTTTTCATTTATTAGCACTTCGATTCCCTATTGATTTACAGATACAAACAATGTATTTGCATAGTCTATAGAGAAGTGTGTTTAGTGACAAAAAAAAAAAAATTGTCTTATTGTCTTGATCTTTGTGCTAAATGTGAGAATAATTTTTTTTACTTATTTTGTGTAGTGGGAAGTTTTCTACCGAAAATAGGTATAATTGTAAACCACATTAAACTTTGACATGTCCCACTATACTTTTTACTTCATGTCTTTGTCCTATTAGATTTTTTTTATATAATAATCCCTTTTTACCCTCATTTTTTGTTTAAAAATTGTTTTACTTAAAAACAAAAATCAATAAGATTAAAATAATGTAACAAAAAATGATTCCTGATATAAAAATAAAATATTTGAATAATAAAAATAGACCGACGGTTTTAGAGGCTGAAAAAGGGGAAAAAATATTTTTAAAATATTTGTTTTAGGAAACTATAATATTCACTTCCTAGATTTATGCAAATTTTGAACTAATTTGCAGAAAACATATTCTACCACAGCGGTAGAAGGTAGTCAATGTCGTAGATTCTATATGTTGGATATGATAGACGATATAGAGAATGGTAGATATATGTTCTGCATGCGGTAGATGTAACATCCCGAAACCAAAATATGGATTTTGGTAAGGGGTGTCGATCGACACCATGGTTGCAGAACCGTTTCCGGTTTAATTTTTTAATTGCGGTTTGCGTCGATTTGGGCTCGGAACCCTAGGGTTGCGTATAAAGGGACCCAACCACGATTCCCAGTCGTTTTTCAAGAGTAGGTAAGAGAAAAACTTATTTCTGTGAGTGATTTTTTGGAGTTCTTGGGAGAATCATGGGGCTTGGTGTTTTCCGTGAATCGTAGAAAGGTTCCTAGTGATAGAGAAGCGTTCTCTTGTAATTTGCTGCGAATTCCAGCCTTGTAGAAGCCGGATGTTTTGTGTGTTCGTCGCTGTTTAGTTCTGTTCTTCGTGTTCTTCGCTGTTCATTCATTTTTAATCGCGAAATCGAGGTGAGTGCGCGGCCGTAGGCTCGGATAGACCGGAATTTGAATGAATGATTGATTTAGGCGTTTAGCAAATGAATCACGGTTGATTTGTTTGTTTTGTGTGATGGAATCGTGATTATTTGATGATTGTTGTGTTTTGTGTTCGGTTTGTTGATTTGTTCCTCTTGTGAAGAACAAGATGTCGATCGACACCTAGTGGTAGTGTCGATCGACACCAATGTGGATCAACGCCAAATTCGTACACACCAATGTGGATCAACGCCAGTTTCGTTGAAGTGTCGATCAACATCTAGTGGTAGTTTCGATCGACACCAGTTGACTTTGATGTTATGAATTAATTGTTTATTTAAATGTTGGTTTATGCGTACTTAGCCTGTAGATGGGAGGACCGTCTCACTAAGTATTTCTTAAATACTTACGCAACTCTTATTGCCATGTGTTGCAGGTAACAGAAATGCGTGATCGCGGAATCAAGGCCGGAAAAGAGGATGATAGGAATGTTAGGTTGTTTAGTTTTTCTAGTGAACCTAGTGTTTAAGTTGCTAGTGTTTTCCTTTGGGATATTTGATTGATGGAATTGAATTGTTTGGGTAATTGGTTTAATATCTTTATTGGATTATTTTTATGAGAATTTCCGCAACCGTTAGAGATGATCTCATGATGGCGATCTGGTAGAAAGAGAGAAAAAACGAAATTTAGATGAGAGAAAAAAATTTGGATCTGGGAGATGAGCGTGAGAGAGATGAGAAAGAAAAAGAAATCTGTTTTTTTTTTTCATTTAAGTGAACAGTGGCACGCTGGTAATAATTTTAAAATAGTGGCATAAAATTGAAAAGTGGCATGCCAATAGTGGTATAACTCACAATTTCTCAAAAAAAGATACATATGGACTATTTAAGATGGTTTTCTAATTTTCAGATTTTTTAAAACATTAAAACCTTTTATTTTTTATTATTTATAATTATTTAAGGTTAGTATTGGCAAAAAATGGCCAAAAATAAAAAAGATGTAGTGTGACAAGTTGAAGTTCAATGTGAGGTATTTTTACAAATTTTTCTAATTTTTTTTTCTTCTCATTTATTTTCTTTTGTTCTTGATTGGTTGAAATTATGGAGAATATGGAAGAATTTTTTTTCTTCTCTTTTCTTTTCCTTTACCACGTAGTCATAGCTCAAATATGTCAAGTAAGAAAATTTTCGATGGTAGAATTCACAAATTTCAAGAATGCTTTTTAAAATATCCTACTTATACGTGTGGATATTCATGTATGTTTTTATGCCTACCTGTGCAAATATATATTTGTTTTTTTCTTTCTGAAAAATGTATCTTGACTACGTAACTAACAAGTCTACGAGATAATATAGCGATGTCGACGTGATAAAACTATTTATTTCTCTAGGGGCCGGGAGAGTACTGTGTGACCAAACAAATAAATTTATGAGAAATATTAAAAGTTTGAGAATATCTATTCTAACGAGGCAAAACAATCACGTAAACAAACCATTGTTACCCAATAATTGGAATTTAGAGGCATTTTTTATAAAAAAAATTGAAGTTTGATCATGTGATAATATTAAATTTATACTTAAAAGAATGGTTTACTTTACAATAATGAGCATGAATAGTATTGATATTTACTTTGGTATATATATATATAGTAGATCATGATAGGACAGGTTTTGTGCTTTGGCGAAGCTACAAGAATTGGCACATTTCTGCGAAAAGATAGACACAATACATGCTTTTAAAAAAAATACAAATCACATTTGTCCACATTTCAGAAAAATTTATAGGGTCCTAACATTTTCTCCTCTTGCACATGTCAAAAGCCGTCCAATGTTTATAGTATAGTGTCTCCATATCCTAATGTGATATCATACATTTAATCTTTGCTTAGTTTTGCAATTAAATGTTTTAGTTTAGGCAGCAACGACGTAAATACCGTTCAAAGTAGATAATTTTATGCTTTAAAGTTTCAACTTCCATAAATGTAACTCACTCAACCCTAGAAAGAAATGTAAACCAAATGATCAAACTCTAACAAAAAGAAAAAGAATAATACTAGGCAAAGACTAACCAATAGTTATAAAAATTTACGGAATGACAATGAATACTGAATGGGAAACTAGAGCATGTGCAATGGTGACACTCATCAGAGTGTCTAAACTTCTGATTTAAGACATTCAATTGTCCTAAAAATTAATAATATTTAATTAAAAAAAGTTTAGATACTTTCATAAATGTCACTATTGCATATGGCCTAAGAAGCAGCATTGACTGATTTAAGATTTTTTTCTGATTTAAGACTCAAGTGTCTTAAAAATTAATATTATTTAATTAAAAAAAAAGTTTAGACACTTTCGTAAGTGTCACCATTGCAAATGGTTTTAAGCAGCAGCCTTGACTAATTCAATGATAAGGTATGTCGCTTGCCACAAGCACTCGCGTAGAAATTACAGAAACGGCACACAAAAAGACGGGTCGGCGCTAATTGCCGAACAAAATATAAAAGGACAAATATAATAAATAAAAATTATAGACCAAAATAACAATAAATAAATAAAACTTAAGTCAAAAATTACCATTTCACACGGAAAAATCAATCTCTACTTCAATATAAAAAAGCTCGCACCTACTTAAACTCATCGTAAGCCCACGAGGTTTAATAACTTTATTTAAGAAGCAAATGTGTAGTTAAAACACCCCAAAAAAATGGAGGAAGAAGAGGTTCCGGTAGGTTTTAGATTCTACCCGACGGAAGTAGAGCTAATTTCGTTCTACCTAAGAACCCAGCTCGGCGGAGGAAATGCCACCATTCATAGTCTTATACCCATCCTCGATGTGTTTAGTGTCGAACCTACTCAACTTCCAAGTACGTATGCAATCAGTAGCTATATATATGTTGTTACGTTGATGATTTGTGTGGTAAATTTAATTTGTGGTCAATAGTTCTACTTCCTTTTTTGCGTTTCTTTAGTAGGCGACTGTGGTCATGTTGAGATTGTATGCATGAGATTTAGGTTTTGATTGTTTGTTTGCGTTTTTTTTTTAATCTTAACTGTTTTAAACTTTTCACAATTTTTCTTATGGTTTATTTTGCGTTTATATGCAAACAAAACTTTACTGAAAATCACATTTGTGAAAATATTAAACCATTTCATTTTCTATAAAATGTATTAATTTTTACGAATTGTAAACTCAAACGCCAAACATATACTCTTTTCATTTCCATGCGGTCTTTGAGTTTAGTTAGGATTTAGCGCAAACTTCAAAATCAATATTGAAGTATCAAACTAATTTCTACATATTATCGCGCTTGCTATCAAAAAATGAAAAATTGTTAAAAAAAATGTAAACACAAAGTTAAGCACATAAACTGAAATGGACGCTTTGCACATAAAGTAAGAGGTGTTTTTATTGTGTGTGTGTAGATCTTGCAGGAGAGAGGTGTCGAGGAGACGCAGAACAATGGCTTTTCTTCGTGCCAAGACAAGAGCGGGAAGCTAGAGGAGGACGACCGAGCAGGACCACTCGTTCAGGATACTGGAAAGCAACTGGTTCACCAGGGCCTGTGTACTCGCCGGATAACCGAGTGATTGGAGTTAAGAAGACGATGGTTTTCTACACTGGAAAAGCACCTACTGGGAGAAAGACAAAGTGGAAGATGAACGAATATAAGGCAGTCGACGAAACAGCCAATGCATCTACCATCCCTAAGGTGAATAACCAAACTTTACAATTAAACATTTTTATCAAATACTATTTGTGCAAAACCACCTTTTCAAAAATACCATTTGAACAAAAAGAAAAAAACAATCTTTTAGATGTGGGATTCCAATATAACTAACTGACGATCACACCTTTTGAACTAAAACATATGAATTGATAACTAACCGCATAGTCTTAATTAAAAAAAAAAAATTTGGTTACAGCAGTGAAAGATCAAACCGAGCTACCATTAGATTTATATGCCCAAAACCCCTATCATAAAGGCTTTTTAACCTCTCATATAAAATAACCCGGTCATAACTTATTCTCCTAAGTCCTAATGTAGTGTTTTCGAAGGTGATATAATTGGAAAAAGTTGAACGGTATATTTTAAACTTACATGTTTTTTTTAGTATATGATATTGTCCAACTTAAACCAAGAAAAAGTTGAACGGTAGATATTAAAATTACAGTTTCTTTTAGTATATGAAGCTGTTCAACTTAAACCATGCATACATAAAATGTTTAAACACCAGAAAATCATGCATACATTCATTTCTCAGTTGGTTATATATTATATTTTTTTAGAATTACTACCGTCCCTGAGGTGCATATATAGCTAGTAAGTAGTAATACATCGGAAAAAACAAAAGTGAACTTCCTTGATCAGATGAGGTATAAACAGATATTTGCAAAGAAGATTCAATCACTAGGATATTTGTCACGTGGTTCGATTACTTATCGTATTTGATTAAGATTTTGTAATTTATAGCTTTTTAGGAAATGAAATGACTTGTTGTCTTTTATTGTATGTAGTTTAGGCACGAATTCAGTCTCTGTCGAATCTACGTAAAACCAGGAAGCTCGAGAGCTTTTGACAGACGTCCCATGGAAGCTTATGGGAAAGAGAGGAAGCTTCCTATCAATGGAGCTGAAACATCATTACGTGCCACGATATCGACCTCACCAGAAACTTCTTATTTAGGAAGAGACCAAGTTGATTCGCCAGTAGGGAATGCTACTACAACACAAAACAACTCAGAGATGGTTGATGGGTTATCACAACCTTTTTGGGACTGGGAACAACTGAATTGGTCTTGAACCTACAAATATTACTTTTTGTTATTATGCTTAGTACGATAAAGTATGCAAGATTTTAGCAAAAAAAATAAATAAAGTATGCAAGATATGGAGAAAGTATATGACTAGGAAAATAGGATAATGAATTGGATTCAATTAAAGTAAAAAATAACAGCTGGAAAGTTTTACACTTCTTAATTCTTGTTCTTATTTTGATACACGGGAGAGACAAATTATAGACTCGAAACGTCCACGAATCACCTAAAAAAATACACAACTGATTCAACTAGGAAAGCGGGAAAAATAGTAACTCGATGATGAATAAAATGTTTTATTTTTCTTTTTTTTTACTCAAAAAAATTTGGATATTAAATTTATAATTTCTTCGAATTATTTCTAAAAACAAAAAAAAAAATCGAATTAGACATGCTAAATTAGTCACTTCTTCATTATTCGTATCAATAGCGAATCTAGAAATCATTTTCATCCGGTGCAAAGCTAAAAGTCATTAAACAATACACCATAAAATTATACATCAACATAGGCATCATAAAAAATCTTTAAACAAATACTCTAATTTTGTTGATCTTGAAATCGTTACATACTCAAAAGAGTAGATGTTGTATACAATATTGAAAGTTATTATAAATACAACAAGAACTAAATTGTGAAATCGTCGGCTATTGCATTTGAACGACGTCCGATATGGACTATATGAACACCTGCAAAACGAGTAATCCAATAATGTATGCCATTATTAGATTATCTATAGCTATGTTCTTTGTTCGGCCATGAATGAGATCGATAAGCTATTGGGAGGCTCCTCAAAGATCATTTGTAGATATCCTCTAGCTAGGGAATTCCATCACATAGATACAACTATGCTTTCGATTGACGATTTAAAACTATCACACCGGAGACGATATCGTCGCCGGAGAATAAAAGCTCTACCATGAGAGAAGAAACGGTTACAATGAACCAACTCAATTTAAACGAGAAACCACATAATTGAAACGATGCTTGTTGTTATGCCTTGAAAAATTAGATTTACCGCTTGATCTATGATTCTTCTTTAGAACCGATCGACACCATGAAGATTTATTGTAGTATAAACAAAGTCAAACTTTAACTTTTTGCCCTTGTATTTGTGGGAGCCTAAACTAGCACAATTAGATTTGTAAGGGTTTCGTGAGGAGGTAGAGATTTCTAGGGTTAGCTAAGGTCGCAAGAGATGAGTAAGTGCTCTGTATTGCTGTGTAAAAGTTTGAGTACAAGATTGCGAATGAATTTTCGAATGCCCTTTTAGGGTGTGTACAAAGATGTATATATAAGTTCCTAGGTCGGCTAAGTCTACTAAGCCTTCGCGAAATTGCCTCGCCTAAGTTGGTTGTGTCAATCATGGGCTTCATGTCCGGACCAGACCGCCTTGGTGTTGTTGGGCCGAGGACGTGATCAGCAGCTGGGGAGAGGCCGTGCTCGGCCCATGCGCCGAGTCCGTGGTCGGACGTGCGCCGAGTCCGTGGTCGGACGTGCACCAAGTCCGTGGTCGGCCGTGCGCCGAGGCCACGGTCGGTCCTTGTGACGAGGCCGAGCACGCCTTCATTTGTCACGTCCTGGATAGCCCTCCACCTTGCCTAGACATCTTCCATGGTTACGGGCTTTGCTTTGCGTGAAGACCTAGGAGCTATTTCGCCTTCTTCATCGAGAGTCCGGAGGACCATTTCTTCAGTCGTCTGACTTTGAATGTTAACGTTGAGCGGGTGAAAACCGACCCCAAAAGTTAGCCCCCCAGCTCGGTGGTGTTGGAGATAATAGTGCCGAGTTAAAGATGCGTCGGATATCAGCGTTACCATTTAAAGTCAAGGTGTTCGCCTATCCTTTTTCACAGTAGTAGAGAGTGACTTTATACAGGAGGTTTTAAGACTCCGTAAGCGTTTTGAAGATTTTAAGACTTCTTGCTTCCTTTGCCGAAGCTGCTGCGTTTTCCGCAGAAATGATTTTTTTTTCTCTCGAAGATTTTAAGATTTCATATTCCCGATGGAGGTTTTAAGACTCCGTGCTGCGATGGCTAGTGTCAATGACGTTTCCGAGTGATAGTCAGTTGATTTCTGGAGGGAAGAGTGTTTTCAAACAAGAGCTGGGACCCGCTTGGTAAGAGATAAGGGGAGAAAAGATTCCTCGAAAAAGATAAGGTTTGACTTTTCTCCCTCTCTCTCTCCTCCCCTCCTTTCTTTTCCACTTGCTTGCTAGGTTTTTTTTTTAAAAGAGATTTTTTTAAAAAAAACTCCATCTCGCCGCCGCCGACCGTGAGCTCGCCTCCGCCATTCCTCTTTCTCCTTTGGTGAGTTTCCTTCATCCAATTTCTTTGATTCTCATAGATTTTAGTTGAGAACCCAAGCTCTTGAATCTAGCCTTAGAAAGAAAAAGCTTTGGCCAAGAGATCTTGTTAGGAGGAGATCCCAAGTTTCTTGATTCCCATTGTTTCCAAGCTCCAATTATTGATGAGATTGACTTTGGATTTGCATAGATTTTTGAGAATCCCCTATGGAGCTTGTTTAGGAATAGATCTTGTTCTTGATGGAAAAATGTCAAACCTCACTTTTGATCTTTATTTTGGGTTAATGTAGATTTGGTCACGTCATGGATAAGACGAAACTTGGTTCGGTTGATCATGGTGGATCGGCGGTGCCGTTGTGCCAAACCGAAGATGTCGCCGTGCCTCCGACTCGGACCGACCCCGTGGTCGCGGTTTCGAGCAGAACCGACCCCGCGATCGTGTCTTTGAGAGGGACCGAGCCCGTGGTCGCGGCTTTGTGTGGTGCAGAGCCCGTCGTCGTGACATCGAGTAGAACCAACCCTGTGGTCGCACCCTTGGGTGGAGCCGACCCCTAGGTCGCACCCTTGGGTGGAGCCGACCCCGTGGTCGCACCCTTGGGTGGAACCGACCCCGTGGTCGCGACGTTGAGTGGTACCGACCCCGTGGTCGCTTTGCCGAACCGAACTGGGGACAAGGTTATGAAGCCATCCTCGCCGGGGGTTGAGACGGCGTCCTTGGCATCTCATGAGAATACCGGCATCAGAATTCATCTCCGTAGCAAACTCACCGTTCCGCGGGTTTGTCTTAGCGGACCCGATGAGGGTGACGAGGATGCTTTTGACGACTTAGCGGAGGTCGAGGAGGAGAGGAGGCCTAGCGGTGATGAGGATTTGATGGCCCGTAATGGGGGGATTGAATTTTCCTTTCCCCTTAACGATGAGGACCCAGGGCTCCCAGCTGGTGGAGCCGACGCCGCTCTTTCATACTCTTCCTCTACTTTCAGGTCACTCCCTTCCGACGCCGAGGATGGTGATGATGACACCTTTGTAGAGGTTGGGCGGCCCGTGGTGGCCAAGAAGAAGATGGCACCTCCGGACCCTCCGGGATCCAGTCTTTCCGACGAAGAGTCGTTACAGCTTCTCCGAGGGAGGTGTGAGATTTCAGACGAGATCAGGTTGGTTGCTCTTGATCGCACACAGCGAGCTGATGCTCCACCTCCGGGATACTTCACCTTGTACGAGAACTTCTTCAAACACTGCTTGCTGTGGTTTTCGGTGTTTGGCTTCCTTCTTCGTTTCTTGGAGGCGAATGGTATCTCCCTTGCTCAGATCAACCCACAGGGGGTTGAGGCATATCATTGGAATCTATGTGCTGAGTAGGGAGTATAACGCGGAGATTAGCACCGAGCAGCTGTCTTGCCTGGTGGACTTCAGGCCTCGTGGTCGCACAGAGGATCTTAGGTATCTAGTTTCTCCGGTTCCGGGGCGCACGCTCATTGATGGGTTCCCGAGCAAGGATGATCACTTTGAGGACTGGTTCTTTTTTGTCAAGATTTCAGAGAAAACTATTGAGGCGGATTGCATTTCCATCGTCAGGACGAGCTGGGAGAAGAGAGGTAATTCTAATGTTTTCACGCTTCGTAATGTTTTCACGCTTCGTGTACTAATGTTTAGATAATTTCCTTTTGCAGTGAAGCCAGCATCTCAGATAGTCAGCTGGAGTGACGCAACGGCCATCCACAATGTTCTTGCCTCTGGGGACGGTGACTGGGTGAGGTCTTTTACTCGTCAGAGGATCCAGAAGGCGCTTTCTAACAGGATCTTCCCAGGGAAGGTTCTCGGACGGGGTGCTCCTAGAGTCTCGGCCTACCAGCGAGCGGAGAAGGCGAAGGTAGCGTCGACGAGCGCCGCGGTCCCAGCAAAAAAGTGCTCGCAGACTCGGGCTCCGTCGACTACAGCGCCAAAGACTCCTGCTACACTTGTCCAGCGTTCTCATGCTCTCGACCTTACCCCTGACGAGATTGCGTCGTGATCAGTCGCGGAAGAGAGCTCTAGAGGTCAAGGCGAGAAGTACTCGCGATGGGGCACCTCCGAAGCGACAGAAGACCAACTCTTCTCCCGCCCTTGCTGTAGTATCGCCCTCTCTAACTCCCGGCTCCAGCGGGAGGGCTTTTGTGCTGGCGAAGGCCAACGTTTCTGAGGTTTGGTTTCTTTCCTTCCTTATGTTTGTTATTGGTACTTAGCTTCTTTTGGTCTAATTCCATTCCCTTTGCTTTCCTCCGTACGCAGCTCTCCACTCAGCTGGACCAACTGGCCTTTTGCTTTGAAGAGGACTCTCGCTCTCGTGACAAGGAGCTCAGCGAGGCCAAGAAGGCCAACACCGAACTTACTGAGAGGATCCGATCTCTTGAAGACGAAGTTGCTTCTGTGATGAAGAGGGAGGAGGAGTTGAGTGGCAAGCTGTCGAGGGCGTCTTTGAGTCATTCGAAGGACAAGGAGGAGATTGCTTTACTTAGGAGTAAGCTATTGGATGCTGAGGATCTCAAGGATGCCAAGATTGCAGAGGCCGTTGCTGGGGCCAAGGATGAGGTGGCTCGTAGCTCCGCTAGCCGAGCCAGAGAGGTCGCTAGGTTACTTGGTAGGATTGGGGGAACAGCGAAGGACAACATGCTTGACCTTGTTGAAATTGATGCGAACCTGGAGTTCATTGAACGTCTCCGCAAGCCTGACGCACCGACTCTGGACGCCGCGGAGAAACTCTTGGTTGAGAGGAAGATCTCAATTTACGATGCTCATGATGTGTTTGATGAGCTTGTCTCTTGCGTGAGGCAAGCCTTAGAGATCTCAGAGGATGACAATGTGGCCAATGAGGATGAGGAGGCCGACGAGTGACCACCTTTCCCCATTCGTGACTTAGTTTATTTTTAGTCTCTTTATGACTCTACTTGTTTCTAAGACCTTTGTCGGATTTGATGACTTTTGGTTGTAGTATTGGATGGTTTATATCCTTGCTACCATTTTGGATCCTTGCGTTGTGGCAAATGTAGGATGACTCTGAGTGTAGCTTTTGTTTATGATGAACTTTGATGGTTTTGGAGCAATGTACTCGCTTTAGACGTCTTCATATACTTAGGAGCACTATAAGGTGTAATGTATTTTTGGCCATGCGTTTGCCAACGCCGCTGCTGACTTTGGAGTTGTAATACCCCGAGGCTGCGCTCTGGTAATTGGTAATGCGGGCAAGCGCCTGGTCGGGTCGCTCATTGAGGAAGTCCAACGCATCAAGCAGCATTGACCGGTTGATTTGTTCGTTATTAGGTAAGAGCTGACGTCGTACTCCAGGTGAGCAGATTTTGGACGGGATGACGCATTCGGTTCTATAGACAAGGGCGAAAGGAGTCTCGCCTGTTGCTCGGCGGGGAGTGGTGCGGTGGCACCATAAGACTCCCTCTAGCTCGTCGGCCCAGCGACCCTTCTTTGCCTCTAAGCGCTTCCTAAGGCCATCAAGGATCGTCTTGTTGATAGCTTCTGCTTGACCATTGCCCTGAGGGTAGCAAGGCGTAGACTTGCTAAGTCGGATATTCCACTTTGCACAGAATGTCTCGAACCGGTTGGATATGAACTGCGAACCGTTGTCTGTAACAATCTCATGTGGAACTCCGTGACGACATATGATGTTTCTCCAGACAAAGCTTTCCACTTGGACATCCTTGATGTTAGCATAGGCTTCAGCTTCTACCCACTTTGAGAAGTAGTTTGTTAGAACAAGTAAGAACCGCTTCTGCTTTGATGGATGTAATGGTCCAACAATGTCCATGGCCCATCTCATGAATGGGTAAGGCGAAGTGACAGAAGAGAGCATCTCAGTTGGTTGATGCATCTTTGGAGCGTGTCGCTGGCACTTCTCACACTTGGCTGAAAATTTCATGCAATCGCCTACTATAGTAGGCCAGAAGGGACCATGTCTCTTGATTTTGATTGCCAGCGCTTTGCCTCCTGAATGATTGCCGCAAGACCCACTATGGACTTCTTCCATTATTCGTCTTGCTCCTTCCCCTTCCACACAAGTGAGCATAGGATCGGAGAATCCCCATCTGAAAAGGTTACCATCAAGTAGAACATAACGAGCGGCATGCTTTTGTAACTTGTGGGCTGCCCACTTGCTACTGGGCAATTTGCCATCGGCAATGTACTCTTGTATTTTGTTGATCCATAACTTGTCGCAGCCGTACTCTGGCTCTTCAGCGTCTTCGTTCATTGGGATTGCTTTGGGGTGATCAGAGTAGCAGAAATATCAGCGACGGGGACGTTATTGACAGGGCCGTCGGCCTCATGCATGTTAGTGTCAAGGATTTTGGGAGCTTCTGCCATCTTTATGTCTTCGTTCGTTGCTTCAGCAAGGGCACGTGCTTGTTTTACTGCTTGAGAGCGTGTTGAGATGGCGAGCATCACCTCTTCCTGAATGCTGGGGAATTCAATGAACTCGACCGGAATGATCCGCTTCAAAGCTGGATCTTCTGGCGTAGCAGCGGTGGAGACAAGGTTGGCCAACGCATCGGCGTCCATATTCTCACCTCTGGGAATCCTTGTAAAGACGAACTCCTGGAATGAAGAAGCAAGGTTCCTCACTATCTTCAGATAAGCCTCCATGCAATCATCCTTTGCGATGTACTCGCCGCTGAACTGGCTGGTTACCAGCTGTGAATCGGAGAACGCGTGAATGTGTTCGACCCGAAGTCCTTGGGCGAGCTTCATGCCAGCGACGAGGGCCTCATACTCTGCTTCATTGTTAGAAGCTTTGAATCCAAGTCAAAACGATTGCTCAAGGACCTCTTCGGTTGGCGATACTAATCCTATCCCAACTCCAGAACCATTCTTTGAGGATGAGCCATCCACGTATAGCTGCCAGATCCCGGGCTGTACCTCTTTAGAGTCTTTGTCTCCTGGGAGTTCTATGAGGAAATCAGCCAGTACTTGTGACTTGTTGCATGTTCGCCCTTTATACTCGATGTCATACTCGTTGAGCTCCACAACCCACTTGGCTATCCTGCCAGATCCACTTGGGCTATGTAAAACTGAACGTAGCGGGAAAGTACTAAGGATAATAATTGAGTGAGATTGAAAGTAAGGTCTTAGCTTTCTTGATGCCATGAGGACGGACAATGCCAGCTTTTCCAGTTGAGGGTATCTTGTCTTAGCGTCTGTGAGTGTTTTGCTCACATAGAATATAGGCCTCTACTCGCCTCTTTCCTCCCGCACAAGGACAGCGCTGACTACTATTTCTGAGACAGCAATGTAGAGGTAGAGTGGTTCTCAAGTCACTGGCTTAGCAAGGATGGGGGGCGTTGCCAGATATTCCTTAAGCTGTTTGAAGGCGTCTTCACATTTTTCTGACCATTTGAATTGTTTGTTTCCCCGTAGAGTGTTGTAGAAGGGAAAACACTTATCAGTGGAGCAAGAGATGAACCGATTGAGCGCGGCCACTCTCCCAGTTAATCTCTATACTACACGTTTATTCCTCGGTGAAGCCATCTAGATCAGTGCATCGATCAGCTTTGGGTTAGCTTCAATGCCCCGGCGAGTGACTAGGTACCCAAGGAACTCGCCAGAAGTCACAGCAAATCTGCACTTCGCTGGGTTCAGCTTCATGTTGTGGAGGTTCAGTTGGTTGAAGCATTCTTCCAAGTAGGCTATGTGGTCTTCTTCTTCAAGTGACTTGATGAGCATATCATCGATGTAGACCTCCATAGTCTTTCCCAACTGGTCCTGGAACATCGTGTTCACTAGTCTCTGATATGTTGCACCTGCGTTCTTTAGGCAAAGGGCATCACCTTGTAGCAGTAGATGCCTCGGTCAGTGATGAAAGCCGTCTTCTCACGATCATCAGGGTGCATCAGAATCTGGTTGTAGCCAGAGAAAGCGTCCATGAAGCTAAGAAGCTTGCTACCCGCCGTTGCTTCCACTAAACGGTCAATGTGAGGTAAGGGGAAGTTGTCTTTCGGGCAAGCTTTGTTAAGGTCCGTGAAGTCAACGCTGACGCGCCACTTCCCATTCTTCTTCTTTACCACGACTGGGTTGGTGAGCCATTCGGGATGCTTGACCTCGGTTATAGACCCGACTCGGAGAAGCCTTTCGACTTCGTCATTAACAGCCTTTGCCCGTTCAGGACCCAACTTCCTTCTTTTTTGCTTGACTGGTTTGAATGTAGGATCCACATTAAGCTCGTGGCTTGCGACGTTGATGTCTATCCTAGGCATGTCTTCAGCGGTCCAGCCAAAGGCGTTAACGTTCTTCCGGAGAAACGCCACTAGTTTTGTTTTGAGCACTTCGTCAAGGGCAGCTCTGATCTCGACGCATCTCTCGGGGTGCTGCTCGTCGATGCACACAGAGATCACAGGTTCGCAGGTAGGCCGCTCTTCTTCTGCACTACTGTCTGCGATCTGTAATTGCTATAGAGGTTAGCCAGGTCTTTAACCTGACTGGAATTCGTTCTTGCTTTCTTATGTGACCCCTGTGTGGTTGAGTCGTCCTTCTTCTCTTTATGAGCTCCCGTGTTCGAGCCCTTGTTCTCTTCATGATTGTGCAGCTTGTGCTCTGCTTAGAAACACATGCATGAATCCTTTTGGTTGCCAAAAATCGCCTTTACACCGTCACTGGTTGGGAACTTTAAGCACAAGTGGTATGTTGACGGTACAGCTCGCATCTGACTGAGCCAAGGTGTTTCCATGATCAAATTATAGATGGCGGGATGATCAGACACCGTGAAGTTCACCATCTTCTTGACGCCTCCAACTTGAACTGGCAGGCGAATCATTCCTATTGTCAAAGTTGTCTCGCCTGAGAAGCCCGTTATAGGCTTCGGTTGCCCTTTAACGAGTAATAGGTCGATCTTCATCTTTTCGAGTGTGTCTTTGAAGATAACGTCCAACGAGCTTCCAGTGTTGATGAGGACTCGAGCAACATTGAAATCGAAGACGGTCGGGTTGATCACCAACAGATCGTTATGCAGATGGTCAATACCTTCGGCATCTTCCTCGTCAAAAGTGATAGGATCACTAGCATGCTTCGTCCTCGGGGATGTAGAGATGTTGGCGCAGACTTCGGCGTGCCTTTGGTAAGCTTCGATCGCAGTTAAGATATCAGCATAATACTGCGATCCTCCCATGATCATATTGATGGTGCCTTGGGGACTCCCACTCTCGGGGTTATCACCGCGACGCTGTCGCCTGGGATTTTCTGACTGACCCTCGGTAGCATCCTGAGCCTTTTCCTCTGGCTTGAAATCTGACAGGCTGATGTTACTTTTGAGAGTGCCCTCGGCCAGCCTAGCGGCCAGCTGCCATCCCAACTCGCGGCACCTCGCAGTCGAATGTCCAGTTGCTTTGTGGAACTCACAGTACAACTTTTCATCGTATTCCGTCAGATTTCTAACCCATGTAAAGCTTCCTCTGTCGCGTCCACGGTCGCGGCCTCGACCTCTGCCATAGCCAGGTGACTCAATTTGGTAATTATGAGCTCCACCAGCTCCCCCTTCAAACTGGACGAAGGCGGGCTTGCCTCTCTTTGTTGCAGCTGGGATTGGAACCTGAGAAGGTTCGCTTGTCTGCTTAGCCTTTCCGCCCCTCTTGGCGCGGAGTTCTTCTTCACTTCGGGCAAAGTCAGCTGCACGGTGAAGAGCGTCTTGAATCGTTGTTGGCGGGTTGATGGTGAGTTCCTGCCAAAACGGAGATGAACACCTAACCGCTCCTCTTAAGGCTTCCAACGCAGAGGTATTACTGATTCCATCTACCTTTGATAAGGTATGCTTAAACCTTGTCATGACAAACCGCAAGCTTTCGCTCTCTCCTTGCTTGTTGGTCCACAGTTCCGAATCGTAAATCTTTCGTTCAGCGAAGATGTTGTAGTGCTGTACAAACATCTCAGAAAGTTGGTGGAAGTTGTGGATTGAATTCTTCTCCAGCTTGTAGAACAACTGGAAGGTAGGCCCTTTGAGGCTTTCCACGAACAGCTTGCAGTAGCCGACGTCCCTCTTGGCTTCCCTGAAATTCGCCCTTCTTAGGGCTACCTCGAACTTCATCAGATGATCAGCAGGGTCGGAGGTCCCTTCATCGCTCGGAAGATTGATTCTTCCTGGATCGGAGATTCTGGCCCCTGAGATGTTTTCAGCGAAAGGGGTGTTTCGAGCCTTCTCCAGCACGTAGGCGACCCCAGGAGCCCTTCCTGTGCTTCGGTATATCTACAGTTTGGTAGTCCACAGATCGGAGACGACCTGATCTAACTGGGCTTTCAGCGTAGCCACCTCTTCGTCTTGGGAACCTTGTGGAGCCCCGCGCTCCTGTTCTCTCATGTAGAGCTCCACCAAGACTGGAGCCCCCTCTTCATTAGCGAAATCATTGTAAGTAGTTGTGTCGGTCCGGGCTCATCTCCGAGGTGGTCGATCTTCGTCCGACTCTTTCACCACACGCTCGGGAGTTGCATCGGATTCCCGACGAGGCGGTGGAGGAGGTAAGTCCTCTGGGACAATGCGATCGGTCCGTGGCGGTTCCTTCGATGGGTTTAAGGCGTGTTGAAGCTGAGACGTGTTGGACGGACACGGGACCTTTTGCGTGTTTTTCTCTTGAGCGCTCGCAGCTCGCTCATCGTAGCTTTGTTGTGCTTATCTTGATCACGTGCTTTCTTTTCTGGCATCTCAAACATCTGCTTGATCTCCGTGATATCAGGTGGGTTGTTCGCGGCGTGAGGCGCGGGGTTCTGCACGGAGTTCTCCCTTGCCTCGTCGTTCTTGTCAAACTAGGATCCTTCGCTGCTCACGCTATTGCTGCCAGACATCGTGATGGTGTTGCGAAACCTAGCTTTCTCATGTCAGATATCTCTGGGTCTCCTTAGACGCGCCAAGTTGTGGGAGCCTAAACTAGCACAATTAGATTTGTAAGGGTTTCGTGAGAAGGTAGAGATTTTTAGGGTTAGCTAAGGTCGCAAGATATGAGTAAGTGCTCTGTATTGCTGTGTAAAACTTTGAGTACAAGATTGCGAATGAATTTTCGAATGCCCTTTTTTTAGGGTGTGTACAAAGATGTATATATGAGTTCCTAGGTCGGCTAAGTCTCCTAAGCCTTCGCGAAATTGCCTCGCCTAAGTTGGTTATGTCAATCATGGGCTTCATGTCCGGACCAGGCCGCCTTGGTGTTGTTGGGCCGAGGACGTGATCAGCAGCTAGGGAGAGGCCGTGCTCGGCCCGTGCGCCAACTCCGTGGTCGGCCGTGCGCCGAGTCTATGGTCGGCCGTGCGCCGAGGCCGCGGTCGGTCCTTGTGACGAGGCTGAGCACGCCTTCATTTGTCACGTCTTCGCCTTCTTCATCGAGAGTCTGGAGGACCATTTCTTCAGTCGCCTGACTTTGAATGTTAATGTTGAGCGGGTGAAAACCGACCCCAACAGTGTTTGTCACTGTTCGACCACTACGATCCTTGAAAACTAGTCCCAAATTGACCTAATGATTGCACGTCGAAGAAAATGCAACCTACAATAAGCGTTGTCACGAGGGAGAGAATAAGCCTGTAAACGTTATCCATAGATCTTTATTCTAACAGAGAAGATGTATACATAACACGGATTAACATAAACTCTTAGAATCACCATAACAACATTCCTTCTCAACAAATTTGGGAACCAAATTAGAACCCTAGAAATGAAACAACCAAACTTTTTATTTGTTTAACTAATTAACCCGAATTAAGTATTCCCATATATACTAATTCTCAACGGTTAACTCAAGCCAACAACCAATAACCAGCGGAATCAAGATTAACATTAAACCATTAAAACAAATTCCAATTCATCTCAACATTTCTAGCAACCTAAACCAGATTCTACCAAATGTAATACCAAAACAAATAATCTAGAGAACCTAATCATCCTCTCGTCCCAGCCATGATTCCACAATCTCAAACTTTTCCTTTACCTGCAACTCAAAAGGGAAAAACAGAGTTGCGTGAGTATTATCATAAATACTCAGTGAAGCGGTCATCCTGCCTACCGATTACATAATAGAGAAATAGCATGTCAATTTCTACGCAAACAATCATCATCTAACATATATGCAATAATCAACAATTATGCAATTTCACAATTTATCAAATGGTGTCGATTGACACTCCAATTTCAAAACCAAACCTCGCGATAAAAAATAGTGGTGTCGATCGACAATACCACTAGGTGTCGATCTCGGATTCCGTTTTTGCGAGAAGTGTTGATCGACACCTCTCGCAGAAACCAAATCCGAGTTAAATCTTCTCGCAGACTCGATTTGTTTCCTTCTACCAGATCGATCACGACCAAGCCACAACAGATCACACAAAAAACACAGGAATATCAATTATAATCATCACAAAACAATCACTCAATCTCCTAACAAACTAGTCTCGTAATCGCGATCACGCACTCACCTCGATTTTAGATTACAAAGGGGAGGAGAACGAACGAACGAGGAACGATGATGAACAGCGATGAACCAAGGCTGAAACTCGCAGGAACAAAACCCTAACGCCACTAGCTACGCAACACGGTTATCTCTACGCTTGAGGAAATCACACGAGAAGGTTTCCGAGGGATTTCATTGCAACAATCCTTCGAAAACTCTCACAATCTCTTCTCTGCCTCTCTCACACAACTTCTCTGATCCCCCAAAATGGCCCCTAGTCTGATAAGAGACTTAAATACGGAGGCCCTAGGTTTATTCCCTTAAACCGAACCAAACCACGATAAAAAAATCTAAAAACCGGATTCTACAATAACTGGTGTCGATCGACAGCCCCTATGGTGTTAATCGACACCCTCACCAAAAAGCACTTATTTGGTTTTGGGATGTTACAATTCTCCCCCACTAAACTGGATTCGTCCTCGAATCCTCACAAAATCGTCTATCAAAGATCTATACCTTACCCAAAACCGGTCAATACCACCTGAGATCCTACATCTGATCTTCGAGGCCCTTGTCTAATCTCATGTTTATACGTCCGTTTCCAGACATCCATTACTCTTTAACTCATTCCACACCCCTCCCACTCGCAAGACGAATCCTTTGAGCTATCGGTGTCACACCACTCTCACTTGTAGGACGCATCCTTTGAGCTATCGGTGTCTCATGTCCCTTCCACCCTCAGGATGCATCCTTTGAGCTCCGGGTACACAGGGAACCAATTGTTCCCAAAAATGAATGAGTTTCTCGGGACCGCAGCCCCCGGAATAATAAATTCTAAAACGTCTATCAACATACATCGACCAGAACTACCTCCCGTGGTTAAACTCGATACTCCCTAACCCGGAATATCCCAATAACGAGACCAAACGCCGGTCATACAAACACCACACGAATCGACAATACTCGAAATCTGAAATCTGCAAAGCCGACAATCGCAGACTAAAAGCTCCTGGCTCACCAGTCAAAACCACTCGAGACCAACACAAGATCCCAGGGTTCAAATCCAGTCTCATGCTAATGACCACGTCTCCAGACATTTATTACTCTGCACTCATGTTACACCCTTCTCACTCGTAGGAACACCATCCCTTAAACAATCGATAACACAGGGACCACATACCTATAACACACCCATGGGAAAAACCATCCCAAGCAGTATACTGGAGGACGCAATCTCCACATTTGAGTTATTCGGGGATAACACACCCCTAGAGTAATAAACGCTGAGACGCTCATAAACATCTCTCAACTAGGATTACCTCTTGTGGTCTAAACACGATATTCCCAACCCGGAATATCGTCACAAAGGACGACCACTGGTCCACACTCACCAATAATGAGAACACGTATCTCATCTCACAGACATATAAGAAGCCTCATCTTATAAATCACAGAAACGCAAAGTTGTTACCACGGAATGAGGATACACGAGACCACAAAAACTTTAAGCACCATGCTAACACCACCGAACTGGGACCACAAGAGAGTGAAGCTCGATTTGCGGCCTCACTTCCGAAATCCTACTCGAACCTCAACCCTATCCTTGCTTCAAATTCCCCAAATCCCCACCTCTAAGCAACCACACCCTGCAAAGCTTTTAACTCAGCCACTTTTTATGACGTAGCACCTTAATTCTCCTCTCAAGAATCCTCAAAGGTCTCGCTGCTACCAACACTCTGGCTGAAGTTTCCCCGAAAACTTGGCCACCAACTCTACCGGAACACGCATGCCCTTCCTCAACATCGACACCTTGAGGTACCCACGGTTTTCTGACCTCAAACTCTAACTCTGAATTCCTCTTATCGGTATAACTCCACTGCTGATCTTTAAAACACTGATTCTTCCTGACGTTTCTTGAACAAACCTGCACCTAATCTGTACCTTTCCCCCACTTAGGTTAAACATATAGGTGACTCACGCAGCCTCCCATACAAACCTTGTAGAAAACCATCTCGGTATTCGCCAGAATAACTGCTATCCAAGACAACTCGACCAAACACCAATGATCCAACCGATGATCACCTCTTTCTCAACAAACCTCCTAGCCGGAACCGATGCTCCATTGGTCTCCATAATGGCCAGGAAAATAGCCAACTTAATCGGATGACCCGCCTTAACCTGGATAACCTCCACCTTTGCGAGCTAGGCAACTAAACACTTAATCCATAATCTGCATCCACTAGCTGTCATTTATCGCATGCTGCGATCCACTGACCGGTATCACCAGGTTTACACACCCAAAATCGAAGGTCCATATTCCACCTTATGCTTATACCACGATCGGACATTGATTACTCATATTTTACCGATATCATCACACTCTCAGGACGTCTCCTTCGAGATAACGATGCCGATGCCACTCCACTCTCATGACGTCTTCCTCAAGCTCTAGTTATATATATATATATAGGAAAAACACTTCCTATAGAGTAATCCACTCTCACGTGCATAAGCATCTGAAGACTAGAACCACTTACTGGTAATAACCCGCTAACCAACTCCAGTATATTCTCGCTGCTCTAACTGAGCACTTGGTAAAACAACGATCTTCCTCAAGATTCATTCATAACCTTCAAAGCACATATCTAATCCTAGGCTTATTCGGCCGTAGCAGACATCTATTGCTCTACTCAATCAATACTCTGACACTCGCAGGACGCATCCTGGAGCTGTCAGATCTAGACCCTGACACTCGCACGATGCATCCTGGAGCTGTCAGATCCGCACCCTGATACTCGCATGACGCATCCTGGAGCTATCAGGTCATCAACCTGACACTCACATGACGTATCCTAAAGCTGTCAGGTAACAAACCGCTCGCACTCTCGGGACGCATCCCTTGAGCCAGGAGAACCCTGACACTCACAAGACGCATTCTGGAGTAGTCAAGTAATATACCGTTCGCACTCTCGGAACGCATTTCTTGAGCCAACGATATCTGGAGAACGTATCCCCACACAAGAGAACGCATCTCTCCCAAGAGAAATAAATTATACATGCCTAAATTCGCGTGGAGCAACCTTAATGCCATGCTTCTTAATCCAAACTAGGCTTGCCGGATTAATTGTACAACAATCAAACAAGAACATGCACAACCACTCGTAGACCCAGAATTGGATCAATCGATCATGCAGTAACCAAAAAGAACTTGCACGGCCAAAAGACGCTACATCCGATACCAGGGTCGTCTGGGCTGAGTTTCCAATGCAGGATCAACTCTAGGCTTGACGCCAACCAAAATGTCTATCGAAGACCAACACCTGACCATAACCTGGTCCACAATACTCGAGACCTCCACTCGACTCTCATAACCTGCCTGACTTAGGTCAACATCCTGACCATACTTAGCCAATACTACAAGAGATCCTCACCTGATCTGAGGACTCACCTCTAATCATCTATTTATACGCATGTTCCTAGACATTTATTACCCTTAACTCATTATCACACACACACACACTCTCAGGAATACATCCTTTGAATCAAAACAATCAAGGAAAAAAAATACCGTTCCCTCGAGAGTACCACCATCTCTCAGTACTTATATTGGAAACCACCATCCCAAGTAAGCACTCTTGAGTACCACCGTCTCCATATAATGAGTTATTAACAATAAATTCTAGAACGCGTATAAACATCTACTATTAGATTGTCTAATGGGGTCCTCACCTAATATCCCCATCACAACCGCCCACTAAGACCATCACACTGACCAGTCCGGTCAAAACAATCCGAGATCAACTCACGATTTCCGAGGTCCTCATCCAGTCTCAAGCTTACGTACGTTTTCAGACATTAATTACTCTTACTTATGCACACCCTAACCTATACAGGACGCATCCTATGACTTATCAGGAAAACATACCGCTCGCACTCACAAGGTGCATCCTTCGAGCCAACGGTATCTGGGGACTCACATCCCAATAAGTATACAGGAGAAACTCATATCTCCTCCAGAGAACTCATATCTCTGACCATGAATGAGTTATTCGGGACCACCACCCCTAGAGTAATCAATTCTTAAACGACTCTAAGCACCTATTGACCAGATTTAACTCTTTATGGTTTGAGGCTTACTAACTCTTACTCCTGAATATCAGCAATAATAAGAACTACATATCTTATTAAACACAGGGAAAAATAAGGAAAACTCCATCTTATAAATTTCCAAAGCGTAGAATCGTTACAACACCAAACGAAACTACAAAAACCAAAAAAAAAAAAAACAACAACTCCAAAGCTACAACTCTGAAACTGGAAATAACCAAAAAGAAAGAACAACCGTTCAATCCTAGACTTGCTCTCTCAGGTCCTCGATTGCTGCAAGCACCTCCACTAACTCCGCCCTCGAGGCGTACTTTGAAGCTCTGCCGGGCATCTTCAGCCCTATCTGAAGTCCTGCCACAAACTTGCCCATCTGGGCCTGCTCTTCATCCATGCCACTACTCGCATACACTACTAGCATGCTGAACTCAGCATCATACTCAAAAAATGGACCGATTACCCTGAACCAGACTCCTGAACTGCAACTCTAACTGCTCCACTACCTCTTGAGGAAAATACCTGGCATTAAACTCGCCCAAGAATTCACCCCAAGTCCACACTGACCGCCTCTTCCTGGCTTGAACTCTTGTCTACCAGAGATAGGCATCACCATCCAAGAACCCTACTGCCAGATCCACGCGGTACTCCTCAGGACATCTGATAGAACGAAGCCTATGCACTACCTTCAACCTCCACTCATTGGCTCCCTCTGGTCCCCCTCCACCCGAGAAGGACAAGGGGACCCATGTCCTGCATCTCGTTGAACATCACTAGATACTGCTCCATTGGGTTCATCGCTGGAGCCTGCACTAGTACCACAACCGGTAACCGCTCCAAAATCAAAGTTAGCATCTTCGCCAAACGATCCTCCGGATCCTGAGCTGCGCCCGTAGCATAACCCGACCCTGGGCCTCTGGCTGCACCATCAACTCCGGTACTGCCTCTGACACCGGCAGTCCTAATCACCACACGGACACTGCTCACTGAATTATCCTGATACGTCGGCGAAATAGCCTCCTACTCTGACGACTCACTCTGAGTCACCCACTCGAACGACGTAGTCACACGACCCCGACCATGACTTCGGCCTCCACGACCACCCACTCTGCCACCACGACCTCTCGGAACTCTAGCCATCGCACACTGCACTTACCAAAAGCACATTCTAAGATACTTGAATTCACAGAAAAAGGTCGAACAATCACATACCGTGGAATCTCTTTGAAGGCTCGGAGAGGATGATCTAAGACTCTACAACTCACAAAATTAATTAACTACTCATAGCCAATTCATGTTATAGTCTCAAATCAACCAATTACTAACAGCCCTAGAACCGTAAGCGCTCTGATACCAAAATGAAACAACCAAGCTTTTATATTTTTAATTAATTAACCCGAATTAAGTATTCCCATATATACTAATTCCCAACGGTTAACTCAAGCCAACAACCAATAACCAGCGGAATCAACATTAACATTAAACCATTAAAACAAATTCTAATTCATCTCAATATTTCTAGCAACCTAAACCAGGTTCTACCAAATGTAATACCAAAATATATAATCTAAAGATCCTAATCATCCTCTTGTCTCAGCCATGATTTCACGCTCTCAAACTTTTCCTTTACTTGCAACTCAAAAGGGAAAAACAGAGTTGCGTGAGTATTATCATAAATACTCAGTAAAATGGTCATCCCGCCTACCGATTACATAATAAGGAAATAGCATGTCAATTACTACGCGAACAATCATCATCCAACAGATATGCAACAATCAACAATTATGCAATTTTCACAATTTATTCAAAACCAAACCTCGCGATCAAAAAGAGTGGTGTCGATCGACACTACCACTAGGTGTCGATCGACACCTCTCGCAGAAACCGAATCCGAGTCAAATCCTCTCGCAGACTCAATTCGTTTCCTTCTACTAGATCAATTACGACCAAGCCACAACAGATCACACGAAAAATTCAGGAATATCAATTATAATCATCACAAAAAAATTACTCAATCTCCTAACAAACTAGTCCCATAATCGCGATCACGCACTAACCTCGATTTCAGATTACAAAGGGGAGGAGAACGAACGAACGAGGAACGACGATGAACAGTGACAAACCAAGGCTGAGACTCGCAGGAACGAAACCCTAACGCCACTAGCTACGCAGCACAGTTATCTCTACGCTCGAGGAAATTACACGAGAAGGTTTCCGAGGGATTTTTTTGCAACAATCCTTCGAAAACTCTCATAGTCTCTTCTCTGCCTCTCTCACACAACTTCTCTGATCCCCCAAAATGGCTCCAAGTCTGATAAGAGACTTAAATACGGAGGCCCTAGGTTTATTCCCTTAAACCGAACCAAACCGCGATAAAAAATCTATAAACCCGATTTAGCAATAACTGGTGTCGATCGACATCCCTCTATGGTGTCGATCGACACCCTCACCAAAAAGCACTTATTTGGTTTCGGGATGTTACAAGAAAAATATTCAAAGAGAATTTGGTCGAAACGAAGCACCGGTTCATGATAATTTATCAGAATTAGATCTAAACTATCAAGAAGAGAAGAGTACAGTCGACATCGGAGTCGATGCCGGCCGGGGAAGATCTAGTGAAATGGTGGTTATGTTGTATGAGATCGCCTTTTTGGTCGCCTTTGGGAAAGAGAGAAAAGCGGTTCAATTTTTTCAAGATCAATAAAATAGACGTTCAAAAAAAAAAAAAACAAATACACTAATTTTGAAAATATCATGGTGGGCAAGTGCCCCCACCCTTCTCTTCACTGCCTCCGCCCATGATTCGTATTCAAACTCATTATTTTCTCTCTTTGGTTAGCTAGCAAGTACTATATAAGTGGTAAAATGACGTATACAAATACACGTAACTCAGTCATGCGTGGATTTACATTGATGAAGATGGGTGGATATCTACTCTCCCCGTAGAAAAATAGAAAAATGTTATAGATCCTTTTATGTGGATGGCTATTAGAAGATTTTATTCTCTTAGGATTGTTCTAGTATATTCTAAATGCTCTAGGATTATTCTATATATTTTAGCATATTTGGTCTTATCCTAACTACTTGTACATTATATATATTGTCTCATTCTTATGGAATAAAGTCATCACTAATTCTCATTCTCTCTTCTCATTCTTAACACGTTATCAAGCACGATAGTTTCTACCTAGTTGAGTTAACAGGAAAAAAAAAGTCTCGCCGATCATGTCCATTTTCTTTTCACATCTCTAAACCGAATTTGAGGTACTTGATATTAATGGGAATAATTACTTGTCGTGGGCATTAGATGCCGAGTTCCATCTAAGTGCAAAGGATCTTGGTGAAACAATCATGGAAAAGAATGCGGCAACGCCTCAAACCAAGGCGAAGGCTATGATCTTCCTTCGCCATCACCTCCATGAGGGTCTTAAGATCGAATATCTTACTGTGAAAGACCCAGAGACCCTTTGGAATGACCTAAAGAAAGGTATGATCACCAGAAAACTGTTATCTTACCTAAGGCTCGTTACGATTGGACACATATAAGATTACAAGACTATAAGTTTGTAAGTAAGTATAACTCAGCGATGTTCAGACTAACTTCCAAGATGAAGTTATGTGGAGAGAAAATCTCCGATGCTGATATGTTAGAAAAAACATATTCAACGTTTCACGCGAGTAACCTTGTCCTGCAGACACAATACTGCGAAAAAGGATACAAGAAGTATTCTGAACTGATTTCTGCTCTCCTTGTAGTTGAGCACAATAATGAGCTTTTGATGAAAAATCATGAGTCACGTCCAACTGGTTCTGCTCCATTCCCTGAAGCGAATGTGTCATACCAGAAAAAAAGCAAACCATGCTAATAACAATGGTCAATGACGTGGCAATAATCGTGGACGTGGCTATGGACGTCATGGACGTGGACGTGGACGTGAACGAGGTCACGGATATGGTCGAGGTCAAGGTCGAGGTGTCTTTTTCAAGAACACAAACTCTCACCAGAAGTGGGAGCATAAGAATGACAACAAACAAGAAAAAACAAATGGGAATGTTTGTTATCGTTGTGGAGGAAGCGGTCATTGGACTCGCACATGTCATACACCAAAGCATCTGGTTGAGCTTTACCAACAATCATTGAAAGGAAAGAACGTGGAAATAAACCTCGTATTTGAAGATGGCAAAGATGACTTTGGTCTAGGTAGCATTGGTCTTGGTCTTGGTGATTTTGATGATGATTTTGATCCTACTGATTTTGGTCCTGATGACACAACTGCCCTGGAAGTTGTTGATTTCATTTCTCCTAAAGTTGCCCAAGAAGGGAACAAGCAGCCTTAGATTTATTAATGCTTATCTAAAACATTGTCGCTTTGTTTCTTCCTTTTGTTTCTTTTGATTTTTGCTTTTGATTCTATCTTTTACTTTATGATTTCATGGTTTGTTAGACATTTAAATTTGAGTTATTTTAATAAGACATTTTATTGAGTTATTTTTTAATTATGATTTTATTTGTTTATCTGAAGAACATGAATACTCTTCAAGTTCGATTAGCAATAAATGGTGAAGAACTATGCTTAACAGACAGTACAGCTACTCATACCATTCTGAAAAATAAGAGATATTTCTCTCATTTAATAATGAAAAGAGCTAGTGTGAGTACTATATTGGGTAGCTCAAAGATAATCGAAGGCTCTAGAAGAGCAAATATATTATTGCCTATTGGAACGCGATTAGAAATCAAAGACACGTTATATTCTCCCCAGTCTCAAAGAAACTTACTGAGTTTCAAATATATTCGCCAGAATGGATATCATATCGAGACTATGAATGAAGGAAATGACGAATATCTTCAAATCACAAGTACTACCCAAGGTTATAAATGTATTTTGGAGAAATTGCCTGCATTCTCCACCGAAATGTACTACACTAAGCTTAGTACAATTGAGGCAAATGCTATAGTAAACCAGAAGTTTACTGAAAATTTAACAGTTTGGCATGACCGGTTAGGCCATCCCGGTTCATCTATGATGCGAAAGATAATCAATAATTCACGTGGACATCCATTAAAGAATCAGAGGATTCTCCCTAATGATTTGTCATGTGCTGCTTGCTCACAAGGCAAATTGATCATACGGCTTTCACCTGTCAAAGTAACTTCTGAATCTATTGGTTTTTTGGAATGCGTACAAGGAGATATTTGTGGGCCGATTTACCCACCGTGTGGAACCTTTAGGTATTTTATGGTTCTGATTGGCGTATCGACCAGATGGTCACATGTATCCTTGTTATTAACCCACAACGTGGCTTTTGCGAGACTACTTACTCAAGTGATAAGATTACGAGCATATTTTCCATATTTTCCTTTAAAGACAATTCGTCTTGATAATGCTGGTGAATTCATGTCTAAGACGTTTGATAAATATTGCATTTCTATTGGGATAAGTGTTGAACATCATGTAGCTCATGTTCACACACAAAATGGCTTAGCTGAATCATTAATCAAACGGTTACAGTTGATTGCTAGACCATTACTAATGCAATCCAAACTTCCAATATCTGCTTGGGGACATGCTATATCACATGCATCATAATTGATTCGCATTAGGCCAACGGATAACCATCAGATCTCCCCATCACAAATTTTTTTGGGTCAGGAACCAAATATTTCCCATCTAAAAACTTTTGGATATGCAGTTTATGTTCCAATTGTTGCACCACAACGATCTAAGATGGGTCATCAAGGAAGGATAGGGATATATGTTAGATATGAATATGCTTCAATAATTAAGTACCTTGAGCCAACCACAAGAGATTTATTTAAGGCTCATTTTTGCAGACTATCATTTTAATGAGTCTGTTTTTCCAACATTAGGGGGAGAAAATAAACAACTGGAAAAAGATATTAGATGGAATGAATTATCATTATCTCATCTTGATGCTCGAACAAAATAATGTGAATTAGAGGTACAAAAGATAATTCATCTACAAAGATTAGCAAATCAATTACCAGACGCATTCGCTGACCCTAAGAGAGTGACAAAGTCACATATACCAGTTGTAAATGCTCCAGTTCAAATTAATATCCCAGTGGGACAACATCAAATGGTAGTGAGTTTATGACACGCATGAAGCATGGTAGATCGATCGGTTCCAAAGATAAGAATCCTCGAAAAAGAAAAGGTGCAAAAGTTGATAATGGCGAATCCGAGGAGTCTAACCCTTTTGGAGGATCTCCAGAAGAGATTCCAGACATAACTGATAAAGAAATTTAGGGACCTGACAATGAAGAGATCTCAATTAACATGTCTGGAATAAAATGGAACCGAAAGCAAATCGACGTCGATGATATATTTGCATGCAATGTATTAGTTGATTTAGTGGAAGAAAATGAGGATCATGAACCAACTTCTGTTAAAGAGTGTACACTAAGAGATGATTGGCTAAAATGGAAAAAAGCTATAGCTGCAGAATTAAAATCTCTTGAAAAGAGAGAAGTTTTTGGACCAGTAGTCCGTACACCTAAAGGTGAAAACTAGTGGAACATAGATGGGTTTTTGTGCGAAAGAGAAATGAAAATGGTGAAATTATGAGATACAAATCACGTCTGGTTGCACAAGGTTTCTCACAAAGACATGGAATTGATTATGAGGAGACATATTCTCCCGTGGTGGATGCAACTACTTTTAGGTTCCTTATCAGTCTGGCAATAAAAGAAGGACTTGATTTACACCTCATGGATGTAGTCACGGCGTACCTATATGGGCCACTGGACACTGATATTTATATGAAAGTTCCAGAAGGATTTAAACTGCCAGAAGCAGCAAAATCTAGTTCTCGAGAAGGTTACAGTATCAAGTTCAATCGATCTCTTTATGGATTCAAACAATCAGGACATATGTGGTATAATTGCCTTAGTGATTACTTGGTTAAAGAAGGCTATAAGAATGATCTTATCAGTCTATGTATCTTTATAAAGAGATTTGAACAAGGATTTGTTATCATCGCAGTGTATGTTGATGATTTAAACATTATCGGGACTCCTGCAGAGATTTCACATACAGTTGAATATTTGAAAAAAAAAATTGAGATGAAAGATCTTGGAAAGACAAAATTTTGCTTAGGATTGCAAATTGAGCATCTCGAAAGTGGAATCTTAGTGCATCAAAAGACATACACAGAAAAATGCTTAAAATTTTTAATATGGATCAAGCACATCCCTTAAGTAGTCCTATGGTTGTAAGATCACTTGATGTGGAAAAGGATCTATTGCGCCAAAGGGAAAGCGATGAAGAAATTCTTGGTCCTGTAGTACGATACTTAAGTGCAGTCGGAGCTTTGATGTATCTTACTAGTCATACAAGACCCGACATAGCCTTTGCAGTAAATTTGTTGGCAAGGTTTAGCTCATGTCCAACTCAAAGACATTGGAATAGAATTAAACATTTATTGCGGTATATTCAGGGTACAAAAGATATGGGTCTATTCTTTTCTAACACATCAAAAGAGGACTTAATTGTTTTTGCAGATGCATGATTTTTATTTGATCCACGCAATGCTCAATCACAAACAAGGATATGTGTTCACATGTGGTGGAACTGCCATTTCTTGGCGCTTGATGAAGCAAACCATAACAACTACTTCTTCCAACCATTCAGAGATTTTGGCTATACATGAAGCTAGTCGTGAATGTGTATGGTTACGTTCGGTAATCCAACACATACGAGGAAATTACGGGATACCTACGGGAAAAGAAGTTCCAACAGTTTTGTATGAAGATAATGCAGCTTGCATAACAACTCAAGGAAGGATACATCAAAGGCGACAGAACAAAGCACATTCTACCAAGATTCTTTTTCACCCATGATCTACAGAAGAATGGCGATGTACGCGTCTTACAAATCCGTTCAAGTGAGAATTTGGCAAATCTTTTTACAAAGTCACTTCCAACCGCTACATTCAAGAAGCTAGTTTATGGTATCGGACTACGTCGTCTCAAAGATCTCAAGTCATCTAGTCATCAGGGGGGATAAATACGCGTTGCACTCTTTTTCCCTTAACTATGGTTTTTCCCATTGGGTTTTCCTAGTAAGGTTTTTAATGAGGCAGCACCTTATGCGTATTAGGAGCATTTCAAGATAATGGACATCCAAGGGGGAGTGTTATAGATTTTTTTATGTAGATGACCATTAGAAGATTTTATTCTCTTAGGATCTTCTAGTATATTCTAAATGCTCTAGGATTATTCTATATGTTTTAGCATATTTGGTCTTATCCTTTGTACACTATATATATATATAGTCTCATTCTTATGGAATAAAGTCATCACTAATTCTCATTCTCTCTTCTCATTCTTAACAAAAACACTGATTTTTGTTTTTATTTTAGTTTCTTAATTAAATTCTATTTTACTTTTCTTCTTATTGTTCTCTTGGTATCTTCCTGTTTTCTTTTCTATGTTGATAAAATAATTGTAGGAATAATTCGATTTTTCGCAGTGTTTGAAGAGTATATATATCAGAGATTTATGAAAAAATTAATGGAAAAATTGCATGTAATGCTTCGACTTATGTTATCTCATACTTATATTATGCAATTAAATAATTTGATTAGTAATGGTAGATAACAACAGTGACAAAATACTTTAGGAGAAAGGTGATAGCATCGAGCTTTTCGTTGATAAAATAGCGGAAAATGCAAAATTTACTGGTTACTAGATGAGAGCCCGCGCATACGCGCGGGTATGGTTAATTCCTAATATTAATTTGAAAAATGGATATACATTACCAATAGAATATTTTTGTGTGTTTCAACTCGCACCAATCTTATGTACTGTTTCTTCTCCTTCATCTTCGTTGCAAGATATTTAAACAAATTTTCAAAGGCAATCTACTTTTGTTATTAGACAGAGATGAGAAGTGATTGCGGAGTGAACAAAGACGACACATTATCACCTTTTTTAATATCCCTCAACACACAACACTCAACTCTCCCTGTACTTAGACATATCTTCTCTGATGATTCCTTTATCGAGGTCGTCTATTGGCCTTCGACTTACATTTCTTTACTCGCATAGCATAAGATCATATTAGTAATTGTTTCAATTACACTTAGCCCAAACAGAGAATGGTTTACTTTTGTGAAGATACTAATGTTGTTAGTAATTGAGTTATAAATAACGAAATGTTTTTCTACATGTGAGAAATACTGTAAGTGAGGTTCTTGGGTTTTAAACGGTTAAAGCTTTTGTTTTCCCATTCTTCTTGAGAAGGTGAAGAGCTTCTTGTTTATAAAGTTTGATGAGTTCCTCTTCTTCTTTCTATCTCCTTTTGAAAGAGATAATCGATCAAGGACAAATTCTAACATTTGCATCCAATTGTACGCAAGACTCACAGCCATCTAAACAATAAGAACGACAAAGACAATAGCCACATGAGACATGTATCGGTAACCCCATTGATGTCTTGAATACAATGCTTGACAGTATCTAATCCTTGTTTGTGAAATTAATCTATGAAACAGCCACATTAGTAAGATTCTCTTGCTCTCAAAAATAGATCAGTAGAGATCAAATGATAAAAATAGCAAAATACACACACACACACATACACACAACGACATTTACTTGACTTAATGCATTTTCCATCGATCTATTGATTGGCATAATTATTTCAGAGACAGTACGAAGTTCTTATGAACTTAAAAATAGCCACTTTCATTCACAATCTCGTGCTTTATTACCAATCTTTTTACAAAGAAAGACATGTACGCGCTGTTTCGATATAAATTATATGGATCAAGTAGAAATTTTCTCAGCTTAGGTGATGACTGTGAATCAAAACAAGGTTAATGTACGAAATTCTTCAATCTAAATTTCTAAGTTTCAGAAAAGCTTTATTTTGATGAATACATACATTAGTGTTTCATTTGTTATCAGATCTTGCAGCCAATACCGGTGTGAAATGTAGTTTCTGGTGTCTTTTTGTACATGTAGCAACCCGAGAAGAATGCAACAATGGAATATTATGTAAGCTTTGGGTTATAGAAAAAAAACTTAAAACTTTTTTCAAGAGAGGCACCATAGTAAACTCCATAAACTTCAACCACGTTGATCTGTAACAACAATAGACACAAACGATTGATAGTATATTAATAAGTTTTCCCTTTTTGAAATGCGATTATGAGTTGTGAGTCTAAAGTTGATAAAAAAATACGAAATTAATTTGGATAATATAAACTATAAAGAGAGAGAGGAGGCTTACTCTGAACTTGGAGAATGATTTTGCTGAAGTTGCTTAATAGATAAAGTAAGCATTCCGTTTGAGGAATCCTAACAAAAATCTTACAACAAACAAGTTTATCAGGATCACAAAATCTAACTGGTTTCCAAAACTAAGACTTGTCCTTTTATTCTTCTCAAGGTAATCACTAATCTTTGGTTCTCATTGTAAACTTGAATGCATGATGCTATTTGTCTGAGAAGAATGAAGGGAAAGATGAACAAGAGACTTTTATGCTGAAATGAGATACCTTAAAGCCAATTAGATCAGAGACAATGTGGTTTGGCAATTTATGTGGTTGCACAACATATCCTGCAAGATCATGTTGCAATATTAGAGAAAAAGATAAATTGAAGTGAGAAACAAAGGCAAGTACTATGGTGATGGTTTTTTTGCCAAAACTGAGTTAAAGTTGTGGGTTTTGTCCACCATGTGACAAACTTATAGAAAGGTTGCAAAAGCAAATGGAGATACTGTATTACTATACAAGTTTAATACTATGTTAATGAAAATCGAGTTAACGTTCTTAGATTTGGGCCTAAAGAAGAGTCTGGTATCTTAAGCAATGTAAATTCATGAACCTTAGCAACAATAGCTCTCCTAGGTTGCATATATATATTTAATCCAAACAGCTTTGGCATTTAAAACCAACAACAACAGTGAATTATCAACTATTACTAAATATAAGGGCTAAGGAAAATGAATTGATTCTCAGTTCCAACTTCAAACAAATTGTTACACTTTAAGTGGTCTTTTAAACAAGAGATGCAAGACTAACGAAAGCGTTGGATTGAAATCCATCAAGTATTGTACCTTTTTGGTGTTGAAATTAGTAGGTTTGCATAGATTCTCTTTTTAGAAGTCTCTATGGGCAAATTGACTCGGACCAGCTTCTTCGCTTGCTATCTTTGGTAAATATCTTATTATATAAAGGAGAGTTCGCATAATTCTAACTCACGAGATCGCGACACGTGTTAAATAGTCGATTAGATTATGACACATGTCAATTATTTAAATATGTAAGTTTTTCAATATCAAAATTGCTAATTAACTAAAAGGGAAAAAGTTAAAATGGAAAAAACAAACATAAAGTAATTTTACAAATTGCCCAGAATCTCTATACAAATAGTTATATAAAATATTTAGTTGAAAACAATTTTTAATAAAGAGACATTTTACATAAAAAACAAATTAAGAAATGGAAAATAGCAAACTATATAATTAAAAATAAAAAAGACCATGTTTCTATCGTTATATATAGGCAGAGGTTTAACATATGCTATATGGGGAACACAAAATAATTGACTATGGATAGAAGTAGAAATAGATCAAGGAAAAAGAGCAAAGATAAGAAAAATTTGGTTAGTGGTGTGTTTTTACATGGTTAAAGTTTATGAAATAGCATTAAAGGAGGATCGTCAAAACATGTAAGAATAATTTAATTGTTATATCAAATAGTTTAATAATTTAAACCATATTTACATATATTAAACCTGTATACTTTATTAATTTTTAAATTCTTCAAATTATATGAGATATAAGACTATAATTTTTCAAAATGACATATGAACCTATAACTTTAATTACTGCATTATCTATGTTAGGGATTGAATTAAGAATATAGTATAACTATTTAGTGTTTTTCTAAAAATTAAATAATTCTCGCATCGCGAGGGGTTTTAATCTAGTATATACATAATTCGATGAATAATAATTTATAAACATATAAAAATTGATCATAGAAACGTTTAAACGAAACCAGATCCAATTAAATTCTAAAGTCATACGCAAAGAAACAAAAACCGAGAAGTCTTGAGTCGATTTTAACCAAACTTTGGAGACTAAAAAACCAAAAATAAGAACTTATGAATCTATGGTGTAACACATGTAATGTGAATGAACATTGTTCTGTAAAGTTCGCCACAAAAGGGAGAGGGAAAGGGATAGAGAGGCCAAAACTCGCCTGAGAAAATTCGCTATTGTCGATGTCGTCTGTCTTCTCTCTCTCTCCCTCAATTTTGAGAACCGATCTTTTATGGGCATTAGTATATGAACAATCGCCATTTGGAATTCTGGGAAACCAGAAACTGTTTTTTTCTTTCTTTTTTAACATATTTTTACAAAAAAAATAGGATTAATGCCAACCAATAGAAATGCCACGTGGCAGCTTCTGGAGAAAGTTGACCTTCTATTATATAATAGACTAGGCCTATACCCACGCAAACGCATAGGTTTTGTTTCTAAAATTTTATTTGGTTTTATTGTTAGTTTTTTTGTTTCAAAAATTACACAGTAACTAATTGTATAATAAAATAAAATACAAAGAAAATAGAGACTTACTGATGAGTTAGAACATCAATGTAAGTAACACTTGTAATGCATAGCTACATAGGGATAGGTTTAAATCTCTTATATGGAACAATAAGAGAACATGTATCATATTTGTGGAGGATTGGAGCTTACGTTAGATACTCCTAGATTTAAGATGGATCAAAAACTCAAAATATATGTAAAAACTTGTGTCGTTTTTGTAATATAACATTGCAATTATATTGATGTTCTTTCGAATACAACCTCAAAAAAATTTCCAACTTACCTAGGAATATTTTCTGTATTGTACCCTTAAAATAATGATCAAAACAACTTTTGTTAATTATTGAGATGATGTGTATGCCATGATTTTACTCATCTCAATAATTACCTATCTATTGAGCTTCTCAAACTCCGATTATTTACATAGCCACAACCAAAATATGCCGAAACTCGAACGTGTTGGATCACACATTTCCTTTTCAACTGAAATCAACAACCGTAAGTAATCCCTAGAAATTGAATATGAGACGATATTTGTTTAAAGGATATTGTGAATACATGTTTAAGATAATACGTTAACAAGTCGAAAGATATACAACATGAATATTTGTATTTCTTCCATCTCACAGAAAGTCATTTTCTTTAGTACGAATACCAAGACTGATTAATTTACTCAAATTACGAGAAAAAGATTAAAAAAAAAATCGATTTAATACATTGATGTTTAATATTTAACATTAAACTTATAAATAATTGAAGTTATTAGGGATGTTGAAAAGAATTTCGTAACGTTTAAGGGCAGAGATGAACTCTTGGTTTTCTTTTGGAGACATGTCTTTCTCTAGTGTGATGACGTGTCACTCATATGGAGGGACATATTCCTTTCATATATATGATTTGTTTTGGTCCACGAGAGATTTCTAGTGTCATAAAATCATATATATGAAAGTTGAATTAACCCTCTCCATATGAGTAACATGTGGCACCCCAAAATTTTCTTTTAAAACAAAAAATTATGAAACCAGTTAATGTTTGAAACAAAATTTTATGCATTCATTTGCCTTATAAACAAAACTCTTTAATTCATAACAAATTTTCAAAATTTATGTCATAAGTGTAACTTAATTACAATTTAGTATTTATAAAAAAGATAATAAGCGAAACTTAGTATTGTGCTTCAAGGTAAAATTATATTGGATTCAAGATAAAAATAATATTTGGATTCAAGTTAACCTTATTTTAGTATCGTGCTTCAAGATAAAATTAAAGATCATGCTTCAAGAAATAATTTTCAAGATACTCTTCTTTTTCCGCAAACGAAAACACTTTTTTGGTGTTGAGTTAAGTTTTATAAATTGTCTCACCACTAAGAAGTAATAACACAACTAGGAAGCAATATCACAGTTTAAAATTTAAAGTATATGGTCACCAAAGATCCCACGTTCCGTACTTCATGAAAAAAATGTTGACATAGTAATAAGAATCTAGAGGCTAGGTCAAGGAAGGTAGGAAGAGGAAAAAAGTTGGAGAAAATTCGTGAAGTGAAATCAAGTCAATAATGGCAAAACAAGAAAGAAAAATATAACATGCGTCATAGTCATGCCGAGAGTTTTTAGTGTCATAAGCAAGATTTTTTACAAATTAGTATTTGTAAAAAATATGATAAAAAACTGCTTATAAATAAATGAAATAAACAAATATAATATATATACATATGTAACTATGATATACAAAATAATTCAACAAAAAAAAAATGATATAGAAAATAAGGTATTTTATATAAATAAAATTATGTACATTGAAGTTGTAATATATAAACACGAATAAATGGGATAAATTGACTAACAAATAATATGTTAGCGGAAACTAAGACTTAAAGTGAAGTCTTAACACATGTGAAAATAAATACAAAAATACTAATAACTAAACGTTTTTATAATACATAGTATTAAATTTGAGTTTTTACTATACATTTATCTAATGAAAAAAAAACACAACGCTAATTTGTCAATATGCTCTTAATTTTAGCTATGATATTCTAAGCAAGATCTTCATTTTTTTATTAAGCAGGCACCTTTCTTGATGCAGTCTGCATATGCTTCCAAATTAATGTTTCAGAAATTAGACAGGACACCGATTCGGTGTAATCATGGCTGGTTTAACCGGCTGGACCGAGTTTAGTAATTTTCTTTATGTATGTATTGTCTTACTGTCTTAGATATCATTGTGCGTAGATCCGTGTACATATAGTGTGTTTGGTTTGTAAAATGATCATCATTATTAAAAGACAAGTCATATTTGATATTAAAGTAAATATAAGAGTTTTGATTAATAAAAAGAGTAAATATAAGAGAAGTTAAACCCGTGCATACGCGCGGGTATCAGCCTAGTTTAATATATAAATATAATAAATTAGAAGTGACATGTTAAATAATAATTGGATAGATTATGTCATACTTTCCCTCTATCAGATACTTTCCCCTTTAATACATAAAGAAGAAAAGATTTCGTTATAAACCCATTTGGGGAGCTAATTCGAACCAAAAAGCGGACCGGATCTCAATCAATTGTCTCGGGTTCGAATCGACGTTATGTGTTTTATTAAGGGTACCTGTTTGATCAAAACGCTAATATTTTTATTTAGCTTCAAAGGTTAACGCACCATTAGCTCTCTCTTCTTCTCTTCACTCAAGTTTTCTCCATCGATACTCATATACATACTCGTATCTCCTTCCTACTTCCAGGTTCGTAATTTTTGTTGCATTTCGATCCTTTGATTATCATCGAATTTCAATAATCCCTCATCGATCTCTTAAACCCTATTCGTTTCAATCACGGATTCTCCAGATCTGATCTTCGTTTGTGTATTTACAGATCCGAGGATTCTCCGATTTACAGGTAATACGATGATTTCTGATCTTTCGTTTCGTATCACTGATCATGGAATTTGATGTTGTTCTTGGCATTTGGTGATGATGATCATATGATTTTTGATTTATAGATTTGAGAGGGGAATTGGAATTTTGGTTTGAGGAGGTTTTTAGGGATTTGATCTGTTTGGTATTTTTGAAGCATGGCTGCTCCAATGCCACCAGGGGCACCTAGACCCTACAATTCTCAAAACTCCGGTCCTCCGAATTTCGTCCCTGGTTCACAAGGAAACCCGAATTCTTTAGCTCCTAATATGCAAAACTTGAACATTAACCGGCCACCTCCTCCAATGCCTGGTTCAGGTCCTAGACCATCTCCACCTTTTGGTCAGTCACCACCTTTTGGGGTTCAACAACAACAACAACAACAACCTAGGCCTTCTCCAATGGCTAGGCCTGGACCTCCTCCTCCTGCCATGACCAGACCAGGTGGGCCGCCTCAGGTATCGCAACCGCAACCTGGCGGGTTTCCATCAAATTTTCCAGTTGGAAGACCTGCTGTTCCACCTTCTAGTCAGCCACCGTTTGGCTCCAGACCATCGGCTGGTGGTGGGTCGTTTCCGCAGCCTGGTGGTTTATCAGGTCCACCAGGCGGTGTAGCTGCAGGTCCTCCTTCAGGAGCACGCCCGATTGGTTTTGGTTCACCACCTCCACCTATGGGACCTGGCATGTCCATGCCTCCCACCAGCATGCCTGGTGGTCCGCTGACTAATGGGCCTCCTCCGATGATGGGTTCAGGGGGGTTTCCCAGAGGATCTCAGTTTACGAATGGTCCTATGATGGGTCCACCGCCACCGTATGGACAACCTCCCAATGCAAGTCCTCTTCCAGGAGATTCACCGTTAACTTCGCCTCCTGCTCATTCAATTCCTCCGCCAACAACTTTTCCTGGTGCCCCTTACGGAAGGCCAGCCGTGTCAGGAGGTTTTCCCTATGGAGCACCACCACAGCAGGTACATCCACTGAAGCTCATTACGTATGTTTACGAATTGATGAAATATGCTATGCCTTTAGGAGTGTGATAGTAAAACTTGTTCATGATGTGATTGAGGAAAAATATTAATTTTTGTAGAGTAGGAGTTACAAGGTTCTGCCTAGTGATAGAATAGAGAACAATTTATGTAGTCTCTTTAGAGTTTTTCCTTTATTCTATTTCACAATTTATTTATTTCCTCTGTCTGACACATTATGGTTGCTTTGAACTTTGAAAATGGGCAGCTTTCTTCTACTCCTGGAACTCCTGGTTCAATATATGGCATGGGTCCAATGCCAAATCAGTCAATGACCAATGTTTCTAGCCCCTCAAAGATTGATCTTAATCAGATCCCAAGGCCAGGTACAAGCTCCAGTCCAATCGTGTTCGAAACTCGCCAGCAGAATCAGGCTAATCCTCCACCGGTATGTCTTATGATAATCTTTTGGAAACTACTATCTGTTTGATCTTAAGTGAGATTGTGTAATTGCTATTTATTTCCCCTGAATCTATTTGCTTCTTCCCTTTTGAAGCCTACTACTGTTGATTATATTGCTAGAGACACTGGAAATTGCAGCCCACGTTTTATGCGATGCACAATCAGTCAGGTAACTATGAAGCGAATTGTCTTGAGCCAAATGTAGTTCTGTGGTTTAAGTATTGTTCTACTGTGTCCCTTGACCCCGGATCTTGATACCTTGCTTCTGTGTTTCCACAATAGATCCCATGTACTGTTGATGTTCTATCTACATCTGGTATGCAACTGGCATTAATTGTCCAACCGATGGCGCTTTCTCATCCATCTGAAGAGCCTATCCAAGTAAGATTAATCTCTTCCCATAGTGCCTTTTCTGATCACTTAAAGCATTTTGGCATTCAGTGTTTGCGCAGTCCTTGCAGTTTCCAGCCGAGAATAGAAATCTATGCTTCTTTGCGAGTTTCACGAAAAATATAATTCATGTTGAGATGAACCTATGTTATTGAGCAGGTTGTGGACTTTGGTGAGAGTGGCCCTGTTAGATGTTCACGTTGTAAGGGCTATATTAATCCCTTTATGAAGTTCACGGATCAAGGAAGGAAGTTCATTTGCAACTTGTGCGGTAAGTATTACTGTTTCCATGAATAAACTCCATAGATAATAAGTTACTGCTATATCAACTGCAATGGTGAGTACCAAGTTAGGAGAAAACTATACTCCATAAATAAAAGCCATAGATAATAAGTTACTGCTATATCAACTGCAATGGTGTGTACCTAGTCTGGAATCATTACTCTAATAATGTGGTATGTTTTGTGATCCATTTTCTCATCAATAATCTTTGCTCAGGATACACTGATGAGACTCCCCGTGACTACCAGTGTAATCTGGGCCCAGATGGTAGACGTAGGGATGCCGATGAAAGGCCTGAGCTGTGTAGAGGAACTGTTGACTTTGTCACGACAAAAGAATATATGGTTAGTTTGTGAATATTTTTGATTATTTTATTACGAACTGTGATATCTCCATAAGATGTTAATTTTCTTTTACGTAATCTCGGACAACACACCAACGTTTTTTATGAAGTGCTCAGTAGTTATATTCATTCGTTTTTCAGAAAAATGTGTTTTCTCTTGTGATACCTCCTACTATGTTGATCCACAAATTAAAACGAATCTTTGAAATTTAAAGTTTTGCTTTCAAAGCAAGGTGCTTGGCCATTGCGACCAGATGGGATAATTGTCAGTATTTTTTTTACAGGTACGAGATCCAATGCCAGCAGTGTATTTCTTCCTCATTGATGTCTCAATGAATGCGATTCAAACAGGTGCAACTGCAGCTGCTTGCAGTGCAATCCAGCAAGTCCTCTCAGACCTTCCTGTAAATTTTCTCGCTCTTTCCAATGATTTACATGTCTTTCTTTTTTCCTTTTTAATATGGCTGCATTATCTTCCTTGGGTGGAATATCTATTTGCTTCTGTAAGCTGTATGTTTGATTACTGTTGGGCGGTAGTCAGTGAATTAAGTAAATGTTTCAGAAAAAGTTTTTGGGATCCTAAGTGGTCGTTTAAGTAAATGTAAATGTGCATCACCTACTCTTCCATACCCAAACTAATTCCTAAAATTCTCAATACCCTGGAACATCAGAATCATCTTCTATTTATCCTCAATGACATGAGCTGGGAAGTTATATGTTAATGATGGGGCATAGTTGATGAACTCTTACTAGAAGCGTCTCCTATATATAAGCACTGGTGTGACATAGTTGATGAAATCTTAATTTGCATGACTAATTAGCTGGGAAATTAGGCTATAGGCTATGGTCTCTAGAGCAGTGATTTTAATAGAAATGTTTCCATTAACCATTATATGTTTTTAACGAAGTCTTGTATGCATTTGCAGGAAGGACCTAGGACATTTGTTGGAATTGCCACATTTGACTCAACAATACACTTTTATAATTTGAAGCGTGCCCTGCAACAGGTAATTTGTTAAATTAGTTAGTTCCTTGTTTCTTTTGCTAAAATTTTTGAAAGGGGAATGGAGTCTTTTTTCTTTCTGCCAAGACCTTTACGCCTTGGGTATTATAGATGTGAAGGTGTAATCTTGTTGCAACGAATGCTTCTGTGTCATTTGGCTGAATAAATTTATACTCTTTATTTTTTCTTCAGTTGAAAGCCACTCTTCTATGCAATTGAATTGGCATGGCCTATATTATTTTTAATATGAAACAGATGCACTCAGTTTTGAAAATTGTTCCTCTGTTACTATCATATTCCAGAATGTGTGCTCTCTTTTTCTAGTTAGTAAAAAGTTTTGCTGGTTCCCTTGTGAATTTGATTGCCCTGCTTACATGCAGCCGTTGATGCTCATTGTTCCTGATGTTCAAGATGTTTATACCCCTTTAGAAACAGATGTCGTTGTTCAGCTATCTGAGGTAAGCTCTTGGCCACTTGCTTTTATTCTTTCCGGGCTCGCCCTGCGTATGTGTTTTACCTTTGGTCAACAGCTGGCTACTATGCTGTAATTTATTATCTGAATTTCTTTCTTATTCTCTCTGATATTTACTTTATTCTATTGGAATTCAGTGCCGTCAACACCTAGAAATTTTGCTGGAAAGTATCCCAACAATGTTTCAGGAAAGCAAGAGTCCTGAATCGGCTTTTGGTGCAGCAGTTAAGGTATGTGCTGCCCAGAAAGTGGTTAAAGTAGATGTTAGATGCAGTTAAATGGTATCCTCAGTTTTACGAGTCGGCTAGTTAGTAAGCGTTAACTATACCTGGGTTCATCATTTTGGAAAATAATAATGTAAGTTTAAGTTGGTTTTGTGGGTGGATTGACCAATGGGGCGGGTGATGTAGCAAAGCTCAGATGCTCTTTGGATCGGCTTTAGTGTAATCACAATTTATTTGGGCAAAATGATGGAGATTAGGTCCATTGCTCTCCTTATGCCGTTCACTCACGTATCTACAACTTTTTTCCTCCTAGGCCGCATTCTTAGCGATGAAGAGCACTGGAGGAAAGCTCATGGTGTTTCAATCAGGTATGCTGCTTATTCTATCTGGGCCAATACATCTTGAATCACCTGAAATATGCATACCTCGATGTATATGTCCTACTGTTTGGTACCTATATAACTTAAATGATATGATTACCATCTTTCCCATAGTTTTGCCTTCTGTTGGAATTGGAGCACTTTCTTCTAGAGAGAGCGATGGGAGAGCTAATGCCTCTGCAGATGAAAAGGTACACATACTTTTTTTGTTCCTTATATTGCGTTCTGACCTGGGTTAGAGGTCTTGAAATAAATCTTCTTTATTATAAATCTTCTTTAATATTCTTTAATATAATTTTCAGGAGGCCCATAAATTACTACAACCGGCGGACAAAACTTTAAGAACCATGGCTATTGAATTTGCTGAATACCAGGTAAACTAATAGATCTGATGTGGGAAATTAGCCAATAGTCTTTCCATCTGCATATATTCTTTCTTAAAGTTGTTGCAATATTTTTCCCTATTTAATGCATCCAGATATGCCTCAGGTCTGTGTAGATATATTCATCACAACTCAGGCCTATGTGGACATGGCTTCAATATCTGACATCCCAAGAACTACTGGAGGACAGGTAGACAAATATTTTTATCTTTAATATTATCATGTATTCTTTTAGTTGTAAATGACTTGCATTTTTTTCAGTAATGATGGATATAACTTACATAGGTCAATAAAACTTCTTGTTAACGTATCGATTTTCTTTGATTTTAACTTTCCATTATATTTGCTTCCAGGTTTATTGCTATTACCCATTCTCAGCTCTTTCAGATCCTCCCAAGCTTTACAACGATCTTAGATGGAATATCACTAGGCCCCAGGGTTTTGAGGCTGTCATGCGAGTTAGATGCAGTCAGGTAATGTTTTGTGGGAGAGACTTCTGTCCATGTATTACTCTGCAAAATTCAGCTTGATGTTATATTGATGAATATCTCTTGCCGATTATTGTAGGGCATCCAAGTGCAAGAATATTCAGGGAACTTCTGTAAACGCATACCTACTGACATTGATCTACCTGCGGTGGGTGATCTCTGATAGCTCTTTTGTATCTGTCTATTTCCCGTCTATAATAAAAATGAATATTCCTGTTGGTTTGTTGTCTAAAAAGTATAATGCTAGTCAAGGGGGAAACACTGATTTTTCCTGTTGCAAGTTTACCTGGAAAAGTACTTTGGTATAAATTTGTTCTTTTTTTTAATGAACCTTACCATGCAGATTGACTGTGACAAAGCTGTTATGGTAACATTGAAGCATGATGACAAACTACAAGATGGAGCTGAATGCGGTTTTCAGGTCTACTTTGTACTTATGTCAATTGGCCATTCGAAATAGTTTTTGTGCAACCCTACTTTGCCGTTTCATCGCATAAAATATTGGTACATTTTCATCTCATAAAATGTTAACGTAATTTTTAATGATTTTCCTGTGGTTTTCAGTGTGCCCTTTTGTATACCACCATATCCGGGGAAAGAAGAATTAGGGTGATTAACTTATCACTCCCTTGTACAAACATGCTCAGTAACTTGTTTCGCTCCGCTGACCTAGATTCCCAATTTGCTTGTATGCTGAAACAAGGTAAGCGTCTTTACTTTGGCTCTTATTCTACTGCTAACCATGTTTGCATTATGTACATATATAGTTGAGTGGTGGTTTCTGTAATGATATAAGACCTTTTTTATGTAGCGGCTAATGAGATTCCTTCCAAGGCACTTCCATTGGTAAAGGAGCAAGCAATTAATAGTTGTGTCAGCACACTCTATTCTTATCGTAAATTCTGCGCAACAGTTACATCAACTGGACAACTTATTCTTCCTGAAGCACTCAAGCTTTTGCCACTATATACTCTAGGTACTTCCTTGGCACTATTCAATTTGAAACGCAAAAAGCACATCACTTTAGCTCATGAAAAAGAAGATTATATACATCTTATGAGTGGGCAAGTTAGACATTAATTTTTTCTTAAGATGTATTTATTCTTCTTTTTGGGAACTAATGGTACTATTTTTGCTTTGTATTATGTTCTATTTGTTTTTCATTTTTCTGATTGCTGAGTGCAACATATAGCATTGTAGAGCAGAAGTTGAGATCTCATTATTTTCCTTTTCAGCCTTAACCAAAGGTGTTGGCTTACGAACGGACGGGAGGATTGATGACCGATCATTTTGGATAAACCATGTGTCTTCATTGTCTACTCCTTTGGCAACTCCGCTAGTTTATCCAAGGATGTTTGCTGTACATGACCTTGATGCAAATGTATGAAGCTATATTTTTAGCTCTGGTATCGCCTTAATACTCTTTTTAAAACTTTTTGAGTTCTACCAGGATAATGAAGCAACTGTGGTTCCTTCTTCAATCCCATTGCAAAGTGAACACCTTAGCGATGAGGGAGTCTATTTTCTTGAGAATGGTGATGATGGTTTGATATATGTTGGGCAATCAGTAAATTCAAATATTCTTCAGAAGCTTTTCGATGTTTCCTCAGTTGCTGACATTCCAAGTCAGGTAAATTACACTGCCCATCCATGTTTCACGCTATCGTTTCATCATATATATACTTATCACATTATTGAAAATGTGAAAGAGGATACTCTTTTCTGACGTCTGTGAAACTTACTTAACCCAAGACTCTGTTTTTCTTCACAGTATGTGCTGCAGAAGTATGATAATCAGCTATCAAAGAAGTTCAATGACGTGGTGAATGAAATAAGGAGGCAAAGAAGTTCTTACCTACGGTATTTAATCAACGTCTCACTATCTATCAATCTTCTTTTTCTCGTGGAGTGATTTCCGTACTAACCTTATAAAATCTCTTCATGTTCTCTCCCCTGCAGCCTTAAGTTGTGCAAGAAGGGAGATCCAACAGGTGAGTTAGCTTTCAAAATTACTCTAAGCATAGCAAAATTGATGACCAAGTTACTTTATACCGGTCATTAATGCTCGATGCATATTTTCCGATTAGCAGAGATTAATTCGTCTTGTACTCTCTGTTTCTCTCAGGAATGTTGTTCCTTTCATATATGGTAGAGGACAAGACAGCGGGTGGGCCGTCGTACGTGGAGTTTCTTGTTCAAATTCACCGTCAAATCCAACACAAACTGAACTGAAAGGTCTCTTTAAGCTCCTCTGTTTCGTTGTCTTCAAAATCTTGGGATTAGAAGAGCAAAAGCAGCAGAGAAAGATAAAGGAAAGACAATCTTCTTCCTTTGTACATACTTTTGGCTGGTGACTTTATAATTATTCTTCAAGTTCTTGTGTGCTTGAGAAGTTCTATATTCAATGGAAGATAGAGAGGGAAACAAAGAGAGAGAGAGAGAGAGAGAGAGAGAGAGAGAGAGAGAGAGCTTGATAAAAAATTTCCTTTGTTTTGTGGCTTTTATTTATACATGAATCTTTTTGTAGTGGTAATTAGAGAAAGATTTTCAATATTTACGATCGGATTATCCCCTCTCTTGATCACATATATATACAATAATAAGATTAATAAGCAAATTAAGTCAATATATCTAAGATGTCAATGTGATTTTGGGAATAGGGAACTGTCCAAAGTTAGATTAACAGAGATAAATATTCATATTAAATGGATTATCTCGTAGGCATTTTGTATGCGCTCTCTGCTTCTCATTGCATCACTAATGAAGAAAATATCATATTATTCTTCGCTAATTAAAGTATATTCGTAACCTTAGTTGTTTTTTTACCTTCTTCACATATCTTCTAAACGTAAGCAATCAACTTAGAGAGCCTGTCAAAAGTTCATCAACATTTTTTTCTCGTTCTACTAATCCAGTGACCCTCTTGTACGTGCAAGTTTGTTGGACTAATACGAGGTAAACAAAAAAAACTAACTTTAACCACAGCAAAAACTACAACGTTCTTATTTTCTTTGCCTCCCATGCAGAATAATAAGAGACCCATACTTCCAAACAAAAATGTCCAAATGGGGCCAAAACTCATTTTCTTTTGCCTCTTCTTTTGTCAATTCTTCATGATTCAACTTGTAACGACTCACAAAACAAGATCTTAGAGCGAATCGCCAAAAAAGGAAGGGATGCAAAGAATATAAAGTTAAACCGGGAACGGGAAGGAAGCTCAAGCCATTTTCACTTTCCGTGAAGGAGGCCGGCGAAATAAGCTTATCAAATCATCCAGACCCTGTCATCATTTCAAACCACTTTCCATTTAGTTTGCTTCCATAGTTGAAACAACAGAATATATACAGAAAATTAATGTATATTTACCCGCGTAGTGATGACGAGGAAACTGAAAAGCACTATCAAGTATGATCCTAACCCCAGAAGCAAGAGCAAGTCAAACGTTACACTCGCCACCTACAAACACAAACATCAATTAGACACACGGATCAAGGTGTGTTTCAAGAAAAAGAAACTCAGAGACGACGCGTTTTAGCAAAGCCTCGGGTCATATGGTTTAGTTTTTCTGAGTTTACGATTTAACCAGTAGAGTGAGAGGGGCCTTCATCATCAAGTGTGCAAAGCTAGTGTTAAAGTATTGAAGAGACTATGATGAACATACCTGGTATATGTTGAGGCTCGCCTTTGTTGAGTCGTAAAAGGTGAAACTTCCTTCTAAAGATTCATGTTGAACACTCACTTCAGCAGTATAATCCTCTAGTTCCTGCCAAACGTAGTTAACACCATAATCATAAACAATCGTCCGGCAGCATGTGTTTGGGAGAAAACACTGAGATAATATACCTTCTTTAGAGCCATGATTAATGGTTCATTCTTTGAGAGAAACGGTGCAACCCGAGGAGTTTGTGACAAAAGATCCAACCATGATCTCACATAAAAAGGATTTACAGCCAAACTACTGTTTTCAGCAAAAATCTGAATGTCTTTTCCTTGGTGACCATAGATATGCCTCTGCGGAAAACAAGAAAACATTTAAATAGGTTACCAGGAAAAATAACGAGAATATACAAATTTTCACGTGTTGTGAACTTGAACTACGTATTCTCTTCCAATTAAATCAACTACTGTTTAAGAAGTACTTGAGTTGAGTGGTTGTCTTACAGCAAGGCTTTCAGCCACCAACTTAACACCCTTAATGATACCATCTTCATTCATGAATTGTCTGCAGAAGACACATCGAGGTATTTAGTCTGAAGGATATTGGAAATTCTCCATGGATGGAACAGAAAGGTATATGCTGAAGTAGTTTGTCAGAATGCACAAACAGATTATTGTTTTGTAAGTGCTACCTTGTGTCAGAGAGACTTCCAGCATTTTCCAGTAACTCGGGTGGAGTGGAAAGTCCGGATAGTGTTGCTGCAGTTACTCTGAGTCTTGAAAATTGTTCATGCTCCCAAGCAACCTAAAAAATTCAACAGCACAACTATGATCAAAAAGTCTATTGTAATGAACAGAGAGAAAGTTTAGTATAGCCGCATATCTCAAGTAACTCCTACATGATAAGATAATTAAAGGAAAAAGATTTGGCACTTGAAAATGTAAAGATGGAGCCAATTTACTGGATAAAAGTTTACTGTTGTAAGAAAGACATAATAACTTTCAAATAATGACAGGGACATTCCTACTATCCAAATTTCAGTACAGTTCTAACAGTCAATTAAACTCCTACGATCTCTAGAATCAAGATGGAAAAGAGCTTGCTAAACTATGAAATACTCTGACGTACAGCTCTGTTACAAATTTAGACTAGCTTTGCAACATTTAAAAAGTGAAGTATTGACTCACTCGTGAATTAGAGATGTTAATCTTTTTGTGCTTCAGAGCAACTTGACAACCCAAGTCTTCTGCCACATTAGAGAACCCCTGCAGAGACGCATCCATTAACCAATGAACCATAATAGCTAGTCACTACAACAATGCATATACTTATCATTTTACCTGAAAAATTTGCTTTATATTGACATTATCCGGAGGCTTTGACACATGGATCAATAATTCATTGTCCCAAGAACCAACACTGTTCAAGCAAATGGCATAATCAATGCTCTCACGCATCCTCTGATCAAGGCTCTTCAGCCACTGCAGAAAATATGATGCTTAATGGATAATACCAACAAGTTTGCTTATCCAACAAACAAAAATGCAGGAAGGAGATGGTTTTAGTATAATCAAGAAGTAAGGTCCAGTACCTTTTGAGTTCCTTCGTAGTTGTAGGGTCCACCAGATGTCAGTGCAAAAAGTAAATTGTATTTTCCTCTTGTCTTGGGATTTGAGTAAAGAACGGAAAATAGTCTAGCTACTTCAAGAAGTGCTACAACCCCACTCCCATTACTGTCACTTCCGACTGATAATGCCTACAAGTACAAGTTGATCAGGTATATTACATACTACCACAATAGTAAGAATATCGACTACTCATATTACATACAGGAGCTGCTCCAAAGGTATCATAGGATGCTACTACAGCAATTGTTTGAAGTTGGTTGGAATCTCCATCTGCTCTTGATCCTGGAAGCCATCCCTACACACAAACCAAATCCTCTCAGGCCTTCCGTATGTCAAGCATCCAAAGTAAACCAACAATAGAGAGGTAGCGAGAGAGGGCATGGGATCAAATATTCAGATCCAATAAATAACTAACAAGGAAGGGAAAGATCAAAGTTAAGACAAGATAATAATGTTTAAACTAGGTTCAATGATACAAAACATGAGGGAAGTGTACTCCAAATTCCAAGTTGCTGAGAAATGGAAGAGCTTAACTAATCCTAAAAAGATGATGAGAGCAAAAACGATACTGATGAAATTATTGCATTACATGGAAAGTAGACTGTAAAACACAAATGCATGCAACCACAGCCAGACCAACAAAGTTTAACAACTGAGGTTTCTACAGGTTGCCATGCTAACGACACTTATCTAAAAATATAGCCAGCCAAGGTACCCAGAACTGAATTAGCTAGTAGTTGGAAGATACAACAGAGACAGTTATGTGATTTTTTCATAGATTTCAAAGCTAGTCATAACATTATCTAATTATATCAAATCCATTGAGTTACCTGAATGTTTGTAATGATGGGGGATGCAATTTTCTTAGGCTCCGATACGGAGATCACAAGCTTGTATCTGAAAATAGTGACAGATAGAAATGGTTTACATACATACCGAGATAAAATTTCATCAATAAACATTCCTATATAGATAAGATGTGCTACTAGACAAAGTGTGTTTAATATGAAGCTAGCTTCCAATCTTGGAAATGAACAATATCATAGATAGAATGAGCATACTCAAATCTTGCTACACAGTTCAATAAAACTTCAAGCATCTACCTACATAGATAAGACGTGCTAGTAGACAAAGTGTTTATTATTTAGCTTCCCCAATCTTGAAGTCACACATCATCATTTTCATTGTAACAAAACTGTATCATGATAATTGAGAGAGAGAGTGATTGACTAACCCGCCAGTGGTTGCAGTAGCCTGTTGACCAAGTGCATCATTTTTCTTTACATCAGCCAACATAGCATCAGTCTCTTCATTCTCAAATGCGAAGTAGACAGGAAACTGTATGAATAAACAAAATTGTTACCATAAGAGCTACATAAGCAAAAAAGGAAGTCCCTTTTCAACTTAACTAATATACATATGAACCAAAAAACACTCACAGGTATATTGCCATGGACAAGTAACTTCTCAAGTTGAGCTAATAATTTCCTAAACCCCTCGGTTTCAGAGATTACATTGTTACCACCACCACGAGTGTTTCCAGGTCTAAACATCTCCGGAAGCAAAATCAACAATCCCCCAAGCGACTGCTTTTGTGAAATGTAATCTGCCATTAACAAACAATCAAACCCAGAAACCCGATCCAAATCAATCAACGACGAATCGAATCGAGCAATCGAAGGAAGGTACCTTGAACGAAACCAATGTCGAGGTCGCGGAGAGGGATGATGAGAACAGAACGGGATAGATCGGCGCCGGGCTGGAAGCTGAGAGAAGCGGCGTGGTGGTTAAGAGAGGAGAAACGAGAGCCGAAAGGTACACCGGAGATGTCGTATTGGATAAGACGGTAGACATCGACGACAGTGGCGGCGTCACAGAGCTCGACGCAAGCGACGAGTATGAGCATGAGGGGAAGGAAAGGGTAGATGGATTCGAGGACCATGGTCCTATGTCTGTGCTTGGATTTCTTCTCGTCCGCCATTGTTGGGTGGTGGATCTAGGGCTTTGTGCAAAGTGGAAGAGATCTCGGATTTGATCTGATTAGTGAAGATGTAGTCACCACTACTAGTTTATCGTTATTGACTTCTCGTTTTTTTTTTTTTTTTTGGTTTAAGAGTTTTTAATGGTTAAAAAAATGTTTACGCTAAGAGACGATCATTGCACGTCATTAAGAAGTGGTTTGTTTCATTTTTTTTGTAATATGATAACCTAATTAAAAAAAAGTTGTATTTATTAACTAATAAACTAAACAAAATTTCATTGTGGAATCTCCTTTGGTCAAATGGTCGATCAAAGGTTTACATGATAGCATAGAGCAAGATAGAATCGTCTAGCGTGGAACAAAGTGGAAGACTTGTCCGTCGTGTAATAGTTGATGTAACAATTTTCATATAATTTGTAATAGAATTATAATAAAAATGCAGTGTTACAAAAAATTACATTATATGAAATTATCATAGTCATTAGAGTTATTCATTGAATAATAAATTTTGTTGTTGGTCATTTGTGTTAATTTCTAAAAAATATTTAACTACAAAGGCAGGAATGCAATGTAAAGATTGATGAGTGTAGCTCAAAAACTAGAGTAAGAGGCCAACCTTGAATAAGAATCTTTCTCATTTTTAAAGAGACAACCTAGCCAAGTTGGATGAATATGAGTTACATATGAATGTCTAAGATCATAGAAAGTTACAATTTGAACTATAAAATAAAGCTCTTTTATTGGTTGCCTTCACTAAACTAACTCTAGAAAATCATTTAAGGTCTTACCATTAGTGCCATCGCTTAGTATTCATTACCCACCACCTCTAATTTTACTATTTTTTTCTTATTTTCATCATAGAGATATTATGAGCATTGGAGAGGATGTTCCTTCTTAGCATTTCTTTTGCTTCGTCGGCATCGCCCCTAAGCTAAATCTATACAAATTCAGAAAGAAAGAAAAGTAAAAGCGCTTGTCAGCTAGCTCAGAAGAAACAATATTAGACTGCCAATTATAGCACAATACTTAGGAGAAGAAAGATGGGAGAGCTATCTAGTTATTGAAGAGAAAAAAAATGATAAAACACCCTATCGTAAGTTGGGAACGTATCCTTTGGAAATACCCTTCTTTGAACAAGAACCCTCTTCTTATGAAGAAATCACTAGACCAAAAAAAGCACTTGGTAATTTTTAAGGTTTTGTAGTTAAGAGATAGTGAAGATAATTTTCACATCGCTGCCAATTGGATATGTGGCATTTGTATTTTAGTTTGGTTATGGTTTAGATTTACCAGTTTATAAGTCGGTGTACAGTATTAATTTGATATCAAGAATTAGGGTAACCAATTTTATATGAGAAATTTCATAAAATGCCACTTTACACAAATGTCATCATTTAAAAATATTTGCAAATCATGCCGCTTTTATTTTTTAACTTAACTTTTTCAGATTTTTCTTTTCCAGATTTTTTTCTTTTCAAATCTTAAATTTTGTTTCATCCGATCTCAGATCTCGTCTCTCTCTTTCTCCCTCTGCATCAAATCGCATTTCTCTCACATAACCAAATTAAAAAATAAATTTAAGCAAAATAAAGCAGATTATAAGGTTTTTAAAACATATTATTACGTTTTTAAAACATATTACAAAGTTTTTAAAATGAAATTATAAGGTTTTTTAAAATGTTTTAAAAGTCTTATAATACTTTGTAAAACTTTATAATCTTCTTTAAAATCTTATAATCTGCTTTAAAAATGAACCCATATTTTTTTTATCGAACTTAAGAACAAAATCAACCAAAACGAAACAAAACCCAAATTTTCAGATGAAATCAACCCAAATCGAATTAAAAACTAAGATTTGTAACCCCAATCGAATTAAAGAACTGAGATTTGTAGCTAAATCGAATCAAAACTCAACTAGATTTGAAAGAATCGAAAACTAGATCTATAACAAACAAAAATGATGAAATTCAATCTTGATCTAGATCCGAATGTGAGGGAGTCTTCTTCTTCGTGAATTGCATCACCACCATTTTTGAGAGAAAGAGAGAAGGAGAGAGAAAAGAAAAAAACAGTTTTTTCGTGGGGGAGAGAGAAAAAAAAAATTTAAAGAAAATTTTTTTTCCGTAAAAAGTGGCATGTTTACAACACCCTTTCCAAGGGTAATATTTTTGAAAAAAAAACTTTTCAAAGATGACATGTATATAATTCCCTCATTTTATATCTTAATTCTGAAGAATATATTCCACACAACTAAATTGGTAAATTATTTAAACCTAAACCAAAACAAACTGAAATTCAAAAGAGTTTTTATGGTTCTAATGCTTATAATAGATTGAGTAACGAAAAATCTGAAACCAAACCAAATTGTAAAAATCAGATTTTCTATCTCTAAATAAAATCATATAATCAATTTTATAATATAAATATATGTCCATAGCTAGCGTAGAAGAATCACCTAGTAAACTTTAAACGTGGTTATTCTCTTCATACATCAGCTAGTTTTAAGAAGTTTTCACTTCTTGTTAGTTTTATCCTTGTTATGTTAAGCGTTCAATATCTAATTTACATTTGAGATTTTAATATAAAAATGAACTAGGTCGCTATCCGAGAATACGTGCAGGTTTTTTTGTCGACTTTATTTTTAGTTTTGGTGTTACAACAATTCTTACCGGTAAGCATGACAACAATATAGTATTTCAAAGGTTGTTATAATGAGCAGCTTATGATATAAAATTTAGTGTTGTTTCAAACTTGATGAGAGCATATTTGACCTGAAATAAATTCAACAAAACAAATCATCATCACTTACCAAACAAATTGTATCGTTGTCTCATCAACATGGAACCAATTATCACATAAGAAAATACAATTTTGCTTATATTCAGTAGAAGATTATGAAAGTGACTAAATTTCATTAAGTTTATATCAATTCAACAGAATTATCAATGCTCATAGAGAAATTTGGCTAAAATTGATTGAAACAATTTCTCCAAATCATGTCGAACTAATCCGTTCTCTTTTGAAGAAATCGAGACCGGATTTAACGCCCGGCAGAGAATTGGAGGAGAAGAGGAAGCGAAAACAAGATGGGAATCCTCATTCCACTGTAGCCGTCGCTTATTCGCTCTCGAGTAAGGTTCGAGATGCGATGAAGGATATAACGATTTAGACTATCATCAGAATAACAAAGTACTCTTCAATCTCCACAATTTGTAAGCATTGATTCTAATCTTTAAAGCTATACAAAAAAAAGTGTTTAAGATCTCTGAAGATGGGGAGTGTCGAAACTGAAAATACATTAATGAGTGTGGACACGTGGCAGCCTTATGGAGAAAGTTAGCCTCCTTTCATGTATATGATTTACGGATTATGTTTCATAAATTTGGGTATTATGATTATATCCAACTATTCTTATCAAAATACAGTTGATAGTGTGCGTCGAACCAGCATTAAAGGCACCTTAAGAGAGTTGAGTAGTAGACAACTAGAAAATATCACCATATATAAGTCAAACTTGTGCTTCGGACCAGCACTATTTAATGCGATGAGAAAAAGAATTACCACGTGACACATGCATATTTGCCTAGAGGAACGAAACCTAAGCATGCACTACAAGAAAACAGTACGCATTCCGACGGCCAAAACCGTTCGAAAGCCGTCGGAAAAGGACGTATTCCGACGGTTTCCGACGGGAACATGCCGTCGTTCCTATCACGTCGGAAAAACAAAAACCGTCGGGAATCCGTCGCTGTTTTGCAACGTAGTTCGGACGGATTTATGTCGGAGACCCAAAGGAGATGGAATTCCGACGGTCGTTGGTTTTCCGGCGATGAAGGCCGGCGATGAAAGACGGAATTCCGACGGTTGATGAATTCCGGCGATGAAAGACGGAATTCCGACGGTTGATGAATTCCGGCGATGAAAGACGGAATTCCGACGGTTTCGGTTTGCCGGCCGTAACAGACGGAATTCCGACGGTTTCCGTTTTCTGGCCATAACAGACGGAATTCCGACGGTTTCAATAATTTTTTTTAGAAAATTTAAAATTATTTAATTTAATAATATAATATATTAATATTTTTAATAAAAATGAAAAGTAAAAACTAATAAAAATAAAATATATTAAAATTTAAAATTACAAACTAATAAAATTAAAATGTATTTTAAAGTTTTACAATCAAATTTAAAACTCTCCAAATCCTATTCCGGTCTAGGCGGCCCGGTACCGAAGAATCTCTGCATTTGCTGTTCCATTGCTTTCATTCGTGCATCGGCCTCCGCCTTATCTCTCGCTCTCGCCTCCTCGGCCTCCTCCTTATCCTTCTTCCTCTGTTCCGCCATTTCCCTAAGCTGGTCGTGCAGCTCTCGGTTTTCCGCCTCCAACCTCCTATCACGAGCATATCGAACCGACGAAACAGACGAGCTACTCTCCTCAGGGAGGCCGTAAACACGGCCTCTGGTCTTGGGAGTCACCTACAAAATTTTTTTTTTAAAATTTCATAACTTGTATTAAAAGTAATGTCTAAATTCCATTAAATGTGAGACAGTTACTAACCTCGTAGGTGAACTGGTTGGTCATCTCGAATGGAACTTCGGTTGGCGCCGGAGTTCCTTCCACGATCGGTTGCAATTGGAGGAACTCCTCCTGCCTCCTCTGCACAGCTTCCACGATTTCACGAGCAATCGGGTCTTCAATTTCACCGGTCTTCTTGTTAGTGTGCGAAAACTTGATCATATCGAGGTTGGAAGGATAGACACCGGTCTCCTCCATCTGTTACCATATACAATTACGTTACAGAATTCAAAAATTTTATGAAATATTTAATTACTTACTATTTTCCGAGCAGCTGAAGCCTTGCTAATTGCGCCGAGGTTGTGGGTCGCTTTTCCCTTCCCTTTCCGGTTGCTGTTGCGGTTAGTCGAGTGTTTCTCGGAGTCCGTCTTGGTTGCCTCTAATTCCCAGTGTCGAAGAAGTCCAGTCCACATCTCAGAGGGTTTATATTTAAAAACCTTAGCCACCTTCCCCTCTTTGTACCACTTGTCTTTCCACTCGTTCATCTTCAACGAGAACTTCCTCGCCGCCTTTTTGTCGAATTCCTTTCGGACCCTGGATGTGAGGACTGAGTCCCACGTAAAATCTTGCTGCAAAAAAAAAACTTTCCCGCATTAGTAATTAAATTAAGCGTCATATAGGAAATACAATTGAAACAAATAAAATAAACTCTTACCGCAAATTGTCGGAACCAAGTGTCCCGGTCCTCTGGAGGCATATCGTTGTATGTGGGGTAAGGTTTATTGAGCATGGAGTTCATCATTTCGTTGATGGAACCCGTAATATCGTTTTGTGAGTATTGGAACCTATTAAATTGTTTATTAAATATTTATGTAAAATTATTAAATCCACAACATATTAAAATAAGACTTACCACGTCGTGTTAGGTGGCAAGTCTGGATCCAGACGCGGCAACCTATCACGTCCAGGTTGCGCCACAACCTGCTCAATGGTCAACGAGGTGGGGGCTGAGTGGGCTGTAGGCATGGGCTGAGACGGGAATGGGGTCTCCTCGGGGAACTCGGTCTCACTCGGAGTCCGACCTCCCCTACTGGAACTCGCACCTCCTCTAGAGTTATGAAAATCCCCATAATTTGCCCTACGATTTCCATATTTTTAAGATTTAGATATTTTGGGATTTATGAAATTTGGAATGTATAAGATTTTGTGAGTTGAAGATTTTGGAATGTAGTTAATTGGAATTTTCAGATTATGGTATTTAAGGATATTGGAGATTAGGGTTTTATGGAATTTATGGGTTTTATGTCATTGAAATAAGTAGGGGTTTTTTTAAATATTGTTTATTCAGAAATCGAAATTTATGGAATTAGGTTTTGTTGGGAAATTGATATGTATAAATTTAAATTTGTAAAAGTTTAAATTTTTTTATTAATGTTATTTAAAATTGTAAGAATTTTAATAGATTTTGAAAAAAGTTTGTATATATATATAGGATATATATAAATTTAGAGAATTTAAAATTTTAAATTAATAGAAAAATTTGATACATTTTAAAATTTATCAAATTTTAAATTTAGAGGATTTAAAGTTTTAAATTTACTTATTTTTATATAATGATAAAATTATGAAGGTTTAAAGTCTTTTGTTAATGTTATAAAATTTTTAAATTATACGGATTTAAAAAGATTACCTTCAAATATTTTATATAAGATATTTAGAAAATTACAATTTATATATTAATTATATATTAAATTATAAAAAATCCCTAAAACTCACATAACACAAATGAAAATCTAATTATTAAAATTAGTAAACTCCAAAAATTATCAAATTTCAAAAATTTAATAACAAAATCACTAGAAACCTAATTTAATAAATTCATAAACCCTAAAATGATTATTTACTTAATTTGTTAATTCCTAATTCATTAAAAAATTTCTTAAAATTAATTTTAGAAAATTTTTTAAACACTCTACAATTCCTAAAGAACAATTTTGGATCTATTAATTCTCATGAACAATTTCTTGACATTCTACAATTTCGGATCTATAAAGCACCATGAACAATTACGGATCTATTAATCACCATGAACAATTTCGGATCCAGAACAACAATTAAAAATCATGAAGAACAATTTTGAAGGAAAACTTACATAGTTTTTGCTTTAGTGAAAGATGGAGATGATTGACGAGGGATGAGAAGAAACGGCGGTGGAACGGCGTCCAAACGGCGGAGAATCGGCGGTGGAACGGAGGAGAGTTTGAGAATTTTTTTTTTTTTTTTACAGATCTGAGATCGGGGAAGACGAAGACTGTGGATTTAACAAGGGGTCCGAGGGCAATCAGACGGTAGTCCGACGGCAATTAAAAAAACCGACGGTAAATCCGACGGGTTTCCCGCTTTGACGAAGATTACGAAGTCTTTTTGGCGGCTGGCAAATTAGGGTTTCTGTCGGTTTACCGTCTGAATTTAAGACGGAAAACCGACGGTAAATCATTTAAATTAATAGAAAACCCCAAACCGTCGGATTTCCGTCTCAAAATTTAGACGGAACTCCGACGGTTTGCTTTTTTAATGAGTTTTAATTTTATAGAGAAATTTAAAGTTGATTATAAATTTTTTAAAACTTATCAGTTTTTTGATTTACAAGCAAAATAAATTGTTTCTATACAAAATTTTAAGTGTGTGAGATTTTAGGAGTTATAGAAAATGGAATTAATAGAAATTATTCTTAATCATGGATTCTGTGGTTTTTTAATTTATGCACTTTGTGAATTCAGACGGAATTCCCGGTTTGACGATGCTGTTAAATTTGTTTAGTTTTTTGAAACATAGTATAAGGTTATACGCACCTAGTATTCTTCGAATTCATGTTATTTTTGAATCATAAATTATCAATTAATTTAAAAAACTCTTATAATTATTTTTAAAAACCTTAAAATCAACACCAAAACCATATCATATACTTTACAATAAAAAATCCAAAACACCGTCGGATTTCCGTTTGACTTGTAAGACGGTTTTCCGACGGTTTGGGGTTTTTAATTTACTTTAATTTATCGACACTTTAAAAAGAATAGAAAACCACACACCGTCGGAATTCCGTCTTTCAAATGAGACGGTATTCCGACGGTATACGGGTTTTTAATTTATTTAAGTTTGTGGATAAAATTTAAAATAATATACACCCCAAACGTCGGCATTCCGTCTTACAATTAAGACGGAATGCCGACGGTTTCCTTTGTTAATGCTTTTTAATTTTATCAACAAATTTAAAGTTGCTTATAAAGTTTAATAAAAAATTAACAATTTTTGTCTCAAATGTATATGCTATGGTTTTAAAGTTGATTATAAGATTTTCAAAAATAAATTTAAGCGTTTTGTAAATTATATGCTGTGAATGTTTATTTGACCATCGCAACCAAGAGAAATATATTAGTCGATAAAATTATTTCTCAATCACTAATAGGAAATAAAACACATGACAACATTATAAAATCGTACAATAGATACTAGGACATTATTTAATATTAATGCAACATAAAGCTTTAAAGGTTTAAATTATTCTTAATCATGGACGACGAATTATATATTTATTCTTCATCGGAGTCTGGCACTGTTTCATATTCGTACCCAGTAGTTTCTTTATCTTCCTCCACCATTGTGCATATTTCCGTTGGGTGGTATTCAGCAATCATCGAATTAGCACCGATTATCTGTTTGGTAACAGAATATATATAGTTAAACCATTCCCAAAAAAATTTATAACGTATGGTCTAACTACCTTAACAATGTTTCGCTCTGTGATGTTTAGGTACTTTGGGGTTCTATCAAAACGGCAAACGGTAACATTCTTCAAGATGAATACCGCACCTACACCAGTCATGAGTCTGTACTCGTCATTGTTGAAGATGTTATGGTGCATGGTTCCCTCGATTTTTCCCGATTGATCTTTTAAGGTTACAAGCAGATCTCCCTGGTCATTGGGGGTGAAAGAAGAGAGCATAGCCACAATCTGTATATTACATAGAATATAAATACTAGCTTCTCAGATAAATTGTGTCTCTACATTAATGTTAATCTAAAAAGCTTTAAACCTTTTTTATTTTGACAAATTATGAACGCGGGGATTGAATTTCTGCAACTTGGGTTCAGAACGGTGTGGTCCTATTATGATAAGAACCTACGTTTATGAATGATAGATTTTGTATCAGTCACCTATTAATTTTTGTAAAACTAAAAATGATAATTAAATATATATATATATATATATATATATACCTTCCCGGATTATGTAATCGATAGTAGAAGTCCACCGCAGACTACTAAAATCATGGTCGGCTTGTGGTGCCTCGTTAATGACCTCAGAAATAAATTCTTGTGTTGGGCGTGTCTGAGAACTTTCACCTTGCAGCACCTTTGCATCATGAGCCCTCTTGCGAAACAATCCTCGCCGTACGACTTGGCCAGGTCCCGGTATTACGGGCGTTTCGTTCTCCGATTGTTGAGTTGGATGGAGTGAAATTGTCGGTGCACCATCAATAACATTTAAGTTATCGTAAGGAGGGCTTGATGGAACAAGAGGTGTGTTGCGAGTGTTTTGACCAGGGGCTCGGTTTTGCATATAATAATTCCACAGATCATTATTAGCCATTATGCAATAGAATATTTTGTGTTATGAGTATGTGTTCAAATATGTTATGAATGAATGCAGAGCCGGTGTGCTTATATAAAACTTACTTATTTCCGTCGGAAATCCTTCGTAATTCCGTGAAAATATCTGACATATCACCCCACCAATCCCATCGGGCACTGCGACTGGTTCTTTAACCACTTAAACTATGCCGACATCTGATTCCGTCTGAATACCGTCGGAAATTAGTCATTACTTACGACAGATTTAGTGCGTCGGAAATCCGTCCATACCCACTGACCAATCATACGTTGCCGACATATGATTCCGTCTGAAGGTCGTCGGAAATTTGGCATTACTTACGACAACTTTAATGCACCGAAAATCCGTCAATACCCACTGACATATGACCCCACCAATCCCATCGGCCACTGCATACGCTTTATTAACTACTAAAATTCAGCCGACATCGGATTCCGTCCGAATACCGTCGGTAATCCGTCCATACCTAGTGACCAATCATACTTTGCCGACATCGTGCTGTCTTAATTCCGTCGGTATTCTGGCGGAAACGGCCACTGTATACGGACGGAATAGCGACGGTTTATACATATAACGTCTTCTATAAATACTCCCTATGGAGTGTTTTATGTTGTATAGCTTCAAATTACAAAAAATGTCTTCCAACTCCCCTAATGAAGACTCAAACACAAAAGGCGTGGCTAATTTTTTCATTGTTCCAAAATACTCGTGGGAATCCGAATCCCTATGCGACGAATTCACTCAGCAGATTCCCACTTACTCATGGGAATTTGATACGTGCTCACCAATCGATGAAGAAGATTCCACAGCAACAGTAGTGCCTGATAGCCAATTCGCGCCAAACATCCACAACATTTACGATAGGCAGCCACAATGTCTTCATCAAGAGCGGGATACCGAAGGCGAACCACCATGTCACTTGGTGGAAAAGTCAGATACTTACGGTGCAAGTACTTCAAACGTAAGTAAGGATCAGTCGTATGACTTTGAATTCGCGCAAAGCCCTGAAAAGCCAAACTTAAATTTAGATGTTCATACAATCAAAAGAGATTTGTGTGACGGTTATTTAGAATCTCCAACAACGGATCATTACTATGACTTCCAATTCGCCCAAAGCCCAGAAAAGCCAAACTTAAATGTAGACGTTGATGCAATAAAAAGCGAATTGTGCGACGGATTTGTAGATTCTCCAAGAAAGAAAAAAAAGGGAAAGAACATCATGAAATGGTTTTAACAAATGGTAAGTTCGGAGTGGAAACAGACATATGATAGTCCTCTGGGGAGGTTATTGTGGACTTGTACCATAACTGTTGGGTGTTAAAAATATGCAATTCCATAATGTACTTGTTTAAGAATGTGTTTAAATTTTATATATGTTTCATTAAATGTAATGTTTTATTGGAGTTGCAATACTCAGATTGTCGTCCACAATCGGTTTTGTTAATGAAATGAAAAATGTTATAAGGAACACATGCACAAATGTGGGAAAACAACATGGATAAGCAAGCATTTATTGACAACTAATATTTATTCTGAATCTCCTGTGGAACCGTCACTAGGGATGGAGTCTGAATCGTCATCAAATTCTCCCCGTGTTTCCTCTTCGTCCGAATGCACTAGATCATCCCCGACATAAGTGACATCAACGAGAAGGTCAATGTTATTCATCTCCTCAACAGGTGACATTTGTACACTTCTTGATGGTTGTAGAGCATCTTGTTCTGGAACGCCATAGATTTTGCCTCTGGGGTTTATTGGAGTTACTGTGACCCACGGATCTGTACGGTAGGCAACTCGAGGATATGGAATGTAGCAAACCTATTAATAATTAGTGGATATTGTTATTATACATGTACAAGAAACCTTAAGTATGAGTACATAGGTAAACATATTTGTGTAAATATTGATACCTGGTCAGCTTGAGACGCAAGGATAAATGGATCATAAAACTGCAATCTCCGGCTTGAATTTATCGAAATAACACCAAGCTGGTCGACTCGAACCCCTCGACCATTGGATGGATCATACCAATCGCACATAAACACTATGCACCTCAAGTTCATCATTCCTGGATAGCGGATTTCCAAGATTTCTTTTAAAATCCCATAGTACATGGTATCACCGGATTGCGCCGAAATACCATAGTCCGAAGTTGATCTTTGACGTTCTTCCTCATGGATCCTGAACGAATATCCCCTAGTGCAAAACTTGGGATATGAAATCGCCGTGCTGCGTAAACCATAATCAACCTCCACTAACCATGTCGGGACTGATTGACCACTTGCTCTAAGGTCGGAAACCTATTTGCTCACAGTTTCTGAGGATGTACGTATGGAGATGTGTGACCTCCTGTGCTGATAGTGTGCGTTTCTTTCGTTTTCCACTTGCTCGACCAACTTGGGCGAACAACTCAGGAACAACCACGTCATAAACTGCTTTCTCACCTCGATCATCATGTCGGGCAGGGCGTCTCGCCTTAGTACTAACTTCCGATGGAAAGTAAGATTCTGCAAAGTGTGAGACTTCCTCGTTTAGGCTTTTTGCGACAATAGATCCCTCAACCTTGCTCAAATTTTTTACCTTTTTCTTGAGGTGGAACATGTAACGCTCGAACGGATACATCCATCGGTATTGAACAGGGCCTCCTAAGGCTGCTTCTCGTGGGAGGTGAATTGGAAGATGTTCCATAACGTCAAAAAAAGACGGTGGAAATATCTTCTCAAGATTACAAAGGAGTACTGGGATATTGGCCTCCAAGTTACGTATCCCGTGGACGGTAAGCGTTCGTGAACATAAATCTCGGAAGAATGCACCAACTCCTACAAAATAAAATTAAACAAGTTAGTACATATATAGTAATATAATGATAGACATAGACTAATGGGAGTAACAAATATACCTCCTATTGCTTGGTGGATAGGTTCTGGAAGAAGATATGCAAATACAAATGGAAGAAGACGCTGCATCACGACATGACAATCATGGCTCTTCATTCCTATAAACTTCCCTTCTGTCGAATCCACGCCATTACCTAGGTTAGATGCATAATCGTCTGGAAATTTTACAAAATTTTTGAACTATTCAAAGAATACTTCTTTCTTCCTAGCGTCTAACCGGTACACAGGCATCGGCAATCTACCGTTCAAAATATGAAGAGATGGCCTCGTACAAATCGATGGCAAGTCCATTCTAGACTTCCAATTGTCTTTAGTCTTTCCTGGGACGTTTAATACGGTGTTCATGATGTTGTCAAATAAATTCTTTTCCACATGCATGACATCTACATTATGCCGCAGTAGATGGTCTTTCCAGTACGGCAAATCCCAAAAAATACTCTTCTTGTGCCAATTGTGATATTCTCCACAACCGTCGACTGGGTAATGGCCATTACCCCCACATTCAGGAGTTAGCTCTGCACCAAAATCTCGTAATTGTTCCAATATGCTGCGACCATCTATCTCAGGAGGTGGACCATGAAACACTCGTACATCCGTCTTGAAATTTCGTTTAGACTTACGATATGGATGATTGGGCGGCAAAAAACACCTATGGCAATCAAACCATGAAGTCTTCCTGCCGTGCTGCAATTGGAAAGCTGCAGTATTGTCTTGGCAATAAGGACATGCCAATCGTCCATGCGTTGACCATCCAGATAACATACCGTATGCAGGAAAATCGCTTATGGTCCACATAAGAACCGCACGCATGGTGAAATTCTGCTTCACTGAAACATCATAAGTCACAACACCATGCTCCCATAACATCTGCAACTCACAGATCAATGGTTGGAGGAATATATCGAGCGACCGTCTTGGATGCTCTGGCCCGGGAACTAGAATTGAGAGAAACAAGAACTCTCGCCGCATGCACATAGATGGAGGCAAATTGTAAGGTATCACGATGACCGGCCACAATGAATATTTACTTCCATGCTTGCCAAACGGGTTGAAACCATCAGTGGATAAGCCTATGTATACATTCCGTCGTTCACCGGCAAAATCTGGATACACTGATTGAAAGTGTTTCCACGCTTCCGCGTCAGAAGGATGCATGATATCTCCATCTTGACTATGCTCTGCATGCCATCTCATAGCCGTTGCTGTGCGGTTTGATTCGTACAGCCTCTTCAACCTCTCCGTTAAGGGTAAATACCACATCCGTTTGAATGGAATCTTCACCCTGCCACTTGTATCCTGAAACCGTGGTTTACGGTAAAATTTACATTTATTTCGGTTCTCGTCTTCTCTCCAGTATATCATACAGTTGTCGATGCAGACATCTATAACCTGGTAGGGCAAACCAAGACCAGCAACAAGTTTTTGTATCTCGTAGTATGATCCGGGGGCCAGATTATCTTCTGGCAAAATATCTTTCACGAACTCGGCGACTGCATCCACACATTCTTCGGACAAATTGTAATCAGTCTTTATGTTCATCATCCTAGTAGCAGACGATAACGGTGAATGGCCATCCCTACAACCGCTGTATAGTGGTTGCTTTGATGCGTCTAACAAATCGAAAAACCTTCGAGATTCTAAATTAGGCTCTTCACCCCTATCACCCTCATACCCACCCGACTGCATATTAATATTATTCTCTCTATACGCATCATTAACCATCGCAACCGTACGTACCCCAACATCTACTTCCGTTGTAGGTTCCCCTACGCTATCAGGAAAATAAGGTTCATTGCTACTAGTACTACCATATTCATAATTCCTTTCTCCATGTAAATACCAAACCTTATATCCTGGTCTAAAACCATATCTATATAAGTGATTCCAAACATTATGGACAACAACACTAATTCTATTACAGCAATTAGAACAAGGACATTTGATATCCTGACCTTTTTTTGCTGCTTCTACATTACTGGGTAAATTCATGAACTCCCATAATCCTTAAGCGTACTCGTCCTTTAATAAGTCCGACCCCTCATTCGTCATTGGCCCGTCCATCCATGCCCGAAAATATGAACTCATTTTTATAGTTTTTTTTCCTCGAAATTTTGTTTTGATGGATTTAATCAACCATTCTGCAAACTTATGTAGAGTAGATTTCCCTCAATGTGCCGTCGGAATATCGTCAATAGGTCCGACATATGACCCAACCCCATCCCATCGGCCACCGCAGACGATATATAAACCACTCAAACTTTGCCGACATCGTAAACCGTCGGAAAACCGTCTGATTTCTGTCCTACATTCCGACAGATATTGGCCGTCGGAAATAATTCTGATCAATCAGACGTCGCCGACATCGGAAAGTCTGACTTCCGTCTCTAAGCCGTCGGTGGATCGTCGGCAGTTTCCGACAAAAACTGTTCCGTCTCTATTCCGTCGGAAAATGCCGACGGAATAGAGACGGAACAGTTTTTGTCGGAAACCCGTCGGCACGCCGTCGGATTTGGCAGACGGAATGCCGACGGCCAAAACCTTGCCGTCGGAATTGACGGTGTTTTCTTGTAGTGATGTGGGATTGTAACTCTATTCAAGTCATTTGACAATGAAATTTGTAACACCATTTCAGCGAGACGTTACATTCCACTGTTGCTAAAAACTCTTGTATTGTGTTAACAGCCCTGACAACATCGTAAAATGTCCTAAGCGAATAAAAGTTTAAGTTTATAAAAAAAAAATCTCGGTTGCAATAAGCCCATCGTCATATAACAAAAACAAATAAAGAACTAAACTAGTAATTTCTCATTCTTTAAACAAAAAAGATTATTAGCTAAGCTTTTTTTTTCTTTGGTCGAAAGCTTTCAAAATAAACTTTTCTAACCAATTCTCTTTCAATGGATAAGATATCCAAGTCAGATATTACCGGAAAAAAGTAAAATTCACCCAAAAAAACGTGAATTCAAAAATTGAGTCACTGTGAAACTTTCAGTTTTAGCATTTTTTTGATCTAACATGACAAAATATATAACAAACCTCTCTATTTACTTTAATATTTTAACTGTAAAATCAATGTTCTATGTTTTTTTACAAAAATTAAAGAAGCTCATGTTTCTACCATAAATCTATATTTTGCTTACTACAAAACTTTTAATATATAATTTATGTTATAACTAAATAAAATCAAGAATATAAAATGCTCTTATACATTTTTCAAAAAAAAATTGATGCCCTAAGCCATTGCTTATAAAAATTAAACTATGGCACAGCTCTGGTTAAGACTCATTTCCTCGGTTGTTATATACTCTTGCATCGATTTGGGCATCAGCTATTTTGTAATATAATGCCCTTATTAAAGAGTTAAATAATATCATAAATTATTATTATATTATATATACTATAAAAGATGGGTTTAGTGCTTTTTTGAGTGACACGTGTCATCATTATTTTAGGAGGAGAAATGAAAAGTTATCATAATTTGGTTACGCTTCATCTCTTGGTATGAGATGCATTGGATAATTGAAATGAAAAGTTACAATCAAACATGTAAACCTTTTGGTCATGAAACGTCTTGGTTCAATGTATACAAACTCAAAAATTTTCAATCAAACCACTTTTGGTTCTATGTATACAGTTATCTAAATTCAATGCTTCACATTTAACTTGCATGTCCTTCATTTCGAGACAAGCTATATAAGAATCTACGCATCTACAAATTAATCACGAAGTTTTGGGGGGGCAAATTCCAATTGGTAAAAAAAGTCAAAATAACTCCTTTTTTTTCTCGGTAGAAAGTTAACCTCTATTCTGATATTTGTAAACAAGACTAATATTTGTGGGAAAACAATTGGAGGATGGTCGGACACTTGCTTATTACAATATCTATAAGGAATCGACTCCTCATTTGGTTTAGAGGAGGTGCGAAGGAGCGGAAGAGGAAGACGTTTATTAAATCAAAGAAGATTAAACACAAGCATAAGAAAGGGAATGATTCATATGTCATACCTTTCAAGGTCGATGGATTTGGTAGAGCATGTTTATGGGTAGGTAATATTGAGAGGTTAGATAAGAATTTTTTATTATTAATTGTATTGAGATTTGTATATTTACCCTAATTGAGTTTTGTGATTTTTTTAGTGATTATAGGTAGTAAATATAGTGGGGTTGTTAAATTTTTTTTTTTTTTTTGAATTTGTAATTTTTAAGTAAATTTTTGTTTCCAAATTCAAAACATAATACATTCATTAAAATATGAAATTTCAAACATACATGAAAAAAAACATTTTAAACATAGATTTTGAAATCATAAACAGAACGGAACGCTCAGTTGTAATCTTGATCATGTCCAAATTGTTTTCCTGGACTTGCTTCCGTTGTTAAAAATGAGCTGTTGGACCTTGTTGTATTGAATTTTAAGGGCTGTTGGGAGATTTTCTAGATTTTTTTCCAAAATCTTAGAGATTTTAGGAAATCCTCCGGAGATAAATAGGTCCTATTTTTACTATATTTTTACTAAGTAACTTTTTCCAAAGAAAAAAGTAAATTTTTTTTTTGTCATATAGTGAATATTTTATTATTTTGTTTTGGAAAAAAAAACTTTCTTTGATAGTTACATCTTCTTCTCGATCTGCTTCTTCTTCTCCGATTCTTCTCCGATCTGCTTCTTCTTCTCTTCATTTGCTTTTTCTTCTCCACCGTCGAAGCCTCGCCATGGTTCGTGCTTGTTGAAGACTAGATCGACGACGACCATCGAAGACGACCAAACCATCGACGACGATCATCGACGACGACCATCGAAGACGAGATCGACGAAGACCAACAATAACTGTCGTCTTCCTCCACCGACCAATCCCAACGAGCCACGTCACCTATATTTACGGTGAATATAATGGCCATTTTAAGAACCGTAAATATGCCATCTACCCCACTTTTCTTTATTTTAGTGTTTTTAACATTCCAAACCAATCTATATTACCCCTATTTACGTCCTATAAACATGCTCTAAGGTATATATCAGAAAGAGTGTCTTTCGGTTACATGTGGATTAGGTTCGTTCATGGCGAGTCATTTCAATAGGCACTACTGTGGAACAACATATGTTTTCAAGAATTCCAACGATTAATGAATGACTTATAGATCATACATCTTGAATACTATTTTGTTTGGAGACTTGACTGTATTGAGACTAAACTAAAGAAGATTTTAGAAAATCCATTTTGGCAGAGTTAACTCTAACAAGAAAGCTATCAATTTAATTTGCTATTTTCCCTAAATCTCTTTACTATTCGATCGTCTGTAGAGCCAACGCATACGATCGCCTTCGACGGAGATGTCATGGAGATTTGACATGCCGAGGATGAAGACAGTTCATGATCATGATCGCCCTTTCGGTTTCGTAAGTGCCATTCATAATCATGGCCGCTTTTCGGCTTTTCAATTGGATGTTTATAAATTCGGTGCATATCGCATATGGCGGTAGTGGTTTAAACATGGCTCTCGGGACGCGCTTCAATTACGATCGTTGGTTTCAGAAACGGGAATTGTGTTGAGAGGATTTGATTTGAGGGGGACTAGAAGCCATAGACGACATTGATCCTCGACTACTATGATAAACTGATAAACTGCTCTTTGAACAAAAGCATACTAAATTTTATTCAACTCGCATCCAAAACAAATCATCAAACATCACATGTTTTGCAACATTGTTTAATGTATTTTCTTTAAAAAAAACTTTTGGATGATCCGACCAGACATCGGAGTGGAGAGTGTGTGATTCAACTTGCTTTGCAATGACCAAACCATCATAACTAACCGGTAACACATACCACTACAAGAAAACAGTTCGTTAGTAACTACATTTTGTGACTGTTTTTATTGTCATAAAATATTGCGACCATTTTGAGACCCATTTGCTATACAATTGCGACGACAGCAAATAATGTGTCAAACCATACATGTATATTACTAAGTACATATAATTCCAATCCAATATAACTTGAAATGATAATTAGAAAACATGTCATTGATTTTCATTTAGTGTAAGTCTATATAATGAAGAATTCATGTTTGTAGTACCACTAAATCTATTTGGAGAAACATATAAATCATTTGAATCCTCAAAATTGTTTAGGGTTTAGGGTATAGCCTTGTGACTAATATATGGGTCACAAATTAGACACACATATGTGACTAAATTGCAACTACATATGTTTGTTTGCGTCTAAACTGCGACCATTTTAAAATATTTCACTTTCGCGGGTTTCTTATTTTGGGCCAAAATCTAAAATATTTTGGGCCTTTGGGCGCCAATTTTCATTCTATGGTAAAACATTGTGCGTCTAAATTGCGACTAAATTGAGACTCCTCCGTTAAAAACAAAGTCTTTAAGTTTCAGATACTCTTCTCTTTAATAAAAACCCTTAACTTTTCATCTTCCATATCCGATTCTCTCTCGATTTTAACAGAATATTACTCGATTATTTCTGTTTCTTGTTGAATCTCTCGGTTCTGATCGATTCTTTGTCGATCTAAACCCTAATCTCTTTAGTTTTCTCCATTTTTCATCTCTTATATTCTCTCTCAATCTCTCAAGATTTCTCCACTTCTCTTCTATTTTTTCATCGATTGCATCAGTTCTCTCCCAATCTCTCTTGATTTCTTCTTTTTTATCGATCTCTTCTACTGTCAATCTGAAAAATGGTTGATCCTCTAGAGGAAGAGGACAAGGGAAGGCTTCTGGTGGTGGATCCTCTAGAGGAAGAGGAAAAAGCAATGGTCCTCTGACCAGAGGAGGTAAAACCAACAGTAGCGGCCATGTCTTGCACAACCTCGGCGAATCTCCTCCACAGAACAACTTCGGTGGTGGTGAAACCTCCCGTCAAGGTGGTCTAGCCAACCGTCGTGGTTATACAATCGGAGAAGTCTCACCTCCTGGAAGACTCAGATCCACCGGTGAGGCCAACAGCGGTGTTCGTGGAGGTTCATCGCACGATTCAAATATCTCTCGGAGTACAGAGTCTGTGGCAAGGACAACCTCCTTCCCGACTCGTTTTCCGCCTACAAGAGCCACAACTTCTCAACAAAACTCCACTTTCAGCTTCCTTCTCAGCCTCGAGGTCAGCAACAAAATCAATCTCAACCTTTAGTCCAGGCTCGAGCTCCACCTCAACCGCAGCCTCGTGTTCAGCCTCAAGCTCAACAGCCTCCTCAACTTCAACCCAATCCTGAACCCAATCTTGAAGAGCTGGAGGATGACATATATGATGAAGTGTACCCGGATGAAGACCTTGATGTTGAGGATGAATTCGATGAGGCGGTTCCTGAGGGACAAGACTATGACCAGTTGCTGGAGAATCTGATGGCTCTTCCTGGCCGTGCTCATCTCACTGTCTTGTGTGAGGATCCAATCCCCATCGGAGAAAATACATGGTAATTTACTTTTATTCTTACTTGGTCCTATTTGTTTCTATTGTTTTGATGCTTCCTGTGAAGAATATTAAATTTCAGTTTTCTTGTTAGTTGTATCTGTTATTTTAGTAGCAATTGCTTTAGTTTTGTTAAGATTGGCTAATTTAATTAAATTCATTATCTTATTCATATGGTTACATGTTTGTAACAGGTTCGATCGAGACGATGGAGAAATTACTAAGGTCATTTGTAACATCCTTCGCAGGAAGTTTAATGGCCCTTTCTTTAGCTGGAAGGTCACACCAATTCACATAAGAGAAAGATGGTTCAGAACTTTAGCGATATTGTTTTACACTTTTTGCTTTTTTATTTGTTATGCTTATAGGTTAATCATAGTTACTAATAACAATTATTATGTTCTGTAGAGGAAATACAATTGGGAGTCCGGGATTACGGAGATCGTCAGGAGCCATTTTGATCGGATTGTGAAGAAAAACTTGAAGGGCATTGTTAGTCAGGTTAAGAATAAAGGTGTCAGGCCGAATTGAATTGTCCCTTCCCTGTGGAAACACATGTGGGTCCATTGGGAAAGTGCTGGTGCAAAAACAAGAAGCCAGACTGCGTCCAACTCTCGCAACTCGGACCGTGGCGGTCTTGGAGTGTCAAAGCATGTCTCTGGTCAAAAATCCTTCTTGCGGAGAGCACAAGAGATGGTAAGTTGTCTGTCAGTTATTGCTTTGCTCTTTATAATCATTTGTCTTGGTTTGATATCTACACTAATAATTGTGACTACGTTTCACAGGAAAAAGAATATGGACGCCCGGTTTCTTATGGTGAAGTATTTATCAAGACACATACACGGCCTGATGGGAGCTCTGTTGATCAGAAAGCCAAACAAGTAGCTGATTGTTATGAGAAGGAACTACAAGAGGTGATGGACCAGCAGGCTGGCGATGGTCCTGAGAACTCGCCTAACTCTTCTGAACATTCAACTCAACGAACCATCACCGTTGAAGAGAAGAATGCCATCTTTCTAAAGGTAATTCCTTTCCTCTTCTTCTTCTTGTCTATAGGTTAACACTGTCTTCTGTCTTATTTTAATTCATAATGAATGTTGTCTTGTTAGTTCTCTTCATGAATCTTATTATTGGTTATAAATTCTTAAGAGAATCATTGAATCTAAATCTGATTTAGAAACTTGTTCTTTAAGTATACTAATATAGATATTGTTCTTTAGTGATTCATGGAACCAAACGTAAGCTATAGTGCTTTTCAACATATCACTGATTCTGATATATAACTTGTTATTTAATATGCTTGTGTCTGTGGATTGTTTGAGATTGATGGACAATGAGATTTTTTTTTCTGTGTGTTTAGTGTACTGAAACAGACAACAGGGGTAATCATTTTGGACTGGGTCAACTTGCAGAGGTGGAAAAGAAAGGCAAAAGGAAACGCAGTCAGCAGACCTCTTCTGGATCATTCAATGATCTCCATGACCAACTTCAGAATGCTTGTCGCAAGATAGACGAACACGAGGCAGAGAATGCTCGACGTGATGCGGAGAATGCTCGACGTGATAAGGAGCACAAGGCAGCTCAATCAAAGATCTTTAAATTTGAGAAGGTGATGATGATCTTGGAAGAGACTAATCCACGCATTGCAGCTCTACTTGAAGAAGAAGAAGAACCGGACATGGAGCCGGAACCAACCTCAGCACCAGCCACAACACCAGCCACTGCAACAGGCACTGGACCAGCCACTGCAACAGTCACTGAACCAGCCACACTACCGACTGGTCTTTGATTCTTCATGGCTTTTATAACAATTTCCCATTTCCTTTTCGTTTTGCTTTTGGTATGAACTATGCATTTGCTTGTGTTTTTGTGTTAAACTTTTGGACAAAACATGTGTCTTAATCTAGTTATGTACCTTGTTAAGCTTCTTTCTAATTTTCAATTTACAAAATCTCTCAAATTAAATTATAAACTAGAAAAAACCGGATATAATTAGATGCAAAAAACTCACTCAAATATGACTTCTTTGCGACCAAATATTTACCAACCATTGCACTTTAGTCGCAATAATGTCACAACACAGTCGCACATTTGAGACTAATTTGTTACTAGAATTCTATCACCCACTACTTATATAGTCTGAAATTTGCCGTAAATGTACGACAACATATGAGTCTCAAAACAGTAGGTAATTAACGACGAGTAAATTGAGTCTTTAAATAGACGCAAACAAGTAGTAGTCGCGCTTTAGACGGCAAATTACGACTCTATTTTATCGTTACACAGTAGTCGTTCATATACGACTAAATATTTTGGTCCCATATTAGAAGCAAATGTGAGACTAACTTGCGACCGTTTATATTTGCGACCAAATTTTTGCGACCACATGATTTAGTCGCTCTGTGGTCTCAAATAGGCTCTTTGTGACCATGTGACCATTTTGGTAGTCGCTCATGAGCTGTTTTCTTGTAGTGTACGAGCCCTATGGAGAGAGTGTGATTCAACTTGCTATGCAATGACCAAACCAACATATTTAACCGGTAAAAAATACGAGCCCTACTAATTTCAGATGTTAGATAGATTCTCAAACTCTTTTTTCATGTAAAGCACTAAGTTTCTGATTATTGAAATCATAAAATCTGGGTTGCTTCCTGCATTGGGGAGAGGGTCATGTTTGTTATAGTTTTATAAATAGTTAAACAAAGTTATTGTTTTCTTATCCACGTTCTATGTTTTGTTTTTTTATGTTAGTGATTACATTTTAAGTTATTGACCGCGCGAATTTGCGGGTTATTACAAAAACGTAACCTAAGCGCGTGGGAGAAGACTCTACCATTTAATCCCGTCGTACATATTGGACTAAATCGGGCTTCCCTTGATTATATATAATATATCCATAATCGGTTAGATTACTCTATAAATTAAAATATTCTCTCACATTTATTACGTTTTTAGATGTTTTAAACATCTTTTTTTTTTTAAGTTGTCTTAATTTCTTCTTTTTTTAAGTTGTCTTAGGGGGTGTTAGGGGGTGTATAGATTTGTGAAATTTGGAGGAGGGGATGGATTCATGTAGATTTCAAAGTTGAGAGAAGTGTATAGATTTGTGAAATTTCACAAATCTCAAAGATTCTTATCAAATAATTGTTAGAGATTGTTATATGGATTCCCATACATTATTATTGATTGTTAGTGATTTTGTATTTGTTTTTTTTTTCTACAAATATTTTTATGTAAGGCAATATTATATTATATATACTATAATAGAGAAGAAGAAGAAATGGTATGAAAGATATTATGTTTTTGTTTTTAATTTTATGTTTTCTTTTACGATTTTGGGTACATGATTTTTTTTTTTTGTTATAAATTTATAATTTTTGCTCAACTCATGATTCTTGCTCACTTTATAATTCTTTCTCACGATTCCGGGTATATTTTTTGTTTATATTCTGGGTACATAATTTTTTTGTTTTTTTCTAAAGTTTGAAAAGTATTCATGTTGTGTGTCTTGTTATTTATGTGTGTGTGTGCTTTTTTTTTTTTTTGGTTATGTGAGATTTGAAGAATCTCATAGATATACATGGTATTTTGAAAGTTGAGATCCATGAGTAAAACTATGTAGAATCTATCTCCCAATAACATAAGATTTTAATAGAATTACAAAATCAATGATAGGTATGTTTTTCCAATAATAAGGGATTTCAAATGGATTTTAAAAATCCTTAAAACAATAACACTGTATTTCATTTAGAATTTAAAAATCTATAAACGAATAAGAGCGGATTATAAAAATTTTCAAAATCTTTATAAATCCGTTCCCCAATAACCCCCCTAAACTCGTTCATAACTACGACTTTTTTTTAGAGAACCAACTCCTCTTCAATAGTTAACAACAAAGCTTTCCTTCATCTCGACAATTCTTAACTATGAGATTATATACCATTTTCTTTATTTTTTGGCTAATACATACAATAAGACAAGTGACCAAATTTGAAGGAGCTCATCAATACCATAAAAGTACATACAATAGAAACTCTATAAACACTACAAGAAAGCATGCGATATTACGACGGGATTTTTTTTTTCCGTCGGCACATTCTGACGGAATTCCGACGATCTGCCGACCAAAATGAATCCGTTGAAATTCCGTCGGAAACAATTAACGGAATTCCGACGGCAATCCATATGGTCGGCATTCCGTCGGAAATAACCGACGGAAGACAGACGGCTACGATCTGTCGTTATATTCCGACGGATTACCGACGACATTCGGACTTTCGGATGTCAGCAAAGTTTTATTGGTCAGCGTGTACGGACGTATTTCCGACGACCTAAATCCTTCGGAATTAGTGACGGTATTCTGACGAATTCCGACGGTTTCCGATGTCGGCAAAGTTTGAGTTGTTGCCATATCGTCTGCGGTGGACGATGGGATTGGTGGGGTGTTATGTCAAAGGTATTGATGGAATTCCGATGGATTCCCGATGGAAATCCGTTCTACATAAGTTTGCAGAATTCTTCATTCCATCATAACAAAATATCGAGAAACAAAATAAAATTATAAAGATGAGTTCATATTTTCGGGCATGGATGGACGAGCCAATGATGGATGTGGGCTCGGACTTATTAAGGAACGAGTACGCTCAAGGTATATGCGAGTTCATGAATTTACCCAGTAATGTCGATGCAGCCAAAAAAGGTCAGGATATCAAATGTTCTTGTTCTAATTGCTGTAATAGAGTTAGTGTTGCGGTTCATAATGTTTGGACTCACTTATATAGATATGGTTTTAGGCCGGGATATAAGGTTTGGTTTTTACATGGAGAAAGCAATTATGAATATGGTAGTACTAGTAATAATGTACCTTATTTCGGGGATAGCGTAGGAGAACGTATAACGGAAGTAGATGTTGGTGTAGGTACGGTTCAGATGGTTAACGATGCGTACAGAGAGAATTTGCAGTCGGGTGTTTATGAGGGAGATAGGGTAGAAGAACCTAATTTAGAATCCCGAAGGTATTTTGATATGGTAGACGCATCGAACCAACCACTATACAGCAGTTGTAGGGAAGGTCATTCACTGTTATCATCTGCTACTAGGATGATGAACATAAAGACTGATCACAATTTTTCCGAAGAATGTGTTGATGCATTCGCCGAGTTCGTGAAAGATCTTTTGTCAGAAGATAATCTGGCCCCCAGATCATACTACGAGGTTCAAAAACTTGTTGCCGGTCTTGGTTTGCCCTACCAGGTTATAGATGTGTGCATCAACAACTGTATGATATACTGGAGAGAAGATGAGAACCGGAAAAAATGTAAATTTTGTCGTAAACCACGGTTCCATGACACAAGTGGGAGGGTGAAGATTCCATTCAAACGGATGTGGTATTTACCCTTAACGGAGAGGTTGAATAGGCTGTATCAATCTGAACGCACAGCTAAGCCAATGAGATGGCATGCGGAGCATAGCCAAGATGGAGATATCACGCATCCTTCTAACGCGGAAGCGTGGAAACACTTCCAATCCGTATATCCAGATTTTGCATATAAACGACAAAATGTATACCTCGGCTTACCCACAAATGGTTTCAACCCATTTGGAAAGCATGGAAGAAAATATTCATTGTGGCCGGTCATCGTAACACCTTATAATTTGCCTCCTTCTATGTGCATGCGGCGAGAGTTCCTATTTCTCTCAATTCTAGTTCCCGGGCCAGATCATCCAAGACGGTCACTCGATGTATTCCTCCAACCATTGATCTGTGAGTTGCAGATGTTGTGGGAGCATGGTGTTGAGGCATTTGATGTTTGAATCCACCAGCATTTCAACATGCGTGCGGTTCTTATGTGGACCATAAGCGATTTTCCGGCATACGGTATGTTATCTGGATGGATAACGCATGGAAGATTGGCATGTCCTTATTGCCAAGACAATACTTCAGCATTCCAATTGCAGCACGGAAGGAAAACTTCATGGTTTGATTGCCATAGGTGTTTTTTACCGGCAAATCATCCATATCGTCGTTCTAGAAGACATTTCAGGAAGAATGTACAAGTGTTACATGGTCCACCTCCTGAGATAGATGGTCGCGACATATTGGAACAGTTACAAGATTTTGGTGCAGAGCGAACTCCTGAATGTGGGGGGTAATGGCCATCACCCCGTCGACGATTGTGGGGAATATCACAATTGGCACAAGAAGAGTATTTTTGGGATTTACCTTACTGGAAAGACCATCTACTGCGGCATAATCTAGGTGTCATGCATGTTGAAAAGAATTTCTTTGACAACATCATGAACACCATCTTAAACGTCTCAGGAAAGACCAAAGACAACTGGAAGTCTAGATTGGACTTGCCATTGATTTGTTCGAGGCCATCTCGTTATGTTTCTAATGGTAGATTACCGATGCCTGCGTACCAGTTAGACACTGGGCAGAAAGAAGTATTTTTTAAATGGTTCAAAAAATTTGTAAAATTTCCAAACGGCTACGCATCTAATCTACGTAATTGCGTGGATTCGATGGAAGGGAAGTTTATAGGAATGAAGAGTCATGATTGTCATGTCGTGATGCAGCGTCTTTTTCCATTTGTATTTGCATATCTTCTTCCAGAACCAATCCACCAAGCAATTGGAGGTATATTTCTTACTCATGTGAAGATTCCTCCGGAGATTCAGAATAATAATTTGTGAATAATAATTTATTCATGTTGTTCTCTCACATTTGTGAGTTCCCTATAATATTTTTCATTTCATTAACAAAACCGATTGTGGAAGACAATTTGAGTATTACAACAGACAAATAAAAAACAAATAAAGGAAGCTTAATCATTTCATCTGTGGACAAATCTTGTATATCATATTATTTATTACTGTATATATAGTCATGTTTGATGACTAATTAACGATAAATATTGGTATTGTAACTCCAATAAAACATTACATTTAATGAAACATAAAATTTAAAACACATTCTTCAACAGGTACATTAGAGACTTGCAGATTTTTAACACACAACGGTTATGGTACAAGTGCATAATAAAATCCTCATTTTACAATCATATGTCGGTTTCCACTCCGAACTTACCATTTTTTAGAACCATTTAGTGATGTTATTTCCCTTTTTTTTCTTTTGTGGAGAATCTACAAATCCGTCGCACAATTCGCTTTTGATTGCATCAACATCTACATTTACGTTTGGCTTGTCTGGGCTTTGGGCAAATTCAAAATCATAGTAATGATCCTTTGGTGGAGAATCTATAAATCCGTAGCACAATTCACTTTTGATTGCATCAACATCTAAATTTAAGTTTGACTTTTCTGGGCTTTGGGCGAATTCATAACCATAGTACTGATCCTTACATACGTTTGAAGTACTTGCACCATAAGTATCTGACTTTTACATCAATTGACATGGTTGTTCGGCTTCGATAACCCGCTTATGATCAGAACATTGTGGCTGCCTATCGTAAATGTGGTGGATGTTTGGCGAGCACTGGCTGCCAGGCACTATTGTTGATGTGGAATCTTCTTTATGGATTGGTGAGCACGTATCAAATTCCCACGAGTAAATGAGAATCTCTTGAGTGAATTCGTCGCAATGAGATTCATTTTCCCACGAGTATTTTGGAATATAAAAAAAACTAGCCTCCGATGTTGTTTTTGCGTCTTCATTAGGAAAGGTAGAAGATATACACTCCATCAGGTGTATTTATAGTAGAAGTTATATGTATAAACCGTCGGTATTCCATCTGTATTCCGTCTGTATTACCGACGGAACACCGACGGAATTCAGACTACATGATGTTGTCGGAATTATGTAACGGATTTCCCACGGAATTTCCGATGTCGGCAAAGTTTGAGTGGTTAATAGATCAAGTGCAGTGGCCGGTGGGATTGGTGGGGTGTTATGTCGGAGTGGTTTGACGGTTTTCTGACGGAAATCCGACGGATATCTGTTCTACATTAATTTACACATTTTATCATTCTTTCATAAAAAAATTTCAACACAAAATCATAACACAGAAAAATTCAATTGCGTAATGGCAAACAACGATCTATGGAATTACTATATGCAAAACCGAGCCCCCGGTCAAAACCCTCCAAACACAACTCTTGTTCCTTCAAGCCCTCCTTACGATAACTTAAATATTATTGATGCTCAACCGACAATTTCACTCCATCCAACTCAACAATCCCAGAACCAAACGCCCGTAATACCGTGACCTGGCCAAGTCGTAAGGCGAGGCCTGTTTCAAAAAAGATTCATGATGCAAATGTGCTGCGAGGTGAAAGTTCTCAGACACGCACAACACAAGATTTTATTCGTGAGCTCATGAATGAGGCACCACAGGCCGACCATGATTTTAGTAGTCCTCGGTGGACTTCTACTATCGATTACATAATCCGTGAAGGTATATATATATATATATTTATCGCTTTTACTTTTACAATAATGTAGGTTCTTATAACAGTAGGAGCACACCAATCTGGACCCAGGTTGCAGAAATTCAATCTCCGCTTTCACAATTTGTGAAAGTTAAAAAGGTTTACGTTTTCGACCTATTTTATTAACATTTATACATACAATTTATCTGATCTGCAACTGTAAAGTTTTTTTTTCTCAAAAATTCCTCCATTTCGCCGCCGTTTAACCGCCGATTTGCCACCGTTGTAGCCCATAAACCGACGTTTGTTGCTCGATTCTTACAATCCTTCCCCCAAATCATAACCCAATGTAATTTTTACATAATGTTTTAGAGTTGTTGCGAAATTGTTCTTGAAATTGTAGGTTAGTAAATTAGGATTTGTTAAATGTGGATTTACAAAGATTGTGGAACATGAATTTGTATGAGAATTTTAGTAAATTAGGAAGTAACAAATTTAGGAATTAAGCAATTTAGGGTTCATGAGGATGTAAGAAATTTATGAATTTAGGTTTGTAGTTAATTTTCGAAATTTATGAATTTAGGTTTTTTGATAATTTTAGTAATTTACCAATTTAGGGATTTTTAGACAATTCTAAATTTATAAATATTTACAATTTTAAGAATTTGATTTTCATATGTTTTTGTGATTTTTAGGGATTTTTTTAAATTTAATGTATGATTAATATGTAAATTTTTGAATTTTTAAATATCCTATATAGAATATTTTAAGAAAATCATTTAAAATCCTTTAAATTTAAAATTTTTATAACATTAATAAAACAATTTAAACCTTTAAAATTTTAAAACTATTTAAAATTAATAAAATTTAAAACTTTAAATCCTTTAAATTTAAAATTTTAAAAATTTATAACTTTAACAATTTAAACCTTTAAATCCTTTAAATTTAAGAATTTAACAATTTAAACCTTTAAATCCTTCAAATTTAAAAATTTATTAACATTAATAAAAAATGTAAAATTATAAATGTCAATTTCCCAACAAAACCTAAATCCATGAACTTTAGTTTCTGAATATACAATATACAAACAAGCCCTGATTACTTAAATTTCAAAATTGCAATTTCCCTAAAGCCCTAAGTCCATAAATCACAAAACCACATAATCCTAAATTCAATAAATTCATTTATTACAAAAATCTGAAATTCCCATCAATCCCTAAGTCCCTAAATAACAAAATCTCCGAAAACTAAATTCCTTAAATCTCAAAATTCCAAAAAACACAAATTCCCAATATTCTTAAATCCAAGATCCTAAATTTCCAAATAACTAAATCCCAAAATCTCAAAATCCCAAATTCCTATAAATTCCATATTCCATAAATCCCGAAATCTCAAAATCTTAGAATTTTGGAAATCGTAGGGACTATCCGCGATATCATCACTCTAGGACTTCCAGTACGGGAGGTCGGAGTGCGAGTCAGACGCATATCCCCGACAGTAATGTAGGATTAAAGACCCCACACATGTCTCAGCCCACGGGTACAGCCGGCTCAACTCCCACGGTCATGAGCATTGAGGAGTTTGTGTCCCAACCCGGACGTAATAGGTTGACTCATCTAGATCCAGACACTCCACCTAACACGACCTGGTAAGTCTTATTTAAAAATATGTACTGGATTAAATTAATTTACTAAAATATTTACCTAAATATTATAATAGGTTCCAATACTCGAGAAACGGGATTACGAGTTCTATCAATGCAACTATCAATTGCTTGATAACTAAACCGTATCCCACATACAGTGATATGCCAGTGGAGGACCGGGACACTTGGTTCCGGCAATTTGCGGTATGATTTTATTTTCTAATTTTAAAATATATTTCTTATATAACTCACATTTTAATTACTAATGCTCGAATGTGGGTTTTTTCAGCAAGAATTTATGTGGGACCCACCGCTCACTACGATGGTCCGTAAGAAATTCGACGAAAAGGCTGGGAGGAAGTACTCGTTGAAGATGAACGAGTGGAAGGAGTCGTGGTACAAATACGGGAAGGTGCCTCGGGTTTTGAAACAAAAAGAAACATTATGGGCTGGACTTCTTGCACATTGGTAATGGGAGGAAACTCGGGCGGCCTCGGAGAAAAACTCAAGTAACCGCAAGAGCAACCGGAAGGGGAAGGGACCGGCGACCCACAACCTCGGAGCAACGAGCAAGGCGTCAGTTGCTGATAAAATGGTAAATTTTTAAATAATTCATAATTTTTTTAATTCTCTAACGAAATTGTATATGTTAACAGTTTCACGAGACCGGTGTGTTTCCTTCGCATCTTGACTTGATCAAAGCTACGCACACCAACAAGAAGACCGGTGAAATTCAAGATCCGATTGCTCGTGAAATCGTGGAAAGCGTGGAGAGGCGGCAGGAGCAGTACCTCCAATCGCAACCGATCGAGGAAGGAACTCCGGCGCCCACCGAAGTTCCAGTCGAGAAGATCAATGAGTTCACCTACGAGGTTAGTAACCGTGTCACTTTTAAACAAATCTCAAATTAACTTTTAATACAACTAAGTTATAAGATTTAATTTCTTTTTTTATCGTAGGTGACTCCCAAGACCAGAGGCCGTGTATACGGCCTCCCTGAAGATAGTTGCTCGTCCGTTTCGTCGGTTCGATGTCATGCAGGTGGTAGCCGTTTGGTGGCAGAAAACCGAGACCTGACCGAGCACCTTAGGGCAGTGGAGGAAGCGAGAGAGAAAGATAAGGCGGAGGCCGAGGACCGATTTTGAGCGTTGGAACAGAAGATAAACGAGTTCTTCAGCTCCCGTAGGCCGGAATAGGCCTTTTGTAGTTTTAAAATTTAATGTAAAAGTTTAAAATAATTTTAAAACAATTTCTAATTTATTTTTAATTTTTAATTTATTTTTAAATGCTTTATTATATTTTATTTATTTTAAATTATTTAATTATTATTTTATTTTTTTAAAAAATTACGACTTCCGTTGGAATTCCTTCGGAATCCTAACCCGTCGGAATTCCGTCGGTTCCTTTGACCGTCGGAATTCTATCGGTGCCTTTGACCGTCGGAATTCCGTCGGCTTTACCTGTTTCATCGGAAATCCGTCGGGAACTGCCGGATGTCCAGAACCGTCGGAATTCCGTCGCCTATTTTACTTCCGACGTTATATCGACCAAAGATCGACGGAATCCGGTTATCCGTTTTCCGGTAGATATCCGTCGCAGCTGGTCGACGGATTGCCGACGGATTAGAATTTCCGACGAGATAGAAACGACGGACCAAAACCGTCGGAATTCCGTCGAAAAAGGGTCAATTCCGACGGACTTCCGACGGTTTAGGCCTTCAGAATATCGGATGTTTTCTTGTAGTAAAATTAATACTCGATAAATTAATAAACTCGATAAATCAATAAATTTCGTCGGTCCCGAGTCGGGCCAGTGTAAAATATAACACAAATCGATAAGATAATAAGATAATAATTATTTTAAGAACCCTATGTAAATATATGGTCCCAATAATACTATAAATTAATAATTCTCCTATAAAACCAAACATACCTAAGACTGTCTACTAAAATATGAATATATTGTTGTTTGTTTTGTCTGAAAATAAAAATCTTTATGGAGTTCATTTCTAATTTTCCTTATTGCATCAACAATTCCTGGTGTTGTCTTCTCGTGCTGCATCCAAAAACTGTGAAGAATTCTAGATGCAACAATTGCTTCCTTACGCGTAACTACTTCCAAAGGCGTTACAATATCATCTTCAACATCATCATCAACACTAAGGATTGTAGCCACAATTTCTTCTAAACTTAGAACTTCAGAGCATGTATCATTTTCACCAGGATAATCGAGTATGCTATTAACGTCCATTCTGTTACGATAGCCGAGATTTTTAATCATAACATCAAGTTCATTGATACCATCTTCACAAGTGATTCCATCTTCTAAATTCTTCGATCCAACGTCTTCTGAACAGATTTTGCAGTGTCGGAAACAATTTGCTATTGTCTCTTGTTTAACATTAATTGTCCAAGCCGAGACTGCAAAATTGATAGCGTCTAGAACATTGATCTTGCTTGGATCAGATTGTCCCAACTCATAGCCTTCTAAAATATCACGGTAAAGTCTTCTACGGTAATACATCTTGAAAGCTCTTATTATTCCAGCATCACAAGATTGAATCTTTGATGTCATGTTGGGTGGCAAGAAGAAAATCTCAACATTATGTAATCCTTCAATAGTTTTTGGATGTGCTGGGCAATTATCCACCACAAACAAAACTTTTCTACCATGCATTTTGTTATCAAACCAACGGATATATTCTTCAAAAAGCACACTTGTCATCCAAGCTCTTTTGTTGGCACAATATTCACAATTCAAGCTACTCATGTTGATATTCTTGAAACAACGTGGCTTTGCATATTTTCCAATAATCCATAGAGGAACTTTCTCAGAGCCATCCTCATTGCAGCAACTAACAACTGTTAGCCTTTATTTGTCTTGCTTTTTTCCTTCAAGTTGTTTTGTAGCAAGAGAATGATCAGCTTGTAGCCTGTAAAACAAACCAGTTTCATCCATATTAAAAACATATTTCTTAGGAAATTTATCTATTTTTTCTTTTATAACCTCCAATTGTTTTTCCATGTCTTGTACATCAATTGAACCACTTTCTCCAAAACGGCGAAAGGATTTTATGCCATGTCGTGACCTAAACTTTCGAAGCCAACCTGGATAAAGTTGGTGCTCAGATTCTTCTTGAGGGTAGACAAGTTTCATTGTTGCTTTTGCCTTCTCTAAAATTAGCTCTCCAGTCATATTCATACGATCTTGGTATTGGAGAAACCACTCATAAACAACTTTCTCCATATCTGGAAATTTTCCCAGTTTATGTCGCTTGACATCTCTTCCTCTTTCTAAGTCAGCAAAAAGATACTCAGCACTTCGTTTAAGTGTATTTGAGATTGTACCTTGACTAATTTTTAGATGAAATTTTTCTTCCACTACACCAAAACCTGGGTTTCCCTACTGATTTTTGCTACTGAATTTTCAGTCGGTAAATTTACCGACTGATTAGCTACTAATTGTCGACTGATTAGCTACTGTTGCATATCAGTCGGCAATCAGTAGGTAATTACCGACTACAAAAATGAGTCAGCAATCAGTAGGTGCTTTGCCGAGTGATTTACTACTTCATGTTAACAGTAGCCATTTGTCCGACTGATTTTACTACTGAAATTAAACAGTAGCAAAATTACCTACTGATTTGCCGACTGAAAGCAATCTTATTTAAAGTCAGGTATTTACCGACTCATTACCGACTGATTACTGACGACCTTTCAGTGTGTGTATATCAGTAGCAAATCAGTCGGTAAAAGTAGGTACAGGCACGTGGAAATAATTTGGTGGTTGGTGTACCTAATTTACCAATCAGTCGGTAAACAGTAGGCGATCAGTCGGTAAATTTTCTTTATAAATGCCAAACTCGGATTTTCTTGTCACAATTATAGAAACACATACGAAAAAAGAGTTTAAAAACACAAATCAAAGAGGGAATAAGCTTTTTCAACTCATAATGTCTGGAAATAACAATTGTGGTAATTTTCGGGCGTGGATGTATAATAGGTTCGATGAAGCGACGGGAAATCTCTTGGAAGAATTTATAAGGGGGGTGGACCAATTCATGCAATTTGCAAATAGCCAGGAACTAACGCAGAGAAATCACGGTAAGTTTTACTGCCCTTGTCTTCTTTGGGAGAATGAGAATTTTATGTTGGGTGATAGAGTGAGGAAGCATTTGTATAGTAGAGGATTTATGGAAGATTATTATATCTGGTATATGCATGGTGAAGAACTAGATATGGATTTAGGACCGAGTAATGTTGATAGGAGTGAAGATGTGGGCAATGTAGAGGATAGATATGTGGATATGGTGAATGATGCGTTTCGTGATAATGTGAGTTTTGATAACTACTATCAACAAGATGCTAGTTATCAGAATGTCGAAGAACCGGTTCGCAATCATTCAAGAAAATTCTACGACTTGTTAGATGAAGCAAATACTTCATTATATGATGGTTGTCGTGAAGGTCAGTCGCGGTTATCGTTAGCTGCTCGAATCATGCAACATAAGACAGATCATAATGCGAGTGAAAGGTCTGTGGATTCGGTTTGCGGAATCTTGAAAGATTTTTTACCAGAAGGAAACCAGGCAACCGGTTCACATTACGAGACAGACCGAATGATGCGCAATTTAGGGCTCCCCTGTCCTGCAATTGATGTTTGCATTAAAAATTGCATGATCTTCTGGAAAGATGATGAAGGTTTAGAAACATGTTGGTTTTGTAATTCAGATGGATGCCCAACGAGCAAAACCGTAGGAATAGGGTGCCATATAGTCGTATGTGGTATATGCCTATTGCTGACAGATTCAAAAGAATGTATCAGAGCGAGAAGACTGCAGCGGCAATGAGATGGCATGCCGAACACGAACCAAATGAGAGAGAAATGTGTCATCCTTCTGATGCGGCAGAGTGGAAAAGTTTTCAAGATAAACATCCCGAGTTTGCAAAAGAACCCCGCAACGTTTATCTTGGATTGTGTACAGATGGGTTCAATTTATTTGGCGTGTCAAAAAATCATTCGTTGTGGCCTGTGATCTTGACTCCTTACAATTTACCCCCTGGTATGTGCATGAACAAGGAGTACTTGTTTCTAACAATTATGAATTCTGGGCCAAATCATCCGCGAGTCTTGATATCTTCCTCCGACCTCTTATTGAAGAGTTGAAAGAATTGTGGTCTACTGGGGTCGAGGCGTACGATGTGTCCTTGAATCAAAATTTTAATCTAAGAGCAGTGTTGTTGTGGATGATAAGTGACTTTCCGGCGTATGGCATGTTATCAGGATGGAGCACACATGGAAAATTAGCTTGTCCAATTTGTATGGAAGATATAAACTCATTTTATTTGTGGAACGGAAGAAAGTCGTGTTGGTTCGATTGCCACCGAAGATTTCTGCCTCATGGTCATCCTCTAAGGAAGAATAAAAAAGACTTTTTAAAGGGAAGAGACGCGAGGAATGAGTTGCCACCGGATTTTTTGACCGGTGAGCAAATTTACTCTTACCGTGTGCAACGTGTGAAGCCACCGAAAACAAAGAATGTTGGTGGAAACGGTCACGATAAGAGGAAGAAAGGCATTGGGACAAATCATAACTTGTATAAAGAAAGCATATTCTGGGAATTGCCATACTGGAGGGACATCAATCTTCGACATAATCTCGATCTCATGCATGTAGAGAAGAATTTTTTTGACAACATTATGAACACTCTGATGCGGTTGCAAGGTAAATCAAAAGACATCGTCCCGTCAAGATGGGATATAGAATTATTATGTCATTGGCCACACTTACATATTGATAGTCAGGGTAGAGCCCCTTTTCCTGACTACTCTTTGACGGACGACGTAAGAAGAAGCTTATTGAAATGTGTGGAAGGTTCAGTGAAATTCCCGGATGGTTATGCTTCGAACTTAGCTAATTATGTTGATCTTGAGAAAGAAAAGTTTTTCGGGATGAAGAGTCATGACTGCCATGTTTTTATGGAGCGGCTACTTCCATTTATCTTAACTGATCTCATAAACCGGAACATACACACCGCGATATCAGGTACTAATTGTTTTTTTTAAAAGAAAATAATTAAATCATGTAAATATATGATCATAGTGATTGTATTAACCATATGCATTTTTAATTAAAAAAATCGTAGGTGTTGGAACATTTTTCCGTGACTTATATGCGAGAACTTTGCAAACAAATCGCGTCCAAATTCTGAAAGAAAACATAGTTTTAATCATATGCAATTTGGAGAGGGTCTTCCCACCATCATTTTTCGACGTGATGGAGCACCTACCGATACATCTCCCCTACGAAGTTGAATTAGGAGGCCCCGTGCAATACCGGTGGATGTAACCATTTGAAAGGTATTTCAAAAAGTTGAAAGCAACAGCGAAAAACTCAAGGTACGCAGCAGGATCGATTGTCCAATCATATCTAAGGGAGGAGGTATCTAATTTCACACAACACTATTTTCCCTCGAATGTACAAACGAAATCAAGGTAAGCGCTGTAAATATTCTCATGTTCATTAGTTAAGCCATTTCGTATTATAAATTGATGATTTCGTTATAATTGGTAAGGTTGACTAGATTCACTCCGGGTGAAGTCCCTGTGTATCATTTCGATGGAGTGCCCGATATATTTACTCATGTAGGTCGACCTAGCGGCGAAATGCAAGAAATGTGGCTCTCAGAGAAAGACTACCAATGCGCACATTCATATGTTTTGCGGAATTGTGGTTATTTCGACGAACTTGAGAGGTATAATTTGGAATTGCTGAAAATTAAATATATAGTCCACATTAAATTTCTCATATAATTTTCCGGTGTTCTATATAGTTCATTCGAACATTATATTAGTGCAAAATATACGGACCTCCCCGAGGAAGACATCCTGGCCAAACGAGTCGAAGAGTATACAGATTGGATCAAAGAATATGTATGTCTTTTAAATATTTGACAATAATTTTCTTGATTTACCTCGAAATATATCTCATATTGTCTATATGCATGCAGGTTATTGCCTGGAAGGCCGAGTTTCCTTTTCCAACCTGGGTGCTCGACATAATTCATGGACCAGAGATGATGGTCAAGTCTTGGCCCATCTATTATACAAGAGGATATTTGTTTCATACCCAGACTCACAGCGAGGGAAGAAATATCTGTAACTACGGTGTTTGTGTTAGCGGGGTAGATTATAGCAATCCAGATGACCGAGCTGAATATCACGGTATCCTAACTGATATCCTAGAACTACAATATACGGGGGCGGTTGATTTAAGAATCACACTTTTTAAGTGTAAGTGGATGGATCCTGTGATCGGTAGAGGCACTCGGAGGAGCAATGGTGGCCTTGTAGATGTTCTTCCAAAGAAAAGATATCCTAAATACGACCCTTTTATTCTAGGTACGTATGCTTGTATTCTAGGTTGCTTTTATAATCACTTTCTGTAAAAGTTTGATTTTCACATTGAAATTGCACAGCATCTCAAGCCGATCAAGTTTGTTATATCCCGTACCCATACAAGGGAAGGAAACTGAAGGCTCTGTGGCACAATGTTGTTAAAGTCAACCCGAGGGCAAATATTTCAGGAGATTACGAACACACTGAACCTACCCTTTTACAACAAGAAACTGATGATAATGTAATCCTGACTACAATTGAAGATCTCGTGGTCGAGAATTCAGGTCCAAGAGTAAACCCAGTAACTCTCGATAACGAAGTCGGCGATCCGGAACTTGATGACGAATTTGAGTGTAACTTATCAGATTCGGACGACGACGTTCTTGAAGGTGTTTCATTGTTCTAATTTATTCATTTCAAGATTTGATAGTTTCGTTTTGATATTTTGTATAATTACGTATATTGAGTTTGTTTGACTAAAATATCTTGTATAATTACGTATATTGAGGTTCGTTTTGTATTTTGTATAATTACGTATATCCTTAAAATATCACAACTTAAAATTAGTTTGATTAATCACAAAATGAAAAAGCCTTAAAATGTTAGATTTTCCATAATTAAACTAAATTATAAAAATATTTACCTCCAAAATTTAGCCTCCAAAATTTTACCTTCAAAATTTTTGCCTCCAAAACATTTGGGCCAAAAACATTTAGCCTCCTTTGCCACAGACCTAAGTCACAAAAACTCATTTCTTGTTTTCTCCGTTTAACGGCGAAACCTTTAATCTCCTCTTCTTCTCCGATTAATCTTCTTAATCTTCTCCGATTAATCTTCTCTTCTTCTTCGATTTACTCTTTTTCTTCTTCCTCTGAAACCCCAATCCTGATTCTCTCTTTCATTTCTCATCTGCGATTTCAAACCCTAATTTTCCTTTTCATCGATTCTCTGTCGCTCTCAATCTCTCAATCCCTCTATCTCTCTTCATCGATTCCCAGTTTTCTCAAACCCTAATCTCATTTCAAACCCTAATTTTTTGTTTCTCTTCATCGATGGCGCATAAAAAGAGGAAGAGAGTTCATCTTCAACCAAGAACGGAAATGGTGAGATCACCGGCCAATCCACCCAGGCGACATGATTTCCTTCTAGATACGGTACCGGAATCTCCCCCACCGGTTCCCCGCAAGACCAATCCAAAGCCGTATGTGAAAGATTACCCTCCACCGGCGCATCTCTTCAAAACTCCAACAGTTGGAGCTTCTCCTTCTTTGCTTCCTCAACGGCGTGCATCCTCTCACTCGGATCCACTTTCTCGGCCATCCCCTTCTGCGCAACCTCAAAGGTCTGCATCGGCTACAGTAGCGCCTCAAATCCGAGCCCCTCCATCTGTAGCGCCTCAAATCCAAGCCCCTGCATCGTCTGGGAATCGACAAGCCTCAACGCCTCAACATCATCAAGTTGAACCTACTGATTTGCCTACAAGGCGTGCATCTCAATCGCCTCGCAGTTCTGAAGCCCAGACGGGATTTCAAGAAGCAGATTCAGAAACTGAAGACGGAGAGTACTCTGATATTGATGCTCCAATTGAGTCTAATCTCGCCCAAGACCAGCTGGAGTCTCTAAACGCGATTCTGCTTGGGCCACGGCCAAACAAAATCACTATCCTTGATCCGGATCTCATTGAGCCTAATTCAACTTGGTAATTTCTTGCATTCTCTGTTCCCAACTAATTTTAGCCCTATAACGTCAAGGTCTTTACTTCCTCTTCAAATATTGCCTTCTGGTTTGCTAGCAACTTCATGGTCTCATTATTAGGTTGTAAAATTCCAGGTCAATGGTAGTTCATTTGATTTGGTTGTGTTCTAACTTTACTGTGTTTGCTTTTGTGTTCTTTTAAAGTTGCATCCTTTATGATACTTTTGAGCAGAATTAAGAACATGTTGCTATGTGTTGGGTAATATCTAAGTGAAAGGTATTTTGAGAATTGAATAGTTTAATGTTTGGGACTATTTGTTGCATTTTTCTCTGAATTTGGTTTGATTTTTATTTTGTTATTTCTGAGAGTTTTATATCTAGAGAGAATCTGAGATGGGCTGGCTATGAGTCATGACTCATGAGCAATGCTTCTTTGTTAATTGCAGTAACCTTTTCTCTGTTTTTGCAGGTTTGGTTTTGACGATTCCAAACTCACAAGACAGGTCACTAAGTGTTTCACCCGTAAGTTTGATGGCCCCTACTACAGTATCTCCTCTGTGCCTAGGGACAGAATAGAACGATGGTTCGTTGAATTCGCGGTAACAGTACCTCCGATAATTGACCATTCTTCTCTACAATACTTGTGTGTTTTATAATGACTAACACCAATCTTTCTCTTTTGTCTTGTAGAAAAAACACAGGTGGGATCCATCAATAACAGGTTTGGTTCAAGAGGAGTTCGAGGCAATACTTCAAAATCGCTTGAAGGACATGGTCAGCAATGCAAGGAGTCTTGACGAGCAACCTAAATGGATCATTGATAAGATCTGGGAGAAAATGAAAGCACATTGGGCCACTGATCACCAAATAGCAAAGAGAGCGAAGACCTCAGAAGCTCGGATGTCTCAGCGAAAAGGTCTCGGTCCTCACAAACACACCTGCGGACCGAAGTCATACCGACAACTCGGACGAGAAATGGTAAGTCACTTGAAACTTGAGTTTTGCTTATATCTGTGATAATAGAACTCTTTATTTTGTTAATATTTTTGAAGTTGACTGAGTTGGTTTATATCTGATGATTGAGTTTATATCTGATGGTTTATATTTGTTATGAAAATTGATTTGAGTTTTTAACGCAGAGAATTGGTTATGTCTTTACAGATGTTAGTCATGATAGTCTTTACTCTTTTGTTCTCTGAGTACAACATTTTTATTCTCCTTTACAGGAAGTTGAATTCGGCAGGTCAGTGAGTTACGGTGAGGTTTTCATCAGAGCAAATACCAAGAAAGATGGAACATTTGTCGATAAAAAAGCGGAGGAAGTTGCTGACTCCTATTTGAAGAAAAAGGGGGAGAAGTTATCAAACCTTGGGTCTGAAACCACAGAGCTTTCTGATGGTCGTGCTCTGGAGCTATCCGTACAAGAGGATAGCGAGCTCTTTCTACAGGTTAAGTGCTTAATCTGTGTTGTTGTGTTTTGGATTGTCATTCATGCTGGGTTGGGATTAATTTTCTTTCTTATTTCTGTGTAGTCTACTTGTGTGAACGAAAGAGGACATGTTTTTGGGATGGGAAGCCTACAAGAGGATCTGGTGGTCAAGGGAAAGGGAAAAAAACCCCAAATCTCGGCCTCTGTCCTGAAGATGCAACAAGAGCTTGAAGAGGCTAAACGGCTATTGAGTCAACAAGCAGCTCTTATCAAACGGCAGGAAGACGAGAATGCTCGACTTGCAACTGCGCAAAAGTCCCAGACCGTTCACCTTAACATTATGGACAATTTCTTGAAAACCGACGACCGATTCCTCGCATTCCTTGCCACAGAAACTGCTACAGGTACCGGTGGTTCATCTTCTACTCAGTTGGTTTAGAAACTGATAGTGTAAGCCTTTTGTTTCTCACTTCTCTAGCTCACTTATAACTTGAAACTCATGCTATGTGTTATGCAATGTGTTTTGCAACTAAATCAGTTGGTTTTGGAACATGAATCTTATGTAAGTTTTTGTGTATATATGTTTTTGTGTTGGTGTCCTTTGCAATACTACTTAATGTTTGCTTTCTAATTGATTTTCACGTTTTAATTAGAATCAACAAACCAATTAGCATCTAAACACAATTATTAGATTCATAATCTATTCTCCATATTCATTCAGTCGGTAAAAATATTACACTATCAGTCGGTGAACAGTAGGAAATCAGTCGGTGAATCATACCCAAAATGCAAATGCGAAGCTTACATCAGTCGCCATTGCGTAGCTAAAATTGTAGGTGATCAGTCGGTTATCTGTAGCAAAATTTACCGACTGATTTTGCATATATCAGTCCCCAATCAGTCGGCATATTTGCCTATTGATTGCATACATTTGGTGCAGTAGCTAATTTCAGTCGGTATTCAGTCACGAATCAGTCGTTAAATTTGCCGACTGTGTAGTGACTGCCTATAAACAGTCGGTAAAATTAGTCAGAAATCAGTAGCCATTTACCGACTGATTATTTTACCGACAAGTGAAAAAGCTACAACACAAATCAGTCGGTAATCAGTCGGTAAAGGGTGTTTACCTACTGATTTCTGACTGATTTGGCAGTAGTTAAAAATCTGTTTTCTTGTAGTGTTCAAGCCATAACTGCAAATCTTTTTGAGTACATACAGTATGGTCTCGCTTGTACTCGTATAATTCTTTGCGAATTTGATCTGTCATTGTTGATTTTGTAACACCTTTTAGATGAGAAGCCATTGTTGGATGTAGTAGAACAAGAAGAGCTTCGTTGAATTTGAGAAAGCATGTCTTCTTCTTCTTCACAAATACTATATAGGAAACAAAAGAAAGAGAAATGGAAAACACTTTCAAAATTATGTAAACAGTAATGTAAAAAAAGGGAAAAAAGGAAAAATCAAGAAGAATATGTATTTAACTTCAAATAAAAGGAAAAATCAAGAAGAATATGCATTTTACGTTAAAAGGTAATTTTTCTAAAATTGAGTATTTTTACAAAAGAATTTTGTAAATTAATAACTCTATAAATTAATAAAATATCTTGGTCCCAACATTATTAATTTATAGAGTTTCTACTGTATGTCGCTTTTTTATTTTTTGTTATTTTTTCTATTAGAAAAAAGTTTTGTTGTTAGAAAAAAGAATAGAAGCAAATTACAATCACTACAAGAAAACAGATCATTTGTGACGTCAGAAAGCGTCACTAATCAGTCACAAATAATCCATTTGCAACTACTTTGCGACTAAAATAATTCGTCACAAAACTGCCGTCGCTAATTTTTGGCGTCGCAGAAACATCACAAATTAGCGACGATGTTGTCAGTGCATAATTTCGTCGTTAATTTGCCACTAAGTTGAGACTTCTTTAATGTGTGGCAAATTAGCGACTGATTTATAACTAGTTTTAAATGTCATTAATTTGCGACTAGTTTGTGACACATTGGTTGTCGTTATGTTGCGACGACATTGTGTCGAATTTGTAGTCGTAAATAAGCGACTATTTAGCAACAAATAAGTTGTCACTATTTTACCATTGATCTGCGACTTTTTTAGGTGTTTTGTCACTTTTGTTAGTCTCATTCTAGTCTCTTTTTAGTCTCAAATTTGTTACTTATTTGTGTCTGATTCCATTGTTTTGTTTTGCACAAATCAAAAAAATAACCAAAAACATAAACATATCATTGTACCAAAAAACATTATACTACCTAATCAATCAAGCATTTAGCTTGACAAAACATGTTTTAAAATACAAACCATTGTACCAAAAGCTAATAAAACAGTAGGTTTCTTAAGAAGAGAAAGTTCAAGAGAGTTAAGGAGTGAAAGAAAACCATTAAGTGTTGAGGCCGGCTGTTGTGGTTTGGTTTTCTGCAGGCGGTTGACCGATCAGTTCGTCTGTCCTTGGCGAAGCATCGGAGACAACCGTTGGATCTTTGCTCCTCAGGAACTGCTCCACCTTGTTCTCGAGCTCACTGATCCGAGTCTGGCTTGCCTTTAGTTCCTCATCATGCCAAGCATTTTCCCGATCACGTCGCTAATTCTCTGCATCTTATTCAGCGATCCTTACACGAGCTTTCTTAAGCTCGTCATGGACTTCTAGCAGTGTTGGTGATTGAGATTCAGGATAGTTTATCTTCCTTTTTCCTTTGTTAATCGTCTGTGAAAGCTGACCCATTCCATAAGGGTTACCCTTAGGGTCGAATTCATTACACTGCAACAACAAACACAAAAATAAGCAAGTCATGAGTCACATGAATTCCTAAATCCAGTATGATTCATTACAAAACTTTAGTGATAGCATGAACAATCATGTATATATTTAAATTAAGGAAACAGAAAGAGAAAAAGAATCATACCATAAGGAAGATGTCATTCTTTTCTTGAACAGACAACATCCGCTGAGACGACAGGTCTGAATCTTCTGTAAGATGGCCATCCTGCTCCATAACCTCTAATAGAGAGTTCTCATAAGTCGGAGCGACTTCCTTAGCTTTTTTATCGATGAAAGACCCAACTGGGAGTGTATGAGTCCTTAAGAACACTTCACCCCAAGAGACAGGTCTGTCTAGTTCCTCCTCCTGTAGAAATACATAAAACACATAAGGTATATGCAGTTTCAAATGTAAAGAAATGATAAATAAACAAAGTTACAAACACAGAAGGAAACTTACCATATCCTGCTCAATGGTCAAGTAGGATGACTGGCCTGATCGGTGCTTGTGAGGTCCCAGTCCATTACGATCACTATTATGAGAGTTGGAATCTGTTACACTCTTTTCCTGAGCCTCTAGAGTGGCCCAGAATACACACATTTGCTCCCACAGCTTCTCACCAATCCAAATAGGCCTGACCCCTTTAGACCTTACCTGACTAACAATCCCTTTCATCCTTTTGGTTGCAATTGCAATGAAATGAGCCTTAACCACCTCAGTAATCCCTAATTTCCAGTTGTACATGCTCTACAAAGAAAAAAAATAGTTCAGTACAATTCTAATTAAGATATTAAGAATACCAAAAAGAAAGACTGAAAGGCAAAGGAAACATTACCGCAAATGTTCTGAAGTAACGTTCTTGTTTGTCGATTGGTGTGACAGTCCAACTGTAGAAAAGAACATCAAAGTTTTGACGAAAGATAATAGCAATGGCGCGAGTCAGCTTGCCTCTATCCCGAGTAAACCTTGTAAGGAAACATAAACATAGGTTACATATCCAATATACGTAATTGTAACTATACAGATACAGGAAAACCACAAATCCAGTTGAGTTTATAGAAATTCAACAAGCTAATCATTTTCAGTTGAATACACCAATCCAGTTGAATCATTTTCACATCACAAAACCCTAGCTAATCATCTAAGCATAAATGACTCATTTTCATATCACAAAACCCTAGCTAATCATCTAAGCATACATGACTCATTTTCACATCAAAGAAACAATAACACTTGTCTGTTTTAGTTTACGTAAGTAAAAAGGACTTATATTAGGACATGCCAGAGTGACCTTCTCTCTGGGATTGTATGCTCACTGAGGTAAATAAGACCTTGACGTCCTGGATGAGCCAAGACATTATTTAACATCTGTTCGTAATCATCGTCTTCTACATTAGGGTTTAGACCAACACCATTAACAGCTGCTTCGAGATCATTAGCAGCTCCTTCGTTACCACCTTCGACTTCTTCTCCTTCCACTTCATTTTCTTCCATATCATCTTCACTATCTTCCTCCACATGCAACTCAACATTACGACGATGAGGTTCCAGATTCACGTTGAGCCGAGGTTGAAATGTTGTTTTGTGAGATCCATTCCAGTTTGAAGAAGTAGGATACTGTAGAGGGAGTTGGTTCATTCGAGATGATGAGACATTGCCAAGAGACTGCAGCGTCCCTTAAGAAGGCGGTGATACCACTCTCGCCGAATTCTGATTTGAGTCATGAGAGGAAGTACCTCTTCCCGTTGGTGTCAATCCACCGCTTTCTGTATCAAATCCGTTCGGAGCTTCAGAGGAGGTAGAAGCTCCATGAACGCCTGAAGCAGGATGCTTCCGTCCACCGGCTGAAGGAGGCTGCTTCAAAGGACCTTCTGAAGCAGGAAGCTTCCCACAACTGGTGGATTTTCCACCAACACACCACCAGTGGTGGATTTTCCACCAACACCACCACCAGTCGTGGAACTTCCACCAACGGTGGCCGATTTTCCACCGACACCACCACCAGCGGTGGATTTTCCACCACTACGACCTCCTCTACATCGTACACCTACCTCCTTTTCCACCAGACATTTTGATTAGGGTTATCAATCGAGAGAGAGAGAGAAACATAATTAGGGTTTTTAATAGAGAAATGATTTGGGTTTGAGACTGAGAAGAAGAAGAAGATGAACATATATAGATTTAGGGTTTCTGGAAGAAGAAGACGAACAAATTTGGGGTTTTGGGTTTCGGATTCGAAGAATCGAAATGATTTCTTCGATTTTGGGTTCGATTAATATGAAGAAAGGAAAATTGTAAGAAGATTTGAAGATTTGAGGAATTAATCTTCTTATCAATCACCTCTGAATCGAGAGAGAAGAGAGAATGAAAAGTTTTTTAGGTTTGTGACAAATGACTTTTGGAATCCAATTTAATTAGTTTATTTTCTAATTGCGTCGCTAATCAGTCGCTAATCGGTCGCAAAATTTTGATATGGGGGGAAATTAACCCGCCCAAAAGCCCAAATATTTTAGGTAAAAAGCCCAGATATTCGTCACTAAAACGTCTCAAAGTAATCTTTAATTTATGTCTACTTTGTGACGTTTTAGAGGGTGTCACAAATAAAATCCTCAAACTCAAAACAATTTAACCCCAATCTATGGTCTTCTTGCCATACCCTATACCCTAAATGTACCGACATATCTACTAAAATAGTCATAACAAAGGTAATTTAGTTACAACACCAAATTTACCAAATATGAGACAAAAGTTATATAAATTTATAAACTTCTACCATTTATATAGTTGTATATAAATTCAAAATTCTAATTTTTTTTCTTTCACTACTAACACATAATTATACTTTGCCTTTAAGTTTACTATCATCTAAATACAAATATGAATCATAGATACCTAAATTTTTTATTTTAATGTCCAAAAATGTTATGTAGTGGCCAAATCGTCACAAATGAGTCACAATTTTAGTCCCGCGCCGCAAAAGTGTGGGAAATGCGTCGTTAATTAGTGACTAGGTTGTGACTTCGCTTTAGTGTTTCGAATATCCAAACACTAAACCTTATTTAGTCACAAATCAGTCACAAACCAGTCACAAATTAATTAAAAAAATTGTGGCCACTCTGAATCGATCTCGTGACCGATATTGTCTAATGTGTGAGTCTGTATCCATTTTGCTATTGTAACCGATATGTTGAACTTAACAATCACATTTATTTATTATCAAGTGTTGGGAAACTGAAAACAACAAAAAGTTGTGCTTCTCCTGATTCGAACTTGGGTATGGGAAGTATTGTTTGCATGTTGTAAACAATTGTGCCATTGTAACTAATCAGTATTGTGTTGATCTAAAATATATTTATACCCTTGGAGAATATTTATTGTTTAAAGACATTTAGAATTTCTAAAATAAAAAGATATGTGAAATTTGTAGAGAGTTTTGTGTATTTAAAAAGTTTAGTTATTAGAATTATAAGAATCCAATAGTTTTATGAAATATTCTCAAAATGTTGTTCAATAAGTAAAATTAGAACAAATCCATCTACCAATAACAATAGATACTAATATATTTATAAAATCACTAAAAACTAAAACAAAATCAATAATATTAGATTTTCAATGAAATTTAAAACTCATCAAACAAATAACAATGGATTTCATTAAAAATGTCATAATCCATAAATAAATAAGAATGGATCTCCAAATTTTATAACTTTTTAAGGATCCATCATCCAATAACCCCTCTCTAAAATTAAATCCAACAAATAAGGAAATAAACACGAAAAATAAATCAACTATATAACAATGCCTAATAGTTTATGTAATTTTTTAGGAAATCTAAATAGTATATGTATTTTTCTACCAAATGTTATATAGTTGGGAGTTTTGTTTTTACATACTTAAATACAATCGTATTTATCACGTTTTTTGTTTTTTTGCCGATATAACTGTTATGACTCTTTTGTGACTTTATAATGGTAGACACTCAAATGTGACTAAAAATATCGTAACGAAAGGGTCACAAATGTGTGACGAGTTTGAATGTCGCAAATTAGTCTTACATTTGTGACTGATATGCGACTACATGGAAACCTATGCAACAAAGTCGCAAATCAGTCGCTAATTTGTTACTCCATTACGATCAAGTTAGTTGGTCACAAATTTGCTACTACTTTGCGACTGATATTTCTGTAATCGTGAATCAGTCACAAAATAGTCTCAAATTAGTCACAACACAAATGGACTGTTTTCTAGTAGTAAATACTTTTCGTTGTTATCAACAATACTGCAAAACAAATTATGATTTATATGAATGTGTATGTTTGACCAGATCATAAATATGCAATTTGAAAGATATACTAGTATGTAGCAAAAGTTAATATTTATACAGTTCTGTTGAAATCTGTTAGCTAACTACCAGATACAATTAAGACATGGAAACAAATTGATTAGCCTTGACGGTAATCATCAATGCTGTAAAACAAAAGGTAGACTTGTTTTCTTTCTATACTTACCAGTAGCAGTAGGTGCTAATTAAGAACATAAAATATCATTAACACCCTTGATGAATCTGATTATTTTTTAAAGATTTGTACACATGGGCTATGTTAGCACCTAGTGCAGATCTTATCTACAAGTACTACGTAACCAAAATTTCATTATCTTGTTTGGTACGAAATGAAAGCGCTTAGAAACTAAAATTTTCCAATAAATTCTTCAACGTGATTGTGCACTTCACAAAATAAATCTTCATCTCATGCATTCGTGTACGGCGGAGCAACCGTCACGTACCGGAAGTTGTGACATCACCGACGTGTCATCCGACGTCATACGTTCTCACATCCTCACACGGCTCGACGGTGCCTCTCTAGCCGCCGTGAGCTGCACTTGCTCTCACCTACATTCATTTTGCTCCGAAGAATCCCTTTGGAAGAAAACATGTATCGCTACGTGGCCTTCTACTTCGGACACACGTGTCCAGAGCATCATCTCAACGTTCCCGGCCGGTCACCGGTCGTTTTTCTCCGACTCATTTCCGTTTCTTGCGGACGGCGGTGAAATCGATCTCCCGCTGTCCGTTGATACGACGGAGTTAATATCAGCCGTCGATATTCACTATAAAGATGAAGTGATATTCTCAAAGGTGCAAGTGACTGAGACACTCTCCGGTTGGTTCCTCTGCTCGCCTATGCGGGTTGACCTCGTCGAACCGAAAGAATTTATTACTACGCGAGTTTCGGCTATGGACTAATGGGAAGACGACACGTGGAAAAACGACTTGGGAGGAAAATTTGTCGCTTAGCTGGATACTCATTGACCCGACATGTAAATGCGCGGGGATGTATCGACCCGGAAACCCGTGTCGGTGCAGCGTCACTGGTTGACCGGAGAAGTCCACGTCATATTCTCCACGATTTTCGTCGTCCGGGAGGAGCCAGTGGAGTTCACGGTGACGGTGGTGCTGGCAGCGTTCAGCCGGAGGGAAGAGGACACGGCGGCGATGCAGATAAGGGAGGTGAGTTTGGTGGCGGTGGATACGGAAGGGATGAATCTTGAAGGGAAGGGCAGTTTGGTAATTTTGGCGGCGGCGATGGGAGAGAAGCGTCGTCCGCGGAGGGCGGGAGGGGAAGAAGAAGGAAAGGAGAAGTACAAAGAATTCTTGAACATGAAGACAACGAAGAAAGAGACGAAATCACGGCGGCGGGAAAAAGAAACGGCTATGGAGACGGCGGCTTGCTTTGTCGCCGTCGTGTTACTTGGTTTCCTTTTATGCTTTTATCTCGTTTTACATAAAAATATGGTAGCCATTATAAAAAATGTATTAAAATAATTTAAAGTGTTCAAAGTAAACTTCAGTTTACTGAGTCAAAAACCTTCGATATACTGACTACAAGACCACATTCGAGATTCGACTTATATGTACTCTAAATTGACGTCCAATTAATTGCATGTCTTGGTTCATAACTTATCAGCCAGGTACCCGCACATTCGCGCAAATTTTTGTTGCATATATTTTTAAATGTGTGTCTATTCATATTTACAATTAAGTTGTTAAGTAGTTTATTTATAAAAACGGCAATTTGCTGAATTATTTCTACCTTTTTGCATAGTTTTATCAAAATATTCTCTCCGTTTCAAGAAGATAGATTTTTTGAGTTTTTCACATATATTAAGAAAAACAATTATTATCTCTAAAAAGTGTATTGATTTCTACTATAAACAGTTTTCAAGAAATTCTAACCAATAGTATTTGATTCTTTTTCTTGAAAGCTACAATCTCTCATCAATAAATGCTGAAAATCTATCTTCATGAAACAACTTTAAAAACTCAAAAAATCTATCTTCGTGAAACGGAGGGAGTAATATTTTTTTGATTTTTCTTTTCACTTAAATAACTTATAAACTAATTTCAATATTTCTTGTTGTTTGAATCTAACCACATTACAAATTTGAACACTCACCATAGTTTTCTTGTTTTCATGCTTCTAATTTATAATGAAAGTTGAAACCATTAAACTCTTAATTCTTACAAACAAAGAAACAAACACATACATGATTAAACTTCTAAGAGGGACAGAATGACTTAAACTATGAGCTATAATCCTAGTTTCCACTTAAATTTTTGCTTGTCATCCACAAAATATATGATTGGTGTTTTTTGCAAGAATATCTTCTATAATGTATCAACAAAAATAACATAAAATATGAAAAGGTTAGATTTTATTTTTGCAATTAAATAAAAAAAATTAGGTATGCTAAGTTGGAAAGTGAACGTTTCCTCGGCTTGGGTTAAATGTTGGAATAACTATTAACTTGGAATTAAATTACTTATATTAAATACAAAAATTTTTTTTACCGATTTTAAATAAAGAAATAAAATGAAAAAGTGATTAATTCTTAATTGCTTAGGACATCATTAACGGGGAGACACTCATCAGGTCTCTGACTTATAGTATTTTAATAGTTTTTTAATTAATTTTCTAAATATTAAATTGTTAAATAAATAATGAACCAGATAATATAGAAACAGGGGGTCACTAACAGCAAGAACAATGATGAGATTTTGTGGGTATCATAAAATATAAAATTATTAAAATTTGAAGAATAGGAAGAAAGAGAGTGTGTTTGAGTAAAAAAATGGAGTGTTTTTAAATATAAAATTAATAAAATTTGAGTAAAAAGAGGAGATTGTTGTTATTATTATTGGAGAGAGAGTATCAATGGGTTGATATTTTTGAGACTCAAAAGTGGGTATCAATAGGAAGAAGTGAGTGTTTTTAAATATAAAATTAATAAAAGTTGAGTAAAATGAAGAGAGAGAGTCTTTTTTTTTGAATAAAATTGAGTAAAAAGAAGAAATTTATTATTTTTTTAATCTTATGAACCTCTAGAGACTCACCGCTGTGCATGCCCTAAACAGTTTAGAAACACTTCTTTCTCCCACGAGACGAACTCATCCGAAAAGTTTCCAAATGTTTTTTTCTTTAAATTACATGATACTCAAAAAACAGCACCGTTAACGATGGTATTAGTTTTGGTTAGAGCATGATCAAAGGTGGTATGCTCATAGCTCTCTTCCCAATTTTTTTTATTAATATATTTTGCATGAGAATGATATTAGAAACTGATGAAGAGACTCGATTTTTTTCGCCTGGGAGAGAGACCCATCAAACTTATCTCAGTTTTCCATTCTCATCTCATCTAGTTTTTGACGATCAAACTCCCTGGAAAAACACAATCACAATCAGAAATTAACATAACAACAACAATCAATTCAAACCAAAGCATAATCTATGAAAAACCCAAAATTCAATTCGATTTATGCAAAACCCTAATCTGATTTTGGAAATTATATAGCGACAGAAGGCGGGATCCTCTCCTGCCTTGGCTTCTGAGCTGACGGGCCATAGTATTGCAGCACCGTCCCCTCCGACTCCTGGTTCCAGCGGGAGGGCTTTTGCGCTGGCGAAAGCCAAAGTTTCTGAGGTTTGTTTTCTTTCCCCCCTTGTGCTTGTTATTGTTACTTAACTTCTTCTGGTTCTAATGCCATTCCCTTCGTTTTTCTCAATATGCAGCTTTCCACCCAGCTAGACCACATGGCCTTCTGTTTTGAAGAGGACTCTCGCTCTCGTGATACTGAGTTGAGCGAGGCCAAGAAGGCCTGCGTTGAGTTTGCTGAGAGGAACCGAGCTCTTGAGGACGATGTTGCTTCTGTGAAGAAGAGGTCGGAAGAGTTGAGTGGCAAGCTGTCAAGGGCATCTCTGCGGCACGCGAAGGACAAGGAGGAGATTGCTTTGCTTAGGAGTAAGCTATTAGACGCTGAGGATCTCAGGGACACCAAGATTGAGGAGGCCGTTGCTAAGGCCAAGGACGAGGTGACTCGTAGCTTTGCTGGCCGAACCAAACAGGTTGCCAAGTTGCTTGATAGGATTGGGGGGACAGCAAAGGACAACATGCTGGACCTCGCTGAAATTGATGCGAACTTGGAGTTCATCGAACGTCTCCGCGAGCCTGATGGACCGACTCTGGACGCCGCAGAGCAGCTCTTAGTTGAGAGGAAGATCCCGATTTATGATGCTCGTGATGTGTTTGATGAGCTTGTCTCTGGCGTGAGGCAAGCCTTAGAGATTTCAGAGGATGACAGTGCGACCAATGAGGATGAAAAGGTTGATGAGTGACCACTTCTCTCTGTTCGTGATTTAGTTTATTTTTAGTCTCTTTATGACTCTACTTGTTTCTAGGACCTTTATCGGATTTGATGACTTTTGGTTGTAGTATTGGATGGTTTGTATCCTTACTAACATTTTGGGTCCTTGTGTTGCGGTGAATGCGGGATGACTCTGTAGCCTTTGTATCATATGATGAACTTTGCTGGTTTTAGAGTTATGTACTCGCTTTAGATGTCTTCCTATACTTAGGAGTGCTTTAGGCTGTTATGTGCTTTTATCATGTATTTTGCAACACTGCCATTGGGCTTTATGAGTTGGTGCTGTTCTACCAGACACGTCTGTCCGAGAACAAGTTCACCCTAAGTTTTACCAGTGTACATCGTGGGTTTCCGAATGACTCGTTCAGGGTACATGCCGAACGAAAATCATTAGCAGCTGCATTTTACCAACGACGTTTGTTGGGTTTCAGAGTGATCAGTTGGGTTCGTTCGCCCCAATACTGAACACTAATACTTATATAGTGCGCTTTGAATCCGATGTTGGATGTTACTGTGTTCGTATTCCCGCATTATTGTTGTGGCCAACAACAATAAATACGGAACGACTTTACTTGATTGAAGCTTTGATTAGCCCGTAAAAGACATAGCTGTTCTCATGATGATGTTTGTGTCAAGTGTTTGAAGTTTATGGTGATGATGTTGTCAAAGAGTGGCGTACAGGTACCCCACTCCCCCCCTTTTAGACGAAGGAGGGAACTGATATCGTCTAGAGAAGTTGAGCTCGTCCGGAGACAAGGCGTAGTGACAACACTTTCTCCCCCCCTGAAGGCGGAGGAGATCAGTGGAGCTCGTCCGGAGACAAGGCTGAGTGAAAACACTTACTCCCCCCTGAAGGCGGAGAGGATCAGTGGAGCTCGTCCGGAGACAAGGCTTAGTTAAAACACTTACTCCCCCCCCCCCTTGAAGGCGGAGGAGATCAGTGGAGCTCATCCGGAGACAAGGCTTATGAAGCGCGGAATCCCCCCTTTTTGACGGAGGGGGCAACTGAACCTATCCGAGGACAGGCTGCCTACGTACCCTTTGTAGGGATCAAGTCGCCTTCATATTTGGATGAGAAGACTAGCGATAGTACTTCTTCAAGTGCTTGACATTTCAAGAGTGGAGGATTGGAGTGCCGGTCATGGTGGCGAGTTCATAGACGCCAGGACGAATGACTGTTGTGATCTTGTATGGGCCTTCCCAGTTAGCTCTGAGCTTGCCTGCGTTTGGCTCTGCTGTGTTCTGGAACACCTCACGCAGGACTAAGTTACCCTTGTAGAAACGTCGTTCTCTGACTTTGGAGTTGTAATACCTCGAAGCCGCGCTCTGGTAGTTGGTAATTTGGACAAGCACTTGGTCGCGTCGCTCATCAAGGAAGTCCAACGCATCAAGCAGCATTGACCGGTTGATTGGTTCGTTGCGAGGTAAGAGCTGACGGCGTACTCCAGGTGAGCAGATTTCGGACGGGATGATGCACTCGGTTTCATAGACGAGGGCGAAAGGAGTCTCGCCTGTTGCCCGGCGGACCATAAGACTCCCTCTAGCTTGTCGGCCCAGCGACCCTTCTTTGCCTCTAAGCGCTTCCTAAGGCCATCAAGGATCGTCTTGTTGATAGCTTCTGCTTGATCATTGCCCTGAGGGTAGCGAGGCGTACACTTGCTAAGTCGGATATTCAACTTTGCACAGAATGTTTCGAACCGGTTGGATATGAACTGCGAACCGTTGTCTGTAACAATCTCATGTGGAACTCCGTAACGACATATGATGTTTCTCTAGAAAAAGCTTTCTACTTGAACATCCTTGATGTTAGCATAGGCTTCAGCTTCTACCTACTTTGAGAAGTAGTCTGTTAGAACAAGTAAGAACCGCTTCTGTCTCGATGGATGCAATGGTTCAACAATGTCTATGGCCCATCTCATGAATGGGTAAGGCGAAGTGACAGAAGAGAGCATCTCAGTTGGTTGATGGATCTTCGGAGCGTGTCGCTGGTATTTCTTACACTTGGCTGAGAATTTCATACAATCGCCTACTATAGTAGGCCAGAAGTGACCATGTCTCTTGATTTTGATCGCCAGCGCCTTGCCTCCCGAATGATTGCCGCAAGACCCACTATGGACTTCTTCCATTATTCGTCTTGCTTCTTCCCCTTTCACACAAGTGAGCATAGGACCGGAGAATCCCCATCTGAAGAGGTTACGATCGAGTAGAACATAACAAGCGGCATGCTTTTGTAACTTGCGGGCTGCCCACCCTCGTATTTCGTCGATCCATAACTTGTCGCAGCCGTACTCTGGTTCTTCGGTGTATTCGTTCATTGGGATTGCTTCGGGGTGATGAGAGGTGCTGGTAGCAGAAATATCAGCGACGGGGACGTTATTGACAGGGCCGTCGGCGTCGTGCATGTCAGTGTCTGGGATTTTGGGAGCTTCAGCCATCTCTATGTCTCCGTTGGTTGCTTCAGCAAGGGCGCGTGCTTGTTTTGCTGCTTGAGAGCATGTTGAGATAGCGAGCGTCACCTCTTCCTGAATGCTGGGGAATTCAATGAACTTGACCGGAATGACCTGCTTCAAAGCCGGATCTTCTGGCGTAGCAGTGGCAGAGGCAAGGTTGGCCAACGCGTCGGCGTCCATATTCTCACCTCTGGGGATCCTTGTAAGGGCGAACTCTTGGAATGAAGAAGCAAGGTTCTTCACTATCTTCAGATAAGCCTCCATGCGATCATCCTTTGCGATGTACTCGCCGCTGAACTGACTGGTTACCAGCTGTGAATCGGAGAACGCGTGAATGTGTTCGACCCGTAGTCCTTGGGCGAGCTTCATGCCAGCAACAAGGGCCTCATACTCTGCTTCGTTGTTAGAAGCTTTGAATCAAAGTCGAAATGATTGCTCAAGGACCTCTCTGGTTGGCAACACTAATCGTATCCCAACTCCAGAACAATTCTTTGAGGATGAGCCGTCCACTTATAGCTGCCAGATCCCGGGCTGTACCTCCTTAGAGTCTTTGTCTCCTGGGAATTCTATGAGGAAATCAGCCAGTACTTGTGACTTGTTGCATGTTCGCCCTTTATACTCGATGTCATACTCGCTGAGCTCCACAACCCACTTTGCTAGCCTGTCCGATTGACTTGGGCTATGTAAAACTGAACATAGCGGGAAAGTACTAAGGATAATAATCGAGTGAGATTGAAAGTAAGGTCTTAGCTTTCTTAATGCCATGAGGACGGACAATGCCAGCTTTTCCAGTTGAGGGTATCTTGTCTCAGCGTCTGTGAGTATTTTGCTCACATAGAAGATAGGCTTCTGCTCGCCTCTTTCCTCCCGTACAAGGACAGCGCTGACTGCTGTTTCTGAGACAACAGTGTAGAGGGAGAGTGGTTCTCCAGTCACTGGCTTAGCAAGGATGGGTGGCGTTGCCAGATATTCCTTAAGCTGTTTGAAGGCGTCTTCACATTTTCCAGACCATTCGAATTGTTTGTTTCCTCGCAGAGTGTTGTAGAAGGGAAGACACTTATCAGTGGAGTGTGAGATGAACCGATTGAGTGCTGCCACTTTCCCAGTTAACCTCTGTACTTTACGTTTATTCCTAGGTGAAGCCATCTGGATCAGTACATCGATTTTTTCGGGTTGGCTTCAATGCCCCGGCGAGTGACTAGGTAGCCAAGGAACTCGCCAGAGGTCACAGCAAATCTGCACTTTGCTGGGTTCAGCTTCATGTTATGGAGGTTCAGTTGGTTGAAGCATTCTTCCAGGTGGGCGATGTGGTCTTCTTCTTCGAGTGACTTGACGAGCATATCATCGATGTAGACCTCCATAGTCTTTCCCAACTGGTCCTGGAACATCTTGTTCACCAGTCTCTGATATGTTGCACCGGCGTTCTTTAGGCCAAATGGCATAACTTTGTAGCAGTAGATGCCTCGGTCAGTGATGAAGGCCGTCTTCTCACGATCATCAGGGTACATCAGAATCTGGTTGTAGCTAGAGAAAGCATCCATGAAGCTAAGAAGCTTGTTATCCGCCGTTGCTTCCACCAAACAGTCATTGTGAGGTAAGGGGAAACTGTCTTTCGGGCAAGCTTTGTTAAGGTCCGTGAAGTCAACGCATACGCGCCACTTCTCATTCTACTTCTTTACCATGACTGGGTTGGTGAGCCAATCGAGATACTTGACCTCGGTTATAGACCCGACTCGGAGAAGCCTTTCGACTTCGTCATTAACAGCCTTTGCTCGTACAGGATCCAACTTCCTTCTTTTCTGCTTAACTGGTTTGAATGTAGGATCCATATTAAGCTCATGGCTGGCGACGTTGATGTCTATCCCAGGCATGTCTTCAGCGGTCCAGGCAAAGGCGTTGACGTTCTTCCGGAGAAACGCCACTAGTTTTGTTTTGAGCACTTCGTCAAGGGCAGCTCCAATCTCGACGCATCTCTCGGGGTGCTGCTCGTCAATGCACACAGAGATCACATGTTCGCAGGTAGGTCGCTCTTCTTCTGCACGACCATCTGTGATCTGTAATTGCTATAAGAGGTTAGCCAGATCTTTCACCTGACTAGAATTGGTTCTTGATTTCTTTTGTGGCCCCTGTGAGGTCGAGTCGTCCTTCTTCTATTCATGAGCTCCCGGGTTTGAGCCCTTGTTCTCTACACGATTGCGCAGCTTGTGCTCTGCTAAGAAACACATGCGTGAATCCTTTTGGTTGCCAAAAATTGTCTTTACACTGTCACTGGTTGGGAACTTTAAGCACAAGTGGTATGTTGACGGTACAACTCGCATCTGACTGAGCCAAGGTGTTCCCATGATCAAATTGTAGATGGCGGGATGGTTAGACACCGTGAAATTCACAATCTTCTTAACGCCTCCAGCTTGAACTGGCAGGCGATTCGTTCCCATTGTCAAAGTGGTCTCGCCTGAGAAGCCTATTATTGGCTTCGGTTGCCCTTTGAAGAGTGATTGGTCGATCTTCATCTTTTCGAGTGTGTCTTTGAAGATAACGTCCATCGAGCTTCTAGTGTCGATGAGGACTCGAGCAACATTGAAATCGAAGACGGTCAGGTTGATCACCAACAGATCGTTATGCGGATGGTCCCTCCTTGTCAAAAGTGATAGGATCACTAGCATGCTTCGTCCTTGGGGATGTAGAGATGTTGGCGCAAACTTCGGCGCGCCTCTGGTAAGCCTCAATCGCAGTTAAGTTGTCAGCACAATACTGGAATCCTCTCATGATCATGTTGATGGTGCCTTAGGGATTCCCACTCTCGGGGTTATCACCGCGACGCTGTTGCCTGGGATTTTCCGTCTGATCTTCGGTAGCATCCTGAGCCTTTTCCTCTGGCTTGAAATCTGGCAGGCTGATGTTACCCATGAGAGTGCCCTCGACCAGCCTAGCGGCCAGCTGTCGTCTCAACTCGCGGCACCTCACAGTCGAATGTCCAGTTGCTTTGTGGAACTCACAGTACAACTTTTTGTCGTATTCTGTTGGGTTTCTAACCCATGTAAAGCTTCCTCTGCCGTATCCACGGCCGCGGCCTCGACCTCTGCCATATCCAGGTGACTCAATTTGGTAATTATGAGCTCCACCAGCTCCCCCTTCAAACTGGACAAAGGCGGGCTTGCCTCTCTTTGCTACAGCTGGGATTGGACCCTGAGAAGCTTCGCTTGTCTGCTTAGCCTTTCCGCCCCTCTTGGCGCGGAGTTCTTCTTCACTTCGGGCAAAGTCGGCTGCACGGTGTAGAGCGTCTTGAATCGTTGTTGGCGGGTTGATGGTGAGTTCCTGCCAAAACAGAGATGGACACCTAACCGCTCCTCTTGAGGCTTCCAACGTAGAAGTATTACTGATTCCATCTACCTTTGACAAGGTATGCTTGAACCTTGTCTTGAAAGACCGCAAGCTTTCACTTTCTCCTTGCTTGTTGGTCCACAGTTCTGCGTCGTAGATCTTTTGTTCAGCGAAGATGTTGTAGTGCTGTACAAACATCTTAGAAAGTTGGTGGAAGTTGTGGATTGAATTCTTCTCTAGCTTGTAGAACCACTGGAGGGCAGGCTCTTTGAGGCTTTCCATGAACAGCTTGCAGTAGCCGATGTCCTTCTCGGCTTCCCTGAAATTCGCCCTTCCTAGGGCTACCTCGAACTCCATCAGATGGTCAGCAGGGTCGGAGGTTCCTTCGTAGCTTGGAAGCTTGATTCTTCCTGGATCGGAAATTCTGGCCCCCGAGATGTTTTTAGCAAAAGGGGTGTTTTGAGCCTTCTCCAGCACGTAGGCGACCCCAGGAGCCCTTCCTTTGCTTCGGTACATCTGCAGCTTGATAATCCACAGATCGGAGACGACCTGGTCTAACTGGGCTTTTAGCGTAACCACCTCTTCGTATTGGGAGCCTTGAGGAGCCCTGTGCTCCTGCTCTCTCCTGTAAAGCTCCGCTAAAATTGGAGCCCCTTCTTGATCAGCAAAGTCGTTGTCAACCGCTGTGTTGGTTCGGGCTCGTCTCCGGGGTGGTCGATCTTTGTCCGACTCTTCCACCACACTCTCGGGAGTTGCATCAGATTCTCGACGAGGCTGTGGTGGAGGCAAGTCCTCTGGGACTGTACGATCGGTTTGAGGCGGCAGCTCCTCGTTCCGGTTCCTTCGATAGGCTCGAGGCGTGTTGAAGCTGAGACGTGTTGGACGGACACGAGACCTTTTACGTGTCTTTCTCTTGAGCGCTCGCAGCTCGCTCATGGTAGCTTCGTTGTGCTTCTCTTGATCCCGTGCTCTCTTCTCCAACGTCTCAAGCATCTGCTTGTTCTCCGTGATATCCGCCGGGTTGTTCGCTGTGTGAGGCGCAGTGTTTTCCGCGGAGTTTTCTCTCGCCTCGTCGTTCCTGTGAGACGAGGATCCTTTGCTGCTTCTGCTATTGCTGCCTGACATCTTGATGGTGTTGCGAAACCTAGCTTTCTGGTGTCAGAAACTCTCTGTTTCCCCTTAGTCGGCGCCAAATTGTGGGAGCCTAAGCTAGCACAATTAGATTTGTAAGGGTTTCATGAGGAGGTAGAGATTTCTAGGATTAGCTAAGATCGCAAGAGATGAGTAAGAGCTTTGTATTGCTGTGTAAACGTTTGAGTACAAGGTTGTGTATAAATTTTCCAATGCCTTCTCAAGGGCTTTTACATTGAGTATATATATTATCTCTAAGTTGGCTAAGTCTCCTAAACCTTCGCGGAATTACCTTGCCTAAGTCGGTTTCATCAACATGGGCTTCATGTCCGGATCAGGCCACCTTGGTGTTGTTGGGCCGAAGACGTGATCAGCAATTGGGGAGAGGACGTGCTCGGCCCTTGGGTCGAAGCCATGGTCAGCTTCGGCTAGGCGAAGACGTGGTCGGCTGCGACTAGGCGAGGACGTGGTCGGCCTTGACTTGGCGAGGACGTGGTCGGCTCCTTGGCCTGGCGAGGACGTAGTCGGCCCCTTGGCCGAGGATGTGGTCGGCCCCTTGGCCGAGGCCGTGGTCGGCCTTCCTTCGGCGAGGCCATGGTCGGCCCCATGCAGCTGAACACGTCTCCACTCGTCAAGCCTTGGACGGTCCTCTATCTTGCCCAGACAGCTTCTATGGTTAACGGCTTTGCTTCGCGTGAAGATCTAGGAACTATTTTGCCATGTTCATCGAGATTATGGAAGGTTATTTCTTCAGTCGCCTGACTTTGAATGTTAAATGTTGAGCGGGTGAAAACCGACCCCAACAGTTTTTGATTGTAAGATGAAGCTTGTTGGTTGTTGTTGTTCCAATTATGTTGGTGACGCTGGTTTAATTTTCCTTGGAAGGTTTGAGGACGAGCAGGAGCTGTGTTGGCAGTGATTGGACCATCATTAGACGTGGATGAGGCAAGGGAAATAAGCTTTGCTTCTTTAATGATAAGCTTTTTCATGAACTTCAATAATTGTTGGAGGAAAATCGCGTCTTTCGACTTGTTCCACGACATATCGATAGTCTTCAGGTATGGCTTCTAGAATTTTGTCAATTTGATCTTCATGATCCATATGTTATCGAGAGTGCCAGTTAGTTAAAGCCAGTGGTGAATCCTTGGATGTACTCCTTGGATTCTTTATTGTATTGCTTCAATTGGAGTTTGAGTTGTTGAACATGTATGCGGCTCGGGTTTGCATAGGTCGACGCAATTGTTGTCCACATTTCAACTGACGTCTTGGTTCTGGTGACGAGAGCCTGAATGGATGGTGATAAAGTGCCGAGAAAAGCGCTATAGAGTAGCTTGTCTTGTCGCTTCCACGTGGTGTGAGCCAAATTCGGACCAGCAATATTGTTAGCTGTGACGGTCTCCGGTGGGGGAGGTGTACCATTAATATGTCTAGCGAGTTCATATCTGTTGAGAAGTGCATTGATTTGAATGCTCCAGGTTAGGTTATTGGTGGCGGTGAGCTTGTTGATGTTCGACATGTTGGTGTTAAGGAGAGAAGACGATGTGTCAACGGTTTCAGCAGTCGCCGCCATGAGTGAACAATGAAGTATAGATGAGTAAGAGAGATACGACTAAAGATGAAGAAAAAATAAGAAAAGAACTTTTTTTGTACAAGAGATGAGAATCACCTAATCTGATCTAATTTTAAAATGTTCCTAAAACAGAGCAATCACATATATTTACAATAAAGATACATGATCAAATCATTGACCTCAGAATCATATCTTGATTGAGAATCATGATGAGATAATGAAAATTATGATTTGATAGTTTAATATGGCATTCAATTATGTTCATTTTTTTTATTGGTCACATTTAATTATGTTCTTTAACTTCTAAAATGTTTTAACAAGCCAGTAAGGTATTGGTTAAGACACTACATATCAAAAATAATTAATCACACCACTACAAGAAAACATCCACTTTTCCGACGGACTTCCGAGGGAAGTCCGACTTTTATGAATCCGTCGGAATTACGTCACAATTTACCGAAGGATTTCCGACGGTTACGGACACTGTCGGAACTCCGTCGGTACTTTGTTACCTTGTACCGACGGATTACCGACGGAACTAAGTCGTCGTAATTTTCTAACGTAGTTCCGACAGATTTCTGACGGATTCCGTCGTCGACAAAGTTTGATTGGTCACTTTGTTCCAACAGATTACAGACGGAATTTCGACGGAGTACCGACGGAATTCCTACCGACCCCGGTAATATATATGGGTGGAAACTTATGCATTACATCAGAACACAAAAATACATTTCATAAAATAAGCAACAGGGTTTTTTCAGCATGTCGGAAGATCCTGCATTTAGCGACCATCCTTGGATTTCTGCAGTTGAACACCTACGTGACACAAGTACAATATTAGGTTTGTTGAATAGCATGAAACGAATGCAGTCTGATTTTGTTAGGGCATTTTTTAAAAAATGTTTATACTTTTCCAGCGAGGTTAATGCAGACTCCCAGGGATTGGGTATTGTCCATTGAATTGGACGTTATTCTTAACTGTTTAAATTATTTGTACATTGTTCGGAAGGTGAGATTGTGTTTTATTGTAGAAGAGGTTTTATATGAAAGTTATATGTATAATCGGTTCTTTTAAATTAAGTAGGTAATTGCAATTATTGATGAGTACGATTGTACTGATGAGGGAGACGCTATGGTTGTCTTAAAGGTAATTGGTAATTATAATTGAGAATATGATTCAATTGATATATTTTGTTACTTGAAACGTTAAATTAATATGTATTGATGTAGGATCCATGTGGGAGAATAGGAGGATATATTCAAAGAGATGCGCGTGTACACGCTTCTTTTGGCCCTGATATACGAGTTGGCTCAGTCGTTGTATTGAGTAATGTAAGTTTGAAATATGTTTATTTAAGTAAATGAAGTATAGATTACATTATATTTTTTATTTGGTAGGTTCAAGTTCTAGTCGGAACTAGGTACACTTACCTCAACATCAAGCTTGAAAACATAAATGCTATCTGGACGAAAGACAATTGTATTCCTCCAAACAACAGCGATGAAGATACTTGTAATATTAAAGGAGACTCGTATGTCGCGGATACTGACTCTTACGAGAGTTATACTGCTTACGGTAGTCTAAAGGATACACCATCGGGAAGTGGGACGAGAAGTAGTAGTTTTGGAATCTTTAGGAGGGAAAAATAAATCCATTTGTGTTGGTGTTTTATAAATTATTAATATAAACAGTCTTTTGATTCTGTAATATGAACGGTTAATGTTTTACTTGTGCACCACATTCTGACGGAATTTTTTATATATATATAATATTTATACCGGAATATTTCCGCACAAATAATATATATAAATAACAATTCCGTCGGAATTCCATCAATCCGTCGCAATTTACCGACGGAACCGATGTCGGCAAAGTTTGAGTGGTTACCCTATCGTCTGCGGTGGCTGACGGGATTGGTGGGGTGATATGTCGGAGGTTTGTGACGGAATTCCGATGAAAATCCGATGAAATCCGTTCTATATAAGTTTCCACATTTCTTCATTTCATCATAACACAATTCACATAATAAAAAAATTTATAAGAGATGAGTTCATATTTTCGGTCTTGGATGGACGAGCCAATGATGGATATGGGCTCGAACTTATTAAGGACCGAATACGCTCAAGGTATATGCGAGTTCATGAATTTACCCAGAAATCAAGATGCAGCCAAAAAAGGTCAGGAAATCAAATGTTCATGTTCTAATTGCTGTAATAGAATTAGTGTTGCGGTTCATACTGTTTGGAATCACTTATATAGATTTGGATTTAGGCCGGGATATAAGGTTTGGTTTTTACATGGAGAAACGAATTATGAATATGTTAGTACTAGTAATAATGAACCTTATTTCGGGGATAGCGTAGGAGAATGTACAACGGAGTAGATGTTGGTGTAGGTACGGTCCAGATGGTTAACGATGCGTACAGAGAGAATTTGCAGTCCGGTGTTTATGAGGGAGATAGGGTAGAAGAACCTAATTTAGAATTTCTAAGGTTTTTTGGTATATTAGACGCATCGAACCAACCACTATACAGCGGTTGTAGGGAAGGTCATTCACCGTTATCGACTGCTAGTAGGATGATGAATATGAAGACTGATTACTGTTTGTCCGAAGAATGTGTTGATGCAATAGCTGATTTTGTGAAAGATGTTTTGCCTGCCGATAATCTGTCACCAGCATCATACTACGAGGTTCATAAACTTGTGGCTGGTCTTGGTTTGCCATATCAGGTAATTGACGTGTGTATCGACAACTGTATGCTATACTGGAGAGAAGATGAGAACCGGAAAAAATGTAAATTTTGTCGTAAACCACGGTTCCAGGACACAACTGGCAGAGTAAAGATTCCATTCAAACGGATGTTGTATTTACCATTAGCAGAGAGGTTGAAGAGGCTGTATCAATCTGAACGCACAGCTAAGCCAATGAGATGGCATGTGGAGCATAGCCAAGATAGAGAGATTACGCATCCTTCTGACGCGGAAGCATGAAAACACTTTCAATTAGTATATCCGAATTTTGCATATGAACGATGGAATGTTTACTTCGGGTTATCTACTGATGTTTTCAACCCATTTGGAAAGCATGAAAGAAAATATTCACTGTGGCCGGTAATTGTAACACCTTACAATTTGCCTCCATCTATGTGCATGCGTCGAGAGTTTTTGTTTCTCTCAATTCTAGTTCCCGGCCCAGATCATCCAAGAAGGTCACTCGATATATTCCTCCAACCATTGATCTATGAGTTACAAATGTTGTGGGAGCATGGTGTTGAGGCATTTGATGTTTCAGTGCAGCATAATTTTAACATTCGTGCGGTTCTTATGTGGATCATAAGCAATTTTCCGGCATACGGTATGTTATCTGGTTGGACAACGCATGGAAGATTGACATGTCCTTATTGCCAAGACAATACTTCAGCATTCCAATTGCAGCACGGAAGGAAGACTTCATGGTTTGATTTCCATAGGTGTTTTTTACCGGCGGATCATCCATATCGTCGGTCTAGAAGACATTTTAAAAAGAATCTACCAGTGTTACACGGTCCACCTCCTGAGATAGATGGTCGTAATATATTGGGACAGTTAAGAGATTTTGGTGCTGAGCGAACTCCTGATTGTGGGGTAATTGGCATCACCCCGTAGATGGTTGCGGTGAACATCACATTTGGCACAAGAAAAGTATTTTTTGGGATTTGCCTTATTGGAAAGACCATCTACTGCGGCATAATCTAGATGTCATGCATGTTGAAAATAATTTCTTTGACAACATCATGGACACCATTTTAAACGTTACAGGGAAGATAAAAGACAACTGGAAGTCTAGATTAGACTTGCCATTGATTTGTTCAAGGGAATCTCTTCATGTTTTGCCGAACGGTAGATTGCCGATGCATGCGTACCGGTTAGACGCTGGCCAAAAGAAAGTATTTTTTGAATGGATTAAAAAATATGTTAAATTTCCTGACGGCTATGCATAGACCTACGTAATTGCATGGATTCGACAGAAGGGAAGTTTATTGGAATGAAAAGTCATGATTGTCATGTTGTGATGCAGCGTCTTCTTCCATTTGCATTTGCTTATCTTCTTCCAAAAGACATCCATCATGCAATTGGAGGTATATTTCGTACTCCCGTGAGTTTCTTACTAATATAATCTTACTATATATGTACTAACTTGTTTACTTTTCGTTTGTAGGAGTTGAGGTTTTCTTTCGAGATTTATGTTCACGGACACTAACAGTTGACGGGATCCGTAATTTAGAGGCCAACATCCTGGTACTCCTCTGTAATCTTGTTATGGAACATTTTCCTATTCACCTCCCACGAGAAGCAGCATTAGGAGGCCCTGTTCAATACCGATGGATGTATCCGTTCGAGTGTAACATGTTCCACTTGAAGAAAAAGGTTAAAATTTTGAGCAAGGTGGAGGGATCTATTGTTGCACAGAGCCTAAATGAAGAAGTCTCACACTTCGCCGAATATTACTTTCCATCGGAAGTCCGGACTAAGGCTAGACGTCCGGCGCGACATGATGATAGAGGTGAGAAAGCAATGTATGTCGTGGTTGTACCTGAGTTGTTTGCCCAAGTTGGTCGAGTAAGTGGAAAAGGGAAGAAACGCAAACTATCAGCACAAGAGTTCACATATTTGCAAAGGTATATCCTCAGAAATTGTGACGAAATTATGGAGTACGATTGGTATATCACTTTCTATACAAAAGTTTTGGAATTATTTGTCTTAATCTAATAAAGATTTTTATGTTACAGCATTTACATGTCCCTAGTCCAAACTTACCATCCTGATAAGACAAAATCCGAACTTGCTGTCTTAAAAGATGAAGAATTCTCGGGGTGGTTAAAATTTTATGTAAGTTTAATATAATTCCTTACTCGTACATTTCCAGATTTTAACGTTTTATATGTTAATGATTTCTTACTTTTATCGTTCATTAGGTTTCCGAACGTTTATGAAGTGGTCAAACACTCCCGACATGGTTAATGGAGTTTGCTACTGGTTTGCGCACCACCGTGACTTCATATCCCAGGTTTTGCACTAGGGGATATTCGTTTAGGATTCGTGAGGAAGGACGACCGAGGTCAACTTCAGACTATGGTATTTCGTCGCAATCAGGTGATACCGTCTACTATGGCATTTTAAACGAAATCTTAAAAATCCGGTATCCAGGAATGTTGGACTTGAGGTGCATTGTGTTTATGTGCGATTGGTATGAGCCATCCAATGGACGTGGGGTTTGAATAGACCCCCTTGGTGTGATTTCGATAAATTCAAGACGGAAACTATAGAAAAACGATCCATTTATCCTTGCGTCACAAGCAGACCAGGTATAAAGTCAATAATAGGTTTTCCAACATGCTCATACGATATGTTTTGTTATTCATGTATATTAACAAAACCAACTATTTAATAATAGGTTTGCAACATTCCATATCCTCAAGTTTCCTATCGTACAGATCCTTGGATCACAGTAACTCCAATTAACCCGAGAGGAAAATTATATGGAGTTCCAGAACATGATGCTCTCCAACCATCGAGAAGTATTCAAATGTCACATGTCGAGGAGATGGATAACATTGACCTTGTTGTTGATGTCACACATATCGGCGATGATTTAGTTCATTCGGACGAAGAGGAATCACGTGACGAATTTGATGACGATTCAGACTCCATCCCTAGTGAAGGTTCCTCAGGAGATTCAGAGTAATATTTTATGAATAAATGTTTGCGGCTGTGAAATATTGGTGTTTTAAATGTGTAATAAGTTTTGGAATATTTGTTAACATAAATTTATACGACAATCATTACAAACATAAGAAAATAAAATATATAAATAACACATTACGCCGGAAATCCGTGGGAAATTCCAACGGATTTCATTACAAATACAAGAAAATCAAATAAAAATTAACACATTCCGTCGGATTTCTGTCGGAATATATTGACGGATTTCTGACGGATATTAATTTTATATTTTCTTTTACTCCGCGTAAATATTATATTACAATATCACAGTCCGTCGGCAATTCCCCACGGATTTCCGACGGAATACCCTAATTTTTATACCGCCAAAATGCATAGTTATTATCAAAAATGCGGCATAATCTGTCAGAATTCCGTCAGAATTGGGTATTGTGTTCCGTCGGAATTCTTAAATAAAATCAGACACTTCGTCTTCTCCGACGAGAAAACGGAAAACGAAAATTTTAAACTCAAAATATCCGGAAATCGCCTCCGTCAAGCCGGAAAACGCCGACCCACCGACGCATCAACAACAATTCTCATTCTCCATCAGGAAATCAACAAACGGATGTAAGTTTTTGTTTGATAATTTGGTCATGGAAATTTTTTTTTACAGATTTCGGATTCATTAGTTGTTGTTCTAAATTCGGATTTCGGATTCTCATAGTCGAATTAGTTGTTTTAAGATGGGATTTTTGGATTATGAGAATTTTAGGGATTTAGGGTTTTAGGAATTTAGGGATTTAGGGATTTAGGGATTATATGATTTTTAGGAATTTAGTAATTTAGTTATTTTTCATGTTTAGGAAAGTAATTTCGATTATAAGAAATATTAGTTGTTTTAAGGATTAAAAGATTTTACGAAATAAATATTTTTAAAAAATTTCGTAAATTTTAGAATTTTATAGACTTAGGGATTGTAATGAATACAAAACATAATTTTACAAATTGTAGGAATTAAAAACATGGTTTAAAAAATTTTAATTAAATTGTTATACATTTTATGAAATTTACCCTATCGATTACAAATTTGTAAATATCTATATAATTGTCAAAAAGTATAAAATACTAAATTTTCATCATGTAATTAATATTATATGAATTGGTTTATATTAACTAGATTTAGAAAAGTATTCAAATAAATATATTCATTAAATTATTTATAAATTTTAAATTAAAATTTTAACTACTAATTTTATATCCAAATTAAGAATTTTGAAACTTGTAGGGATTAAAATTTTAACTACTAATTTTATATCCAAATTAAGAATTTTGAAACTTGTAGGGATTATCCACGATTTCATCAAAGTTTTGGAGGCGGTGGTTCCAGTAGGGGGGGTCGGAGTTCTAGTCAATCCCAGATCCCCGACACTCCCTTTTTGGATACACAAAAACCGTCTGCTAATCGTACAACGACCTCAGCTCCCACAGTAATTAGCATCAAGGATTTCGTATCACAACCCAGAAGGGATCGTTTGACTCGCCTAGATCCAGACTTGCCTCCCAACACAACATGGTAAGTTTTATTTTAAATTGTCTTCATTTGAGGAAGTTAATAAATATTTTCCTAAATTTTGTTTAGGATTCAATTTTCGGGAAACGGAATATCGAGGTCTATCAACACAATGCTTAATTGTTTGATAACTCGACCGTATCCCACATACTCTTCGATGCCGGTAGATGACCCTGACAGCTGGTTTTGGCAATTTGCGGTAATCCCTAAATTTTGTAATTTAGACAATTCGCGGTTATATTACATTAAAATTTTCTATACTAATTCTTTTATGGTTTTTTTTTCCAGCAAGAATTTAATTGGGACATGCAGCTGACTGGTCGGGTTCGACGGGAATTCGACGCCAAGGATGGTAGGATGTACTTGCGGAAGATGAACGAGTACAAGGACCTGTGGAGACATCGTAAGATCCCTCGGGATATAAAAAACAATCCCGAGTTATGGGCTCAACTAATTGCGTATTGGGAACGGGAGGAAACGCAGTCGAGCTCTGCAACCCACTCTACAAATCGGAGGAGCGACCGGAAGGGGAAGGGACCAGCAACCCATAACCTCGGAGCGACGAGCAAGGCGACTCGTGCAGAACAACTGGTTAGTTTATTTATTTTGAAATATTTTTATAATCGCTCACTTATTTGCTTACTTTTCAATGCTAACAGTATGCAAAGCAAGGTACGCGTTCTTCAAATCTGGATTTGATCAGAGATGCGCATACCAACCGAAAGACGGGGGAAATCCAAGATGGACTTGCCCGGCACATCGTGGAAAGTGTTGCGAGGCTCGTTGAGGAGGTCATCCAATCTCAACCCATCGTCGAAGGAACTCCACCGCTCACCGAAGTTCCATTCGAAAAGTTCAACGAGCTTACGTATGAGGTTAGTAACGTTTTCAATTATTGACGAATTTAAAATAACTTATAATACTTATAAGTTATAACATTTATAGTTTATTGTATATGGTAGGTTACTCCGAAGCACAAAGGTCGTGTCTTCGGTCTTCCGGAAGACAGTTCCACCTCTTCCGTGTCTTCATTCCGATTTCACGGTGATAGCAGTTTTCGGGCACAAAACACGGAGCTTCTCGAGCGGATGAACGCATTGGAGGCACAACGCGAAGAAGATGCAAGGCGGTTTGAGGCACAACACTCAGCAGATGCAGAATGCATTCGTGCGATGGAAGAGAGGATGAACGCATTCTTTAATAATTATCCTCCACAATAGACTTTAAAATTTTATGTACAACTTTAAATTTTAAATAACTTTTCAAACTATTTTTATTTATTTTCATATTTAAATTTAATTTAATTTAAATTAATTAAAATTAATTTTTTTAAATTGAAAATTCCAAATTCCGTCGGAAATTCGTCGGTTTTTTTTACCGCCGGAAATCCTTTGGTATCTTGAACCGTCGGGAAACCGTCGGTATCTAGTACCGTCGGAAATCCGTCGGTATCTTGAACCGTTGGTATCAGCCGCCGTCGGCTTTCCGACGCATTTTCGTTATACGAATTTCCGTCAGAAATCCGTCAACAGTTTCCGATGGATTTCCGACGGATCTTTAATTTCCGACAAGATAGATCTGACGGTAGAAATCCGTCGGAATAAGGTTTCCGACGGATTTCCGACGGTTTAGGCCGTCGGAAAAGTGGTTGTTTTCTTGTAGTGCACGTTTTTAGTGCATGTCCTCATTCTCTAAAAACATGGGTTAATCATCTATCCATGTGATTAATCATGAATGATTTCCAATCACAGTCGAATTAGTCAAACTTGGATTTCTTGTTTTGACAAATTCCAAACCGGTATGATCCAATGATTGATCATGAAATATATTTTTGTTCATATGGAAATCAAATAATCAAATGTTAAACCGGAATGCTCAAGAAATTTACTGTTGTCCGATTTTCATGTAAAACTAGCCGGTACCTTTGAAAATAGTTTTGAGGGAATTATACTCATGCCACATTTGAAAATATTTTTTTCAAATATTTCATCCGTGAAAATTTATTACAAACATGCCCACCTTTTATTGAAAAAAACAAAATCATTAAAAAAAATTTCTCTTTCTCAAAACTCAAACCATAAACTCTACCCCCAAAAACTATATCCTAAATATAAAATAGTTAACCTAAATCCAAAAGTATAAAATTTAAGTTCAAAAAAAGGTGGCAATTTTGCAAAAAATTTTAAACGATGACATAACTGTAAAGTGGCATGTCAAAAGTGACATATCATAAAAATTCTCTTTTTTCAATGTGTGTATATTCATATGTACAATTAAATTGTTAAGTAGTTTGTTTATAAAGACGGTAATTTGCTAAATTATTTCTACCTTTTTTCATAGTTTTATCAAAATATGTCTATGAAAAAATAGTCTTTTGATTTTTCTTCTCACTTAAATAACTTATAAACTAATTTTAGTATTTTCTGTTGTTGTTTGGATCTAACCACATTAACTAATTTGAATAGTGACCACGGTTTTCTTGTTTTCATGTTTCTCATTTATAATGAAACTTGAAACAATTCAATTTTGAATTCTTACAAACAAATAAACAAACACATACGTGATTAAACTACTAAGGGCTTTGTTCACAAACATATTCGAGGAGGAATATAACACTACAAGAAAACAGGTGATATTCCGACGGACAGAACATCCGTCGGAAAATTCCGACGGTCGACCGACGGACGTCCGACTTCCGAAAAATCCGTCAGAAATCTGTCACACTTTACCGACGAATTTCAGACCGCTACCGAAAGTGTCGGACATCCGTCGGTAAACCGTCAACTTGCACCGACGCATTACCGAAGGTTTCCTAAACGTCGGAATTTTATAACGCAATTCCGACGGATTTCCGACGGATTACGATGTCGGCAAAGTCTAATTGGTTACCTTATCGTTAGCGGTGGCCTATGGGATTTGTGGGGCGTTATGTCGGAGGTTTTTGAAGGATTTCCGACGGAATTCGTTCTATATAAGCTACGACATTCCATCATTCCATCGTAACACAATTCACATTATCTAAAAATTTAAAAGAGATGAGTTCTTCTTATTTTCGGTCATGGATGGACGAGCCAATGATGGAAGAGGGGTCTAACTTATTAATGACCGAATACGCTCAAGGTATTTGCGAGTTCATGCAGTTACCTAGAAATCAAGAGGCGGCCACCAAAGGTCAGAATATCAAATGTCTTTGTTCTAATTGCTGTAATACAAGTACTGTTGCGGTTCCTACTGTTTGGAACCACTTATATAGATATGGATTTAGGACCGGATATAAGGTTTGGTATTTACATGGAGAAACCAATTATGAATATGGTAGTCCTAGTAGCAATGCACCTTATTTTCCGGATAGTATAGGGGAACCTACCGCGGGAGTAGACGTTGGGGTAAGTACGGTTGCGATGGTTAACGATGCGTTTAGAGAGAATTTGCAGTCGGGTGGGTATGAGGGTGATAGGGTTGGAACATTAAAAAAAATTGCATCGGGTGTTTTTTCCCGTCTTCATTAGGATCCCTAGAAGACATATTTTTTTTTTTTTAGAGGTGTAGAAGATATACACTCCATCAGGTGTATTTATAGTCCAAGTTATATGTATAACCCGTCGGTATTCCGTCTGTTTTCCGTCTGTATTACCGACGGAATTCAGACTACACGATGTCGGCAAAGTTCGATTTGTCAGCTGTACCTACGGATTTCCGACGGAGCTTAGTCGTCAGAATTATGTAACGAATTTCCGTCGGCTTACAGAGTTTCCGCTGTCGGCAAAGTTTGATTGGTCAGCTGTAACAACAGATTTCCGACGGATTGCCGACGGTTTCCGATGTCGGCAAAGTTTGAGTGGTTAACAAATCAAGTGAAGTGGCCGATGGGATTGGTGGGGTGTTATGTCGGAGTAATTTGACGGTTTTCCGACGGATATCCGTTCTACATAAGGCAATGCGACCATAAAAACATTTCAATACAAATTCATAACACAGAAAAATTCAATTTCGTAATGGCAAACAGAGATATGTGGAATTACTATATGCAAAACCGAGCCCCCGGTCAAAACCCTCCAACCACAACTCTATTTCCTTCAAGTCCTCCTTACGATAACTAAAATGTTACTGATGCTGAACCGACAATTTCACTCCATCCAACTCAACAATCCCAGAACCAAACGCCCGTAATACCGGGACATGGCCAAGTGGTACGGCGAGGCCTGTTTCGAAAGAGGTCTCATGATGCAAAGGTGATGCGAGGTGAAAGTTCTCAGCCACGCCCAACACGAGATTTTATTCGTGAGGTCATTAATGAGGCACCACAGGCCGACAAGGGTTTTAGTAGTCCTCGGTGGACTTCTACTATCGATTACATAATCCGTGAAGGTATATATATATATATATATATATAATTACCGCTTTTACTTTTACAATAATGATTGTAGCTGACAAATACTAAATCTATACTTCATACATGTAGGTTCTTATAACAATAGGAGCACACCATTCTGGACCCAGGTTGCAGAAATTCAATCCCCGCATTCACAATTTTTGAAAGTCAAAAAGGTTTACGTGTTCGACCTATTTTATTAACATTTAGACATACAATTTATCTGACAAGTATATAATTTAATTCATTATCAGATTGTGGCTATGCTCTCTAGTTTAACCCCCAATGACCAGGGAGATCTGCTAGTAACCTTAAAAGATCCCTCAGGAAAAATCGAGGGAACCATGCACCATAACATCTTCAAGAAGGACGAGTACAGACTCACGACTGGTGTAGGTGCGGTGGTCATCCTGAAAAATGTTACCGTTTGCCGTTTTGATAGGAACCCAAAGTACCTGAACATCACAGAGCGGAACATTGTTAAGGTAGATACACCATACATTTAAAAATATTCATGGGAATGCTTAACTAAAATCATTTTCCAAACAGATAATCGGTGCTAATTCGATGATTGTTGAATACCAACCAATGGAAGCATCGACCATCGAGGAAGATGGAGAAACTACTGGGTACGAATATGAAACAGTCCCAGACTCCGATGAAGAATAAACAGCCAACTCGTCCATGATTAAGAATAATTTTATGATAACAGCTTTATGTTGCTTTCATGTTAAATAATGTCATAGTATCTATTGTACGATCATATAATGTGGTCATGTGTTATATTTCCTATTAGGGATTGTGAAAAATTGGTGTTTTATATGTGTAAAATGATTCGAATTACTTATTTACATAAATTTATGCGCAAATCATTCAGAAAAAAAAAACTAAAATATATAAATAGTTTGTACCGTCGAGTACAGGATAAATCATCGGGGAGTCGGGATGGGCGTAGAATTTACCGATTTTGCAGGAAGGAAAAATTAATTCTTATATGTTAGTGTTTTACATGATATTAGTAAAATAAATCCAACGAGCTTATTGTTTTAATTACGTACAATGTACTATAATTTTTAGATTGCAAAAAAATTATTACAAATAGAAGAAGAAAATTATAAAATAAAATCATAAGAAAACCAAATCCGTCGGCAATCCGTCTTAAATGTAAGACGGCTTTCCGACTGATTTGGATTTTAATTAATTTAAATTAATTAAAACGTAATCCGTCGGGAATCCGTCTTACAATTAAGACGGATTTCCGACGGATTTGGTTTTTTTATGATTTTATTTAAAGTATATGATAAAGTTTAAAGGTTGATTATAAGGTTTTAAAAAAATGTATAAGATTTTTGTAAAATATTAGTTGGTTATAACCTTATAATATTTATCAAAACAAATTATTGTATGTTTTTAAATTTTTATAATCTGTTTTAGAAAAACCTTTAATAAACCTTATAAACAACTTTAACACATTGTGAAATAGTTTAAAAATTCTTTTAATTACCTTTAAAACCCTTTCTAATCAACTTTAAAACCATATCATATACTTTTGAATCCTTATAATTACCTTTAAAAACCTTTATTAACATATGTCGGTTTAAATCAAATCATAAAAAAACCAAATCCGTCTTAAATGTAAGACGGATTACCGACGGATTAGGATTTTAATTAATTTAAATTAATTAAAACGAAATCCGTCGGTGTGCAGTCTTAATTTAAGACGGATTTCTGACGGATTTGGTTTTTTATGATTTTATTTAAAGTATATGATAATGTTTAAAGGTTGATTATAAGGTTTTAAAAAAATGTATAAGATTTTTGTAAAATAGTAGTTGGTTATAACCTTATAATATGTTTTAAAAAAACTTATAGTATGTTTTTAAATTTTTATAATCTATTTTAGAAAAACTTTCAATAAACCTTATAAACAACTTTAAAACATATTATGAAATAGTTTAAAAATTCTTTTAATTACCTTTAAAATCCCTTATAATCAACTTTAAAACCATATCATATATTTTTGAATCCTTATAATTACCTTCAAAAACCTTTATTAACATATGTCGGTTTAAATAAAATCATAAAAAAAAACCAAATCCGTCGGAAATCCGTCTTAAATTAACACAGATTGCCGACGGATTTGGATTTTAATTATTAAATAAAAAAAAACAAATCCGTCGGAAGTCCGTCTTAAATTTAAGACGGATTGCCGACGGAAAATCTAATTTTTCTCCAGCCTAACGCCTTGTGATCATCGAAAAGGCGGCACAATCCGTCCGAATTCCGTCGGAAACCCTAAGGCCATCGGAATTCCGTCTAAAACCCTATATAAATATGTCTCTCCTTCTTCCCGAAACCAAAACGGAGAAAACGAAAAAAATAAAACTTCCACCGCCGGAACACCGATTCACACCGCCGGAAAACCGATTCACACCGCCGGAAAAACCACACAAACCGCCGGAATCACATCCTCCATCACGAATTCAACATCCCAATGTAAGTTTGTCATGATTTTAAAGTTGGTTGTCCAAAAAAAAATTGTGTTCTTCATAAAAAAAAATTGTTCTTCATAAAAAAAAAAAATTTTGGATAAACATAATTTGTTCTTCATTTAGAGATTTAGGAATGTATTGCATTTTAGGGATTTAGGTATTTAAAGAATTTTAGGATATTAGGGATATATAAATTTAGGGAATTAGGGATTTATTGAATTTTAGGATTTTAATATTAAGAATTGTTAAAATAAAATTTTATAAATATTAGAAATTTATAAATTTTAAGAATTTGGAAAATAAAGTTTGAAAATATTAAAAATTTATAAATATTAAGAATTTGTAACAAAAATATAAAATTATAAATATTAAGATTTTTTAAAAAAAATTTAAAATTTTATAAATTTATAAATATTAAGATTTTTTAAATAAAATTTTTAAATAAATTCTAAGTTTATAAATATTAAGAATTTTTAAAAAACTTTTTTGTTAAAACATTAATCTTATTCACAAGTAAAACATCTTACAAGTAAAACACAAGTAAATCATTAATAAATGCCATAATTTCCAAATTCCCAAAATCCCAAAATCCCTACATCCATAAATTTATAAATGCCAAATTTCCAAATTCCCAAAATCCCTAAATCCCAACATCCATAAATTTCAAAATCCCTAAAACCCTAAACCCTAAATTTCACAAATCCCCAAATTCCCTAAACACTAAATAGCTAAATTTCTAAATCTCTATATCCATAAATCGTTAAATCTCAAAATTCCTAAAAATCTTCGAATTCGTAGGGATTTCGAATGATTTCAGCAGAGTTTTGGAGATGGTAATTCCAGTCGGGGGCGTCGGAGTTCTAGTCAGTCCCAGATCCCCGGCACTCCCAATTTGGAAACACAACAACCGTCTCCAAATCTGACTCCCTCAGCTCCCACAGTAATGAGCATCAAGGATTTCGTTTCACAACCCGGAAGGGATCGTATGACTTTCCTAGATCTGGAGTTGCCTCCCAACACGACATGGTAAGTTTTATTTAAAAATGTTTTCGATTTAGTTAACATGCTTAATAGTTTGATAACTCTTGACTTTTGGTGGTTTCAATTTTCGGGAAACGGGATATCGACGTCTATCAACACTATGCTTAATAGTTTGATAACTCGCCCGTATCCCACATACTTATCGATGCCGGTAGAAGACCGTGACAGCTGGTTTCGACAATTTGCGGTAATTTCTAAATTTTGTAATTTAAACAATTCGCGGTTTTATTACATAAAAATTTTAATTACTATATCGTTAAAAGTTTTTTTCTTTGCAGCAAGATTTTAATTGGGACAGACAGATGACCGGTAGGGTTCGACGGGAGTTCGACACCAAGGCTGGTAGATTGTACTCGCGGAAGTTGAACGAGTGGAAGGACCTGTGGCTACATCGTAAGATTCCTCGGGATATGAAAAACCGTCCCGAGTTATGGGCTCAACTCATTGCGTATAGGGAACAGGAGGCAACTAAGGCGACCTCTGCCACCCAGTCTTCGAACCGAAAGAGCGACCGGAAGGGGAAGGGAGCAGCGACCCATAACCTCGGAGCAACGAGCAAGGCGACTCGTGCAGAACAACTGGTAAGTTTCTTTATGACAATAATTATTTTTATTATCGCTAACGTATTTTTTTACTTTTCAATGCTAATAGTACCAAAAGAAAGGTACGCGTCCTTCAAATCTGGAGTTGATCAGAGATGCGCATACGAACCGCAAGATTGGTGAAATTCAAGATCCACTTGCTCGTGAGATCGTGGAAAGCGTGGAGAGGCTCAGTGAGGACTACCTCTTATCCCAACCGATCGTTGAAGGAACTCCACCGCTCACCGAAGTTCCATTTGAGAAGATCAACAAGCTTACGTATGAGGTTAGTAAATGATTTCAAGTAGTAACGAATTTAAAATAACTTCTAATACTTCTACGTTTTAACATTTATAGTTTTATTTTATATGGTAGGCTACTCGGAAGAACAAAGGTCGTGTCTTCGGTCTTCCGGAGGACAGTTCCAGCTCTTCCGTGTCTTCATTCCTATTTCACGGTGATAACGGGTTGCGGGCACAAAACGCTGAGCTTCTCGAGCGGATGAAAGCAATGGAGGCACAGCGCGAAGAGGATACAAAGCGGGTGAAGGAGTTGGAGGAACAGCTTAGCAGATGCAGCGCGCATTCGTGGGATGGAAGACCGGATGGACGAGTTCTTCCGTAATTATCGTCCACAGTAGACTTTTAAATTTTTATGTAGAACTTTTATTTGGTTTTAAAACAATTTTATTTTGATTTTAAATTTTAATTTCAATTTTTTTTAATTTAAATATTAATTTAAAATTAATTTTTAATTTAATTTAATTATTCATTTAAAATTCATTTTTTTAATTAAAATCCGACATCCGTCGGAATTCCGTCGGTGTCGTAGACCGTCGGATTGCCGTCGGTGTCGTATACCGTCAGTGTCGTAGACCGTCGGATTTCCGTCGGTGTTGTTGACCGTCGGAATTCCGTCGGTGATCCTTTCTCCGACTGTATTACGATGGATGGTCAACCGATTCCTCTGATCCGTGTTCCGCCGGAATTCCGTCGAAGTGAATGGACGGATTACCGACGGAACGCGAATTTCCGACGAGTTAGAACCGGCGGACCATATCCGTCGGAAACCTATCGGAATATGGCTTATTCCGACGGATATGGCCGTCGGAATAGCCCCTATTTTCTTGTAGTGTAATGACTTAAACCAATTTTTTTTTTGTTATCCAAAAATTTCGTGTTTGTTATCATCTGATATTACCTTATCATATTATGAAGAACATTCAATCTATAACATTTCTTCTCAATTATGGGAAAAAAATCAAAATCTTTTAAACAAAACTATGAGCTATAATCCTAGTTTCCACCTAGGTTTTATACTTATCATCCATAAAATATGTTAATTAGTATTAGTTTGCAAGAATATCTTCTATAATGTATCAACAAAAATAACACAAAATATGAGAAGGTTTGATTTTATTTTTGCAATTAAATATAAAAAATTACGAATGCTATTACTCATGGGAAGTTGAAAAGTCAGATCCGGTTTTGGCTGGATAAATGGTGTTCTAATGGCTCGTTACTGGACATGGTTAGAGGGATGTTCTCGGCGGGACAGAGTGAACAATGTGTTGCGGACTTATGGCAGGTTGGTGTTGGATGGTTGTGGGACCAAATTACACCATGGTTACCTTATGATTGTATCTTGAAGCTGAGCTCTATGGTGGTTGATAAAGTGACCGGAGCAAGAGATAGAATTTCATGGGGAGAAAATGCGGATGGCGACTTTACGGTTAGTTCGGCCTATTCCTTCTTGATCCGGGATGACACACCACGTGCAAACTTTGGGAGTGTTTTTCACCGAGTTTGGCATGTTATTGCACCGGAGAGAGTTCGCGTGTTCCTTTGGCTCGGAATTCACCAAGTTATAATGACGAATGTTGAAAGACATCGACGACATCTTTGTGCTACTACTCTTTGTCAGGTTTGCAAGGGAGGAGAGGAAACAATCATGCATATCTTTCGGGATTGCCCGGCTATGGATGGTATCTGGCGTCGAATTGTGCCCCATAGGCAGAGGAGTCGTTTCTTCAGCATGACGTTGATGGAATGGATTTATAGTAATTTAGGTGAGACTGGCGGTGATGGCGAGAGTGATTGGTCTACCTTGTTTGCTTTAACGGTTTGGTGGGGTTGGAAATGGCGATGCGGTAATGTTTTTGGAGTTAATGGAAAATGTCGGGATCGTGTTAAATTCCTTAAAGATCAGGCAAAGGAGGTTGCTTTAGCTAATGGTACGGGTGAGAGGAATCAGCGGACGAATAGAGCTCGTGTGGAACGTTTCATTGGTTGGAAACGGCCGGTTGACGAATGGATGAAACTCAATACGGATGGGGCTTCGAGAGGTAACCCGGGGTTGGCTACGTCGGGTGGAGTTATTCGTGATAAGAAAGGGGATTGGTGTGGAGGTTTTGCTCTTAATATTGGGATATGTACTGCTCCTTTGGCGGAACTTTGGGGAGTATATTATGGTTTAGTCATTGCCTGGGAGAGGAGAGTTACATGTTTGGAGTTAGAGGTAGATTCGGAGATTGTGGTGGGTTTTCTCAAGACAGGGATTAGTGAGTATCATCCGCTGTCTTTCCTGGTACGGTTGTGCCATGGCTTTTTATCAAGGGACTGGAGAGTTCGCATTAGTCACGTGTATAGGGAAGCTAACCGTCTCGCTGATGGGTTAGCTAACTATGCTTTTTCGTTACCTTTGGGATTTCATATGTTAGATTTACCCCCAGAGGATGTTGCTTTGATTTTGTCAGAGGACGCTAGTGGAGTTTCGATTCCACGGCAGATTTGTTTGTAATTTTTATATTTGAATAAATAGGAGGGGATCTTCCCCTCTTTCCGACCAAAAAAAAAATGGGAAGTTGAAAAGTGAACGTTTTCTTGACTTGGGTTAAATGTTGGAATAATTATCAACTTGGAATTAAGTTACTCATATTAAATATAAATTTACTGATTTTAAATAATAATAAAAAACACTTGTCAATTTTGTGTGTGTGATGATGTGACGCAAATATGGAGAGGGACCATCATACTTTCATATATATGATTAGAACATGTAGAACATAATTTTCAGACTTTCAAATGTATAAATAGATAGTTCGTGGAAGAAATGTGATCTTACCTCGGGCTTATGTTGGATTTGCTCTCAAGAGATCACAATACTGTATTTTTAGGTACCACGAGTCAAAGACGAAGTATATACAGTGCCGGTCCATGGCATAAGCCAGCCACCTAAGAGACGGCTTAGGGGCTTCTTTCAATTTTCAAAATTTTCCTTTGTAATGATAGTTTAAAATTTAATCCACTCTATATATTCTATTGTTTATCATGTCTTTTTTAACCTAAATGTTTTCTATTGTGTGTTTTCAACCATATACAATTTGATGGGTATCATGTGGGTGCACCATTTCCTACTCAATTGGTGTAAGTTTATAATTTTTGTTGTATCATTAAATTTACATTAGTTTTGTAATCCTTAAATCACACACATATATCAACATTTGATCATATAATTAGAACGTTACTATACTTATTTTTGTCAAAGATAATATTTTGGTTTCGATTAGGGTCCTAAAAATGGCCCGGCACGCGTAGTATATAATCTCAGAATGAAGAGTTGTTATGGGCGAGGTGGAAAATATTTCCAAGATTTCAATATAGATTGCGCAAAGTTGATTATATTAATGCAATCTCCGGTAGAATACCCACTTCTAAACTCCTATACAAGTTTGGTGTGTGTTTCCGAGATAGGCATTTCTTCTTTTACGTTTCTAAAGGCATATTGTTTGGACAATGTTATTTCTTTTTTGTTGAAAAGATGTATTAGACCAACAAAAGATGTTATTTACATTATAAATTTAGATCTAAGACTTGGAATTACTAAAATCAAACGATTAGAAATGTAGTTCGTTTGGGAGAGATCGATAATTATCTTTTGCTAAAAAAGGAGAGAGAGATCCAACATGAACCAAACCGGTGAGACTTCACATGTTTTGATCCACCAATTAAGCATATCTTCATTAGGATCGACAAAAATGAGATTGATGAGAGATGATTTTATTTCTAATCACTTTGTTGATAGATTGTGCAAGATGAATAGCGGTTCTAGGTTCAAGATGAATTTTGTAGGCTTTGAAAGCTAACAAGGCAGAATGTAGTCAGGCATAGATTTACAGTTATAGATTTACAGTTATAGATTCCAGTTGGTTTGACAATATACTCTATCAATCTATAGCACATAAAGTAGTCCAACCAGTATATGAATAGAGACACCCATAACATTAAAAATCTTGAGATTCATTAGACTTACCACATAGCACACAAGCTTGGGCTTATCCATATTCCACCCTCTCTCTTTGGCTTTCAAACTTTAGACCATGCTTATAGATACAAATTAAATTTGAACGAGAACAAATGGAATGATGATCGATTCATAAATCAGAAATGGATTCTAAAGTAAATAGTATTAAGAACCGGAAATGTAAACATACAGCTTAATAATGCCACATAAATAATAATATACAGCTATTGTCAAAAGTGACATTTCAACTTCTATTTTAATACCACATAAGTGTATACAGCTATTGTCAAAAGTGACATTTCAATTTCTTTTTTAATACCACATAAATAATAGTATACGGCTATTTTAATTGAAAACACTACAATATTTGTGATGTTGTGATGAGGTGACTTCATGGAAATTGACTCAAGATTTAGGCCACACATCTGAATCCGCAATTGGGATACAAGGTTTGACACACATATTGGACTTTACCGGAAAAATTGGATGTATATAGAACATAAAAAATCTACTTTATTTTTTTTAAAGATGGCACACAATTAAAATACAATAGAAGAGAACTAAATAGATTTATAAAACAACATAGATCGATCGTATCCAATTGGTTCTCTTACATTATTAAGCAGAAAGATAAACTTAGCATGACATTTTGAACTGGACTCCAACATATAAACTCCAGAACGCATGGAGAGATAAACTTAGCATTACATTATTTTATTGACTCATCCTTCGCTTTCTCGGTTTACTTGTCTGGCTCATCCTCTACTTTCTCCACCTTTGAGAAGAATGTAACCGGTTTCTTTGGATGCTCATTTACGGTCAAGTTAAAAACCTCTGGCTTCGAGTAATGTCCGACCACATCGAAGTACAACTTGGCTCGGGGTATATCACCAAGATCTAGATGAGAAAAAGAACGTTATCAATATGATCAGGCCAAAAACTTTTCCTATTCTATAGCTTTGATGAATGTCAAAGAAGGGCGAGTAAACATATATACCAAGATCCGCTGTGATGAGACCCTCAGATTCAAAGTTTGGTCCGGCAAGAACCTTTCCCAAAGGTGAAATAATGACACTACCGCCTTGGGAGACAATAGCATCATGTTCTTTGTTGTCGTCCCAGTCGGTAAACAAGTAGTCAGGATGATGAGGGAAATCTTTCCGCTGGCAGAACTGGCAGGCCGACAACACAAAACATCCACCTTCGATCGCAATGTGAAGCATGGATGATTGCCATTCTTTCGAACCATCAGCAGTAGGTGCACAATAAATCTCAACTCCTGCCCAAAGTCAAAACTGTTAGAAGTCTTGCATTAAAAGTTATAACGAGTTTATTCTAATATATAAGTCATTCCATATGTTATGGCTATTTTGTTAATAAGTTCAAAACTTGAGAAACTTGACATGGTATCAGAGTGAGATTTTTGAATAACGAGGAAATTGAGGACTAACCTTTTGCGTACAACGCAGTTCGGTAGAGTGGCATCCTGTTTTCCCAGCAAATAGCAGCACCGAGTTTGCCATGGGGAGTATCGTAAACGGGGATGGTTGATCCATCCCCGTAACCCCAGATGCAACGTTCCAGAGATGTTGGCATGAGCTTACGGTGCTTCCCCAAGAAGCGACCTTCGGAACTGAAGAAAAGGGCTGTGCAATAGAGTGTATATCCATCCTTCTCTATCGCCCCCATGACCAAGTACACATTGTTTTTCCTTGCTATCTCCGCCAATTTTTCTACTTCAGGGCCTGTAGATTCATCAAGTACACATTAATGTGCAAGGAGTTATTTGTGACCCAACTTCTTGTGCTCAACTAAACTAGAACTAGCCTAGTTGAATACATTATCACTATTCATTCCAACACTTGGAACTTTTGTATTAAATTTAAAAAGTGGTTCATTTCATTACTCACTAATCAAATGCTTGTTCCAACAGATTTCAATCTAATGATTACAAAAAGAGGGAACTATGAACTCAAAATTAAGTTATAATTAGTTGCAATAAAATTCAATCGTCCAAAACGTACGTAGATATATATCAAACAATAGCGGATAGAATGCGGATCTATATTTTTCTGTAATAAATTAACCTTACCATATAATTAAAATATAAATTTTATACTCTTTATTGGTGAGTATCATATAATATAATATAAATGTATATATATATATAAAGAGTATTTTATTTTGCACAAGAAGAAATATGAGTATTTTATTCATTTATAAAAGACGAGTCTCTGATTTCCGGATAAGTACATAAAAAAGAAAAAAACTATTCTAAGGCCGACCAATGAAAAAAGAGAGGACAAATAATTTCACAAGATAAGAATATGAAAAAGTCAAAGATGGAGGCATAATAATACCAGGAACATGAATAGCAGAAGCATGGTATTTGCGAAACTCATCACGACCTTCCTCGTTATGAACACCAACTCCTATGCCAAACCTAAACCCACGAGGATATCCACCGATAAACGCCTCCGGAAACACCACTAGCTCCGATCCGTTACTCGCCGCCTCTGCAATCAACTTCTCTGCCTTTTCTGCAAATATACAAGTATAATGAGCGAGCTTAAGCTATAAATACGAGAAAACCACATCTTTTCATGCAATACAATAGAACAATCTTCTGTAAGGAGGAACATTGAAAAAATCTTTTGGAAAAAAAAAGAAAAAAACCGAAAAAAATGAAAATAAATAATGAATTACCAAGAGTGGCCGGGGTGTTGTTATAGACGGTGGAGGCTTGGACGATGGAAGCTCGTACGATGGTGGGAGAGGCAACTCCATTAGCTTGAGTAGTGTTTTTGACGTTTGACATTTCTTCTGTACTAGACATATCTAAATAAGTTTGGTGATACCAATAGAGTGTTGAGAGGCAATACTTATAGGGACATTGGTAAGTAGATATGTAAGAAGAGTAAGAATATCTAGGATTCTCCGCCACATATTGCAATAACCTTGTATAAATCTTTTTTGGTCGGCTAGTATAAACCTTCTTCTCCTTTGTGTTTGTTTCCGTTACGTTTCATAGGGAAATAATTGAATTGATTCCGAATTGAAATTTTTGTCTGGATATGAAATATCTTTTATTTCTATTCATGCCATATTATTTTCTATTCCCGGAAATCCAATGTAAGGGAAAAAAAACTATGTATATGTTTTGAGTTTTTAAAAATTAATAGAAATAAATTTCTTTAAAGAAATTATTGGCAATATAAAATGTTTTTCTTATTTACGTCTTCTCTTTTATTTTATTTTATTCATTTCATTTCATCAAACAAAAGCTTTTCACATTTACTTTTCTCATTCATGTTAAAAGTTTTTGTTGTCCACTACAAAAATATAATTTTATTGTCCACATATAACCTATATTCATGCTTCTTTAATAACTTGTCTATCGCATGGACAAGTTACCGTTTTTGTCTTGTCTTTGACCACTGTTTCAGTCATTGTTTTTGTCTTCCGTCTTTATGTCCATCACCGACTCTATCGCAATCTTGTCCTCCATTTTTGTTGCCGTCATTATTTTCCGACCATTGCAAGAGAGAGAGAGAGAGAGAGAGAGAGAGAGAGAGAGAGAGAGAGAGAGAGAAGGTGTTTGCAAAGTAAAGAGATAAGAAATGAGAGGTGGAGAAAGAGTGAAGAGAAAGAGGGAAGGAGAATACATGAAGGGTAGACATATATTTTGGAGTAGGAGAGAGAGAAGAAAAAGACAAAATGTGATAGACATTTGAAAGAGATTTTGGTTTGTGGTATTTTTGATTATACCATTTCCAATAAATGGTATATAATATAATTTTCTCAAATTTTAAAGAGTGGAATGTATTTGATTGGTTACAAATAAATAATTTGAAATTATTTTTCGACAAAAGAATCATGGAGACGTATATACGTCTTGGTACACTGCTTTTATTTTGTGTGGATAAAATCTCGGTACACTGTTTCTTGGTGAGTTTGTACAAATTTCGAAGATGAAGAAAATGCTTAAGTTAGAATGAATCAGTATTCCGGGTTATTTTCCGAGTACATCCCTATACCAAAATATGGATTTCCTATTTTGGAGGGCAAAAGAAAGGGGTCTCCCCAAACCACAAAGGGATACATTCTCGTGGATCATTTGGTTTATTTGGAAGGCTAGGAACGATAAGCTCTTTAATGGAAAGAATGTATCAGCCGCGATTACGCTCCAAGTAGCCCAGCTAGAGGAAGAAAGTTGGAGATGCGCAAACTTGGCTAGAGAAGAAGAAGACAGAGGGGAGGAAGGAGATACTACAGTGACGGAAGATACCACCCGATCCGAGCACCCACTTATCCCGATCTGCCAAGTGGACGCATCTTGGGCAAATCAAGGGCCCACTAGCGGTCTCGGATGGTTTCTCACTGACACATCAGGTCAAACTCATACCGGCAAGCAGGGTTGCCGAAGAAGTCTATCAGCTTTACATGCAGAATTTGAGGGACTCCTCTGGGCGATGGATTGTCTTATCCAGAAGCGTATTCTTAGGGCCCAATTTGAGACGGATTGCTCAAACTTATTGACGATGACCGACGATCCGATAGATTGGCCAGTTTTCCAGTCTGAGCTAGATCACTTCGCAGAACTTAGAGATCACTTTATGTCCTTTCAATTAGCTTATATTCCTCGTTCATGTAATGCTCGTGCCGATGCCTTTGCAAAAGCGGCACGAACACGCAACCAGTTATATTCCCATGTAGATCTCGATGAGTCGATAGAAAGCATCCGATTTCGGGATGCTTCTACTGACCAAATGTGATTTAATATATGGAGTTGTTGACAAAAAAAAAAAAAAAAAAAAAAGAAGAATGAATCAGTATAACAAAGTCTAGTTAGCCTGAATAGAATGGTCGGTAACACATAAAATACGATTTGTTATTTTATCAATCTAACATGTTCAATACCATGTAAACAATAGTTTTATGTAAATCTATGTATCTTTATAATATTTTAAGGTTGTCAACAACCAACTTTCTCTGACAAGACGACAAGTGTCACCCCTTTCTCTAAAAAAAATTATTTTAAAAAAACCTTCAAAATGTTTTTTCTGGGTTTCGAACCTCAGCTAACCTCATTAATTTAAGTGGAGAAGAGCCACTAGACTACTAAAGACACTTGTATATATCACAGAAAGAAAGATATATAACTCACTACTAAAATTCTTTCTAAAATTCATTCAGAAAAGTAAGAAACATTTTGAAATGCCAATCTTTATAATATTTTTAAGTTAACAAGCTCTGACAATACGACACGTGTCTTCACATATTTATATAATTAATTAATTATTATTTTTAGTCAAATATGATTAATTACAAAAATTAATACTACTATTAAATTAAATACAATATCTCAAATAAAATTAAATAATAATCCAAAAATAATAGATTTGTTATTTTATGTATTTAACTAATGTATTATAAATATTTAAATAACTAAAGTTTATCGAGTTTAAATTTCTTAGTTTTATATATATTTAATGGTGGTATATATATATATATTTAGCATACCATATATATAAAGTTACGTTTAATGTTCCTAAGGTACATTACCACCATTTATATTAACTCAAATATTATATACAAATCACATAAGTTTATGTAAATTTTTATTTTTATTTTTACTAATACAACTAATCTCTTTTTAAATATATTATTAAATATATGTAAATATGATATAATATATAAAATGTTATTGATTCATATATAAAATAGAATAGATAAAAAATTCGTTATACCTCATCATAGGCTAATGTATTTCAACATAACATTTTTCGATTAAAAACACATAATCATAGCTAATAAAAGTACATCAGAAATAAAAACTAACTCTTTGTATAGATAAATATAAAAAGGAATTAAAAAAAATGATAAGCAATTAGAATGTAGAAAGAGGTTTTATAATAGCTAATATAAGTACATTAGAAATAAAAACTAACTATTTGTATGTATAAATACAAAAAAAAAATTTAGAGTAAAAAAATGATAAGTAATTAGAATGTAGAAAGAGGTTTTACAATAAATAATTATTTTACTATAACATTTTAAGCATTGTTTAGATAACATAATTGATTTAGTTGTCAAATTTATGTATTTATGTAATTAACAAAGTTGCAAACAAATATATTCAAATAGTAACCACTAATATTGAAAAAGTTGAAAATCATTTTATATTTCAATGTTAATGCAATATAAATAAAAAAGTAACTAATTTAATTTTAAGTCAATTATTATTAATTTTTTACTAGCAACCAATATAGATCTAAAGAATTGGTTGTTTTTGTCAAAAATAAATATTAAGATAAAACATATTATTTATCTTCAAATCTAATAAATTTTAAAACAAAACTAGCGCATCGCGCGAGACATTTTCTAGTATTTATATATGATACAACTATTGTTAGCCTGTTAAATAAATATGGAACGCATTATTAGGTTTGTAACTAAAATCAAACTTATCAAAAAAAATCAAAAGTGTGAGAAAATGCAAGACTAAACATGCTAGAGATATCCAAGGCAACGTCTTAATTACTTATGAAGTTATTCACTATCTCAAGATATTCAATGCAGCGAAATGGTGTGCGATGGCGGTAAAAACCGATATGTCTTAAAGTGTACGATAGAATTGAATGGGATTTATCCGAGACTCGGTTTTCATGAAATTTGGGTAGGTTGGTTGATAGAATGTGTTAGTACGGTCTTCTTTTCGTTCCTAATCAACGGTCTACCACACGGAAAAGTAGCACCTTCACGGGGTCTACGTCAAGGTGATCCTCTCTCCCCATATCTCTTCATACTTTGCACGGAAGTACACTCTGAATTATTTGTACTTTGCAAGATGTTGGAACTCTTCCCGGTTTAAAAGTCGCTCAAGGCTGTCTTGTAATAAACTGTCCTATAATAAACTATTTGCAAGATGTCAACACTGCACATAAACTTAAGAATTTCTTATGGAAGCTTAAGAGCAGGGCTTTGGTGGTTGGAAATAATCTAACAATTCGAGGTATTGGTGATGCGAATAAGTATAAGTATTGTGATGAGTTAGAGAATGAATTGCATATTGACTTACACTGCCCTTTCACTACAAGGGTATGGGAAATAGCTCATATCCTTCACAAACCTGAACCGTCAACTACGACCTCTCTAAACCAGCTCCTAACTACGACGGAACAACATATAAACCTTCAACCGGTGGGACTAGTTGTGTCACCTCTGTTACCATGGCAGTTTTAGAACTTGTGGAAAGCTAGAAACAACTTCCTCTTTGAAATAGAAGAATCACAGCAGAAAGGTTGGTGACTAAGACGATAAAAGAAGCTCGGGCTTGGCAAGACTCACAAGGGGAAAGAGATAAACCAAAGAAAGTTAAAGCTCATACTACTACTCGGATCATGACACAAAATGCAATTCAGTGCTATGTGGATGCGGCATGGATAAAGGAATCACAACACGGTGGTCTTGGATGGTGGTTCAAGTGTGAAGACTCGGAGATACTATCGCAAGACTCGGTACTAAGGAAACGGGTGTCTTCGGCATTGGTCGCGGAGGCGCTCACCATGAAAACTGCTTTAATTTCAGATAAACACAAGGGTTATAGAGTACTTAATTGCTACTCAGACTCTCTCTTGTTAGTCAATCTCCTCGTTGCAGATGAATTGATAAACGAGTTGAAACCCACTTTACATGACATTTGTTGTCTTAGAAATGATTTCACATCTATCTCTTTTCATTTCATTTCTAGATCGGAAAATGTTCTAGCCGATTCACCAGCTAAACAACGTCTCACTCTTATGTATTCTTCCTCCTAGTTGGAGTTTCATCTATATAACAAATCGGTTTGCTAAAAAAAAAAACACGCTAGAGATGTTAACATAACTATGACAGTAGGGGTAGCTATATAATCTCTAACTCAATTCCAAATTCTGCTCTAAATGAAGTTTAGAGTAAAATCCTCTCCAACCCCGCTCTAAACTTCACTCCAAAAAAGAGAAACTCACCTTTTTATTCTACATATAGAGTAAATTCATTTCTCACTTTATTTTAGAGTTTAATTTTTTATTTATAAATTTTTTTTTTAACTTTTTACTCATTCCATTTTTATACGTAAAATATATTATTAAAAATGTGTTATTGTTATTAGTTCGTTAATTTTTGACAAAATGATTAATGGCTTTTAAAAAAATTTCAAAATGATAATCAAAATCCATATTAAAACCAACACAATTAAAATGCAACAAAATATTTCAAATAAGGTGAAATTTATTAACGGAAATACTGAAATTAAGATAAATAACATAAAATAATTATAACACAAAATGAATTAATGACAATCATTTAAATCTTCAAAATATTGTCCAAATGAAAAATATATTATTTTTGGATTATATTATTTTCTCTTTTTTCTATTTTTTACAACCTATTTTCTCTTTTGGATTATATAATTTAAATCATCAAAATATTGTCCAAATGTAATTTTGTTTATATAATATTTTTAATTAAATAATTTTATGGTTTTAGTGAATTATTACTAATGATAAATTAATTGGGTAAATGTGTAGTTTTGATAAATTAAAGATTAAACTGAGAAAAGGTGTATAAAAATATTCTCTTTAAAATGAAAATTGAGTAATAGGTTGGAGAAAACTTTTACTCTAAAAATATAATTACTCTATTTTGGAGTGAAAAGTAAAGAAAGAAGAGACTGGAGGTGATCTATCAAGTACAATCTTACTTTAAAAAACTTGCAATCATGTTTTACGAAGAGTACACATATGGCTTGCAAGCGAATATGAACGTAATACCAAAATGTCTGAAGCCTATCCTATATATATTAATTGAGGAGATACTAATAGTTAAAAATTCTAGGTGTCATTCAAAGAGAGTCTTAAAGAGCATATTAATCCTAAGTGTCATTCAAAGAGGATCTTAAAGAATACATTAATTAAATCAACCAATCAAAATATTTCAATTTGGCATGGTAGAAATATCTACATATTTCAATATTTAAATATATATGCGGTATTGATGACAAAAATATATACTTATCACATCCATTACCATACCAGAAAACTCAAATCGATTCAATTAGTAGTATTTTGGTTAGTGATAAAGTTGGGTTTAAACAGATTTTATAGAGTTATTGAAAAACATTTGTTTTTGTAAATATAAGATGTATATCACTCGATTAGATTCTTTGTCATACATTATAAGATAATGTTTCGCTTTTTAGTTTCGTTATTGTAAATCAATTTCTTTCATTTTTATATTTTGTATACACTTAAAACGTAAAATCTATCACATATTAAGATACTCAAGATTCAAAAATCGATCGAATAATTTTTTTAGGGGACAAATTATTTATCTAATATTTTTTTAGTATGCATGATGTAAAATAATATATTTTTATTCTACAATAAACTAAAATTTATATTCTTACGCTTGGTGTAGATCAAAATCTAGTATATAATTAATCTTGCTCACTAAAAAGAGCAATTTGAAGCATTAGAAGGTATCCACCTAAACAAAAAAAAAACTTCTCTACAAACTAGCCACGTCAGCAACTTAGTAATCACGAAATATTTGACCATCTCCTAATTATCCTATCTTAACCATGTACACAAAGTTGTGTGGCTCATCGAAATGCTTAACCCTAACTAACTCACAATTTATTCAAGCCCAAACGCGAAGCCCAAATACTCTAACTAAAACGTCGTCTTCCTCACATCACGTGATTCCCCCTTCCGATCCATAGGAAACTCAAACACCGTTACAAATTACTCACGATGCCACTTCTCCGATTTCATAAATTCGATCACCGTTACCGATTCACCACTTCGTCATATTTATTGTCTTCTTATCCATCTTGCCCACTTTTAGATATAGTGGTTTAGTCCGGTTAAGCTCCGGTTAATAGGCTAGTTAATCTTATTGGTTATCTTTCATTTTGGTTCTATTGTGTTGTATATAAACACAATAAGTGGAGTTTCATTGATGGATCTTTACCTCGTCCTTTGGAATCTACTTCGCTTTACAAAATCTGGAATAGCATGGTCAAATCTTGGCTTCTCACCGTTGTTAGTTCAGAGATATACGACAGTTTTCTCTATTATCATGATTCAGTAGAAATTTGGATTGATTTGATGAAGCGTTATGAAGTTAGTAATCTTCCTAGGATTTATCAACTGGAACAGGAGATTTTAACTCTACGGCAGGGTTCCATGGAGCTTTCTACTTACTTTACTAAGATGAAGACTCTGTGGCACCATCTCTCTAGTACTAAGTCTCAGAAAATTTGTTCTTGCAACTGTGGCAAAGTGAAAGAATTTTTAGAAGATGCTGAGACTAGTCGTATTTTTAGAATGATTCATTTGCTCACATTCGAAGTCAGATTATCAACAAGAAGAACAGACCTAGTTTGAGCACTATTTACAACATGCTTGATCAAGATCAGAGTCAAAGGCTTGTTGGTTCTCACACTAAGGGTTTTTTTCCTTCTGTAGCTTTTCAAGTCACTGCTAGTGATACTGATTCTATGCCTAAGCTGGATAGTCATGCTAATGCCATCAATCTTCAACAGAGACCTCGACATGTTTGTAGCCATTGCCATATGGTTGGTCATCTGAAAGAAAGGTGTTACAAAATCCATGGTTATCCAACAGGCTATTCAGGGAAAATGAAGACTTATCCATCTGCTCCTTCTACTGGTTCTAAGTCTGGATATACCCCTATGGTTCCTAGTACCAATTTGGCTTCAGTGGTTACTAGTGACATTACACCTACTCCAGTTTCAACTCAGTAGGATTCCCCGATGACAAAGGATCAAATTCAGGAGGTCATCTCTTTCCTTAGCACAAAACTTCTTCCTTCTGGCAGTACACCATCAGTTTCTATTGTTCAAGCTTCACCTTCTACTTCAGTACCAAATATCTCACAGTTGTCTGGTACATTCCTCACTTTATATCCTCCTACTTACTATGACATGCTTACTTCTAAATCTCTGGAAATGGATATCCTCCGAATTCATAGGTTATTGATTCTGGAGCCACTCACCATGTATCCAATTCTAAGTCTAGCTTCTTAAGTTTTCAACCATTAGTGAACACCTTTGTTAATCTCTCTAATGGAACTACAGTGAGTATCATAAGAGTAGGGTCTATTCAGCTTACAGAGAAAATCATTTTACATGAGGTCCTATATATCCATGTGTTTAGATTCAATCTTCTTAGTGTCAGTATGCTTACTAAGCAGTTACATTCCATTATTAGTTTTACATCTACTACTTGTTTTATTCAGGATCTTACTCAGGAGTTGATGCTTGGTCAGGGTAGTCAGATTGGAAACTTATACATATTGAAGTCTGCTTCAGATAAGTCTACCTTTACTATTGTAGATGCTATTTCTCCTGCTTGTTCTGCTGTCACTGTTGATGCATCTGTTTGGCATTCTAGATTGGGGCGTCCCTCTATGTCTAAAGTTGATAGTCTTCATGATGTATTACACATATCAAAATCTAATACAAAGGATACTCATTGTTCAATTTGTCCATTAGCAAAGCAGAAACATTTACCTTTTCCATCTGACCCTAAACGTTGTCCTGCATCATTTGATTTAGTTCATATAGACATTTGGGGTCCATTTTCAGAACCTGTCACTGATACCATTTTAGAAGAAAATGTAAATAAACTGATTTCTTCATTAATGATTAAATGTGTACAAAGATTGTTTATATACAACACAATATAACCAAAATGAAAGATAACCAATAAAATTAACTAGCCTATTAACCGGAGCTTAACCGGACTAAACCACTATATCTAAAACCCACGTCTATATTTTCCTTTAAGCCCTGCGTAAAAATGAAGATGTAGTTAGTATAGTTCAAGTTCAGTCTGCCTATAACCACAGCTCTTGTGCGGAAAATTGTAAGCAGAGGAACTTCGAGAACTAAAAACGTCGATGGATCTCGCTAGATCCGCTGCGGTTAATCCAGGTAAGGCTGGTGATGAAATTTATTGGTCTTATTGCTTTATATTGTATAGATTTATTTTTGTATCGTTTTCTTGATCTTTAACTAAGATTGTTCTCCACCATCTGGTATTAGCATCAAAAGCGGTTTGAAACGTTTACATCTCGATTTTCAGGCCAAAAGTTTTGTTTAATTTGTGTTTTGATCGTTAGGTATTTAAGCACCACCTTCGTATCAAGTTCCCAACCACTAACGGAATCAAATCGATTAGAGGGAACCAGAAGAAGATAATATTTACGGCTAGAAGAAGATGCCATGTAAAAGTAAGGAAACACAATCACCAATTCATGAGGAATATGGGATCATATATAAGAGTCTAATTTTGAATAGTAATTCCCATATGGTAACTTGAGATATCCACCATATAATATTCACTTCTTTTTTTAGTGTAAATTAAAATGACAAGTTTGCTGATTACTATTAGTTTTCAAAGTTGTTTGGATTTAAATATATTAGAGTCTAATTTTGAAAAGTAATTCCTACATGGTAACTTGAGATATCCACCCTATAATATTCACTTCTTTTTTAGTATAATTTAAAATGACAAGTTTGCTGATTACTATTAGTTTTCAAAGTTGTTTTTTTTTAATCGTCTGAATTATCATATAGATATTGCAATCATCATTAGACTAATTTGATATAATCCTATTATGATGATACTCAACTCTATGTTGTCTATGCGATTTGGGTGAACAGCTTCTACATAAGTCTCTATGATGCAGCAGCTCTCCATGTACGACATCTCCCCTGATGGACAAGCTCTCTGCGACGAACGGTTTTGCATGTACGACATCCATGATAGACAGACTCTCCCCGACCAAACGGTTCTGCATGTACGACATCCCCAACGATGGACATTGTCTCCTTGGACGACTTTGAAACTTCTGAAAAGCGCCATCCATTAATCTGCAAGAATTTTGCATTATCTGGGATTCGAACCCTGGACCTAGTGTAGAAGCCTTAAATAAGTTGTTTGGATTTAAATAAATTTATTCTTTTTTTTTTTTGAAACTATAAATTTTTTCTTGGGAGAAAATTATTTATCAAACCGAACACATACAATTTAAGCTACAACTAATAACTCTCTATAATTTTTGGTGATTTAGGCCTGGGGAGAAGTAGCAAAAGCAACCTATGACTCTTCATCTTCAAGCTTTTGAACGCAATATGTATACACACAAATTCAGTTATTCACGCGCACATTATTGACATGTATGCAAAACTTATCTTTCTAAGTAGGCTAATTAATAGTTTTTGACTCTGTAACTTGGAACGATGTTTATGAACATGTGCACGCAGTGCAGCTATAGTATCATACCTTCCGCAAAGGCTACACGACTACCATTGACCATACTTATGTGTTCAATGTTTGATTGTTCAGGGGATCAAGCTGGAAAAACAAACCTAAAACTTATCGACTTTCAAGGTTTTTTATTTATTTACAAACATGATGATAGTGTAAGAGTGTACTGATGTCTACATTTTTCTGCATCTATAAAACATGATGATAATAGCACATGTGATGAAGATTGTAAATGCTACAAGAAGAAAGTAACAACAACTAGTAATGTATATGCCACTTGATTTCTTTTAAATTGTATCATATACCCAAAATATCTTCTCTTTTTGTTAGTATAATCTCATGATCTTATATGCAGAGGTTGGTTTGACCGAGCAGTGAATATATTGTTGGGAGATAGGAAGGCTCAACATGGCTGCCAGATATTACAAGGTACCATGTGTCGTTTTAGCCTACAAGTTCTATAGTACATTGTTCTCAAACCAGTTGGTATTGTATTTGATTTTTACACTATAGTAAGATTGGTGATGAGTTTATGTATTTCTTTTCTGTTAATAGATACTAAAATAGTCTCTGCATATTGAAAAATGAGATTATTCAGGAATACACATTCGAAGATTACGCATTTCATTTCTGGTAGTAGATCCATAATCAAAAAAGTGTTTGTTATTGTTCCAGAAGAAATGAAACAAAAGATACGGTAGAGCTAATATTCCAACTTCTTCTTATCTTTTTTTACTACTATTTTTAAATATGAAGCTAGAATTTAAAAAAAACTAGAGTACAATATCGTCGATTGAAGCATGGAGAAACATATGGCATCTAATGGCTTGCATGAACACAATTACTATAATTTCTATAGCATGTTTCTCATACTTTTTAATATACTTTTGAATTAACATGTTATTCATATTTTTCTCCTTTTTGGTTGTCCTTGACATATGCAGAAACGGTGTTTTTCGAGGAAAAAAGAGAGAAGACCAGACAAACATAAAGCAGATACAAAATCTGAATGTTTCTCTACTATAGTTTCGAAGACAATTAAAGGCAAAAAACTCTGACGTAATTAGGTAACCCATAGAATCTTGTAATGTAAAATCTCTAAACATGTGTCTTCTCTTGAGGTAGGATTTTATTTCTCAAAATTTAATTGTTTTTGCAGGTATGATCTTCTTGATTTGGTCTTTTTCATGTGAAACAGTACTTCCTCTACCAGCTTCATCGAGGGGCGGTCGGGGCGTTATAAGTACATCCACTCACCTAACGTTATTCATAGGGACTTAAAGCCGAGCAATCTTCTGTTTAACGCAATTTGCGATTTAAAGATTTGTGACTTCAGAGAATGAGTTTATGACGGAATGTGTTGTCACGAGATGGTATAGAGCACCTGATTACACAGCTGCTATAGATGTTTGGTTGTATCTTTATGGAGCTCATGAATAGAAAGCATGTGTTCCCCGGCAAAGACCATGTCCATCAAATGCGCTTATTGACAGAGGTAAAAAGCAAGATGAATCTTGCGCATTAAAACGCTTGGGCGATAATAACGTATTTCTTAGGGATGAGAAGTGAGAACGAGACATCTATTGAGTGAGGGATGTATACTTCTTCATGCAAGAAGTGCATGGGGTGGAGATTGAGCAAGAATTTTTGTGCGTTAGGGAGGTGTCACCACTCCCAAGTGGTGGATGGGACGGATGAACATTATCTCATGTTAAAATTGGGGGTTATAATATTGTGTAAAAAAATTATTGTTAGCTTTTATTCAATGGGAGATCACGATAAAAGTGATTTATTTTCTTTGAATCCAAAAGAACCAAAACAATGTTAGCTTCTCTTTTTTTTCCCCAATGTAATTAAAATTACAAATAAATTAGTATGATTTTACCAAATATTAATTGATGTTACAGAAAAGAATAACTTCCACAGTACAAATATGTTTCTTTTTCAGTATCACGAAAACATCCTTTCCATTATTGTATACAGTTCTTACTACTTAAATGTTTTTACTACACTTTCTCCCTTTATGGTTCTTATTATACTTACATTTTTTGTATTCCAGACTTTTACTCTTAGTGATTTAAAAGTTTACACTTTAAGGACGTATGAAAGATGTTTTTTTCCTAAAGATTAAGGATGTAAAAAAGGTCAAACAAAAGAAAGGATACGGGTGAAAGATTAAGTTCCAAATAGTTGATGAATCCAAATATTTTTCGAGAAATAATTATACATTAATATATGTAAAACATTATACTGAATTAATATGAAATTTATTAGTAAATAATGAGCTAGAGGATAATAAAAATATGTGACTAAAAACTAAATTGTGTTGTTATTTTGTATTTTAAATTTTAAATTTTAAACAACTTAAACACTTAATTAAGTGAAAGAGATCAACTTATCTTTTTTTATCTATTTTTATATTTGATAAGCATATTGTTTTTTGTTTTTTTTTTTTTTTTTTGCATCAACTAAATCACAAACATTACTGTTATACAATTATATTCATATACAATACCGAGACGTAGTCTAGACATCCCCTAGTAATTTTAACAAGAGCAGGAGTAGTGACGTGGGAGTCATACGTAGAATTTTGAATACCCGCGCAACAGGTGGGAGTAAAGCCATGTGCCGCCTTAAGAGAGAAATGGAAAGCAGAAACGTAAGTTTGAATACTCTTCCGATTTATCCAGAAGCCAAAACAAAAACCCTCTTCTCTCTCCTCTCGCCGGCGGCGCTAATCAGATGGCAGACGTAGGAGATACATCTGTGTCAATGGCGGTGTCCACGAGTTTTCCGGGTTTCAAATTCTCTCCAACGGATATCGAATTGATTTCGTATTACTTAAAGCGGAAGATGGATGGTTTAGAGAAATCCGTCGAGATTATACCGGAGGTCGATATTTACAACTTCGAGCCCTGGGATTTACCCGGTTCGTTCTTCTTCTTCCCAACTTATCTTCATGTTTTCATTACTTTTTTTAATTTCGAATTACCCAAATTGAATCTATAGTCCCATGTGACCTAGGGCATGTATATGACTGGGAATCTGGTATAAAATTGTATGATTCTGATTGAATCTCTTATCTATGGGAAATTAATCCTACGACTTAACATTCAAAAAAAAAAATCAAAATCAAAAAAAATAAAAATAAAGACTTAACAATCATACCCAAAAAAAAAGAAAAATTAATCTTATGTGCCTTGTGAATTTGGGGTTATATAGCAATTTTTTGTTTAAACCTAAAAACCAAGTAGCAAAGCCTTGGATTGGCAAGAAGATGTGTGAAAATACCTTTGTGTATAATTGGATAAGCTAGTCCTATGAGTTGCAAAACCTTTGATGTGTGTCCCTGATTTGCTCCTACTCTCTTATCTGGCTACAAACCGCTCTTTTCATTTGCAAGTGAAATGTGAATTTTTACTTTCTCATAAACAACTTTCAGGCCTATGACAATTGAACAACTGTTTGGCTTCTTGTTGAAATCTCTGACTCAAGCTTTATTATTCTCCGATTCCATTATTGAAATGAACTTGTTCTTTTTTCTTTACGCAGATACGTCTATTGTTAAATCTGATAGCGAATGGGTCTTCTTCTGTGCTCGTGGTAAGAAGTATCCCCACGGTTCACAGAACAGAAGAGCAACAAAGATGGGATTCTGGAAAACAACAGGAAAAGAACGTAACATTAAATCAGGTTCTGAGGTCATTGGAACAAAGAGGACACTCGTATTCCACATTGGTCATGCACATAAAGGAGGAAGAACCGAATGGATAATGCACGAATACTGCATGATTGGCGTACCACTGGTAAACTATTTTCTGATTTTTTTTTTGCCTTGGCTCGTGATCATTAAACTTCTCTAGTATTATATAGGATGCGCTAGTTATTTGCCGACTTAGGAAGAATACTGAATTTCACGGAGCTGTAATTCAAAAGCCACCACCACAGCACGTAAACCGGCAGGATGATACTATGTCAGATAGTATTACTGGTTGGGAAAGTATGGTTGATTTTTACTTATCAAGCGAATCCAGACAGGAACTAATCAGCGAAATAGCAGAATCTTCACAGTTTTCACAAAATCCACAGGTTTCACAAAATCCACAGGTTTGTCCTCTTTTATTCAGTTCTCTGTACCATTTGGTAGCATATTTATATGAGTTTTTCGATGCTTTCAGGTTCCTAGTGAAGAAGATTTCTATGCGAATATCCTGAGGGATGAGATAGTGGAGCTGGCTGATCCAGCAGTCTTGGGTAATACATTGGTCGATGTCCCGATGCTTCAAACAGAGTGCACAACCACAAGAGTGCTTCCTTTACCTAGCATGGTAGACATACAAATGCAATCATTGCTACAGAAACTGCCGTTACAGAATGACATTGGAGAAGAAAACAACGTATCCATGTCAAGTTGCTTTATCGGTATCTACTCGATTAAGTCGATAAACCGAGCACGATGGAGCGTTGTTGCTTGGGTGCTGGTTATGATAGCTGTATTGGTGTTTTATCTAGTGTAAGTGCCAAAGAAGACATCTTCTGGGGTATTTTGCTTGGTTATGTTTTAATGTTGAGGGAAAATGATGTTCTTGTTAGGCTTAGTTTACGTCTTTTTTCTCTCCATTATATATATTATAATATGAATTTGTACTGTAGCGTCTTTGTGTACTAAGTGGGAGATGAAATTCTGTTTCAGGTAGATGTGGGGTTTTAGCTCAAGAAGATGTGGGATAGTGTATGTTTCTCTGTTCAATTCTTTGGATTGGTTTGATTATCAGAAAGAACTTTTTTACTTGATATGTTGTGTTTGTAGTTGTGATTAGAACAAAATTACCGTTTTCTTGGAAAGATGTAAGTCGAGCTAGCCCGCATCCAAGTAGCCAAACCCATGGCGGTTTCAAATTTTTTTAACCCACACGAGTTAGTGTATTGCGGGTTGCGATTTTTAAATATATGTCCAAGTTCGGTCCGCATAAATTATTAGGTAAACATATCAACATGCGGGTTGTGCTTCGATTTAATATGTGAAGGTTTTTGTTACACTCATATATCTTTGTTTTTGTTTGATTATCAAGAAAACAACGTTATTTTCATGTGGTTTATATATGAGTTTACAGTACACAAACAAAAAAAATTAATTAAGTCATCAATATATATATATATATATATATGAGTTTACATAAATAATTAAGTTTAATACAAAAATCAGTCATTGTAAAGTACTTGACATGACTATTTAAAATTTAAATGCAGAAGTTATAATATGTTTGGGGATTTGTCATAGTATTATAACATTGTCTTCAATTATTATGTTTCATATACTATTTAATTTAAATCAAACCCAATATACAACAATAACGCATCAAAAATATCACACATAAAGTCATATAATCCAAACGAAATCATAGTCTTTAACTCAAAATTGAAACTCAACAAACAAACAAAACCCTAATTTAAACTACAAAAATTAATCCTAAACCCTAAATCCAAACCCTACCCCCTAAAACTATATCCTAATTTGGGAATAGTTAACCTAAACTACAAACATTGATTTTTAATGGATTTGTAGTTTAAATTTTTAGGTTTGGGTTAATTATTCTCAAATTAGGGTATAGTTAACCTAACCTACAAAAATTAATTTTCAATGGATTTGTAGTTTAATTTTTTAGGTTTGGGTCAACTATTCACAAATTAAGGTATAGCTTTAAGGTTTAAGGTTTGAATTTGGGGTTTAGAGTTTGATTTTGGGTTAATTATTCCCAAATTAGGATTTAGCTCTGGGTTAATGACTTTAAAATTCAGATTTTTATTAACTTATTAAATTTTCTTTTTGTCTTATTAACTTTTAAGTTTTTACAAAAATTTGGGTAAGTTACGTAATTTGTTTAATTATAAGACACATGTCAAATTTTAATTGGATAATTAAGAGGGAGTGAATGAGTATGATTCACCCCTAAAGGTGAATCCAAGAATTGTTCATTTAAACACATATACAAGAAGCATTAACAACAAATCAAACATGATTTTTCATTAACTCTCTTCTCTGTAATTGTTATCACCATATTCATCGATTTTGTCATTATCAGCGACAATGAATCCGAAAGATAGTTTATTTACTTTGTTAAATCATTCAAGTTATAACTTCTCGAATCAAACTTTCAAATACTCTGTATTAAAACTATTTAGTAAAATAAATGAAAATTAGAAATTACTAGTCTTATTTGGGTATGGTTTACGGATTACACCTATGTTGACATCTTTAATTTCTAATAACGCTCGTAAATTTGGTAACATAGAGCAATAGGGTTGTACGCAGGGGTCATTAAAAATTATATTTTTATTACATGTTCGCAGTTGATTCATGACCAATATTTGACGAGAATGTTTTTGAGAACAAATATATGCGTTTTAGGCAAACTATAAGAACAATTTTTGGGTTCATCCCTAAGGGTGAACCTAACTTATTCACTCATTTCTAATTAGTCAATTAAAATTGAATTGTAGGACCACCAATTTAATTAAATCATTTACTACATCAAATAAATTAAAACAATTAATACTCTATTATCTAACCAAACACATAAAAATAATTAATATTACAGAAATTCCTTAAACCCTAAATTCAAATTCTACCTCCTAAAACTATATCCTAATTTGAGATTAGTTAACCCAAACCAAAAACTTTAAGCTATAAAAATTGATTATCAATGGATTTGTAGTTTAAATTTATAGGTTTGTGTTAACTATCCCCAAATTATGGTATAGTTTTGGGGTTTAATGGTTGAAAAATTTCAAGATATGCTACTTTTGACATGCCATTTTTTCAAAAATGTCACTATCACTTTTTCCCAATTTTTAAATTATTTATGTTTGGGTTAACTATGTTATATTAGGGTTTAGTTTTTTGGGTTTAAGGTTTGTGAAGGATCAAAACCTTTTTTAAAATTGAAAATTTTGAGATATAAAATTTTTAAACATATTTTTAAGTGGCATGTTGGTAAGAAAATAATATAAGAGTGGCATATTTGAAAAGTGGCTCGGCAAAAGTGGCATTTTTGTAAATGTCTCATTAGGGTTTGGGTTTAAAATTTATTTTGGGTTAACTATTTTTAAATTAAGGTATAACTTTGGAGTTTAGCAACAAACAATTAATTCTTAGGTTAATGATTTTAACAACATATTTTTATTGACTTAAGTTTTTTTAACAAAAAATTTTCAAACTATTAACTAAAAATTAAATTAAATTAGACTTTATTCAACTTCTTGGTTTTAGATGAATTGGTTTGGTTTGATGATTTTTAATTCTATTCCCATAAATAAAAATTTCTTACCAAAATGTATTTTTGTAAAACTTTTATGTGCAAGGTTGAAAGATAATATGTTTAGGCTAGATTCATTTCATAAAACAATATGCTATTATAAAAAAAACAAAAAAAAATATTATGTATTCGTAATGCTAAATGCAATATCTCTCATCTAATAATTTTAAAAAGAGCAGGAGTAGTGACGTGGCAGTCATACGTAGAATTTTGAATACCCGCGCAACAGGTGGGGTAAAGTCATATACCGCCTTAAGAGAGAGGAGAAAGCAAAAACGTAAGTTTGATTGTTATATTTATTTATTAAGCAGATGGCTCAAGTAGGGGATTCATCTGTGTCAATGGCGGTGTCGACGAATTTTCCGGGATTCAAATTCTCTCCGACGGATATCGAATTGATTTCGTATTACTTGAAGCGGAAGATGCATGGTTTAGAGAGATCCGTCGAGATTATACCGGAGGTCGATATTTACAACTTCGAGCCCTGGGATTTACCCGGTTCATTCTTCTTCTTCCCAACTTTTCTTCGTGTTTTCATTACTTTTTTTTTCTAATTTCGAATTACCCAAATTGAATCTAAAGTACCATGTGACCTAGGGCATGTATGTGACTGGGAATCTGGTATAAAATTGTAGTAGCCTACTCCATGAATCTGATTGAATCAATTATCTATGGGAAATTAATCTTATGACTTAACATTAAAAAAAATATAATAATAATAATTAATCTTATGTGCCTTGTGAATTTGGGGTTATATAGCCAATTTTTGTTTAAACCTAAAAACCAAGTAGCAAAGCCTTGGATTGGTATGAAGATGTGTGACTACTTGGCTTCTGTTGCATCAAAGTAATGAAAATACCTTTGTGTATAATTGGATAAGCTAGTCCAATGAGTTGCAAACCCTTTGATGTGTGTCCCTGATTTGCTCCTACTTGTAGCTATCTCTTATCTGGCTACAAACCGCTACAAACCATTCTTTTCATTTCTAAGTGAAATGTAATTTTTACTTTCTCGTAAACAACTTTCAGGCTTATGAAGTTTCAAAAAAAAAACTTTCAGGCTTATGACAATTGAACAACTGTTTGGCTTGTTGTTGAACTCTCTGCGTTAAAGCTTTATGTTTCTCCGATTCCATTATTGAAATGAACAAGTTCTTTTTTCTTTACGCAGATACGTCTATTGTTAAATCTGATAGCGAATGGTTCTTCTTCTGCGCTCGTGGTAAGAAGTATCCCCACGGTTTGCAGAACAGGAGAGCAACAAAGATGGGATACTGGAAAGCCACAGGAAAAGAACGTAACGTAAAGTCAGGTTCTGCATTCATCGGAACAAAGAGGACACTTGTATTCCACATTGGTCGTGCACCTAAAGGAGCAAGAACCGAATGGATTATGCACGAATACTGCATGATTGGCGTATCACTGGTAAACTATTTTCTGATTTTTGAAACATTTTTTTGCCTTGGCTTGTGATTATTAAATTGAACTTCTCTAGTATTATATAGGATGCGCTAGTTATTTGCCGACTTAAGAAGAATTCTGAATTTTACGGAGCTGCAATTCAAAAGCCACCACCACAGCAAAATTCATCACCTCCTTACAAGCACGTAAACCGGCAGGATGATACTATGTCAGATAGTATTACTGGTTGGGAAAATATGGTTAATTTTTACTTATCAAGCGAATCCAAACATGAACTATTCAGTGAACTAGCAGAATCTTCACAGTCTTCACAAAATCCACAGGTTTGTCCTCTTTTATTCAGTTCTCTGTACCATTTGGTAGCATATTTATATGAGTTTTTCCATGTTTTCAGGTTCCTAGTGTAGAAGATTTCTATGCAAATATCCTTAGGGATGAGATAGTGAAGCTGGATGATCCAGCAGTCTGGGGTAATACATTGGTCGATGTCCCGATGCTTCAAACAGAGTGCACAACCACAAGAGTGCTTCCTTTGCCTAGCATGGTAGACATACAAATGCAATCATTGCTACAGAAACTGCCGTTACAGAATGACATTGGAGAAGAAAACAACATATCCATGTCAAGTTGCTTCATCGGTATCTACTCAATTAAGTCGATAAACCGAGCACGATGGGACATTGTTGCTTGGGTGCTGGTTATTATAGCTGTATTGGTGTTTTATCTAGTGTAAGTGCCAAAGAAGACATCTTCTGGGGTATTTTGCTTGGTTATGTTTTAATGTTGAGGGAAAATGATGTTCTTGTTAGGCTTAGTTTACGTCTCTTTTCTTTCCATTATATATATATATATATAATATGAATTTGTACTGTAGCGTCTTTGTGTACCAAGTGGGAGATGAAATTCTGTTTCAGGTAGATTTTCAGTCTTTATGTATTCATTGTCAATTAGATTTGGGGTTTTAGCTCAAGAAGTGATGTGGGATAGAAAATGTTTTTCTGTTCAATTCTTTGGATTGGTTTGATTATCAAAAAGTACTTTTTTACTTGATATGTGGGATAGTGTATGTTTTTCTGTTCAACTCTTTGGATTGGTTTAGAATTCTGTTTCAGGTAAATCACACTTAAAAGTCATTTAATCCAAACTAAGAGCCTGACTGCTGTAGCCGCAGCGGTTGCGAGAGTTTGCGGAAGCGGACGGTTGAGGTTTAAGCGTTTTTCAGAGATTTGAACGATTGGTGCAGGTTTAAAATTGGTGCGTTTGCGGGATATTTACGACTGGTTGACAGCGGGTGCAGTAGCGGTTAAATAATAAATTAACAATATAAATATATTAAATAATTATAAAAAATATCAAAAATCATATTATTATAATAAAATATAAAAGTTATTAATTCAATAAATCTAAATACTAGAAAATCATGTATATGATACTTACGTTTATTATTATTATTATTATTATTATTATTATTATTATTATTATTATTACGATTATTATTATTATTATTATTATTATTATTATTATTATTATTATTATGGATGAAAGTTGTAAATTTAATAGAAAAAAATGTTTCTTTTGTAGATTAATGTTATATTTTAAAATTTTAGTTTGTTAGATTTATATAAATTTGTGATTGTAATTTATTATGAGAATTTTCGTGTGAAGATTTTATAAATATAAAATTATAATAGGTTACTAATTAAAAAAGTCAAATTATTTATATATTTAAAATTATAACATTCAAATCTTGATTTTTTAAAATTTATTATATATTGAGAAGTTTTGAGTTATGCCACTATTGACATGCCACTTTTCAATTATGCCACTGTTTTAAAATTATACCAGCGTGCCACTGTTCACTTAAATGAAAAAAAAACAGATCTATTTTTCTCTCACGTTCATCTCCCAGATCCAAAAAAAAATTTCTCATCCAAATTTCGTTTTTTCTATCACTGAATTCGATTCTCGTCATCTCTAATTTTACTATCTCTGATCTCTGTCTCGATTTCCGCTAAGAAGATTTGAGAAGACGAGAAGATTTGAGAAGATTTCCGCTAAGATTCGAGTAGATTTAGGAAGAAGAAGAAGATCTCAAAGCAAATTCAAACACAAACGACTGTAAATTTTTGAGTTTGGATTAACTATTATGCATTTAGGATATAGATTTTGGGTGGGGGATGGGGATAGGGTTTTGCCTTTGCTTTATAAAACTGTAAAAAAATCTTATAAAACTGTTAAAAAAAATTATAAAGTTTTTAAAAGGTTTAGTAAAACTGTTAAAAAAACCATATAAAACTATTTAAAAACCGTGTAAAACTGTTTATAAGGTTTTTGTAAAGTTTTATAAGGTTTTTGTAAAGTTCTATAAGGGTTTTAAACAGTTTTATAAGGTTTAAATAATCTTATAAACCTTTAAAAACTTTACAAACCTTTTAAAAACCTTATAAACCTTTTAAAAACCTTATAAATTATCAAACTGTTTAGTTTTTAATGATATGTAAAAAAGTCCTATAAAACTGTTTAAAAACTTTATAAAAACGGAAAAACCCTAAAAATAACCAAAACTCAGATTTGACAAAAAAAACAACCAAAACCCAGATCTGACCAAAAAATAACCAAAATCCAGATCTGAACAAAAATCGAATCAAAAGCTCAAATTTGTAACCCAAATCGAATCAAAAGCTTAGATTCGTGACTAAAATCCAATCAAAAACTCAAATTTGTAACCAAAATCGAATTTTTTAAAAAAACAAATAATGGATTGAACGTGTTCTTCTTCTTCCTTCTTCCTCTTCCTCTTCTTCTTCTTCTTCATCTTCTTCTTCTTTTACCAATTCAGGAAATCAAAATCGATAGAAGGAATTTACAGAGATTTACATGGACGAAAGAGAATCGAAAATCCTAGATCCATAACCCAAATCCGATTTGCAATTTCAAAGAAGAGAATTTTGTGAGAGAAAAAAAATTTGGATCTGGGCGTGAGAGAGATGAGAGAGAGTGAGATTTTTTTTTTCATTAAGTCAGTGAACAGTGGCACGCTCGTAATGATTTTATGAATAGTAGCATATTTGATTAATTTTTGGTGAACAGTGGCATATTTGCAATTCTCTTTATATATTTCTGATTTATAAATGGATTTTATTTTTTTTTTAATAAAAAAAAATAAAACTGCAACTGCCCGCAACCGCAACCGCAAACGCTCGAGGGAAGCAGCTTTTGGTTTTGAGCGGTACGGAGCGGTAACGAGCATTTTCCACGATTGTTGTCAAACGCTAGGAACCGCTACCGCCCGCAAACGCAACGTTTGGTATACCCGAACCCAACGTACTCGACCCGAAAATACCCGACCCGAACCCGATCCGAAATTTTCAAATATCCTAATGGGTTCTAAACATCTATACCCGAAAAAACCCGATCCGAACCCGAACTTGTACCCGAATACCCAAAAAATTTAAAAAATCGGGTACTTTTATAGAATTTTAGTATTTTTTGGATTTTTTTTTTGGAAAATATTGTATAAAAATAACAAAAACATAGTAAATCCAAAAAAAATTAGGGTAAATCTAAAAAATAGTATTTTTTTTTAGTATTTAGGGTAAAAATTACCCTAATGAGTCCTATTTTAAAACTCAAACCCAACCCGAACCCGAACCTACCCTACCCGAACCCGACCCAAAATTTTCAAATATCCTAATGGATTCTAAACACCTATTCCCGAAATACCCGATCCGATCCGACCCACGTACCCGAAATCCGAGGACTAGTCATCACCTTATTCGTCGATTTCGTCATCAGTAACAATAAATTCGAAAGATAGTTTATTCACATTGTTAAATCATTCAAGTTATAACTTCTCGAATCAAACTTTCAAATACTCTATATTAAAATTATTTAGTAAAATAAATGAAAATTTGACAACATAGAGAAATAATAGGGGTGCTTGGGACATTTCCAAAAGTAAAAGGTAAATTACTGATAACAAACAAAAGATAAGATTTAGCGCATTTCATCGAATTGGATTTTGAAGATCTCTTTCAATTTCACCATTCCCGACCTCGCCGGAGAAACCTTAGTGAAGGAGAAGGATCATGAAGTCTGGTTATTCCTCTGTTCAAATTCGATCTGTAAGTTTAACATCATCTTAATCGCCTCTTTGTGTTCTTCGCTACCGTAGAAATGGTTAGAACTAAAGGAAATTGAATTTTTGGTTTTAGAGGTTAATCTGCGATTTGCTTGATATTCCTAGTTGCGGAATATAGGGTTTCAATAATCTTGTTAATCTTCATTAAGTGTAAAACGAGTACATGAGAAAGCTTATATACAAGTGTAAACATAAAGTAAAGCTAACCAAAACTACTAAACCAAGTAAACCAATATTAACCATAATCTACATACTCTAATACTCCCCCTCAAGATGGAATACTTCCATCTTGGACATAATAACCCTATGGACTTGAGATCTTCATGGAAAGAGAGGATGAACATGGTGTTGAATCTGATGAACTTCCAAGTATGACAATGAAAGAACACAGCGCAAAGAATCTTGAATTTGTCACGTCGTCACGTTTCATCTTCAAAGAGCCTTGAAACTATGTTTCCTGAGAAAACCAACTGCATCTCACCATTCAACAACTAGAAACCAGTAGAGACTCCAAGAAGCCAATAGATGACACAAGACAAAGTTGTGTAAAAAATGAATACTCTGGTGGTCTTGGTGAAGAGCCATAGATGAAAGCAAAGAAAACACAATTTCTGTTCTGACTTTGTAGCTTTTGCTTCACCAATGACTCATGTAGCAGCAGCAAAAACTTGCAACCAGAATCTATGTTCTGAGGAGTAGAAAAACCTTCTTCTAGTGTGAGAAAGGCTGCTCCAAATAGTGACTTGTACTCTGGATTGCATAAGCGATGAGAAGAGATATGGAAATGACATTTCCTCAATAACTGCATTGCATCTCCATCAAAAAACATTAGCACCAGAATGTGATCCATTAAGAGAGGCAGATTAAACTCCCCCTGTCTTGGATAATAACCAGACGAAGAATGGCTTTCAATATAATCCAGCCATGACAGCAACAAGAATAAGAAACAACACTGATCAGATGTAGTTTCCTTCTTATGAAACCATCCATTAGACCTCTGAAATCCATGTCTTCTCCAGAGATAATACACATCTCTGGAAAGATTTCCATCAATTGAATCAAGCTAATCAGCTCCTGAAATGCATGTCTGAGGTTTTGAGAAACCAGAATGGCACATACACATGCTCTAAGATTGTGAGAAACAGTCAATACAATCAAGCTCTTAGCAACATATACCACATATGCGTCAAATAAACCAGCTGAATTCTTCAGAGAGGGATAATCCAGAAACAAGATTTCCTTGTTGTACTCTCTTGAAGATATCATTAGCAAACCAGAATATGTGAGTGTGAAAACATGATTGTCTAGACAAAAATCCAACCATGTTCTAGCAATACCACACTCAAGATTTTGCATAAAGCATTCTAACCAAAGCTCTCCCTTACGATGAACATATCCATCTTTGAATGATCTCCATACCACAGCAACAAAGAATGCTTCGGTATTCATATAACCAGCTCCATATAAACAGTTTAAGGTTTGGTTCCCTATAACAATTGAGTAAGTGAAGCATCCCAAACCTGAGAAATTGTGAAGTATCCTGAATCCATCTATAATATGATTCTCCGGTGGTCTTGGAAGACATCCAAAGAAGTAACCATAAGATCTTGGTGAGCTAACAAAATCAGGAGTTGGTATGAGCTTCACGCAAGTAGAAACAACCATGACTATCATGAAACAATCGATTACTGGTACGAGCCAGTAACGGTGAAACGTTGAAGAAAACGCGATCGAAATTGATGTATCGATCAGAAGAAGAATCTGGAGACGCAGATCCGAAACAAATTCTCGGGGACAATCCAGAAGAAAAAGAAACTCTGGGGGACAATCCAGAGGAAACGATCAACACTGATCGGAAGCGCAATCGATAGGACGTATCGATTGGAGAGAATCGGAGAATTCTTGAGAGAAGTCCGATGATAAGAAACCGGAATCGAAGCCTAAATCAAACCTCGCCGGAGAAGAAAAACGAACACGATATGAAGAATCGGTCGTATACGGAGCAATTGAAGCTCAATCTGAAGGAGAAGAAGAAGCAGCTACACTGAAGATGAACTGCCTTAAACAAGTTTCGTCGAGCACCAAATTAGCTCATATCAACGAGATTGAGCTCGGATTCTGCAGATTTCTCTGTGTAGGTCAATTATTTCCAAGTGATCGACGAAACCGAAGCTTGATTCAAGTTGAATCGATGAAGAAGATGAAGATGAAGATGAAGAAGAACGATCAAAATTTTTTTTTTTTTTTTTTTCACCGATCTTCGATTGAAACCGATCAATCGAATCGGATTTTTTGCAGAGATTCAGAAATTGATGAGAAGAATCAAAAATCAAACGAAAAACTGAAGAAATCGAGCAAGAATTTGGCGGAAGAAGTGAATGAAGATTGGGGAATTTTGCTCTGATACCATTTCAATAATCTTGTTAATCTTCATTAAGTGTAAAACGAGTACATGAGAAAGCTTATATACAAGTGTAAACATAAAGTAAAGCTAACCAAAACTACTAAACCAAGTAAACCAATATTAACCATAATCTACATACTCTAATATAGGGGAATCTAGGTCTAGAGAATGTGATTATGGAAACTGAGTTTATTAATCCAATCACATAAGCAATTTTGATTCTGGGTAGGCTTGAAGGAGTTGGTTGGTCTATTGTGTTATAGGATTATGATGAATTGGCTAATTTTCTTGGTTACAGGTGTTTTAAGCTTCGGGTAATCACGATGTCGAAACCGATCCTGCTCGTCTTTCTACTTATCATGCTTATAGTCACCTCTCAGTTTGAATGGAGACAACCACTTGTTGAAATAGATGCAGCCACTAGCTTATCTCAGAAACAGCAGCAAATTTCAGAGAGAGAAGATGCTGTGAAAGAGAAGGTACTGATTCCATCTCTTTCGTGCGTTTATGCGCCTGTTCTTCTTTAGAAGACGAGCGTTTTAGCTCATGGAAAATTTGTATAAATTGTTTTGGGATGGTTGTGACCTCTTGGCCTAGCATGTGTAGCGGTTACGTTAGTGTCTTGATAACGTGGTTTCACCTTCATGTATTTGTTGCTTGGCATTATACTTAAGATGCGTATGTTTGCGTATATGTTGAATTGTTTGCTTGGATTATGGCCTTCCATCTTTATAATAATGGATTTTCAGGTTGGTTTCAGAAAAATGTTTAATTCATCTACTGGTAGGATAGTTCTCAGTTAGGTATTTCAGTCTCATTTGATCATCTACAAAATCTGGACTTTTTCGCGTTTCTGTCAACGTCAAATCTAACTGCGATATTCACTGTTTTTATAGATCATCATGTCGCAAGAGAGACATATACTGAGACTAAATGAGCTTGTTAGGAGTCTTCAGTTGCAGTTGCTGCAATGCAAAGGAGAGAATGAGACTCAAAATGCCACCAAAAGCTACCATCTTAACAAACAATTCATCGAGGTCGAGAGGAAACAAATCCTGGAAGGCTAATCTCCCCTGCCAAAACAATTTCTAAGTAACGGAAATGATACGTAAATCTTGTTAAGGAAAGATCACTCTTTTGATTTTGTGTTTAGGTGTTGTATTGTATCTGTGTATTTTTGTCTTTGACGATGCATCAGACATAGAATTAAAATCTGATTGATGTTCAATTCGTTGGGGTGCGCACAATGTGTTATTTTGGATGCAATGTAAACCAGAATTCGGATGTACTTGGTATATCAAAATTATCAATCTAAATACTCTCATTCACAACGACTTGGAATCAAATTTTGGAGCTTATGGTGGATACCTAACAAGACAAGATTTACCTTTTCTTGCTGCAATGCAATACGTATTTCAAACCACTACCCACACTCTTTGGAGAGAACGAAATAGCATGAGACACAAACAAAATCTGATGGATGCCAAGCAATTAGCCATTTTTACCGACTAACAAGTTCGTAATAGGTTATCAACTATACGAGAAATGGAAGATCAACGATACGAGGGAGAAATGGAAGCGTGGGTTGCTTCGCAATCATGCAAATTTTCTGTAAAATAAGATCATGAAGTTGTTATATCTCATTAAAAAACGATGGATTTGTTGTAAAAACAGTTTTTTTCTTGTTTGAATAAAGGTCCTTGATACTAACAAAATTTTTCATTACCAAGGATCATATACAGAATTTGGAAATTCTCGCCTAGGTCTCGATTAGTGAAACAACAAATTAAGAAGTTTCTTGCAAGAGAACTTGTGTTTGTATAGTCAACACTTGTGTTGCCACATTGGTGATGGTCCACACTCCACAGCCAAGAAATGTTTTTATATTCGTAGATATGAATTGATGATCCACCCAATTCCCAAATTTAATATAAATAAATTTATTATGATAGTGACCTTTAAATAAATAAATATTCCAATTAGGAGATTCAGGATTTACGACACGATTTACATACGCAACACACTTGGAGTTGGGATTATATTCTATCCATCAACTTGAGACTTTACTTTTTGCAGTCTGTCTTTAAATTACAACATCAAACGGTTAACTTATAATCAAACTTAAAAGAAAATAACCAATGTCATCGACTTAAAAATAGCATTACCTAGATGACATACAATTTTGTACATTGTAGTTATTTATCAAATTAAACTCATTCAGTTAATATAATTAGTATCTAAAAAGGATTAACATGAGGATTAAGTGAATCCCAAGATCAATAACATTCTGAACAAAACATTATTTGTTGACGACGTACATCTGAACAAACATTATAAAAAAAATGTTTCCTACTACATACAGAGTATGTATCCAAATATAATTAAATAAAAAGGAATTTAGTAAAGAAAGGAATAATAATTAATTTAAGCCAGTAGTGTTGGTCATAATTGGAGGTCAAGTTGGACCGAGTTACGTTACTGGAAATCCGAAGTCAATCCTCCAACTTGACGCGTTTCTCTCGCCCAGACGCCCCACTCACTTTCCTCGCAACTCTTTACTCTCTTTATCCACACACACACAAGTCACACATAATATAAATTAACAAACTCTTACTCAAATCAAACATAATTAACAAACATCTGGAAGCTAATTTCTCAAATAATCCCAATTTCTAAATGACGATCATCGATATAGACACAGATCCGGTACACAAACCAAGCGGCACCGTCGTGATCCGCGAAGTATGGGCGGCGAATCTCGAATCGGAGTTTGATTTGATAACCGAAATCATCGACGAATATCCGTTTATCTCGATGGACACGGAATTTCCCGGCGTCATTTTCAAGGCGGATCACCACCGTGGAAACTCCGTCGATCTCTATAATATACTCAAATCTAACGTCGACGCGCTCAGTCTTATCCAAGTTGGTCTTACTCTCTCCGACGCCGACGGAAACCTCCCGGATCTCGGCGACGACGGTGGACGACGATTCATCTGGGAGTTTAATTTCAACGATTTCGACGTGGCGCGTGACGCACACGCGCCGGATTCGATCGAGCTTCTTCCTCGGCAAGGGATCGATTTCGAGCGGAATCGCCGCGACGGTGTGGATTCGGTGAGGTTTGCGGAGCTGATGATGTCGTCGGGGCTTGTTTGCAACGAGGAGGTGAGCTGGGTGACTTTTCACAGCGCGTACGATTTCGGTTACTTGATGAAGATTCTCACGCGCCGGGAACTTCCCGGAGCGTTGGGTGAGTTTAAGCGCGTGATGAGAGTGTTGTTTGGAGAGCGCGTGTACGATGTGAAGCATATGATGAGGTTTTGCGAGAGGAGATTGTATGGTGGTTTAGACCGGGTTGCGATGACGCTTGAGGTTAACCGAACGGTTGGGAAATGTCACCAGGCCGGTTCGGATAGTTTGCTTACGTGGCACGCGTTTCAGAGGATGAGAGATTTGTATTTTGTTCAAGATGGACCGGAGAAACATGCCGGTGTTTTGTACGGGCTTGAGGTTTTTTGAAAGATTATTGATAATTGTTGATATAATTCAATTCAGGTTTAATTACTCCTTGTAGTTAATATATACAAATAATCCAGTGGATGAGTTGAAATTGGGATTGATGTAGCGAATGAGCTTTCAGAGATATAGTTTATTATTTGTTCTTTACAAATAAAAAATAAATTATTACCTTTTAACATTATTTCGTGTTTCCATACATTATTTCGTGTTTCCATATATTAATATTTCTTTAATTGACTTTAAAAATGACACCATTTGATCATTTTTATTGTGCTGAGGACTGGTCATGTACAACTATACATTATTCAATTTACAGGATATTGTATCTTCAAAATGAATTTCATTTTATCTTAATACTAGTTTAATACATTTTATCATTGCTTCTTGTTTTTCTATATTAGTTATCATAAACCATTGGAAGAAGACAAAATAGTTTATTACCTTTTCCATTATTTCTTTAATCGGTTTCAAGAAATAAGAGATCTCAAATTCTCAATGTAGTATTACTTTAAGAGATATCTTATCTTAAAATGGATTTCATTACAGACTATCTATCGTAACTAGTTTGAAACAAAAATACAAATCAAATGTGTAATTTTGAATTTTTACATTATTCGTTCTAAATATTTGAAGTTGTATTATATACTAACTAATTCAGTGATAAAATTATGTTGGAAAAAGGTTTTGGTTTTCCTTTTTACTTTGAGCCGATTTGACCGTCAGATTTTTTAATAATAATTAAGTTGTTATGGTTTTCAATTTTACAGCCAATAAATGGAAAAAAGGAAACAGACGTTAAGATGTTGAAAAAAAAAATGGAAAGAGGTTGTTAATTATACATTATATAAACTTGACTCGCAAGACTCAGAACACACCGACCTATCACATATCTTTCTCTTTCTGATTCACTGATATATTCATTCTCTCTTCCGCTTGCTGTGAAACAAAACCATGTCAGAGATGGAGAAGAACACGTTTCGTGAAATATGGAGTTGGAATAGAAGCGAAGAGATCGGTTTGATCCAAAATTGTCTAAGATCTTATCGTTTCATTGCGATTGATACAGAGTTTCCTGGTTGTTTACGAGAAACATCGAAAGATGCTACAAACGAAGACCGATACGACGACATGAGTTTCAACGTCGACAAAACAAAACTCATCCAGTTAGGACTAACTCTCTTCAACGCTGACGGAAGAATCGGCGGATCGTGGGAGGTAAATTTCTCCGATTTCTGTGAATTCGACGATGCGAGAAACGAGAAATCCATCGAGTTCTTGAAACGCAACGGTGTAGATCTGGAGAAGATTAGAGAACACGGAATTGGTATCAAAGATTTTTTCTCGGATTTGAGTTGGATTCTGAAGCAGACTAAGAACATCACATGGGTAACGTTTCACGGATTATACGATATCGCGTATTTACTCAAATACTTCACTGGAAAATCTTTACCTGTGACTTCAAAGGCATTCTCTAAAGATGTAGAGAGAGTTTTCGGTGCGGTTTACGACTTAAAAATAATGGCAGGTCGATATGAAGGATTAAGTAGCCGACTCGGTCTACAAAGTCTAGCACATGAGATGGGACTTAACCGTGTTGGTACTGCACACCACGCGGGTTCTGATAGCGAGCTAACGGCTAGAGTCTTCGTAAAGATGGTTCATGTCTTTGACAATGTAAGAGAATCGGAAGGATTTGTTTATGGACTCGGCTACAGAATTATCTCGGTTCGTTTAAAGCATGAGATTGTGATGATGCATAGAAGTGTTCAGATGAATATTCACCCTATGATGAGAAGATGCTATGGACCTCCACCTCCTCCGCTTCTGCCACCGATGCCGCATCTAATGCCGATGTTTGTTGATGGTTTTCCCCCTTTTTTGGTGCCATGTCTTAAGAGCATCATTATAGGTGCAACCTTTAGAGTATCATAAAAACACTTTTTGTATTAAATTTAGTATTACTAGGTTTCTAACTATATTGTTAGTTAGATTTCTTTTTAAATTTAATACTTTGGATATATAATTGTGAGTTTCAATGATCATTGGTGTTTCCATAATGTGTTTTTCGTAAGATAATGAAATGAAAAAGTTATTGTGAAGAAATAATAGAATGGGTGTGTGACTATCTTAAACTTAAACTGGATTTCCTTTTGTTTTATATGATAACGTTCATACAAGTTTATGCAACACACTCCATTAAGTAAAAAAAAGTGGATATATATACTTACTTCATGCATAATGGAAAAATGGAGAACTATATTTAAATATACAACTTTATATAATAGTAAAACCTACTTGAACTTTTTATATTGAGAATCGAAAAGTAAAATAAAGAGATTTTAAAAGGAGAACAATATATTGAGTTATTACAAAGATTGTCATACAACAATTGTCAAAGCTATTTAAAAATCGTGAGACGTAAATCTAATTTTGCTTATTAAGCTTAAAAACCACGCTTGTTTTGCTGACTTTGCTTCAAATGGTCATATTTTTGGATTTTGGAGTTCGTGTTTACCATCTGAATGAAAATTTAAAGATATTCGGTTCTATATTTGGAGAGGAGTTTTTGTTCTTTGAAGTCGTAATTATCAGTCACTGTGTGTAAATTATCGTACAAGTAAAGGCTTTGGGATGCCCACCGTTTTATGGTTTGATTTTTTAATATGGTAAATAATGGTGCCATAGCAATTACTTTTATATAAGCTTATGTAATTCGGTGGAAAGAGAAGAGCATGTTCAGCCAAACAATTTTTATTTGATAACTTAAAAACGAACTGACAAACTTGGAAACATTAACATCAAAGTAAAGGAACAACATATTTAATGGGAAAGGTTCATATGTTTGTAGTGGTAACAGTTCTTGCCGTCACCTGTGATAGATCAATTTCCATGTTTTGCCTTCGAATTATGGTACCTAGCATGTTATCTTGTTATAGGCAGTGAAACGTACCATTTGCTGGTCTTGAAGATATTTTGAAAGCCTATAATCTGAAGCCATGATCCACCATTGCCAATAACACTTTCTTCACATAATGGTTTATTATTCTCTTTTCATGTAGGGTGCGAACCGTGGCCCGTGTCCAAAGGCTCTCGATTCTTCCCATATGTGGCTCAATCATTAACAACATGGTATACATGTGGTAATTGGGCAGTCGGTGTTTTTTTGGCGTCGGTAAAATCACTGGTAAAGAGTCGTGTGCGTGCTGGAAATTCACACAATCGAATTTGTGAAGATTCTTATGAAGTAGAGCTTCTTTAGGGTTTCAAACACTTTGAAAGATTTAGAGTTAGATTATGAATTAGGGTTCTTATACATCAAGATCAGAGCTTTTACCAAGATTTTTCGATCCCTCACATGTGAGGGGGTACATGCTTATTTATAGAAAATACAAGTCGGTTTGGGTGAACAGTAAAATGCTGCTAATGGGCTTCTGCCTTCTGGGCTTAACTTGATGGGCTGATTTGGTGAAAACGACGTCGTTTAGGCTATCGACTCTTCTAAGGGGGGATCCGACCCCTACAGTTAGCCCCCCCCCCCCCAGTTCAACAGTTTTATTCATAAAAGAGTTGAACTAAGGGTGTCCAAGTGAAGAGTCGTCTTCCGTTTTAGACGGTTTACGTGTTGAAGATAAGGCCGAGCCCAGATGGTTTGATGTGTGCCTCATTTCGGCGAGCCGGCCGAGTGGGATGCTGCAAGTAAGTCGACTCCGATTCGGTGAAGTCACGAGCTGATTGACGTCGAGATCTGCGAGCTGCTCTGAGAAGGCGTGAGTCGTCGAGACGACTAAGAGGCGAGTTTGCGAGCCGACCCTACTCGTAATTTACGAGTTGTTGATGACACGGGGTGGTGAGATGGACTCGTCACAGATCCGTCAGTCGCTCGATATGCGCGGGGTGACGAGCTGTAAGTTTGTTCTAAATCCGCGAATCGCTCGAAGATACGAAATGTCGAGACGATCGGGAGTTGAAGTTGCGAGTCGATCGTGTTTGCAACTTTGTGAGCAATTGGAGGTGCGATGCGACGAGACGAAGATGTATAAGTGTGTGAACGAGCCTAGGTAAAAAACCTTGTCTAGAAAACCCAGAGGGAGAAAATAAGATCAAGGGAAAAGAGCACAAGTCACACACTCGTTCGAGTCGCGAGGTGATTTGATGAGATGGAAAGAAAGTCGCGAGCTGATCCATTGAGATGGAGTCGCGAGTTGATTTTCATGGAGAGAAAGTCGCGAGCTGATCCATTGAGATGGAGTCGCGAGTTGATTTTCATGGAGAGAAAGTCGCGAGCTGATCCATTGAGATGGAGTCGCGAGTTGATTTTCATGGAGAGAAAGTCGCGAGCTGATCCATTGAGATGGAGTCGCGAGTTGATTTTCATGGAGAGAAAGTCGCGAGCTGATCCATTGAGATGGAGTCGCGAGTTGATTTCCATGGAGAGAAAGTCGCGAGCTGACCCATTGAGATGGAGTCGCGAGTTGATTTCTATGGAGAGAAAGTCGCGAGCTGATCCATTGAGATGGAGTCGCGAGTTAATTTTCCTGGAGAGAAAGTCGCGACCTGATCCATTGAGATGGACTCGCGAGTTGATTTCCATGGAGAGAAAGTCAAGAGCTGATCCATTGAGATGGAGTCGCGAGTTGATTCTCATGGAGAGAAAGTCGCGAGCTGATCCATTGAGATGGACTCGCGAGTTGATTTCTATGGAGAGAAAGTCGCGAGCTGATCCATTGAGATGGAGTCGCGAGTTGATTTCTATGGAGAGAAAGTCGCGAGTTGATCCATTGAGATGGAGTCGCGAGTTGATTTCCATGGAGAGAAAGTCGCGAGCTGACCCATTGAGATGGAGTCGCGAGTTGATTTCTATGGAGAAAAAGTCGCGAGCTAACCCATTGAGATGGACTCGCGAGTTGATTTCTATGGAGAGAAAGTCGCGAGCTGCGAGTTTCTTTTTATGGAAAGGCCAAGTTCACCAAGTTATAAGGACGTGATTTTTACTTATTTCACAAATACTATGGGGTCACGGTAAAAGCCGAGATTCGAAGTTTCGAGAAAGCGAAATTCTGAAGTCGCAGATTTATTCGTAAGTGAAGTCGCGAGGTCGCGCCATTCTTTGAAGATCAAAATCCTGAGAATATCGAAACTATGAAGTGGCAAAATAAATCAAGGAGGAGCTCACGGAGTCGCGTCTCGAGCCAGATGAAAACCGAGGAATTATGAACTTGGGTTAAAATTCCTTAAAATTGATCTCCTGAGCCCAGACTTTTGGGCCCATTTAGAAATGAGGCCCACCTCGAAAGTCGAACCGCCAAAAATATCTTTATAAGAGGCAACACTCCCTTGATACTTCTCATTATTCTCATTCCTCTGAAAAAACAGGTTCGCTCTCTCTCCCTTTTCTCTCATTTTTCTTTCAGTAATAGATAGGAATTTTGCCGTCCCATCACTTCGCCGCCGCCGTGTTCATCATTGCCGCCGCAGTGTTCTTCAGAGAATCTGAAAACTTCTAAGTTTTGATCCGAACATACGATGTCTTCAACGAGCTCTTTCGTATCCGCGAAATCTGCCGAGCTCCCTGAGAAGGGAAGGCCAATCTGGGAGTACTCTCCTGATAGCGAGTCGATTGTAGACGCGAGCTCGAGCTGTGGTCGACTTCGTGGACAAGAGGAAGCGAGTCCTTCGGGCCGCGAGGAGGCGAGCCCTATTAGTCGAGAAGATCGAGCTGGAGGCCATTCCCCTCTTGCCGAGCTGTTTTCTTATCCCACTCCCGTCTTAAGACAAAGTCGCGAGACGGGGGAGTCTGCTTCGTTTATGCGAGCCGAACGGACTGGCTTTGAAGAGGGAGTTGGGACTTCGCATCCTTCGCAAATTTGCGAGGCCTCCACTACTGACGAGCGAAGACTAGTTGTGGAAATCCCACAACTCCGCGACGAGTCCCTTAGTCCTGCCGAGCTGCCTCTCCAAGTAAAGATCGAAGAAGGTAACTGGTCGTACAACTCTTTGGTAGAAAAAGAGAGACTGGAAGCTTGGGCTGCGTGCGGGCTGGCCGAGGTGGTCCAGAAGAAAACGAAGTCGAGGCGAAAGAAACGCCCGCCTCCAGGTTCCTCATGGTGCGACGAGGAATTTTTGGAAGACTATCGCTTAGAGTGCCGAATTCCCGACTCGGTCGAGATGATCGCACCCTCTGTCGAGCAGCGAGAAGACGATCCCCCTACCGGCACATTTACCGCCTATGCGTGTTAGTTCAAAGATTGCTTCCTCACATTCCCCATCCCTGCGCTTATTCTCCGGTTTTCGCGAGTTCATAAAATCGCGCTTGCGCAAATCAATTCGAGAGGAATTCGCCAATTGGTGGGAATTACGACGCGAACAGCCGAATGTCGCGAGCCCATCGGAGTTCGCCATCTACACAACCTTCTTGAGTTCCGCAAGCAATCCAACCCGAGTGGCAAAAAATATTATAATTTGGCGAATCGATCTCTGTACAAGATTCTGGACGACTTCCCGAACAAAGACCATAGTTGGAGAAAACGTTTTTTCTTCGTGCCGATATCGGCCGCGTCGGTTGAAGACAAACATTTGGTGGTGGCGAAGTGGGGAACACTTGGTAGATTTTTTCGAATGTTCATCGCGCAAACTGCTTCCCTATGGTTATACTAACTTTTTTGCCAATTTGTTTTCACAGCTAACAGACTGCTATTCACTCCTGTTGCTGACATCGACGATTTGGTCAATAAGTTGAAGGCTCGGATGTGTCTTTGGAATCGACATTTCAATCTCCGAAGAGTTATTCTAGCTCGCGAGTCTATTTTAAACGACAAAGAGGAAGAGATCGAACAGAGCGAGTCCGACGATCTGGAGATAATGCCGCCCAAGCTCACTTTCCGTGATCTCGTCAAGAAGAGAGCCGAGAAGGCTAAGAAAAAGGCCGACCCAAAGGCCATCACCTCTATTGTCGAGACGTCTGAGCGGAGCGTCGACAAGGCGGATACTCCTGTCGCAAAGGGCGACGATGCGGCTGCTGTAGCCGCTAGTGGTGCGTTGGCTGTTATTACTTCACAGCCAACTGCCATTACTGACGAGCCCGTCGAGCCAGAGGAGCAATTGCATCGGAATAGAAAACGCTCCGCCTCTGAGAAGGGCAAAGGCAAAGTTGGCGAGAAGAAGAAATCTCGTCGCGAGCTGCCGACTCTGTCCCCAGGATAGTCTATTCCTCCAGGTCCGCGATCTGGAAGTTCTGATGAGCTCTACTCTGATCCCTTAGCCGCAGCTGCCTTGATGGCTAAGGTTACATATCCGGGTGATCGTATGCCGATCCCGGAAAGACTGGTCAAGAGCGAGCTCTATAAAGAGTTCGCGTCTTGTCAGGCTAAAGTAATTTCACACTTTATTCTTTCTTTTTCATTTTGCTTCATTTCTCATACCGTTAACTCCTTCGTAGGCCATCGCCCATTTCAATAGGCTGATCGTGTTGTATGATCAAGACTCGAGGTCTCAGGAGCTCTTTATAAGCGAGGCCAGGCAGAAAGAAGAGGTCGAGAGGGAACAGGTTGGGGCACAGATGAAACTACTCGCTGATGAGCGAGATATGTATAAGAAGAGTTCTGACGACCTGTTCGCGCACCTTCACAGAGTCGACAAGGAGAAGGAGAAGGCCGAAGAGAAGAACGCCGAGCTGGTGAAAGAGTTATCTGCTCTGAAGGCGAGTCGTGAGCAGGATCTTGAAGAGGCTGTCTCTTTTGCGAGGCGATCTGCGGCTGCCGAAGTGCAAGGCCAGCTTAATCTGGCTTACGAGCTGTTTCATCAGATGATGAAGAAGCCGCTTAAGAAGATGGTCTATCTTGCACAAGCGGATGCCAACCTTCAGCTTCTTGAGGATATGGAGAAGCCCGATCCCAAGGAGCCATTCGATCCCAAGGCTGAGCGCGCTCTTCTGGTTGATAATAAGAAATCGCTTGCAAAAGCCGACGAGATCTTTGACGCGATGGTCCTTGAGCTAGGGAAGACGCTAGGTAAGAACTACGTGGTTCCCATTAACTTAAGGGACATAGTTTTTTCTCCGTGAGTCGAGGTCAGCGCTTAGTCTGTTAGTATTAATGCAGCTTCTGGTTCCAACGATGGCTCCTTGGGTCTGCGCCTGCCAAATGAGAGCCAAGATTCGAGCGACCGCGAGTCCAGCGAGTCTGATGGGGTTGACCATGCTGCCGATCCGACCCCGGCCGCAGAGACTGAAACTCAGCGCGAGTCTGCTCCCTTAGATCAGGACCCGAAGACCGGCGAGGCTGCGAGCTCGGTTGCCGTTGCTGTTCCAGCCGAAGCTGGAGGTATCGAAGAAGGCGAGCTTGTCGCGGAAGAAAAGGAGGTCGAAGCTGGTGAACCTATTGCCGGAGACAATCAAGCCGAAGGAGGCGATCCTGTCGCTTGATTTTAAAATTTGTAATAGTTACTTAGGATTTTCTTTTGTTTTTGCTTAAGGTTTTAAGACTCGATTTTTGTTTTGTGCCTGGATGGCTTTATCCAACTTGTGACATTACTTTTATGCCGAGTTGGTCGAGCAGGTTTATATGAATACCTTTAAGCAATTTCGTAACTGTTTTAAATTCACTGTTTTTTGACGAGACCTGTCAGAGCTTGTTTTAGCGATGCGGTTTTTAAGACGCTTAGAGGCGGTGCGGTTTTAAGACGCTTTGAGGCGATGCGGTTTTAAGACGCGATGCGGTTTTAAGACGCCTTGATATCTGCCATGTTTGGCGAGGCCTGTTATAGCTCGTCAGCTAGGCCTGTTTTAGTTTGTTACTTAAAGCAAATTCAGTATACAGTGTACCTGATTTATATTTGCCAAGTTAGACCAGTTTGTTAAGTAAAAACTGGGTTTGCGAGTCAAACAACCTGGCTAACGGACACATTCTACTGAATGTGTCTATTCCGAGATGGACTCGCGAGATGGACACCCCGGCTAACGGACATACTCGCACTGAATATGTCTATCCCAGTAATGAACTCTAAATTTATATAGCGCGCTTTATCCGTTGAGGATGTATAAGTATATTTCATAATGATGATGAAGTTTTAATCAGGTCGCCATTATGGCCATAATGACGCCCAATTTTTATTGATCTCGCGTTTAGACAGTTAAGTCGTTTAGCGAGTTTGCGCGTTTAAACATCTAAGTCGTTTAGCGGGCTGAAAGAGTCGTAATAAGACTTGGTTAAAACCTTAGCTTATTGCGACTCGATTGTCGCGTTTAGACCTGAATCGTTTAGCGAGTTGCCGCATTTAGACATTCAAGTCGTTTAGCGGGCTGAAAGAGTCGTAATAAGACTTGGTTAAAACCTTAGCTTATTGTGAATCGATTGTCGCATTTAGACCAGAATCGTTTGCGAGTCGACTTGTCGCGTTTAGACCGAAGTCGTTTGCGAGTCGACTTGTCGCGTTTTGACAGATGTCGTTTGCGAGCTGAACGAATTGTAACAAGACTTGGTTAAAACCTTAAGTTGTTATCGATCATCACGTTGAGACCGAAGTCGTTTGCAAGTCGACTTGTCACGTTTAAACGGAAGTCATTTGCGAGTCGACTTGTCGCGTTTAGACCAAAGTCGTTTGCGAGCTGAACGAATTGTAACAAGACTTGGTTAAAACCTTAAGTCGTTACATACTGCGAGTGGGAGTATGAATATACGTACCCACTCCCCCCTTTTTTGAATAAGGGGGCAACTGAACTCGTCCGAAAACGAGCTGCCTACGTACTCAATGAAGGGATCAAGTCGCGTTGTAGTTCAAGTCTAATGACTTAGTATTTTTAGCAGTGATATTTCTTCAGATGTCGCGCATTCCAGGAACGCGGGGTCATCTCGCCTTTCATGTTGGCGATTTCGTAGACGCCTGGGCGAACTACTTTCGTGATCTGATAAGGTCCTTCCCAGTGAGCGCCGAGCTTGCCGGCATTGGTCTCGGCAGTATTCTGAAATACTGCGTGAAGGACGAGGTCTCCTTCGTAAAAACGCCGAACTCGCACTTTGGAGTTGTAATACTTGGATGCCACAATTTGATATTCGGTCATCTTTATAAGTGCTTTATCGCGCCTTTCGTTGATAAGGTCGAGTTCGTCGAGCATAAAGAGATGATTGAGACCTTCCTGCTCTGGAAGCAATCGTCGGCGAACTCTTGGAAAATAGACTTCAGGAGGAATCACACATTCTATTCCGTAGATGAGGACGAAAGGCGTCTCGCCCGTAGCGCGTCGCGGCGTTGTTCGATAGGACCATAAAAAGCCTTCGAGTTCGTCTGCCCAACGGCCCTTCTTAGCGTCGAGTCGAGTCTTTAGTCCGTGAATAAGTGTTTTGTTTGACGACTCCGCCTGGCCGTTGCCTTAGGGGCAACGAGGCGTTGACTTGCTGACTCTGATTTTCCACTTATCGCAGAAAAGTTCAAATCGTTTTGATATGAATTGCAAACCGTTATCTGTCACTATGTCGTAGGATACGCCGTGCCGACAGATGATATTCTTCCAGACGAAGTTTTCGACCTGCTTATCCTTGATCGATCCGAATGCTTCCGCCTCGATCCACTTGGAAAAATAATCTGTTAGGAGTAAAAGGTATCGTATCTGCCGAGACGGATGAAGCGGTCCGACTATATCCATTCCCCATCGCATAAACGGGTAGGGCGAGGTGACCGAGCTTAAGAACTCTGTCGGTTGATGGATGAACGGACCATGTCGTTGACACTTCTCGCACTTTGCTGCGAACAGCTCGCAATCTTTTATCATGGTTGGCCAAAAAAATCCGTGCCTTTTGATTCGGATGGCGAGTAAGCGACCTCCCGAGTGGTTACCGCAGGATCCGCCGTGAACCTCATACATTATCTCGCGAGCCTCCTCCCCCTCGACACAGGCGAGGAGTGGCCCGAACAATCGCTATTTGAAAATATTTCCTTCAAGTAAAACGTAACGAGACGACTGTGACTTTAACTTGCGAGCCGCCCATTTGTCGGTTGGCATCTCGCCGTCTGCGAGATAAACGCTCATGTCGGCCATCCACTTGGTGTCGCATCCATAGACTGTGGTCTCGTCGTCAATGGGAATGTTGACGACTTCATGCTCAGGTGGAGGCTCCTTGCTACACGGGTAAGCATCCTCTGGGGATTCCTCAAGTTGTTCGGGGAGAAGGCCACGGTCAAAAGCTGTGTTATTCGGGTCGAGCCGGTTATCGTTTGCCATCACATCCGTCGTTTCGTCTGTGCCGACTGTGTCGGACTTATTGGAATCCAACGGATCCGGTTCGACGTTATCTTTGGTTTGGTCGAGGTCCATCGGGTCTGCAGTGGAGCGAGCGGGCGAGCCATTGCTTAAACCTGTTTTTCGCTTCGCTGCCTGAGATCTCGTTAGGACATTGACTGCTTTTGCGATTGCGATACCTTGTTCTTCAATGAATTCGACCTTGAAAATTCTTTGAAGATCTTTATCTGGCTTCGCGGTCGAGCCGAGTGATGCGAGGGCATCCGCTTGAGAGTTTTCCGACCTTGGAATTCTTGTCAAGGTGAACAGCTCGAATTCAGCTGTTAAAGTTTTGACGAGAGCGAGGTATGCTTCCATGCCCTCGTCCTGTGTCGCGTATTTGTCGTTGAACTGATCCACGACGAGCTGAGAGTCGCAAAAAGCTTCTATCCTTGTTATTTTCAACGCTTTAGCCAATCGAAGACCTGCGAGTAGGGCCTCGTATTCTGCCTCGTTGTTTGATGCTTTGAAGCCAAGGCGGAACGATTGTTCTAGAGATTTTCCGTCTGACGGCACTCGAATACCTACTCCCGACCCATGTTTAGATAACGAGCAGTCGACATGCAATTGCCAGATTTGGGATGAAGAACTGTCCGCGAGTGTGTCTTCGATATCGGACGAGGCTGTTGATTCCGGTAGCTCGATTAGAAAATCGGCTAATACTTGAGCTTTGATCGTGATCCTACTGCGGTACTCGATATCGAATTCGCTTAATTCGATGACCCACTAAGTGAGTCGCCCGGATTGTGTAGGACTGTGGAGTACAGTTCGCAAGGGAAAGGTACTTAGTACTACGATTGAGTGGGATTGGAAATAAGGTCGAAGCTTGCGAGCCGACGTAATAACCGTGAATGCCAATTTTTCTGTTAGAGGATATCTCGTTTCTGCATCGGTTAGCGACTTGCTGATGTAGAAAACGGGCTTTTGCTTGGTGCCGTCTTCACGAATCATAACTCCACTAACTGCCGAGGTCGAGACCGCGATGTAAAGATAGAGCGGTTCGCCAGCTATCGGCTTTGTCAGAACAGGTGGGGTCGCGAGATACCGCTTCAACTTCTGGAAGGCTTCCTCACATTTTTCAGTCCACTCGAAAGCTTGTCGAGCTGCTCCCTTCTTATCTTTGAGCGTTTCATAAAAAGGCAAGCACTTATCAGTAGAGCGCGAGATGAATCGGTTCAAGGCCGCGACTCTTCCGTTTAGTCGCTGGACTTCTCTTTTTGTTTTAGGCGAAGGCATCAGGACGAGCGCATCTATTTGCTTTGGATTTGCCTCGATCCCACGACGAGTAACCATGTAGCCGAGGAACTCACCGGACGTTACACCGAAGCGACACTTAGCCGGATTTAGCTTCATGTTATACTTGTTTAATAGCGCAAAGCACTCTGCGAGGTGGCCGATGTGTTCCTTTTCCTCGAGTGATTTGACGAGCATGTCGTCAATGCAAACCTCCATCGTTTTTCCGAGTAAGTCCGCGAACATTTTATTCACCAATCGTTGATAAGTGGCCCCAGCGTTCTTAAGTCCAAAGGGCATGACTTTGTAGCAATAGATTCCGCGGTCTTTGATGAAAGGAGTTTTGTCGCGATTACCGGGATGCATGAAGATCTGATTATAGCCAGAGAAGGCGTCCATAAATGACAACAACTTGTTCCCAGATGTCGCCTCGATGAGGCGGTCGATGTGAGGAAGAGGGAAACTGTCATTTGGGCATGCCTTATTCAAATCCGTGAAGTCTACGCAGACTCGCCACTTGCCACTTTTCTTCTTCACGACGACTGGGTTCGCAAGCCATTCCGGATATCTGACCTCAGAGATCGAGCTGGCCTGCAAGAGTTTGTCTACTTCGTCATTTACCGCTTGAGCCCTATCAGGACCTAGTCGCCTTCGCTTTTGCTTTATAGGTTTGTAGGTCGAGTCCACGTTTAACTCGTGACTGATGATGCCGATATCGATCCCGAGCATGTCTTCTGCGGACCATGCGAATGTACCGACGTTTTTCTTGAGAAATTCGACGAGGTCGAGCCTTACGGCTTTATCGAGTGTCACGCCGATCTCCACACATTTTTCTGGCGACTCGTCGCTTATGCAGACCGACAAGACGGGTTCGCATGCTGGACCCGCCCCTTCCTCATCTACGGATTCCGCGATCTGTAGTTGTTATAACAGGTCTGAGATTTCTTTAACGGGCTCCCTGTCTGTCTTAATCTTTTTTCGCGGCTCGCTCGGAATCGGCACTGTCGAGTGACTACGTAGTTTATGCGCGGCCATGAAGCAAGATCGCGACGCTGCCTGACTCCCTCTGATCGTTCTGACCCCGCTTTTCGTAGGAAACTTAAGGCAGAGATGGTCTGTCGAGGTGACTGCACGCATCGAATTGAGCCAAGGGGTTCCCATTATCACGTTGTAAATTGCCGGGTTATCCGATACCACGAACTCCACTATTTTCATTATTCCTTCCGCACACACAGGGAGTTTGATCGTTCCAAGAGTCATTGTCATCTCGCCATTAAATCCGGTCAAAGGTTTAGGATAGGATTCGACTTGGGCGAGATCGATTTCCATACGCTTAAGAGCGTCTATGAAAATAATGTCGACTGTGCTACCTGTATCGATTAAAACACGACCCGTGTCCCAACCTGCGACGGAGAGTCGGATGACGAGTGGGTCGTCGTGCGGTTTGTCAATGTCATCAATCTCATTTTCTTCGAATCGGATGACTTCTTTTGGAAACTTGGATGGACTGGGTTTGTTTGCTCCTAACTCGGCTCGCCTCTGATAAGCTTTGATCGACGAGACGGTGTTTGAACAATAGCGCGAGCTGCCCATAATCATGTTGCAGATTTTCTGCTTCGAGCCGCCCCGGCCTTCGTTATTGTTTTGCTAGCCGAGGTTGACCTGGTCATCATTCCGTCTGTCTCGCTTGTTATTCCTGCTATTGCCTCCGGACGGACCGTCTCCTTCTCTTGCCTCGTCAAACTGCTCGAGCTGAAAATCGTCAACACTTATGTTTCCTCTGAGTTCGCCGGCGGCTAGCTTTGCTGCGAGTCGCATTCCGAGCACTCTGCAATTAGCTGTCGAATGTCCGTTCATCTTATGCAAGTCGCAATATGCGGATTCGTCATATTGCAGGTTCCTTGTCCAAGTGCTGCCATTACTGCGACCTGGAGTGCCGCTTCCGCGGACAGGAACGCTGTTTCCGTGGCCTCGCCCTCTTCCTCGGCGGTAGCCGGGCGAGTCCACCTAGTAGTTATGAGCACCTCTAAAACCTCCTTCGTGTCGCACGAAGTCATTTTGCCTCTTCTTTTTCATAGGCGGGGCTTCTTGCGGTTTAGGACTTTTGATCTTTCTATACTTCTGGTCCAAAACCCGTGTTTCCTCTTCGCTCCTTGCGAAGCCATTCGCGCGATGGAGCGCATCCTGAATGGAAGAGGGCTCGTTGATTGTCATCTCCTTCCGGAAATCCGAGTTATACCACATAGCTTTTCGCATGGCACTTAGGGCGGATTGGTCGTCAATCCCTTTTACTTGAATAAGCATCGCTTTGAAGCGTTCGATGAAGACTCCCAAGGGTTCGCCGGCCGCTTGCGTTATAGTATAAAGGTCCGCCTACGACGACTTGCGTTTGATTAGGACGGAGTACTGCTTTAGGAAAGCTTCGGAGAGCTGGGCGAAGCTGTCGATAGAGTTCCTTTTCATTCCCGTAAACCAATAGAGGGCTGCCCCTTGGAGGTACTCCACGAAGAGGAGGCAGCAACCAACATCGATTTCGTCGAGCCGGAAATTCGCTCGCCCCATCGCGATTGAGAATGCTCTGATATGCTCTGTGGGGTCGCCCTTTCCCTCGTAGATAGGAATCTTAAGCTTCCTTGGGTTGGATAAACGCGCCTTTGTTATCCGCTCGGTAAAAGGAGTAGTACGGGCTTCTTCAAGAACTCGGTCGAGCTCGGGCACCTTGCTGGTTGCGCGATGGACCTGTGATCTCATATCATTGAGATCGCGAGTGGTCTGCTGCAAGACGGCTTTGAGCTCGTCCATTTCCGTTTGCTGCGAAGTGACAGTTCTACGAGCGGTTGGGGCTTCGGCTTGTTCCATCCATCGCGTATTTTCTGCGATTTCGCCCTCGTCCCGACTCTGGATACGACTAGTCGGTCGACTGGGCCGAGCTGCTCCGAATTCATGTCCTTCTGAATTGTCTGCGATTGCAGCTATGCCGCCGGGAGCACCTGCGACGAGGATGGTTCCGTCTCTGAGAGGTGTTGGCGTATGATCTTCGCGAGTGCCACGAGCCGAAGGCGATGCCGCCTGGGAAAAGTTAAGAGCGAGCGGGGTGACGCGAAGCGCGTTACCTTGAGGTAGCCCTCGAGACTGACGAGTTGTCGACAAGGCCCTGATTTCAGCAGTCAGGTTGCTGTTGATCGTTTCCTGGTTTTGCGACTGCTCGAGCAACTGTTCGAGCATTGCTTTGAGTTGACCGAAATCTCCTGGTGTGGACGGGTCGTCTGAGTATGTATTGGCGGTTGCCTGGTTCTCTGTCGGGACAGGTCTGCCTGCTTCCACCCCCAATGCGGACTGGTTGATTAGCCCAGCCACAATGGGCTCGCTTGGACCTGAATCTTCGGTCGCTGGAGACTGCGGGTTCATTATTGACATGTTGCGAGTAGCGGGTTCGTCTAAGCGTTTGTTTCGTGTATGAAGCTAGTGTTGCGAGTGGATCTAATCCCCTCCTTCTAGCGCCAAATTGTGCGTGCTGGAAATTCACACAATCGAATTTGTGAAGATTCTTGTGAAGTAGAGCTTCTTTAGGGTTTCAAACACTTAGAAAGATTTAGAGTTAGATTATGAATTAGGGTTCTTATACATCAAGATCAGAGCTTTTACCAAGATTTTTCGATCCCTCACATGTGAGGGGGTACATGCTTATTTATAGAAAATACAAGTCGGTTTGGGTGAACAGTAAAAGGCTGCTAATGGGCTTCTGCCTTCTGGGCTTAACTTGATGGGCTGATTTGGTGAAAACGACGTCGTTTAGGCTATCGACTCTTCTAAGGGGGGATCCGACCCCTACAAGTTGCAGCGTCAAATAACCACAATTCCAGGACGAGATTTAGAGAAGATGAAGGAGAGAGAAAGCTCTTTATTGTTGCCGCTCATATCTGACGCTGCGACACATTACCCGTGATTTTACCGACGCCAAAAATCCAGCGACTGCCCAATCACCACATGCGTCTCCCACTGGTCACCGACAACTTCTAAAAGCTACCGCTGTAACTCCGTAATGCACTAAGAAAAAATTACCGCAGCGTCAGATTGCCGAACATGCCCGATATGAAAAGCAAAGTATATAGAATTTGTATATTTCGTAAATCAATTTGAAACTTAATGCGACTTAATTAACTTGATTCTGAGAACAAAGAAAGCAGTGAAAGCAAATCGAATCAATGACAATTACCACGTCAAATGAAAATTGAGTGACAATTTTTTTAAAAATGCATATGAAGACATTTAAGGATGAGAAATCACCTTGATTGCTTGTGTAAGATGGTGCACTACAACAACACACACATTCTGAACCAATGGTCTATGCTTTTCAGTCTTCCCACCGACCTCCATTTTTCGAGTCTTCTAAGAGAGGACGTGTAAGTAACATGGTTCAACAAAGGCCATGAGAGTAATTGTGAATACATTAATACAAAGATTAAAAGGGTAGGATACTAATCAAGGTCGTAGCAATAGTAAGTTGCTTTTTAAAAGGGTTATGTTATTCTTTTTTTGCTAAAAGGGTTATGTTATTCTTGCAGGAACAACTGATAATATATACTTGACAACTTCAAATCAATGAACACATGAGATACATGTTGAAAGAGTAGATTAAAGTTTATGCTTAGCTTATTATATAAGTATAAGAATCAATTTATTAAAATCTGAACAGAAAGGAAGACTATAAACAAGAGTAGAGAAGACAAATAACAGAAGGTAAGTTAAATATATTACCTTTTCAAATTCTTTACGATGTCTTGAGAAGCGTATACTTGACACCATTAACTAATTGTAGGTATGTGATCAAGTCTTTTGCTAAAAACACTGAAATAGCTAAACTATATGTAATACCTCATTTAAACCTGCTTTACAAACTAAAAAATTGAACATGCAGATTTTGAAAATGTTAGATTGCAAACACCAACTCATTTCAGGCAGTAAAACGGACGCCAAGAACCACGTAAATTATTGGCAATGCAACTAACAACAAGATACATATGAATCTTCACAACCATCCATGCAAATCCACAATTGACAAATTACAAGATTAACGATTCATGATCCTTCAGTTTTGCAAGCAATTTCCCCTTACAAAAATAACTTCTATATCCATGTTTGAATAAGCATTATCTACAAACAATTAGCAACATTTTAATCTTTTAGTCACTCACATGCTTGCGTGGGCCAAGGTAAGACTCAGAATTCCACCAGTAATTGGGACAAGATGTGCCACAACAAGCACAAAGAATACACTCAGACATCCCTTCAAAATCAGCCCTATCCTTCTTGCGGTGAAGAATCTATACTATAAATTGCCTTGTCTCTTCCTTTCCAAAAGGCTCTAAAACCTTTCTCGTTTATAATATAAGCAGGTCGACGCCATAAACTTAGAGTGCAAGAGACCACAAGCTTTATAAAAAAAATAGAATCAAGAAGTTGTAAAGCAAAACAATGTAAAATGATAAATCTGATGCATTCTTGTAACTCGATTAAAAGGGTAGGAAAATCAGGAATTTGGCAAACGCTTAAAGTGCGTGATTGACCAAAAGGAGCAAAACAAAGTATTCAATGGATTCGTCAAATGTTCAAAGACCCTAGTATCAAATCAAATCCAAAACCCATTCCTGAAACTTTCCCCAAACTCAATTATCTGAATCTAAAACTCTAGCTTTTTATTCAAATCAATCAATGGAAGATTGAGAGGAGATCTAAAACAAATCAATCTAAAACAAGACTGGGAGGAGAATTACAGGTCTTGGTGAAGGCGCCAGCACTACCTCCGGCGTTGAGATTTCCGATTGAGCATGTTGTTTCTGTGATAAACTTCTGGTTCCGTGGTTGCATTATCAAGATTATCGTGTGCTCCTCCATCCACCATCACACCGACTCTAGCCTCAACATTCATGTCTCGCTTTCTATTATGTTAACCCGTTTCTGGGTTTGAAAATTTGGAATCAATTGATGGAGATCCGAGAAATTAACATGCCAGAGAGGAAATTGTAAACTATTTGAGAGACCCTAAAACTTCCTTGGAGAAGGAGAATGATACTTATATTGGTATGCAATGGAGAATTGAATCGATGAATGGAAACGTGAGGAGAATGATATATTAGTTTGCTTTGTTATATATTAGATTTTGGTTTTATGAGACTTTTAAAGTTTCTGTTTATAGGTGTGAGACTCAAGTTGTGTCCATTAGAATTAAAAATTAAATTTTTAATATTTTTCCAAATGTTTGAGAAATAAAAAAATCAAACTACTATATATAAATGTAGTAGATTATATATAAAAAAAATAATACTATAGGTTGCATAACACTGCAAAAACAATGTAGGATGACCATTGGATGTCAATCACAAAACATTGTAAAAACATAAGAAATTTTAGTTTAACTGTATGCAAAGGAACACCATTGTTATTGAACACAGCAAACAACACTGACCTGTCAATTATCATCAAACATTGTTCTCTTGGACGCACTGAATAAATACACACGAGGTTCAAACAATTATCAAAAACAGCTTGTACAAAGAATCATGAAGCAATAGGAAGCATATATTATCACCCATGTCTCTAACTGCAGATGTTACACCTAAATCTTCATAAAGTTGAGCAAAGTCGGAACTTTCTGACAAGAATCCATATTCAAGATGTATTGCCTAGTTATTATAATTCAAAGAAGACATCAACCACAGAAAAACGATATATCCTTCAACAAAACAACAACCATAATCCAAATTTCATGCAACACAATAGCTAAATTAAAACAATTTTGGCAAATTATTTCATCAACTTTTTGGCTCGTTCAAATTCCAATACCACTAATACTAAAAATTGTTTTCCAACTTTTTGGCCATCTACACAAGCAAGAAGCTTACTGTTTTTACTCAACCTTTGTGTTTCACTAGCTTCTTGTATATCTCTAGACGCAGAACCATATTCTACAACAACAGCAACAACAGAGAAAGCAACAAGGAAACATTAAGAATCTATTCAAAATTGTTGATTCCTGAGATATCTACACAGGGACTTGAGAATCATTTCAATTTAACAAGACCAACAAATTTAGAATTGAAGAGAACCCAATAGAGAAACGATTGGAACAAACCTCGGAGCCGGAACAGCGATTGGAAAAATTCCGGGAGGAAATTCCACTGACTTATCGTCGCCAGAAATTAACGACGGATTGATGAAATCCATTGACGTTTGTTCGAACCCTCTTTAATTTCTCAGTCATCTTCTTCAAAATAAAGATCAAAGAGAAGATTCTGATTGCCACTTTCGCGGGATTTCTGTCTATTCCCCTATGAACTATACATCCCCTGCAATTTTCTACATGAAGTATTAAGTTCGGTGAAAACCCTCCATGAACAAAAAGCTTGATTGATACACCCGCTACCACCCGCAAAGGCAGCGTTTGCAGGCAGTAGCGGTTCCTAGCGCTTGACAATAATCATGGAAAACGTTTTCTACCGCTTCGTACCGCTCCAAATCGCTCAAAACCAAAAGCTGCTTCCCTCGAGCGTTTGCGGTTGCGGGCGGTTGCAGGTGGATTTATTTTTTTAATTAGAAAATAAAATAAAATCAACTCAAAAATCAGAAAATATATAATAAATTTAAAAAAACCAAGATTTGAATATTATAATTATGAAATATATAAATAATTTGAATTATTTAATTAGTAACCTATTATAATTTTATATTTATAAAATCTTCACACCAAAATTCTCTTAATAAATTACGATCATAAATTTATATAAATCTAGCAAACTAAAAATTTTAAAATATAACATTAATCTACAAAAGAAACAATTTCTCCATTAAATTTATAACATTCAACCATTAATAATAATAATAAAATTAAAAATAGTAATAATAATAATAATAAACAACGTAAGTATTATATACATGATTTCCCAGTATTTAAATTTATTGAATTAATAATTTTTATAATTTATTATAATAATATGATTTTTGATATTTTTTATAAGTATTTAATGTGTTAATATTGTTAATTTATTATTTAACCGCTACTGCACCCGCTGTCAACCAGTCGTAAATATTCCGCAAACGCACCAACTTTTAACTACTGCACCAGTCGTTTAAATCGATCAAAAATGCTTGAAACCGCAACCATCCGCTTCCGCAAACTCTCACAACCAGAACCGCGACTGCTATTGCTACACCAGTCAGGCTCTAAACATCTGGTGCAATTTCCTACATGAAGTATTAAGCTCGGCTAAAACCCCAATAAACTAACTAAAATTTTCAATTTCCTACATGAAGTTTTAGAAGTCGGTCAATTCCCAGAAAATCAATATTAAACCGTAAACAAATTGATTAGACCATAAACAGATTGATTATTCCGTTAGCTAATGCTCCGGTTTTAAATGTTTTGCTCTGGTTTCGAATTGATAAAAAAATAAAAAAGAGATAAATTAATACTCTATAAATTAATAATCATCATAAATTAATAAATTTTTCCGGTCCCAAGTCGGGTCAATGTAAAAATTAACAAAATTTGATAAAATGATAAGATAATACTGTAATATTTTTGAAACTTCTATGTAAAATATGATCCCAGTAATAGTATAAATTAATAATCACGAATTATATATATATTCTAAAACAATTTAGTGAAAATGATAAGATAATACTGTAATATTTTTGAAACTTCTATGCTAAATATCATCCCAATAATAGTATAAATTAATAATCACGAATTATATATACATATTCTAAAACAATTTAGTGAAAATGATAAGATAATACTGTAATATTTTTGAAACTTCTATGTAAAATATGATACCAATAATAGTATAAATTAATAGTCACGTATATATATATTCTAAAACAATTTAGTGAAATATAGTGTTATTATCTCGATTTGCATCTCAAAATCATAAGAGTTTTAGACGCGATAAATATTTCTTTACGTGTAACTATTTTGGATATTGTTATTTCGTACTAAACTTTATTGAATTGCAACCGTAATTTCCCCTAAACTTTAAATTTTGGACTACGCGATAAAAGTATTTATTTACAGAATATGGAACCAAAAAATCTCTTTTTTATTTTTATCAATTCGAAACCAGAGCAAAACATTTAAAACCGGAGCATTAACTAACGGAATAATCAATCCGTTTACGGTCTAATTAATTTGTTTACGGTTTAATATTGGTTTGTGGGAATTGACCGACTTCTAAAACTTCATGTAGGAAATTCAAAATTGTAGTTAGTTCATGGGGGTTATTCAAAATTTTAGTTAGTTCATGAGGGTTTTTGCCGACCGTAATACTTCATGTAGGAAATTGCAGGGGATGTATAGTTCATGGGGGAATAGGCTGAAATCCCCCATTTTCGTAGATGAAGCAGGGAGAAAGAAGAGAAAAGGACGAATGAATTTTTCTTTTATATTTTTCTGTCTCAGACGGAAAAAAAAAAACAGTCCAATGATAAGTGGACACTGTATCAAAAGGATCAGTGGGATGATACGTTTCAAACCCAAAATCAGTTTCATATACATTTTTTATTATATTTGGGCCACCGGTAATCAAGCTCTAAGTCTAGCTATGTGAAAACACTTCTGAAATAACTTGACTGTAACTTGATTCTATTCTTAGTTACTCAACAACTCTTGTTGTTAGCTATTTTATTGTTAATGTAGTAGTTCCAGTATGTCTGATCAATGTAACGGTATCCGATTTTGATGGAAGTTTTCAATTATTTGTTTTAATCCACAGTTTTGTTTTCTTCTTTTTTTGCAAATTCAATACAAATTACATATAATCAAAACTTTCACTCTGATCTGAGAGAGTCAATCATTGAGTTCTACCTCCTCAAGAGTTGTTCCAGCTGTTGTCGCTTGACGGCTATTTTGATTTATAACATTGGCGGCATGCCCGGCCCAGAAGACAAGCCAGTGAAGTCACCGCTTGAGGCCCTAAATTTAGAGGACTTTTTTTAGTTAAATTTTTGTTATAGTTATAACTAAAAAATATATAAACTTTTTCTACAATAATATTCGTAAGATTTTGTTTTTCAAATGTTTTTTTACCGTTTATGGTTTCTCTAAACAAACATGTTAATTACTCATTTCAAAAAAAAAAAATTGAAATTATTAGTTAAAATTTGTAGTTGAAGCTGATAACAAAATTATTTGTGATCTACCCTGTGACAAGAGAGATTGAATGGGTTAGATTTGTCATCTATTGAAACATAAATTGTTGAAAAACTCGACAACGTGAGTTTAATTAATGATTTTACATGTTAAAATACAAAGAGAACAATATTTTAAAAATAAATTATATTTTGTTCTTTTTCTTTTATTTCTTACTAACTATTTGGAATTATAAACGGTTTAATAGAGTTTTCTTGTGTTTTTTTATTTAGATTACTATTTTTGCGATATTGACACTTTTTTACATATATGCATAGAGCATCCAAAATGATTGGACCAGCACTGATTGGCGGCATAATAAATAGGATCCAATCAAGTTTCTTGTTTTGATAAAAATTGTATTCAAAAGAGTTTTCGACAACTTGAAGAAGGCTACAAACTTGAAAGGAAGGCAAGCACATGATTTCTTCTTTAAATATGTGGACCGCCACTTCCTCCGTTTCTGTCACCGATGCCGCATCTAATGACGATTTTTGTTGATGGTTTTCCCCTTTTTTGGTGTCTATGTCTTAAGTCTAGTTATGTGAAAACACTTGTCAAATAACTTGACTGTAACTTGCTTATGTTCTTAGTTAGTCAGCAACTCTTGTTGTTAGCGTAATTCCAGTATGTCTGATCTAGTCCAATAGGGGCTCAATGTAATGGTATCCGATTTTGATGGAAGTTTTCTATTATTTGTTAATCCACAGTTTTTTTCTTCTTTCAGTACAAATTACTTATAATCAATACTTTCACTCTGTTCTGAGAGAGTTCATCATTGAGTTCTACCTCCTCAAGAGTTGTTCCAGTTGTTGTTCTATAAATTTCGATTTATAACATAGGCGGCATAATAAATAGGATCCAATCAAGTTTCTTGTTTTGATAAAAACTGTATTCAAAAGAGTTATCGACAACTTGAAGAAGGCTACAAACTTGAAAGGAAGGCAGACACATGATTTCTTCCTTAAACATGTCTTACAAAGTAAAACATTAACCAACCAAAATATAAGTTTCCGGTAATCACTGTAAATTGCTCAAACTCTTTGTTGTTCCATAGTATTCGTTGGGATCTTTCTTTGGTCCTAAAGATTTATTTGAAATAGTGTAAGGGAGATCAACTTGGCACTTTCTATGAAGTGACCAATAATGAAATTTGTTCATAGTGGGGTAGAATCTTGAATCTTGTTCAATAGTTTCAAAAATAGAATTGAACTTTGTTGTTTTTTAAGAGGAGTGGAGTATTGAACTCCAAGACACATATTTTTTTCGAAGGGTCAGAAGGTGAGAGTTTTTTTTGTGAGGCTGGTGAGAAGATCTATCATAACATCTTAGCTATGTCTTGAGACAGAGTCGTCGGTTCTGAACATTTAATGGTCACAAACTAAAAACAAATTTTTGGCCACCTAATTTGGTGGCCTAATCTATATGACCTCGTCCCTAATTAACCATACTAACTAGCAGAGCTAATGTATTTCTTAATTAATTTAAACAATATTAATTTATTAATTGTTGTAGGAGTCGTAACTCGCACAATTGAATTTGTAAGGATTTTAGAGGAAGTGCAAGACTTCTGAGTGAATCAGAATGCTGAAAAGTAGAGAAGATTGTTTTTGTAGCTGTTAAGAAAGCTTTATTAATCTTTGTTGTATGAAAATTCCGACCCCCATCTGGATGAATACAATGACCTATATATAGTTTTTCATCCTAGGTTTAAGTGCTAGGTTTGAGTCTGACCCATTAAGCAATAAATAGGCTTTAGGCCCATAATATCATTAAACTCATTTTAAACATGGATTCAATTCTATTATAAACCTAATTACAAATTGGGCCATTGTAAGCCTGTTTAGGATTTCTTCTAGACTTGTAAAATTCTTCTTGTCATTGCATCGATCTCACAGGGGTGAAATCCACCCCTACAATTGTAAATGCAAGCACCAAGCACCACAAACTGAAAAAATTTCACAAATATTTAGCATCACAAAAATATTTAGTAGTCACAACGTCTCATACCTCCAAGCAACGACCCCTTCATATTTCCAGCCGCATCCGACCAAAGCCTCACCGGTAAATCGCGGCATGTCACGGTCATAAATCCTTTTCTTTTTCCATAATCCGCTTTAACCGCAACAAGAATATCGACCCCAAAGTCCCAAAGCACAGCTTCCTCTCCTCCTACCACGCCATCTATCTTGGCCGTGGTGAACCTCATTGTAGACATAGGGAACTGACTAACAACTTGCTGAGAAGAGAACCACGTTGTTGACTCGGCCATAACCGTATTGCCATGTAGAAGAGTTCCATTGGTTGTATAGAGGGACAAAACACACATGGCGGAGGAGCTTTTCGTCACCAATGACACCGTCAAGTTGGCGCTGGTAGATGTATTGCTGGAGACGGAGATGGACTCAACCAAGAGTTCTAAGTAACATCTCATCGAGTTTGACATCACAAATGAATAGTACAAGAGATAAGAGGGCAGAAAGATGTATACTAAAGCAAAAATGTACAGTTTACAAAGTCTTGGAGGAGATTTGTCAACGGTATCTCCATCTTCGGTGGTTGAATCAGGACGATGGCTATCAGATGGAACTCGAGACCAAGACATTTCTATAGATGAGGATTGATTATAGGAACTTGTCATATTAATTTGTTTGTTAAATTCGCTAAAAATGAAATTGCTCTCTCCCTTTTCTGTTTTTGGTCATGGTGGAAATGTTATTGTATTCCTAAGCTGCCATTGGTGGATGAAACATCCAAAATTGTAATGTTCTTTTGTTTATAAGTTTCTTCCATTTGGCTGGATTCTAAAATGTGTTAGCTTTATTCAAAATTATCCGTAAATGTGTTAGCTTCCATTGAGAATGGTAAATGCTTAGAGTTTGAATGGGTCTAATTGCAACAGGATGGTTCTGTTTCAGTTCGTCATTGGCACGTCTCAGCCTTACAATGTTTGATTATCCACGTAAGGGCTTATGGTGAAGTTTTGTGCCAATGTGTGCTTGCAAGGATTGCTTTCTGGTTAGTGTTTTATGGTTAGTGTTGTATAGTCAATATTTCATGGTTAGTGTTTTATGTTTAGTGTCAACTTTAGAAGTTATTTATAAGTGATGTTTAGGTTATTTTATGGTGGCTTCCTCATGTTTTTTTTTTTTTGCTTTCATCATAATTCTATCTCTCATGGTATGTGTTTTAAGTCACCTATTAGAGCTTTGATCACAATTCAAGATTTGAACTATTGCTTCTGAGGAATTCACTAGATGAGATTTTTGATATCTTATGTTGTTTCTATTTTTTTTATTGTTAGGTTTGATGAAATCTTATTTGTGAGAAGCAAGAAATCTTCTAACAAGTAGAATGCAAGAAAGACAACTCATGTTTGGTGGGAACGATAGTGTTTTTAAGGTTTAACAATAGGATAGAGTTCGTATTTTTTTTTACAACAGAGAACTTGTGTTGTTCAAGTCATGTGGTTCGTATATGAATGACTAGTATGCCATCTTCATTTTTGTAAAATATAAGACATTTTACAACAAAGAACTTGTATTTTGGGTCTGCAATCTTTATTTTTGTAAAATATAAGACATTTTACAATATATAAACTACCATCTTCATTTTGTTCCATTTTGTTCTTTAACCATCGATACGTGACCATTCTTGACGAGTGACCATCGGTACATAACCATCTATACATGACCATTCATACGTGACCATCGGTACCTGAAGAAGGCGGAATAATCCAAAGGTGGGTTAGTTTTTAGAGCTTCACTGGTGGTGGTCGGGGCATCGGTTAAGCTCGCCGGTGTCACCAGCTTGTCCAACAAAGTCACAACAATCGATGGGAGGCAGAGTCAAGCGGAGCTTCTCTTTCGGTTGATTACTTTTCCATGGACTCTAGATCATTCATGCCATCCATATGGTAAAACAAAAATCATCGTGCAAATTCATATGAAGTAGGCTTCTCAAGCTTACTTATTCGATGATGCAGACAAAGTTGTACAATTGTGTAAAAACAAGCCTCAAATGATTTGCTCCGACCGTATCCCATCCTCTTAAAACAAACAACTTTTTACATATGTTCATCTCATTACCAACCATTCAATATTTCAAAGTCAAGATCCAAAAATTAGAACTTTTGTTTCAGATTTTTAAACATCGATTCCTCATTGACAGTGTAGAATAATAAACCCCAGCATAAGAATTTCGGACCTAAAACTCAATTGAGAAGGAAAAATACGTTTTGACGGCTCCACATTATTCATTGGCTCGTGAGGATTCGCAAAATAAAAAAAAATTGGTGCCAGCCGGAGATGCCGTCGACGGAGAGAGTTGCAGATGGTGAAACGGAGAGGGACGACCATATGGGTTGACGTTGGAAAGCGTCGATTTGGTGGTCTCAAAGTCACAGAGATGAAAGAGGAAGATGATAAAGAGCGTTGTGAAAGAAAAGATCAAATACATTGTTTGCGTCTGAAAACCAGTAGGGAGTTGAAGTGCTAATATAGGAAAAGATCATATCTCGCGTGCGTGCATTCCTTGCTAACGAATCCGCTCTCGTATTATTCTCCCGATGACGGTAAATGAGTTTGAATTCTGGGAAACCAGTAGGGAGTTGAAGTGCTAATATAGGAAAAGATCATATCTCGCGTGCGTGCATTCCTTGCTAACGAATCCGCTCTCGTATTATTCTCCCGATGACGGTAGATGAGTTTGAATTCTGGGAAAGACTCCCGAAGGTTTGCCAATTCACGCAACTCCGGTTCAAAACCGGGCCACTCCTGTGGCGCATCCACCATCTTCACTAGATCCATTGAGTCCGTGATGAAGGTAGAGCAAAAACGTTGTTTTTTTTGTAAGGACTTCATGGCCCACAACAGGTTATGCAACTGTGTATGGAGGGGGGAGAGGCATCTAAAATTTCCTTGAAGGCCCATCAAATATGTCGTTCCGTCTTGGAGCTGCAAAATCCAACCCACGCCGCTTGTCCTGTCTTCTTTCTTCCAAGATCCATCGACGAAGCACTGGAAGGAGGTTGAAAACATTGTCGATGTGGTGGAGGTTTGCAATGGTGCCCTTTGTTCCGGCTTGTATATTTCATTCCAATCACGAGCTTCTTTAAAAGCCATTACTAATATTTTTGGTGCTTTGCGGTGTACCGCATTGAAAACCTTATCGTTTCGCGCTTTCCATATGTACCATATGATCCACGGGAAAGCCTGCGAGACTTCGGATGTGGTTCTGGACCGAGGTAAACGCCAGAAGAGGAAGTCGAGATTGGATCTTAGACTCTCTGAAGGAAAGGAGGGTGCATTCGTCAAAAGGCCCGATTGTGCCCAAACCTCCTTTGCCACTGGGCACGTAAAGAAGGCATGGTTAATTGACTCTTCTGGGCCGTTACATTGAGGGCAGGTCGCAGATTCCTTTATGTATCTAAACTTAAGCCTCTCGTTTACCGCTACCGCTCCCACTAGGCATTGCCATAAAAAGTGACGAAGTTTATTTGGAGCCGGTAATTTCCACACGTGGGCCTTCAGTGGGTTGTCCGACGGTAGTTGGAGCAAAAACTGTGTCTCCGCGTCTTTGGATATCCTGGCTAGCTCGTAACCCGACTTAACCGAGTAGAGTCCAGATTTGGTATAATGCCAACATAAATTATCCTCTGACCCCCTTGGTGGTAGCCTCAAGCTTAGGATTCTTGGGACATCCTGGGGGTGCACATTGGCCTTTATTGCCTGGATATTCCACTTTTGGCTCTGTTGGTGGATAAGATCTGACACTCGAAGCAGAGGATTGACCAAGCCTTCTCGGCTGATTGCTGGACGTGGGTTCGTATCTGGTATCCAGTTATCTCCCCAGACCGCTGTACCGTACCCATTGCCTATAAGTTTGCGGGTTCCTTGATTCACCAGATTCTTTGAGGACCATATACTTCGCCATCCGTAGGATGGTCTATAAGGTTTTGGTGCGTAAAAAGGATGCATTTTCCGAAAATATCGGCCCTTCAGGACCCTGGCTGCAAGGGTGTTTGGGAATTGGTGTAGCCTCCACATCTGTTTTGCCAAGAGGGCCTGATTAAAGTCTTCAAAGGACTTAAATCCGATACCACCCTGATTCTTGGGTAGACAGAGCTTCTTCCACGCCACCCAGTGCAGGCCCCTTGACTGGGGCTTAGAACGCCACCAAAATTGGGAGACTGCACTGGCCAATTTCCTGCATAGGCCTTTAGGCAGAAGAAAACTCGACGTCACATACGTTGGAATAGCTTGGGCCACTGACTTAATCAAAACTTCTTTCCACGCCTTGTGTAAGTATACAAATTTCCATAAAAATATCGTGTTGTTCATATTAATTACATCAAACACTCATGGTGTGTTTTCTCCACTTCCTACAAAATTTATGAAAAAGTATAAACGCGATAATTGGTTCCAAATGTATCATAATATTGTTTTCAAGTTCATAAATCAACATTAAAAATCATAATAAGCATAATTCCTTTTAAAGTTTGAAATTCTAAGTATGTAACATTTTCACCAGAATAATCAAATATGAAATATTTTCACCATAAATTCTAAGTATGTAACATTAAAAATAGCAAGCATAATTTCTTCCAGATGTATCATAATATCTGTTTCCATTCGATCTCTATATTTCTTAATTCGAAACTTCACATAAAATTCTTGAATCAACAACTAGATGTCTGGACATCCTTAAAGCTAATAACTTTTAAAAAATCACTAAAAATAAACCAGTTATATTTTAACAAATGCTGATCCATAAAATTGCTTGAAGCCTATAAAAGATGAATGGCACTCAATCTTCTTTCCAGATAGCAACGCTCCCGTTGTTAAACCCCGTGGAAACACAATGGTCAAATTTCGACAGTAAACATGTAAATTTCCCGGTAAGTTGTTCGGTGTGATTTGTTTAAGCATCGCCAAGATTTTGATGTTTAGATCGTGGAAATTTTTAATGACACCAGCTTGTACTGCTAATGTGACCGACAAATCCGTGCGACCAAGGAATGGGTCTGGTGAGAAATGTTCAAAACAGCACTTTTAAGTAAACCAACCTTGGTGGACACATACTCATGGTCGTCAAGGATGGAACACTTTGAGATAGGTTTCTTCACGAGGAAATGCACCCTCCACATGGAAGAGGAGGAGGGGAATCTGAAGGGATATACGTCGATAGATTGGATAGAGAAATTGGCATGACAATCAACATCTTTTTCTTTTTTTTTGGTTTAAATGTTAAGATTTATACCATTTTCAGATTTTCCATTGTTGCTACAACTAATTTGAGAGCTATTACAAAAGGGGAGAGATGGAACTAAAAAACATCAAAAGGAAATGAAATAAAACTAAAGTAAAATTCAAGAAGGGAGGTAGAAGAACCCGCAGATCGTGGAGACACCGGGAAGGACAGAAGCCGGTCGCGGATGCAGCGATCAAGCCTAGCTTTGATTGAGGAAACCGGAGTAGAGACGTTGGTGAAGATCCGAGCATTGCGATCCCGCCAGATGAGGTACGTCGATGACTGCAGAAGAAGCTTGATAACAATGGAAGCTTGTGAGGAACGGCGGTTTCCAGTTCGTAGGATCCAAGACGCCGCTGCCGGAAGAGTCAAAGGCGGAGCCGGCCAAATTCTGGATGCAAATGAGGTCCATAACGCAGCAGAGAATGGGCATTCGTAGAAAAGATGATCATGCGATTCTCTCTCGGACGTGCATAGAACACAAATCTCTGGGACATTTAACCCCCATGATCTGAGCCTATCACGAGTCGGTAGACAAGCTTTCATTGCGAGCCAAGTGGTGAACATGTAACGCGGGACTGCCTCCCTACTCCAAACCACTTTACTCCAAGGGACAATAGGCCTCCGTTCCCTCAGTTGCTCCCAAGTATCCTTGGAAGAGAATGAAGGAGAGAACGTACCCGTCGTTTTTCGCCATATGAAAATATCCGGACCCAAAGACTCCTCCGGAGGAGTAATGGTCGTGAGATTGAGCAAGAAAGTCTGAGCCCTCTCTGATCTTGCTGCCGGTATTCTCCAGCCCAAATCCCGAGTTGCCTCAACCACTCGTGCATCATTTCTAACTTGTAATTGCCGTGGACCAATTTCACCAATATAAGCAATTAGGGGCCCAAAATCAGTCCAAGAATCATACCAAAAGGAGGCATCCTTTCCATTCCTCAATTTGCATCTTAGGAAATCAACTACAATTGACTTAAGTTGCAGCATATTCCTGATAGTGCAAGAGAAGCGAGTCGAGTCCTCAATTAACAAAAAACTCTTTCGATTGAAGACGTTTCCTTTAAGCCACGTAACCCACAAAGAACCTGCATTAGCGAACAAGTTCCATACAAGTTTGAGTTGAAAAACCATTGCAAACTCCTCAAGAAGCCTTATTCCAAGACCCCCTTCAGCCTTAGGCTTACATATTTCTTTCCAAGCCACTCTTGCACCAACTGCCGAAGAAGTGTTGTTGTTCCATAAAAATGCTACACATAAGGAATCAATCTTTGCGTAGAAATCTTTAGGGAGCACAAACACCGAAGTCCAAAAGTTCACCATCCCATATATGACCGAAGTTATAAGAGTGATTCGTCCAACAAACGATAATAGTTTTACCGTCCAAGAATGCAGTTTGTTGGTGACTTTCTCGATAAAAGGCTGTAGAGTAGCAAGAGAGATTCGGGTTGGATTAAGTGGAAGGCCCAAATACCTTGTTGGGAATGCTCCCAATTTGATACATGAGAGATCACTTAACACCTCCTCATGAATCTCCGAGTATCCTCCAAAGAATAATTCAGATTTTGCTGCATTCATATCAAGCCCACTCATAAACTTAAATGAATACATAACGTCTGCCGTACCTGTAAGCAAGTGACGGGCTCCATCGGTGAAAACTAGTAAATCATCAGCGAACAAGAGGTGAGTCAATCTCGGCATATGACAAGAAGGATGAAGCCTGATTTTACCCTCATCAACCGCTTGCTCGAGGAGTTTTGATAGAGCTTCTATGACCATAATAAATAAGTACGGCAAAAGGGGATCCCCTTGACGCAACCCTTTTTAACCCGGGAAGAATCCAGCTAACTCTCCATTGATGGCAACCGAGAAACGGGGAGAAGAGATACATTTTTTGACCAAATTACAGAACATAGGAGGGAGGTAATATCAACCTTCATCATGCAGCTCTTCGGGCATGAAGGTTTTCGATAGTTCCTTATCAGCTCAGACGCTAGCAAAACATTTTCACCGAGACTGCGGCCCTTAAGAAAAGCTGCTTGATTCGGGCTAATACAATCCTGGAGGAGAGGTTTTAGCCTGTTTGCTATAAGCTTTGAGATTACCTTGTAGATAAGGTTGCAGCAGCTTATGGGCATGTAATCGCCGAGCTTACTTGCCTCCGGAACCTTGGGGATAAGAGCGATGATCGTGGTATTGAAATCCTTAAGTATCCTCCCATTACGAAAAAATTCTTGGACTGCCGCCACCAGATCATCCCCTACCACACTCCAAGAAGCTCTGAAAAATTCAACACAATAACCATCCGAGCCAGGACTTTTATTAAGAGGCATGGCAAAGAGATAAGTGCGTATTTCATCTTCCGAAAAAGGCCGTTGGAGAGCCTGAATCTGCTCATCCGAGCATCTAAACGGTAGCAGCCTCTGTAACTCAGAGATAGAAATCGGTGAGGTCGGCATCTCGGAGGCACCCATGATGTTTTGAAAATATTGAGCCGAATGAGACTTGATTTCATCAACATTAGCAATAATTCTATCATCTTGATCCTGCAGAAAGTGGATATGATTTCTTGAAGCTCTCTCCAAGACTGATTTTTGGAAGAATGGGGTGTTACGATCACCAATGTGGGCCCACTGCACCCGCGATCTCTGCATATAATATTTCTCCTCAGTCGTAGCTAGCACCTGCCATTCAGCTCTGGCTCTATGCTCTTCTCTTGCAATATGTGGTTCTGGGCTAGTTAGAAGAGACCTTTGTAGCACAGCTATTCTTGCCGTTTGAGCCTTTACTCTTACGGAGATACCACTATAATGACGTTTATTTAGCCTTCTCAAAATCGGCTTATGGAGCTTTAAGGATCGCACAAGCTTGAACTGATTTGTTCCTTGAATGCCCTGAGGGTTCTAAGCTTGACTAACTGAATTTGCATATTCCGGATGGTCAACAACGTGGTTAAAGAACTTGAAAGGCTTACACAAAAACCGTTGAATCTCAGGCATACGGAAGAAGCACGCAGCATGATCCGATTGAAGAGGCTCTAAAAACTCAGCATATGAATTCGGAAAACTTGTAGACCAGTGCTGGTTTATCAATGCATGATCTATTTTTTTAGAGATTGGACGTTCCTCTTGGTTGTTCCACCATGAGAAAGATAGACCTTTAGCTTGAGCCTCAAACAATTCAACATTCTGCAAAGCAAGATTGCATTCATCCATCCCTGAGGTATCAACCGAGGAATCGTTGTGGTGTGAATGATGAGAAAGGCGCAATATTTGATTGAAGTCACCAACAACTGGCTAAGGGTGAGAGGCAACCGGCGTTGTAGCATTAATACTTGCTAATTCCTCCCAAAGAGGCAGCCTCTGCTCAGAGGCTGACAATCAACATCTTTGTCGAGTAAGAAGAGAACAAGAAACAACAATGCATAGGATTCGCATAACAACGCGTAGGAACAAGGCGCATCATGAAATTCAGGGAGGCGCTTAACGTAGCCATTCATCGGAAGATGGAGGAAGCTCGTATTATTGTTCAGGAGGATGTTCGTATTGGATCTCTAATCGTTTTGGTAATCCATATTTTTTTGGTACAGAGAAAAAGTTAGCGAATTTAATGTAATCTTAATACTAATTATAGATAACATGGAGAATTATTAGGTGGGAAATATATTTGTTTCTTATAGATTAGTATTTGATTAAATACATCACAAATCTAGACTTGCATTACGATCGTTTAGTAGATGTTTATTGATTATTATCAGGATTTGATTGATCAAGTCTAATACTAGCCTTAAATGCATCTTATTAAGGATCTAAAAGAATCTAAGCCTGATCACTACAAGAAAACAGCCAATTTTCCGACAGAATTCCGACGAATTGTGGTGTGAATTCCGTCTGAATTGGCCGACGGATTTCTGACGGCAATCCATACGGTCGGCATTCCGTCGGAATGCCGTCGGAAACCACCGAAAGAACACCGACGGATCCTAGCTGTCGGTATATTCCGACGGTATTCCGACAGAATTCCGACGGTTATCGATGTCGGCAAAGTTTGAGTGGTTGATATATCGTCTGCGGTGGCTGATGTGATTGGTGGGGTGTTATGTTGGAGGTATTGACGGAGTTCCGACGGATTCCCGACGGAAATCCGTTCTACATAAGTTTGCAGAATTCTTCATTCCATCATCACAAAATATCGGGAAACAAAAAAAATTATAAAGATGAGTTCATATTTTTGGGCATGGATGGACGAGCCAATGATGGATGTGGGGTCGGACTTATTAAGGGACGAGTAGGCTCAAGGTATATGCGAGTTCATGAATTTACCCAGTAATGTCGATGCAGCCAAAAAAGGTCAGGATATCAAATGTCCTTGTTCTAATTGCTGTAATAGAATTAGTGTTGCGGTTCATAATGTTTGGACTCACTTATATAGATATGGTTTTAGGCCGGGATATAAGGTTTGGTTTTTACATGGAGAAAGCAATTATGAATATGGTAGTACTAATACCAATGAACCTTATTTTCCGGATAGCGTAGGGGAACCTACACCAGAAGTAGATGTTGGGGTAAGTACGGTTGCGATGGTTAACGATGCGTTTAGAGAGAATTTCCAGTCAGGTAGGTATGAGGGTGATTGGGCTGAAGAACCTAATTTAGAATCTCGAAGGTTTTTCAATATGTTAGACGCATCAAAGCAACCACTATACAGCGGTTGTACGGAAAGTCATTCACCGCTATATTCTGCTAGTAGGATGATGAACCTGAAGACTGATTATAATTTGTCCGAAGAATGTGTTGATTCATTCGCCGAGTTCGTGAAAGATATTTTGCTAGAATATAATCTGGCCCCTGGATCATACTACGAGGTCCAAAAACTTGTTGCCGGTCTTGGTTTGCCCTACCAGGTTATAGATGTGTGCATGGACAACTGTATGATATACTGGAGAGAAGACGAGAACCAAAATATATGTAAATTTTGCCACAAACCACGGTTCCAGGACACAAGTGGCAGGGTGAAAATTCCATTCAAACGGATGTGGTATTTACCCTTAACGGAGAGGTTGAAGAGGTTGTACGAATCCGACCGCACGGCTAAGGCTATGAGATGGCATGCAGAGCATAGTCAAGATGGAGATATCACGCATCCTTCTGACGCGGAAGCGTGGAAACACTTCCAATCCGTATATCTAGATTTTGCATATGAACGACGGAATGTATACCTCGGCTTATCCACCGATGGTTTCAACCCATTTGGAAAGCATGGAAGAAAATATTCATTGTGGCCGGTCATCGTAACACCTTACAATTTTCCTCCTTCTATGTGCATGCGGCGAGAGTTCATGTTTCTCTCAAGGCCAGATCATCCAAGACGGCCACTCGATATATTCATCCAACCATTGATCTATGAGTTGCAGATGTTGTGGGAGCATGGTGTCCAGGCATTTGATGTTTCAAGCCAGCAGAATTTCAACATGCGTGCGTTTCTTATGTGGACCATAAGCGATTTTCTGGCTTACAATATGTTATCTGGATGGACAACGCATGGAAAATTGGCATGTCCTTATTGCCAATACAATACTTCAGCATTCAAATTGCAGCACGGAAGGAAGACATCATGGTTTGATTGCCATAGGTGTTTTTTACCGGCAAATCATCCATATAGTCGGTCTAGAAGACATTTCAGGAAGAATGTACAAGTGTTACATGATCCACCTCCTAAGATAGATGGTCGTAGCATATTGGAACAGTTACGTGATTTTGGTGCATAGCGAACTCCTGAATGTGGGGGTAATGGCCATTACCCCGTCGACAGTTTGGGGAATATCACAATTGGCACAAGAAGAGTATTTTTTGGGATTTGCCTTACTGGAAAGACCATCTACTGCGCCATAATCTAGATGTCATGCATGTTGAAAAGAATTTCTTTGACAACATCATGAACACCATCTTAAACGTTCCAGGGAAGACAAAAGACAACTGGAAGTCTAGATTAGACTTGCCATTGGTTTGTTTAAGGGAATCTCTTCATGTTTTTAAGGGTAGATTGTCGATGCCTGCGTACCGGTTAGACGTTGGGCAGAAAGAAGTATTTTTTGAATGGTTCAAAAAATTTGTCAAATTTCCTGACGGCTACGCATCTAATCTACGTAATTGCGTGGATTCGATGGAAGGGAAGTTTATAGGAGTGAAGAGTCATGATTGTCATGTCGTGATGCAGCGTCTTCTTCCATTTGTATTTGCATATCTTCTTCCATAACCAATCCACCAAGCAATTGGAGGTATATTTCGTACTCCCATTAGTTTCTTACTACCATAATATTACTATACATGTACTAATTAACTTGTTTATTTTTCGTTTACAGGCGTTGGTGTATTCTTCCGAGATTTATGTTCAATAACGCTTACATTCCACGGGATACGTAACTTAGAGTCCAATATCCCGGTTCTCCTTTGTAATCTTGAGAAGATATTTCCACCGTCTTTTTTGACGTTATGGAACATCTTCCTATTCACCTCCCACGAGAAGCAGCCTTTGGAGGCCCTGTTCAATACCGATGGATGTATCTGTTCGAGCGTTACATGTTCCACCTGAAGAAAAAGGTTAAAAATCTCAGCAAGGTTGAGGGATCTATTGTCGCACAAATCCTAAACGAGGAAGTCTCACACTTTGCCAAATATTACTTTCCAACAGAAGTTCGTACTAAGGCGAGACGTCCTGCCCGACATGATGATAGAGGTAAGAAAGCAGTCTATGCCGTGGTTGTTCCTGACTTGTTTGCCCAAGTTGGTCGAGCAAGTGGAAAAGAAAAGAAACGCAGACTATCACCACAAGAGGTCACACATTTGCATACGTATATCCTCAGAAACTGTGACGAAGTTTTGGAATACGAAAGGTATATCAGTTATTATACTAAATTTATGGAATTATTTGCCTTCATCTACTAACGACTGTTATGTTACAAGATCTACATGTCTCTCGCACGTGATTACCATTCTGATAAGACAGATGCCGAACTTGTTGTCTTGAAAGATGAAGAATTTCCGGGGTGGTTGAAATGTTATGTAAGTTTAATATATTTACTTACTCTAACTTTTCCAGGTTTTCACGTTCATATGTTACTGATATCTTACTTATATAATTTTTTAGGTTTCCGAAAGTTTAGCAAGTGGTCAACCTCTCCCGACATGGTTAGTGGAGTTTGTTCAGGTTTTACGCAGCACCGCGACTTCATATCCCAAGTTTTGCACTAGGGGATATTAGTTCAGGGTCCGTAAGGAAGGACGTCAAATGTCAACTTTGGACTATGGTATTTCGGCGCAGTCAGGTGATACCATGTACTATGGGATTTTAAACGAAATCTTGGAAATCCACTATCCAGGAATGTTGGACTTGAGGTGCATTGTGTTTATGTGCGATTGGTATGATCCATCCAATGGTCGAGGGGTTCGAGTTGACCCTCTTGGGGTTATTTCGATAAATTCAAGCCGGAAACTACAGTATTACGATCCATTTATCCTTGCGTCTCAAGCAGACCAGGTATCAATACACTAATATGTTTACCTACATACTCATAGTTAAGGTTTCTTGTTCATGTATATTAACAATAACCACTAATTATTAATAGGTTTGCTACATTCCATATCCTCGAATTGCCTACCGTACATATTCGTGGATCACAGTAACTCCAATAATCCCGAGAGGAAAATTCTATGGAATTCCAGAATATGATGTTCTACAACCATCGAGAAGTGTATAAATGTCACATGTTGAGGAGATGGATAACATTGACCTTGTCGTTGATGTCACACATGTCGGGGATGATCTAGTGCATTCGGACGAAGAGGAAACACGTGGAGAATTTGACGACGATTCAGACTCCATCCCTAGTGAAGGTTCCTCCGGAGATTCAGAATAATAAATTGTGAATAAATGTTTTCTTATTCATGTTGTTCTCTCACATTTGTGTGTTCCATATAATATTTTTCATTTCATTAACAAAACCGATTGTGGAAGATAATCTGAGTATTACAACAGACAAATAAAAAAACAAATAAAAGAAGTTTAATCATTTCATCTGTTGACAAATCTTGTATATCATATTATTTAATACTATATATATAGTCATGTTCGATAACTAATTAACGATAAATATTGGTATTGCAACTCCAATAAAGCATTACATTTAATGAAACATAAAATTTAAAACACATTCTTAAACAGGTACATTAGAGACTTGGAAATTTTTAACACACAACGGTTATGGTACAAGTACATAATAAACTCCTCATTTTACAATCATATGTCGGTTTCCACTCCAAACTTACCATTTGTTAGAACCATTTAGTGATGTTCTTTCCCTTTTTTTTCTTTTGTGGAGAATCTACAAATCCGTTGCACAATTCGCTTTTGATTGCATCAACATCTACATTTATGTTTGGCTTGTCTGGGCATTTGGTGAAATCGAAATCATAGTAATGATCCTTTTGTGGAGAATCTATAAATCCGTCGCACAATTCACTTTTGATTGCATCAACATCTAAATTTAAGTTTGGCTTTTCTGGGCTTTGGGCGAATTCATAACCATAGTATTGATCCTTACATACGTTTGAACCACTTGCACCGTAAGTATCTGACTTTTCCATCAATTGACATGGTTGTTCGGCTTCGATAACCCGCTTATGGTCAGGACATTGTGGCTGCCTAGCGTAAATGTGGTGGATGTTTGGCGAGCACTGGCTGTCAGACACTATTGTTGATGTGGAATCTTCTTTATGGGTTGGTGAGCACGTATCAAATTCCCACGAGTAAGTGGGAATCTCTTGAGTGAATTCGTCGCAATGACCAGGGGTTTCCCAAGAGTATTTTGGAATATAAAAAAAATTACCCTCGGATGTTGTTTTTGCGTCTTCATTAGGAGAGCTAGAAGACATTTTTGTTTTATTGAGAGGTGTAGAAGATATACACTCCATCAGGTGTATTTATAGTAGAAGTTATATGGAAAAACCGTCGGTATTCCGTCTGTATTCTGTTCGTATTACCGACGGAACACCGACGGAATTCAGACTACACGATGTCGGCAAAGTTTGATTGGTCAGTTGTACTGACGGATTTCCGACGGAGCTATGTCGGCAAAGTTTTAGTGGTTAATAAATCAAGTGCAGTGGCTGATGGGATTGGTGGGGTGTTATGTCGGAGTGGTTTGACGGTTTTCCGACGGATATCCGTTCTACATAAGTTTTCACATTTTCTCATTCCTTCATAAAAAAATTTCAACACAAAATCATAACACAGAAAATTCAATTGCGTAATGGCAAACAGAGATCTAAGGAATTACTATATGAAAAACCGAGCCCCCGGTCAAAACCCTCCAAACATAACTCTTGTTTCTCCAAGCCCTCCTTACGATAACTTAAATGTCATAGATGCTCCACCCAACTCAACGATCCCTGAACCAAACGCCCGAAATA